>OX392518.1:6752982-8175232 GCA_947623375.1 Apotomis capreana
CTATACACAGCATGTGTCACCACAGTAGCCCCCCCCTTACAAAAAAAAATTTTTCGAACCCGTTAAACTACACTTTGTTAAACTACACTTTTATAACACTGCACTGACAATGACGCACTCACGCGTACCCCGCCGCGGCCGCATGGGCCTGCTGCGCGGCCATCGCGCGCACCGCGGGGTTGGGCTGCCCCGCTGCCTGGTCCTTAACCCAGGCTTTCATCTTCCTGTTACACAGCCGCCACAATGCATACAGCACTATACATGCTACGAGCGATACAATGGCTATTAAAATTATGTTGAAATTGCTCATACGGTTTTCGAATTCTATGTGCTTCGCGCTAATACTAGCCGCGAACTCGTCTTCTTTATTCTTGATTTTACTTTGTTCAAAACCCATATTTAATCGTGGCGAAGGCGAAAATCGAATGAGCAAAAATTTCACTTACTTCGACTTAACTACCGTAAAACTAGGTCATTCGACTATAACATGAAATTACTGCTAATTTAAATGCAAAACTAGTCATCTATATTTAATTGTCAATGCATACTTAATAATTAATTTTATACTAATCATTTTATATTTAAAAATTGCGTCATTGCTGATATCGCACTGGGCGCTTAATCACGCGGCCTCGGCGCGTGGTCCAAGTGACGCGCGCCGGGCTTGTTAGTTGTGGTGCAAGCACATTCCGTTCCGAGCTATTATTAGATCGCGGCGCCTCAACAATGATGCTCTTATTTACAGTTTTTAACCTATTACTATTACTAACAACGGGCTCAACTACAAGGGGTGTTTCTTCACACAATATGTATGCTGGTTTCAGCCTGTCGTATGGCTAACATATCGGGTATCGCTATATGTTAGCTATACACAGCATGTGTCACCACAATACGATATTAAGAAGGAATAGTCTGCCTAAATTATTTAATGAGAAAAAAGAAAAAATAAAACAGGAATTAGAAAATGAATACATATATTTAAGTGTGGATGAAACTACTGATGCAAATGGTAATGATGTTGCAAATATTATAATTGGAAGCTTAAAAGAAACACCATCAATGCCACATATTTTTGCATCAAAAACATTGGGTGCCACAAACAATAATACAATTCAAAAGTTCAACAGTTACGTCACGGCATTCGTGTAGATCGCACGCGTCGATCGATTATCGAGGTCTAGCGTGTTTGTTTACGTATTACGGTACCTGCCCTTAAGCAGGCCGCCGCTTGCTTGTTTCGTACATGGAAATGGACTTACCTGAGAGTGGGTCGGAAATGGAATTGGAGAAAGAAGTTGAGGGAGCAATAGCACTGACAGAGGATAAAAAATGCGAAGAAGAAAAAGAGATTTATGAGGAGCTGGAAGGAGAGAGTACAAATGAGAGGTCAGCCAAACGAGGAAGGGAAGAGGATGAAGGTGAATGGACGAAGGTCGAAAACCTAAAAAATATAAGTTAGACTAAGAAACTGGAGAAAATAGAACTATTTATTTCTAGCAAGGAGAAGTTACCTAAACAGTTTGCTATCGCAAAGTTATTTACTAGCGTAGGTCTATGTGATATTACAAGCATAAAGTACTTAAATCAGTATAAAATAAAATTAGAGGTACCTAATGATAACTACGCTATAAAGGTAATAAATTGTGAAGAATTTAGTAAGAAAGAATGGAGGGTTCAACGCGCGTCAGAAGTAATAATGTCGTATGGCGTTATAAGGGGCGTCGATCTGGAGTTAACCGACAGTGAAATAGTAAGAGACATCTCATGTCCTAGTCGTATTGAGATTGTATCTGCCAAGCGGTTACAGAGACGAGACAAGGAGAATAAATGGGTGCCCAGCGAGGTGGCCCGCTTGGTTTTTGCTGGCCCACAACTGCCCGCATACGTAAACATAGATAACCTACGAATTAAGGTAGAACCTTTTGTTTTCCCCGCAACTCAATGTTCCAATTGCTGGAAGTTCGGACATACCAAGGCCAGGTGCTCATCGCGAAACATCATATGCCCCAAGTGTGGTGGATTTCACGAAAATTGCGAAGTTACGGTATTCAGGTGTGTTAACTGCCAAGGAGACCATATGGCCTTGAATAGATCGTGCCCAGTTTTTATAAAGGAAAAGAGATTAAGAGAGTTAATGGCAGAGTATAATGCACATACGGAGTCGCGTGTAGCATGTATGTTCAACCGGAGCCGCGCTATGGAGATTGTTATGAAAATAAAACATCGCAGGACACATTTCATATAAATATGCACAATAGTTTTGCCGACTTAATGCCTGACGATACCATTAATCATAAATACGCATCACCCATACCCACGTTTGCACAGTTGTGTACGCCAAAACGTCCTAAGTCACCACGCGCATGTTACGTAACGGAATCGGCCAGAAATACGAGTACCAGCAGCGCCAGTACCAGGGAGCAGCCCGCGCGGCCGGCGCGCCGGGCTCCAGAACCACCTACTGATAAGAGCGACGCCGATCAAGTAAACAACTCACGTACGGTGCATTTTAGCGAGCTATTAAACCGGTTGAAAGAAATAATTTTTATGCAAAGTATGACTATGCAGGAAAAAATCAAAGCTGTAATCAAATGTTGCATCGAATGGTTGGTATTACTAACGGTAGATTTTATGTCTGAGTGGCCTATTTTGAAAAATGTTTTTGATATATTAAGTGTTGTGATTTTGGATAATATTATTCTTGTTTCGTGTCATAATTATGTAAACGTTGTATCTCGATGGAATTATGGACGCTATCATAACTTAACTAAGTGATAAGGGTTTAATTATTGAGTTATAATTATGATCTCGTAACATGAAGTATGCATTTAATAATAAACACTTTTTGAATGTTAAATATATTAAAGTTGTTGTATTGACTATTTATGTTTCAATTTGTCGGGTAGTTATTACTTAGGAGTTATGGTGGCGGGAAAACGATGTAGAAGGGCGCGCCAGCGCCATTTTGAATCACTTGCGGAGTGACCGTGCTGAAGTGCAGACGCATTGTTAATGTTTATGCTGATAACCAGTGCTAATAAACCAAGTTAACTAGTGAACCTGAAGTTTTCTTTCATAAGTAATTATGGAAAATAATTGTAAAAGTAAAATTATTAAGTTGAAAATTATGCAGTGGAATGCATAAAGCCTGAGACCGAAATAAGTAGCCTTGGAAAATTTACTAATTCAAGAAAAAATCCATATTTGTATTGTATCTGAAACTTGGCTTGAACCTAACAGTAGGTTAAAAATTGGGAATTACAATATTTATCGCCAAGACCGAGATGATGGTTATGGAGGTATTGCTATTATTACTCATTCATCTATTCGAGCTCAAATTCATAGTATTCGTTTACGTAATCCGCACATACAGGTATTGGGTATTAACATTTTTAATTGTTACTTTTTACAAAATGTTATCGCTATTTATTGTCCGCCTAATGTTGTCACGACAACAGAGGATTGGAGACTGTTATTTTCTAATTGGCGTAATAAGACGTTAATATGTGGGGATTTTAACGGCCAACATACAAACTGGGCGGATAAAACTAACAGTAGGGGTGTACAAATATTTAATGCGGCGTCGGACTACAATTATGTATCGCTTAATTCTGGCGAGGTCACTAGGAGTAGAATGGTTATGGACAATTGGCAGAAAAGTTCACCTGATATCACATTTTGCATCATCAGACGTTGCGCTTAGGTTTTTTTGGTCCGTTTTCAACGATAACTTAACGAGTGATCATTTAATAATACTTATATCGGCAGAAATAGAACTATCGAATTTAAAAATACAAAAAAGAAACTTTAAAAAGGCTGATTGGGTAAAATATAGGGAAAAACTGACAGAACTTATTAAATATACAGATTTTTCGGGCGATTCTCAACAAATTTATAATACAGTAATTCAGATTATTTATTTGGCAGCCAAGGAATCTATCCCATGCATTAAGATAAGTACAGACCCCACTAGCAAGTTTACTCCAAAACCATACTGGTCCCCGGAACTGTCCAGGGCTGTGGCGGTGCGTAGGCAGGCGTTGGCCCAGCTTAGGAAAAACCCCACTCCCGCGAACTTGGCTAATTATAAACAAAAAGCTTCCGAGGCACAGCGTCAAATCAGAAAAGCTCAAGCGGACTCGTTTAAACAATTTTGTAATAGTATCGATAACACAACTTGTACTAGTGATCTATGGAAGAAGATGAAATGGCTAAAAGGATATCGCACAGCAAATACCTCTTTAGACTGGGAGAGAACGGAAGAGTTCCTCACACGACTAACGCCTGACTACATTTTGCCACCACATCCTACATTTAATTCGAGCAACATTCAACTCGAAGCCCCTGTTTCGGTTCAGGAACTCAATAACACGCTTAAAAAAAAAGATATCGCACCTGGAGTTGACGATATTTCTTATTCAATGATATATAACTTCCCTGACAAGCAAATATTAGTTGATATGTTTAATAAAATTTTGACTGAGGGGCAGGTGCCTAAACAGTGGCGTGAAATTAAAGTAATCCCAATACCGAAACCGGGGCGTGATCTAAATAACATCTCATCATTGAGACCAATTTCACTTATATCCTGTCTTTGTAAAACCTTTCATACGATAATAACGAGGCGACTAGAATGGTATTTTGAGAGTAGGGGTTTATTTTCTAAGAATACGGTAGGATTTAGGAGAACTCAATCATGCTTAGATAATTTAGTGAGACTTGTAACACAGATTCAAATAGGATTTACTAGTAAACAACAAACACTAGGATGTTTTGTAGATATAAATAATGCATATAATAATGTAAATGTTTCGAAAGTTGTTGAAAAATTGGACGAAGCAGGGGTCGGGGCATCCTTGTGCAAATATATATGGGAATTCCTAAAAGAAAGACATTTATCTGTTATCGAAGCGGGAGGTAATAAGTCGATCACAAGATGGACGTCGGTTGGATTGGCACAAGGGGATCCAATGTCACCTATTTTGTTCAACATAGTAACTAGCAATATATGTAGGGAAATAGTCGATGTATACGTTTCGCAATATGCTGACGATTTTGTTTTATATGTAACAGGACATAACCTTAGATTTATGTCAGTAAATCTACAGAGTGCTCTGAATGTACTGTCATCCCTGCTACGAAATTTAGGCCTTGAGTTGTCACCGGATAAAAGTAAAGTTTGTATATTTTCCAGGGGTAGACAAGAACGCCAAATTAACGTGAGCGTTGACGGAGTTAGGTTGGAAAATGTATCGACAGTTAAATATTTGGGACTATGGTTAGATCAATCTTTGAGATGGGGTAAGCAAATTAACGAGATATGTCAAACTTCTAATAAATTCTTAAATGTGTTTAATGTACTTGCGGGGTCATCTTGGGGTGTTCATCCGATGCACTTAAGGAGACTGTATATCGCAATAATTCGCAGCAGGTTAGATTTTGGGTGCTTTTTATTTGATAACAGCTCAAAAACCAATTGTCTTAAGCTTGATAAAATCCAAAACCAAGCCATGAGGACAGTCGGAGGTTTTATAAAAACTAGTCCAATACATGTCATGGAATCGGAATTATGTTTGCCACCTTTGTTTGTGAGAAGAAAATACTTGGCTTCAAAATTCTGGTTGAAGGCTAAATCGATAGAAGGCAGTGAGGTTATTTCCATCTTAGCCGAGCTTACGTCCTTATGTGACTGGAAACCGTATTGGAACAACAAAAAGAAACCGCTATTGACCTTAGTACATAATCAGCTATCAGACCAAGATATACATTGCTCTGAAAAACTGGAAATGTTCTCACTGAACACCTGGATGACCAACATAGATATTAAAGCGCAGATTTGTCTTAATTTATATAATGTAGAAGGACCTAAGAGATCACATAAAACGGAGGACCTCTTGCGTGAATCCATACATACTATAAATACTAAATATAAGGGATTCTACCATATTTACACTGATGGTTCCAAAGTTGGTGAAGGTATAGGAGCAGCATTCTATGATCCCCAGGCCAATGTTACAGCAGCATTTAAATTAAATGATAAAATATCGATTATGTCAGCAGAGTTATATGCTATTGCTGAATGCCTGTCATACATACGGTCATGTGATGGAATCAACTTTGTCGTGCTTAGCGACTCGAAAAGTGCTTTGCAACATTTAGCTCGATGCACCTCGGGTGAACGAGGTCTCCCCGTAGCTTATAACATTTTAGATATTTATTTGCAGCTACAGTGTAGTGGCAAAAAAATATATTTCCAGTGGATTCCATCACATATAAACCTAAACGGTAATGACGAAGCCGATAGGTTAGCAAAAATTGGAGCTGACGAAGGGATATTTGTAAATCATATGCCTTTCTTCACTGACCTACTCAGAGAAGTGAAACTAAAATGTTTTGAAAATTGGAAAGAATACTTTGACGAGAGGTCGAAGGAGAAGGGCATATGGTATAGGACTATGACCAGTGAACCACCAAAAATACCATGGTTTAGCGAAGGTCGGTTGAACCGTCACTTAGCGGTCACCAGCATGCGACTGCGCTCCGGGCACATGCCACTTAACGTGTTCGGGCACTTGATGAGAGTGGTCGATTCTCCAAATTGTAACACATGTGGCATGAGAGAAGATACCTACCACGCATTGGTGGAATGTGCTCGGATCGGAGCCGACCGTAGGGCATTTGAAGCACAGGCCAATCTTAAGTTAAGTGATACTGGTGTTTGCAATGCTATACTATCTGAACCGACTTCAAAATTAGCAATAAGATTGTACTATTTAATTATAAAATTACCTAATCGCAGATAACTATTAGAATAGCATGTGGTCTGTATGTGTCACTATGGGGCTGACATGGTCGCTAAGCGATCAAAGCCTTTTTTTTTCAATAAAGATTTAAAAAAAAAAAAATTCAAAAGTTTGTAAATGAAACATTAAAAGACCTTTGGGGCGAAAATTACGAAAGAAACAAGGACAAGCTTCTTTTTTTTACAACAGATGCTGCCTCGTACAATGCTTAAAGCTGGTAAGAAAATGCAAGAAATTTAAATTTAACTCACTTAACTTGTTTAACCCATGGCCTAAACAGAGTTGCCGAAAAAGTTCGCTTGATTTATCCAAAAGTAAATTATTTAGTAAACTTAGTAAAAAAAAAATTTCTGAAGTCTCCACGTCGAATAAAAATATTTAAAGAAGGGTTCCCCGATACGCCCTTACCACCTAAGCCTATGTTTACTTGTTAACTTTGATTTTAATTAAGAATGGACTGTAGAACTAAAAATCTTTATACTTTTCGAAAACCACGACAATTTCTATATGTTTGAATATATCGACACGAAACAAATCCTGTCAGAAATAGTGCGCAATCACATACCTTTAATTTGATGAGGTTCGTGTGAATCCAAGGCCAATTTCCAGGCCTTCCTGGCTTCAAACTCGCGCAGGCGCCTGTCTTACCGAATCTTACCACCAAAGGATTGCCTTTCCCCGGCCCACCACAATTATCACACGCATGTGATTCGCACTAAATTCAACTATTTCATGTGACCGAAAGGTGACTTTATACTAATTTTCAATAATTTTAATGAGCAACGACATGCGACTCGTGCAAAATCCAACGAACGAACATGATTAATGGCTGGCGGAAGTCAATAGGGATGTGCTACATCTAACGGAAGTTAAAGACTGATATAGTTACGAACTAAAAACCGATATTCAATAGCAATATTGAACAGCCTGTCATAACCAGATGGGGCACCTGGCTTGAGGCAGTCCATACTATAATGATAATTATGAAAAAGTGAAGGAAATAATTTCAAACTTGGACTCATCAGAAGCCGCTGCAATAGAAAAAGCAAAGCGATTATTTTCGCTGAGTGATTTAAAAAGTGACATAAGTTTCATTGATCAAAATTTTGGCATCTTGGCCACAAAACTAAAAGAGTCTTTGGAGATCGTATTTAAAATTGAAAAGTCACTTTCATTACTGAGACTGCACCACAAAGGTAAACTTGTTTATCAAAAGCTGAAACTAGTGTTATCAAAAAATCCAGGATATCTTACAACAAAAAACATCAATAACTTATTACAAAATAAAGAAGTTGAAATCAAAGAGAATATCAATAAAAATACGCTACAACTTTACAATAAAATGCTTTTTTTACCCATTACGTCAGTGGAGGCTGAAAGATCGTTTTCGTACACAAAGTGGATTGTGAAAATTTAGAACAAATATTAATTGTTTATCACGAATGTCATATATTAAATGATTAAAAATCCTTTTTTGAATGGGTTCTTTTTCTCGACTGGTATAGGAATAACATTGTCACATCACTAACTAGTCTGTTAGAAACTGTCAAGTGCTACCTAAGTGCCACGAGTTACCGATGTGTGTGTGAGATGATTTATTTACACCTGGTCTAATAATGGCCCTCCTTCGTTCGAGCACCCTTGCGTATATACCGGAGATTTCAACAGCCACCACACATCGTGGCGATACCCTAGATAGACCACCTAGAGACTGGTTACCAAAAAGGTCTAAAATCTCGGGCGGTGTTTGTCGATCTCACTGCAGCCTACGAAACTGTCTGGAGAGAAGGGCTGATCTTCAAGCTTTCTCGCGGTGGTCCCCTGCCTGGAAATTGCCAACCTAGTATCCAACATGCTCACTCAGCGGCGCTTTACAGTGTACCTAGGCTCCCAGATTAGTGGAGTCCGAAGGTTGAGCAACGGCCTCCCTCAGGGCTCCGTACTGGCACCCATCCTATTTAACTTGTACATCCACGATCTGCTAAACACCACGGCTAGAAAATTTGTGTAGGTACGCCGACGACATTTGCCTCGTGACACAGAACAAGAACTTCACACACTTGGAAATTGGAAACCACATTATGCGGCGTCATGGAAACGCTAGCTAAGTACTTTCGAACGTGGCGCCTAACACTCAGTATGAGCAAAACAGAGACCTGTTGCTTCCACTTAAATAATCAATTAGCCAACCGGGAGCTCAAGGTTAGCCTCTGCGGATCCACTCTAAAGCACAACTTTACACCAAAATACCTCGGCGTCACACTCGACCGGATGCTGACCTTCAAGCAGCACATACTCAAACTCAAACTCAAACTCATTTTATTGGTGAAGCAGATCACAGGTCATCTTAGTTATACACAATTACAAGATTAAAATTACGATAACATTTACAAAAAATTACGCTCTCAATAGAATTACTTATTAATTATTATCACTATTTCGGGAATAATGTCAAACAATACATTAAAATTAATACTCAATTTAAAATAATATTGATTTACACAAATTTATATACCTACCAAAATTCATTATTTAATTATTATCGATATAATTTCCAGTGTCCAGAAATTCCTCGACGCTGTAATACGCTCGCTCGATAAGCCATTTCTTTAATTTTAATTTTAATGTCGCTAAACTTGTTGCTGCAGTGATTGTTTCTGGCAACTTATTGTTGTTTTCTATTTTCATTAATTCCATTACTAGTAACTTATCTTCTTCTTATCACCTTTATGCCGATGATCTTCAAATATATTCGCAGGGTGTGCTCGGTGATCTACCATCGGTCATATCCTCGACAAATTGTGATCTGGAGCGTATTTCAGACTGGAGCAGTAGCTACGGTCTGAAAATCAACCCTGACAAAACTCAAGTTATAATCATTGGTAGCCCTAAGATGATCGCAAAAGTTGACTTCATAAACCTCCCACCTATTTTGTTCAATGGCATTCTGATTCCTTTCTCTCATCAGGTTAAAAACCTGGGTGTTATTATGGATCGCACACTTTCTTGGGTGCCTCAGCTTGGTGAGGTTAGTAGGAAGGTGTTTGCCGCAGTAGGTTCTCTGAGGAGGCTTCGTTATTTCCTACCCATTGCTACTAAAATTACACTTGCTCAGACATTACTCCTCTCTATTTTAGATTACGCTGATATGACGACGCGTTTGGCTCGGTTGGTAGACACCTGCCTACTGAGTCGACGGTCCCGGGTTCGAATCCCAGCCGGGGCAAATATTTGTGCAAAATATTTGTTCTTGGGTCATGGATGTTATCTATATATGTATTTATATATTATGTATATCGTCGTCTAGTACCCATAGTACAAGCTTTGCTTAGTTTGGGACTAGGTCGATTTGTGTATGATTGTCCCTTAATATTTATTTATTTAATTTATTCCTATATTGACCTTTCCGAGGAGCAACTTAACAAACTTGAGCGTATTCAAAACATCTGCATTAGGTTCATATTTGGGTTACGCAAGTATGACCATGTTTCCAGTTTCCGGTCACAACTCAAGTGGCTCCCTATCCGTCTTCGTCGTAACTTTCACACACTTATATGTATGTATGTATGTATGTACGTTTATGTATGTTTATATATATAGATATTATTTGTGTATGTGTATGACCTATGTGCCTTTAATATTTTGTTTGTCGTTTATTTATTATTTCTCAAATTACTTAAAGTTCTTATCTCACCACCTATTATTTTC
The DNA here is from genome assembly GCA_947623375.1 of Apotomis capreana. Classification (NCBI taxonomy): domain Eukaryota; kingdom Metazoa; phylum Arthropoda; class Insecta; order Lepidoptera; family Tortricidae; genus Apotomis; species Apotomis capreana. The sequence goes on from OX392518.1 coordinate 6,763,494, forward strand.
TGTTTAATTTTGTTTTCTCCGCCACCCAAAGGTTGTCTGGAAGAGATCGCTCTTTAGCGATAAGACCGCCTATTGTCTACCATTATTTAATTTATGATTTCTCATGTAATATGTTTCTTGTTGGTGTGCAATAAAGTATTGTTGTATTGTATTGTATTGTATTGTATTGTATACTAACGGCCCCATGATGTGCGGCAACTTCCGATATTTAGTGAGTCTTCCAGGGAGTGACGCTACCTTGCGGGCATTGCGAGTAGCTCGACCATGAATCTCTCCACGAGTGCGATATTCAGACAGGTGTTCAAACACATACAATGCCACCTGAAGGATTACGAGAGACGGGAGAGTCAAAATTCCCAGTTCCTTGAAATGAGATTTCACGGATTTATCCTGCGGTATCTCTACCATCGCTCTAATGGCTTTTTTTTGCATTCTGAAGACGCGTTCCCATTCTGCCGCGCGCCCCCAGAGCTCGACGCCATAGAGTAGTAGAGTATGCACAGTGCCAAAATAGCAAGACCGTGCAGCGTCAAGTGAAACGGAGCGACTGACGCGTCGCAGTGCGTAGCAAGCACTACCTAGCTTTCCGCACAACTTATCAATGTGCGATTCCCACGTAACACCCCGATCCAGCTGGAATCCCAAGAAACAGGTAGACTCTGTCTGACACAATGTGGTTCCTTTGATGACGACCGAAAGAGGCCTAGGAGGGCTACCAGACAGGTAAAAATGCACAAAATGTGTTTTATTTGTATTAAGCGCTAGTCCATTAAATCTAAGCCACTCGGATAGTTGAGCGGCCAGAATATTTAATTTCTGTTCCAGTTCCTCAACCGATGGAGCAATTACTACACCGGCGACATCATCGGCATACATAAAAATATTGGCAACAGTAACAAAAACCGGCAAATCGTTCATTAGTATTGAAAATATTATATTAGAGATGGATGATCCTTGTGCCACTCCTAACTCGGTGGTCAGTGGGTTCGACTCAACTTTACCATCGTCACCTGACACTATCTGCGATCGGTTGCTCAACATATCGTACAGTAATGCAAGTGCCGGACCGGCTATACCGTAATGCTCGAGCTTGGCTGCAATTAAACCAACACAGCACGCAAACTCCTGACCCGTAATAACATTAACCAGAAACTAAGTAGAACTACTTGGGGAGTAAGTTCCGAAGTACTGCGCACGTCCACGCTGTCATTGGTGTACTCCACGGCTGAATACTGCGCGCCGGTCTGGCTAAAAAGTGCTCACACCGCGAGGGTTGACGTCGAGCTGAACAAGGCTATGCGACTTATCTCTGGGACCCTTCAATCGACTCCCTGCTACTGGCTACCAGTGCTCTGCCGGATCCCTCCACCTGAACTGAGGAGAAAGGAAGCCCTTGTTAAAGAAGTCCTCAAAATCCAGAAAATCCCAAATCTCCTTATCAATTCCGAGTTTTTTGTTCCCCCCACACTCCGCCTGAAGTCCAGGAACGCATCATACAACATCGCCTCAAAACTGCTTGATAATCACTTCAACCTCAAACAAGAATGGTTGCAGATGTGGAACTCGGAAATGGAAGGAAATGTGGGTTGTGAGATTATACCGGGCTTTCGAATAAAAGGGTCAGATCTTCCTAGACGTGGTTGGTGCAGCTTGAACAGACTTCCCACTGGTCACGGTCGCTGCGCTCAATATAAATACCGCTGCTGATGGGTGGATTCTCCTGCCTGCGCCTGTGGAGCCGAAGAGCAAACCATCCAGCACATCATCCACGACTGCCCCATAACGCGCTATGCCGGCGGCCCTCCCGAAGACCTGTTCTCCTTCAGTGACGAAGCCATTAAGTGGCTAACAGAATCGTAATGTTGATTTGTAATATTAAGTACTCGAGTTGTCTGTTGTCACTGTATATGCCATACGATTAAATAAATAAATAAATGTATTCACAAAAAGGTTGTATTTATGTATGTATATATGTAAACACTTTATTGTACATAAAAACAAGAAAAACACATTACGAAAGAATAAGCGAACAAAGGCGAACTTATCCCTTTAAGGGATCTCTTCCAGTTAACCTTTAGGTTGCTTATTATATGTTTTATTAGACCATGATATGTATAATATTTACAATAGACTTACACTATGTAGCACCTAGCATGATGCTACTTGGTGGGGATACAAAATTGCACTCCGATAGAGACAGTGTATACATACGTGTTGTAAACGGATGCGGTTACGTAATGCTGTGAGCTTGTTTGCGCGCGCTCGCGCGCCTATAAATTAGTTTGAGCAATGGCCCGCGATCTTTTCGTCGCCGGCGATCTTCGTGTACATTCGTCCCAGCGTGTCCCCTGTGCTTCAGCCCATCGAACACTCGAAGCTTGCAGTTTTGCAGATTTACGAAGATCGAAGAGAGAAGACGATGCTGACTGAAGATACATTTAAACAGCTGTCTTTTTCGAGACAAAACAACCTGCTCCTTTCAGAGCAAACGTTCAGGCGTCAATCATCATCATCACCTATGCCATGAGCGTTTTTTGACCTACTTATACAACGTTGCATACAATACTTTTTCTACGACTCGACATTTCATAAATAAAATGCAAATAAACAACAAAGAAAATAATTATATGTGCTCGGAATCAACAAAATTAAAAAAAAAAATGTCTCTGATAAACTTTTTTTTTATTGACGTCCGTATCTGTCAAAAAAATATGAACTTATACATAAAGGTATACGTTCACTATACTAAACATCCATTGCCTGAAGATAAAACTTTTTTTTTAAGTTGGCAGTAATGCCTTAGTACAATTAGTTTTTTTTTAAATTGCAAATTGTGTGAATGCAGCTGTTTATCTTGTAATCTGTCGTACTAAGTGATGCTTTTTTGGCGACATTATAACATCGTTTAGCAGTGTGTTTTTGGGCAGTAGAGTATAGACTTTTACAGACTTTCATTATTTATGTCTTTATATTAGAGTTAGTAACTACATATTCAATTCAATTCAATTCAAAATATTTATTTCAGACAATGTCCATAGAGTGTTAGTTACAAAGGTCTTACAATCTATGTTAGTATGCAAATAAATAACAAAACAAAGAATAAAAATAAAATAACTTACAAAATGTCATATACGATGCCTCGAGAGCCCATGTGTAAGGAGTTCCAGTGCCTCCACAGTGAGCAAGTAGGATTCTCCCAAACAAGTCTTACAAGGGTGTTGGAGCTGTCACGCACGCGACGCATGAGGGAAGCCGTTCGCTTGCGGATTATTGCCGTGAAACCGTCGACGCTCGCCTCAGCGAACATCCCAGACGCGCTACAAAAGCGTGACAGTCCGAATAGTGCCCTGAAACCGTTATTGTATTGGACGCGCAGAGCATTAAGCGTCTTTTTAGTGTAGTTCGTCCACAGACTGCACGTGTAAAAGGATTGGCAAAAAGCTTTGAAAAGAGTCTTCTTGACGTCCCCGTTACAGCGTGCGAACCTACATGTCAACATGTTGCATCTTACTGCTAATGCTCTGCGCTCCCTCTCCATATCCACATCGTCTTGAAGATTATCGGTGACCCAGTGCCCGAGATACTTAAATCGTGACACTCTGTTAAGAGGAACCCCGCACAGCTGTACGGCAGGAACTGATGTTAAGGCTTTATTGTTCCCTGCCTTAAATACTTTAGCAGTTCACTCTTATTCGTGTTATATCTCAGGCCATGAGTCACCGCATACTCCTCACAGATTCTCAACAACTTTACAAGAGCGCTGATCGCCGGGCACAGCAGCACCACATCATCAGCATAACTAATATTATTTACAGTGGTACCCCCTATCGAGCAACCGATACCCGTACTACTGAGCCTAGCGATCAACTCATCCATGTACAGGTTAAACAACCTAGGTGAACTTAAACCACCTTGCCTAACACCACACTTCAACCTGTACACGTCTGAGTACGCGCCTGCCCATCTCACTTGATTGTTTGGTTACCGTACCAGAACTGAAAAAGGTTAATCACCCCTTTCGGAGTACGCGTGTTGTTCCTCAGTTTATCCCACAGGATATCGTACGAGACCAAATCGAAAGCCTTGGACAGGTCCAAGAAACAGGCAATGACCGGTGTGTTACTTGCAGTATAGTGTTGAACGGTGTGCTTAAAGCAGAGAATAGCACTCTCAGTTGACAGACCTGGTTTAAAACCAAACTGAGCATCCTGAGATTTGATGTGCTGCGCAAGAAGATTATCAAGCACTCCATCCAGCACTTTTGCAGCCACCGTTGCTAGCGATATTGGCCTATAGTTGGACCCATCCGAGGCATTTCCTGATTTATTTTTGACAATTGGTACTACGACAGTTTTCATAAGACTGCTGGGGAGGTAACAATGATTCATACAGAGATTGAAGAGCATTTTTAGAACCCGAGGTAGGTGATCACCCGCGTGCTGCAGGTGCTCGATACTGAGACCATCGTGACCCGGTGACTTGCCTCTCGTCATCGATTGAATGACGTCCTTAACCTCCTTAATAGTAAAATGAACCGGCAGCTCGTCAAAATGGTCATCAGCAAGGAGCACCCGAGACTCCAGTGGACTGTCAACTTTAAAATTATTTACAAACAAGTTAGCAATTTGAGTTGGTTCACACGCACCGTCCACACTGGCCGGAAACGTAGTCTTAGGTCCAATTTGACCCGTGCACTTCCAGAACTTGTTGAAGTCTTTAGCTTTGTGGTGAGTAGCTATATATAAATGACAAAAAAAGTACTGGAGTAGAAAAAATATTTTTTAAACTCGGTCCACATTTGGCGGACTAATCAGTAACCATACATTAAAAAAATACACACAGTCGAACATAGAACCTCCTTCTTTTTTGGAAGTCGATCACAAACATCTAAACGCCTCTATGCCATAGTAAAATACATACGAAACAGGTCATAGTTGAAGTCGAATATAGCTCGACATGTTTCGAATCGGTTCGCGATTCATCATTAGGAGAGGCAATCAGCCGCGGCGGCCGCGGCGGCGGCCAACCGAACACTGCGGGTAATCGCCCTGTCGCGGCTGCTAAGCGCACCCGCGATCACACACAATGTCCATTGGCGGAGGGCACACAGCACGTCAGTTGCTAAGGTCTCCTCCGTCCGTAGGTATAGGCGGTCGACCGTAGGGAGGCCGGATATTGATACGATACCGGCAAGCCCTTTTCACGGCTAAGCCAAGTGCTATGCAATGAATTAAAAATACACCACAAAAAAAAGATAATTCTGCTGTTTAGCCGGTCCATGAACAAAGGCCTTCAATTTTGTATGAAATTCCTTACCAGTTCTTTCGTCGTTCCGCCCGGAACGTGATACTTCGAAGCCTGTTAAAACGCACGTTATGACGACATCGACATTTCGTTGCATGTTTGAGAAAAATCGATTTTAAGTTTCTAATTTTTTTAGGGCGATGTCAAATATTTTGCCTTCTAAAATGGTTCCGTCGCCAATGAGTGAGAGCTGCTGAGCTGACGTAAACTTATTAACATAAGAATTGTATTGAAGTCTTAATATTTAAGAAGCTGAGTAAAGTCTATCCGTTTTGCGCACTTTACTGTGGATTTTCTTGTTTGGTCTGTGGTTACTTAGCTACTTTTAGCCTTATACCTGTATTTTACAACCATGTATTAGTAATAGTACCTACGTCCCTACTAAACTCAGATTTTTAATTCAATGCGAGAAAAAAAAAATCTGTCTTTGTCAAAAGATTTGTCTCGTAGAATGCCAGTTATAAATTATTTATTTAGTAATATTCATTTAGCGAAGAAATGACGCTGGTCAATAGTAGTTTTGTATAACTGATTGCGTCAAAACTTCATAAGTATATTTTACTAAATCGAAGGGGACCCACAGTTACAGGGTTTTTATTTGATTTTCACCTATTCCCCATTTTCGTCAACGTGGTGGTAATAAATAGAATAGGTTGAAAAGCAAACGGTTTATTCAATATTAATAACACAGGAATTACATTTTCATAACAAACTAAAACAATTTATAAAACTAAACTTAATAGTAACTAAAACTAATTATAAAACTAAAAGGGTTCTATGAACCGTTCCGGAAGGTGCCTGACTCAAAGGTCCCTAGAATACTAGCGGAGTTGCCGCGCTGTATCGCCAGGGAGGTCCTTTGAGCCAAGTATTCGCCGGAACGGGGGTCCACGCCGCGGTCTCTCGACCTTCGCGCCAAAGCCGCAACAAACGCCTTAGCCTCAGCGGCCTCAGCGCACCATGGCCCACCGGTCTCTACGGCAACCGGGACGAACTCATACACTGGTTCCAGGTTGCTGTACCTACTTACGTGCTTTAGTTTAGCGGTTGGTTTCGGCACGTTGCGTTCCTTATAAGACTGCAACCTCTCACCCATAAAATAGGTAATATTCATAATGATGATTCTTGAAACTATCATTAACAGTATTATAATGAGTAGGTATCATAATAATCGCAATGATCATAAAATGATCAACTAAAGGAAATAATTATGGATTGCCACGGCTCCAGGAAGAGCTGCGACTACGGTACACTTACCTAATCTTTATTATAGTGATATTTGAATAGCACTTAAAAGAAATGAAAATGGGCCGAGTTATAAGAGATAAAACCACGATAAAACTATGCCCCAACGGGATGCCGTGGCGGCTTTAAAGATATGAGTATGACTTGATCAAAGCTGGTTAGCCTTCACTACCAGTGGATCGGACTTTGCTTGGGAGTTTAATCCGCTAATAGAACCAAAAAAGAAGGGTTCGACTTTTTCGTCCCCGCGGAGGATAGTCGCAGCGTATGAAAAAAATATACATATATTAAAAGGTGCCCACCTTCTATGAAAATAATAAATATTCTAATTGATATTTTTTTCATTACGCTTTCGCTCTTGACTTCTTTCCCATATGTAAAATTACCCCACGTCATATTTTTTGTATGGGAGCAAAACTGTCAAAAAGCTTCCAGTAGAGTCGAATAAAATAAAAATATTCTTCACTTTTTCTGCTCAAAAATGAAGTTATTTTAGTTTCACATAGCCAAATGGGTAGTTTTAGGTTCTAGGGTTTAAAGACAAACTGTAGATGAAAATTAAAAAGAACTTGATCAGATCGTCAAAAATTTCTGATTATTATGACACTCATTTGACATCAATGCGTGTCATAATGACTTATTTTCGCCCCTTGTTAAACAATCTAGGTACCATTTCCTTCTCCACGCGAACGGCTTGACTTAAATTCATAACATGTCATAAAATATTACAAAAATTCGACTTCATCGTTTTCTCTGTGATAATAATGCTTGCAAATCTTTTCGTCGATTTTAATTGCCGTTAATTGTAGTTTGGCCTGGAACAGAGAAAGGCGTCGTTATATTTATAATTCCGAAAAAAATTAAAATATATTTCTGATAACTTCCTCATTTCTCATCATAGACTACGCAATAGATACAACAGTTATAGACAGAAGAGACTGTTGTATCCAACAGCATTTTACATTACGATTATCAAACACATTGAATGAAAAGGCGCATCGGGGCTGCCACATGGTTCTTAAATCCGCCGCTGCAGCTTAAATCTCTTTCTCAAGGGATAGTGGAATGTGTCAGAGCTGCGAAAGAAGATCGATGAAATGGACCGACGAGATAAAAGCCAGTATGTCGGCTGCCGTCAGCTCACCGAAAGCTACGAGACGAGTGGCGACGTGTCGTCAAACGGGTCACTCAGAGCTCTACGAATACATAATGGTTGTAGACTATAGATAATTAAACTGGCGCAGGTAAGGGGGAACAGCAAGACAAACACACAACTATGATACGAAATTCGCTGTAGCGGTCGCGACGGCGACAATGACCATCCGTGTCACTGGTTAATTAGCAACTGCCCGCCGATGCGGGTTAAGTTCAAAATGTGCATCTATGCACTCATGTATAGATATAGATAGCTGCGTATGTCGCTCGCGCTCACCAAGCAAAGCGTAAGTATTTATTAAATGTAAGAAATAGGTACAAGGTAGGTATTCACATTATGGCGAACTTGGTAAGTATACAAGTAGGTAATTAGACATTAATTAGGTTGAAAATATTAGTTTTAAGCTCTTTTCAGGGAACCGAGTGTCGACGTTAGTCTGCAGTCTACAATGGTCACGAGCAGTCTGTAAAAAGAATAGATCTGTAATCAATCGATCGAGGACAGCCTGCAATGGGTGTCAGATTCGACTATACATATCAATTATGCACCGCAGCTTTGAGACTACTTGGTGCGCATCCAACCGATGACTCCTTCAATGCGAAATGGATAATACTGAATCTTATAACATACATTGCAATTAGCATCGTTTTTGTGTCGCTTATCTACGGTCGTTTCTTTGACAGTTTTGTGAAAACTTGTACTAACATGAGCTTAGCTGTTTTTTTTCTCATATTAATTGTCAATCATGATCGTGTATAAAGAAATTTATATATTAAAGTTTACGTGAGGTTTGGCACCGACTTCAAAAAGTGATTCAAATGTAATCTGTACATGTACATGAACGGGTTATTTTTGACTTATCAGTTTTTTTTTTGAAGTCGGAGAGGATCGTTCAAGGTAGCACCCATCGTCGAAAACACAAAAAGCACCCGGCTCCGTTGGTATGGCCACATTCTGAGACGCGAAGATAACCACCCCGTCAAGAAAGCCCGAGAGGAAGAGGACGACCGCCTGCCACCTGGTGGGCGAATATGCAAAAAGAGATCAAACAAGCGAACCTGAGCATAGCGACAAGCCAGGAGCACTCTGGCGCAGACGTACAAGGAGACCCGACCCCAGATAAACTGGGAAGAGGGGTGGCCAAAGAAGAAGAGTTTTTTTGAAGTCGGTTCTTTTTAGGGTTCCGTAGTCATCTAGGAACCCTTATAGTTTCGCCATGTCCGTCTGTCCGTCTGTCCGTCTGTCCGTCTGTCCGTCTGTCCGTCCGTCCGCGGCTTAGCTCCGTGATCATTAGTACTAGAAAGCTGAAATTTGGTATGAGTATGTGTATGTATCACGCCGACAAAACGATAAAATAAAAACTAAAAAAAATTGTCGTTGGGTACCTCTCGAACACCTAAAGTGGGGTGATTTTTTTTTTCGTTTGAACCCTAGTGTGTGGGGTGTCGTTGAATAGGTCTGTTAAAAATAATAGGGGTCTCTAAACATTACTTTTTGATAAAGTCAGTAGTTTTGTAAATATTCGCTCCGAAAATATAAAAATAGTGTCCCCCATCCCCCCTTTAACTTTTCAACCACGGGTTCTCGGAACCAAACTATATTAAACAAAATCGGTCCATCCGTTTTTGAGTTATCGCAAAATTTCATAATTTTCTTTAAGAGGACGTAAGTTAACTTCCAGAAGGTAATAAGTAATTACAGTTACTTTGGCGTTTACGACCTTTTTATAGAACTTGAAATTTTTCTCGTAACTTAAACCTCGGGCTTAAAACCGCTGTTTTAAGCCCGTCTCTTGTGAAGGATGAGCATCTACGGAACTCTACACTGAGCGTGGCCCGACATGCTCATGGCCGGTTTTTTTAGGGTTCCGTACCCAAAGGGTAAAAACGGGACCCTATTACTGAGACTTCGCTGTCCGTCCGTCCGTCCGTCCGTCCGTCCGTCCTTCCGTCCGTCCGTCCGTCCGTCCGTCTGTCACCAGGCTGTATCTCAAGAACGGTGATAGCTAGACAGTTAAAATTTTCACAGATGATGTATTTCTATTGCCGCTATAACAACAAATACTAAAAATAAAATAAAATAAATATTTAAGGGAGGCTCCCATACAACAAAGGGATTGGTTGCGTTAACTTTGCACCTCATTTGTATGGGGCGCTATATATACTAGGTGCAAACTTAACTTAACCACTTAAGGATGGAAAGTGTTTGTACGGAACCCTCGGTGCGCGAGTCCGACTCGCACTTGACCGGTTTTTTATATAATATGTAGTGATACGTATTCTGAACTCTGTCTGTACCTACTTGTTAGGCAATCCCCTCGCTGTTGTAGTAACGTAATTAGTTAATTACCTCGCAAAACAACCTCTCTTTAATCAATTCAAAGGTCCCAGCAAGTTTGTAAGAACATTAATTAAGATTCACACTCTTCAAAGTAGTTTCTTTTACTTTTATCATATTTCTTCTCACGCAATAATGGCTTCATTTCTACCACAAAAACTCAATTAGCCGAAATTATTTTTATTGGAGTTGAAATATTCACAACTTTAGATTAAGATTCCAAGCCACTAAATTCAAACGCGGAAATTTAAGTCAAAACATAGACCAAAACGTAATTCATAATCTCAATCATAGTGATAAAATTGTTATTATTTTTTTCAACACGGAGATTTTACTCATATAAATACCTATAGGAAAATCATCGTATGTTCTGTATACTTGAGGGTTACACTCAATTTCCCTGAAAACCCATAATCAGATCCTAACTTGGCGACAATGGGTCTTTCACATAAAATAAAAAGATTTTTTAAAATCGGTTCGCAATAAAATTTGCGAAGAAATAGGTGAACATAAGTACAAAAATACCGGCCAAGAGCATGTCGGGCCACGCTCAGTGTAGGATTCCGTAGTTATAATATTATACCCAATACCCATCCTTCACAATAGACGGGCTTAAAACAGCGGTTAAGCCCGAGGTTGAAATTACGAGAAAGATTTCAAGCTCAATAAAAAGGTCGTAAACGCCAAAGTAACTGTAATTACTTATTACCTTCTAGAATTTATCGATTATACGCGCCAGATTGAGCGGAATGTTTTAATGCAGTATGGCATTTAACTAATATGTGTAACGTTCGAAGTATAAGGACAGCGCGCGGCACTTACGTCATTTTAAAGAAATTTATGAAAATTTGCAATGACTCAAAAACAGCTCGACCGATTTTATTCAATATAGTTTTCATAGAAAGTACTTATAATTCATTTTAATGAATTTTTCCATATTTTTTTGACTCGTGGTTGAAAAGTAAGAGGGGTGGACGCAATTTTTTGGATTTCTGGAGCGAATATTTACAAAACTGCTGACTTTATCAAAAAATTATGTTTTGAGACCCCTAATATTTTGGACCTTTTCAACGACACCCCACACTCTAATGTTGGAACGAAAAAAAAACACCCCCAATTTAGGTGTACGGGAGGTACCCGAAAAAAAGTGTTTTTGTTTGCTTTTCTTTTACCGTTTTGACGGCGTGATACATACACATACGAGGGCGGTTTGATAAGTCAGTACTTTTAGTAAAAAAAAAAACTTTTTCAATTTTTTTTTACTTTTTTTTTTCTACATAATCTCCTTCCAATTCAATACATTTCGTCCAACGATGCTCCAGCTTTTGTATCCCCTCGAAAAAATACTTTTTGTCAAACCCTGAAAAATAGGCTTCAGTTTCAGCGATGACTTCCTCATTCGATGAAAATCTTTTCCCGCCGAGCCATTTCTTCATGTTTGGGAATAAAAAGAAATCACACGGTGCCAAATCTGGAGAATAGGGTGGGTGCGGCAGTATTTCATAACGTAATTCTACTAATTTGGCTGTTGCGACTGCCGACGAGTGTGCAGGGGCGTTGTCGTGATGAAACAGTATTTTCTTCTTTGACAGATGTGGCCGTTTTTTCACAACTTCTGCGTTAAATTTCTCCAACAAAGCAGCATAATAAACGCCAGTTATTGTTTGACCTTTCTTCCAGTAATCGATATAAATAATACCTTGGCTGTCCCAAAAGACAGTGGCCATTACCTTTCCAGCCGAATTAACGGTTTTCGCTTTCTTCGGGGCCCGTTCGCTAGCAGAAGTCCACTGTTTTGACTGATTTTTCGTCTCTGGCGTATAATGGTGAATCCATGTTTCGTCCACCGTCACGAATCGACGAAAAAATTCATTAGGATTATGTTTCAATTTGGCTAAGCATTGCTCGGAAGTTCTTACGCGAATTCGTTTTTGGTCGGCTGTCAGCAAGCGCGGCACCCATCTTGCGGAAAGTTTTTTCATACTTAAAATATTATGTAAGATGTGAAAAACGCGTTCAGATGAAATGTGTACAATCTCGGCTATCTCACGTATCTTCATTCGACGGTCATCCAAAACAATATCGTGGACTTTATTCACCGTGTCATCAGTGGTCACTTCAATCGGCCTTCCAGACCGTACTGCGTCATTGGTGGTGATACGTCCACAACGAAATTCTGTAAACCACTTGTGTACCATTCCATGCGATGGAGCAGATTCCCCATAATATTTTTTTAACCGGTCTTCAGTCTCTTTGATAGTTTTGCCACGTAAAAAGTAATGCTTAATTAGCACACGAAATTCACTTTTCTCCATTTTCCGTCAAATTCCCGCTCTTATCTGACATATGCCTCGATTTCTTTTTTAATTTTCGCAATATAAAAAAAAAATATGACAGCCAGTAACCAAAGAGTTAAGAATTAGAATAAAAAGGTTCGATTATGAAAAAGTTTTTTTTTTTACTTAAAGTCACTGACTTATCAAACCGCCCTCGTACTTGTACATTTCAGCTTTCTAGTACTAATGATGAAATTAAATGAAATGAAATGATTATTTATTTGCGGAATATGGGTTACATAAGCTGGTATAATTTACAAATTATAAAAACCACCATACTCTACTTAAAAAAGCATACAAATATTAAATCTAAATTTTGATACCGTCACAGATAAACAAAATAGAGATACTTAAAGCTAAATGTACTTAAATAGAAATTAATTACTTATCACTAGATTTAAAATTTAAACTAAGAAATTCGTTAACGGAGTACACGCATAATTCACACAGCCATAAGTGCAATTTCTTTTTAAAGTGTGTTAAGGGGAGATATTTTATTTCATTTGGAATTTTATTGAATATCTTAACACACATAAAATTAGGACTTCGAGTGGTTTTTCTTAGGCGTGCTCGAGGTAGAGACAAAAGGTCTTTTTGCCTTGATACCCGGTTATTGTAAGTAATTATATCACTATTATCTTATCTTAAAATACTGCTGGTTCCCACGGACAAATATTGCTATCTCATATATGTATAAGGATGGTAGAGTCAAAAGCTTATAATGTCTAAAAACTGGTTTACACGAGTCAAGGAGTTTTAACGAGAATATTGCTCTTACACATTTTTTTTGTTTAACAAATGCCTTAGGCAAATCTACTGAGTTTCCCCATACAATTAAAACATAGCGGAGAGTCGACAAAATATACCCATGATTTGCTACTAGGGCCGCTTCTTGCGAAACCGTTTCGCGTAGCCTTCGTAGTGGAAAAACAAATGTGTTTAATTTATTACAAACATACTCTACATGCATTTTGAAGTCACAGAATTCGTCCATAATTATTCCTAAAAATTTTACATTAGTGTCTTGGTCAACAGAATCTCCTTTATAATTAATTTCTAGTTCTTGGCGCTTACCTCTACGTGTCAAGAATTGTACATGTTTAGTTTTACTTATATTTATTGACAGGTTATTACATTCTAGCCATTGGATGGTCTTGTGTAATGTTTCATTTATTTCGTGCTCGTATTCTTGGTCGTTTGTGCATGGTATCACAATTGATGTATCGTCTGCAAATAAAACGGCAGGATAGTCTGTTACATTCGGGAGGTCATTTATATAAAATGAGAATAACAACGGCGAGAGAACGCCACCTTCGGGCACTCGAAATGTATTATTAATATAGCAGGATTTATAATTGACTGAAGCGTTACCCTCTTGCCTGACTATTTCTGTGCATTGAGTTCTGTGATGTAGATAAGACTCTAGCCAACGATGCATATTACCCCTCACACCATACAATTCTAATTTGTTCAAGAGCCTTTTATGTGATACAGGTCGAATGCCCTGGACATATCTAGAAAGAGTACGCTTACAGATCTCCCTCTATCTACACTCTCTAAAATATCTTTGAGCAATGAAAACGCTGCTGTTGAGGTTGATTTGTTTTTTCTGAAACCATGCTGTTTTTCATTTAAAAGAGAATTTTTGTTTGCAAAATTAGTAAGTCTTTCCGATATCACTTTTTCGAAAACTTTCGAAAGAACAGGGATTAGCGCGATAGGCCTGTAATTGCCAACATCATTCTTTTTACCTTTTTTGTATAAAGGTTTGATGATTGATTTTTTAAGACCATCCGGGAATATACTTCCTCTATCGAAAGGTTGACTATGTAAGCTAAAGGTACGGATATTGACTTGGCGCAAAGCTTTAGAATTTTGGAGTTAATTTCGTCAGAACCTGATGAATTTGTATTTTTTAACTTCATAATAATTTTTAACCGACTTCAAAAAAGGAGGAGGTTCTCAAATCGAACTATTTTTTTTTGTATCTATGTTACTCGATATCTCCGAGAACCGTGAACCGATTTTCAATTTTTTTTTTAATGGAAAGGGTATAACTCCGAGTTGGTCCCGTTGGCACTAAGTCGGGATCTGATGATGGAATCTTGGAGAAATCGAGGGAACTCTTCAAATATTATAGGGACATGTACGGCGCTTTCGGTAATTTTTTGATAAAGTCAAGAATTTACATTCAGTAAATAGGATTTGGTGTAAGGAAACTGATGATGAGCACCACAGATGGCCACTAGAACTTTTATATGAATCACTAAAAAGCTGAAAAAAAAAATATAACAAAAAAAAGAACCGACTTCAGTAAAACTAAAAAGCCAAAAAAAAAACCCGTTCAAGTACAGATTACATTTGACTCACCCTTCGAAGTCGGTGCCAAACCTCGCGTAAACTATAATATATAAATGAAATGAAATGAAATGAAATAATTTATTCAGTAAGTAGGCCACAAGGGCACTTTTACAAGTCAGATTGTGAATCTACCGGCATTTCGCAAGAGGAGACCGCTGTTGAGAAGAAAGCCGAAAGAAACTCAACAGTAAGTCATTTTTTCGTAAACAATATTTAGAACAATTAATTACATTACATTAGTGTTATAACTATAACTAATTATTACATGCGTACACGTATAGGAGATATATAGATACTCCAAATCAATGTTAGGTAGGAATATTAAAATAAAATTTTAACGATCAATTTAAAATATTAAAAATATACCCAGAGATGTATAAAGTCTCTAGGTGTCACAACATGCAATAAAATATTATTACTTAATTAATTTAATTCCACAGAGATGTATAAGGTCTCTCGGCGTCAATGTGAATAATTTACAATAGACAATAATTATTAAACCTAAATTTCTTAGAGATGTATAAGGTCTCTAGGCGTCACAATATACAAAAAAGAAAAAATAAATAATGATAATAATAATATGCTTATAGTTAAATTTCATTCCTCAGAGATGTATAAGGTCTCTGAGCGTCATTATTCAGTTCAGTACACTAAGTTTATTAGAGATGTATACAGTCTCTAAATAAAATAATAATAATAATAATAACTTCAATCGAGTACAGGATGAAGTCTCTCACGTCAATTCACTAAACGCTGGTAAGCAGTTACTACACAACTAATTTGGCCCTTGCTAGTGTGAACAGACCGGACCCCACAAACGGCACCCGTTCACGAGCATGACGCATATCTCAGCCATCGCCTTCCTCAACCATATTATAGGGAAGGTTGCGACCCGATCAACGACGCCACCGTAAGCAAAGACCTTTAAGCGAGCATGACATGCTCACACTGCCGGGCATTCATCACTAAAGCAAATGCCCGGTGAGAAACAACATAATGTGCTCTCATGTTACATTACAAATAAACTAATATTACCGATTAAAATATGCTTACTTTACATTCACATGACTAAACCACTGGCTTAAAGACATCCCTATCATCTAAAAAGTCATTTACAGTATAATACGCCTTGTTTATTAGGTGACGTTTTATGTGAGACTTGAATTTGCTGGAAGGTAAGCTCACTACCTCGGTAGGTATTTTGTTATAGAAACGTACACAGTTCCCCACGAACGAAGAGCTAACTTTACGGAGACGATGAGCAGGCATAAGAAGCTTATTCTTCCTTCTTGTATTATACTGGTGAATGTCACTGTTGAGCTTGAATGCATGTAGATTTTTCCGGACATACATTATATTCTCAAGGATATATTGAGACGCTACGGTGAGAATGTTGGCTTCCTTGAATTTTTCTCTTAGCGATGCACGAGCTCCTAGTTCATAAATAGATCGTACGGCTAATATAAGAATTGAGTGGTTTGGGATCGACTTCGAAGGGTGATTCAAATGTAATCTGTACTTGAACGGGTTTTTTTTTTGGCTTTTTAGTTTTACTGAAGTCGGTTCTTTTTTTTGTTAAAAAATTTTTTTGTGTATTTTTAGAGGGGTCGTGGGGTTACAAAACATAGAGGCGGGATAACGACTACAAGTCTCTAATCTCTAATGTTGGATACTTGTATGAAATATTCATTGAAATAATGTGCAATATCACTCGGATTGGATATAACGTGACCGCTGTTTAAAATGTTTTTGATTTGGTTAGGTTGTCGAATATTCTCCACCTTCTTATTAATCAAGTCCCAAGTCGCTCGACATGTGTTTTTTTCTTTACTTATAAAGCGATGATTACTAGCCCTCTGGGCTGATTGTACGCATTTGCGTAATGTCTTTGCATATGATTTATAAGTAAGCTTATTTTCGGCACTTGGACTCATACCTACGTGATTTGAGATATAATTGTTGGAACATAGGGTTTAAAGTAAACCTATACAAACTCGTTTGTATGATAGAATAAGGTTTTCTATGACAGTTTGTTTTTTTATGTTTCTTATGTCGGCCCATAGTCAGTCTCCATAAATTACTTGAACAGAGCACATGTTTTTTATCTGGTGATCCCGAAACCTTCCATCATGGTAGCAGAGCGTGTGATGCCAGATCTCTAAAGTAATCTTTTGTTCATGAAGTGGACGTGTTTTTGATATTCGCA
The DNA here is from genome assembly GCA_947623375.1 of Apotomis capreana. Classification (NCBI taxonomy): domain Eukaryota; kingdom Metazoa; phylum Arthropoda; class Insecta; order Lepidoptera; family Tortricidae; genus Apotomis; species Apotomis capreana. The sequence continues at coordinate 6,780,439 of OX392518.1, forward strand.
TTACATTTTTTCGTAACATTTTCTCGCAAGAAACAAAAGATGGCATCTGCCAGTCAAAATGTTTCCATGGAAAAACTATCCGGAATACAAAATTACAATTCCTGGAAATTCATCATGAAAATGCTGCTTATTCACGACGATCTCTGGGATTGCGTCGGTGAAGCTGAAAATAAGTGCGAGGATATCAAAAAGCAAGAAAAGGCGCTCGCAAAAATTGCCTTGTCGGTGCAGCCTACGGTGTTTCCACTTATTAAAAACGCAAAGACGGCGCGAGAGGCATGGGCGAGTCTGCAGAAGGCATACGAGGATAGAGGTCTTTGTCAACGACTCGGTTTGCTTCGTACGTTATTCGCAACGAAATTTAGCGAATATGATTATATGGAGGCATACGTAAATAAAATAACGGATACATCGCAACTTTTGAGTGAAATTGGTTCACCTCTAGAAGACGATTTCCTGGCCGTTATTTTACTCAGCGACAAGTGACTTTGACCCTTTGATTATGGCACTCGAAAATTCGAATTTGTCACTGTCAAGCGAAATTGTCAAAACAAAATTGCTGCAAGAAAATTCACATCGTAATGAAAAAGAAGAAAATTCAACATTATTCACAGCTCGAAAAGCACGTAAACCATTAAAGTGCTTCAAGTGCAAGAAGACTGGGCATTGTATGAAGGACTGCCCTGATAGGTAAGTCTGACGGCAACAAGAGCAGTCGAAAAAAGCAAACGCTCCTTACAGCGTTGAGTGCTGGAGTTCGACGGGATGTGTGGTACGTGGATAGTGGGTCGACGCTTCATCTGTGCAACGATCGCAGCGTGATGTCGGATTTCGTATGCGACAAGCCGAAGAAGGTATTCATTGCTAACGGAGAGGCAATGATGACGGCTGGTAAAGGATCAGTGGAAGTTGTTTTGAAGGACAATTGTGTAAGAACGATAAGTAATGTGTACTTAGTTCCTAATTTGTCTTCCAACTACCTTACTTGTTACCTGTCAGTGAAATGGTTCGTAAAGGTTACGAAATTGTGTTTCGTTCTGGTGTGTGTACTATTACTGATGACGGGGAAGTTTTGGCTACAGCAACTCTGAGAGATGGTATTTATCAACTCGATGCCGTCGAAACAGTGTCTGTTTTGTCTTGCGAGACGTCCTCGCAGGCCATATGCTCACCTTCGTCCACAGGTACTCGTCACTCAGGTGACAGCAAGACGTCACTGCCTCAACGGAAGGATGATGGTCGTCCTGTTGAGCACGTCAAGCAAGCGAAGTCTCCTGCAGTACCACGAAGCCAGTCTACGCAACAAACTTGGCACCGCCGTCTAGCGTACCTGAATACTAGGAGCATGGAGTTATTGCGAAAAGGTATGTTCACTGGAATTTCTTATGACAATAACAAATTTCAATCGTGTGTTTCCTGTATTGTAGGTAAACAAAGTAGGTTGCCATTTCCAAAGAAATCGGAGACCAGAGCGAAAGAGATTCTTGGGTTGGTTCACAGCGATGTCATGGGACCACTCCCATGCCCGTCCGTAGGTGGGAAACGATATATATTGACGTTTATTGACGACCTGTCAAGAAAAGCATTCGTTTATTTCCTTAGAATGAAGAGTGAGGTTTCGAGTACTTAAAAGAATTCAAAGCTCTCGTAGATAACCAAACTAATAAGAAAATAAAGGTTTTTCGTACTGACGGAGGTGGTGAATTTGTCAATTTAATTTTTCAGAAGTTCCTGAAGAAGCATGGAATTCGACACCAGACCACAGTTCCAAGATCACCGCAACAGAATAGAGTCGCGGAACGTGCGAACAAGAGTATCATGGAAAAGGCCAGGTGCATGCTTCAGGACGCAGGTCTGAAAAAGGAGTTTTGGGCAGAAGCTGTCAATACAACTGTTTACCTTAAGAATCGCTCACCAACTAAAGCTGTGATGGGGTGTACTCCAGAAAAAAAATGGACAGGTAAAAAGGAGAATCTTAGCCACCTGCGCATTTTTGGTTGTCAAGCCTACGCCCATCAGCATAAACGGGACAAACTGGATCCCAAAAGTAAGAAATACATTTTTGTTGGATATTGTGACGAAGCAAAGGGTTAAAATAGATTAGTAGACCCGGCGCGTCCGAAAAATATCATAATAGCAAGAAATGTCACTTTTCTTGAACATATGTTTTGGAATGACATATCATCAAGTGAAAATGACAGTTCACGTTACAATCTGTTTGAACTAATTAATAACAATGTAACGGTGACTAATAGCACCGAAGTGCAACCCGATTCATCTCCAGAGGCTGCAGAAGCATCTTGTGAAAGCTGTCAAGAAAACAGTATTATTACGATAGATGATTCTTAGAGCAGTAGTGCGACCCCAGATGACCCTGCGGATGAGACGTACGTCCCAGGAGACTCGACGCTGGAAGACTGTGATAACTCATTTGAGTCTGCTAGTGTAGCGCGTGCGCTGTTCTGCGACGCGGGGGATCCTCAGACTGTTCGCGAGGCGTTGAATGGGGCCCGGAAGCGGATAAATGGAAAGCCGCGATGGCAGAAGAGTATAAATCCTTCATTGATAATAAGTGTTGGACTCTGACTGACCGCAATATGAACCAACGGCCTGTGAAATGCAAGTGGATTTTCAAAAAGAAACTTGGTCTCGATGGAGAAGTTTTAAGGTATAAAGCGCGCCTTGTTGCAAAGGGTTACACACAGAAATCATGGTAGCAGAGCGTGCGGTATCGGATCTTTAGATGTGTTTTTAGTTCATGAAGAGGACGTGTTTTTGATATTCGCTTTATATTTTTTCGTAAGAAACAAAAGATGGCATCTGCCAGTCAAAATGTTTCGATGGAAAAACTATCCGGAATTCAAAATTACAATTCATGGAAATTCCTAATGAATATTCTGCTTATTCACGACGATCTCTGGGATTGCGTCGGTGAAACAGAAAATAAATGCGAGGATATCAAAAAGCAAGAGAAGGCACTCGCTATAATTGCCTTGTCGGTGCAGCCAACGGTGTTTCCACTTATTAGAAACGCAAAGACGGCGCGAGAGGCATGGGCGAGTCTGCAGAGGGCATACGAGGACAGAGGTCTTTGTCGACGACTCGGGTTGCTACGTACTTTATTCGCAACGAAATTATGTGAATGTGATAGTATGGAGGCATACGTAAATAAAATAACGGATACATCGCAACTTTTGAGTGAAATAGGTTCACCTAAGTACTAAGTAGAAGATGATTTCCTGGCCGTTATTTTACTCAGCGGGTTGACAAGTGACTTTGACCCTTTGATTATGGCACTCGAAAATTCGAATTTGTCACTGTCAAGCGAAATTGTCAAAACAAAATTGCTGCAAGAAAATTCACGACGTGTTGAAAATGAACAAAATTCAACAGTATTCACAGCTCGAAAAGCACGTAAACCATTAAAGTGCTTCAAGTGCAAGAAGTCTGGGCATTGCATGAAGGACTGCCCTGACAAGTCTAACAATAAATTACTTGAACAGAGCACATGCTTTTTATCTGGTGATCCCGAAACCTTCCTTCTTCGTTGGTTTGGGCATGTCAAAAGAAGACCTGTAGAGTACGTCGGCAATAGAGCACTCAGTCTTTCCTTGCCGGGTTCTCGGCGAAGAGGTAGACCCAAGTTGCGGTGGCTCGATGTCGTTCATAAAGACCTGAACGACTGCGGTTTGGAAGAACACGATGTCCAGGATAGAGCGAAGTGGAAGAGAAAAAGTAGGAAAGCGGACCCTGTCGCAAGACGGGACCAACGCTAGGAAGATGATGATGATGATTTAGGAGAACCAACAGCTTTAAAAATTTTGAGTAAACTTAAATATAATAGAAAGCAGGGAAGCCAATTACAGGATCTCACGGGTAGAAACAATTTAACTAATCTTAAATTAAAGTGACACACTTAACACTTCACATCATCTTGTATAGAAAAAGTATAAATAAAGAAGAAAATGGTAAACAGTACCTACACACGAGCTCTAAAAATTGCAAAGTATATTTTAAACCCATGCGGGAGAGCGACTTTGTAACACACCTAGTTAAAGCACTTTGTCACCAAACTTTGTGTAGTAATTCAAATGTAGGTATTCAATAGAGATGAAATAGGAGGCGATCAACTCAAAGATTTTGAGCTTAACAGTACCTTTTCTACTTGTAATATTTATTTTCTTTATGTATAGAAAAAACATATTATAGATACTAAACATGATTGCTTACCCAACACGTATCATTGGGTTTTGCTTTTCTCAGTCGGTCCAAAAAGAATTTACCGAAATTCAAATGTGCGGGCACCACTAGTTCTCCGCCGTGTACGATCATGGCTACGCTGTTGTGATACAATTTATGTTGTACCTATCAATAACTATGGTATTTAAATGAACATTAAAGTAAACAGGTGGCAATAGCCATCTATATAGACGCATAGTATACATAGTCTAAGTACACGCATATGGTAAAGAACACTTGATTGCGTAGATTGAAAACAACACCAGTAATTTCTATGACGTGACTGCATGTTCAGGATAAATGTTACTATAGGCACTGGTCCCAAGGGCGAGAAAGTGATTAACTGTAAACTATTTTCTCGCTCAAGAAACGAGCAAAGCTGTCAGTAAAAGAGACAGATATATAAATAGTCGATCGCTAGCTGTTCACACTGCCGGCGACTACTCTCTCTTCACTAGTTGATGCAAGCGATAAAAGATAGAACGCGGTCAGCGGTACTCGCTTGGGGGTCAGAACTCACACTGAAGATCAACCAGCGGTAATTTAACTGTTTGTCATCCATAGTTACTCGAAACAGACTTCTAATACCATTGAATACGTGCGTACAGGACCAGGACTGCATGCTTTGCTTGGCCGCCCCACCCGAGCGAGTGGTGCGAGTCGCTTCTCGCTGCTCGCCAACTCGTTTCTAGATTATAGTTCTCGTCCTCGTCGGTGGCGGGACCAGTGACAAGGTAGTATTTTTTGGTATTTCAGCTATGATCCGAATAGCCCTTTTCTGTGCCACTAAAGCCGTATATAGGTATGTTGTACCTGTAACTGTTGCCTCAGAACTTTATGCGATACCTAATTTTGATCCAACCATTCACACATACATACATCATGCATACAACATTGTCAAGTTAAATAAAAGCTTGTAAAAACAATTTACAGAAGTTGACGTCTGCGTCAACCGTATCGTCAAAAATAATTATGATAATATTATGTCAACTGCACAATTAAGGCGATATTGTCCGGCCCTACGGCGGAATTGAGGGGGTGAGGTGCGCGGCAAGACGCGGAGCGCCGCCCGCGCGCCCCGACCCCGCTCGCCGAGTTCGCTAACGCGAAATTGCGATGGCAATGTACACTGTAGAGGGGTGTCACAATACAGTGATATCAGTCGGCAGTTTTTTAAGTGGCCGGTGCAAAGCGGGTTATAATTTATGTTCAAAGTGAAATGCGAATTCTTGCTATAGAAGTACTAAATATTATTTTTCGTTTTAACTAAATGTTTGTTTTAACTTAATTTATTTTTTATAGTTTTTACTTGCGACTGTGTTCTGTGGAGGAATTACGGAATAATTAGTATCCCACCAAAAACATAACATGTAAAAAATTGCAAGTCTCGCATCGCAACCTTCTACCGCTAAAATTTGTGAAATTACAATATAAAACCAAGTTGGTTAATTTATTAAGTCCCTATCAGAGTGACCCCCCGCCTATATGACAACTTGGACATACATTTTCACCGGGTAACATAACTAAAAACATATTACCATGACCGTTGTAGTGTTTGCATTAATATTACACATCTTTATCTTTATAATAAATGTAATGACTTGGCCATCGCACAGCAACATACAGTGCGACACAAAAGAGTAGAAAATAAATGAGGGCGCCACTTCCTTCGCAACTGTCACATTTTTGACGTAAAGTGCTTGAATATGGTAACAATTTTGTATGAAAAATTGTAGTTCCTTTATAATCCGTTTTCTACTCTTTTGTGTCGCACTGTAAGTACATAGGAACACGAGTAAATTAATCTCCTTTTAAAGTGATTATTATATTTTTAGCTTTATCTAATAGTTTACAATTTAGATAGTTTGGCCATTTCGTTCGATGTTGAGCTCTGCTCCTCCCGTTTTTTTCAGCTGTTTTTACTATCTCATCTTCCTCTATTATCTTCTGTCGTCCACTTTTGCCCGTGTGGCCAGGTCCATCTTTTATCTTAGTAAGGACGGCAAAGATGAAACAATGAGTAGGAATTTACGCGTATAAATTAAGCGTGACATTTAAAGCGTTAATGATATTTGGTAGATGTTTTCATTATATCTAGAATATATTACCGTGTGTGATTGCCAAGTCCTTAAATTTTATTAAAAAGATAAAAATGTTTAATACATTACATTATTAATGCGGGCACTAAAACGGTTATGGCAATATGTTTTTAGTTATGTAATTCTGTGAAAATGTATGTCAATGTTATAATATAGGCCGGGGGTCACTTAATAAATAAATTAACCGACTTGGTGTTATATTGTATCACAATTTTTTGCGGTAGATGGTTGCGAGACTTGCATGCATGTTATGTTTTTGATGGGATCTCATTTTTTTTAAGTGGTCCTCCTTTTTTTGACAAGCCAAGACGGTAAATACTTCTTATTCTATTATACTCTGCAGTTGCGGAGTCGACGTGAACTAGATGTAAACCGCACAGACTTGTCACTTCCTCTTATGATCCATAATGATCTCTCTCAAAATCCGTCATGATCCATATTTATCACTCTCATGATCCATAACGATCTCATGGTAAATTAAATAATGACTTAGCGGAGGCACTGTCGTGCCCCTAGATCCTTCTCATGATCCCTCTTAGCATCCATAATGATCTGTCTCTTGATTCCTCTCATGATCACTCTCATGATCCATAATGACCCATCATCACCACAAGGATTGTCATCACAATCATCGTCATTATTCATCATCAGTCATCACCATGACCATTACCATCTGAATCAACACCGCCATCATCATTCCTAATCACCATCATCGTCATGACCATCATTATCATCAGAATCATCAACAACTACACAATCATCAACAACACCACCACTATCATCATCATCATAAGCATGACCCACAACACCACCATCATCATTATCATCATTACTATCACCAACAGCATCATTATTTGACGAGTCATCATTATTGTTCTACCTATGCCTGTGCACACGACCATTTCAAAATTATCTACGCAGAAAAAACGATTCCAACTCACTGCCCCTGCGGGGTGAGGTAACTCAATTCGGCACGGGGGTGTGCGTGTCCATTCTGTATGTATAAATTCTGTGCCTGAGGTTTTAGTATCTAAACCGAAGGTTATATGAACCGCAAAATCAACTTTGTAATCGAGTATTTTTTATAGGGTTCATAAGGAAATACAAATTTTCCTATGCAGGTCGCATAACTGTACACTAAACAGTAATAGAGTTCAAAATTTCAAGCTTGTGTGTCTGCTGGAAATATCTTAGAATTCGTATGATCGTGTGTAAATGAGTCAGTGAATTAGTGAGTGACAAAATTAAGGAACTTTGACTCGCAATAATTCTTAACTTACTAGTTCAAATTGAATGTAACTTGGAATATGCCTAGGTTATACTATGCCCACCTAGTTACTGAAAATTCAGGCTTCTAGCTTTGTTCACGACGAAATACAGGGGGTTTGAAAATGGTCTGAATGGCTTCGAAAAAAGGAAAAGGATGTTGCGGTGTGCCGGTAAGCGCGTTTTCTCGAGTTGGAGGGGGCAATGGCGTGCCTCTAGATACAATTAATAAAATTATTTGTTTTTTTTAGATACTTTTAAATGTGACATAATCTCAAAGGTGCTATCATACATAAACAGACTGCGCTAAACACATTACCCTCCTTTGCATCGCGCTGTCGGGTAAAAATATACTACATACCTTACCTAGGAGTCGATTGTTGCTAAAGGCCTTAAGAAAGAACAAGTACTGAGGAGCATTTGTAAAGTACAGTTTTTTTTACTTACATATATCTAGGTTACATAACATACATAATCATGCCTTTTCCCCAGGCAGGGACTTAAAGTACTGATATATGTTAACTGTGTACTAAATCCATGTTCCAAGTTTGACAAGAGACATAAGTCAGAATACGCAAAAAAACTTAATTCAGATGAAAAATATTTGTGGTAATAAGTTCGTAAGTCAATTTGACACTTAGTGCTTTGAGCAATGAGTTCTTTTGTAGGAAGTAATTATGTTGTTTTTAATTATGAATAAAGCGTTATTAGCATATACTTGAACATGTCAACCGTGCCACTTTTTGACATTTATGTTCGGTTCTGTTAATTTATTATAAATAAAACATTAACTTACTTTTTGGCATTCCTTGCTCGAGCATTGTCTTTTTTTATTCGTTTTATAATATGAAAAGCTTTTTGTTTACGTTGTGCTGCTTTATTTCTCATTTTTTTGTAACAATAATTCGTAAATGCGATCACGTGGTCGCGCGGAACAAATTGACACAGGTCCATCCCCTTCAAGCGCCGAAGCGCGACTGAAATGGCACCGCGAGCTATCGCCCTCATAGTTTTAGTAGATATTTCGTTCTAGTGATTAAATAAATAATTTTATTCAGAAAATCCCATCCACTTCAACTAGATAATGTTAGTATCTATACATTTACGCAAAAAACGGGTAAAAAAGGTTCGTATTTTAGCTATTCTATAGAAAAGATATTACGAATAGAGGTAACTTTGGGATCGTTTTCTATCGACCGAAATTTTTCCAATCATGTTGCTGAACACGATTTCATATTCAGAAGATCCTTAAGTATGATATATATGTTTTTCGTAATCTTCAAACACTGATTAAACGTCTACGACGAGTCTGAAAATGAGTGAGTTCGGCGTCTACTGGGAAAAGCCCGCCTTAATGTCACAATGAATCATAACAAGTGGTATGGTATGTACAGTTGAATTCAATGAGCAAAAATGTGATCACAAATATCTGAACAGGCCGCTATGCCATATTAAATACAATCAGAAGTTTGGAACCCTCTCTATATGATAATACACACCAGGTGGAGGCAGTTCAAAAACGATTCCTGAGAGCCCTTAAGTACAGACTTGCTCATACACCCTTGTCATTATTATGAAAAGCTTCTCGAGCGTTATGCAATGGTACTATTTAATATATTTACAGGCCACGTTGACCGTCCGGAATTATTGGAAAGTATAAGTTTCAGAGCTCCTACCCATAGAACACGAACCAAATCCCTATTCGCGGTCTAAATGGCTGCGACCAACGCAGGCGTTCGAGCACCTCTGCGCAGAATGTGTCAGCGAAAGCCTGTACTCGATTGATATATAGTAACACCCGTATCAATTTCAAGCATGAAGTAATCCAACTTTTGTAAAACTACAAAGGTCTTATTTTTTTCTAAATTTATTACGTTACCTTAAGTTTGCTTTCATATACTTAAGTTTTTAATTAGGTACCATACAAGTGCTCTTTAAATGGCAATGCCAATAATGCCATCTTATGTACCTGCAAAATATCTCAGTGGGAATTGTGTTAGGATGTAGGCTATTCCTAACTTAAGATTTCTTATCATATTATGTGCCTGTTTTGTCTATGTCTGTTTTTTTCCCAATAAAGAAAATAAAAGTAAAATAATTAGGCATTTTGTCTATTTCGACATTCATCATCACGCAATACGTCCATTTTGGAACTCATCGTTACGCATTTCGTTCATTTCCAGATTTTCATGGTAACGGTATTTGGGTCAGAGCCAAAGGCCGGAGAGCGTTTTAATCGCCCTTGCCTTTGTTACTAATTCCCTATTATATATAGAGGAAAAGTGTAATGACGTAAAGGGGAAATGACAGTGGAATTAGGAAAAAAATACTGAAATAACAAAGTTAAATAATTTTAGGAGTTTAAGTATTTATTTCAATAAAAATAAACTGAACAGCTTAACGACAAATCACACTAAAAATATATGGAATAATATACGAAATAAACGAGTTTATTTATTGCTGTCTGTTGGACGAAATACTTGTTGAACCAAATGCGTGTTGACGTCAGACGGGCATTAATCAATTAAATTTTTAATCAATTTAAGTCGATAGCAGTGCAGCAATACACAGTCATGTTCCGATTTTACATGCCAGTAAACCTTTTTATCGTCCCCGAATAGCAGAAAACGTGAGTTCCTGATTCAAGCACCAATATCGTGGATGAAAGCAACGTACAGCAAAGGTCCAAGCAAAGATCCTTGAGGGACTCCGGATGTAAATGCTAGAAATCTAGAACGGAACTCTCTTTTAAGGACTCGGACTCTTATTTTTTAACCGACTTCAAGAAAAGGAGGGGGTTCTCAGTTCGGTTGTATTTTTTTTTAATGTTTGTTACCTCATAACTCCGTCGTTTATGAGTCGATTTGGAAAATTCTTTTTAGGTTCATGAATAGACATTTCAAGGTTGGTCCCATAAAATTTTGGTGAAGATCGGATAACGAGATCTATGAGGAATCAAAGGAATTCCTGAAATTTTATAGGCACTCATAATATTTTTCATATATTTTCTAAAACTATTTAAGTATTTGCATATGGTAGTCATCATCTTCCAATGCTGAACCGATGATGGAAGGTACAACTCCTTAACGGTTAGGAGTTAGGAGATACTTAATTCAAACGAGATGCATGCCTTCAAGACCTCCCTGATCACCCCGCCATAAGTATTTAATATGAATCACTGAACAGCGAAAAAATAACATTTTTAACAAAAAAAAAGAACCGACTTCAGTAAAACTAAAAATTGGGCAAGTGCGAGTCGGACTCGCGCACCGAGGGTTCCGTACAAACACTTTTCATCCTTAAGTGGTTAAGTTAAGTTTGCACCTGGTATGTATAGCGCCCCATACAAATGAGGTGCAAAGTTAACGCAACCAACCCGTTTGTTGTATGGGAGCCCCCCTTAAATATTTATTTTATTTTATTTTTAGTATTTGTTGTTATAGCGGCAATAGAAATACATCATCTGTGAAAATTTCAACTGTCTAGCTTTCACCGTTCTTGAGATACAGCCTGGTGACAGACGGACGGACGGACGGACGGACAGCGAAGTCTCAGTAATAGGGTCCCGTTTTTACCCTTTGGGTACGGAACCCTAAAAAGCCAAAAATAACCCGTTCAAGTACAGATTACATTTGACTCACCCTTTGAAGTCGGTGCCAAACCTCACGTAAACTTTAATATATAAATATAATAACTGAGTGGTTTGGGATCGATTCCAAAGGGTGAGCCAAATGTAATCTGTACTTGAACGGGTTATTTTTGGCTTTTTAGTTTTACTGAAGTCGGTTCTTTTTTTTGTTATTTTTTTTTTATATAGGACTTGATCCACCGCAGCAAACTACCACAAATTCCTAAACTGTAAAATTCTGAGCCTAAATGAAATTGTCAACACGGTCGAAATCCTTTTCAAAGTCCGCGTAGAACGTAGATGACGTCAACCTGACCACTTTGTTCTATGTATTAAGTTTATATTGATCTATATAAGTATGTATATCGTCGTCTATTACCCATAACACAAGCCTTCATGTGCTTAATTTGGGACTAGATCGATTTGTGTGGGGTTTAATTATTCAAGTAGCCTTCCAGATCCAGCATCTCCCTCAGCTGCCGGTGCAGGACCTTCTGGCGCGAGCTCCTCGGCAGCTCCGACACGAACCGCACTCCGCCGCGCAACTGCATGTACCCAGATACCTGCGGATAACAAATGGTCAGCAATAGCAATAGGCATCTTCTCCACTACTCAAGGATGTCTGGAAAAGAACGCTCTTGAGCGACTGTCTAGATTGACTGACATAGTTTAAGTTAAGGTTTCAATTATATTGTTTATCTACGCACATATCATTAGTGCTCTAAAATGCGTTCAGAAATCGTAGGAAATGACCAGCATTATTACAACCAATTTTACTATGAGATTTTTTTTGTCTGTTGTAGTAGGTAAAATCTGTACTTTAATGTTATTACAGTACCGATTTTTGTAAGGTTACGAGTTTAAATTAGGAACAGCTGTCAAAACACAAGTTGGTCTCTATTCTAGTATCCATAGATATTAATATTGTTATCGATACGAAGCGTCAATTCAGTTATGTTTTTTTATAAAAACCGCACGACATTTGATCTCGAGTGACATGAGAATATGGATACATTCGTTTGTATATGATTTAGAAAAAAAAACATTCATCTTGACGGAGGTTCGTTTTGCCGCCATTATTGTTGTCATTTGTTTGTTGGTTCTTTGCTGTTACGAAAGTAGAATTGTGAAAAGTTTATTGTAATTCACATTTTAGTTGAAAATATTGTTAAAATGTAAATGTAAAATACAACTATTGTTCAGATTTATTTCTTACTGCATTAGTATATGTCGTTTTTAGATAATTTACAGGTAGCACTAGCGGTGCCGGTCATTTCCTTATGCCTTCTGAACCCATCTTAGAGTACTTATGATATGTGTGTAGATAAAGTAGTGTATACAACTTTATATAATTAGGCCTTAAAACACTCGTGTGATCCTATTATGAAACTCGCTGACGCTCGTTTCATAAAACCACACTCGTGTTTTAAGGCCTCTCATTATGTATCAGTTGCATAAACTACTATTTTCTCGCTGACGTGTAATGATAAAATGATATTACAACATACGATTAAGTATGTCGTATTTTAAGGGTACTACGTGACCGTGACTTCCTAATACCTGTTTACATCGAAAAAATATCGATCTTAGTTGTTTTATTGTCGCTTAGAGCACTGATAATGTGAAGAAATTATCTAAATGATTAAGTTTTTTGCAACAATACTGTATATTTATTCTATACCAGCGACCCGCCCCGGCTTCGAACGGGTGCAATTCTGATAAATTATGCATCTATTATACATGTAAACCTTCCTCTTGAATCACTTTATCTATTAAAAAAACCGCATCAAAATCCGTTGCGTAGCTATAAAAATCTAAGCATACATAGGGACAGACGGATAGACAGACAGCAGAGCGACTTTGTTTTATACCTACTATGTAGTGATAACAATTGCTTAAAACCTACATACAAATAAATCTATATTAAAAGGAGTCCCCCAGTACTAAGGCCGTCTGAGGCATCACGGTCACCGCGTTTCCCTTTTAATTGCGAGGCTTAAATGGAACCCGCTCTGATATATCCCGACGCTCCGATAAGTTTTTGTGATATATCTTTTACAATTCTTATGTTCTAATTCCCACAACCATCTTAGTGCACGGGAAATTCTCGGTAATTTCTGAGAATCTTGTGAAAATTATCACTGACCTGATTATATAAGTTTCCGAGACAAGTATTATAGAAGTATTGGCAACTAACCTCCTTAGCTACGTAGTCTACCAGCTCGGATTCTGTAGCCTGTGCGCCGGGGTGCAGCACCACGAAGGCGGTGGGCAGCTCCCCCAGGGCGCCCGCCGGCTTGCCCACCACCGCAGCCTCGCGCACCGCTGGGTGACCCAGCAGTACAGCCTCCACCTCCCCTGGGGATACCTTCGCACCCCCATTATTTAGAGAGTAGTCAAATAAAACTGTTAAGGGCAATACCACGAAAGTGTAATGCAAGTCATCACTTTTTATCCCAGATCTATTGAGACTTAAATTTGCCACCTAGATGGTTACAAAAACAATGAAACGGTAACTTGCGTTACTCTTTGTCGTAAAATTACCCTTAAGAAGAACTAGCACTATTGTTTTGAATATCTGTAATTCGTACGTTCGTTCGTACCTTCTTTCCGTTAAAGGAAATGATATGTTTTATTCTGTCCACCAAGAAGAACTGCTTATGGTCATCGTAGTAGCCCAGGTCTCCCGTCAGGTAGAACCCCTGCTCGTCCAGGTACGGCGAGGTGGCTCCCAGGTACCCCTTCATCATCGTTGGGCTGCGAACACAGATCTCCCCGCGGTGGTTTGGGCCTAGAATCGCTCGCGTATTTACATCCACCACCTGGACATATTAAAACGCTATGACGTGACAACCGATCAGTATAAGTATAGTATAAGTCGCGTCATGTTCAAGGCATATCTGGCCAAGCCAGAGAAGATTTGGTTTATCTTCTATAAGAGCAATAGATAGCCTTAATTTTAAATTTAAAACACCCCCGACACAAGTAGCTGGTCAACATTTAGTGATTTAGAAAATGCTACTAAAACTTAACATAATTGCAAAATTTGGAATTCTTAGCTTCAATATTGGCTAAGATGTTGTCACTTGTTCCAATTAAATCTAAATATCTGGGAAAGTACAGGTGATCAAATTGGCCCATCCATTTGGGAGCTACGATGCCACAGGCAGACACACAGACACACAGATATACAAATACTTAAAAACACAGAACCTCTCTTTTTCATCGGGGGTTTTTAACCAAATAATGGGAATCGAGTTCCTGTACTACACTCCTGTATATTGTTAGCCGTATTTCAGAACGTACTTGTCAGTGGCAACCCAGCGCACTGACAGATAGATTACCGCGGAATGGCTGCGTAGCGTCACGGATCATTATTACTCAAACTCAAACTCAAACTCAAACTTTTTATTGCACACATATTACAATTTACATCATAATATATTATATTATATAATATTACGATCGATTGTACTTTAATACTATAATATATTGTTATCCAATATCTAAACTACGATTTCTAATTCAAGACCAAAAAACTACCACAAGGTTGCCACTACAATGCAATATTTTTACAATAGTAAATTTCTTTTTATTTTTTAAACACGCTAAGATAATTTATTTATTGGTAACTTTAACTCTATATTTTAACAAAATAACTAGAAACATTTATAATTACATAATTACGAGAGGAGATAATAAAAACATAAACATCGGAGATTTTTGGTACAAAATCTAGTATTGTACTTGTAACATTGTCCATTTGGTGCAAGCCAAGAAACAAACTCAGATGTCATTTATATGTTGTCAATTTTGACAGTGACGTATCTGTCGTAGTTTTTTTGGTCTTGAATTAGAAATCCGAGTTGAGTGCTTTTACTGTTAAAAGTTCAGAAGTGGGATCTACTTTTATTCATGCCTACAAAATATTTCGGTCCAGTTAATCTACTATACATGTATGAAATTGGGGGCACGGCAGTGCCCCCGCCAAGTCGAGCAAACGCGCTTGCCGGCACGCCGTAACATCCTTTTCTCGAAGCCATTCAGACCATTTTCAAACTCCCAGTATTTCATTACGGACAAAGCTAGAAGCCTGAATTTTTAATGACCAAGAGAGCATGATATAACCTGGGCATATTCCAAATTGCATTCAATTTGAACTAGTAGTTTAGAAATTATTGCCAGTCAAAGTTCCTTAATTTTGTCACTCACTGATTCACTGACTCACTTATGATCATACGAATTCTAAGTTACTTCTAGCAGACACACAAGCTTGAAATTTCGTGCTCTATTACGGTTTGGTGTACAAATCATTAAAAAACCTAAAAATTACAAAATTTCCGTGTACTTTTCCAGTTATGCGAGCTGCATAGATAAACTTGTATTTCCTAATGAACCCTATAAAAAATACACGATTACAAAGTTAACTTTGCGGTTTATATAACCTTCGGCTTAGATACTAAGACCTCAGGCACAGAATACTTATTACCTAATACATACAGAATGGACACGCTCATCGCCGTACCGAATTGAGTTACCTCACCGCGCAGGGGCAGTGAGTTGGAATCGTGATGGTAGCGATGATGATGATGATGGTGGTAACTGGTGGCGGTGGTGGTGATGGGGGTGCTGATGATGATGATGATGATGATGAAGCTGGGGACTGGTGTTGGTAATGAGGGTGTTGGATTGTTCAGATGATGATGGTGACTGGTGGTGGCGATGGGCGTGTTGGTGATGATAATTATGATGGTGGTGGTGGTGACTGATTCTGATGAAGGTGGTATTGGTGATGATGATGATTATGATTAAGACGATGGTGGTGACTGTTGGTGATGATGATGATGGTGGAGTGGAGGTGACCGGTGGTGATGATGGGGGTATTGATGGTAATGAATATGGTGGTGACTGGTGGTGGTGAGGGAGGTGTTGGTAAAGATGATGATGATGATGGTGGTGATTGGTGATGATGATAATTATGATGACGACGATGGTGGTGACTGTTGGTGATGATGGTGGAGTGGAGGTGACCGGTGGTGATGATGGGGGTATTGATGGTAATGAAGATGGTGGTGACTAGTGGTGGTGAGGGAGGTGTTCGTAATGATGATGATGCTGATGATGATGATGATGATGATGATCGTGGTGATGATGATGATGGTGTTGTTGTAGATGATTAATGATGATAATGATGATGAAGATGACGATGACGATGATGATGCCGAGATGGTGATTAGGTATGATGATGGGGGTGTTGATTCAGATGGTGATGGTCATAGTGGTGATGGATGATGACGATTGTGATGGTAATGCTTGTGGTGATGGTGATGACGATGGTTATAAAATCAACATCCTCACCACATTACCACCACGACTATTACCACAACCACATCCCCAACACAATAACTACTACCATTACCACTACCACCATCATCGCCGCCATCATCACCACCCTCATCATCGCCATCGTCATGAGAGGAATCATGAGAAGGATCATTATCTATAATGAGAGGGGTCATTATGGATCATGAGAGGGAGTGACAAGTCTGTGTGGTTTACATTTAGTTAATGTCAACTTCGGTAGTGTTAAAGTGCAAAACTCCGCAATTTCGGAGTATAATAGACTAAGAAGTAATTACCGTCCTGGCTTGTCAAAAATCGCTTCATCAAAACTTTCGAGAAAAGCCCACAGAGACAGAGAGTGGGCTTTACGAAAGACAGTTGCGGATACACAGCTAGTAGTCCTTAACCTATTGACCGCCAAGCGGTCTGGCAATTTACCGTGCCACTGACGCCAGAGTAAAAAAAAAAAGATGTGCCCCAAAATCAACAGGGATTGAAAAATACTTGTAGCGGTTAGAATTACAAAGTTTTTGATCATTGAAAGGCCGTTTCCGATTAAGGGAAGAAAATATGCCCTTTCGTGATAATGGACAGATTTTTTTTTCTACAGTCAGTTACGTCTAGTAGAGTAACTGTGTCAAGTTTGGTTGAAAAATTCTTTGCGGTTCCGCAGAAAAAAAATAAAAACGGAAATAATGAAATATGGTTTTTCTCCAAAAATATTTAACTTTAATGTACTATTATTTTTTCATTCTGTAAAGCTTAGTCAAGTTCATGTTTTAAGTGAAAATGGTATCTCTATATCTAACGATTATGTAAAAAATAGATAAGTGAAAATTTTAATATATATATTTTTTTATTTTAGTGAGAGATACCACTCTAATTGATATTTCTAAATAAGCCTTAGTTAACGTCCTGTAACACATATTAATTTGATGGATAAAATCGGAAAGCAACTGTGTCAAAATGAAATAAATAACTGGGCTGGAATTCATTACTATTTAATAAGTAAAGGGTCGTTCTCAAAATATTTGCACCGCCACCTGTCACCAGGTTTGTCTTAGAAGAAGTTTTTTACACCGCATTATTTTAAATATTCAATTATCATCACATATCTAAAGACACTTTTTACATAGAGGCCAAATGCTTTCAATTAAAAGTAAAGTATATTAATAGACAAAAAACCGATTTAAAACTAGGTTTTGTCGGTCACTTTCCGTGTCCCAACGCGAGGCACTCATGTTTCGTTGTAATAAAAACATATACATTACCGACTTAGCTTAAGTTCAGTACTCCATTTTATTTTCATATATGATGAAGATTGAATACTACCATATCGAATAATAATACTATGCTTATTTTGCGAATTATTTGCAATTTAAGTTTGTCCACGCCATTTTTTGTCCTTCACTTGTCATGAGACAAACATTACAATTGTGTGACTACTATTTCGTTTCCCCTGCCTAACCCCGCATAAATCGAGACCTTCAGTTGCCACCTAACGCTGTTCCGAGTGACACGTCGTCAGTGTGCTGCAATAAAATAATATGGTACATACTCTTACGCGAGCGGGAGTTTGTAATGGGTATGTAGTCTATATTCTGCCTTCCATATTTTGGTTGAAGTGTGTACTATTGCATTCATTTTAATTTATAACGCGTAAAGTATGGTCTACTTTTATGTGTATAAATATGCAGTTCATAAACGAAATACTTTATTTGTTTTGATGACATAACTGTCATTTTGTCCATCACCTGTATGTCGTTCACTTGTTTATATAAAAACAGGTGAACGACACATACGGCAGGTGAACGACAATTATTTAAACACTTATACAAAATTATTTAAAAACCAGGTTTTATCGGTCACTCGCCGTATCTCAACTCATGTTTCGTTGTTATAAAAACATATAAATTTCCGAAGTAGCTTAGTTTGAGTATTCCATTTTACTTTCAAGCTGTCTTAGGAATCCTTATCAGGCGGCGCCCGCACCAGATTTTGAAGCATCAATCCTCTGCCTGTCAGTGGCTTTGAGCGTCCAGGTCTCTGCCCCATAAAGAGATATGGAGAAGACAAGGGCACAGACGAGGTTCATGTTAGTTCGGTTAGGGATGTGTCTATATTTCCATATTTTGCCGCGTTGGGTAATCGCTGTTTTGGCCTTTCCGATTCGCCTGCGAATCTGTGGTTTCCATGTGCCTCTATTTGTGAAAATGGAGCCAAGGTACTGGAACTGATCAACAGTTTCAAACTCTTGAAGCAGGTTAGTACTTTGTCGACTAGTGATGGTCGACTATCATCAGCTCGGTCTTATATTTATTAATATCGAGACCCATTTTGAGGCTGGTTGTTTTGAGTCATTCCAAAAGTTGGGCCACTTCTGCTTCGGGTGATGCAAAATAGGCGATGTCTACCACGTACCTTCAAGGGTTCCATATCTGTTAAATAGTATTGGGGATATTATGCATCCCTGTCCGAAAGTTAAAGTTCTTGTATGTGACATCTCCTACTGACACCATTCTGTATTCAGACTCGTAAAGGCTTTATAAAGTGTTACCAGATGTGCTGGCAGCTTCAGACAATACCTCCCATAACTTATCCCACCGAACGCAGCCGAAGGCTCTCTGGTTATCAGATGTGAAAGAATTCCTCGAAGATGACGAAAACAGCAGTAAGTTACTCAGCGGGTAGGAAAGAATATGTCAAAAGAGGCAGCATCAGGATGCAGAAACGTTATTTAAATGATTCGCTGTTGAACCTTCATAAGAAATTTATAAAATCACGTAGGTATGCTTGAGTTTTGCATCTTTTTGCCGGTTATGACCTTTCTGGATAGTACAGGCTTCAAAAAACCTCCTGAGAAATGTCCTATGATATGAGAATTAAATGCTTGTTTTTTTATGCAAATTACTAACATTAAGGAAAAAAGAAAAACAAAAACAATCAAAAAAGCACTATTTGACAGTTCAACGTAGATTTTATTTAAAATGTCACTTACCTGCAACCGTCGTCGTTAACCTGCTAACAAATTCAGTGAAGTTGGAACATATTTGTCGCAAACCTGCACCCATTGTCGATAACTTGGTAACAAATGTCGTTTACCTGACATCGATGTCTTTCACCTGTCGACCTAAAATTTCAAACATCCATATCTTCTAAGATATTCAATTTCACTACTTCCCTCGACGTGATATCAATTGTCTGAATATATTTCTAGCGATCCTATGAAAAATAAAAGAAGAAATCGCAACTTTAAAAAAAAATGCAAAATTAACGCAGCGGTGCAAATTTTTTGAGAACGACCCTAAACTACTCTAACACTGCTAAATAACCAAAACATAATATCCTCTTTACAAATAAACAAGATTTGACAGTTACAGTGACATTTGCTAGAAAAGTCACCTTTTTAGTTACGTAATGAAAAAAAATACACTTTTTTTTTTTAATGTCATAGGGGGCAAACGAGCAAACGTATCGCCTGATGGAAAGCGATTACCGTCGCCCATAAATACCTGCAACACCAGAGGAGTCACAAGTGCTTGCCTACCCGGAGGACGAAGATAGAATGCCTCTATGCTAGTAATTTCACCGGCTATCTTACCCCCACACCGGAACACAACAATGCGAACATTGCTGTTTGGCGGTACACTGGTACACTACTTTTTCTAATCCTCATCGCTATCTTCATTGACAGTAACGTGAATTCCGTGATTCACAAAAAGTCCGCTTAAAGTTTCCGCAGGCCGAACGATTTTGGACAAATATCTTGCGTGCGATAAATAATAAACAATAGCAACAATGTGTGAACAACACCCTACTGTTCGCATTCCGTTGGCACATCCACAATAATGCCGCCTTATGGATCCAACACCAATGCTGTTTGGGACATATTCGATAAAGCATCTGTAAATATTTTTTGAAATATGGCGAGATTGGACTTTCAGTTTCAGTATATTAGAATTTTCCTTCACATATTCCAAATTCAACGAACCATCTTCATTAAGTATTTCTGATGGATACGAAATCGCTACTTATATCATTGCGAGGTGATATAATGATGTAGGTTTCTTTCTTAATAATTTTTTGATTGCATTCGCTTTAGAATTCATTTTGTAAAGACGAGTTATTTTTCTAATGTCCCTGAAATGTCATGTTACATTTAAAAAAACAATCTTCAATCATCTTTATTACTGTCATAACATGTATTTATTTTAATTTCGGTAGAAAGAGGATTATTGCGTGGCGAAAAAAGAATAGTTTGTAATTACAATTTCAAGATAATGAAGTCATACCCGAAAAGTCTTTTATTTCCATTTTACAGCTAGTGTCCGATTAAAACCTTTAAATTGATAATCTGGTATAATGTTAAGTAAAGCTTATATACCAAATAGCAAAAATGATTAATATATGCATAGTTTATGTTATTAGAAAAATAATGACATTTTCAATAACAATAAAAGGCAAATGTCACTAACTGTCAAATCTTGTTCATTTGTAAAGAATACATCCTCTTTACAAATGAACAAGATTTGACATTTGGCGTTGGTTATTTGGAAGTATTAGAATAGCTTACTAATAAAATGTAATCCAACCCATTTATTTATTTCATTTTGACACAGTTGCTTTCCGATTTTATCCATCAAATTAATATGTGTTACAGGACGTTAACTAAGGCTTATTTAGAAATATCAATTAGAGTGGTATCTCTCACAAAAATAAAAAAATATATATATTAAAATTTTCACTTATCTATTTTTTACATAATCGTTAGATATAGAGATACCATTTTCACTTAAAACATGAACTTGACTAAGCTTTACAGAATGAAAAAATAATAGTTCATTAAAGTTAAATATTTTTGGAGAAAAACCATATTTCATTATTTCCGTTTTTATTTTTTTTCTGCGGAACCGCAAAGAATTTTTCAACCAAACTTGACACAGTTACTCTACTAGACGTAACTGACTGTAGAAAAAAAAACTAAGTCATAATATTAAAGGGCATTTTTGCTTCCCTTAATCGGAAACGGCCTTTGGACGGCTGTGGCCGACGTGGCGTCAGGGGCACGATTTTTTGTTGACGGCCACAGCCGACTGTGGCGGTCAAAAGGTTAAAGGAAAAATAAGGAGGACCACTTACAAAAAGAAATGAGATCCCATCAAAAACATTACAAGTAAAAAAAATGCAAGTCTCGCAACCTTCTACCGAAAAAAGTTGTGAGATACAATATAAAACCAAGTCGGTTAATTTATTCAGTACCTATCAAAGTGACCCTTCGCCTATATGACAACTTTGACATACATTTTCACCGGATTACATAACTAAAAACATATTACCATGACCGTGTTAGTACCCGCATTAATATTAAACATATTATCATAAATGTAATGACTTGGCCATCGCACACGATAATACATTCTACATTATAATGATAATAAAATCTACCAAATTTTATTAACGCTTTGAATGTCACGCAATACAAACATAAATTCCTACTCATTGTATCATCTTGGCCGTCCTTAAATAAAAGATGGATCTGGCCCGACCGGCAAAAGAGGACGGCAGAAGAAAATATAGGCAGACGAGATAGTAAAAACAGCTGAAAAGAACTGGATACGCAACGCTCCATACCGATCTATTGGTATGGATAAATAAAGCAAAAAATATAATAATCACTTTAATAAAAAGAGATTTATTCGTATTCTTATATACTTATGTTGTCGTGCGATGGCCAAGTCATTACATTTATGATAAATGAAATGAAATAATTTATTCAGTAAGTAGGCCACAGGGGCACTTTTACAAGTCAGATTGTGAATCTACCGGCATTTCGCAAGAGGAGACCGCTGTTGAGAAGAAAGCCGAAAGAAACTCAACAGTAAGTCATTTTTTCGTAAATAATACTTAAAACAATTACATGATACAGTTGTGTTATAACTAATTACACTGGGTACACGTAAAGGAGATGTATAGATACTCCAAATAAAATAAAAATTTAATAAATTTAAAATATTAAATATACCCAGAGATGTATAAAGTCTCTGGGTGTCACAACATGCAATAAAATAATAATTACTTAATTAATTTAATTCCATAGAGATGTATAAGGTCTCTAGGCGTCAACGTGAATAATTTAGAAAATAGTTATTAAACCTAAAATTCTTAGAGATGTATATAAAGATAAATATGTTTAATATTAATGCGGGTAGGTACTAACACGGTCATGGTAATATGTTTTTAGTTATGTAATCCGGTGAAAATGTATGTCAAAGTTGTCATATAGGCGAAGGGTCACTTTGATAGGTACTGAATAAATTAACCGACTTGGTTTTATATTGTATCTCACAACTTTTTTCGGTAGAAGGTTGCGAGACTTGCAATTTTTTTACATGTAATGTTTTTGATGGGATCTTAATTGTCTCGTAAAACAAAAGAATGACCCTTGGCGTTCGTTTTACTTCGTATTTTTATAAAGGTAGGTACTACTTATTGGATAGTTTTATTAAATAATGAGTAAAGTAAAGTTGGATAACCAACATATAACGAGTGCTTACATTATTTATTTGATAGTCTTTAATTAAGACGTGGTGTAAGTACTAGTTTAAGTGATGGCGATGACGCGGTAAGTCCTTCAAAATCGCAAACAATCCGTAAGAATTTGGCCAGAGTATTGTACTCAAAATTCAAAATTCAAAATTCAATTTTTATTGCATATCACATTACAGACAATAGATGGATTATAGACTAGGTATGGGTGATTCTTGAAAGGGTCAATTTACAGCGTCCAGAAGGATAAAGTACCCGGACAATTAAAATAATTGACCATAGTATTTTTTGTATATTACATTAGCACCTAATCTAACTGGAGCACGATATATTTTTTGTTTAAGTTAAGTATAATTAACTGTAAAAAAATATTAAACACATAAAACTTTATTCCCTTGGTGCGTCCATTCGCCATTTTTTGAACAAACTACCCCAAAAAGTACATGTTGTGAATTGAAATTAAGTATAGAATTGAGTTAAATTATTAGAATATAAGTTAATTATTTAGAAGACAAAATATGGTTGCCGTGTGTATCGTAATTTAAAAAAAAAACTATGTTAAAGGTTTGTCCAGAGCAAAGCTATGATTCCCCTGGTGCCTCATTCAACACGGCGCACATCCCTACTTAAACGTCATCTGACCAGTTGCAATGGCCGGGCTTGGCAAACGTCAGTAACGCTTCCAGATATGCGGGGAATGGTCGCGACTAGTTGCTGGAATTCTTAGCTATGAAGGCTAATATATGATTCACTTGGCTTTGGTTCACTATGATTTTGATTCCCTTGAATTTTTATATAAAATTTTATATCTGCAATAGGTACATAGTGTTTAGTAAAAAGAAAACTACATGAATGCCTGCATGTGTTGACTGAATAGTTGTTCTTATAATAATTTAAGTTTCGGCAGAATCGACAAGAAATATACTTTTTTCTTATTCCTCTGGTTCTAATTTCGAACAAGGGAATCACAGTTTTCTTGCGTTTTCATGAAAAGAAAATAAATTTCCCTTTAATTCGCGTTGCAGATGACTGAATCATTGATTTAGAATTTTATTCCATTTAGGTACAGCAGGTCTCAAATGATTTTGAGCTGAATTCAAGAGAAGATGCTTATGCCCAGCAATTTTTATACCTCGACGGGGGTTCGATTATTAAGAAAATTTCCAATTAATTCGAATAAAACACTGTGAATTTTTGTATCCCTACACTTTGTAAAACTTTTTATTTATGTAAAAAAAACTGATCTGAATATTATTCCCCTGTACTTTTTTTTATGATTCCTTTGGCGTTTTTCTTATTCCCATGTCATCTTTTCTTATTCCCCAGGCGGCGAAAACATAAAATGGTATATTTCTGTATCAAATTGACCAAAAGTGGTGCCTATTTGATAAATCTGCGTAAAATTATATACAATTTCATATTTTCTAGCAAATAGGTAAAAAAATATAAAAATAAAAATCGCCAAGGGAATCACATGAAGAATTCAATTCTCAAGAATGACCCGTATACATGTGACGCCCTGCAAGGGCACAGCAATTACTTAAGCTTACTAGCCCTTAATACTTAAAGACAGACTACAAAGGGAACAATTTATTATACACTATAATACACTAATAGGAATGTTCTCTATTGCACACCTATACTTAGAGTACTTAATATTACTTAATTATGTATCTATTTAGGGTCAACAATGTATTTATTTTTTTATTTAGTACTAAAGAACTCGTTTAAACTATAATAACATTTACTAATAAGATATTTTTTTAATTCTTTTGTAAACAGCTTAGGTCTATCTATGTCTTTAATTGTATTTGGTAAATGGTTATATATTTTTATGAGCATATGATGAGGGCTAGAAGTAACTAATTTCAGTTTTGAGAACGGTAGTTTAAGTTTATGTAAGTTTCGGGTGGATAAACCCAGGTATGAGTATTCGTTTATTTAATATTGCTTATTCAAGTAACTAATATTATCACTATCACTACATAGTATAAAACAAAGTCGATTTCTCTGTCCCTATGTCCCTTTGTATGCTTAAATCTTCAAAACTACGCAACGGATTTTGATGCGGTTTTTTTAATAGATAGAGTGATTCAAGAGGAAGGTTTATATGTATAAAACATGCATAATTTATCAGCATTGTACCCGTGCGATGTACTTATATGATGGAAATGTATGAACGCTCCCCTGCTCTTATTTAATAGCAACAATGATCACGCCCTCACCTGACGTTATGACATTCCATAATAGCTGGGGTGTTAGTGCACGACACCTTGCACTTTGTGACTATGCGCTGAAACTTGGCACAGTTGATCCTTAGGTGGTCTTGAGTGAATTCAGACCGGTAGACGTCGATAGACAACGCGCGTTTAGTGGGGGGGAGGGGGGAAGTTCGACGCTGCCGCGCTTTAATTAATGCAACATTTCTCTAAAACTATACATAATATGGCATGTGATATATCATTTTCGGATAAATTAAGGATAAGCAATCTATTTTTGGGACAAAAATAATGCACTTTCTAACTAAAAAAATTGAAAAAGTAGAAAAAACTGAAAAACGTTTTATGTGTTTTTTTATATAGTTGCCAATTTTATTAAAACTATAACAGTAATCTCAAAACAAAAAATATAGTCGTAAAGCTAAACTTATGTAGTTTCTAAAAATATATAGTTTATTATATATGTCTGTCGATACATGGGAGATAATAAATAATATCAAGCGTAAGTCAGGGCGATCTCAATGCATGATCGTCCGTGAAGTAGGGCTTAGGTACTGTGTTAAGCAACATTTCTCTAAAACTATACATAATTTATGGCATGTGATTTATAATTTTCGGTTAAATGTAGGATGACAAATCAATTTTTTTAACAAAAATAATGCACTTTTTTAACAAAAAAGGTATTAAAAAGTGGGCTAAACTGAAAAATGACATTTGTGTTTTTTACATAATTTCCAATTATTTTAAAAGTATAACACAAATCTCAAAACAAATAATATAAACGTAAAGTTAAACTTATTTAGTTTCTAAAAATATATAGTTTATTATATATATCTGTTGATACATGGGAGATAATAAATAATATCAAGCGTAAGTCAGGGCGATCTCAATGCATGATCGTCCGTGAGGTAGGGTTTAGGTACTGTGTTAAGCAACATTTCTCTAAAACTATACATAATAGGGCGTGTGATTTATAATTTTCGGTTAAATGAAGGATGATGAATCTATTTTTTTAACAAAAATAATGCACGTTTTTAACAAAAAAGATATTAAAAGTGGGCTATACGGCACTCATTCACTGACGTACGCGAAGCTGATCTGAAATAATAATTATGATATACAATATTCTGGTTTAAGTTTTGAGATCCTATTATATTATTTTCAAAAGCAGAAAAACTGACCTATCATATAATGTTACGACATATTTTTTGATAACAGCTATTACCTCCGCAATACGGCCCTCGATTGCTGACTCGAAACCTACAGTTAGGTCTGGAATATATGTATAAGATAGATAAGATTTTTTTTATTGCACAATTAACAATAAACAAATTACATATTTGTACTATATGAAGGAATCGCAATAAACACGAAGACACAAAAAACCAGCTCGTTCGGGCACTTGTATTCCCCATATTCCTGTACGCCGCAGAAACGTCGACCCTGCAGGAAGTTGAGGAGAAGAAGATAGACGCCCTAGAGATGTGGTGTTGGACGAGAATGCTTGGAGTATTATGGACTGAATTCCGTACCAACGATTCTATACTTCGAAAACTTGGCATCAAGCAGCGTTTATCGTCTTTAGTACAGTATCGTACCACCTTCTTTGGCCACGTATGCCGCCGGGGGGCGGAGGCTATTGAGCGCTTCTGGTCCGCGGAAAGGTTGAGGGTACCAGGCCACGAAGAAGATCACCTATGTTATGGACAAACTAAATAAAAGCTGCAATAAATGCATCATCGTTACTACACGAATGCACGAAGAAGGCGGCTATCAGGTAAGAATGGCGGCGTGTTGTGAAGCCTATCACCAATATCTGAAATGATGACCACGACCACTCTGCCGAGAGTGAAACCAATGAAGAAGAAAGAGGTCATGGAGGAAAGGTTTCCCAAGCTTCAAAAGCACTTCTCTTTCCTTTACCATTGAACCAAGATACCGTATCACATCCTGTGAATGCGTGAAAGAGGGTATCTTAATACTCTTGCTCTCTGTGGCCCTGTAAATAAACAAATCTGTATAAAATACCTGTATTTTCTTAATTTACTAAAGAGATTTCGAAAGAGAAGTGCTTTTCAAGCATGGAAGCCTTTCCTGACCTACTGTAGGTTTCGAGTTATTGATCAAGCGATGCATTGAGGAGGTAATGGCTTCCATCGTAAAATAGGTCTTAACATCATATGATAGGTCAGTTTTCTGCTTTTAAAACTGATATAATAGAATAATAGGATCTCAAAACTTAAAAAAGAATATTGTATATCATACTTATTATTTCAGATCAGCTTCATGTACTTGAGCCCTTGACATGTGAATGAGCCCCTTATACCTATATATTTTTACCAAGATAGACCAGCAGATAGAACACCTCCCACCGACCAAAGCCACTTTGTATCAGCATTTATCAAAAGGTGGGCGTTTGGGTGTCAGTTATCACGCACTTGAGGTAACTACTTGGGGTTGGACGAAGGTCAACAACAACTGGGAGCCTACATAGACAGACTTGCAATAAATTAATTTCAATTGCGTAGTTTCATTTAAAATACTAGGACACATAAACAATACAATATATGCACTTTTTGTGTGTCTAAAACATTAACTAAACCCTACGTCACGGACGATCATGCATTGAGATCACCCTGACCTACGCTCAATATTATTTATTATATACATCTAATGATACATGGGAGCATGTATCAACAGATGTATATAATAAACTATATATTTTTAGAAACTAAATAAGTTTAACTTTATGTTTATATTATTTGTTT
Source organism: Apotomis capreana (assembly GCA_947623375.1). Taxonomy (NCBI): domain Eukaryota; kingdom Metazoa; phylum Arthropoda; class Insecta; order Lepidoptera; family Tortricidae; genus Apotomis; species Apotomis capreana. The sequence continues at coordinate 6,808,547 of OX392518.1, forward strand.
TGAGATTTCTGATATACTTTTAAAATAATTGGAAAGTATGTTAAAAACACAAATGTCATTTTTCAGTTTAGCCCACTTTTTAATATATTTTTTGTTAAAAAGTGCATTATTTTTGTTAAAAAAATAGATTCCTCATCCTTCATTTAACCGAAAATTATAAATCACACGCCCTATTATGTATAGTTTTAGAGAAATGTTGCTTAACACAGTACCTAAACCCTACTTCACGGACGATCATGCACTGAGATCGCCCTGACTTACGCTTGATATTATTTATTATCTCCCATGTATCAACAGATATATATAATAAACTATATATTTTTAGAAACTAAATAAGTTTAACTTTACGTTTATATTATTTGTCTTGAGATTTCTGTTATACTTTTAAAATAATTGGAAAGTATGTAAAAAACACAAATGTCATTTTTCAGTTTAGCCCACTTTTTAATACGTTTTTTGTTAAAAAAGTGCATTATTTTTGTTAAAAAAATAGATTTCTCATACTTCATTTAACCGAAAATTATAAATCACATGCCATAAATTATGTATAGTTTTAGAGAAATGTTGCTTAACACAGTACCTAAGCCCTACTTCACGGACGATCATGCATTGAGATCGCCCTGACTTACGCTTGATATTATTTATTATCTCCCATGTATCGACAGACATATATAATAAACTATATATTTTTAGAAACTACATAAGTTTAGCTTTACGACTATATTTTTTTGTTTTGAGATTACTGTTATAGTTTTAAAATAATTGGCAACTATATAAAAAAACACATAAAACGTTTTTCAGGTTTTTCTACTTTTTCAATTTTTTTAGTTAGAAAGTGCATTATTTTTGTCCCAAAAATAGATTGCTCATCCTTAATTTATCCGAAAATGATATATCACATGCCATATTATGTATAGTTTTAGAGAAATGTTGCATTAATTAAAGCGCGGCAGCGTCGAACTTCCCCCCCTCCCCCCCACTAAACGCGCGGTGGTTCTCGACGTCTACCGGTCTGAATTCACTCAAGACCACGAAAGGATCAACTGTGCCAAGTTTCAGCGCATAGTCACAAAGTGCAAGGTTCCCATACAACAGCGTGCATTATCAACCCAGCTATAAGGAGTATAAGGACTGTCTCTGCGCTATATAATCTTGCCATGTCATTGTGTGCTCTGTAATGTTTCTTTTGTTTTAATAATCACTATCACTATCACTACATAGTATAAAACAAAGTCGATTTCTCTGTCCCTATGTCCCTTTGTATGCCTAAATCTTTGAAACTACGCAACGGATTTTGATGCGGTTTTTTTTAATAGATAGAGTGATTCAAGGGGAAGGTTTATTTGTATAATACATGCATAATTTATCAGCATTGCACCCGTGCGATGTACCTATATGATGGAAATGCATGAACGCTACCCCCTGCTCTTATTTAATAGCAACAATGATCACGCCCTCACCTGACGTTATGACATTCCATAAGGACTGTCTCTGCGCTATATAACCTTGCCATGTCATTGTGTGCTCTATCTATTAAAAAAAACCGCATCAAAATCCGTTGCGTAGTTTTAAAGATTTAAGCATACAAAGGGACATAGGGACAGAGAAATCGACTTTGTTTTATACTATGTAGTGATAGTGATAGTGATTATTAAAACAAAAGAAACATTACAGAGCACACAATGACATGGCAAGATTATATAGCGCAGAGACAGTCCTTATACTCCTTAAAGTTAATTTCTTTTGTTTAATTTATCAGGTTATGGGCCCAGCCCTACCTGTAAAAGTTATGAAGGCAATTTGTGCAGTTTTAAAATAGTAACGAAAATAATTTGTTAACTTAACCTCAAAGTTAGTTCGGTCGCCGGATTTTCTTTCAGCTTGCGTATAATAAAGTATAAATAATGGGATCAAGCAATCATATGATGACAATTGAAAAGCTCACTGGCCGTGACAACTGGACAAGCTGGAGTTTTGCCGTCAAAGCTTACCTACAACATGAGGACTTGTGGGAATGTGTGGAAAATGAAACAACAGACTCAAAGAAGGATCTTAAAACGAAATCAAAGCTTATACTCTTAGTGGACCCTATGCTATATGTTCACATACAAGAGGCAAAAACAGCGAAAGAGGTTTGGAACAATTTATTACATGCATTTCAAGACTCAGGTTTACTTCGTAAAGTCGGTTTATTGAAAGACTTAATAAATACTGAGGTTAGAAATAAGAAAGATAATAATGGTTTTATAGCAGCCTTTTCAGCCATGCAGGTGAATGATACAATGAACTGGTACGTGGATTCTGGCGCATCAACCCACATGACGATGCACCGGGAATGGTTGGTGAATGAGACAGCTCCACCACAAACCACATAAGAATAGCTGACAACAAGATGCTACATGTCGAAAGCTGTGGTGATGTTATAATACAAGTACCCAATAAGACTGGCAGTGAAGCAATCCAGGTGAGAAATGTTCTATTTATACCAGAATTATCCACAAATTTGCTGTCTGTGAGTAAGATAATTAAACCAGGCTGTAAAGTAGAATTTAATGTTGATGGCTGTCAGATAAAAAATCAAAATGGGCAAATGGTAGAAAGTGCTACACTGATAAATGATACCTACAGACTTAAAGCTTATAATAACGAGAACCGAGCGATGGCAGCTTCTACAGAGACTGATACCTACTTGTGGCATCAAAAAATGACACATTTTGATGTTGATAAAATGCCAAACTGTACTACCGGCGTGAAATTGTCACCGCAATCTGAAAGTTGTGTATGTGTTACATGTTTAGAAGGAAAACAAACCAGGAATCCTTTTCCAAGTAATGGCTCCCGGGCAAAAGAATTGCTAGAGGTCATACACAGTGATGTATGTGGTCCGCTACAAACCACATCAATTGGAGGTTCAAGGTATTTCACAGTTTTTATTGATGACTATTCACGTAAAGTCTTTGTGTATTTTATGAAAAGCAAAGCGGAGGTATTTAATAAATTTATGGAATTTAAAATTCGAGTAGAAAATGAACTGGATAAAAAGATAAAAGTATTTCGAAGTGATAATGGGAAGGAATATGTCAATAAAAAATTTGATGATTATTTAAATAAAAATGGTATATTGCACCAAACTTCAAATCGCTTTCTCTGTCCCTATGTCCCTTTGTATGCTTAAATCTTTAAAACTACGCAACGGATTTTGATGCGGTTTTTTTGTATAGATAGAGTGATTCAAGAGGAAGGTTTATATGTATAATACATGCATAATTTATCAGCATTGCACCCGTGCGAAGCCGGGGCGGGTCGCTAGTATTATATAAAAACCATTCTTGTTCATATGGTATTGAGTAAATGGGATTAAGTACCTATAGTAAACCTTGTGGTATATTATCAAGATATAATATTAAATGACAACATCGGGGGGCACGGCAGTGCCCCCGCCAAGTCGAGCGCGAAGCAAACACTGCCGTACCATCCTTTACTGGTACCATTTCGCCGCATTTTCAGGCCCCTATTTGAGCACCTCTGGATAAGACCAGAACGCAGAAGTTTTTGTCATCCAGTAAGCTATAATCACATACTTAAAATCCAAAATTTCAAGTCTGTAGGTCATTTAGTTCCGAAGTTAAGCGAAAGCAAAGTTTCGCATTTACGACACTCACTCACTCATTCACTCACTCACTCATGATCATCAGTAAAGAACTAGTAATTCCCATAAATTCAGAGAGCTGAAATTTGGTACAGAGTTACGGTTTAATGGCCACATAAAGCGAAAACTATAAAATTTGGCCAAGTGCGAGTCCGACTCGCGCATGAAGGGTTCCGTATCATTAAACAAGTTTGTTGTATGGGAGCCCTTAAATATTTATTTTATTTTATTTTTAGTATTTGTTGTTATAGCGGCAATAGAAATAGATCATCTGTGAAAATTTCAACTGTCTAGCTATCACCGTTCGTGATATACAGCCTGGTGACAGACGGACGGACGGACGGTCGGACGGACGGATGGACGGACAGCGAAGTCTCAGTAATAGGGTCTCGTTTTTACCCTTTGGGTACGGAACCCTAAAAACTAGGATAATCGAAGATCTGGAGTACTCTGATTAGAAAACACAAGAGCCCAACCAAACTATTAGAGATCGACATACCGCCTTTACAAAAAATATTCAACTTGTTGTTGTGTTCGGTTGGCCGCCGTCGCGACTGATCATCTCTCCTGATGATGGATCGCGTACCGATTCGAAACATGTCGAGCGTTATTCGACTTCTACAACGTGAGTAAACCCGTTTAAGTATTTTAATATTCAACTTAGTGGGCCGCTTCATTTGATGTCAAAAATCCAAGGTCTGAAGTATTTTGACGACGCGTTTGGCTCGGTTTGTAGACACCTCCCTACTGAGCCGGCGGTCCCGGGTTCGAGTCCCGGCCAGGGCAAATATTTTGTGTGATGAACTCGAATATTTGTGCTTGGATCATGGTTGTTCTATGTATTTAAGTATATATTTATCCCACCAAAAACATTCTGTAAAAAACTAGCCAAGTCTCGATGGAGCTGCTTGTTTATCTCTAAAAAGTAATGAAATCTAGACAAAGTCATACCAAGTCTTAGGTTCCTTACTGCGATTTCTTTATTATTATAGTTAATGCTGTGTGACTAGGCCGTTGAAGGGTACACCAGTATGGGCTATTATCTCGCTTAACAAACATAGGTAGTTACAACAGATATAACATTACGTGTAAACAAAATTGACTTATAGCGGTTCTGGCCACAGATTGGTGCAATGGTGTTATGGAGCACCTGGTTTTGTACCCTTGTGTACCCTTCAACGGCCAAGTCACACAACATTAACTATAATAATAAAGAAATCGCAGTAAGGAACCTTAGACTTGGTATGACTTTGTCTAGATTTCATTACTTTTTAGAGATAAACAAGCAGCTCCATCGAGACTTGGCTAGTTTTTTACAGAATGTTTTTGGTGGGATTTCACTTCTTTTTGTAGAAACGTGAGCATATTGTTTTATAAGAACCTGCTAATTAACTTTAGCAAACCTCACGAAATAAAAAGCGAAATCAACGAAATGCAAATAATCCCTCCTAATCCCTAGCAAACGTTTCCAAGCGCAGTAGAAGAATGTCGTAAACGACTGTAACGCGGCCGGTTGCCTCTTCACCATATAAGATTAGCGGAAAAACAAACGACGGCGCATTTTAAAATACAGTCACCGCCATCTAGCGACGTGTGCGGGTATCACCTCCACTCTTAGTCCAATGCATTATATTTTGACCAAATTTTGAGCGAAATTAATATTTTGGTGTAATTTGTTTATTTAATTTGTGTAATGTTCGAGTAGAATAAAGTTAATCGTTCGACTATTTCTTCTTGTAAACTTGTAAGTATAAGTATAAAAGCCAGTCTAGTCTTGTCCAGAGTTTTCCTTTAATTTTATTTATATGCGTATTAAAAGCAGAAGGGGAGGCATTCGCCCAGCGGGTACGTAGTCCAATGCCGAAGTTCAAAATACCGAATATCATAAGACCTATGGACGGAAGGCCGAAAATTAAAATGTCGAATGTTTATTTGACCGAAAGTTCCCGAAAGAACGTTTGATCGAAAGGATGAAATACCGAATATTATAATCCCGAAGACTGTAATCCCGAAGAATGTAATCACGAAGACTGTAATCCCGAAGATTATAATCCCGAAGACTATGCTCCTGCCTGAAGGTTGTAATCCGGAATATTATTTAAACTCTCGAGAATTATCTCGTATTTCTGTATTCTTACAGATTCTAATGTTTATTTTATACAAAGAATATTAACCTAAATTACGTAACCTACTTGCCTACTGCTATTCTTACTATTTATAAGTGAACTCTTCTGTGGAACCGATCTGCTCCGGCGCTGTGGGATGTGCAGCCCCTCCGCCCTAGTACGCTAGTACTCTTTATTATACTGTGGCCCTAGCGTAAGAAAGTGCGGGCATCAAGCGAGTCGCAGCGGCTGAGGCTGGTCGCCGAAGGTGACTAAAAAGCCGAAGCTGCGGAGGCGAGCGTTGACAGCTTCGGTTCCAGACAAGTTCGGTTCTGTTGGCAGTCCATGACAGAATATTTTATCATAATATCGAATATTTAGTGTCATACTTAATTTCCCACTTTCCCGGACTCTTTCCTTTTCTTAATCGACTTGCCACAGAACCGAAGCTGTCAACCCCGATGTCACGTGGTCTTGTCTGCCCTACCCCTAGAGTGTATATAAAAGCCCGGAGGCGCGGAGGGAGGGCAGCCCCCGGCCGCCATAAGAAAGTGCGGGCATCAAGCGAGGCGCAGCTTTCTTACGCTAGCGCGGAGGGGCTGAACATCCCGCAGCACCGGAGCAGATCGGTTCCGCGGAAAAGTCAGATTAGTTTAGTGTCCTGACACCTTTAAAGTGCTCATTGACTTTCGTGATTATAAAATTTCGAGATTTTAAAAATTTCGGGATTATGAAATTTCGAGATTTTCAACTTTCGATTTTCTGAAAATAGGTAATTTGAGCTTCGGTTTATCGAATATCAGCTTTTTGAACTTTCGGTATTTTGACCATCGGTATTTCAACTGTAGGTATTATGAACTTTCGGGATTACGCTATAGGCTAGATTAAATTAGATGTATCCCACTACGCTGGAACTTTGCAATGACAGTCGATTTTTTTATGTACCAATAGTAGAAGGGGGCATTACCATATCTCTAATACAGCTGAGACCAGCTGAGGGTTCTTCATCAAATAAATAATAAATAAATAAATATCGGACAACCTCACACAAATCGATCTAGTCCCAAATTAAGCTCTAGAAGGCTTGTGTTATGGGTACTAGACGACGATATACATACTTATATAGATAAATATATACTTAAATACATAGAACAACCGTGACCCAAGCACAAATATTCGAGTTCATCACACAAATATTTGCCCTGGCCGGGACTCGAACCCGGGACCGCCGGCTCAGTAGGCAGGTGTTTACAAACCGAGCCAAACGCGTCGTCAAAATACTTCAGACCTTGGATTTTTGACATCAAATGAAGCGGCCCACCAAGTTGAATATTAAAATACTTAAACGGGTTTACTCACGTCGTAGAAATCGAATAACGCTCGACATGTTTCGAATCGGTACGCGATCCATCATCAGGAGAGACGATCAGTCACGACGGCGGCCAACCGAACACAACAAGTTGAATATTTTTTGTAAAGGCGGTATGTCGATCTCTAATAGTTTGGTTGGGCTCTTGTGTTTTCTAATCAGAGTACTCCAGATCTTCGATTATCCTAGTTTTTAGGGTTCCGTACCCAAAGGGTAAAAACGAGACCCTATTACTGAGACTTCGCTGTCCGTCCGTCCGTCCATCCGTCCGTCCGTCTGTCCGTCCGTCCGTCCATCTGTCACCAGGCTGTATATCAAGAACGGTGATAGCTAGACAGTTGAAATTTTCACAGGTGATCTATTTCTATTGCCGCTATAACAACAAATACTAAAAATAAAATAAAAGAAACATTCAAGGGCTCCCATACAACAAACTTGTTTTATGGTACGGAACCCTTCATGCGCGAGTCGGAATCGCACTTGGCCAATTTTTATAGTTTTCGCTTTATGTGGCCATTAAACCCTAACTCTGTACCAAATTTCAGCTCTCTGAATTTATGGGAAGTACTACTTCTTTACTGATGATCATGAGTGAGTGAGTGAGTGAGTGTCGTAAATGCGAAACTTTGCTTTCGCTTAACTTCGGAACTAAATGACCTACAGACTTGAAATTTTTGATTTTTAGTATGTGATTATAGCTTACTGGATGACGAAAATTTCTGAGTTCTGGTCTTATCCAGAGGTGCTCAAATAGGGGCCTGAAAATGCGGCGAAATGTTTCCAGTAAAGGATGGTACGGCAGTGTTTGCTTCGCGCTCGACTTGGCGGGGGCACTGCCGTGCCGGCTCGGTTTGTAAACACCTGCCTACTGAGCCGGCGGTCCCGGGTTCGAGTCCCGGCCAGGGCAAATATTTGTGTGATGAACTCGAATATTTGTGCTTGGGTCACGGTTGTTCTATGTATTTAAGTATATATTTATCTATATAAGTATGTCTATCGTCGTCTAGTACCCATAACACAAGCCTTCTAGAGCTTAATTTGGGACTAGATCGATTTTGTGTGAGGTTGTCCGATATTTATTTATTTATTATTTATTTGATGAAGTACCCTCAGCTGGTCTCAGGTGTATTAGAGATATGGTAATGCCCCCTTCTACTATTGGTACATTAAAAAATCGACTGTCATTGAAAAAATCCAGCGTAGTGGGTACACATCTTCTAATTTAATCTAGCCTATAGCGTCCCACAGCTGGGCGGGTTACGTATTACAATCCCGAAAGTTCATAATACCTAGTAGTTGAAATACCGATGGTCAAAATACCGAAAGTATTTTCAGAAAATCGAAAGTTCAAAATCTCGAAGTTTCATAATCCCGAAATTTTTAAAATCTCGAAATTTTATAATCCCGAAAGTCAATGAGCACTTTAAAAGTGTCAGGACACTAAACTAATCTGACTTTTCCGTGGAACCGATCTGCTCCGGCGCTGCGGGATGTTCAGCCCCTCCGCCCTAGCGTAAGAAAGTGCGGCACAAACGGCGGCCGGGGCTGCCCTCCCTCCGCGCCTCCGGCCTTTTATATACACTCTAGGGGTAGGGCAGACAAGACCACGTGACATCGGGGTTGACCGCTTCGGTTCTGTGGCAAGTCGATTAAGAAAAGGAAAGAGTCCGGGAAAGTGGGAAATTATGACACTAAATATTCGATATTATGATAAAATATTCTGTCATGGACTGCCAACCGAACCGAACTTGTCTGGAACCGAAGCTGTCAACGCTCGCCTCCGCAGCTTCGGCTTTTTGGTCACCTTCGGCGACCAACCTCAGCTGCTGTGACTCGCTTGATGCCCGCACTTTCTAACGCTAGGGCGGAGGAGCTGCACATCCCGCAGCGCCGGAGCAGATCGGTTCCACAGAAGAGTTCACTTATAAATAGTAAGTATAGCAGTAGGCAAGTAGGTTACGTAGTTTAGGTTAATATTCTTTGTATAAAATAAACATTAGAATCTGTAAGACTACAGAAATATAATTATCGGCAGTTTAAATAATATTCCGGATTACAACCTTCAGGCAGGATCATAGTCTTCGGGATTATAATCTTCGGGATTACAGTCTTCGGGATTTCATTCTTCGGGATTACAGTCTTCGGGATTATAATATTCGGTATTTCATCCTTTCGATCAAACGTTCTTTCGGGATTTTAAACTTTCGGTCAAATAAACATTCGAAATTTCAATTTTCGGCCTTCCGTCCATAGGTCTTATGAAATTCGGTACTTTGAACTTCGGCATTGTAGGTAATACGTACCCGCTGTGCGAATGCCTCACCTACTGCTTTTAATACGCATATAAATAAAATTAAAGGAAAACTCTGGATAAGACTAGACTGGCTTTTATACTTATACTTACAAGTTTACAAGAAGAAATAGTCGAACGATTAACTTTATTCTACTCGAACATTAAATAAAAAATAAATAAAAAAAAGCTTTATTTTCCCTTACAACTTAAAAAACAAAAGTGCGTAATATTGTTAGTTTTTCTTATTTATGTATATATACCTATGTTTGTGTTTATTTATTTTATTTATACTATATTTATTTACTTTTTATAAATTTGTGTATCTAATATTTATTTATTCTTAGATGTAAGGGCCGCCTTTTGCGGTGAAAGCCTCCTCCAGGTTTTGCCATCTTTCTCTGTCATGTGCCGTCCTGCGCCTGAAAGCTCCGGCTACTTCGGCTATGTCGTCACTCCATCTTTTTAGTGGTCTGCCTCGTCTTCTCTTTTTGTATATTGGACTCCAGTTTGTAACAGTTTGCGACCATCTTCTATCTCTTACTCTTTGAATGTGTCCTGCCCACTTCCATTTTAGTGTCAGTACCTGTTTGACTGCATCTTTTGCGTTTGTCCTTTTTCTTATATCCAAGCTTCTGATCCGGTTCTTTAATTTTATATTCAGAAAACTTCTTTTTATCCCTCTTTGCCACGTTTTTATTTTATTAAGATGGGTTTTTTTGAGAGGCCAGGTTTGACATGCGTAGGTTAAGCAGGGTGTTAGACAGATATTCATTGCTTTAGTTTTTAATTTTGTAGGGATATTTCCCTTAAATATTTCCTTCATAGACCAAAACTTATTCCACGTGACCTTTATTCTTCGCTCTATTTCTTTTTCTGTACAGGATTTAAAAGATATGAGATGGCCAAGATATACATATTCTTCTACATAATCTATAGGTACTGATGCTATAGAGATTAGCTTTTTGTCTCTGTTCGTCATAATCTTCGTTTTTTCTCTATTTATTTGTAAACCGACACTATCGCTATGATGACTGAGAGACTCTAGCATGTGTGCCAATTGTTCGGAGCTTTCAGAGAGAAGAATAATATCATCAGCAAATCTGAGGTGTGATAAGTAAGTACCGTTGATGTTGATGCCCATGTTTTTCCATTCGAGGTTTCTAAAGATGGATTCGAGTACGGCAATGAATAATTTTGGTGACAGGGGGTCGCCTTGTTTTACCCCTCGCTCTACTTCGAATGGTGGTCCTTTTGTCTCCATTCGTACTCTAGTCCTACTGTTGGCATATATAGTTTTAATTAGATCTATGTACTCGTATTCAATACCTTGTTCTGTGAGTGCTTTCCAGATAGAGCTATGTGATATGGAATCGAATGCTTTGGAGTAGTCTATGAAGGCGATGTATATAGGCAGATCATATTCAGCATATTTTTCCATTATTATTTTCAATGTATGTATATGGTCGATCGTAGAATACTTTTTCATAAAGCCTGCCTGTTCGATTGGCTGGTTTTCATCAATAGGCTTAGTTATGCGTCTTAGTAATGTTAAGGCAAATACTTTGTATAAACAAGATATCAAACTAATGGGTCTATAATTTGTGATCAATTTTGGATCTCCTTTCTTGTATAATAGCATTATCTCTGAGAGAGTCCATCAGGATTCAGGCATTTCTTTTTTGTACAGAATGAGGTTAAACAGCTTTGTTAGGGGTCTTACTAGCTGATCTTTTCCCGCTTTAATCATTTCATTTGTTACTCTACCCGGTCCTGGGCTTTTCCCGGTTTTTAGGCTTCTTATGGATAGCTCAACCTCACTCTCTATGTATGGCGGAACAGAATCTGCGTTATAAGCTGCAGGCGTAAAATTTTCGCTTGTATTAGGATGTATGGTGTATAAGTCCTTGTAGAAATTAGTGGCTATCTTCATTAAGTCCCGTCTGTGCGTGACTATGTTTCCTGAGGTATCGGTGAGTTGTGTCATCAGGTGCTTTGTCTTGTCAATCTTCCTGTATGCTTTTTTAACGCCTCCCGTTTCTTCTAGGTATTTACTTATTAATTTTATTCTTTGGTCTTTGATATTTTTCTTTATTTTCTTATGTATCGTTTTATATAATTTGCTTAATCTGCTTTTTTCTTCTTTGGTTTTGTGTTTCTTATTTCTGAGTATGTATTTGTGCGTTTTTGGTCCTGTATTTCTTGCGTTATGATTTCATCTAAATTTTTGCCAGTATCTGCTTTTGACGGTTGTTTTAGGAGTAGTGTTATCTCAATTTTTTCGTTTAATTTCTGTATGTCTTCTTCGTTGTCCAGATCAGGAAGGGTAGGTAGCTTTTTAATGTCTTCGATCTTAGATGGGATTTTACTTTTGTAATGTGCCCGAGTTTTTTTATTATTTTGTATGCTGATAGTAATTCTGACTAATCTATGGTCGCTAGGATGTTGTAGTTTGCTTATTACATTTAAGTTTTGTACGTTGCGTGGACTATTAGTAGCTATATAATGTATTTCATTTTTTGTTTTTCCGTCTGGCGACATCCAGGTCCATTTTAGTTTGTCCGGCTTTATGAACATAGTATTAGTAATTTTTAGTTTATATTGAAGACAGAAGTTTATGAACATTTCTCCTCTTTTGTTCCTTTTACCAAAACCATAGTTTCCCATTACTAGTTCTTCATTTGGCTTTGACATTCCTATTTTGGAATTCATGTCCCCCATAAGTATTATTTTCTGTGTACATTTATTCATAGCCTCATCTAAGTCAGTGTACATTTTTTCTATGTCTTCTTTTGAGGAGGTAGCAGTAGGGGCATAAACTTGTATAATACTGAATATTTTTTCATAAATTTTAACTTTTAATATTCCAATTCTCTCAGATACTGCGAAAAAGTCCTGCACTACTGTATTACATTGTGTTTTTACAAGGAAACCAACGCCTTTTTCCCCTTTTGATGCTCCGTAGTAGTACAGTAGGTAGCTGCCTCTATCTTCAATTTTGTATCCTTCCCTTCTTACTTCGCATACGCCAATAATGTTCCATTTTATTTTAGATATCGCATACTCTAATTCCTTTATTCTTGCTTCATTTGCCAGTGATCGGACATTAAATGTTGCAATGTAATATTTATCTTTTTGTTTTTGTTGGCTTGGAGGGTGGTAGTCTACAACCCCCGCGGTACTCGAACATTACACAAATTAATTCTAGCCTTCATGTGCTGGTGTGATGTTAAGTTATCACTGTTCTAGCCTCATATGCTGGTGTGATGTTAAGTTATCACTGTTCTAGCCTCATATGCTGGTGTGATGTTAAGTTATCACTGTTCTAGCCTCATGTGCTGGTGTGATGTTAAGTTATCACTGTTCTAGCCTCATGTGCTGGTGTGATGTTAAGTTATCACTGTTCTAGCCTCATGTGCTGGTGTGATGTTAAGTTATCACTGTTCTAGCCTTCATGTGCTGGTGTGATGTTAAGTTATCACTGTTCTAGCCTTCATGTGCTGGTGTGATGTTAAGTTATCACTGTTCTAGCCTCATATGCTGGTGTGATGTTAAGTTATCACTGTTCTAGCCTCATGTGCTGGTGTGATGTTAAGTTATCACTGTTCTAGCCTCTTTTGCTGGTGTGATGTTAAGTTATCACTGTTCTAGCCTCATGTACTGGTGTGATGTTAAGTTATCACTGTTCTAGCCTTCATGTGCTGGTGTGATGTTAAGTTATCACTGTTCTAGCCTCATATGCTGGTGTGATGTTAACTTATCACTGTTCTAGCCCTCATGTGCTGGTGTGATGTTAAGTTATCACTGTTCTAGCCTCATATGCTGGTGTGATGTTAACTTATCACTGTTCTAGCCTCATGTGCTGGTGTGATGTTAAGTTATCACTGTTCTAGCCTTCATGTGCTGGTGTGATGTTAAGTTATCACTGTTCTAGCCTTCATGTGCTGGTTTGATGTTAAGTTATCACTGTTCTAGCCTCTTGTGCTGGTGTGATGTTAAGTTATCACTGTTCTAGCCTCATGTACTGGTGTGATGTTAAGTTATCACTGTTCTAGCCTTCATGTGCTGGTGTGATGTTAAGTTATCACTGTTCTAGCCTCATATGCTGGTGTGATGTTAACTTATCACTGTTCTAGCCCTCATGTGCTGGTGTGATGTTAAGTTATCACTGTTCTAGCGCTCACCGCTGGTGTGATGTTGAGTTATTGCTGTTCTAGTCCTCATGTGCCGGTGTGATGTTAATAAGTCACGCTCGTCGGCACTCCGTGCTGGGTGACATCATCCTCTGATCAGCGCGAACGACAGCGCCTTTGGGACTACGATCGCATCGGTGACATAATCTCTCCATGCCGAAGAGGACGTTGTAAAAGGGTAAATAAAAGGAGAGGTAATGTTAAATTGGTATGATTATTACCAGGCTATGAATCGATTTCTACTTATACAAAGTATCGACGTGTCTAGTCTACACGTTGCAACGTTTGTTTCTTTGTTTGCTTAAGTTTTGCTAAGCGAGTGTTAAGTCAGACAGACACCATAATACCAAGCTGATGTACGATGTAATGTCAAATCCTGTGGAAACTAGTATAATACTAGTTGTTACTGCATTAGTATGGGTACGAATACAAGAATTAGTCTGTCATTGATGTATTGATCCCATTTATTAACTCAACCAATATGCCAAACTGTCGATACCTCCCAATCCAAAACCAATATTTGGTGTAGTGCAGACTGAAGATGAAGAACCTTTAATCTCAGCCAAATTGTCTGTTACAGCAATGAATATAGGTACAGTAAATGCCTTTGTTTCCATGAGCTGTATGCGAGACCTGCTATGAACGTCTGCGGTGACAGACTGCACGGGCTGTTTCTGCACGTCTTGGTGGATTGAAAGCGTGGCACCCAAGGCTGATAATGCGAGTGGAAGTCGCCTCTACTATGCTGGATTAAACTGTGAGTTCGTTCCATGTCTTATAGGGAATCTGCCTGGGTGAAAGTGTATACGGTTTGTCATTATAACAGAGTGTCGGTTGCGCAAATTAACTTCACTTTGGTGGATCTGATTGATGTCAATTAATCTTAATACTTATTCTGCACAATCGCAGAGTTGTAATTGTAAAATTAATAATTTAATAATAAGAAAATACAATGACATCATAACTGATTCGTTATCGTATCAGACAACTTGGTGATGTCAAATTATGATATAATTTGGGTAGAATAATATACGTTAGATACATGTTAATACAATTCCATGTCTTGTTGAAATGAGTTTGTAATACCTTGAATCAGAATAAAGTAAATATATCACAGCCCAAGTACGCCTCGAGACGGTTGTAACGGTTCCCCTAAATATGTCTTTGGTCTACTCGCAGAGCCAAAGTGACGAGCAGAGAGGAACTCCGCTACGACTGATTCGAGTGAAGCTTGCTGAGAGGAGCGTGCTGATGCTGTTGGTCAAGTTGAAGAAGGACTTGATGAAAATGGCCTTCGTGGACGAAGGTTTTGTCAGGATGGCCGAACTGTTAGCCGTATTTCAGAACGTACTTGTCAGTGTTGGCAACCCAGCGCACTGACAGATAGATTACCGCGGAATGGCTGCAGCGTAGCGTCACGGATCATTATTACGATCGATTGTACTTTAATACTATAATATATTGTTATCCAATATCTAGTGCTTTTACTGTTAAAAATATGTATTGTTGTTCTGTGGTTTTTGAAAACAGAAGTAAATTTTGAAGCAAGCATCTAATCTTGTTGTGCTTTATCGCCGAGATTGTTGTAATAAGGATTGGACATTTTTCCTCTATGAATACATAGACTGAACAAACATGTACCTTTATTGTAACGCCGGGCGCAGCAATGCCAACAGTAGCTGTAGTTTCTGTGTTTGAAGGAAACTGTACTGTAATCATATTTATTTCCGACGCGCCATAGATTTGAAGCAGCTTAATTTGGGGATACCTGCAAATAATATTATTTTTGTAAAGGCATTAGGTTACGTGGACTGGTCGCCCGCACTGAAGCTAGGCCGTTCCAAGCGGCCTGAGGGAGCCAGTCCTCTAGCGTAACTGTGACACGCGACCCCTTCTCGAACGAGATATTATTACCTATCTCTTTCTGTACATTACTGTGAGAGAGTAATGGGTGACGCTAAATCGCGCGACAAGAGTGGTGAAGCATAGTTGTGCTAGACAGGCTGCTTGTGATGCGACAAAGTAGACTGCGACGGACGGCAAGGTTGACATACTAGGTAAAGTCTAAGGAAATGGGATGGATATGCATTTCTCTACGTTCGTTACGTTAAGAAGACTAAGCCGGTATTCCTGCGTAGACCAAGTCTATAAAATATAAAACTGCTCACTCTCTCACCATTCATTCTAGAGTTATACGCACCTTTTTTGAAACGATTTTATAATAGTGGGGTGAAGATGGTCGCCGGCGGAGTACATTATCTTCAGTGAGCTGAGGTCATACTGTTCCACATTTTCAGCGTCGAGCAAAGCTTGTACAGCACCAGGGGTGCTCGGTATTGTGTCCACCTGTGGCGAAACAACACTTTAGGTCTAGGATGCGTACTCAACACAAGGTTAGTTTCATTGCAAGATTTGCAAGCAATATAGAATAACCTAAATTAAAAATTTAAAACACCCCTGACACACATTGCTGGTCGTCATGAGACCCTCATTCCATGAGGGATACAGAAAATGCTACTAAACCTGAACATAACTACAAAATTTGGAATTCATAGCTTCAATATTGGCCATGGCAATGATCTCGTCATTTGTTTCAATTAAAGCTGAATATTTTGGAAACCACTGGTCTTATTTCCACCAAACATAGTTAAAAACAACCTCTATGGACAAGTCTTTCGATAAAAAGCAACCGCATTCAAATTGGTCCATCCGTTTGGGAGCTACGATGCCACAGAGAGATACACAAATACACAGAAACACAGATACACATTTTAGACTTATAACAACCCCCTTTTTTCTTCGGGGAAGGTATTGGATTAAGTAGCCTAGATGGATTTATTTGGTAATATTTTTATTTTTATCTAACAGACATAAACATATAGTTTTAACCTCTTCCTCGACGAGAGAACCAAATGATATGAAATATCAAAATATCATGAATTATTCTTACTTGATAATCCTGTAAAGTCTTCAGGTTTAGTCCGCTTAGTTCGCATTCTGAATATATCAATCTTTTTCCAACAGAAAAAAAATAAAATATCATAGAGATGGTGTATGCACCCGATAATTCGCCGTAAAGAAAGCAGGTTTGCAAAGATTCCGCGTCACAGTACCTGAAAACATAATTTTATTTGAGACAAAATACCACTGCTAATTTTTTAATACAAATCGAGAAAGGGTTGTGTTATGACGGATAGAACCATATTGTTTCATATAACATAATGTCGGTTTACTAATATGTTGCACAAAATTGATTGTCATAATTTTGTTTCGCCCTTGGCAGAATCATCATTTCGCAGAATTACTTTTTCCATATTTTTTAGCATACCTACTCTCAGTTCGAACAATTTTCTTAGGCAGAATAGTACATTGGCATAATATAATAACGATTAGAATAATAGTCCTATGATCGAATAAGCGTGTCACCAAAATTTGTATCGCATAATATTTACTTGGCATACTGTAATTTGCCTGGCTCAACGATCTTTGACAGAATCATACATTGGCATAATGTTGTTAAGAATAATAGTCCTATGATCGAATAATAAATAAAATTTGTATCGCATACTACTTTATTTGACATAAAATTATAGTTTAATGAAGTCATCAATACAAACCTAACCTGCAGCTTTCGGTTATTGACCCATGTTCCATTTTGTCGCAGTTCTTCCTAACGGTATACTCTACGCGGTATATAAGCAACAAGGAAACAGACGAGAACGAAACCTCGATGTGACCTCGATGTGTATGAAAAACCGGCCAAGAGCATGTCGGGCCACGCTCAGTGTAGGGTTCCGTAGTTGCCCATCCTTCACAATAGATGGGCTTAAAACAGCGGTTTTAAGCCCGAGGTTTAAATTACGAGAAAGATTTCAAGCTCTACTAGGTCGATGCAGTCAGCCACCGGCTAAGCTTGCACCATAGATTGGAGCGTTTTTTTTTTTTCGAAATTTTCTCTTCGTCACGACCTAGCGAAATTTAATTTGTGCATTTTATAACAAAAAATTCTAAAATCGGTTGAGAACTCGCTGAGATCTGCGCATTGTTACAAAGTCCATTCGAGTCGATCCATGGTAGCTACGCTCCAATAAAAAGGTCGTAAACGCCAAAGTAATTGTAATTACTTATTACCTTCTAGAAGTTATCGATTATAACCGCCAGATTGAGCGGAATGTTTTAATGCAGTATGGCACTTAACTAATATGTGTAATGTTCGAAGTACTAGGTCGATGCAGAGTCAGCCACCGGCTAAGCTTGCACCATAGATTGGAGCGGAGTTGTGCGATCTTCGATTTGTATAACGCAGTAACTACAAAATAAACTACAACAGAAAGTTGAAAGAAATAATAATTTATTAAGAAAAGTTTATGGAAAATATTAATATAGAAATGAATTTTTGATGATGATTTGAATTGACTGGCGTTCAGATAGCTCTACCAAACGATTCAGCTCTGTGCGCTTTTCAGCCAATTTCTTCTTTTCGTTGATTTTTAGGGTTCCGTACCCAAAGGGTAAAAACGGGACCCTATTACTGAGACTTCGCTGTCCGTCCGTCCGTCCGTCCGTCCGTCCGTCCGTCCGTCCGTCCGTCTGTCACTAGGCTGTATCTCAAGAACGGTGATAGCTAGACACTTGAAATTTTCACAGATGATGTATTTCTATTGCCGCTATAACAACAAATACTAAAAATGAAATAAAATAAATATTTAAGGGGGGCTCCCATACAACAAACTTGTAATACCTATATATACATATATATAGGTACGGAACCCTTCATGCGCGAGTCGGACTCGCACTTGCCCAATTTTTTTTTTTTTTGATTCGTGCGCAAGGAAATCCAGGCTCGAAGAATAAACTATTGATGTTTCGGACTCTGGAAAGCGCAACATAAGACATGCCTAATGCAAATTCAGTGTCTCCAATGTTTACAACTGCTTGATCTAGAGTTAAGCCTTGAGAAAGGTGAATGCTTATTGCATATGCAAGCTGTATGGGAAATTGCTTCCTTGAGAACGTTGTTGAGCCTTTCCTGAATGAAACTGTCACTGGTGGTATTGGCAATATGTTGCAGTTCTGGAGTTGCGGACCTGAATATGATGCAAATTCCACCATTATGCAAATCGGAAAATCGTCACTGAAACGGTTGTCTTCGCGATGATTGTACACAATGTCTACAACTTTACCAATTGTTCCATTGCACAAACCCGCAGCAGTGAATAAATTTTGCCTGAGTATGACTTCACACAAATACAGCTCAGATGCTAATCCTCTAGCGTCATCAGAAGATGCTGTTGCAGCCCTTGGGTCGTTGTGGATGGCGTTGATTCGAACAACAGGGTGGCCGACGTTCCTCAACTAATCGAGATTGAACGACTCGATTTCTTTGTTTGTTGAAATCAATCGAATTACATCTCGTGTTGAGGATACTGGGATGGGTGTTGAGTGGTCTTGCTTGCCGCAGCCGATGGTCGATTTGACCGAGAAGTTTCAAGACTATCATCGAGAATTCGTCAAGAATCACAATTTTGATCTCTGCCATCTCTTCTTTAAAATGCTGGAGTTTCTCCGCTGACATGTCCCTCTGTTGATAGTTCGACAACGCTGAGATCTGCGCATTGTTACAAAGTCCATTCATCGTCGTTCGTCGATGTCGATCCATGGGAGCTTTTTTTTTTTTATCATAACTTTTTAATTAAGAACAATTTCAAAATTTTCTCTTCGTCACGACCTAGCGAAATTTAATTTGTGCATTTTAAAACAAAAATTTCCAAAATCGGTTGAGTACTCGCTGAGATCTGCGCATTGTTACAAAGTCCATTCGAGTCGATCCATGGGAGCTTTTTGTTTTTTTATCATAACTTTTTAATTAAGAACAATTTCAAAATTTTCTCTTCATCACGACCTAGCGAAATTTAATTTGTGCATTTTAAAACAAAAATTTCCAAAATCGGTTGAGTACTCGCTGAGATCTGCGCATTGTTACAAAGTCCATTCGAGTCGATCCATGGGAGCTTCGCTCGCTTCGCTCGCTCCGCTCCAATAAGGACACCGCGCGGCACTTAAGTCATTTTAAGAAAATTATGAAATTATGCGATTACTCAAAAACGGCTCGACCGATTTTTCCCGAATTTTTTTAGACCTGTGGCTGAAAAGTTACACGGGGGGGCTATTTTTTTGGATTTCCGAAGCGAATATTTACAAAACTGCTGACTAGCAAAAAATAATGTTTGGAAACCATTATTATTTCTAAAAACCTATTCAACGACACCCCACACACTAGTGTAGAAACGAAAAAAATAATTCACCCCACTTTATGTGTACGAGAGGTATACCCGAAAAAAAAGTTTTTATATGTTTTGTTGGTGTGTTTCCACTCCCTATCTTTTTAACCACGAGTCAAAAATTATGGAAAAATTCATGAAAATGAGGCCTTATAAGAACTTTCAATGAAAACTATATTGAATAAAATCGGTCGAGCTGTTTTTGAGTTATCGCAAAATTTCATAATTTTCTTTAATATGACGTAAGTGCCGCGCGGTGTCCTTATACTTGGAACGTTACACATACTCGTATTAGTTAAGTGTCATACTGCATTAAAACATTCCGCTCAATCTGGCGCGTATAACCGATTACTTTCAGAAGGTATAAGTAATTACAGTTACTTTAGCGCTTACCACCTTTTTATTAGAGCTTGAAATCTTTCTCTCAATGACGCTGGGTATAGTGGGTATTAACTTCCTGTTACAATCGCTTCCCTCTACACACGGTGGAAGTCAAATAGATTTTTCTTTTGACGTGACAACGTCTTAATTTAGGTTGCGCTCGGAGTCACTCATGAAAAAGTGTAACGCCCGCTCACGTCTGATGAGAGAGAGAGACAAAATATGGGTCTCCTTCGCAATCCATAATATCGTATGTCCTAAAGTCAAATGCCATACCACATTTACTCTAAACACTTTTGACATATCAATCATTTGTCATAATGATTATTTGCCATAATGATCTTACATCCTAATGATCATAAACCATAATATTACATTACCTAATGCTCTAAATACCTAATATGTTTTGTACTAATCTATTAACACATAAAACTTACGAGTCATAATATACAAAACCATAAATCACATGTCCTAAAGTCAAATGCCATGATGATTACTTGCCATAATGATCATAAGCTATAATAACATTACCTAATATCCTACTTTAAGGCAGGTCAGACTCGGGTTAGGTTAGGTACGACGACGAGCGAAGCGAGGAGGAGTGTTAGGTTGAACTATGACCCTAACGAGCGAGCGAAGCGAGCGAGCCGCGCAGGTCCGACTTGGCTTACGATTCCTTACATTACCTATTTCACCTTAAGGCAGGTCCGACTTGGACAAATATCGAATTGGCTAAGCCCCGAAAACTGTAGGTTGGGTTATTGGCTGAACCCCGAAAACTGTAGGTTAGGTTAGGTTTGTATTGTGACCACGTATAGCGGAGCGTCAGACTTGCTGAACCCCGAAAACTATAGGTTAGGTTATTGGCTGAACCCCGAAAACTGTAGGTTAGGTTAGGTTTGTATTGTGACCACGTATAGCGGAGCGAGCGGAGCGTCAGACTTGCTGAACCCTGAAAACTATAGGTTAGGTTATTGGCTGAACCCCGAAAACTGTAGGTTAGGTTAGGTTTGTATTGTGACCACGTATAGCGAAGCGAGCGAAGCGAGCGGAGCGTCAAAATACTTGCTGAACCCCGAAAACTGAAGGTTAGATTATTGGCTGAACCCCGAAAACTGTAGGTTAGGTTAGGTTTGTATTGTGACCACGTACAGCGGAGCGTCAGACTTGCTGAACCCCGAAAACTATAGGTTAGGTTATTGGCTGAACCCCGAAAACTGTAGGTTAGGTTAGGTTTGTATTGTGATCACGTATAGCGGAGCGTCAGACTTGCTGAACCCCGAAAACTATAGGTTATAAAAATCGGAAGAATGAAAAATCGACATACATATATTCGGAGTTTTAAAACATTCGGAATTATGATAAATGACACGTGATAATAAGTAGGATAAGTAACTATTAAGACATATGATGATTATGGCAACTTGTATTAGGATATGTAACTGATAGGACACTTGATCATTAGTACTTAAGATAATAGTGCAAATAATCATTAGGATATTCAATATTAGGATGATCAATATTATGGCATTTACATTAGGATAAACGTTATTATGGCAAAAGATCATTATGACCACAGTTATTATGGAATTTACAAATAGGACAAAGGAAATTATGGATTCCAATATAGACCCACAAAATATATTTCTATAGTTAAAATTTGTGCAATTCTTATTTTCATTCATCGAGCATTACTGTAACAAGAGGGAAGAGGGCGGAAGAGGGAAGAGGGAAGAGGGAAGAGGGAAGGGGGAAGAGGGAAGAGGGAAGGGGGAAGGGGGAAGAGGGAAGAGGGAAGAGGGAAGGGGGAAGGGGGAAGGGGAAAGGGGGAAGGGGGAAGAAGGAACGGTCGGATACAAAGGTATTAGTTAAGTTTAAGTTTACATAATTTTATTAAAACTTAAACTAAACTTAAGTTTACATGTACAATGTTTTAGTAAACAATAGTAGTTTATGCAACTGATACATAATGAGAGGCATTAAAACACGAGTGTGGTTTTATGAAACGAGCGTCAGCGAGTTTCATAATAGGATCACACGAGTGTTTTAAGGCCTAATTATGTACAGTTGTATACACTACTTTATCTACACACATATCATAAGTACTCTAAGATGGGTTCAGAAGCCATAAGGAAATGACCGGCACCACTAGTGCTACCTGTAAAATATCCAAAAACGACATATACTAATGCAGTAAGAAATAAATCTGAACAAATACATAAACAGATTATTTATTGTAGTAGTTGTAATTTACATTTACATTGAAACAATATTTTCAACTAAAATGTGAATTACAATAAACTTATCACAATTATACTTTCGTAACAGCAAAGAACCAACAAACAAATGACAACAATAATGGCGGCAATTCGGACCTCCGTCAAGACGAATGTTTTTTTTTTCTAAATCATATACCTACAAACGAATGTATCCATATTCTCATGTCACTCGAGATCAAATGTCGTGCGGTTTTTATAAAAAAACATACTGAATTGACGTTTCGTATCGATAACAATATTAATATCTATGGGTACTAGAATAGAGACCTACTTCAGTTTTGACAGCTGTTCCAAATTTAAACTCATAACCTTACAAAAATTGATAGCGTTATAACATTACAGTACAAATTTTACCTACTGCCACAGATAAGAAAGTTCTCATAGTAAAATTGGTTGTAGTAATGCTGGTCATTTCCTACGGTTTCTGAACGCATTTTAGAGCACTAATGATATGTGCGTAGATAAAATATATTTCTATAGTTAAAATTTGTGCAATTCTTATTTTCATTCAATTCCTTGTTCCTATTGTGCAATTTAATAATATTCATATCAATAAATATTCTACCGAGAATAAGACGTTGTCACGTAAAATCTTCCTTCGCCCGTAAAACCGACTTTACAGGCAACCATTTTTTTCAAACTTCGCTTGTACTGTGGGATTTCATCATAACTCATTCATCAGTTATCATTTTATAATTTATAAGCCAAATATTTTTAAAGCAATGAAGCCATTATTTATGTTCGTTAGTATCAAATAAAACCGCTGTTTTAAGCCCGTATTGTGAAGGATGGGCAACTACGGAACCCTACACTGAGCGTGGCCCGACATGTTCTGGCCGGTATTTTACTCTTTTTAAAATGCGCAAATGAAAAGTACTTTCTATTCAAAAACTTATTGACAGGATTTTTAAATTTAATTCACAAGCCGTCGCCTCGGCTGATCGGAGCTCCTGATGATGAATTGCATACCGATTTGAAACAGTTTGTCGAGTATTCGAATTTTCGTATTAAATGACGTAAGTAAACCCGTTCCATATTGATTTTACCTACCACGTTAAATTTGTTCTCGCGATACAGTTGAGATGAGTCAGTAGTACTCCTTTGGACATGCCTGTCGTACCAGATGAATACACGACCATCGCGACATCTGTAGCTCCTTGGACGGAGGCAGGTTCAAACTGCGTCACGACATCGTGTCTTGACGCCATCTTCTCAATAGACAGCTGTATACTGTCATCAATATCGTCAAAGCAAATGAAGGTCTTTATGCAATCTAAACCTTTTAATATATCAGCGTACGCTTCCCAAAACAAGCGAGAGCAGATGACGTACTTCGGTCTTGTTAGATTTAACTTGTGTGCCAGGACAGCTGAAAACATAAAGCAATTCATTTGATTATGGCTGTTTGGTAGCTCTAACATGAGATCACCCTCGGAAACGATCTAATAATTGTAACTGACCTCTTCCACAGTCGAGCTCGAGGGGTGTGTAGGCAGCGCCAGTGAATATGACAGCAAGAGCAGTGGGCATGAAGGTGGCGCGGGGCTCGCCGGCCACCGCCACCGTGTCGCCCCGCGCCACCCCCAGCTCCGTCAAGGCCGCACCAACATTCACAGCGTGCTGCGTGAACTTGCCGTACGTCAACTTGTCGCCGGTCGTACAATTATACTGTAATAAAAAAAAATAAGATGTGTATTGAGACTTCGTGCTAAATAAACCTGACGTCACACACACACTGTAACACTGAACACTGTTCGTCGAAATATCTACCCAAATTGACAACATTTCATATTTTTAAGACTACTTACAATTTTATTACTTTTCTGAATTGTGCTTAGAAAGATGAAGTAGGTAATCTCGGTTTTTATATATTTTCTGAGATACCTATTTATTTTATTATTAATTTATAAAAACTTACTCATTTTAAAATGTGGCAGCACCAAATCTATGACTCATTGGAACGGTTACTTAGTCCGACTTCTAATAAAAAAACCGGCCAAGAGCATGTCGGGCCACGCTCGCTCAGTGTAGGGTTCCGTACTTGGTCATCCTCCACAATAGGCTTAAGTTACGAGAAAGATTTCAAGCTCTATAAATCGGCCGTAAACGACAAAGTGACTGTAATTACTTATTACCTTCTGGAAGTCAACTTACGTCCTTTTAAGAAAATTATGAAATTTTGCGATAACTCAAAAACGGCTCAACCGATTTTGTTCAATATAGTTTTTATTGAAATTACTTATAAGGCCTCATTTTCATGAATTTTTCCATTAATTTTTTGACCCGTGGTTGAAAATTTAGACGGTGGGACGCTATTTATTTTTTATTTTTAGAGCGAATATTTACAAAACTGCTGACTTTATCGAAAAATGTTGTTTGGACACCCATACTATTTTTAAAAGACCTATTCAACGACACCCCACACACTAGTGTCAAAACAAAAAAAAGAAACACCCCCACTTTAGGTGTTCGAGAGGTAACTACACGATAAAAATGTTTTATTTAATTGTTTATTTTACCGTTTGATCGGCGTGATAAGCTATGTTACTATCTAGAACTTAGGGAAAAGTATTATTCACTCCAAAAAGATGCTTGAAATTATCAATATATTACAAAAAAAAGGACTAAGGGCCTCTTAAGTATTATTAGACGGCGAGCTCGCTACGTTTCTCTAACGCCCATAAACACTTGCATCTTGTTTCAGAACTTTCAGATTTGTTCATTTAACCCCTTCTGTTTCCGCCAGACACAAATTGAACCTCCCACGGGCCCATGTGATGGGAAACTATCAAAGCAATCTTGCCTAGCGCGAAACAATGGAACGCGATACGCGCCCTATGTACTTAACCTAACTTAATCTATGTTGCTAACCTGGATTTCAGCCGAATCTCTTCCCGGCCGCAAGTATGTGTTTCTGTTTTGTGTAAAAGTGTATGTACTTATGTTACTTGCGGCAATAAACGACGTGCCGGTCTGCGCCGCCGCCGCTCCGATCTCATCCGCAAAAACACCGAACACCACACCGAATAACAGTTCACACAGTAGCAGTCCTTATATCACTCTAAATAACTATCCTTGGGGCGCCCGAAGCAGCCCACCGTACAAGGAACCGTGCCGTATCTCAACACTTTCCGTTAAAGTGTAAGACTTCCAAAAATCGCCCGAAACCACGGAGGTTATAATGTTCAAGACCCGTCACGTTGATAGCACATGGCAGCCAATGGCGCCGGCACGCGTCCGCCGGCGACAGCGCGCGCGCTCGAAGCGCCACGGAATAAAAATGAACTAACTGGTTGTGTGGCCAGTGGATAAAAACTATCGGTTCTCAACAATCACCCGCCCCGGACCGACCCGTCGTCGGTCCGCTCAAACTCCCGGTAGTCGGGATAACGTTGAAACCGCCCGTCTAAGGATCGAGTCCCTCACTTGTACATCTGCGATCCGTGGAGACCCATCCTTGCCCGCTATCAAGTTAACGATGCGCCCCCGTCGCCAGCACAACGGTGATAGGTTAGCATCCTTAACCAGTACGAGGTCTCCAACGCACGGTGGGGTCGTCCTGTCCGTCCACTTAACGCGTTGCTGAAGAATGTGCAAATACTCAAGCGACCATCGCTTCCAAAAATTTTGAGTCATTTGCTGCAGCATCTGATACCGTGACAACCTATACAACTTAACATCCGTATACGGATACTCCGGCAAGGCGTTGAGTGGTTGGCCAATCAAAAAATGACCTGGGGTAATGGCCTCCAGGTCATTCGGGTCAGCGCTCAACGGACACAAGGGGCGCGAATTTAAAACTGCCTCAATTTTGCAAAACACCGTTGACAACTCCTCGAAAGAGAGGATCGTTGAGCCGATGACCCGATACAAATGAGTCTTGGCAGACTTAACCACTGCCTCAAATATTCCACCCCAGTGGGGGCATCCAGGTGGACTGAAATACCACGAAATGCCCCGACTGGCGATGGCCGTGCCGATCTCTCGCTCATTTTGACTTAAAAATAATACAATTTCCTTTAGACAACGATCGGCGCCCTTGAAGTTGGTACCACAATCCGATCGTATCAAGGCCGGTATCCCCCGTCGAGAAACGAATCGGTCCAGCGCTGCCAAAAAGGCCTCCGTAGAGAGGTCAGCTACCATTTCCAAATGAACGGCCTTGGTCGCCAGACACACGAAGACGCACAAATATGCCTTAACCGACTTCGCATTGCGAAGGCGTGATGTCTTGACCATGAAAGGCCCCGCGAAGTCTGTCCCCACACCAGCAAACGGCCGAGCTTCCGTAACTCGGTCGGGCGGGAGATCTCCCATTTGTGGCTGCATTGTGGCTGCCTTGAGCCGGTAACAAGGCAAGCAACGAAACACAACGCTCCGTATCACTCTCCGTGCCGACAAAATCCAGAACTCCCGCTGCAAAATGCCCAGCAGAGTGTTGCAGCCTGCATGTGAATTCCTGATGTGACGGTCCCAAACCAACAGCTCCACCAGAGCTCCCTTCTTGGGAAAAATTAAAGGATGCCGCGCTGAATAGGGCAATTCGGCATTCCGTAGTCGGCCTCCCACCCGGAGCATTCCGTGCTCATCAATAAACGGGTTGAGGCGGACAAGGCTCTTCTTCATTCTGCCCACGCCAGTCCGCAAAATCCTAAGTTCATCCTGGAACTCATTCCCCTGAATGACCCCCACCCAACGTGAGAGAGCCCTTTGCTGCTCCTCAGGTCCCATTACAGGTGACAGGTTGCGCTGTGCAGCAGGGCTTCGACAATTATGGAAAAACCGCATTATCCATCCCGTGACTTGAAGTAGCTTCCCTAGTGAGCTATACCGTTCCAAAAGAGTGTGGTCCACTGCCACAGACTCCACTGTAGTCACATTGACTCTCAGACCCTGGTCCGGGGGTAGTGGCTGGCGTCCGCAGTCATTGAAAGGCCACTCCGTATGTGGCCGCTCCAGCCATTGAGGCCCCCACCAGAGAGAATGCTCAACCAGAGCAGGCGCCGGGCAGCCGCGACTCGAGCAGTCTGCCGGGTTAACTTCACCTGGAACATGTCTCCAGACCAGAGGAGTCTCCGAGTTATTTATCTGTGACACTCGGTTGGCCACAAATACCTCAAGCGTATGTACCGAAGTCTGCAGCCAGCACAACACGATCTGGCTGTCCGTCCATGCGTAAACCGTGTCATTCAGATCCATCGTGCCACGCAGGTTCTGCGCCACATGGTTTAGGAGACGGGTCAGGAGCGCGGCACCCGCCAATTCCATCTTCGGAATCGTCCACCGGGTCCGAACAGGCGCAACCTTGCTCTTGGCCATGACCAAGCGTACAACGCCCTCGCCAGAAGTCTCACCTGTTCTCAGGTAGACCGCGGCCGCGTACCCTTTCTCAGACGCATCGCAGAACCCATGCAGGGTCACCCTGGCTCCCGGCTGAGGGAGCAGTTTGCGCGGGATCTCAATTTCTTTAATATGCGGCAGTGTGGTCACGAATGCCGTCCACTCGTGCAGCAGCTCGTCCGTGAGCTGCTCATCCCAGCCTAGTTGGGCCAACCAAAGCTTCTGCATGAAGAACTTTGCCATGAACGTGACCGGAGAGATCCAACCGTTTGGATCAAACGTTCGTGCGATAGTCGAAAGGACTGATCGCTTGGTCCAGGTCTTCGACAGCAATTCGGCCTCACAATTGTATGTGAAGACATCCTGAGTCGGTCGGTACTGGACCCCCAAAATTGCCAACGCATGAGGATTATCCGAGTCCTCAAACAAATGCGGGTCTTGTTGGTGCTCAGCTGGTAGTCCTGCCAGCACCTCTGGGCAGTTTGACAGCCACTTCCTGAGTTCATAGCCACCGGAGGCCATGAGCGCCACCAATTCATCCCTTAGGATGAGCGCCTGCTCAATGCTGTCCGTGCCCGTACAAATGTCATCCACGTAGACATCCCGGTCGATGACTGCAGCTGCGCGAGGGAAGCGCAGCCGTTCCTGGTCAGCCAGCTCTCGTAGCGTCCGCATCGCTACATACGGGCTGGGCTTTAATCCGTACGTGTTCGTGTTCAGCTCATACGTGATCATCGGTTCTTCTGGGCTCTCTCGCCACAATATCAGCTGGAACCGACGGTCATCCGCATGGATCTCCGTTTGGCGAAACATCATCCTCACATCCGTAACGAAGACAACTTGGTGTCTCCTGAAGTCCGTTAGAATGTCTGCAATGTCTCTGGTCAACTTTGGACCAGCGTGCAGGCATTGATTCAGGGACACCCCGTTCGATGTCGCCGCGCTCCCGTCGAACACGACCCTGATCTTGGAGTCAGGTGTCTTCAGGACTGCATGATGAGGCAATACGTAGTGCTCCTCACGACGCCAGTCTACCCTGGATACCGACATGTGACCCAAAGCCAAATATTCACGCATGAACTCAACATACTTTCGCCGAAAGTTGGAGTCCCGTTTCATGCGCCTTTCCATGGCCATCATCCGTTTCTCAGCCAGGCCCCTGGAGCTCCCCAGCGGAGGTCGCGTCGATAGAAATGGCAGCCGTGTCATAAATCTGCCCGAAGGGAGGCGCACCGTGTTGCACTGATAAAATGTCTTGCACTCCTCGTCCAGTGGGTTTGTCCTGGGAGCTGTGGGTGGCTCTTCTGTTGCCCAGAACCTTTGCAGGACCTCCGATAACACGCTGCCGTAGTATATGTTGCTATAATCCGTTGCGTCCTGTGGTCCCCGTACTGGGCCCAATAATGCGTACCCACCTGCGGTACACACGGCCACCAACCCGTTTGGTTGCAGCTCCCGCTTACCGCTCCGCAGCAGCTTCCCGAGGACGTCAGTTCCAAGTAAGACGTCCACCCGTCCGGGAATCGCGAAGTGAGGGTCGGCCAACTCCAATCCATTGGTCAGCTCCTTTACCGCCGGCGGTAACCGTACCGAAGGAAGAACCCCGACCACTTCATCTAAAACAATAGCCGTGGCCTTCACCCGCGTGATCGATGCCGAGTCACCCATCTCAAACAGGAGGTCCGTCTGACCCCTGATGTGAGGCACCTGATTGCCACCTATACCTATTGCGCCATCCCGTGATGGCTCCAACCTGAGGCCCAGCCTGGCCACTAGGCGGCTGGACACGATACAACCTTGTGCCCCCGAATCCAGTAGTGCCCTCACTGGCACTGGCTGTCCATCCGTGCCCCTGACGGTAATCACGGCCGTCGGTAATAATACCGTCACTGGCGGGGTGGGCACGACGGATGAACAGACTGCTAATTGCTAGCAGGGGGCACCTCCCTCCCCTTCTGCCGGAGGGGGAGAGGGCCCCTGGCCCAGGTATGGGTCCCACCCCGGGTAGTACACCCCTCGACCCATCGGTGCCATGCGCGCCGGCTGGTAATAGCCCATCGGCATCCGTCCCATCTGCGGCGGACGCGCCATCAAGCGTGGGCGCTCTGCGAGGGGTGGGGAGAAGCGACTACTCGGGGGCGGCATCCTGCCCCCCAGCGCGGCCGAGTAAGTCGCGTAACCCGACTCCCCATTGGTCATCTCCGGGCACCCGCCCGAATCTCGGCGCCGATCCCCCCCCCGCGGAGGAGACTGCGGCATCCGGCTGTACTCCGGAGCCCCCGGTGACCCCCCACCCCGGGAGGGGGGCGACCGCTGGTCTCTGGGTGACCCCCCTCCCCGGTGGGGGGGCGACCGTCCACCCAAGGCTGGCTTAGGAGAGGGGGGATGACCTCCCGATGAGGCCCCGTACCGCTCCCCACTCTCAGCCAGGCAGAGAAGTTCATGATGGGCTCCTCCGCATACTCGGCAGTTGGTGGTCTTACTGCATTCACGCACATAGTGTGCGCCTAGGCAGCGGAAGCACAAGTTTCGCTGCTTGACCACCCCCCTGCGCCTCTGCACCCGCTGTGCTCCAAAATCCGCGCACGCGGTGATCGCGTGTCCCCCCTTCCGGCAGAAGGGGCACACCTCCGATTGGAGGGCGCTGTACCGCTGTCCTCCCCGACGGGGCTCCACCGGTTTGGGCCCGACCGTACGCCGGGGTGACGTGGGGGGTTGCGGCGTGGTTGCCCCTTGGCAATCCGCCCGCCTGCACTCACCCTCCAGGAACGCCCTCAATTCATCAAATGTTGGGAGGTGATTCGATGAATCACCCCCATGTGACTGCTCAAACCGCGCCACCACCTCGCTAGGTAACTTGCGCAAAACCCGGTTCACAACAATGTACTTGTTGTCCCCTAGTGACAACTTGAGTCGCTCCAGCGTATTCACCGCCACCGTGACGGGATTAAGGATTTTCGACCTTATTTCGTGTACATTAGTGACCTTCGATATACTAAATATTTTTTCGATGAGCCCATCAATAATTAATCGCCGATTATCATATCGGTCAATTAATAGGCCCCATGCCGTCTCGTAACTGGAATCCGTAATCTCCAAATGAGTCAAAATATCATGAGGCTCACCGCGTAATCTCCCCATCAACTGCGCCATTTTATACGCGGGGGTCAAATCCGTGCGCGAGTGCACCACGCTGTTAAAAATGTCGCGAAACCTCGGCCAGTCGGCATATTCACCACAAAATTCCGGGACATTCACTGGTGGCAACGGCGCCATTAGTGCCACACCACTGGGTGCACGCCTTACCCCAACATCCCCTTTTCGGGCGCGCTCGATATCCGCTGCCGCTTGGATGATACTCATCACCATATCACCGCACTGGTCTACATTGCGTTGCACCACTTCAACAGCCTGGGTCCGACTTTCCCCAGTCTCCTCTTCGTCAATACGGGCCAAGTATTCGGCATGCAATTTCAATACCGCGTCATATCTTTCATCAGTTTCATCTACCTGTCGCGCGCGTGACAATAATGCGTCCTCGCGATCCGTACGACCAATTAACGTAACGACTAATGAAAACCATCTTAATTCCGATTCGACCCTTGACGCGATCGTTTTAACTACTGAGGGAGCCATGGTACCAACCTCAATAACACGGATCAATAATAATATAACCCGAAAACAAATTAATTAATTTGGGTGAATAATTTTGTCCGTGGAACCCCGATTTTCGACAATAACAATCCGTTTTTCTTTTTCGTAACAAACGCGACAACTTCAAAGTTATTCACCCAACACCAATATTACGCAAAGGAAAACAACACTAAATGTATTTAAATTAAATGTATTTTGAGTGAATAACAGTTCAGCGGAACCCCAATTATTAATTACTTATTAATACGTTTCTCCGTATCGAAACGCAACTATATTTACTTTATTCACTCAACTAACATTTCAATTGAAAGTAATAACTAATATTCTTATAATTTAGTTACTCTTAATTACGCAAATACAACTTAACGTTAATAGATTGGAATGCGAAACAAGCGCAATCCACCGTCAAATTTCAATTATGATTTCGATGCAACTAAATTACTTTATTTCTACGTAAATGAATCGAATATCTTTTCTGTGGATATAAACCACGCTCTGCTACCAAAATTTGTTTCCGCCAGACACAAATTGAACCTCCCACGGGCCCATGTGATGGGAAACTATCAAAGCAATCTTGCCTAGCGCGAAACAATGGAACGCGATACGCGCCCTATGTACTTAACCTAACTTAATCTATGTTGCTAACCTGGATTTCAGCCGAATCTCTTCCCGGCCGCAAGTATGTGTTTCTGTTTTGTGTAAAAGTGTATGTACTTATGTTACTTGCGGCAATAAACGACGTGCCGGTCTGCGCCGCCGCCGCTCCGATCTCATCCGCAAAAACACCGAACACCACACCGAATAACAGTTCACACAGTAGCAGTCCTTATATCACTCTAAATAACTATCCTTGGGGCGCCCGAAGCAGCCCACCGTACAAGGAACCGTGCCGTATCTCAACACTTTCCGTTAAAGTGTAAGACTTCCAAAAATCGCCCGAAACCACGGAGGTTATAATGTTCAAGACCCGTCACGTTGATAGCACATGGCAGCCAATGGCGCCGGCACGCGTCCGCCGGCGACAGCGCGCGCGCTCGAAGCGCCACGGAATAAAAATGAACTAACTGGTTGTGTGGCCAGTGGATAAAAACTATCGGTTCTCAACACCTTCCCTATTTATTTTTCCCAAATCCCATGACCCACGACACGTACTACTTATAATATATACATTTTTTTTATGTTCCTATAGAAAATATATATTATAGATACTAAACATGATTGCTTACCCAACACGTGTCATCAGGATTTGCTTTTCTCAGTCGGTCCAAAATAAATTTACCGAAATTCAAATGTGCGGGCACCAGCAGTTCTCCACCGTGTACGATCATGGCTACGTTGTGATACAATTAATGTTATAACAATATGCTTTGGTATTTGTATGAAAATTAAAGCAAACAAGTGTCATAACACCTATATGTGCATATGGTAATGAACACTTGCGTATTATAATGAAAAAACAACAGTAATTTCCGTGACGCGACAGCATTTTCAGGGATAAATGTTACTTTATGGTGGTATTTTAGCAAATATCCGAATCCCGAATTGCCCTTTTATGTGCCTCAAAACCTATAATATGTTGTACCTGTAACTGTTGCCCCAGAACTTTATGATATTATCTAATTTTGACCCAACCATTCATTCATAGGCGCATACGTCATTCATACAAAAATTTCAAGTCAAATAAAAGCTTGTAAAAACAATTTAATTTAATACCTTTTAGGGATGAGAGCAGAGAAATTCCGTAGTTGTATAAATTGTGTGATGTGAGATGATTTATTTACACCTGGTCTAATAATGGCCCTCCTTCGTTCGAGCACCCTTGCGTATATACCGGAGATTTCAACAGCCACCACACATCGCGGCGATACTCCGCAGACGACACGAAAGGATTAACCCTTGCACGATGGGCCGAATCGCTAAACCTGTTCTTCGTTTTTAGGGTTCCGTAGTCAACTAGGAACCCTTATAGTTTCGCCATGTCCGTCTGTCTGTCTGTTTGTCCGTCCGCGGCTTAGCTCCGTGATCATTAGTACTAGAAAGCTGAAATTTGGTATGAGCATGTGTAGGTATGTATCACGCCGACAAAACGGTAAAATAAAAACTTTTTTTCGGGTATCTCCCGTACACCTAAAGTGGGGGTGAATTTTTTTTTTCGTTCCAACACTAGTGTGTGGGGTGTCGTTGAATAGGCCTTTTAAAAATAATAGGGGTCTTTGAACATTATCCATTAATCCGAAAATTAAAAAAAATGTGTTCTCCCCCCCCCCCCTCTAACTTTTCAACCACGGGTCAAAAAATAATGGAAAAAATCATGATAATGATACCTTATAAGTACTTTCAATGAAAACTATATTGAATAAAATCGGTCAAGCCGTTTTTGAGTTATCGCAAAATTTCATACATCTCTTTAAAATGACGTAAGTGCCCGCGGTGTCCTTATGCTTCGAACGTTACACATATTAGTTAAGTGCCATCGATAACTTCCAGAAGATAATTCGCTTTTTTGCAGTTACTTTGGCGTTTACGATCTTTTTATAGAGCGTCAAATCTTTCTCGTAATTTAAATCTCGGGCTTAAAACCGCTGTTTTAAACCCGTCTATTGTGAAGGATGGGCAACTACGGAACCCTACACTGAGCGTGGCCCGACATGCTCTTGGCCGGTTTTTGATGCTAAGGACAGAGGCACCTTCTACTCGTCTCGTTGGAAAAAGGATTACAACCCGTGTCGAAGGTACGTGGTGCGGGAAATAAGAACACAGAGATTTGAATCCAAAATTTGCCAAAATATGAGCGAACAGTGTGCGTGTATGCGCTAGGTTAATGCAATGGCGACTAGAGGTCAAACGGCACACACATGCAAACCCGTTCCTTCACATTACGTAGCTTTATTTTAAAACTAGTTCACAGGTATCAACAGATGGCGCTACAGGTATAGTACATTGTTGTAGAGGCTGTAAAGTAAGCAATAGATGAACGAGTAAATTTCGAAGGCCGACCCGCAGGGGAGGCCTTCGAAAATACGAGTTCATCTATTGTACTTTCAGCCGAGACTGAACAGAGTGCTTTTCACGACTACTGCGAGGAAATAAATAAAAATAAGAGCATTTTATATTAGTAATTAAACTCGGCGCCTTGTTGCAGCTTCATTGTTCCAAAAAATTATGGCTACACAAAGCTGGTCGTGCCCCCAGATTCAAACGACGCAACGATTATTCTCAATCCATTTATGAAGAAATAGCAAAAATATTAAAACTTACCTCACTTTCAACGAAATTAGACATTTACACATTTTTTAGTCTAGGTTACACTCAGGTTACCAACCCTACGATACATTCCACACTGAAAAATCATTGTAACGTTACGTCAATATTAACATACGTCCCTAATATTATTTATTTCGTGAGTCAATGTGAACATTATTAAATAAAGCACATCACAAAACCTCTATGTAATATTTACTAAACTATCTATTTGCTTTTTTAAATATGGCGGCTGCCCCGCATATGCGCGCATCTCACGCAACGAAGTCATGGACTTTCATCCAAATTAAAAAAAATATTATGAACTCAATATATAAATTTACAGTGTTTATTTGTTGAAAAGTAAGTAATTGTTGAAATTAGGAAAATGTTTTACGGCCCATAGATAGCAAACTTTAAAATATAAATGTTCATGATTTTCAGGGTAAAACCTTTTTAAAGAAAACTTATTAAAAAGTAATCCTGAGGCGTATTTTCTTACTTAAGAAAATAAACTCGTTTGCGGGTATTTATAAGTTTAAGAAAAAAATACACCTCATAAATGACCCATTCTCATTGGTCAATTTAACTTGACATGCAGCAGACGATTAAGCTTTGATTGGTTAAATTGACGTTTCAGCCGGCCGAGAAAATTGCTCTGAAATATTTTCTAAAAAGTCGTATCTTACTATGAAATTCATGTGTAGATACGAACTGTTACCGTAACGTGCTACATTGTTGTCGTGTTGGGAGCTAACATAGATATACAGTTTACAAATGAACATATATAAGCGGTTTTGTGTACTGGATTCAGGTAATCTATAACCACATTTTCGAGCAGTGTCGTGAAAAGTAATTTTGCGACCTTTTATATTATTTTGTATATTTATTTATATAGTATTTATTACTAAACTATGTTATGTATCATATGTAGACAGTAATATATATGTATATATTGTACCTACATAAAACATGTAAAATCTTATAAACACTTAGCATGATCAAAGGCGAACTTCTCCGTTCCAGGTATCTTTCTTCCAGTCAACCTTTGAGCAAGTAAGTAAAAAAAGGGAACATAATGAAAGGAATCCAGAACTTATTTAATATAGTTTTTTAAGCCTTATGTCTCACAGGTTTTTATTAACAACCAGCGTCAACATCCTCCCGCCTAGTGCTGCCTGAGCTGCACTCATCTGCGATAGGTATGAGCGCAATGCGAGCAGCAGGGCGCTTGAGCGTTCCAGACTTTGTTTTAACCGTGACTACCCTGACCCTACCATCCTTACCAGGAAATACTTCCAATATATAATACCTCGTGGCCATACGTTTCTGGGTCCGTCGGGGTCAACCACCAAAACCAAGTCTCCTACTTTTAAAGGTCTCGGATCCTGATTCCACTTGGTGCGAGGTATCATTTCGGGTAACACTTCTTTCACCCATCGTCTCCAAAACATGTCCGCTAAACGCTGTGATATACGCCACTGTTTGCGCAGATAAAACTCGGAGTCATCGAATTCCCCAGGTACTGGTAGTGAAGAAGACGAGAGGATCAGGAAATGATTTGGGGTGATAGCTTCGTTGCTGCCAGGCTCGACTGACACGTAAGTTAGCGGCCGGCTATTTATGATTGCCTCGACTTCGGCCATCAGGGTTGCTAGCGTTTCATCACGTGGCGCGCGTTCTTTGAGTATGACCTTGAGAGTTCTTTTTGCGGAGCCTATCAATCGTTCCCAAGCTCCCGCCCAATGGGGACTCGCGGGAGGTATGAATGTCCAATTAATTTCATTTGTGGCTCCAACTCTCTTCAATGCCTCTGCGTCGATGTCCTGTGCTGCTCGTTTTAGTTCGACATCCGCGCCTCGCAAGTTGGTCCCATTGTCACTGTATAAACAATACGGCCAACCCCTTCTGGCAGCCATTAGACGGAGTGCCAATATCACCCGCGCGCCACCTCAAGACCTCGCCCACTCAAGCCACGCCTCCAAGTGAACAATTTGTGCTACGAAAATTAATGAAGAAAACTTTTGTGTTTAGTGCTGTTGACCGGTCATCATTATTTAATATTTTAACTTAAATTCGCCGCTTAATTAATTCCTCAGTGACAGTTTTTGCCTTCAACTGTAAGTACCCACACACCTCGAGCCGCTTGCGGCTCGAGTACATTCTTTTCTATTACGGCCACACCGACCCATATGAACAGTGCGACATAATGACTAATGACTATCCGGGGCCCCCGTTAGCCCCCCCAATTTTAACGATCTTCTCTGTCTTTTCGCGTCCTTTGCGGAAACCCAAGGTATTGACCCGGCTCTCATTGCCCAATTTAGGTCTATGGCGACAAATTTGTTATGTCAGGCTGCCCAGCCCTATGTACCTCCGCCGCCTTCGGCGCCGCCGGCCAGCCCGGCACAAGCCGGCCGTCCGGCGACGCCAATGCCGGCGCCTCCGCTTGCTCCGCGGGTGTCTCAGGGCACTGCGGCCCCTGCCCCTCAGGCGCCCCCCACTTTGGGAGGCCTATGCCCCGCGAAGCCGGCGGCCCCATCAGGGTCCAAGGTCCCCCATAAGACTTCCGATTTCTACCCTAGTTTTAAGACTCCCCCAGAGGTGCGCCACGATCGCACGAGGACGATCTCTCCCTCCAAGGTGCACGACGACATGTCAGTAGCAAAGATGGCTACCATTCCCCGCTCTAGGGAGAGATCGTTCTCGGGCAATCGTCTGCCCACTTCTAGACCTGATGCCTCCCACAGGAGGTCTCCTATTAAAGGCAGACAGCGCTCGGCCTCCAGGTCCCCAGTTAGAGTCAGGGGTGAAAAGGTTGCCCCAGTTATCATTCCCCTGGATAGAGGGAATAAAAATATTATCATTGACCACTCAAACCCCTCCACCCAGGAGGAGTCATTAGACATGGATACTGATGCCTGGGAGACAGTAGGCAGGGGGAAAGGCAGCGGGAAGGGCAAGCGCGCCCGCTCTGGCTCTCCCGCTCCCAGCGTACCCCAGGACTCTCCGCGCGAGCCTGCGCCAAAGGCCCAAAAAACCCCCGAGGGGGCGATTGCTTTCACTCCGATCTCTCAGGAGCTAAACGACATTTTACTAAACACCCGTGACAACGCTGCTGCGAACCGCCCATCCAACAACCGTACAAGGTACGACTTTATTACTTTCGACGATAAGTCTCGCTGGGTAGCTGTGAGCAGAGTCCTGCGCCAGCGAGCCATCCCAGTGGTCGAGGTTTTCAACATCTCCTCTGATGACCCCCGGAGATCCCCAGGTATAGGGATACGCATACAGGGAGTCGATAACTTTCGAGCGATCTGCAAGCTACTGGACGAAATGGTGGTTCCCTATAATAGGACGAAGTTTCCCGATGAGATGACGTTCAACGTAGTGATTAGAGGAGTCCCTCGGGAATTCAGCACTGAGGATGTGAAGGAGGACCTCATTAGTAAGGGAATAAAAGTAAGGGAGGTGCACCGGCTCCACAATAAGTGGGCAGGAGTTTTTGACATCGTCATGGTCAAGGTTGACCCGGATCCGGCAACCAAGGAGGACATATACAAAATCACGGACGTGTGTATGTTGGGGGGTATCCGTATAGAGGAGCCGGACCAGAAGTACATGGTCATCCAGTGCTTCAATTGTCAGAAATTTGGACATGGACAGCGTGGCTGTCGCGCTCCGCCGCGCTGCGTCAAATGTGCAGGTCCACATTCCTCCAGAGACTGCAAAATGGACGAAGGCCAAATTATTAAATGCGCCAACTGTGGAGGGGACCACACAGCCAGCTATGGGGCCTGCCCATGCCGCCCCAAACCAAGGAAAAACCGCAGTCGTTTCACCCGTAATACTAATACTAATATTAATGACCCACCAACTTTCAACGCCGGCCCATCCCAACAGGGTAACAGAGGCACGTTCAACTCTCAAGTTTTTCCCTCATTGCCACATAACTCTCTCCCCAGTTCAGTACCAAACACCCAACAGGCGATCCATCCAACTCTTTCAAACCTCAGCTACTCCTCTGCACTTAAGGATACCTTCATCCCACTGGCGCAATACCCCGTGCCCTCTCAAAGAACCCAGCCCACACAGCCTGTCCCCATCTCTCAAAATTCGGACCTTGGTCTTTTTAGCCTCAATCCGGCTCCCAGCTCTGCCTGGGACTTTGCCGGAGGAAATAGGACTGGCCCCCAAATGTCCCAACCCGCTCAACCTCAACATTATCTTCCTGAAGGCAACGCGGATCTCCCGCCTCTGCTCCGCAGCGCTCTCCTTTACAGGGAGCGCATTGCGGACATTGATAGGAGATTGCGTGGGGCCGACAGATCCACGATTTTCGGCCTCCTCAGTGAATATGACGTCGCCTACGCGCAATA
Organism: Apotomis capreana; assembly: GCA_947623375.1. Lineage (NCBI taxonomy): Eukaryota > Metazoa > Arthropoda > Insecta > Lepidoptera > Tortricidae > Apotomis > Apotomis capreana. The sequence continues at coordinate 6,847,707 of OX392518.1, forward strand.
TATGGAAGCGCAAAACCATCTACTTAATTAATGGATAGTGCGCTTAAAATAATACCACGTTCCCTCCACATCCGTACATACAACGCCGACGGCCTGCGGGGCTGCAAAGATCAACTGTTAAAACATCTCATAGACCATGACATAGATATAATGCTGATTCAAGAAACATTTTATAAGCCACATAGTAAAATATTTAGGATTCCCGGCTACATCATGGTTCGAAACGATAGGCTCGATCGACCCAAGGGTGGGACTGTCATCTTCTACAAAGCTAGACTGCACTGCGTGGGGCTGGATCCCCCGCAAAATCTCAAAAACATCGAGGTCTCGGTGTGCAAGGTCTCGGTGGAAGGTCACAGTCCCATCCACGTGGTCTCAGCTTACCTAGCGCCTGGACTCGAACTATTACACGAGGACATGCTCACTCTAGCCACTCTTGGCCCAGCGGTTATAGTGGCGGGTGATTTGAACTCTAAACACGTTTCCTGGAGCTGTGTGGCCGGGAATCCTAACGGCAATAGACTTTTCCACTTTTTAATGAACGGACTGACTGACGGACAGAAAAATAAATACAATTTTGACTTGATAACCCCACTAGAGCCCACACATTTTCCCCACAATGATGAATTTAGACCGGACATTCTGGACATAGGCCTCCTATGCAAAGTCGCCTTACGGCTGCGCGCGGTGGAGGTCATTCATGAACTCGATTCAGACCATCGCCCAGTGGTCTTTCGGCTGGGCCCTGACCCAACCTCAAATGTACCGAACCCTATGCGTAAAATCACAGATTGGGAAAGGGTAAAAGAAGGACTTGACAACCACGCACCGCTGACGGAGTCCATCCCCCAAGAACTGGGCTGCGAAGCAGATGTTGACCTAGCAGTTTCCCGTCTGACCAGCTTCCTCCAAGAATCTGTTCAGGAAGAATCCAAGGAAGTTCCTGAGGACTATGCAAAGCGTAGGCCCCTTTCACCCGAATTGAAGGCTCTGCTCAGACGGAAAAATGACGCCCTCAAGGCAGTAGCCAGATTTCCGTCGCCTGAGAACCGCCGCCGCTTGTGGGCCTTACAACGTGAGACCCGTGAGCGGCTCCGCGAGTTTCGGGCGACGGAATTCGGCGACTTTCTGGGGGAAATTACCCCTGGCCACCAGGCCTATTGGGCCCTGGCAAGATCACTGAAGTCTGATTTGACCCTTACCACCCCGCCGCTAAAAAGACCGGGAAACCTGCCTGCCGCTTTCGAAGACCATGAGAAAGCAGAGTGTCTGGCGGAAAGCCTTGAGGCACAATGTTCACCGATCACTGTCCAATGCGACCCGGCCCACATCGAGCTTGTGGACAATTACGTACAGGCCCGCATTGCCGCGCCTAGGGATGCTGATGAGGAGGTGAGAGAAGTCTCTTATGAGGACATCATTCTTTTGACGCGACGCCTTCACCGTAGGAAGGCGCCCGGCGAAGACGGCGTCTCAAACAAACTTCTAAAGATGTGTCCCGAAGAGATATTGTTATTACTCACTAAAATTTTCAACGCAGCACTAAGACTCTCCTACTTCCCGCAAGCGTGGAAACAAGCGGTGGTCATCGGCATCCCTAAGCCCGGCAAACCCAGGAACGAGCCAGCCAGCTACAGGCCCATCAGCCTAATCAGCTCCCTTGGAAAGCTGTATGAGAGGCTCCTCCTCTCACGCCTTCGTGTGTTCATCAATGATAACGAAGTTCTCATTGATGAACAATTTGGATTCAGAGCGCGGCACTCTTGTGTGCACCAAGTCATGCGTATCACGGAGGACGTGTTGGGAGGATTCTCTCGTTGGACGGGCATCACAACAGGAGCCATTTTCCTAGATGTAGCGAAGGCTTTTGACCGGGTCTGGCACAACGGCCTCATATACAAGTTATATGAGGCCGGTGTGCCAGACTGGTTAGCTAGGACAATATTCAACTTTCTTTCAAACAGGACATTCCGTTACAGAGTGGGCGACACGCTGTCGAGCCCGCACCCAATCACAGCAGGAGTGCCCCAAGGCTCGACCCTGTCCCCCACTCTGTACATTTTATATACTAATGACATCCCGCGCAATGTCCCGTCAGTGAAATTGGCTTTGTTCGCCGACGACACGGCACTTTACACGACCACGAATAAACTCACAGTACTACGACGCGACCTCCAGAGTGCAATCACCGAACTAGATCGTTGGTTCAAGCTCTGGAGGATCGAAACAAATGCTGACAAATCGCAGGCCATTGTTTTCACCCGCACCAAAAACAAGTTAGAAGACAAAATAAAGCCAATCTCACTGGCGGGAACTGACATCCCGTGGACGCGTCAAGTCAAGTATCTGGGCGTAACTCTGGACAGCAAACTCACCTTTCGCCCCCATGCCAGGGCAGTCCGTGGCAAAGCACTGTTTGTCCAGAATAGATTGGGCCCTATGCTGAACAAACGGAGCAAGCTGTCGACCAAAAACAAACTCAGGCTTTACACCACCTGCATTAGGCCAGTGATGACGTATGCCTGTCCGGTGTTCGCCCACATACAACCGTCCATTCTGTACTCTCTTCAAGTAGTTCAAAATAAGTTCCTCAGAAGGGTATTTGGAGCCCCCTACTACCAAACAAATCTTAGTTTACACTATGACGCCAAGATTCCCACCCTATTAAAGTTTGTTAATACCAACGCCAGACGTTTCATCGGAAACCTCCCTCACCATGAGAACCCACTCATATCTAATATACCAAATTACGCAGTTCCGGCAGCGCCTGATGAAGCTGGCGTTGGTACCGATAAAATATCCAGCAGTGGTCTAAGAAATCGCCCATCCAACTCGGATGTCAGTGGGGAAGGCCCTGCCTCCACTCCTCCCACTAATACGATAGCTACTTGCCCCCCCCCCCTCTCACTAGACATGACAAACTTAAACTGACAAGACGCCCTAAGCATATTCTGACCGACCCGGACGACGCGATCACCGTAACCATTGACAAATGGAACGCGGTGATCCCGCCGCCCTTTGACGAATCTACTCTGGACTCAGACCCGACACTTGTGAAGGTCGTTTTGCGGCCTCTGGTAGCGACAACGCCGACGCATCAACGTAAACCGGACCGCCGCGGAGAGCGCGGCCTGGAGTACCGTTAACCGACTGCGGCGGTGGGCGAGCACTTCCCCTCGCGCCTTGCTCTGCGCTCGCACGACATTTGTACGCGCCGCGATCCGCGACTATTGTTAATATTTATTACCTATAATACATAGTGTTTACAGTCCGCTACGTTTTACTTGTAGTCTAGATCTCCCTCAGTACTAATTAGGGCACTAGACGCAACATATGGTCCTTAAACTCGCCGAAAAAAGCGACCAATTTCTACGGGGACTCGCGGGGCGTAATTTCTACTAAACATCGCATCCATCGTGAAGTACTCGTCGGCCATCAAGACAGTTCCTGAGCACGACGAGATTCTGGGTGCTGATCATCACAGCGCATCACGAGCATCATCTGGCGCCTGTCTTCAGTGGACTTCGGGTTCGGTCGCTTAGTGCAGAAATCATCGAGCAACACTCGTCTTCAAGTTTTCAAGCAACGACCGTCCCATCTACACCAAGCAGCATAGCAACGAGCGAACATAAAGCGAGAACGAAGTGATCAGTGCAAATTACGTAATCCTTACTGGAGTATCCCCCAAAAGTATCTACAAAGAACGACAGAACTTAAAATCATCGGATAATCGGATATACTGGGATAGCATTAGAAACAGTGAGACCTTTCCAATTTTTTTTTACAATTTTAATCAGTTAAAATCATAATAATCACTACAATTCATTTTAAAATCATATTTTAATTTCAAATATATACACATCATAACTATTTCCTTGCGAAAACGTAAGAAAATAGCATTATTATTGTTTTTATCAAATTTATTACACATCATAATTATTTACTTACGAAACCGTAAGAAAATATCATTATAATTGTGTTTAAGATAGCTTCATTGTTAAGTAAACACCATATACATGTCTACTTACGAAGTCTCGTTCTATTTTATCAACAAATTTTAATCTATTCATTTTATATTCTGTTTACAAAACTTATATCATTTATTTTAACAATCAATTTGAATAAAATACAATTACAATTTTAATGTTAACATAATTATTTATACACATAATCCGTATTTATAAAATCATCTTTTATTTTAACCTTATATATCATCAATAAATTATTTTTACACACAATAAGTCCCTATTGACTACTTACAATCAAATATACTAAGTCTACGCAATCATAAAAACTAGCTCACAAAAGCTATTCAGTGCATTCATCATTTTAAAGGCTCATAAAAACATAATACAACAAAAACGTTGCTAAGTCATTGCAGCGGTGCATAAAAAGTTCATACCGATTAATGTAAACAATAAGTGGGTACACATACATAACACAGTGTTTCTATGTCCTTACAACTCGTACTGCGGGAATAAAATAGCAATTTTTCCAGCAATATTGTTGCGCCTGCCAAAAGTTTCATAGCAACAAAGTTTACGTCGATCCTATTCTGTCTGCTAATTTATTCACGAAGTGAGGTTACGTTGTGACTTGTGTTATTTTTAAGTAGTAAATTATTATTTTTCAACTTTTTTAATTTGGTTTTGACATAATGACTAGCGAACTTAGATTCAAGGAGTTAGTTAAGAAGCGAGCCACTATTAAAACAAAGCTTACACAATTTATATCTTACTTGAGTACATCAAAATCTTGTGAGCAGTTAAGCGATTTGCAATTAGTAGAACTAGACATGCGTATCAAAAAATTGGATCTTTCCTATGAATGTTTTGATTCCTATCAGAGCGAATTGGAGATGCTAGCGGAGGACCCAAGCGCGCAGTATGAAGAACGGGAGCAATTTGAGCGGGCTTACTACCAGGAGCTATCGGTTGCCCGCGAGATGATTGACAGGCACCGCGCGAAACGTAACAAAGATGCACGGTCCGAGGTGAGCTTTAATGAATGCCAAACAGCTATTAATAATAAACAACACAACGTCAGATTGCCCAAAATTAATTTACCTCATTTTAGCGGTGGCTACCAGAATTGGTTGGAGTTTAAAGATATTTATGTTTCTTTGATTCATACGGAGGCAAGTATAGACAACATAAATAAGTTTCATTATCTGCGCGCTTCTCTTCACGGAAGCGCGGCGTTAGTAATTAGAAGCTTAGATTTTAGAGGCGATAATTACGAGTCTGCCTGGAAACTTCTATGCGATAGATACGACAACAAGCAGTTGCTCATCAACAATCATGTCCAGGCACTTTTTAACGTAGAACCCATTAGTAAAGAGTCTAGTCAGGGCCTGCGACAAATTGTTGACACTACAAATAAAAACTTAAGAGCCTTATCAACACTTGACCAACCAACTCAGTACTGGGGCACATTGATAATACACATGATGGCATCTAAATTAGATCCTATTACAAGCAGGCACTGGGAGGAGCATAGGAACTTATTGAAAGAATATCCTAGCCTAGATGATTTTATAACATTTTTAAGTAACAGGTGCAATCTTCTTGAAACATTGGAAGAGGCAAAAAACAATAAACCTAAAACAGATACGTCATTTCATAAACCTAAAAGTTTCCTAGTGTCTTCGAATAGTGAAGGTCAAAAGGGTAAAACATATAATGTCACGTGTCCTCTGTGTCATAAGCCTCATTATTTATTTAATTGCGAAACTTTTAGGTCCTTGCCAGTCGAGCAACGCTTGATCAAGGCAAAAGAATTTAAGGTATGCATGAATTGCTTACGTCCAGGTCACACAGATAATAAATGCCGGCTCAGCCATTGCAAATATTGCAAAGTTAAGCATAACACCTTACTTCATATTCACAATGAGCCCGTAAGAATACCTGAGCACGTAGCATTAACCATAAACAACAATCAGAGTGTCAATAACTCATCTCAGCATGTACTTCTTTCTACAGCCTTGGTCAGGGTGTGCGACAGCAAAGGTCAGATGCACAACGCCAGGGTCTTATTGGATAATGGGAGTACGGCCAATTTCATATCGCAGGACTTATCTAGTAAGCTTCTCTTGCCAACTAGGCCTGTCAAATCAAAGGTCACCGGCATAAACAATCAGGAGTCTAGTAGTGCACAATCTTGCTCTCTTACATTGGAGTCTTACGATGGCGGCTACAAAACAGAAATCGATTGCTTAGTTATGCCTAAAATCACTTCTTCAATACCTCATAAATACCTCAACGTAGAAGGTATACCCATACCGTCGGGAATTTGTCTTGCCGATCCTTCATTTCATGAGCCTTCTTCGGTCGATATTCTTGTCGGCGCACAGGTCTTTTGGAGCGTCATTGGTTCCAACCGCATAGATTTAGGTAAGAATAATCCGACTCTTTTTGAAACGAAGCTTGGTTGGCTCTTGTCGGGCGTCTTATATCAGCCAAGTTCCGTTAACCCTGTTTGCTTGTTCCTCAATGACGAGCAAACAGATACGTCTCTTACTCGTTTCTGGGAACTAGACACCATACCGCAAAAGCATAATTTAACGGTAGAAGAGAACACATGCGAGGACAATTTCGTAAATACCACAAAAAGGAACGAGCACGGACGATTTGTGGTAACCATGCCTTTAAAAGAGTCTCCTGAAGTTTTAGGGTGTTCCTATGAAATGGCTAAGCGCAGGTTTTTATCGCTCGAACGCAGGCTAGACAGGGATGCCCTACTTAAAGAGCGTTATGTAGACTTCATGGAAGAATACGAGGCATTGGGCCATATGAGCGAAATTATTCCATGTTCTTGGTTGCCATCTTATTTCCTGCCGCATCACGGAGTTATTAGGGAGTCTAGTACCACCACCAAGCTTCGTGTTGTCTTCGACGCCTCCGCTGTCAGTAGCACCGGAAAGTCCTTAAATGATATCCAGTTGATAGGGCCCAGGATACAGGACGACTTATTTTCCATACTGCTTCGGTTTTGTCAATACAAGTATGTCGTGTCAGCGGACATCGAAAAGATGTACCGACAGATCCTAATAGATGACAGCCAACGTCCGTTACAGCAGATCTTATGGCGGTCAGACCCCTCAAAGCCGCTTAAAATATTCTCCCTCAAGACGGTGACTTACGGCACGTCTTCTGCCTCGTTTTTGAGCACGCGATGCCTCTTACAGCTGTCACGGGAGTCACCAGATATTCAGACCCAAGAAGCCATCGCCAGAGACTTCTATGTGGACGATTTTTTGTCTGGCTCACATTCAATTGATGACACCGTTGCAATGTGTCGTAAGGTATCGGAAACTCTTAAATCTGCATGTTTTAATTTAAGAAAATGGCAGTCAAATAGTTCGGTAGTGCTTAAAGCGATTTCCGATGACACTTCCAATGTAGAGTCTATAAACTTGAGTGAGCACGAGCTGTCTAAAACATTAGGCCTCAAATGGCAGTGCATTCGTGACACTCTTGCCTTCCAAGTAAATATAGCTTCACCAGCGGTGGTCACAAAACGTCACATCCTTTCGACAATCGCACAAGTCTTTGATCCGCTCGGGCTAGTAATGCCCTGCGTGGTAGAGGCCAAGATCATATTGCAGAAACTGTGGGTAAATAGATATTCTTGGGACGAGCCGCTCGCTGGGGATATAGTAACATCATGGAATAGTTTTGTTAGCACGCTTCCTATTCTCAATCACGTTAACATACCCCGATGGGTAATATGCGACTTGGCTATGAACATACAATTTCACATTTTTTCAGACTCTTCTGAAAAAGCATACGGAGCCTGCTTGTACATCCGTTCCGTGGCGGGGGATGGCTCTGTGTGTGTGCGTCTCTTAGCATCGAAAAGCAAAATTGCGCCAATCAAAGCCACTACAATTCCCCGTCTTGAGCTCTGCGGGGTCGTATTAGGGACAAGATTGTGCACTAAGGTTCTTGATTCACTTCGGCAAAAACCTGATCGTTGCGTTTTTTGGTGCGATTCGATGATAGTAATGGGTTGGCTATCATCTAATCCAGCTCTTCTACGGCCTTTTGTCAAGAATCGCATCTCGGAAATACAAGAAGGCTACAGTAATGATTCTTTTCATTATGTGCCTTCAAAGGAGAACCCCGCTGACCTTGTAAGTCGTGGGCTCAGCGCTGATCTCCTCTTAAAAAATGAGCTATGGTGGTCAGGACCGGCATTCCTGAAACAAGACCCGTCCCTCTGGCCAACTCCTCCAAGTACTAAAAAGGACAGTCCGTTGCCAGAGACCATAACCAATAGGGCCTTGGTCGTATGCTCTGATTCGTCACCTGAAACTCCTTCATTAAATCCATTAAACGAATTAATTAAAAACAAATCAAATTACTCAAAATTGCAAAGAATCGTAGCATACATATTGCGATTTATACATAAATGTAGAAACGCTGATTGCAAACTGGTTGGTTCCCTTTCGTCCTCGGAATTAGCTTCTGCTACCGACCTTCTTATCCGCACATCTCAACAAGATTCATTCCCTGAAGAATATGCCCTTCTTAAATTAGGTAAAGAATTACCAAAAAAAGGACGCCTCTCTTCACTTTCACCTTTCTTTGACTCTGGGCTTATCAGAGTTGGGGGTAGGCTAGGGAACTCATTCTACGATTACGATGTTAAGCATCCCATAGTCATTTGTAGTAAACATCCACTTTCAAGGTTGCTCTTTAAAATGTACCACAAATTAACGTGCCATGCTCCTCCCCAGTTGTTATTAAGTACCGTCAAGCATGTTTACTGGCCTTTAGGAGGTAAAAACCTAGCGAAACATGTTGTCCGCACTTGCCTCCGGTGTCTTAAACTTAAAGCTGAGACAGTGCAGCCAAAAATGGGCAATTTGCCGAAAGAGAGATTGCACCTCGAATATCCATTTTTTGAAGTCGGTACTGACTACGCGGGACCGATTCTGTTAGCCGACCGTAAGGGTAGAGGGTGCAGGTTAGTAAAGGCGTACATTTGCATCTTTGTGTGTTTAGCTTCTAAGGCACTTCACTTGGAGCTCGTCTCGGACTTGACTAAAGAAGCGTTTATAGCAGCTCTTAGCCGTTTTATAGCTCGTCGTGGTAAGCCGAGAACCATCTTTTCCGATAACGGAACGACATTCGTTGGCACCTTCAATGAGCTCTCTAGAGTACTGCAACAAGACTTTGCTGTTGACATGGCCAACGAAGGCATAAATTTCTCGTTCATTCCAGCATACACACCACACTTTGGAGGACTATGGGAATCGGCCGTCAAGTCGGTGAAGCATCACCTGCGGCGAACCCTAGGCCTCACACATCTCACTTATGAGGAGATGTCCACATGCTTAATACAAATTGAAGCCATCTTAAACTCCCGTCCTCTTACACCTCTTTCTGATGATCCTTCTGATCTTGCGCCGCTAACGCCGGGCCACTTCTTAATTGGTAGGTCTCTTATGTCTGTGCCTCATCCTCAAATCACTGACCAGAAGATCACCTCACTTCAGAGGTTCCAACGCGTCGAATTTCTTAAACAGCACTTTTGGGCAAGATTCTCCGATGAATACATATCTGGACTTCAGCAGCGAACCAAGTGGCGCAGCTCCAAGGGACAGTTGAGCGTCGGGACCATGGTGGTGATCAAGGAGAAGAACCTACCTCCTCTTATGTGGCTCCTGGGTCGCATCATACAAGTGTTACCAGGTAGAGACGGCGTAGCCAGAGTCGCCGACATCAAAACGAAGAAGGGAATCATTCGCCGGGCCTTCAACAATATCTGTCCTCTGCCCATTCTTACTGTTGAAGACTCAAGCTCTTCAACGCCGGGAGTATATGGTAGCGACAACGCCGACGCATCAACGTAAACCGGACCGCCGCGGAGAGCGCGGCCTGGAGTACCGTTAACCGACTGCGGCGGTGGGCGAGCACTTCCCCTCGCGCCTTGCTCTGCGCTCGCACGACATTTGTACGCGCCGCGATCCGCGACTATTGTTAATATTTATTACCTATAATACATAGTGTTTACAGTCCGCTACGTTTTACTTGTAGTCTAGATCTCCCTCAGTACTAATTAGGGCACTAGACGCAACAGCCTCCAAGCTAACGACACTAAAGACTCACCTACGATTACACCATACACGATGGCGAGGTATTATTATTATTATTTTATCTCGTCAGCGCCTACAATACACTTCACACCAACACTACACACTCGTTTTTCCGTTAGCTTCACACACACATTTTCAAATATATCCGCGGGTTCGTGGGTCTTCTACCCCCCCTGCACGTTAGGACAAATGCAGTTGGAGACAAAACTGTCTACTGCCTACTCAAGGGAGGAAAAAAAAAAAAAACGTAGCCGCTTTGTTTGCTTCGCGCACGAGAAAATCCGATAAGTGTTCGAACTTGGACTTCTCGCATACATTTAAATGTTCGTAAAGGTAGTCCATCCAGCGATTAATCAGGCTGCTTGGGAACTTAGCTAGCACAGTATTTATAAGTTCTGGACTTCGTAAATAATCAGTTTGATTTATAGAACGAGCGGTTACTGCGAAGTTTTTTATCTTTGTAGCAAAAATAATAATCTCGTTGTGGTAAGCTTGAGATAGTGGCTGAAGCTTCTTGATTTGTGTCACTATCTTATTAATAATCACTTCAGGGTGTCCAAAACGTAGTTCAAGAGTCTGCACTATGACATTAGGGTCGGTTTTACCGCTGAGCATTGACACAACCGCCTCTTTAGCGTCACCGCGTAAACATTTACGCAGACGATCTATATTTTCCGAGTTGGTAAAGTTGCACCGGGCTGTTGTCTCCACGTAGGCATCTTTGAATTGGATCCACTCCATAGGGTCTCCGAAGTACAATGGCAGGTCTTTGGAAGTTACCAGCCTGGTGAGCAGTTCGGGGCTATGGGCTTTCGAAGCCGATGCGTTGATGGCGTTTTGAAGTGCGTTAGCCAATTTTTCGATATCCGCGTGAGGTCACGTGCGGGCCGCGAGTCCAGGGGAAACGGGGGGCCGTCGCCGCAGCCAGCCGGTTCGTTCGGTTGCTCGGCGTCGCGGTCGGCCGATAATTTGTAGTCAACATGGCCGGTTGTTTCTTTTTCTAAATCACCGTTTCTTTTCATCTCGCGGTCGCTTCGGTCAAGCCAATCCTCCACTTTTTGCTTACCGGAGGTGCCGGATCGGCGAGATCTATCACTTCTATTTGATTGCACTTCGAGAGCTGCAATTCCCAAAGCTATTTTTTTATCTATTAACTCCTTCTCAATTAGGGTGTTGCTTATATGGCGAAAAAAGGAAAAAAACTGCTCACCCCCCCATTTTGTTCTACGACCCCTATTAACGGATGCTAGTTTTTTTGCTTTTTTTTTTAAACCAATTTTAGGGGTCGCTACCAGCTGTCAAAGTTTTGGAAAAACCATAAAAACATGTTCAAATAAACAAATATAATTTACATACATTCGTATTAAAATTAATTAAAATTATGATAATTAACTAAAAGAAAATTAAAATTTAAATTTTTATGACACTAAAGTAGATTTTTTCGCATTAGGGTGCAGTGCACTCTTAACTCGACCGATTGCTTATCTTAACGCGGCCTGCCGGGGGGCGAGGGGTGTGTATCGATCAAGGGGGATTCCCAAGCAATCGACAAACGTTATAGAAGTAAAATAAATATAAAATAGTGACTGCCAAGCTTGTCATATTGACACCTAAATCGGGGGGCACGGCAGTGCCCCCGCCAAGTCGAGCGCGAAGCAAACACTGCCGTACCATCCTTTACTGGAACCATTTCGCCGCATTTTCAGGCCCCTATTTGAGCACCTCTGGATAAGACCAGAACGCAGAAGTTTTTGTCATCCAGTAAGCTATAATCACATACTTAAAATCCAAAATTTCAAGTCTGTAGGTCATTTAGTTCCGAAGTTAAGCGAAAGCAAAGTTTCGCATTTACGACACTCACTCACTCATTCACTCACTCACTCATGATCATCAGTAAAGAACTAGTAATTCCCATAAATTCAGAGAGCTGAAATTTGGTACAGAGTTACGGTTTAATGGCCACATAAAGCGAAAACTATAAAAATTGGCCAAGTGCGAGTCCGACTCGCGCATGAAGGGTTCCGTACACTTAAACAAGTTTGTTGTATGGGAGCCCTTAAATATTTATTTTATTTTATTTTTAGTATTTGTTGTTATAGCGGCAATAGAAATAGATCATCTGTGAAAATTTCAACTGTCTAGCTATCACCGTTCGTGATATACAGCCTGGTGACAGACGGACGGACGGACGGTCGGACGGACGGACGGACGGACAGCGAAGTCTCAGTAATAGGGTCTCGTTTTAACCCTTTGGGTACGGAACCCTAAAAACTAGGATAATCGAAGATCTGGAGTACTCTGATTAGAAAACACAAGAGCCCAACCAAACTATTAGAGATCGACATACCGCCTTTACAAAAAATATTCAACTTGTTGTTGTGTTCGGTTGGCCGCCGTCGCGACTGATCATCTCTCCTGATGATGGATCGCGTACCGATTCGAAACATGTCGAGCGTTATTCGACTTCTACGACGTGAGTAAACCCGTTTAAGTATTTTAATATTCAACTTAGTGGGCCGCTTCATTTGATGTCAAAAATCCAAGGTCTGAAGTATTTTGACGACGCGTTTGGCTCGGTTTGTAGACACCTCCCTACTGAGCCGGCGGTCCCGGGTTCGAGTCCCGGCCAGGGCAAATATTTTGTGTGATGAACTCGAATATTTGTGCTTGGATCATGGTTGTTCTATGTATTTAAGTATATCTTTATCCCACCAAAAACATTCTGTAAAAAACTAGCCAAGTCTCGATGGAGCTGCTTGTTTATCTCTAAAAAGTAATGAAATCTAGACAAAGTCATACCAAGTCTTAGGTTCCTTACTGCGATTTCTTTATTATTATAGTTAATGCTGTGTGACTAGGCCGTTGAAGGGTACACCAGTATGGGCTATTATCTCGCTTAACAAACATAGGTAGTTACAACAGATATAACATTACGTGTAAACAAGATTGACTTATAGTGGTTCTGGCCACAGATTGGTGCAATGGTGTTATGGAGCACCTGGTTTTGTACCCTTGTGTACCCTTCAACGGCCAAGTCACACAACATTAACTATAATAATAAAGAAATCGCAGTAAGGAACCTTAGACTTGGTATGACTTTGTCTAGATTTCATTACTTTTTAGAGATAAACAAGCAGCTCCATCGAGACTTGGCTAGTTTTTTACAGAATGTTTTTGGTGGGATTATGTTTTTTCCAAAACTTTATCAAGCGGTAGCGACCTCTAAAATTGATTTAAGAAAAAAAAAAAAAAACTAGCATTCGTTAATCAGGGTACTAGAACATAATGGCGGGGTGAGACAATGACTTTTTGAAAGTTAATTTTTAAGCAACACCCTATTCTCAATCCTGGCCTTACATTCGGCAGCCTCCACTTCCAGCTGCATTTTTCGTGACATATAAACCGATGAAGTTGTCGATTTGTTGCTACGCGTACGTGACTTCACTGAATCCTTTTTTACACTATCTACTGCTCCGGGTGGCAACGACCTAGCTTCCTTAGGTAGTGAATCTCCGTTATTCTCCATTTGTCTGGCTGCTGCTTCCACTTTCATGCGCCGCGTTTGAATTGTTTCTCATTCTAATTAATGCATAAAGCTGAATAACAACACTTTTATAAATACCACGACAGGTGTTAAGTAAGTATAATTCTGACGACGCGTTTGGCTCGGTTTGTAGACACCTGCCTGCCTACTGAGCCGGCGGTCCCTGGTTCGAATCCCGGCCAGGGCAAATATTTGTGTGATGAATTCGAATATTTGTGTTTGGGTCATGGTTGTTCTATGTATGTATTTAAGTATATATTTATCTATATAAGTACGTATCGATATACGCACATACTGGTATTTGCCAATTCTAGCGGGAAAATAGTAGTTTATGCAACTGATACATAATGAGAGGCATTAAAACACGAGTGTGGTTTTATGAAACGAGCGTCAGCGAGTTTCATAATAGGATCACACGAGTGTTTTAAGGCATAATTATGTACAGTTGTATACACTACTTTATCTACACACATATCATAAGTACTCTAAGATGGGTTCAGAAGCCATAAGGAAATGACCAGCAGCACTAGTGCTACCTGTAAAATATCTAAAAACGACATATACTAATGCAGTAAGAAATAAATCTGAATTCTGAACAAATACATAAACAGATTATTTATTGTAATAGTTGTAATTTACATTTACATTGAAACAATATTTTCAACTAAAATGTGAATTCCAATAAACTTATCACAGCAAAGAACCAACAAACAAATGACACAATAATGGCGGCAATTCGGACCTCCGTCAAGACGAATGTTTTTTTTTCTAAATCATATACCTACAAACGAATGTATCCATATTCTCATGTCACTCGAGATCAAATGTCGTGCGGTTTTTATAAAAAAACATACTGAATTGACGTTTCGTATCGATAACAATATTAATATCTATGGATACTAGAATAGAGACCTACTTCAGTTTTGACAGCTGTTCCAAATTTAAACTCATAACCTTACAAAAATTGATAGCGTTATAACATTACAGTACAAATTTTACCTACTACCACAGATAAGAAAGTTCTCATAGTAAAATTGGTTGTAGTAATGCTGGTCATTTCCTACGGTTTCTGAACGCATTTTAGAGCACTAATGATATGTGCGTAGATAAAAATATTTTTATGTCTAATTGGACTCTGACTAGGTAAAATAAAATAAAAACAATGTTTTTAATAATAGGTATTTTACACTAATACATAAATGTACAAGATGAATAAAAATTTTTTTTTCATTAACAAATAATAGGAATCCCGTATTTTATCAAATCAACAATACAAGTTGCCGCCTCACCCTTTAAAAATTTTTTTTTTAATCTTCATCACCTTTTTCTGCTGAAGATGCTGTTATATTTGGGCTCGCCGAAACGAACATTGTCAGGGTTTCAGGCAGGAATGTTTCAGCTTTTTTTGACGTGACAACGTCTTAATTTAAGTTGCGCTCGGAGTCACACATGAAAAAATGTAACGCCCGCTCACGTCTGATGAGTGAGAGAGACAAAATATATTTCTATAGTTAAAATTTGTGCAATTCTTATTTTCATTCATCGAGCATTAAGGCTGATTTAGACGATGCCAATTTTGAGACGCCTAAATTACGGCGCCAGTGATTACCGCACAGCACACCTCCGACCGTTTAGACAATGACTATGTTCAGCCGCCTAAATCTCGCCGCCAATCGTGTTTACACAGTGCTTTTTAGGGGTCCGTACCCAAAGGGTAAAAACGGGACCCTATTACTGAGACTTCGCTGTCCGTCCGTCCGTCCGTCCGTCCGTCTGTCACCAGGCTGTATCTCAAGATTCTCAAGAACGGTGATAGCTAGACAGTTGAAATTTTCACAGATGATGTATTTCTATTGCCGCTATAACAACAAATACTAAAAATAAAATAAAATAAATATTTAAGGGGGGCTTCCCATACAACAAACGGGTTGGTTGCGTTAACTTTGCACCTCATTTGTATGGGGCGCTATACATACCAGGTGCAAACTTAACTTAACCACTTAAGGATGAAAGTGTTTGTACGGAGCCCTCGGTGCGCGAGTCCGACTCGCACTTGCCCAATTTTTTTCAGTACCAGTCATTAGTGGCAGCGAGAGACGCGGAGGGGGGGTCACTGGCGCCAAAAAATAGGCTCGTGTTCTATTCCGCGCCAGCGCTGGCATGCGGCGAAAAAATGGCGCGGAAAGTGTTTATACGGTGCCTTTTCGAGGCGCCGTAATTTAGGCGTCTCAAAATTGGCATCGTCTAAATCAGCCTTTACTGTAACAAGAGGGAAGAGGGCGGAAGAGGGAAGAGGGAAGAGGGAAGAGGGAAGAGGGAAGAGGGAAGAGGGAAGAGGGAAGAGGGAAGAGGGAAGAGGGAAGAGGGAAGAGGGAAGAGGGAAGAGGGAAGAGGGAAGAGGGAAGAGGGAAGAGGGAAGAGGGAAGAGGGAAGAGGGAAGAGGGAAGAGGGAAGAGGGAAGAGGGAAGAGGGAAGAGGGAAGAGGGAAGAGGGAAGAGGGAAGAGGGAAGAGGGAAGAGGGAAGAGGGAAGAGGGAAGAGGGAAGAGGGAAGAGGGAAGAGGGAAGAGGGAAGAGGGAAGAGGGAAGAGGGAAGAGGGAAGAGGGAAGAGGGAAGAGGGAAGAGGGAAGAGGGAAGAGGGAAGAGGGAAGAGGGAAGAGGGAAGAGGGAAGAGGGAAGAGGGAAGAGGGAAGAGGGAAGAGGGAAGAGGGAAGAGGGAAGAGGGAAGAGGGAAGAGGGAAGAGGGAAGAGGGAAGAGGGAAGAGGGAAGAGGGAAGAGGGAAGAGGGAAGAGGGAAGAGGGAAGAGGGAAGAGGGAAGAGGGAAGAGGGAAGAGGGAAGAGGGAAGAGGGAAGAGGGAAGAGGGAAGAGGGAAGAGGGAAGAGGGAAGAGGGAAGAGGGAAGAGGGAAGAGGGAAGAGGGAAGAGGGAAGAGGGAAGAGGGAAGAGGGAAGAGGGAAGAGGGAAGAGGGAAGAGGGAAGAGGGAAGAGGGAAGAGGGAAGAGGGAAGAGGGAAGAGGGAAGAGGGAAGAGGGAAGAGGGAAGAGGGAAGAGGGAAGAGGGAAGAGGGAAGAGGGAAGAGGGAAGAGGGAAGAGGGAAGAGGGAAGAGGGAAGAGGGAAGAGGGAAGAGGGAAGAGGGAAGAGGGAAGAGGGAAGAGGGAAGAGGGAAGAGGGAAGAGGGAAGAGGGAAGAGGGAAGAGGGAAGAGGGAAGAGGGAAGAGGGAAGAGGGAAGAGGGAAGAGGGAAGAGGGAAGAGGGAAGAGGGAAGAGGGAAGAGGGAAGAGGGAAGAGGGAAGAGGGAAGAGGGAAGAGGGAAGAGGGAAGAGGGAAGAGGGAAGAGGGAAGAGGGAAGAGGGAAGAGGGAAGAGGGAAGAGGGAAGAGGGAAGAGGGAAGAGGGAAGAGGGAAGAGGGAAGAGGGAAGAGGGAAGAGGGAAGAGGGAAGAGGGAAGAGGGAAGAGGGAAGAGGGAAGAGGGAAGAGGGAAGAGGGAAGAGGGAAGAGGGAAGAGGGAAGAGGGAAGAGGGAAGAGGGAAGAGGGAAGAGGGAAGAGGGAAGAGGGAAGAGGGAAGAGGGAAGAGGGAAGAGGGAAGAGGGAAGAGGGAAGAGGGAAGAGGGAAGAGGGAAGAGGGAAGAGGGAAGAGGGAAGAGGGAAGAGGGAAGAGGGAAGAGGGAAGAGGGAAGAGGGAAGAGGGAAGAGGGAAGAGGGAAGAGGGAAGAGGGAAGAGGGAAGAGGGAAGAGGGAAGAGGGAAGAGGGAAGAGGGAAGAGGGAAGAGGGAAGAGGGAAGAGGGAAGAGGGAAGAGGGAAGAGGGAAGAGGGAAGAGGGAAGAGGGAAGAGGGAAGAGGGAAGAGGGAAGAGGGAAGAGGGAAGAGGGAAGAGGGAAGAGGGAAGAGGGAAGAGGGAAGAGGGAAGAGGGAAGAGGGAAGAGGGAAGAGGGAAGAGGGAAGAGGGAAGAGGGAAGAGGGAAGAGGGAAGAGGGAAGAGGGAAGAGGGAAGAGGGAAGAGGGAAGAGGGAAGAGGGAAGCGGGAAGAGGGAAGAGGGAAGAGGGAAGATGGCGGACATAATTTTTTCTTAAAAATCGATATGGGTGTCATCTCCGAGGTTCCTCGGGGTTCCGATTACGAAAATGACATCCATTTTGAAATCCAAGATGGCGGACATTATTTTTTCTTAAAAATCGATATGGGTGTCATCTCCAAGGTTCCTCGGGGTTCCGATTACGAAAATGACATCCATTTTGAAATCCAAGATGGCGGACATTATTTTTTCTTAAAAATCGATATGGGTGTCATCTCCGAGGTTCCTCGGGGTTCCGATTACGAAAATGACATCCATTTTGAAATCCAAGATGGTGGACATTATTTTTTCTTAAAAATCGATATGGGTGTCATCTCCAAGTTTCCTCGGGGTTCCGATTACGAAAATGACATACATTTTGAAATCCAAGATGGCGGACATTACTTTTTCTTAAAAATCGATATGGGTGACATCTCCAAGGTTCCTCGGGGTTCCGATTACGAAAATGACATCCATTTTGAAATCCAAGATGGCGGACATTATTTTTTCTTAAAAATCGATATGGGTGTCATCTCCGAGGTTCCTCGGGGTTCCGATTACGAAAATGACATCCATTTTGAAATCCAAGATGGTGGACATTATTTTTTCTTAAAAATCGATATGGGTGTCATCTCCAAGTTTCCTCGGGGTTCCGATTACGAAAATGACATCCATTTTGAAATCCAAGATGGCGGACATTATTTTTTCTTAAAAATCGATATGGGTGTCATCTCCGAGGTTCCTCGGGGTTCCGATTACGAAAATGACATCCATTTTGAAATCCAAGATGGTGGACATTATTTTTTCTTAAAAATCGATATGGGTGTCATCTCCAAGTTTCCTCGGGGTTCCGATTACGAAAATGACATCCATTTTGAAATCCAAGATGGCGGACATTATTTTTTCTTAAAAATCGATATGGGTGTCATCTCCAAGGTTCCTTGGGGTTCCGATTACGAAAATGACATCCATTTTGAAATCCAAGATGGCGGACATTATTTTTTCTTAAAAATCGATATGGGTGTCATCTCCAAGTTTCCTCGGGGTTCCGATTACGAAAATGACTTCGATTTTGAAATCCAAGATGGCGGACATTATTTTTTCTTAAAAATCGATATGGGTGTCATCTCCGAGGTTCCTCGGGGTTCCGATTACGAAAATGACATCCATTTTGAAATCCAAGATGGTGGACATTATTTTTTCTTAAAAATAGATATGGGTGTCATCTCCAAGTTTCCTCGGGGTTCCGATTACGAAAATGACATCCATTTTGAAATCCAAGATGGCGGACATTATTTTTTCTTAAAAATCGATATGGGTGTCATCTCCGAGGTTCCTCGGGGTTCCGATTACGAAAATGACATCCATTTTGAAATCCAAGATGGTGGACATTATTTTTTCTTAAAAATCGATATGGGTGTCATCTCCAAGTTTCCTCGGGGTTCCGATTACGAAAATGACATCCATTTTGAAATCCAAGATGGCGGACATTATTTTTTCTTAAAAATCGATATGGGTGTCATCTCCAAGGTTCCTCGGGGTTCCGATTACGAAAATGACATCCATTTTGAAATCCAAGATGGCGGATATTATTTTTTCTTAAAAATCGATATGGGTGTCATCTCCAAGTTTCCTCGGGGTTCCGATTACGAAAATGACTTCGATTTTGAAATCCAAGATGGCGGACATAATTTTTTCTTATAAATCGATATGGGTGTCATCTCCGAGGTTCCTCGTGGTTCCGGATACGAAAATGACGTCCATTTTGTGATTTTGAAATCCAAGATGGCGGACTTAAATTTTGACGTGATAACGTCTTAAATTAGGTTGCTGCTCGGAGTCACTCATGAAAAAATGTAACGCCCGCTCACGTCTGATGAGAGAGAGAGACAAAATATATTTCTATAGTTAAAATTTGTGCAATTCTTATTTTCATTCATCGAGCATTACTGTAACAAGAGGGAAGAGGGCGGAAGAGGGAAGAGGGAAGAGGAACAAAATATATTTCTATAGTTAAAATTTGTGCAATTCTTATTTTCATTCATTGTTCCTATTGTGCAATTTAATAATATTCATATCAATAAATATTCTACCGAGAATAAGACGTTGTCACGTAAAATCTTCCTTCGCCCGTAAAACCGACTTTACAGGCAACCATTTTTTTTTTCGTTTTTCGCATGCTGCTTAGGAATGATCGGAACTTAGAAGAAGACGATTGAACACATCTTGGTTGCAGCTTTCTCTTGAAAACAATTTCAATGAAAATCAGACCTTTAAACGGAGTTTTTCATTAATTTAAGGAAAATCGTATACACCAAGTTTATCATTAATTCTTAAAACATAATTTTAAAGCCTCTTACCTGCTTTATCAGAATCCATCGCTTTCACTCCAGAATATGAACAAAGACAAAGTAAAAAAATCTCCAAAGTTGATGATTTTTTAAGGGCGCCGACGTATCTGTTGATACGTGCACGTAAGAGAACTATCGGATTCCGACCGACGTTGCGGTCGCGGAGCACAGTGATGGTAGGAAAGCGAACTTGGACATTGTTTGTCCGTTTGTTCTGTTTACCTGCAATATGTTTTTAGGGCAATTATAGCAATTTAGATTTAATGACTTTTGTCCTACTAGAATTGGCAAATACCAGTATGCGTCGTCTAGTACCCATAACACAAGCCTTCTTGAGCTTCATTTGGCACTAGATCGATTTGTGTGAGGTTGTCCGATATTTATTTATTTATATTTATTTATTATTTTATTTTATGATGTTGTTCAGACTTCCTGCCTCGCACGACTGCTTTGTGGAATGAATTGTCGCTTGCTGTATTTCCGGACCGATACGACCTTCAAACTTTCAAGAAAACTGCGTCCTCCCACCTGAAAGGCCGGCAACGCAATTGTGACTCCTCTGGTGTTGTAGGTGTCTATGGGCGATGGAAATCGCTTTCCATCAGGCGATACGTTTGCTCGTTTGCCCCCTATGACATAGAAAAAGAAGAAAAAAGACAATCGTGTCATGATACACGGCGAAGAAGAAGTGCTCGTGCCCGAACATTTGAATTTCGGCAATTTCATCTTGGACCGACTGAGAAAAGTGAATCCAGATGATACATGTTTGGTAAGACTGCCGCATTGGCGAATCATCATCATCATCTCCTGAAACGGCCTGAAATGACTTTTAAGCCTGCTGAAAACGCTTCTAAAGCACTGAAAATGACGTACGAAGTTTTTGACCTAATCCACCGGCGTAACAATATGATTTTGATCCCTGTTGCCCTACACAACTACTTCGACACAAAACACAACTTTTGTGTAAAAATATTTTTTTAATACATCATTTTATAGCTGACTTTACTTTTATTTGCACGGTTGTCAAATCATCATCAAGACATTTGTAACGAGCCCTAATCCGTCGTGTTTTTGTGTTAGGAGTTCCTATGGCGTCCTTCCATCATCATCATCAGACCAACTTGGTAGTACCATAATAATGCATTGTCATCTGATCTAAACAGTTGTACAAAATTTAAAAACGATTCAAATTAAACTTGCAAGATTTGACCCAGAAATACTCAAACATACACGGCAAGTCAAATAAAAGCTTGATAAAAATTAAAATAAAACTCTTTATTTGCCAGAATATGGTAAAAACACAAGGTCTCACAAAGTATAATTCTGCACGTGTGTTTAACCGACTTTACATATTTATTTTAGTTATGCTACTTAACCGCAGATGCCTCCGGTGGTATGGGTTTTTCACTATTTTATAATTATGCTATTTTACCATAGATGCCTCCGGTGGTATATGTTTCTAACTACTTTTTATTATTCTATTTGATACTAGAGGGCATTAGTAGTACCATATTTGTGTGATATTTTTAGTGTCAAAGTATTGTTAATCAGTACCACACCAGATGTCACTGATCCGCTCAAGGGATCTGCTGAAACGCGCTATTGAGATTTTTCCTAATTTTATGATATCGCACAGGTGATTTGTCTCGGCAAATTTTCGGCGGCCCGTTCAAAAGGACGGGCCGCGACAGAACCAAGCAGCATCCAAGCAGTGCAAAGGGTCCCTCGGGGCCCGCAAGCAACAAGATAAAAAAAAAAAAAGTCTCGGAAATTCCAAAAGAACCAGTGAAAACAAGCGTAAATAAAAAAATGTAACCAATAATAAAAGTGTTTTGAAGATTAATAAACCTTAAGAAACAAAGTGAAGTTTCAGTTTTTAACAACGTGCATATTCGACCTGCATGCAGGTGTGCAAAATTTTCCAATTATGTTACAAATTTAATATTATTTTGTCCTTTATTTTGCCCAAGTGATTTATATTCTTCGTCTTTTCATATTTGTATTCAATTATAGGCCCCCAATAAATAAGTCAGTATATTATCAGGACAGAATTATGGGTAAATAATTCCGTTAATACTCTGGAAACACAACGTTGTCATGCCGCTTATAGAAAATATGCAATTTTGATTGCAGTTTTACGCAAAAATACTATTTACGAGTGAAATGTTATCTTAACATGTTTATCCTTTTTATCCGATGCCACACTATTTATGTCTCGGTGCGCGAGACGGGGGGGAGAGTACGCCCGTACTTAATGAAATTTGGGAAATAAATCGGTTCCAAACATTGTCGGCGGTGATGAAAAGATTTCTCGGGACAAACGTATATACGCACATATTCAAGGGCGGCTTCGGGACAACCCACCTTGATGAAAATTTGTCTTAATATATTTTTTAAATTATAACTTGTATTAATATTGAAATTTTTAGCTATTGCCCGAAGTACACATGGCTGGCTGTTTCCGAAAAAAATGGTACTTAATTTTTCTAACTTTCAGCACCTGCCTTTTCAGCCTTGCCATCAAAAAATACTGCTTGGAAACTTGACCCTCAAATAAAAATATTGCAGATCTATTAATGTAGATAGTCAGACATTTTTTAAATTTAATTACCTAGCAGTCGCCACGGCGGATCGGGGCTCCTGATGATGTATCGCATACCGATTTGAAACATGTCGAACAATATTCGAATTAAAGGACGTTAAAACCCGTTCCATATGCATTTTAATACATAGCCAAGTTAATAATGATACCTACATATTAGCAATAGCAATACCTTGCGAATGTATCTACCTACCTCGTTAAATTTACTCTCGCGATACAGTTGAGATGAGTCAGTAGCACTCCTTTGGACATGCCTGTCGTACCAGATGAATACACGACCATCGCGACATCTGTAGCTCCTTGGACGGAGGCAGGTTCAAACTGCGTCACGTCAGCGTGTCGTGACGCCATCGTCTCAATAGACAGCTGTATGTCATGAAAATGAAAATGAAAATGAAAAATGTTTATTTCGGTTTTGCACAGTTTAACAACACAGTAAAGGTTGGGACATTCTATTAAGCATTAAATATGCTTGTAAAAAAAAAAAAACCAAAACAAAACAATCATACTTAATAATAAATGTGTGTGTGTGTTGTGTGTGTGTGTGTGTGTGTGTGTGTGTGTGTGTGTGTGTGTGTGTGCGTGTGTATGTGAGTGAGTGTGTGCGTGTGTGTGTTCAAGTTGTCATTATTTCATACTTATACTGTTATTAAATATGTAAATTAGTTTCATTAATATTTCTAACTTTGAGTAGGTAATGAAATGAGTAGCTCCGTCTCTTCATAATTAAGATTTTGTAACCATTCAATTACAGCTACTTTACAGGAATGGCGGTGTAGCGGATAAATATCGATTGCGTGATTGATACGATTATATAAATAAGCAGCTTGGACATAAAATTGCTTCCTTGCAAAGTTGGACTTGCAGACCGGTATGGGGGCGACCTTGACTTGCCTTCTACGAGTAGATATCAACGGATGATACGTCAATTTACTATGCAAACGCATCGTTGCATTTATTATGTACAATTTTCTCATAGAAAGCAAGGCACAGTCCCTATACAACTCAGTGGTAGGGTACCTGAATGGTTTGGAGAAGATGACTTTAAGTAAGCACCTTTGTGCCCTTTCTACTTCTAAAAATTTTGATTTGTTTGTTCCCCCCCATATTGGTATGCAATAACACATGATCGATTGTGCTAAATCATCAATATCGTCAAAGCAAATGAAGGTTTTTATGTAATCTAAACCATTTTTATATATCGGCATACGCATAATACATTGCTGCACTTTGATAAAAAAAGAACCTTCGGATGCTGGTTCATTACCACAGTCAACGGTGAGTGGTTTACCCAATAGTAATGTCACGTTGACCTCGGTCACAAATAAAGGACTAGTTATGTTTGCTACTGTTCGGGTAGCTGTACGGGACAGCTCGGGCCAATATCAAGTAGCTCGTGCTTTGCTTGATGGTGCTAGTGCCGCTAATTTTATGTCGCAACAGTGTGAAGAGCGTCTGGGTTTGCACATAAACCAGACTAGTGAATCTGTAACTGGTATTGGCCATGCTGGAGTTAAACCAAATGGTTCCTTATTGTGTTCGGTTAAACCTATTGAAAATAATGTAGTTAATTTCGAGTTCCATGCATCAGTGCTCCCGTCCATCTGTCCTAACCAGCCATGCTATGCAGTTGACTCGTCAAAATGGGGTCATATTAAAAACTTGCCTCTCGCTGATCCTGATTTCGCTAATCCGGGACCAATAGACTTGCTGCTAAATGCAGAGATTTTCGCATCGTCTCTCCTGAGTGGTCGTAGGTAAGGAACTCAGGGTCAGCCTACGGCTTTAGAGACCATATTCGGATGGGTCCTCATGGGGGATTGTTATAATAGTCGTTCACAATCCTTTATAGGCTGTCAAACTAACAGTCAAAATAATAATTGTTTTTTTGTGTCAAATGCTTCACAATCAAATTCGTCGTTGGATAGTTCTCTTAAAAGGTTTTGGGATTTAGAGAATATTAGTAGCCCAAGCAAACCTGTACTGTCGAAAGAAGACCAGCTTTGTGAAGACACTTTCCTTGATAATTTTCGTCGCACGAGTGAAGGCCTTTCGTCGATCCCACGAATAAGCCAACATTCTCGAATACTCGTGAAATTGCAATGCGAAGACTTTTCTCGTTAGAACGCAAGCTAGCTAAGCATGCGGATTTTCGTCAAGCTTATGTTTCTTTTATGGAGGAATATGAGACAAGTGGTCACATGGAGCAGGTAGAGCCAACTCTTTCTAGTGTCGGGAAATTTAACTACATTCCACATCATGCAGTTTTGCGGCCGGAATCTGTCAGCACACCTCTTCGAGCAGTTTCCGACGGGAGTTGTCGTGATAGCAACGGAGTATCGCTCAACGATAAGCTCTTGGCAGGACCTAAGCTACAAACTAAAGTCACCTTTCGGTCACATAACGTAGTTAAATTTAGTGCGGATCACATTGTGCGTGTGATAATAGTGGTGGGCCGGGAAAGGCAATCCTTCGGTGGTAAGATTCGGTAAGCCAGGTACCTGCGCGTGTCTGAAGCCAGTAAGGCCTAGGAGCTAGCCTTGGACTCACACGAACCTCATCAAAAAGTAAAGGTATGTGATTGCGCACTATCTCTGACAGGATTTGTTTTGTTTCGATATATTCAAACGATTGATTTTTGTGAAAAGTATAAAGAATTTTAGTTCCACAGTCCACTAATTGAAATCAAAGTAAACAGCCATATTGAATACAATCAGAAGTTTGGAATCCTCTCTATATGATAATATACCTATACACACCAGGTCGAGGCAGTTCAAAATCGATTCCTGAGAGCCCTTAACTACAGATTTGCTCATACACCCTTGTCATTATTATGAAAAGCTTCTCGAGCGTTATGAAATGGTACTATTTAATATATTTACAGGCCACTTTGACCGTCCGGAATTATTGGAAATTATAAGTTTCAGAGCTCGTCCCCATAGAACACGAACCAAGTCCCTATTCGCGGTCCAGATAGCTGCGACCAACGCAGGCGTTCCAGCACCTCTGCGCAGAATGTGTCACCAATATAATCAAAGCCTGTACTCGATTGATATATTGTAACACCCGTATCAATTTCAAGCATGAAGTAACCCAACCTTTGTAAAACTACAATGGTCTTAGTTGCTTTTCTAAGTGTATTATGTTACCTTAAGTTTGCTTTCATATCAGTTTTTACTATAGTGTTAATCAAGTGCTCTTTAAACGGCAATGCCATCTTATGTACCTGCACAAAATCTCAGTGGGAATTGTGTTAGGATGTAGGCTATTCCTAACTTAAGATTTCTTATCATATTATGTGCCTGTTTTGTCTATGTCTGTTTTTTTCCCAATAAAGAAAATAAAGGTATAATAACTAGGCATTTTGTCCATTTCGGGATTCATCATCACGCAATACGTCCATTTTGGAACTCATAGATACGCATTTCGTTCATTTCCATTTTTATTTATTCAATTTCATGGTAACGGTATTTGGGTCAGAGCCAAAGGCTGGAGAGCGTTTTAATCGCCCTTGCCTTTGTTACTAATTCCCTATCGGGGGGCACGGCAGTGCCCCCGCCAAGTCGAGCGCGAAGCAAACACTGCCGTACCATCCTTTACTGGAACCATTTCGCCGCATTTTCAGGCCCCTATTTGAGCACCTCTGGATAAGACCAGAACGCAGAAGTTTTTGTCATCCAGTAAGCTATAATCACATACTTAAAATCCAAAATTTCAAGTCTGTAGGTCATTTAGTTCCGAAGTTAAGCGAAAGCAAAGTTTCGCATTTACGACACTCACTCACTCATTCACTCACTCACTCATGATCATCAGTAAAGAACTAGTAATTCCCATAAATTCAGAGAGCTGAAATTTGGTACAGAGTTACGGTTTAATGGCCACATAAAGCGAAAACTATAAAATTTGGCCAAGTGCGAGTCCGACTCGCGCATGAAGGGTTCCGTACCATTAAACAAGTTTGTTGTATGGGAGCCCTTAAATATTTATTTTATTTTATTTTTAGTATTTGTTGTTATAGCGGCAATAGAAATAGATCATCTGTGAAAATTTCAACTGTCTAGCTATCACCGTTCGTGATATACAGCCTGGTGACAGACGGACGGACGGACGGTCGGACGGACGGATGGACGGACAGCGAAGTCTCAGTACCCAAGTAACACAGTAAGCAATACAACTACTCACTCGTGGTCTTATATCCAGTTCTACGATGATATAAACTCTTACAATAGTTCATCCGTGAACTTACAGCTGCATAATAGCATATAGTGTCAATTAAACAGCGCAGGCTGAATAAGAGCTGTATTACGATATACAAAGGGCACACATTCTCATCCTTATTCAGCTGTAAGAATTTTCCAACACTACTAGCTGCTTAAGGGCAACTTAATAGTGAACTTTATGCTAAGTGCTGTATAAGATAACACATGTGCATATTTATTACGTTGCCTTTTTATGATACCACTTGTGCACTATTATAACGTCAATGGAGGTATAGTGACCTACATGTGGACGTTACTATTGCTGAGGGCTTATTTTTTCTCTGCTAGTCAGCTTTTATTCAGCCTACTGATACAATCTGCATAGCAGCTGTTTAGAAGTACACCAGAACGCTTATAGCTGTTTAGAAAAATATGAGTGAATCAAATTAGCGGCTACTGCTGAACAATGTTTCACATGCGAAGTCTTAATCAGATTTTGGCTGACTGCATCTACACACGTAAACCTTTGTGTAGCAAATAACGTCAAAAAGGTAGTGTATATTTGAATTTGTGTAAGTGTTTTACTGGCCGCATTAAGGGTTTTCGTGGAAAATTAGATCGCGAACTGGAGGAGTCAGGAGAAAACTTATGAGAGAATACCGGAAAATTACAGAAACTCTAAGAATAAAAACTACCACCAACCAACCTCTAAGGACACAGAAAACAGCTTGCAGCTGTATTTGCGGTCACTATTTACACTTATTCCTGTTTAAGGCTGAATAACGGAACACAAGTGAATCGTTACGCAGCCTGTAGCTGAAATATAGAGTAAAAGTGGTTCACACCAATGTTAGAAAGATAGTCACCATTTTTTTGTATAACCTTGAAATGATTGTTCTTTATCTTAGCTTTTGACTATATTTCAACTACAAAGTACTTATAAATCTCAAATGTTTACTCTCTTCAGACCAGTAACAACAGTTCCTGGGATATTCTTAATGAAAAAAAAAAGGAAAACGCCTTTGGTGTGTGAGAGGATACACCTGAAATACCCTGTATATTTTATTAACATTGTCCAAAAACGTATTATTTTAGGAGCGCTTGAAAATTTTCTTAGATAATATGTATATATAATCACAGTAAAATCGAGACCGCAATAATTTTCCACTAACTAACCGAAAATTCAGGTATACCAGTTAATATTTTGATTCCGCCATTCACCAATTCAATCATTATGACAGTCAAAAGTGATGGCTCTCAATATAAAAACACAACACATATATTCGCTGAACATTAAACAATTTTGTAACGTCACGTTTTAAATATTTATAGTATACATTTTTGCTTGTCCAGCTAAAGGTGAACTTGTGGAGGTTTAAGACAGTAATAAGGGTTTACATGTGAACTTTAATCTGAATAAGCAGACCGTTGAGCTCTTTAAGCCAGCCGATATTCAGCCCTTGTAACTCTTGTGACCCTTAATACAACCGTTTTACAGCCGCTATTAAGCTATTAAACAGCTATGTGAACTTAAGGCTGATTAATTTGTGCCCAATTTAGATGAATAAAGGCTGAAAAAGCGCTTTTTCAGCTGTTATTCAGCTGAGTAATTCAGCTTTAGCCGTAAATATATTCTGATAAACAGCTCTTAAACAGGTTCTTGTGCTACTTGGGTAATAGGGTCTCGTTTTTACCCTTTGGGTACGGAACCCTAAAAACTAGGATAATCGAAGATCTGTAGTACTCTGATTAGAAAACACAAGAGCCCAACCAAACTATTAGAGATCGACATACCGCCTTTACAAAAAATATTCAACTTGTTGTTGTGTTCGGTTGGCCGCCGTCGCGACTGATCATCTCTCCTGATGATGGATCGCGTACCGATTCGAAACATGTCGAGCGTTATTCGACTTCTACGACGTGAGTAAACCCGTTTAAGTATTTTAATATTCAACTTAGTGGGCCGCTTCATTTGATGTCAAAAATCCAAGGTCAGAAGTATTTTGACGACGCGTTTGGCTCGGTTTGTAGACACCTCCCTACTGAGCCGGCGGTCCCGGGTTCGAGTCCCGGCTAGGGCAAATATTTTGTGTGATGAACTCGAATATTTGTGCTTGGATCATGGTTGTTCTATGTATTTAAGTATATCTTTATCCCACCAAAAACATTCTGTAAAAAACTAGCCAAGTCTCGATGGAGCTGCTTGTTTATCTCTAAAAAGTAATGAAATCTAGACAAAGTCATACCAAGT
Organism: Apotomis capreana; assembly: GCA_947623375.1. Classification (NCBI taxonomy): domain Eukaryota; kingdom Metazoa; phylum Arthropoda; class Insecta; order Lepidoptera; family Tortricidae; genus Apotomis; species Apotomis capreana. The sequence continues at coordinate 6,876,811 of OX392518.1, forward strand.
CTTAGGTTCCTTACTGCGATTTCTTTATTATTATAGTTAATGCTGTGTGACTAGGCCGTTGAAGGGTACACCAGTATGGGCTATTATCTCGCTTAACAAACATAGGTAGTTACAACAGATATAACATTACGTGTAAACAAAATTGACTTATAGCGGTTCTGGCCACAGATTGGTGCAATGGTGTTATGGAGCACCTGGTTTTGTACCCTTGTGTACCCTTCAACGGCCAAGTCACACAACATTAACTATAATAATAAAGAAATCGCAGTAAGGAACCTTAGACTTGGTATGACTTTGTCTAGATTTCTTTACTTTTTAGAGATAAACAAGCAGCTCCATCGAGACTTGGCTAGTTTTTTACAGAATGTTTTTGGTGGGATTAAATATAGAGGAAAAGTGTAATGACGTAAAGGGGAAATGACAGTGGAATTAGGAAAAAAGACTAAAATAACAAGGTTAAATAATTTTAGGGGAATAAGTATTTATTTCAATAAAAATAAACTGAACAGCTTAACGACAAATCACACTAAAAATATATGGAATAATATACGAAATAAACGAGTTTATTTATTGCTGTCTGTTGGACGAAATACTTGTTGAACCAAATGCGTATTGACGTCAGACGGGCATTAATCGATTAAATTTTTAATCAATTTAAATCGATAGCAGTGCAGCGATACACAGTCATGTTCCGATTTTATATGCCAGTAAACCTTTTTATCGTCCCCGAATAGCAGAAAACGTGAGTTCCTGATTCAAGCACCAATATCGTGGATGAAAGCAACGTACAGCAAAGGTCCAAGCAAAGATCCTTGAGGGACTCCGGATGAAAATGCTACAAATCTAGAACGGAACTCTCTTTTAAGGACTCGGACTCTTATTTTTTATATAGGACTTGATCCACCGCAGCAAACTACCTACCACAAATTCCTAAACTGTAAAATTTCTGAGCCTAAATGAAATTGTCAACACCGTCGAAATCCTTTTCAAAGTCCGCGTAGATGACGTCAACCTGACCACTTTGTTCTATGTATTTTAGTATATATTTATCTATATAAGTATGTATATCGTCGTCTAGTACCCATAACACAAGCCTTTATGTGCTTAATTTGGGACTAGATCGATTTGTGTGGGGTTTAATTATTCAAGTAGCCTTCCAGATCCAGCATCTCCCTCAGCTGCCGGTGCAGGACCTTCTGGCGCGAGCTCCTCGGCAGCTCCGACACGAACCGCACTCCGCCGCGCAACTGCATGTACCCAGATACCTGCGGATAACAAAAGGTCAGCAATAGCAATAGGCATCTTATCCACTACCAACTCAAGGATGTCTGGAAGAGAACGCTCTTCAGCGACTGTCTATTGACTGACATAGTTTAAATTAAGGTTTCAATTATATTGTTTTCTCACTGACATGTAATGTTTTTTTTTTTTATATATTATCGCAGACTTTAATCTGTCAATTATAATTTCACAGACAAAATCACAATAAGGCACTTTTTAATCCTGTAACAAAATTCTATACTCTATGGTACCCGCTACAGAACTTTAATATGCATATTTAAGACATCTCTCTACTCAACTCTAATAATTTCGAAAAGAGAACATAAGCTTATTTGATGCTCGCTGATTGGTTGAAATTACTTGTCAAATAAATTCACCAATCACGAGGCACCCGCCATGGCCATCGCGATCATGTCTTTTTTTTAATTGGTCAGTTTTAGTTGAGCGAAAAAGGTTACATCAAAAAATAAAATCATATTGGAGAATGACGATTAAAGTAAACAAATGTTTTTCTGAGTTTTGCTCGTATAAAAAGTATTGTATGCAATAGTTACACAATTAGGTCTTAAAGTCTCGTACTTTACATAGGCCACTCGGCAAGCCTCGTGACCTAAACGCGGTACTCGACTTTAAGAACCTCCATTGTGCAACGATTGCATAAAATACTAATAACAACATACGATTAAGTATATCGCATTTTAAGGGTACTACGTGACCGTGATTTCCTTATGCCTGATTACATAGTAAAAATGACGATATTGGTTGTTTTATTGTCGCTTAGAGCACCGATAATGTGAAGAAATGTTCTATGTGATTAACAATACTATATATTTATTTTGTCTAACAATCGCTTAAAACATATACACAACTCTTAATTAAAAGGAGTCCCGCAGTAGGTACTGAGGCCGTCTGAGGCATCCCCAGCACGCTCGCCGCGCTCCCCCTTTCATTTGCGAGGCTTAAAAGGAACCCGCTCTGATATCAGCCGACGACGCTCCGATAAGTTTTTGTTATATTTCTTTTACAATTCTTATGTTCTAAATTCCACAATCTACTCACTGCGTGGGACTTTCTAGGTAATTTCTCAGAATCTTGTGAAAATTGTCACCGAGCTGATTACATAAGTTTTCTAGAAAGGTTTTTACTTAATTTTGGGTGTTGATGCGCTTGCGCTAGTTTGTTTTATTATAGAAGGATCGGCAACTAACCTCCTTGGCAACGTAGTCTATCAGCTCGGAATCTGTAGCCTGTGCGCCGGGGTGCAGCACCACGAAGGCAGTGGGCAGCTCCCCCAGGGCGCCCGCCGGCTTGCCCACCACCGCAGCCTCGCGCACCGCTGGGTGTCTCAGCAGTACAGCCTCCACCTCCCTTGGGGACAACTTTAAACCGCCATTATTTGGAGAGTTGTTAAAATAGAACTGTCAAGGGCAATACCATGAAAGTGAAATGCAAGTTCATTGCATTTTCAAGATAAAAGTGTAACTGTTTATCCCAAATCTTTTGAGACTTAAATTTTCGTCCTAGTACAAAAACAATTAATCGGTAACTTGCGTTACTCTTTGTCGTGAAATTAACCTTAAGAAAAACTAGTACTATTGTTTTTTATATCTGTAATACGTAATTGGCACCTTGTATCCGTCAAAGGAAATTATATTTTTTATCCTGTCTATCAGGAAGAAATGTTTTTCGTCATCGTAGTAGCCCAGGTCTCCCGTCAGGTAGAATCCCTCCTCGTCCAGGTACGGCGAGGTAACTCCCAGGTACCCCTTCATCATCGATGGGCTGCGGACACAGATCTCCCCGCGCTGGTTTGGGCCTAGAATCGCGCGCGTATTGACATCCACCACCTGGACATTAACAAAGCTATGATATGGCAACCGATCAGTATCAGTCGCGTCATGTTCAAGATTTGGTTTACCTCTTCTATAAGATCAATAGATAACCTAAATTAAAAACTTAAAACACCCCCGGCACAAAGTAGCTGGTCATCATGGAATGACTATGGAATTCGAGGAAAGGCCTACGATTGGTTTGTCAGCTATCTAGGAAATCGACAACAGAGCACAGAAATTTCGAAAAAACTTGAAAAATTATAGGCCCGCTCCAAATTTAACCTAATTAAATGTGGCGTCCTACAGGGTAGCATCCTGGGACCTTTGTTGTTTCTCCTGTATATAAATGATCTTCCAGATATAACTTCGCATAAATTGATATTATTCGCAGACGACACAACTATATTATTTAAATGTGATAATAAGGTTAATTCTGAAAATTACATTATTAATAAGTAATACACTTAGAGATATAGTTAAATGGATGGCCATAAATAATTTAAAAATTAATTTTAAAATAACCAGCGATTCAATTTAAAACATATAGGTAAAGGTCAAAGACTGAGTCTAAATTTGAATTATGAGGGCCAACAAATAGACTCAACACTATTCTTAGGCATAACATTAGATGAAAACTGTAATTGGAAGAAACACATTGACATGATATGTAAAAAGATAAATTTATCTGTAAGTATATATGCACTTTACAAAATAAGAAAGATTGCATCTTTACAGACAGTAGTGCATTATGTGATCCAACTTGTATACATTTACGTACTGTTTAGCAAATAAAATATTTCATTTCATTTCATAAGACCCTCATTCAATGAGTGATATAGAAAATGCTAATAAAACTTAACATAACAGCAAAATTTGGAATTCTTAGCTTCAATATTGGCTGAGATCTTGTCACTTGTTCCAATTAAAGCTAAATCAAAAAAAGCCGTTATCTTGGAAACTACTGGTTGGTCCTATTTCCACCAAACCACACCAAACATACCTAAAAAGAATCTCGACGGACATGTCTTCTGATAAAAAAAACCGGCCAAGTGCGAGTCGGACTCGCGCACCGAGGGTTCCGTACAAACACTTTCCATCCCTAAGTGGTTAAGTTAAGTTTGCACCTGGTATGTATAGCGCCCCATATAAATTAGGTGCAAAGTTAGGTATTAATATATTAAAAAAAAACTACTTACTAGATCTCGTTCAAAACAATTTTCCTTGGTAGTTTTTATAGTAATGTACATCATATGCTTTTTTTAGATTTTTCATTTTCTTATTTTAGAAGTTAGAGGGGGGGGGGCAACTTTTTTCCACTTTGGAAGCGTCTGTCACGCAAACTATTCGGTTTAGAAAAGAAATATTTTAGAAACCTGGATATCATTTTTGAAGACCTATCCATAGATACCCCACACGTATGTGTTTGATGAAAACAAAAAATTTGAGTTTCAGTTCTAAGTGTGGGGAGCCCCCAATATTTATTATTATTTATTTATTTTTGCATCAAAATCTTAATGCGGTTCACAGAATACGTCTACCTACCAAGTTTCAACAGTATAGCTCTTATAGTTTCAGAAAAAAAATGGCTGTGACATACGGACGGACAGACGGACAGACGGACAGACAGACTGCAGGCAGCAGGCTTGGTGCAGCTTTGCTGGCAGAAATGAAGTCTCCTAGACTAATATCTGCTTAGTATGTTTCATCGCTGAACACAGGTCAGGTACCAGCACAATGGAAAAGATCCGATATAATCCTTTTATACAAGAAAGGAGACCCTCAAGACATCTCTAACTACCGTCCTATTAGTCTACTTTCAAGTGTTTATAAACTGTTCACCTCTATTCTACAAAGCAAGCTGAGCCGAAAGATTGATAACTACCAGCCAGTCGAACAAGCAGGGTTCCGCTCCGGATTTTCTACAACGGACCATATACACGTACTGCAACAGGTAATGGAGAAATACAAGGAGTTCAACAGACCATTATACATTGCTTTCATTGATTACGCCAAAGCGTTTGACACGATCTCTCATGACGCTATTTGGGAAGCGCTGAATAAATGCCACATAAATGAAAACTATACAAGAGTACTCAAAAACATCTACGCGGGTAGCGTAAGTCAAGTCAAACTAGAGACACGAGGCCCTGAGATACCGATTTGCAGAGGAGTAAGACAAGGAGACCCCCTTTCACCCAAGCTGTTCATAATGGTACTACAACACATTTTTGACAATATTAACTGGCAGTCAGAAGGGATTAAAGTTAATCAAGATCGACTTACACACCTCAGATTTGCGGACGATATTGTCTTATTCGCTGATACAAGCAAAGAATTAGAAAATATGATAAGCACTCTAAATGAAGAAAGCAAAAAAGTGGGCCTCAAAATGAACGAGAATAAAACTAAAATACTGACAAACAGCCACATAAACGCTATAAACCTCAACGGGAAGCTGCTTGAATATGTGAACAGTTATATATATCTTGGAAAACAACTGTCATTCGAAGACAAAAGTGAAGAAGTAGAGATAGAGCGGCGTATTAACATGAGCTGGAAAAAATTTTGGTCCCTGAAGGAAATCTTAAAGGGGAAATATCCTGTCCACCTAAAGAAAACTGTCTTGGACACATGTATCTTACCTACTCTTACATCCGTGCATGGCGTGAAGAACTTGATAAGTTCAAAATGGCAATTGTTCAGGGCGTCGATTTTAAAGTTTGACATTTTCTCCAAAATCCATTTTCATCTTTAACTCGTGTTTAAAGCTTGATTTATGGATAATTTTCCGCGATCTTTTCATTTACCTTAAGTATTCTAGTAAAATCCTCTTATTTTCTGTGATATAAGACTTATCAACATAGGTACCAACGACTTATCAAGTTATTCCCCATACATTAGTGCCCAAATTGGTGAAAATGTTTTTTAATTTAATTCCTAAAAATCAGTTTTTCATAGTAACTGAAACGTCTAAATTGATTTATAGGTAATTTTATGCAAACTTTATTATTATTTTACTTATTTTGGTGGAAACATTGTATTTTGTGAGATATTAGACTTATCAACATATTATTATTCACCATCGACTTATCAAGTTCACCATCGACTTATCAAGTTATTCCCCATACATTAGTGCCCAAATTGGTGAAAATGTTTTTTTAATTTAATCCCTAAAAATCAGTTTATCTGTATAATTGAAATGTCTAAATTGATTTAAGGGTAATTTTATGCAAACTTTTCAATTATCTTACTTATTTTGGTAGAATCATTGTATTTTGTGAGATATTAGACTTATCAACATATTCACCATAGAATATAGGGTATCAATTAAACAATTCTATCGTTTCTATACAACTGTTTTGTTTATATAAGGCGATTTAAATGGATTATATCGCGTGTGTTCGTTGTTTGAGTCTCCTGACGTTTCGGCAACTATTTTTGATGAGAAAAACACAAATTTTCGGTGCCAAATACGTCAGAAAGGCACAAACAATGAATAAATATGATACAATCCGTTTGAATTGTTTTATTTTAGTCACGAAACCCGAAGAAAATAAAATTAAAAGTTATAAAAACATTGAATAAATTGTAGTAAATGAATCGTCTTTAATTCAGTAATGCAAAAGCACTTATTCTACAGAAAAACTAGATGAATTTATCTTATTTTTAACTGGCAACATCTTTGTTTTTCTGATCCAATAAATAAAACTGGTCGATGGTTGACAAGGTACCGGTAATGTGAATGATACATACGAAGACACTGTTAACTATACCCCATGGACCTTAACACGTTGTACTAAGGTTTATATTATGTTCACAAATGTACAGTTATCAGTGTTTTCCTTTGTACCAGAGTACAACCTCAGATGTGAGAATAACTTGACAAATCGAAATATACATTTCGATAAATTATGAATAATTAATTATGTCAACTTATTATTTGCTGTGTCCATCAACCTGAAAATGATAAATCGACATATGAATTTACGGTAGTTGTGTATAATGAGATAAAACGATATATTCATTTGTTATCGTTAAAGTGTGCTTGTCTTCATTCTAATATCTTGATTTGTCAAGTTACGAACGCTTTTTTTTTTTTGAGAATACGTTGATAAGTTGATATGCAATATTTTTTGTGCCTCATCGCGCTGATATCTTGTTTTGTTAAATAAAATCCGCTAAATATCAAGATATCAATACCTATGATGTCACAGGCCATATCTTCAAAAGTATCATAGATATCGAGTTGTCAATTTTTTTTGCTACAAAGCCATTAAGCCAATAAAAAAAAAAACGTATAAGTCGAGTTATCAAGTTCTTCACGCCAGGCACGGACATATGGATGCCAAACGTGGACATACAATACTAAAACAAAAACTAAACTAGTAGTGTGCCAGAAAGCAATGGAGAGAAGTATACTAAAATTAAGAAGAATACAAAAAGTAAAAAGTGAAAAAATAAGACGGAAAACGAAAGTTATAGACGCCTTACAATATGCCCTAAAACAAAAGTGGCAGTGGGCAGGACATGTAGCAAGATGCACAGACAAAAGATGGACACTAGAGTCAACTATATGGAAGGGACCGAAAGGAAAAAGGAAAAGAGGGCGCCCTCGAAAGAGGTGGATAGATGATATACAAGGGATAGCAGGAAGTAAATGGAGAGAGAAAGCTATGGATAGAGAGGGCTGGAAGAAGCTGGAGGAGGCCTTTACCCGAGAAGGGGTTCCGATCAATGATACTGAAGAAAGTAATGATAGCGAGTAAAAGAAAACAATTTTTTTTATTTATACATAAACATATTTTTTTTATATTTGTAATATAAAAAAAAAAAAAAAACATGTAACAATTGCAGATTGGAAATAAACGGGCTTTATTATTATTATTATGTCCTTTATTTATTTTAATTCTTAGGCTAGGTTTTTACAATATCTGTATATAAAAAGTAAAATACAATAAAGAAATTACAAAATATATAAACATATTATAAAAAACCTAACCTAGGGTGCCGCCGGCAGCGGGGCAGGGCCCAGGCTACCGGTGGTTAGGGCTGCAGAGAGAGGAACCTCCTGACGATGCGCGCCGTGTGCAGGAGTACCGCCTTCTGTATCTGGCCCTTGATCCAGCCATCTAGCGAGAGTCTCTTAAGATGTTTGTCGAGACTCTTCGCTATAAGACCGTTCGCCGAAACGACTATCGGGACAATGATCGTCGAGTCAACATCCCACATGGCGGTCACCTCGTGAGCCAAGTCAAGGTACTTGCTGAGTTTGTCCTTCTCGGCCTTCACGAGGTTCTCGTCATGGGGGATGGTGATGTCGACGAGCACTGCCTGGCGCTTGGATCGATCTACCAAAACGATGTCAGGCTTATTGGCTACAATAGTCCTGTCCGTGATGATAGATCGATCCCAATAGAGCGTGGCACGACCATTCTCAAGAACTGGCAACGGTGCGTACTTATAGTACGGCACCTCAGACCCCACAAGACCGTATTGAAGAGCAAGTTGCTGGTGAATGATCCTGGCTACTTGGTTATGTCTGTGCAAGTACTCGCCGTTAGCAAGATGAGAACAACCGGAGATTATATGCCTGAGTGACTCACCGGGACGGCGGCATGCCCGACAAATGTCGACCGTACCGTCCTTCAGGATATATCTCCGGTAATTGTTCGTCATCATTACTTCGTCCGCAATTGCACAGACAAAACCTTCGGTTTCCCCGAAGAGATCCCCGAAGCGTAGCCAGTTCACCGACGCGAGCAGATCTACATCGGGCCCCGTAAGGGCCTTGTAGAACCGCCCGTGTAGCTCCTTGCTCTTCCATACAGCCCTGCGGTCATCGATGCTAAGCACCTTTGGTCTGCGCCAGTTCTCGTTTGCTAAGGAGAGAGAGGTGAGGCCTTTGTCAACTGCTACTACATCGCGATGAATCCCACACTCGTTGTTTCGGAAATACTCCCTAAGACTGCACACCTCGCGGTTATGGAGGTCCTTGGCGTTTAAAAAGCCACGGCCCCCACACTTACGCGGGATGTACATTCTCATAACTGACGAGCGTGGGTGCCTCATGCGATGTGTAGTGAGCAGCTGACGGACCCTCGTATCCAGGGCGTCCAGCGCAGTCTGAGTCCACCTTAGTATGCCAAAGGAGTAAGTGAGCAGAGGCATCACCCAAGCGTTGAAGGCGCGTGTCTTATTGCCACCGGACAAAAGACTGTTAAGTACTTTTGTCAAACGACAAAAGAAACGCTCCTTCAACGCCTGTCTAATGTCTCCGTCCGCAATACCCAATGACTGTGACATACCAAGGTACTTGTAGGTTTCAACTTCGGAGATAGACCTGAGGGTCATTGTCTCAGAAAGCTGTAAGTTCGCGGAATTTAACGACTTTCCCCCGCTGTACATGCATGACTGCACACTTATCTACACCAAACTCCATTTTGATGGCGCTACTGAAGGTTTCAGTTACTTCCAGTAGTTCCACCAGATCCTGGCGTTTTGGTGCATACAGCTTAAGATCATCCACGTACAGCAGATGAGAAATGACCTCACCTCCTCTTCGAAGCCGGCAACCTAGTCCTGAATCCTTCAGCAGAATGCTGAGCGGATTCAGGGCTAGGCAGAACCACAGAGGACTCAAACTGTCACCCTGGAAAATACCTCTCTCAATCCTTATCAAGTCCCGCGGACCAGGGGGGCCATCCCCGTCTCCTGGTTGACGAAGGACTGTGGTCCACTGCCTCATACACGCGCCTAAGAGGGATCTCAGAGCTGTATCGATTTTATACAGCTCTAAGATCCTCTCCAGCCATGAATGAGGCACCGAATCATAGGCCTTCTTATAGTCAATCCAAGCGGTTGAGAGGGACCCCTTGTTCCGCCGGACTTGTTAGCAAATGGTCGTGTCAATGAGGAGGAGCTCTTTAGTACCACGGGACCCAACCCTACACCCATTCTGAGAAAAGGCCAAAAAGTTGTTCGCAACAATGTGCGTGTTAATTTTTGTTCTCAGAATGGACGTAAGGAGCTTGTATAAAGTGGGCAAGCACGTGATGGGTCTATAGTTTTTCGCTTCCGTGGTACTACCGGACTTATGGAGCAGGAAGGTAAGACCAGTAGTCATGAAAGATGGCAGGGAACCAAGCTCGAGGGCGTCTTGAAATTGTGTTGCCAGACGTTATTATTATTATTATTATGTTTCATCGCTGTATATATTTATTTATATTATATATATTATATTAGATGTATGTATATATTTATATGAATAGCAAAAATTATGTATAAATATTATAATTATGTTTTGTTACTTATGTGTAAGTTAGTTGCACCGCCTACAATTTTTCTGCTTTGCCCTATAAGGTTGAGGGGTAGAGAATGCCTCATGGCATTACTTCCGCCTTTTAAACAAAGGTTTTCTTTGGTGCGATAAAGATTAAATAAATAAATAAACATCTAATCTTGTTGTGCTTTATCGCCGAGATTGTTGTAATAAAGATTGGACATTTCCACTCTATGAATACTTAGACTGAACAAACATGTACCTTTATTGTAACACCGGGCGCAGGAACGCCAACAGTAGTTGTAGTTTTTATGCTTGAAGGAAACTGCACTGTAATGAAATCTATTTCCGACGCGCCATAGAGTTGAAGCAGCTTAATTTGGGGATACCTGCAAATAGTATTTTTGTAAAGGCATTAGGTTACGTGGACTGGTCGCCCGCCATGAAGCAAGGACGCTCCAAGATCCTCTAGCATGACTGGGACACGCGACTCTTTCTCGCTCGGTGACGCTAAGTCGCGCGACAAGAGTGGTGAACAGGCTGCTTGTGATGCGACAAGGTAGAATGCGACGGAAGGCAATCTTAAACATAACTACTAGGTAAAGTCCAAGGAAATAGGATGGATATGCATTTCTCTACGTTCGTTACGTTAAGAATACTAAGCCGGTATCCCTGCGTAGACCAAGTATGTAAAATATAAAACTGGTCACTCTCTCTCCATTCATTCTAGAGTTATACGCACCTTTTCTGAAACGATTTCATAATAGTGGGGTGAAGATGGTCGCCGACGGAGTACATTATCTTCAGTGAGCTGAGGTCATACTGTTCCACATTTCCAGCGTCGAGCAAAGCTTGTACAGCACCAGGGGTGCTCGGGATTGTGTCCACCTGTGGCGAAATAACACTTAAGTCTAGGATGCGTACTCAACACAAGGTTAGTTTCAATGCAAGCAATATAGAATAACCTAAATTAAAAATTTAAAACACCCCCGCCCCGGTACAAATTGCTGGTCTTCATGAGACCCTCATTCCATGAGGGATATAGAAAATGCTTCTAAACCTGAACATAACTACAAAATTTAGAATTCATAGCTTCAATATTGCCATGCCAATGATCTCGTCAATTGTTTCAATTAAAGCTGAATATCTTGTCTTATTTCCACCAAACATAGTTAAAAACAACCTCTATGGACAAGTCTTTCGATAAAAAGAAACCGCATTCAAATTGGTCCATCCGTTTGGGAGCTACGATGCCACAGACAGATACACAAATACACAGAAACACATAGTTATACACATTTTAAACTTATAACAACCCTCTTTTTTTTCGGGTGTTAAAAAGGTATTGAATTACGAGTAAGTAGCCTAGATGGATTTATATGGTAATATTTTTATTTTTATCTAACAGACATAAACATATAGTTTTAACCTCTTTCTCGACGAGAGAACCAAATGCAATATGGTGATGCCAAATTATTTTATGCTGACTAACCTTTTTCAATATCCCGCCCGCCCTGATGGACATATTATAGACTTCTCTATAAATGATATGAAATATCGTGAATTATTCTTACTTGATAATCCTGTAAAGTCTTCAGGTTAAGTCCGCTTAGTTCGCATTCTGAATATATAAATCTTTTTCCAACAGACAAAAAATAAAATATTATAGTAATGGTTAATCCACTCGATAATTCGCCGTAAAAAAAGCAGGTTTGCAAAGATTCCGCGTCACAGTCACAGTACCTGAAAACATTATTTTATTTTTTATTTGAGACGAAATACCACTGCTAATTTTTTGATACAAATCGAGAAAGGGTTTAATGATGGATTGATAACGATTGACACGATTCTGCAGCGCGTCCGCCATGTTTGCTGAAGCTCGAGTGGACAGTTTTTCTGCTGTACTGCGTAAAAAGATGGCATCTCTTTTGATCAGAATACGTGGCAGCTCAAACAGCCTCCTGAAGACCATTGCTGTAAGAGGTGAGTGCTCAATAATGCAACACTTAATTAAAAATACTAACACTACACTTAATTAAATAATGTCGTAGCTAAATTTGAATACATTTTTTTCCCTTACGTATTACAAACACAATTTACAAACATCTTAAAAAACCTTAAAAATACTAAAACTAATCTAAGCTATACAAAATCCTCACTCCCCGTCCTCCCCGACGCAAAGGTGCCCATCACGCTCGCCGTGTTGCCACGTTGAACCGCAATAGACAACCTTTGCATCAGGAAGGACCTGGAGCGAGGGTCAAGCCCCGCCTACCGCAATCGCCGCCCAACTTCGGCTAAGAACTCCTTAGCCTCCGAACACCAACACCCGGTCGTCTCCACCGCAAGAGGAACAAAAAGATAATTGCTCAGCGCCGAATATTTCTCACGCTTCCGTAAAGCTGCCCGCTCAGCCGCCGCCCCTGCCACTACCCGCACGGTACGACCTATGTGCGAAGCCGCGAAAGTGCTGACACACGTGGCGTCCCACAGAAGGCACTTTCCACTCTTCCATGGCACCAAGGTCAATCCGTCAGGCCTCTTCCCGTCTGTGCGACTAAGACCAGGAGGCTCTAAAATACACTGTACATTAGCCAATACCAGAGCTCTCCTGACGAGGTCATTGAGGGCGTGATGGCGAGGAAACCTCCCTGCACATCGACGACAACTCAACGCGTGATGACCACTACTCTCCACCATAGTACCGCAGATGCATACATGAGGTTCGCAAACATCGCAGCCCAGGCGAAGAGCAACAGCCACCCGCATCGAGTCGTTGTCGAGGAGGGTACCTAAATGCGGAGACGGGAGTGCGTGATGCCATGCCCCAGCCTCCGGCTTCGACACCGCGATCAGCCTCGCCGTGTCCGCACCCACTGAATTTTCCAGCAAATTGTTGAAAATACGCTGCACCCCTGCCTCGTCCCACAACCGCTGACGGTCCGGCCTATCGGGCATAACCGCGCTCGGGTTGAGAGCCGTCCAGGCTGCCAAAGCATCAGAAGCGTAAGGTATGGTTGCCTTGTCACCATCCGGAGATAAAATCTGAGTGACAAGGTCCACGACCCCACCCGCCGATGCCAAGAAAGCCGGGAGGCTCACATCCCGCACGCGGCGCACCCCCAACCCACCCGTCCGTACGGGCAGAGAAGCCTGGGCCCACTGAACCTCATTGAGGGAGAGATTCAACACACGCTCCAATGACTCCCTCACCACGCAATCAAAGGTATCAATGAGATTGGTGTGCAGCCAGGCCGGAACAGTGCGCAAGAAGTAGGTCAGCTTGGGAACAGCAAAGCAGACACGCAGTAAAACCAGAGCTACGTGCACCGACAGTTCCTTTAACCGCTGCACAGCTACCAGGAGAAGCTATCTTCGCGCCTCGAAAGCTTCGGGAATTGCCTCCGGGAAAATTGGTGAGCCCAAGAGATTAAAGGTTTCAGGAGACAGTACCTTGAGCCCAGGAAGCAGATCACTGAAAACCGGAAAAGAGTTAACGGAATTGGTACCGCAGGGGAAGAACTCACATTTACCACAGTTAACCTCTAGCCCCAATTCGCGAAAATGCGGGAGAAGTTGTGGGTAGATCTTGCTCAACTTCCTCAGGCCTACCGCCGAGGGTACCGTCATTTAGGTACCAAATATTCAACGGGGATTGAAGCTCTGATATCGCCTTTTGTATAGCGAGACTGAAGACTAGAGGACCAAGCGGATCCCCCTGCTGCGCAACGACTCGAGAAAGTATCAGGGAATCACCATAGAAGAGATTCGACGGAGACGCGTACACCTGGAAAAGGAACGGATAGAGAGAAGGCACCTTATTCCTTACGTCTGACAATAACACATCCCTTTCAACCGAATTGAAAGCGTTTTTGATGTCGATCTTAATGATGACAGACTCCGCATTGTTGGGATTCCCCTAAAAAGCTCGAGTAGCATGGATTGCCGCCTCGCATCCCAACTTCGTGCCAAACCCCAACTGGCAGGGTTGCAGAATTTGAATACTAACATAGGTAAATATAAGTAAAATACTAACAAAATGTGGATCTCGTAAATAAAGTTTATTATTAATTATTATTATTATAACTATGTTTCATATAAGTAACATGATGTCGGTTTACTTAATATGTTGCATAAAATTGACTGTCATAATTTTGTTTCGCATCGCATAGCAGCCCTTGGCAGAATCATCATTTCGCAGCATTACTTTTTCCATATTTAGCATACTCTCAGTTCGAACAATAGTACATTGGCATAACGACGATTAGAATAATAGTCCTATGATCACATCGATACCTCCTACGTATACTGATACAAGTGCAAAATCACGATTTTACAGGACGGCTGTTCAAAGGTATGAAGTGCCATAACTAACTCATACGTTGAAATAATGTAATGAAAATTTCAAATACTTTTAATGAATATATTTTCCTTAAATCTACATATTTACTATTTCAAAATTAATTGAACTTTTAGTAAAAAAGGTAGTTATACCAGTATACGTGAAATTTACTAGTTCTAAGTTTTTGGTATACTGATACAACTACCACTTGATCCAGTATACGTCGTAAACTATGATTAGATGAATATGGATAATTATATTGTTATTATGCCTATTATGGACATGTATCATTTATTAGATATATAAATAAACTCATAGCTCGTGATTGGATGGATCTAATCGGTTAGTTTCATCTGATTTGTCACTTGTACCAGTATACGCCTGAATCATTCCGTTATGTACCAGTATACTGTTAAGGTTATTTTGTATGTTATGTCCAATATAGTAAGTTCAGAAGTTGGTATTTAGGATATTTAAGCAAATTACTTTTGAAAGACAATAAATAAAGCGAATGTACACTAAAATTACGTTTATTTAAAAGGTCATTAAAATCACAGCCCGCATTTAGGCAATGGTGTTATTTGTCTTTGTTACAGCGGTATTATCAACATTATTACTGTTTTAACATTTATATATAGTAGATTCCAGTTCATATTATGTCCATCACAATTGTCAGACCAAAACCTGAGTTCATCTACATCATCTTGAAGTATTAATTTAATTAAGTCAAATAATTTGTCATTTAGTCACGTCAACAGTACCTAACAAGTAGCATTCCCAAACCAAATGCTGTGAAATTATACAGTTTAAGTTTTTATTGTAATAAGACATGCTTATATTACCGTGAGGAGATGACAAGGTTTTTGAAGGTCGAACACAGCAGTCGCATTTTTTTATTAAGTTTGAGTTTTTTTTTCCTATTTATTTCAAGTCTCTTTCCTCCATGTGCCAATGTGTTTGATTGTTTGTTTTTCAGTAGTAGGTGTTTTCAAATTCTCGTAAATGTGACAAGCGTCAAGACTGAAAATATCACGGTATTGTCGAACAGACTAAGCTTGCGCTTCGTATTTGGTAGAATTAAACCACTCCTTGTACAAATTATATATTTCAATGAAATTCAAACTTCCGCCAGCGAAAATGTGTGTTACGAACTTGAATATTTATTCCTGGTCATGGATGTTATCTCTACATGTACTTTATAAATTATGTATATATCGTCGTCTAGTACCCATAGTACAAGCTTTACTTTGCTTGGGACACTGGGTCGATTCGTGTAAGATGGTCCCTTAAAATTTATTTATTATTTAAAAAAAATCCGTTCAGACACTAAAATTTAACGTAGTTTTTGTCTTATATGTTTATTATTTGTTTTCTTGGCTTGTTTTTCCCGTATTTATTTTTTTATTTAAACCCATGATTAGATTTTTACTTTCTTTGTTCGTTGATCCAAATATTTTTTAAATTACACGTAAGTTACCGACATCTTTTTTGCTATTTTACTTTACAATTGCCTGTCGTGCCAACTAAGCAGCTGCCATCTCTAAATTCGCCGAATACGGACAAAGACTTAAAAACCCGGACATTTGGCGTAAATTGGATTTCCCCCATTAATAAAATAAAAAATAATAATTGCTTTATTTTTAATTGACATTAAACCCCGGACGGCTTCAAACTAGGACAAATCCGGGGTAACCCGGTCGGATGGCAGCCCTAGTGGTGACTCTGGTTTATGTAGGTAATGGCGACATAAGGCTATTATTGTACTCCAAACAACCATCGATACTGATTGGAGAAAACTGAAGCCTAATTAAAAGTAAGCCTAATTTGATTCGTAGTAGGTAGAAAAGACGTAGGCCGCATCGACTGTCTGTCGCACATAGTGGGACATCTTACGTCCGCAACGATGACGAGCAAGCATACTGAGATAACTGCCACTTGTACTTGATAGGTGTACTGCGTACAGTGGTACAAGTGACTTATCTCAGTATACGATGTTCTAAATTAAAAAACGGTGTTAGTTGTATCAGTATACGTCACTTTATTTCGAAAACTAGCAGTAATTTTGTCATGAAAATTTTATAGCATGTAGATATAAGTATTTTGATCCTAAATATGCAAAAAAACGAAAATCGTAAAAATGTCAGTTGCATCAGTATACGTAGGAGGTATCGACATAAGCGTGTCAACTAAATTTGTATCGCATAATATTTACTTGGCATACTGTAATTTGGCACAACGTAGGTCAGGCACTGGCTCTGGGGTATTCTCAGAGGACCTAAACATACTCGTACACATCTTTACACCACTAGGAACCCATAACACAGTCTTCCAGGCAGAATGTATGGGTATCATAATGGCAGCCCTTGCAATTATCTCGAGGAAGGTAAAGGACTACCCCATCCGCATAACCCCTCTCCGATAGCAGATCAGTGTTACAAGCCCTGCAGAGCTACATAGTAACCTCAGGACTCATATACGAATGTCACCGAGCATTGTCAGAGATATGTAATAATAATAGCATAACCCTACAGTGGATGCAACTCGCGCGGGAACGACGCAGCTGACGAACTGGCGAGAGGAGGTTCGGAGATGGTAGCAGAGGGACCCGAACCAATCATACCTCTACAATTCGCCTGGCTGCGCAATACAGTGCGTAAGTACACGAAGGTAGAACAGCAACTATACTGGTCTAACTTAGATACCTGCAAGCACGGGTCAAAAAATTATGGGAAAATTCATGAAAATTAGGCCTTATAAGAACTTTCAATGAAAACTAATACTGTGAATAGAGACTAAAGTACTATGTGTGACCTTACAAACGGTCCGGTAGTTTTGAATTTTTGATATGTTGTCTAGGATGGTTAGACAGTGCTTAAAATTCAAAATGCACAATTCCCCCCCCCCTCCGCGCCCGCCACCATTTTGAAAAAACCGGCACTCTCTTCATATTTTTGCTCATATCTTCCTTTAGAAGCATTTTAGCTAGAAGAAAGCTTCGACAATATTATAGAAAGTTAAATTTACTACATTTTCCATTTTATATTTTGTTTCTAGGACAGATAGTTACGGAGATATCTACATTTAAAAAAACGTAAAAAATCGCAATTTCCTACTGAAAAACAAACTTCTGGATTATATCTTCGTTTAGGAGCATTTTAGCTACAACAAAGCTTGGGCAATGTTGTAGAGAATTAAATTTACTATAATTTACACTTCAAATTTTGTTTCAAGGACGGTTAGTTACGGAGATATGCACATTTAAAAAACAGGAAAAGTCGAATTTTCCGAAAATTTCTCAAAATTCTTGGTTTAGAACGCTGTCATGCAGTTATGGACTAGTCTGGGACAAATTAAAACATGTAGGAAATATAATTGCTTATAAAACTCATGTCCATTTTTACATACATTTTCGGGAAACGTGACTTTATTTTTTACATATCTCCGTAATTATCTGTCCTAGAAACAAAATTTGAAATGTAAATTATAGTAAATTTGATTCTCTACAAAATTTCCCAGGCACTGTTCTAGCTAAAATGCTCCTAAACGAAGATATAATCCAGAAGTTTGTTTTTGAGCTGGAAATTGCAATTTTTTAAGTTTTTTAAATGTGCATATCTCCGTAACTATCTGTCCTAGAAACAAAATATAAAATGGAAAATGTAGTAAATTTAACTCTCTATAATATTGTCGAAGCTTTCTTCTAGCTAAAATGCTGCTAAAGGAAGATATGAGCAAAAATATGAAGAGAGTGCCGGTTTTTTCAATATGGCGGCGGGCGCGGAGGGGGGGGGAATTGTGCATTTTGCATTTCAAGCACTTACTAACCATCCTAGACAACATATCAAAAATTCAAAACTACCGGACCGTTTGTAAGGTCAAAATCCTTTATTCACTGAATTATTGTGAAGGATGGGCAACTACGGAACCCTACACTGAGCGTGGCCCGACATGTTCTGGCCGGTATTTTACTCTTTTTAAAATGCGCAAATGAAAAGTACTTTCTATTCAAAAACTTATTGACAGGATTTTTAAATTTAATTCACAAGCCGTCGCCGCGGCTGATCGGAGCTCCTGATGATGAATCGCATACCGATTTGAAACAGTTTGTCGAGTATTCGAATTTTCGTATTAAATGACGTAAGTAAACCCGTTCCATATTGATTTTACCTACCACGTTAAATTTGTTCTCGCGATACAGTTGAGATGAGTCAGTAGTACTCCTTTGGACATGCCTGTCGTGCCAGATGAATACACGACCATCGCGACATCTGTAGCTCCTTGGACGGAAGCAGGTTCAAACTCAAACTGCGTCACGACTTCGTGTCTTGACGCCATCGTCTCAATAGACAGCTGTATGTCATCAATATCGTCAAAGCAAATGAAGGTCTTTATGCAATCTAAACCTTTTAATATATCAGCGTACGCTTCCCAAAACAAGCGAGAGCAGATGACGTACTTCGGTCTTGTTAGATTTAACTTGTGTGCCAGGATAGCTGAAAACATAAAGCAATTCATTTGATATGGCTGTTTAGTAAGACTTCACCCTCGGAAGCGATCCAATAATAGACATGTTGACTGATGTTGAATTCTACAGCGTACGTACTGTAGTTATATGTGTCGGGGTAGGGTGCGGATGGCCGGTGCGGTATGTGGCACATTAGGTGAGCTATTCGACATAGTTATGGACGACGAGATAGTTGTGAGCAAGATGAAACACTTCAGATATTATATAGATATAAATTAGTCAACATGTCTATTGTAGGTAACTGACCTCTTCCACAGTCGAGCTCGAGGGGTGTGTAGGCAGCGCCAGTAAATATGACAGCAAGAGCAGTGGGCATGAAGGTGGCGCGGGGCTCGCCGGCCACCGCCACCGTGTCGCCCCGCGCCACCCCCAGCTCCGTCAAGGCCGCACCAACATTCACAGCGTGCTGCGTGAACTTGCCGTACGTCAACTTGTCGCCGGTCGTACAATTATACTGTAATAATATAAAAAAATATACGTAAGATGTGTATTGAGACTTCTTGCTAAATAAAATAAACCTGACGTCACAATCACTGTTCGTCGAAATACGAGTATCTATCCAAATTGACAACATTTCATATTTTTAAGACTACAATTTTATTACTTTTCTGAATTGTGCTTAGAAAGATGAAGTAATCTCTGTTTTTATATATTTTCTGAGATACCTATTTATTTTATTATTAATTTATAAAAACTTACTCATTTTAAAATGAGGCAACACCAAATGTATGACTCATTGGAACGGTTACTTTAGTCCGATTTCTAGTAAAAAAACCGGCCAAGAGCATGTCGGGCCACGCTCAGTGTAGGGTTCCGTAGTTGGTCATCCGTCACAAAAGACTTAAGTTACGAGAAAGATTTCAAGCTCTATAAAAAGGCCGTAAACGCCAAAGTAACTGTAATTACTCATTACCTTCTGGAAGTCAACTTACGTCCTTTTTAAGAAAATTATGAAATTTGCCTTAACTTAAAAACGGCTCAACCGATTTTGTTCAATATAGTTTTTATTGAAATTACTTATAAGGCCTCATTTTCATGAATTTTCCCATAATTTTTTGACCCGTGGTTGAAAAGTTAGACGGGGGACGCTATTTTTTTATTTTCGGAGCGTATTCGCTCTCTCTCCCTTTCTCCTCTTTACAAAACTGCTGACTCTATCAAAAAATGATGTTTGGAGAACCAAATTATTTTTAAAAGACCTATTCAACGACACCACACACACTAGTGTCAAAACGAAAAAAAAAACACCTTCACTTTAGGTGTTCGAGAGGTACCCGAAACTATTTTTTATTTTTTTACCGTTTTATCGGCGTGATACATACACATACTCATACCAAATTTCAGATTTCTAGTACTAATGATCACGGAGCTAAGCCGCGGACGGACAGACGGACAGACAGACAGACGGACATAGCGAAACTTTTAAGGGTAGTTTGACTACGGAACCCTAAAAACGAGGTTGACATGAAATTGTTGGTTTGGTATGATTCATATTACTGATCTATTAATTATTCTGGAAACAGTACCTAACTATTGAACTTACATCAAGATGGTTTTCGAAGATAAATTGGTCTCTTGGCACAACCAATTTCCCCATTGCTCAACACCAATCTCTTTTATTCTTATTTGGCACATGAAAATAATGTTTTCACCTCACCAGCTCAAACATGGCGATTTTGCTGTCAGATAACAGTGAACAAAATGCGATTTTGTTTCGAGCGTGAGTAGAAAGTAGCTTTTTAATTTTTTCAATATCTGACCACGAATTGTCATTCTTCAGCCAAAGGTTAATTATAAAATTCTAATCATTTGAATCTCGATGCACTCTGTTTCTTTCATATGTATGATAGCGCCTTTGAGGTTATTTCGCATTTAAATGTATCTTAGAAAACAAATAATGATATTAATTGGATTATCTGTACCTCAGAAGCACGTTTGAATAGATCATTGAGTATCTTGATCATTTAATTATAAGTTATTAGTCAATGTGAAGTGCATGAGTTATATTGTAATTAATAATAGCAATTTAAGAAATAGTAGATTCAACATTAGTATTGTTAAATTATTTACACAGTGTGTCAATAGACTAAAAATGTGATTAACACCTGGTTACTTGACGACTACCACTTACCTACTTGTTTCTCCCCTCCATTTAATGGTACTTTGATAGTCTTTAAATACCAGGTGCAGTGACGTTTCTGCTCATTCCTTTGTGAACTTTTACAAGAAATACAACACCAAGAAGTTATCATAAACGTTTATTCATTCACACTCCTCATCACCACCTCACTGCAGCGCCGTCACCAGTTCATATGTAGCTTTCAATAGTATTCTTAAAAGAATCATTGTAGCTCTGCATTATGGAGTATGACATCGCGCCAACATCAGAAGCCGGAGCAAAACCATACGCCCCACAATATCAGGACAACGAGGACAACATCCTGCATCCTCATATTCTTCTGTTCTCGGCAGCCACCGAAATAATGAGTGAAGAAAATAAATTAACCCTTCCACGTCGACCAACTAAATTATTGGAAAGAATGGAATATATCGAAATCCATTGTTTGCTTCAAGTAAGGAACAGTGGGACACATCGTCCGCCATTGCACCAGTAAAGGCAACGCAAGATTGGCGATCAACAAGGAACGACGCGTGTGCGCCGTGACCCCATCGACAGAGATTTTAAAACACAAGGTCAGTCGTTCACTTTTCACTACGATTCTAGTACAGTGTTTAATAATAAATTAAACTGTAGTTAGATTCTGGGGTAGATGCGATAAAAAACCTATTCAGTTTAGAGGGTATGTGTCAATAAAGTGTTACTTGTTAAAATAAAATTCACTAATGCGTAGTAGAAATTAATAATATTATGGTCGTCATTTAAGTGTATACGACGTTTGTTTCCGCGATGAGATAATATTTCGATTACAACAAAGTTTTACAACGGAATTTTACAACAAAGATTCCGAATTACTATAATCGTTACGTAGTTTACTATTCTTAGTCAATAATGTAAACATTGCTGTTTTATTTTAATGTAGCCTTGTTAGAATCAAGTAGTAACGGCAGCGGTAATAATCTACCCTCCATTTTATGATTATGCAATCGTTGTTGCTGACATTCCTCGGGAACGAAAATTTATATTTGTTGATGTTTTCGATAGTTATACTTTATACACCAACGTAATTCATACATTATACATCAAAGACTCGCTTCAGAATTGATAAGCTTGAGATTCGATAATTATGACCGCTATAGTTTAAAAAAAAAAATGTTAACTAGAATCTATATTATTAGGATGATGTCAGAGGACTAAAGCTTGATTGATTTCGTTTCATTTCATTTATTCATTCTAAGCAATAATTATGGTGTTAAATATTAAATCCATACACATTATTTTAAGCCTTAAATACAAAGATCAAAGCAATTATCATTGATTACAATAATAATTATACATTACTACTATAATTATAATCAATGCATTCCCATCCAAGTTTAAAACAAAACTACCAAAAAAAAAAACGTAACATAAAACGCAAAATACCAAATGATAAAAAAAACACATAATAAATAATTCTTATTATTCCTATAATACTTATAATGTTATAACCCATGTTTAAATAATAATTTAGACATAAAGTATAGTTAAAGTCCCATTTAAACGTCATTAAGAGGCCGTATGCATTTTAAAATATATTTTTTTCATAATTTTGTCAATTACGTTGATAATTTCAACCAAATTTTTAAAGTGAATAATACTTTTCCCTGAGTTCATGATAGTAATATAGTTATTTCATACCTTCATTTCGTGCAGCCGAAAAAAAAGTTAAAAAAAAAATAAGAAAACAGCATTTTGCGTCAATTTGGAGTAGTGTTTACATACTAATAGTAATATATCGCAATAGCCCTATTCTAACTAGCGACATTGATATGTTAAGAAACATGTTTGATCATAGGGAAAAATGTCTAAAACCATCGGCAGTTTTGGACGGATAAGGAGCCTTAAAATATCCTAAAAAAAAAATATACAAGGAATCTAAATAATGGATAGTTATTACAAATGTCAGCAATGTTTAAAAGTCAAGATATAAATTTAATACTTAATAATACATTAGGTATTTGCTATAAAATCGGCTACAGAGTAATAAGGATTTTGTCAAAAAAAAATACTGTTTGCATTTTTCTATTTTGCTATTAGTCATGGATTTGATTTTTACTCCATTGGCAGTTTGTTAAACAGGAATTTGACCTGATAACTCGAGGCGTGTCATTTAACGTGAAACACTGAAAAAGTGCGTTTATAAGTACATGGTTGTTTCATAATTCTTGTTTTGTTGAATTATGAGGATTTTGAATATAATGTCAAATTTGCAATTGAGTTAAAAAAAAAAAACTTCTATTTACTTACTACCTACATTCGAAATATCATATTTCATAATTCCCTTAATTTTTCGGTTCTTAACTACTCTTTTCTTTATTTCATAAAATTTTGAACTTCTTCATATAACTACAGTAAATTGTGGAATTGAACATCAATCATCGACTCTATTGTTGTTTTGTTTTAAATTTGCTTAATCTTATTATAGTTTAAATTAAATTATCAGTCTGTGTTCAATTTGAGACTTGATCTTTAAGGAAATTATTAGGAATGGCTTAGCTTTGACCATATTTCTTTATTTTTTTCTTATTTAATTTTCAACTTTCGTATAGCAATCGAAGTCAATACTTACTACAGTAATAGTTTTAATAATGGATGGTGTTAGTCACTGAAGTAATAGAAACTTTGTAAATACAACTAAGTTGGGATTCTTTTTAATCATCTCAGTGAGTAGCACAAATAAATGTACAGTACTCACCTACGTTTGTCACAAAAAGATTGCTTCGAAACTTACTGCACTTTTATTTTTATTTTCTTTCTTTCTGTTTAGAATGTTCTTTTATCAAACATTTTGATTATATCGTATTTAAGTAAAGCTCTATATTCTAGAAAGTTATGGATTAGATATACGAAGGTTCAATTTCGATAATCGTTTCGTACATAAACTAACTAAATTGCAATCAGAATAATTTAAGTGTAACTTCATTTTGACCTTATTTAATTTTTGAGAATTATTTATAATAAAGGCATGCTTTTGTTAGTTTTATTTGTATTACAAAGTACTAGCCATTATGATCTAGGTCAGGAGTGACCGAGCTTTGTGATACTGTGCTGGAGTTTTTGTTTCAGTTGATCAACGGGACACGGGACAAGTGCTCCATCTGAAGACTTCAGGAGCGCCTCCTTGAAACAGTTTTGGAGCGCTCGACAGTCTTGCTTGGCGGTCACGTCTGCCCCAACCCGCGGATGACCGTGATAGCGAATATGATGAGTTTTAGTTTTTTAATAATAATTAATTTGTAAATAATCTTTGTGTTAATAATGGTTTGTTTTCTGGGTAATTGCTATTTGTGTCACTATTTCAAACCAGACGTAATGTTCAAGCCACTCATTTGGATAGATCAAATAGATTTAGTCCAGCAACTGGGCAATATTACAATATAATAAACAGGAGAATAGTTTTTGGTCACTTGCGTGGATGGATCAGAAAGATTTAGTCCCGCAACTGGGTCATCAACCAAAGCATTGTTAATATGCCACTTGTTGTGATGGATCAGAAAGATTTAGTCCAACAACTGGGCAATATGATAAAGAGTATAGTTTTGTCAGTCACTTGCGTGGATGGATCAGAATTTAGTCCCGTAACTGGGTTGACAAACAGATCATTGTTAGAGTGCCACTTGCTACGATGGATCACAGGGTTTGGTCCACCTAGTGGGTTGCTTGACCAATTTGAGTTTTCTTTTTCAAACCGTTCGCTCTGAGCACGAGCTTGGGGTCAGTATGGCCGTGATAGCGCCTTTGAGGTTATTTCGCATTTAAATGTATCTTAGAAAACAAATAATGATATTAATTGGATTATCTGTACCTCAGAAGCACGTTTGAATAGATCATTGAGTATCTTGATCATTTAATTATAAGTTATTAGTCAATGTGAAGTGCATGAGTTATATTGTAATTAATAATAGCAATTTAAGAAATAGTAGATTCAACATTAGTATTGTTAAATTATTTACACAGTGTGTCAATAGACTAAAAATGTGATTAACACCTGGTTACTTGACGACTACCACTTACCTACTTGTTTCTCCCCTCCATTTAATGGTACTTTGATAGTCTTTAAATACCAGGTGCAGTGACGTTTCTGCTCATTCCTTTGTGAACTTTTACAAGAAATACAACACCAAGAAGTTATCATAAACGTTTATTCATTCACACTCCTCATCACCACCTCACTGCAGCGCCGTCACCAGTTCATATGTAGCTTTCAATAGTATTCTTAAAAGAATCATTGTAGCTCTGCATTATGGAGTATGACATCGCGCCAACATGTATATAAAAGAGAGGGATAGAAACTTATCAATTTGAAATTCGATTTTCGAATCCGACCTCGATTGATTCGGATTGGTTCGGATACGCGTTATACCAAAATTTTCATTAAAAACACCCGAAAAAGTTTTAGTTGCAACGTATTATTTTTTTTTTCTTATATTTTTATTTAACGACCGAACATTAAAATTATTGTGCTTTTTATATAAAACAATAGATCATTGCTCAAATAAAATAAGATTTTTCAACTTATTACTTATTGTAAATATAATAATAATTTATAATTTCACCATTTATCATAGATGCATATTCGAAACGTACCTTAAAAAATATCGAGTTCATATTGTAATTGTTATTTTCTTTTGCATTTATTTTGTTTGGTGTTTTAGGAGTAAAAATATTAATCAATAAACAAAATCTCGTAATATAATATGTATTTATAAATAAACACGTCATGTATCTGCTAAATCTTCCAATTTGATCAAATAATGACAATAACCGTGTTGGTTGGTTGATTATAATTTCAATTAAATTATATTGTTATTCCTTTTTAAGCAGCACCTATCTATTTTCTGATTAATAATATTATTGAAATCAGCAACAAAGACTATAAACATACGTTGGAAGAAAAAGCACAAAATGTCGAATATGTTCTCGCTGATGAGGTGAAAAGTTGTGTGTGCTACACGAGAGCAAAGTTTTTTGCATCTCGTGCTGTTGAGTCCCTCGCTACACTCAGGATTCTAACATAGAATCACTCGCTACGCTCGTGATTCAAACGTAGAATCCTTCGCTTGCTCAAAATCAGCACTCGTAACAAAAAACAACTTTGCTCTCTTGTTGCACAAATAACTATTATCGGGTGTTTTCGTCGAAACGTTTTTGCTTTCCGGCACAAAACAATACTTGGTATATTTTGGAGGAGTATGTACCTAATACTCAACCCATACGGGTACGAGTCTATCCATTGTGGTAAATTAATCCCAGCAAAAACGTAAGTAATTCAGTAAAACGGTTTGTTTTTTATTTGAAGTCTCGTTAATAAAACTCGATCATCTGACAACGACAAATTAAAAACAAAAGTTATTTTTTCACTGTTTGGTCTAAGACTACAACCCTACGTCAGGCCTAACTGTCTTAGATTGTGGTAATTTTATGTATTTTCTTATGTTTCTTTATATACAGAAGAATAAATTCAAAGATTTTTTTGCGCGTACATGACACAAAGCCCTGTCGATCTCTATATTAGCGCTCTTTATCCGTTCCAAATCCAATTACTTACCTCACCTCATTAATTAAAAGTGAAACATAATACAAAAAAAAATACCACTAGATACATGATCATCCTACATAAAGGCATCGGATAATTGGATGCTCAAACTGGATTTTTCCACTTATTTTCGACTGCACGCAATGAAAGCATAAAATAGCTATGTTACTATCTAGAACTCAGCGAAAAAAGTATTATTCACTCCAAAAAGTTCGTTGAAATTATCAATATATTACAAAACAAAGGACTAAGCAAAGCTTAAGTATTATTAGACGGCGAGCTCGCTACGTTTCTCTAACGCCCATAAACACTTGCATCTGGTTTCAGAACTTTCAGATTTGTTAATTTAACTCCCTCCCTATTTATTTTTCCCAAATGCCACGATCCAAGACAAGTACTACAAGTACCTTTTCTACTTATAAATAAATAAAAAATAAAAAAATATTTATAATACCTTCATATATTTTCTTTATGTTCCTATAAAAAATATATATTACCTATAGATACGAGTACTAAACATGATTGCTTACCCAACACGTGTCATCAGGATTTGCTTTTCTCAGTCGGTCCAAAATAAATTTACCGAAATTCAAATGTGCGGGCACCAGCAGTTCTCCACCGTGTACGATCATGGCGGATCATCAAGTTGTGATACAATTAATGTTATAACAATATACTTTGGTATTTGTATGAAAATTAAAGCAAACAAGTGTCACAACTCCTATATGTGCATATGGTGATGAACACTTGCGTATCAGTTATAATGAAAAACAACAGTAATTTCCGTGACGCGACTGCATTTTCAGGGATCAATGTTACTTTATCGTGGTATTTTAGCAATTATCCGAATCCCGAATTTCCCTTTTCTGTGCGTCCAAACCTGTAATATGTTGTACCTGTAACTGTTGCTCCAGAACTTTATGATATATCTAATTTTGACCCAACCATTCATTCATAGGTACATACGTCATTCATACAAAAAATTCAAGTCAAATAAAAGCTTGTAAAAACAATTTAATTTAATACCTTTTAGGGATGAGAGTTGGTTGAAGAGAAATTCCGTAGTTGTATAAATTGTGTGATGTGAGATGATTGATTTACACCTGGTCTAATAATGGCCCTCCTTCGTTCGAGCACCCTTGCGTATATACCGGAGATTTCAACAGCCACCACACATCGCGGCGATACTCCGCAGACGACACCAAAGGATTAACTCTTGCACGGTGGGCCGAATCGCTGAACCTGTTCCTCATTTTTGATGCTAATGACAAAGGCATCTTCTACTCGGCTCGTTGGAGAAAGGATTACAACCCGGATCTAACCTTTGTTTCCAGGGATGCTGCAGGTAAACCCTTGCCAACCAACCGAGCCTTAAAGACTTTCCCAATAGTCAACATAGACCAGTGATCGTAGATGTGGGCCTAAGGATACCTCCCGCCAACTCATTGCCCCTCCCCCGCTGGAACTTTAGACGAGCAGACTGGAGTAGTTTCACCGGAAATTTAGACGCCGCAATTCGCTACATGCCACCCAAATCAGAAAACTACGAACGTTTCAAGGGACTTTTGCTATCTTCTGCTAAACGCTTCGTTTGCATGTGTTTCAGAATAGAGTATATACCGGGATGGAATACCAATAGCGATAATCTCTACATGGATTACCAAGAAACGGGGGACTGCTTCATCGGCGCTGAACTTCTACATACCCTGGATGAAAATTGGTCTAGTAAATGGAAAGATACAGTGCAGTCGATGGACTTCAAGCGTTCAAGTCGCAAGGCGTGGCGTGTGCTCAATAAACTTACGGGGAAATCGACATCTCCACGGCTGCCCGCCGCCAAATAGGATAGTTTCCATATCTAGAGCGAAAGGCAACAAATTGGAGACCAAGAAAACCAAAAAAAGGATGAAAGAGATGAAGTCTAACCTAGTTCAGGACCTAGAAATTGCAAGACCTTTCACTACCGATGAAGTCCATGTCGCCATTAAAGGCTTACAAACCGGAAAAGCGGCCGGAGCTGATGGGATCTACAACGAGTTCTTGCTTAGACTGGGTCCTAACGCTATTAAATGGCTATCTCATTTTCTATCAGACGTCCTTAGAACCAACAAACTCCCAAGAGCCTTCAAGGAATCCAAGCTCCTAAAACCAGGTAAAAAATATGACGACCCCTACCAGCTACCGCCCAATCTCCCTGCTGAGTAACTGCTATAAGCTGCTTGAAAAGTTACTCTACTCACGAATAGCCCCCCTTATAGACGAGGTGGTTCCGGTGGAACAAGCGGGCTTTAGAGCTGGGCGTAACTGTACAGACCAAGTCCTGTCGCTGACCACACACCTAGAGACTGGTTACCAAAAAGGTCTAAAATCTGGGGCGGTGTTTGTTGATCTCACTGTAGCCTACGACACTGTCTGGAGAGAAAGGCTGATGAAATTGCCAACTCAGTATCCAACATGCTCACTCAGCGGCGCTTTACAGTGTACCTAGGCTCCCAGATTAGTGGAGTCCGAAGGTTGAGCAACGGCCTCCCTCAGGGCTCCGTACTGGCACCCATCCTATTTAACTTGTACATCCACGATCTGCCAAACACCATGGCTAGAAAATTTGTGTACGCCGACGACATTTGCCTCGTGACACAGAACAAGAACTTCACACACTTGGAAACCACATTATCCGGCGACATAGAAACGCTAGCTAAGTACCTACTTTCGAACGTGGCGCCTAACACCCAGTATGAGCAAAACAGAGACCTGTTGCTTTCACTTAAATAATCAATTAGCCAACCGGGAGCTCAAGGTTAGCCTCTGCGGATCCACTCTAAAGCACAACTTTACACCAAAATACCTCGGCGTCACACTCGACCAGACGCTGACCTTCAAGCAGCACCTAAACCAACACAGCACGCAAACTCTAGACCCGTAATAACATCATCCAGAAACTAAGTGGAACTACTTGGGGAGCAAGTTCCGAAGTACTGCGCACGTCCACGCTGTCATTGGTGTACTCCACGGCTGAATACTGCGCGCCGGTCGTGTTAGGAAGTGCTCACACCGCGAGGGTTGACGTCGAGCTGAACAAGGCTATGTGACTTATCTCTGGGACCCATCAATCGACTCCCTGCTACTGGC
The DNA here is from genome assembly GCA_947623375.1 of Apotomis capreana. Taxonomy (NCBI): domain Eukaryota; kingdom Metazoa; phylum Arthropoda; class Insecta; order Lepidoptera; family Tortricidae; genus Apotomis; species Apotomis capreana. The sequence goes on from OX392518.1 coordinate 6,906,896, forward strand.
TACCAGTGCTCTGCCGGATCCCTCCACCTGAACTGAGGAGAAATAATAAATAAATAAATTCGATCTGTGTATGACTGTCCCTTAATATTTATTTTAAGGGACAGTCATACACAAATCGACCTAGTCCCAAACTAAGCAAAGCTTGTACTATGAGTACTAGACGACGATATACATAATATATAAATACATATATAGATAACATCCATGACCCAAGAACAAATATTTGCACAAATATTTGCCCTGGCCGGGATTCGAACCCGGGACCGCCGACTCAGTAGGCAAATGTCTACAAACCGAGCCAAACGCGTCGTCAAAGGAAACCCTAGTAAAAGAAGTCCTCAAAATCCAGAAAATCCCAAGTCTCCCTATCAATTCCGAGATTTTTGTTTCCCCCACACTCCGCCTGAAGTCCAGGAACGCATCATACAACATCGCCTCAAAACTACTTGATAATCACTTCAACCTCAAACAAGAATGGTTGCAGATGTGGAACTCGGAAATGGAAGGAAATGTGGGTTATGAGATTATACCGGGCTCTCGAATAAAAGACGAGGCGGCTTCCTAGACGTGGTTGGTGCAGCTTGAACAGACTTCGCACTGGTCACGGTCGCTGCGCTCAATATAAATACCGCTGCTGATGGGTGGATTCTCCTGCCTGCGCCTGTGGAGCCGAAGAGTAAACCATCCAGCACATCATCCACGACTGCCCCATAACGCGCTATGCCGGCGGCCCTCCCGAAGACCTGTTCTCCTTCAGTGACGAAGCTATTAAGTGGCTAACACTTAACAGAATCTTAATGTTGATTTGTAATATCTATTACTCGAGTTGTCTGTTGTCACTGTACGTAGTCAGGTCATAATTATGAACTTAAGTTCTGTCACACTGTTCGAATTTCAAAATTTGAACCCTGGCTGGAAAAATAAGCATTACATTTTAAATTCGAATATCTCATCAATAAAAAAAAATGAAAAAATTGACACTGCCTCCATTTTCAAACATGGAGTGGAAGCAGACAGAAGACCGTGTCGCTGTTATTGCATTACACCGCTAAGGTTACGCGCCAAAACAAATTTTTAAACTTCTAGAAAATTTGAAAATTACGCTTAGGCGACTCCTAATCCCGACGTCCTTGAGGATCTGGGCGGAGCGTAACGTTATTCCCCCCGCCGACCGTGCGCCCCCGGAACAATACATCGTTCATAATCTCTTTGAGTGGCGTCCAAGCAGCTTCATACACTCGCATAGTCCGAGCGTGAGTTGAAGATCAACAAACCTTATACCTTATTTAAAGGCATTGAAAAATCTCGAAGTAAAATAAATCATTTAAGCAATGATATAATTATTGCGGATTACTAAATATCTATTTACCCACTACAGTAAATATTAAAAATAAAATGCGTTAAAGCTATTTTCCAAAAAAAACAAGTGAAATTAGCCATATCACAGATCATATAATGGAAGTCTCGAATCGAAAAATACTTTTTAGTTTCTTTTGTATGTGTAGGTACCTACCAAAAATAGTTAAAATGCCGACTAGATTCTTGATTATACGTGTAAAATCATGCAGAAATAAAAATTACCGTTTTTTAATAAAGAAATCATATCGTGACCCAGCAGATGAACCGATATTTTAACATAGTAGTGGAGGCACAGCTTTATTCCCCGGGTCATGTTGCTCTAATGAAAAGATAAACTATAAATAATAGAGCGACAAACTCAACTTTACCGTTGGAAAACGGATTTACGTCCTTTACTTATATAAACAGAGATAGTTTTTTATGACTACATTAGTAATGTTCTCAGATTTTTCCCTATACTTGTTGATATTGACGATATTTTACTAGACGATATTTTTTACCTAATTTCAATGTTCAAGGTCAATGGATACCCTATAAATGTTAATTTACTTGAGTGTCAAAATATACCGATGCTGGAAAGGAGAAATTATCTAAGCGACATTTTTGGGGATATCGAGTTTACACACTGTTGGGATCGGCAGATTTTTCTGCATCGAATGGGTTGGGTCTCGTATATATCTGTCTGACGACTTTTGTGTCGCGTATCCCTTCGGTGATTTAGAGAATCTCTACTTTTTTTTTCTGCCAAACGACATGATTTTTGAGGTATTTTTTTAGCAAAATGGAGATTACATAAAAAGTTTTTTGCATAATAATGAACCTTAGAGCTTTTTTACTTATTTGTCAAAACAGATCAAACAACTTGGATAATTTTTCTTTATTGCAACTAACCTTGCACTTGTTGGTTAACTGTTTTTACCTGATCTTTAAATATATTTTAATGTCGTTTGAGGCATTTTACCTGTCTTTATGATAAAATTAACATAAAGGTAAATTATGAAAGAAAAATTGAATGTGATCCACTGCAATGTAAGCAGGACTCGAACCTGCGACCCTAAGTTTCCAGCGTAGTGCTCTACCAACTGAGCTATCATATCGTTACGTCAATCACACTAAATCTTTCATTCCATATGATAAAAAATGTGGTATTTCCACATTATTAAACATAATCGATATAAGATTCTATAAAAAAAAATAACATAGATTAAATTACCTGATTGTCGTATCTTAACTACTGGCGTTTATCCAAATTTACCTGTTTTGATAGGTTCCCTCCGTTAGCCCGAAAAACTTTCATCCTAATTTCATTGGCCCTAATTTGGGTAACCCTAAAATCACTAACCCGAATTTTGATTCATCCTAATTAATGAATAGCCCTAATTTCAGGATTCCGAATTTTCATAATACCTAATTACTTCATACCGAATTCTCACTAGCCCTAATTTGCACTTAGCCGATTTTTTTAGACTACTAATATTATAATACCTAATAATGCTAAAACCTAAATTTTATTAAACCTATTTATCTACAAACCTAAGGCGAGGGCTGCTCTCCCTCCACCTCCACGCCTCCGGTTTTGGAATAACACTAGGGTAGGAGTAGGACAGGCAAGACTACGTGGAGTCAGAATTGCCATAGACTCAGGATGTACATGGGAATCTTTTGACGCTCCGCTCGCTTCGCTCGCTCCGCTATACATTGTCACAATAGAAACCTAACCTACAGTTTTCGGGGTTCAGCCAATTCGATATTTGTCCAAATCCGTATCTTCTGTTTTAACGTAAAAATAGGTTTAATAATCTTTAGTACTCTTGACATTTAGTGTCAGTAATGATTAGGTCTAATAATCATTAGGTGTGGTAATTATTAGGTTATTTCATATTAGTATTGTTGACAATTAGTACAAATCATTATTAGAGCATTGGATTATTAGGTCTAACAACTAATTAGGGTATAAAAATTAGGTGAAATGACATTAGGGCTAATGAAAATTAGAGCTAACGTTGATAGGTGTAATAATATTGGCACTTGCGATATTAGGTCAAGTAGGGGAGTACCGCTTTGATACTATGAAACCATTGGCGCTTATCCTTTTTTTACCTGATATGACTTTGATCGACTACTGTCGCTTATCTTGCTGCTTGGCTTGAATGACAATTGAGTCGTATTTGTCGCATAGAATGTACTAAAAAAACAAATATTTTCGTTAAATTGGTAGTTAGACAACTTTACCGGTTCTGTTTTATAAAATATCACACATTTGGTAGTAATTCAATATATTTATAAAGGCCGTTAAGGCTGTGTCTGTGGCGCTAAGTCATTACTTTGGGCTCGCTTGATGGACCCAAACGCCATCTCACTCAAACAGTGTCTTACGAGACGTCACTTATACCACACAGAGTTGTAGGTAGTTTTGTTATTCTTGTTAGGATAGGATATTATCATTATTTATTATTATCTCATCGCAATTGTAAAACTTGAAATTTCACGTAGTTCGTGATTTAAAATTCCTTAATGAGTACCGAGTGACTGCAGTCTTGAGAACTCTTGTGCTGTTCTCATTAGAGTCATAGTTATCATTTGCTACCATACATTGGTCTAGAACTACTAGAAATCTTTCAGCAGATCACACATAAAAATTGATAAAATTGAAATTTCACGTGATATCTGATGAATAAATCTTTTACATTTCTAAAGCAGTTTTTGTATTTGCGTAGTTGGACCATAAGTTTTTATCTTGGAGAACTTTAAATGTCACTTCATTAATTTTAATGTTTGAAAATAAATATTTTCCTCTAATTAAAACATTAATCGTGAGGTTTTATTGTACGATAAATAGCTTTTCATGTCTGAAATATTTCCTACGAAGGCGATTAGATGATTTTTCTTGATTTATTTCATGCTGATTTATGCACATTTATATATTTACCTGACTATAAAATGAGCATGCACATATATATTGTTAACTGTGTTGATTGTTGTGTAATAGATCATACTATTTTACCTGACTAATTTCTCGGGAAACGTGTCGTTTAGATAATTTTACCTAATTCTATTTTGACGGCCATTTTGCGTAAACGACGCTAAATCCTAAAATATTCCATTAATAGACAAAATAACAAAAGCAACATGTAAAAAACATGATATTGTTTATATAAAATGAGCATCGTATGCACATAGATATTGTTTACTGTGTTGATAGTTGTGTAAAATGTAGATTATACTATTTTACCAGACTAATTTCTCGGGAAACGTGTCGTTTAGATAATTTTACCAAATTCTATTTTGAGAGCCATTTTGCGTAAGCGATGCTAAATTTTAAATTATTCCATTAATAGACAAAATAACAAAAGCGACATTTAGAGAACATGATGTTGTTTATAATTATAAAATGCTTCATTTAAAAAGAAGGTCCACAGAATATTATATATATCTGCAGATCGGTTGACATGCGGCAAACGTGTCAGCTCTACTTTAGTTTAGCGGTTGTCTGGGTTAAGTAAGCTATTTGGGTTTTGGCGTTCCTTCCGCGATCGATTTGATCCAAGATCGTTTCATTGCCCTCTGGCAAACTTAGAGAGAAAAATTCTGAGCATTAGTCAAAAATCAAGTCCGGGCATTACGATGAGTCTAAATAAAGTTATATATTTTTTCATTAATTCAACTGTAATCTGATCATTAATATATGGCTTTTAAAAGATATGTAATAAAAATCAGGTTTTTATTTTATAAACGGTAAACAATTGGAACAGAACTTATGGCCAGGCTAGTAGGTATTTGTCTAGCTAGGCCCGGCGGATATGTCAATAATTACTAACGCTCATTTAGATTTAAATATGAAGTGGGAAATTTATTGATGCAAATATGTATTCTGACTATATTTACATAAATAAGCCCTCATGCCAAAATTGTCACTTGCCTTCTTGGACTAGAAAATTATTGTAATTTTTGATAATGTATTTTTATATCATATGCCATGTACCGTACTAGTGACGCAACGAATGTGAATAAGTATTCGTATTCGTAAATTAGTATTTTACCGAATATTACAATGGTATTCAAACGAACAATACTTGTTCTGCATTACGATATTCATATCTCTTAGGGTTGAATTCATAAAGATCATTAGACGTTTATCATACTTAAATATTTGTATTATCAGATTTTTTTTACTAACCGAAATACCTAAGGTACTCTAATATTACACAGAGAAGGGCCGTAAAACCCACACCAAAAGTGTTATTTTCTGGGAATCCTGTCTGGTGTGGGCCCATGACTGAGAATACCTAAGTATCTAAATGTGTTCGGGAATGCTAAGCAATGCCAATTTTTTTTTATAAGTGCTTAAAATTAATAGATACCTAAATACGAAAAAAAAAACAGTTGAATTTAATTCTATATGAAAATGAGTGCTTTTTGTTATGGCGCATAGCGTAGTCGTGTGAAAAAACGAACTACGCTCTCTCAAAATACACTTCAAACGCACGAAGACAGATCGAACCTCCGCGGGATCCGGTACTATAACAATTTTCCGTAACTAGATGGATCGCGAGAGCAAGTGACACAGCCTTCCCCTTCGACGGTTAGATTTACACTGAGCTCGCAGCCCGGGCACGGCCGCGCTCGCGGAAATTCAGTTTTTTTGATGCTTTATTAGACCGAATTTCCATTTTACTAATTTTTAAACAATATGATTAAAGATCAATGAATTGTCAATGTTCTTGCGAAAGAGCCGTGTAAATATCACTTGTATTTTAGAAGCCTTAGGGAATTGAAAATTGAAAACGACCCTATTTCAACATTATTTTTTCCATAGTAATTATTGCTTTAAAAAAAATCCAACTATAATTTTTTAGAAGAAATAGTCAAAAATAACATATATTTTTTTCAGATTTTTCCGTTGGCTAGATTACGAGCCTTAGGACTTTAAAAATCACCATTCCACGTACGGAGTCGCCTTAATCGATACCGGGAAGTCTCTTCTTTCGTGGATAAAAAGAGAAATAGGCGTCCACGCTCGGTTCGGACTAAAGCCGTCATCAAAGCTGTGAAGGAGCGAATACGGAGAAATCCCGTGCGCAAGCAAAAACTTTTAAGTCTTCAGATGGGCATAAGGAGGCCGACAATTAAAAGAGTGATAAATGAAGACTCAGGACTTCGGGCTTATCGGAAAAAAACCGGTCATCTTCTTAATGCTCGCCTAAAAAAAATTAGGCTTCTAAGATCGCGAGCACTGTTAAAGCGGTACGCAGGTAAAAAATACCGCGAGATCCTATTTTCGGACGAAAAGATTTTTACTGTGGAGCAAGCCTTCAATAAACAAAATGATAAAATATACGCAACTAACAGTGAAGAAGCGAGCAGGCGTATCCCCCGTGTCCAACGTGGCCACCACCCGTCATCAGTCATGGTATGGCTCGGAGTGTCATATTCAGGCCTAACTAAAGTGTTTTTCTGCGAAAAAGGTGTAAAAATTAGTGCCGCTGTATACCAAAATACCATCCTAGCAAACGTTGTAGAACCTCTTTCACGTACAATGTTCAAGAACAGACAATGGGTGTTCCAGCAAGATTCAGCACCGGCTGATAAAGCAAGGAGTACGCAAGCCTGGTTCACTAGCCGTAAAATTGACTTCATCCGGCACCAGGACTGGCCCTCCTTCAGCCCAGACCTGAACCCCCTCGATTACAAAATATGGCAAAATCTAGAGCAGGAAGCATGCTCTAAACCTCACCGCAATTTGGAGTCGCTGAAAGCATCTATCGTCAAAGCAGCGGCACAAATCGACATGGAAGTCGTGCGTGTGCAGCGGTAGATGACTGGCCGCGAAGGTTGAAGGCATGTATCGAAAATCACGGAGGCCATTTTGAATAAATATTTAGCTGTTAGAAAGACAAATTCATCACCTTTCAATTAGTGTATATATTATAAACATAATTATAAACTAGTTGTTTTTGTTTAATGTTTAACCTGTGACAGAACTTATGACCCGACTACGTATATGCCATACGATAAAATAAATAAATAAATTTATTCACAAAAAGGTTGTATGTATGTAAACACTTTATTGTACATAAAAACAAGAAAAACACATTACAAAAGAATAAACATGTACAAAGGCGAACTTATCCCTTTAAGGGATCTCTTTCAGTTAACCTTTAGGTTGCTTATTATATGTACAATATTTACAATAGACTTAGACTATGTAGAACCCAGCATGATGAAATGAAATGAAATAAAATGAAATGACATGAAATGAAATGAAATAATTTATTCAGTAAGTAGGCCACAAGGCCACTTTTACAAGTCAGATTGTGAGTATACCGGCATTTCGCAAGAGGAGACCGCTGTTGAGAAGAAAGCCGAAAGAAACTCAACAGTAAGTAATTTTTTCGTGAATTATACTTAAAAACTAATACAATTATATTATAGCTAGGTAATTGATACATATATGTTAGAGGAGATGTACAAGTCTCCAAATCAACGTTTACACTAAAAATTATATAAAATAAAGTGATTTTTTCAGAGATGTAGAAGGTCTCTAGGCGTCACGACACGCAATATAGATCGGTATAATTAATTAATGAAATAATTCAATTCCGTTGAGATGTATAAGGTCTCAAGGAGTCAAAATCAATAACTAATGCAACAAAATAATTAAGTACTTAATTTAGATTTCTTAGAGATGTACATGGTCTCTAGGCGTCACAACATGCAAAACAAAATAAATTAATTTAAATCCTTAGAAAAGTTAAGGACTGAATAAGAAACTAACTATACAAAAGAAAAAATAAATAAGTAAACTAAATTTCTTAGAGATGTATATGGTCTCTAGGCGTCACAATTTACAAAATAACAAAATATAAATAATAAATATATGATAATAGTTAAATTTCATTCCTCAGAGATGTATAAGGTCTCTGAGCGTCATTGTACAGTACACTAAGTTTATTAGAGATGTATACAGTCTCTAAGTCTCTAAGTAAAAAATAACTTCAGTCGAGTACAGGATGAAGTCTCTCACGTCAGTTCATTGAACACTGGAAAGCAGTTACTACACAATTAGGCCCTTGCTAGTATGAACAGACCGGACCCCACAAACGGCACCCGTTCACGAGCATGACGCATATCTCAGCCATCGCCTCCCTCAACCATATTATAGGGAAGGTTGCGACCCGATCAACGACGCCACCGTAAGCAAAGACCTTTAAGCGAGCATGACTTGCTCACACTGCCGGGCATTCATCACTAATGCTATTTGCCCGGTGAGAAACAACATAATGTGCTCTCATGTTACATTACAAACAAACTAATATTACCGACTAAAATAATGCTTACTTTACATTCACATGACTAAACCACTGGCTTAAAGACATCCCTATCATCTAAAAAGTCATTCACAGTATAATACGCCTTATTTATTAGATGACGTTTTACGTATGACTTGAATTTGCTGGAAGGTAAACTCACTACTTCGGTAGGTATTTTGTTATAGAAACGTACACAGTTCCCCACGAACGAAGAGCTAACTTTACGGAGACGATGAGCAGGCATAAGAAGCTTATTCTTCCTTCTTGTATTATACTGGTGAATGTCACTGTTGAGCTTGAATGCATGTAGATTTTTCCGGACATACATAATATTCTCAAGGATATATTGAGACGCCACGGTGAGAATGTTGGCTTCCTTGAATTTTTCTCTTAGCGATGCACGAGCTCCTAGTGCAAAAACTGAGCGTACGGCTCGTTTTTGTAGCACGAAGATGGTTTGGATGTCCGCCGCTTTTCCCCACAACAGAATTCCATATGACATTACACTATGAAAATAACTGAAATACACAAGCCTTGCCGTCTCGACGTTTGTTAACTGTCTGATTCGCCTCACTGCATAGGCTGCGGAACTAAGCTTACCTGCAAGAGTGGCTATATGCGCATTCCATTGCAGTTTTGAGTCCAAAGTAACACCCATAAACACTGTTTTGTCTTCAAATTCTAGTACATCACCTTTCAATGTCACCTTGGCACAATCTACTTGTTTCACATTCGGTAATGTGAATTTAATGCACTTGGTTTTCTTGGCATTTAAAAGTAGGTTATTTGCAGTAAACCAATCCACAATAGTAGACAGCGCGTCGTTAATAATAACAAAGCTATTTTCTTGTCTTTTAACTTTGAAAAGGAGAGAAGTATCGTCTGCAAATAACACAATTTCATGTTTATCTTGCACAAGGTTTGGTAGATCATTAAGACTACAGTATAGCTTCGCGATCCTAACGAAATAGGTATTTACGAAAACGCATGCTGTCGCTCGAGAGCGCTCACCCCCCGGCATCGCGCACAACACATACAAATCGCCTCACGCACACATCGAAGCATGACACAGCGCTCTGCCACATGAGTAAAGAAACGGAACAGAGACTAAGCTTCTAAAGAGCGCGCAAAATTTATACCTAATATGGTAGGGTTGGCACTGGTGGACAAAAATAAATAAAATGATATCGATCAGTTTTTTATTTATTTATTGATTACAAATTACTTACGCTAAAGATTTTGTTTTTATAACTTTTGTTTTTTAATAATTTATTATATCTTTTAATTGAATGATTGAGTATTTTCATTAGCCTTCTATGGTTTTATATCATTAGTTCAACGTTACTAAATAATGCTTTTCCAGAGCAACTGCATGAGTTACTACCATTTGTTGTATACCAAAACCTTCTCCAGAATGTAACAAACACTTTTCTGAAAACTGCATGTTGAAATGCAAACGCGAGATAATCGCGGACAAACATGCAAACATAGCATCTCCTTTTTTTAAGTCGGCTAGAAAAAACATGAGCCTACGTATTTGCATGCATAAAAATAATAGGTAGGTGTAAATCCACTACCCAAAGGTTTTCTGAACGAGATCTCTTTAGCGAGAACACCGCGTTCTATTTACTGGTGAATTCAATGTTTTTATTGTGAAGTTTCTCAAGCAGTATCATTTTGGTAAGCATAATTAGAAGTAAGTAGGTACTTATGTAGATAATAAAGATTTTACTTACCTAACAGAGTCCTTAGGATAGCCAAAATATGAGATGTCATTATTTTTCCTTGTATTGTTCATACACACAGTACAAACCACCATATTTCACGTGCATAACAAATACATTGAAATCGAACACGACGCGGTGCGCGCCCTGCGCTTGTGACCAAACTGAACTAGTATAAACCAGTTTCTGCGTGTACGTGACGAGGAGTTTGGTCACACGCAGACACGCGCATCGCGCTTGTAGTAGTGTACCTATCGCAGCGCGGTTGTATGAAGCTTAGTCTCTGTACCGTTTCTTTACTCATGTGGCTCTGCTACCTGCTGCTAGGCTAGTTTGACGATCGGATTGACAAGCGATTGCGATAAATAAAGGTGGACTGTTTTGTTTTCTTGTGTATCTACGGATAGTGAATTGTTGTGGTGTGACTGAAATTCCGATATTATAAAGAAGTATTTTATTTATTTATGTAATTGTTAGTAACGAGTATGTACCTACAAGCTAAATTAATTTTTGATAAATCAGTTTGTTCCCTATGTACCGGTAGGATGTAAATGACTGACATTTTTTATTGTAATATTATTTAGGTATTTCAAAGGTATTTATATAATGAGTTACTGATATTTACGAAACAAAACCTTTTTTATTTGACTTTGTTATTGTGTACGAAAGTACATAATTATTATACTGTTAGCTGACCACCACTAGAGGGCGCCTCGGGCAGCGAGGGCATAAATACCAGCGGAAAGTAGCGCGCCTCCTTCTTCTGACGACAGGCGTGCGCTCGAAGGGACGTGTTAGGACTATAGGATTTTCACTGTTGCATAGATTTTCATTGTTTGGTCGATTTAGCTATATTTGTTTATTGTGTAAATATTACTTGTGGAATTTATAATAATACTCTCCCTCTTGTTGTGTCAATTTTGTTTTATTTACAATAAATATTTTAATCACCCAATATCAGAACTGGGATAGAAAGCCATTGCCTCTATTTTATTTCTGATTTCGCGTTATTAAAGTAGTAATGTCGAGTAGTAGAAAACGAGTACCGCGAGAGCGCCCGCCTCCGCCATCCTTTTCCTCTACAGCTCGAATAGAAGCAACCATGGAGGCTATCCTCAACCGCCTCGCTACACTGGAGCAGCGAGTCAGCACACCACCTGCCAGCGAGGAGACTGTCTGCTCGCGCTGACAGTGTGCACGACGAGGACGGGGTCACGCCACCCTCTGAAGCTCCTGCGGCAGCGCCGTCTGGCGCGGCAAGCGTGCCACATGGGGACAGCGTGCCAAGTCGGGACAGCGTGCCACGTGGGGACAGCGTGCCTTCAGATTCAAGCACTATGGGTACCAGTAACGCACCAGGGATGGCTTCAACGGACATCACGGAAAGTCTCATTGACGCCTTAAAATCTATTAACCCGGTGAGATCAAACCACTATTATGTCTCAGATTTTGATCCCAGTATTCATGACGCCTATGCGTGGTGTGACGAAGTGGATCGTGCCCGCTCGCAAAACCAGTGGGATGAAAAGGAGTGCTTAGCACGCGTGGGGTTATCTCTTAAGGGTGATGCACGCTCCTGGTTGCGCGAGTGGTCTAGTAACGATCGTACTTGGTCTAATTTTAAATTAGAACTGAAATCCCTGCGTAGAGTAACCCGCCCTAATATGTGTAGATAATGCAAATATATAAATATATATGTATATGAGACCAAACCTGGAGGTCCATCTGATTTCAACAAGTGTGGATATCCCACATGCCCAACGTGTGGACCTTGCATTCACCAGACAAAGCACTCTAGATCTGTAGGCTTATCACTGCGCTTGTAAATGGCAAGTGTCCGGGTCGCCTAGCCCAGATAAAAACTAAAGAGTCTGAAAGATATTCGTTTAACAGCCGCAAGGTTAAATATCTTTCATCTGGCAACCATGTACCAAAACACTATTTCTGGCATGTAAATAAGCTTAATAGCTTTCAAAAAAACAACAAAATCCCACAACATTTCAATAAATAATTATAGATCAGAAAAATAATGTAATCCCAACAGAAATTCCCCTTAGAATTAAATTTAATACCTTATTGCCAAACGATAGTGTTACCAAGTCGAAGTCGCAAGTAAGAATGAATGAACTCTATAAAATCCGTCCCTATTTATACCAATATTCCCCGACACGCTAGACAAATAGACGCCCTAGACAAATAGACGCGCTGGACTCGCGGAAAACTCTGGACATTTCTGGACACGCCCACAGACACGCCCACGCCCATAACTTTGATCCTTATGCAGTATGAATAAAGCTCAATTCTTCCGTTGGAAAATTTTGTGAACAGTAATTTGCTATTTTAAAAAGGTAGGGTGCTTAGTTATTGGAATATTTTTACTTGCTTTCGTAAACATTAATACAGTTACTTCTATTAGGCATTTGTATTGTATTATAACTATTCAATGATGATTTTAGTATTAGCCGGCGAAATATGATGCTATTGATGATGACAATGATGATGTGAGTCTTACGATGGTGATATATGATTATAATATGATGGCGAGCACATGACGTGAACATATGAATCGCTACAACCGCCCCCCTGCGAAAGTTTGAAGTGGATTGACATCGTCAAATAACGTAGAACTTCGCATTCCCTTATTAAATTGTAAAGACAATAAAAGAATATATATATATAAGACAAATTATTCTTAAAGCAAATAACATTTTGTGATAATCTTGGATATTCTAAATCCGTCAGTATTCGTACCCTTAAGTGTGTGTGTATTTAAACCAATACTTGGAAAGTCACTTGTGTAATAAATCAGAATTCAAACCATAGAATAATATCATTGAATCGTGAATATATTTCTCCAAATCTCGACCACATCGTAAGAAGTGTTTGGTTGTGAGTCAAACAAGCCCTATTAGCTCGATTTTGCCTAAACACCTCAAACTTGACCTGCCCATTGCTCAGCCTCATTTGCGAACTCACATTGTACGAATTCTTCGATGAATTGACAAAACTCTCCTCAGACAACATAGCAAGATCTTTGGTATAGATACTGAATATTCATCCTTACTTCAATTCAATAACTGATTCCGATTTCAAATTCTTCTCCAAAATCACATGCGACTCTCCTTTCTCGGTGCGTGTATCACATCAAGAATAAAAAGCCAATTTCAGGTCTATAATCATACAAATGTGTTTTTTTTTCGTTCTTGTAAGACTATAGACTTACTAGTTGAATTGTGTAAAAATGTTTCATTTCAAAATTATGCTCATACATATTATTATACCAGAAGTTCATACAAATATACCAATTTAGTTTTACCCTGCCTTTTCGGATAAACTAAATCACAATTCTTTTTATTTAAAAATATACAGATGGCCAATCTATTTGTTGACATGGGTGTGTGTGAAACCTGCACGTTCCTGCTCGTGCTCGATGAAGGTTAACCCGTAGGCACTGTAGAGTATTGTTTCGCACAAACTACCGCACATCGGTCTTAAATCGAAACTTCGATTTACTAAGCCTAACTTCTAAGTATGTGCAAACCAATTGATGTCTTTAGAAAATACTCCCGTCCGTACCTCTAAAGATAGAAGACCCCCCGTTTTCGGATCCGAATACTTTCGAACTTAGCTTGAATACATACAAACAACATTCAACTCAAAAAGTCCACTCATTCATCCTCTCATACATCGCACTACAGGCTCCTACATTCATTTTTCCGCATCGACTTAGTCAGAAGAACATCACCCATTATGTATTCAAAATCCATACTACTTTACCTTTCTAAAATATCCCCAGTTCCCCTTTACTTTTTTCATTAAAATCAAAATAAAGATTTTCTCTAAATTGTCCATCCACTTCACTCATTTCGTATTTTTGTCATACTCTACAAAAAACTCGTAATTACTTTACCCACCTGATTCAATTCACCTCTAACTACCCTTTATGAAAAATATCGAATTTCAATTTATTAAAGAAACTCAAAATACGTATTAATGGAATCGAACCATTACGTAATCATCCATGTAACTTATCGAATTTCAACTTATTAAAGAACCTCAAATACGTATTAATGGAATCGAACCATTACGCAAATCATTCGATGAAATATACTACTAGCGACCTCTAGTTAAAATTTCCTACAAACTCATTCGTTTCTTATACTGTTGCAAATCTTTTACTGCGGTACAACGTATATTGTGACATCACTATTGTCCTTTAAAAAATTCCGTCTGTAATCGATTCCTTAATCGATCTTATCTTAATATCCCTATTGAATACTACATATTGCTTAAATATTGTCACACTGTTTAATTAAATAATATATATAAAAAAATGTACTTGTCTATTTTCTATAAATGTTACGTAAATCTTACGAACTAGGTAAGTGAATCTATACCTTAATAATATTTTACTACTTATGTCATCTTATCTCTTTAACCCGGCAACACCGTCTTACGACATGTCAAATGTCAACATTTTTTTTCCATAACCTATATCTATTCTACGAAAAGGGAATTAAATTACGAATAGAAGAATAATGAACAACGAATAACGTAGGAGTGAATAGCTAATGAAGAATTCAACTTGAAGCGTTCATAGCCCTTCCTGGGTCAAGGCCCGATAGTCCGCGTGGTTTTTTGTAAATCGCTATCACTTTACAAAAAGCACGATTTTCTCAACTCACCGTACAACGTGGTATCAATCCTCTATCTAGTCGCCTAGTGCGATTGGCAACGAGACATTGGCAGATATGGTCGCTTAACTGTGACCGGTTGCCATTAAAAAAAAAAATAGAATAGAATGAACAACGAAACGGATTGTAATGAAGAAAACTGTGATAAAATGAGTCTACGATAATAAGGTAACTATTTTCTATGCATGTTACTATGATCTGACTAAAATATTGAGCAAAGAAAAATCGTGTTGTATGTTTACAATCAAAATTTGTTTTTGTTACAGAATCAAAACAATTACGTTAACCTCCGCGCAACGGTTATAAGTTGTATCTCAAAATGTATGCAAATATAATGAGATCCGGATAATTAAACAGTATGTGATGAAATCGAACTCCACGCCACCTGAAACATACTATCAAAATGTAAGTTAACAAAAGTTTTAACTGCGTTTGTTCATAAAGTAAATCTTGATTCTTCTGTACGCCAATTTATGCTCTTTTCTTGATTCTAATATCTTCTGTCTTCTATTTCCAGACTGCTGGTAACTCTTGAAAAACTCTTCAGTACAAACTAATCTTGAATGAACCAAAAATTATGAAGGATGACATGAACTCCCTACATCTACTGCTGCAACTTATTGGAACTTCTTTACTAGGTAATATTATTTATCTTACTCTATTATTGTCACAATCCTGAAGAACATAGTTGTTAAAAAAAATATCTTCATGCTAATTTTCATGGAACTGAATTCGATCAAAAACAACAGGTACTTCTTCGGGTCGAAATTTTATTGATTTCTTCCTATAATTACTGCTAATTCTTTTCTTGTCTTCATCCTATCATTTTCTCAAATCTGTTTCCATCACCTGATTACAATTTTCATTTCATTTGAAGACGAGCAGCTTAATGAACTACATTTATTTTCCTACTGCTATAAATGTATATATCTCAAAGTAAAGTATGTAAATGTACTGTATAGTTGTGCAATAACAAATAACATTTAATCTAACTTGTTTCAATAATTATTTATTTTACTTTCCAGATTTTTGGATTTCAACGGCGACCTCCACACAAAATCTACTATAAATCTAAAATGTAACCTGAGTATCACGACTAATGCATAATAAGAACTTGATTGAAGATGTATCTACTTATTTATAAGAATACTTAACAGAACTGAATACCTTAATTAATCTAATGGTAACAATACAGACATACTTACTTCGCTTTAAAAAAAATTAAATATAAACTGCTTTCCTTTTCTTTCTGATTCTGTGGTTATACTCTTAACCTACATGTGAACATATATGTGAGTCATTCTAATGATAATCTATAAGCCATAAATGTACCAAAATTATTGTAATAAAATTACTTTCATTTCATTTGTTTCATTATGTGCTTTAAGAACTCAAAAGAGATCGCCCCCCCACTTATGAAATCACTAACACTCCTACTTTCCTTATAATTGCTATATTTAATATTTCTAACAAGTCTTATATTAAGCTAAAAGATTAATAACTTAATATTGTAGCTAGGGTCATGTTTATCAGATCTCATTGTGAAACATTTCCTACACTAAACTAAAGCCTATAAATAAATCTACGCCCCCCGAAATAATAAGTCCTTAGTATCCTCATAGTCTATCCTTAATTTCATAACAAATTTACAACACAGCTTGAACTAATAACTGATGTAAAAAAAACTTCTTCACAACCTCGTATTTTCTGTAGTCAAGAACAATGACATCTCTATTCTACCTTACTTAACTAATTTCCTACGATATTCCGACTTTATAACTAAACTAAAATTAAATTTATTTAAATAATCATTCCATCTCGATATCATATTAATTACTGATAAATGATAACAGATAACACCCTGTCACTTGTCAACTGTCAAATCAAACCTGCTCGCAGGCGTTTTGTTCACTCAGCCTGGCTTATGCTTTTAATTTAAAAAATGAATTACCTATTATTATTTTTCCCAATTATGTAAATAATGCATAAATAATATTAAATGTATCCCTAAATATCTAAATCTTATGTTATATTAATAAAATGAACACATTGAGTAGAGTTGTGTCTACGTATCTGACTTGAGCTAAAGTAAGTATATTATTACTTAATATTATTATTTTATGTAACGTAAATTATTATCTAAAACTTAAATAAACCACCTATTTAATTATTAATCAATGTTAAAAGTAACCTTTTGTAAAGCGTGAACACAAACGTAACGAATTTAATTTTATCTCAAATAGTCCACTATTGAACTATAGATAACACAACAAAGTACCTGAATGAACTGTCAAGGTGTCAAATGTCAATTACTGAGTAAAATATCTTATTTAAAACAAAATCACGTTGTTCTAATATAAGTTTTTTGTTTCAGGTACTATTACTATGTGAAATAAGAAAAATATCGTGTGTTATATCAAGAAGCTACTCTATTCACTATAGTTTGTGTATAAATATGCAACAAAATATATTTCGAGGCGACATGCACCTAACAACCCATCACGGCGAATCTCTTTTCCATTCTCACGTCAGCAATTGTACCCATAAGGGCATAATTCAAACTCAAATGTTCAAAGATCCCTTCAGTAAAACCGTCACTAACAACTCCACTAAAATTCCAAAACGAATAACAATTGTCGATCTACAAACGCAAGGAGACAACAAGACATGGAACCACACGATGAACAGCAATTGAACAAATCCTCGGTCAACGGCACCAATTGTAATACCTATCTAGACTATCTGCTAAATAAATACATCCTGGGAACGCGCACCAACTGTAATGTCTATCTACCTACGTACTTAAACTCTAGAGCTATCCTGAGTCACGGGACCACCAATCGTAATGTATGCTAAGCCCTAACTAAAGGTACAGGTCCTTCGTCTGCTTCACCCTCCTCACTAAACTCTACTCCTACAACAAAACCCTAAGGAAACCCTTCAACGACTACCTAGTCTTCCAAAACCTACAACTAACCAAACCTAGCTATGAAAGGATCTTTATACAGTTGAGCTGAACATTTCTTATAACGAATGGCCAAAAAAAAGTGATCGGTATAACCGTTGTGAACGTCTAGATGGTAGGAACCTACGTTGAAGTAGTAACTCAGTATCTTTTAAGGATATCTAGCCGTGATGTGTTGCTGAGTGCCTCCGTGCCTATACACTGTGCTACTATGTATTTTTGATAATTGAACCTAATAAAGTTGTAATCTGTTTCCTTCTTAACCCTACCTTCTATCCTTCTGCTAACTTGGTTCTTTATACTAAATATATTTTCAACTTAACTTAATGTTATCGATCCTCAAAATATAAATATAATGTTTCCAGTGTAGTCCATCCTTCAAAAATATCTACAGCTCTTATAACATGATTCAGTATGGGATATTCTACTTTTATTAAATATTAGTTATATCATTTCTATATGAAATATAAACTCATTCAGTCCACAAGTAAGCTATAGATATATTAGATTACTCTATGTAACAATAAAGATAAATATATGAATCAAAACCAAATATAATTAGAATTCTAAGATGAGAGATAATGTTTTCTTGGAATTGCATGTCTGTTCCAAGAATGTTTAGTAGACAAGTAATTTTGTACAATATGAAACCACACTTCATAACTAATCTATAAATAGATTGAAGTTATTGAAAATATAAGGTTTTATTACAAATCTAATGAATCTTAAGTTTTCATGTTCGACCAAATTAAATAATTTTTGTATGATATATTAATATGGAATAATGGTATGGATTTCATACTTTTAGTAAGTTCCAGTAGGATATTCTAAAGTAGACTAGGTCTAATCAAGAAGTAATTGGTTGGTGAATAGAATTCTGAGTTTTATTGAAATCCTTCGACCGCATACAAAATATTATCATTAGACTGTGTTATATTGTAATGCTATCATCTCATTCTCCCAAAAATATTTAGTTTTGTTAAAATAATGGCGGCTACTATCATGTCTAATGACATGGGCAATCGACTAAAAAAACATGGTTACTTCATGTGTACATATTGAGGGAAAATCGTTCCTCGGAAAATAAAACAAATTTCTGTTAAATCTGTTTGGTGTGTTATTTTAAATATCACCAAACCCATGTTCTCTGGATGCCGTATGATTGCCAGATTTGATCTTTTATTGGCCTTCGGGCTCTTTTAGAGTAAAGATCTCTCCCGGATCTATGAATCTTTACTATCTATATTTGTTATTAAACAACACGAATTTTCTTCACTCGTGAACTAAATGAATTCTCACTTCATTCATTACAAACAATAGATTTGTATAACTTGGGTTTTCGTTTAACTATACTCAAAAACATGTCATTCATCCCTGAAACATAATAACTCATTGTTGTCAAATTGAAGTCTCTTTCAACTCTCGATTGACTCATTCTGATAAAGGAATTCTTCTACGTCTCTGTGATATAAATTAATTCAATTCTGAGGTCTGTGATGTAAATACGGGAACGAATAACTTTCATTATTGTCATCCATAAGTCCCCGGCTTCTTTTAGCAATTTACACTTCAGATACTCCAAATCCAGCCATAGAAATGCTTTGTTTTCCATACTATACACAATTTCCTTATCAAAATTATAACATAGTTTAATATTATTTCTGTTCATTGAAAGGGCGAATGTCATCTGTCAGCTGATTCGACCTAACTTTAATGTTGCCATCTTACACTACCGATGTCTGTTATAAGTACATTACTTTACCAAATTTTAAATCATAATCGGTAAAAATTATCTGATTGTTTCTACAAATATCTATGTAAAATTAAAGGTTTTAAATATCTGAAAGGTATAAATAACAGATTTCTCTATTCCACTCCTTATAAACTGTCACAAGATTTTGTTTTTTACTACAGACAACCCGAGCCATAAACACTAATAAAACAGTAGGTTAACATCTGCATTTACTGTATCTGACGAGATTAAAATAATTTGAATAGATGTTATGTTAGTTAATGATGAATGGCCGATTGCTCGGAAGATAAAGAACCCCGTTCTAATATTCCTATTAAAGTGTACCTAACACCATACCCCTGTTTGCCCTAGCTAGCACCAATACTAGAGGCCTAAACCTCATATTTACATTTAAACGTGTATGGAACCTAGGTAAGCTAAACTATAAATTCGGGAGATTAACCCGAGGTTGGACTAGAATCCGTGTAATTGGGTCCCCCCTACGCGGCTGACGAGACACCGGAAGCGTAGAGTAACCCGCCCTAATATGTGTAGATAATGCAAATATATAAATATATATGTATATGAGACCAAACCTGGAGGTCCATCTGATTTCAACAAGTGTGGATATCCCACATGCCCAACGTGTGGACCTTGCATTCACCAGACAAAGCACTCTAGATCTGTAGGCTTATCACTGCGCTTGTAAATGGCAAGTGTCCGGGTCGCCTAGCCCAGATAAAAACTAAAGAGTCTGAAAGA
Source organism: Apotomis capreana (assembly GCA_947623375.1). Lineage (NCBI taxonomy): Eukaryota > Metazoa > Arthropoda > Insecta > Lepidoptera > Tortricidae > Apotomis > Apotomis capreana. Next base: position 6,927,442 of record OX392518.1, read on the forward strand.
TATTCGTTTAACAGCCGCAAGGTTAAATATCTTTCATCTGGCAACCATGTACCAAAACACTATTTCTGGCATGTAAATAAGCTTAATAGCTTTCAAAAAAACAACAAAATCCCACAACATTTCAATAAATAATTATAGATCAGAAAAATAATGTAATCCCAACAGAAATTCCCCTTAGAATTAAATTTAATACCTTATTGCCAAACGATAGTGTTACCAAGTCGAAGTCGCAAGTAAGAATGAATGAACTCTATAAAATCCGTCCCTATTTATACCAATATTCCCCGACACGCTAGACAAATAGACGCCCTAGACAAATAGACGCCCTAGACAAATAGACGCCCTAGACAAATAGACGCGCTGGACTCGCGGAAAACTCTGGACATTTCTGGACACGCCCACAGACACGCCCACGCCCATAACTTTGATCCTTATGCAGTATGAATAAAGCTCAATTCTTCCGTTGGAAAATTTTGTGAACAGTAATTTGCTATTTTAAAAAGGTAGGGTGCTTAGTTATTGGAACATTTTTACTTGCTTTCGTAAACATTAATACAGTTACTTCTATTAGGCATTTGTATTGTATTATAACTATTCAATGATGATTTTAGTATTAGCCGGCGAAATATGATGCTATTGATGATGACAATGATGATGTGAGTCTTACGATGGTGATATATGATTATAATATGATGGCGAGCACATGACGTGAACATATGAATCGCTACAACCGCCCCCCTGCGAAAGTTTGAAGTGGATTGACATCGTTAAATAACGTAGAACTTCGCATTCCCTTATTAAATTGTAAAGACAATAAAAGAATATATATATATAAGACAAATTATTCTTAAAGCAAATAACATTTTGTGATAATCTTGGATATTCTAAATCCGTCAGTATTCGTACCCTTAAGTGTGTGTGTATTTAAACCAATACTTGGAAAGTCACTTGTGTAATAAATCAGAATTCAAACCATAGAATAATATCATTGAATCGTGAATATATTTCTCCAAATCTCGACCACATCGTAAGAAGTGTTTGGTTGTGAGTCAAACAAGCCCTATTAGCTCGATTTTGCCTAAACACCTCAAACTTGACCTGCCCATTGCTCAGCCTCATTTGCGAACTCACATTGTACGAATTCTTCGATGAATTGACAAAACTCTCCTCAGACAACATAGCAAGATCTTTGGTATAGATACTGAATATTCATCCTTACTTCAATTCAATAACTGATTCCGATTTTAAATTCTTCTCCAAAATCACATGCGACTCTCCTTTCTCGGTGCGTGTATCACATCAAGAATAAAAAGCCAATTTCAGGTCTATAATCATACAAATGTGTTTTTTTTTGGTTCTTGTAAGACTATAGACTTACTAGTTGAATTGTGTAAAAATGTTTCATTTCAAAATTATGCTCATACATATTATTATACCAGAAGTTCATACAAATATACCAATTTAGTTTTACCCTGCCTTTTCGGATAAACTAAATCACAATTCTTTTTATTTAAAAATATACAGATGGCCAATCTATTTGTTGACATGGGTGTGTGTGAAACCTGCACGTTCCTGCTCGTGCTCGATGAAGGTTAACCCGTAGGCACTGTAGAGTATTGTTTCGCACAAACTACCGCACATCGGTCTTAAATCGAAACTTCGATTTACTAAGCCTAACTTCTAAGTATGTGCAAACCAATTGATGTCTTTAGAAAATACTCCCGTCCGTACCTCTAAAGATAGAAGACCCCCCGTTTTCGGATCCGAATACTTTCGAACTTAGCTTGAATACATACAAACAACATTCAACTCAAAAAGTCCACTCATTCATCCTCTCATACATCGCACTACAGGCTCCTACATTCATTTTTCCTCATCGACTTAGTCAGAAGAACATCACCCATTATGTATTCAAAATCCATACTACTTTACCTTTCTAAAATATCCCCAGTTCCCCTTTACTTTTTTCATTAAAATCAAAATAAAGATTTTCTCTAAATTGTCCATCCACTTCACTCATTTCGTATTTTTGTCATACTCTAAAAAAAACTCGTAATTACTTTACCCACCTGATTCAATTCACCTCTAACTACCCTTTATGAAAAATATCGAATTTCAATTTATTAAAGAAACTCAAAATACGTATTAATGGAATCGAACCATTACGTAATCATCCATGTAACTTATCGAATTTCAACTTATTAAAGAACCTCAAATACGTATTAATGGAATCGAACCATTACGCAAATCATTCGATGAAATATACTACTAGCGACCTCTAGTTAAAATTTCCTACAAACTCATTCGTTTCTTATACTGTTGCAAATCTTTTACTGCGGTACAACGTATATTGTGACATCACTATTGTCCTTTAAAAAATTCCGTCTGTAATCGATTCCTTAATCGATCTTATCTTAATATCCCTATTGAATACTACATATTGCTTAAATATTGTCACACTGTTTAATTAAATAATATATATAAAAAAATGTACTTGTCTATTTTCTATAAATGTTACGTAAATCTTACGAACTAGGTAAGTGAATCTATACCTTAATAATATTTTACTACTTATGTCATCTTATCTCTTTAACCCGGCAACACCGTCTTACGACATGTCAAATGTCAACATTTTTTTTCCATAACCTATATCTATTCTACGAAAAGGGAATTAAATTACGAATAGAAGAATAATGAACAACGAATAACGTAGGAGTGAATAGCTAATGAAGAATTCAACTTGAAGCGTTCATAGCCCTTCCTGGGTCAAGGCCCGATAGTCCGCGTGGTTTTTTGTAAATCGCTATCACTTTACAAAAAGCACGATTTTCTCAACTCACCGTACAACGTGGTATCAATCCTCTATCTAGTCGCCTAGTGCGATTGGCAACGAGACATTGGCAGATATGGTCGCTTAACTGTGACCGGTTGCCATTAAAAAAAAAAATAGAATAGAATGAACAACGAAACGGATTGTAATGAAGAAAACTGTGATAAAATGAGTCTACGATAATAAGGTAACTATTTTCTATGCATGTTACTATGATCTGACTAAAATATTGAGCAAAGAAAAATCGTGTTGTATGTTTACAATCAAAATTTGTTTTTGTTACAGAATCAAAACAATTACGTTAACCTCCGCGCAACGGTTATAAGTTGTATCTCAAAATGTATGCAAATATAATGAGATCCGGATAATTAAACAGTATGTGATGAAATCGAACTCCACGCCACCTGAAACATACTATCAAAATGTAAGTTAACAAAAGTTTTAACTGCGTTTGTTCATAAAGTAAATCTTGATTCTTCTGTACGCCAATTTATGCTCTTTTCTTGATTCTAATATCTTCTGTCTTCTATTTCCAGACTGCTGGTAACTCTTGAAAAACTCTTCAGTACAAACTAATCTTGAATGAACCAAAAATTATGAAGGATGACATGAACTCCCTACATCTACTGCTGCAACTTATTGGAACTTCTTTACTAGGTAATATTATTTATCTTACTCTATTATTGTCACAATCCTGAAGAACATAGTTGTTAAAAAAAATATCTTCATGCTAATTTTCATGGAACTGAATTCGATCAAAAACAACAGGTACTTCTTCGGGTCGAAGTTTTATTGATTTCTTCCTATAATTACTGCTAATTCTTTTCTTGTCTTCATCCTATCATTTTCTCAAATCTGTTTCCATCACCTGATTACAATTTTCATTTCATTTGAAGACGAACAGCTTAATGAACTACATTTATTTTCCTACTGCTATAAATGTATATATCTCAAAGTAAAGTATGTAAATGTACTGTATAGTTGTGCAATAACAAATAACATTTAATCTAACTTGTTTCAATAATTATTTATTTTACTTTCCAGATTTTTGGATTTCAACGGCGACCTCCACACAAAATCTACTATAAATCTAAAATGTAACCTGAGTATCACGACTAATGCATAATAAGAACTTGATTGAAGATGTATCTACTTATTTATAAGAATACTTAACAGAACTGAATACCTTAATTAATCTAATGGTAACAATACAGACATACTTACTTCGCTTTAAAAAAAAAATAAATATAAACTGCTTTCCTTTTCTTTCTGATTCTGTGGTTATACTCTTAACCTACATGTGAACATATATGTGAGTCATTCTAATGATAATCTATAAGCCATAAATGTACCAAAATTATTGTAATAAAATTACTTTCATTTCATTTGTTTCATTATGTGCTTTAAGAACTCAAAAGAGATCGCCCCCCCACTTATGAAATCACTAACACTCCTACTTTCCTTATAATTGCTATATTTAATATTTCTAACAAGTCTTATATTAAGCTAAAAGATTAATAACTTAATATTGTAGCTAGGGTCATGTTTATCAGATCTCATTGTGAAACATTTCCTACACTAAACTAAAGCCTATAAATAAATCTACGCCCCCCGAAATAATAAGTCCTTAGTATCCTCATAGTCTATCCTTAATTTCATAACAAATTTACAACACAGCTTGAACTAATAACTGATGTAAAAAAAACTTCTTCACAACCTCGTATTTTCTGTAGTCAAGAACAATGACATCTCTATTCTACCTTACTTAACTAATTTCCTACGATATTCCGACTTTATAACTAAACTAAAATTAAATTTATTTAAATAATCATTCCATCTCGATATCATATTAATTACTGATAAATGATAACAGATAACACCCTGTCACTTGTCAACTGTCAAATCAAACCTGCTCGCAGGCGTTTTGTTCACTCAGCCTGGCTTATGCTTTTAATTTAAAAAATGAATTACCTATTATTATTTTTCCCAATTATGTAAATAATGCATAAATAATATTAAATGTATCCCTAAATATCTAAATCTTATGTTATATTAATAAAATGAACACATTGAGTAGAGTTGTGTCTACGTATCTGACTTGAGCTAAAGTAAGTATATTATTACTTAATATTATTATTTTATGTAACGTAAATTATTATCTAAAACTTAAATAAACCACCTATTTAATTATTAATCAATGTTAAAAGTAACCTTTTGTAAAGCGTGAACACAAACGTAACGAATTTAATTTTATCTCAAATAGTCCACTATTGAACTATAGATAACACAACAAAGTACCTGAATGAACTGTCAAGGTGTCAAATGTCAATTACTGAGTAAAATATCTTATTTAAAACAAAATCACGTTGTTCTAATATAAGTTTTTTGTTTCAGGTACTATTACTATGTGAAATAAGAAAAATATCGTGTGTTATATCAAGAAGCTACTCTATTCACTATAGTTTGTGTATAAATATGCAACAAAATATATTTCGAGGCGACATGCACCTAACAACCCATCACGGCGAATCTCTTTTCCATTCTCACGTCAGCAATTGTACCCATAAGGGCATAATTCAAACTCAAATGTTCAAAGATCCCTTCAGTAAAACCGTCACTAACAACTCCACTAAAATTCCAAAACGAATAACAATTGTCGATCTACAAACGCAAGGAGACAACAAGACATGGAACCACACGATGAACAGCAATTGAACAAATCCTCGGTCAACGGCACCAATTGTAATACCTATCTAGACTATCTGCTAAATAAATACATCCTGGGAACGCGCACCAACTGTAATGTCTATCTACCTACGTACTTAAACTCTAGAGCTATCCTGAGTCACGGGACCACCAATCGTAATGTATGCTAAGCCCTAACTAAAGGTACAGGTCCTTCGTCTGCTTCACCCTCCTCACTAAACTCTACTCCTACAACAAAACCCTAAGGAAACCCTTCAACGACTACCTAGTCTTCCAAAACCTACAACTAACCAAACCTAGCTATGAAAGGATCTTTATACAGTTGAGCTGAACATTTCTTATAACGAATGGCCAAAAAAAAGTGATCGGTATAACCGTTGTGAACGTCTAGATGGTAGGAACCTACGTTGAAGTAGTAACTCAGTATCTTTTAAGGATATCTAGCCGTGATGTGTTGCGGAGTGCCTCCGTGCCTATACACTGTGCTACTATGTATTTTTGATAATTGAACCTAATAAAGTTGTAATCTGTTTCCTTCTTAACCCTAGCTTCTATCCTTCTGCTAACTTGGTTCTTTATACTAAATATATTTTCAACTTAACTTAATGTTATCGATCCTCAAAATATAAATATAATGTTTCCAGTGTAGTCCATCCTTCAAAAATATCTACAGCTCTTATAACATGATTCAGTATGGGATATTCTACTTTTATTAAATATTAGTTATATCATTTCTATATGAAATATAAACTCATTCAGTCCACAAGTAAGCTATAGATATATTAGATTACTCTATGTAACAATAAAGATAAATATATGAATCAAAACCAAATATTATTAGAATTCTAAGATGAGAGATAATGTTTTCTTGGAATTGCATGTCTGTTCCAAGAATGTTTAGTAGACAAGTAATTTTGTACAATATGAAACTACACTTCATAACTAATCTATAAATAGATTGAAGTTATTGAAAATATAAGGTTTTATTACAAATCTAATGAATCTTAAGTTTTCATGTTCGACCAAATTAAATAATTTTTGTATGATATATTAATATGGAATAATGGTATGGATTTCATACTTTTAGTAAGTTCCAGTAGGATATTCTAAAGTAGACTAGGTCTAAACTAGGGCTCCCGGTATCCGTGTTACACGCGGAAACGTGTACACGGGTCCTTAACACCGGCGGTACTAACAACCCGATCTACACGAACCGGCTAGGAAACGTTTCCTTCGGAAACGGGTCGACACGGACCCGCTAGGAAACGTGTCCTCTAGGAAACGTTTCTGAGTTTGGATCCGGATCCGCGGTTCGCGCCTTCACTCGGGTATTGAATACACGTCTGAGCGACCCGCCCGGACCAGTTATTATTTGAGTTGAAGTTGAAATGAAACGGATAATTTGTTCATTATTGAATGAAAAACTGATTTTATATTATTACGTACGGAGGAAAAAAGATCGAATAACGTCATATAAAATATTTTTTTCTGCTTTTTTATAATCACTATTAGGGTACTGATCAGAGATGGGCATTATTCGATTAATTTTTTAGTTAACTAATCAATCGATTAAAAATATCATTCGTAATTTTTTATCGCGATTAAATTAGTTGTGAGAATCTTCGACTAACAATTGAATTAGTTTTAGTTTCAATCGACTAAATTTCACGATTAAATCATTATTAAAACTACGCAGTCGCTCGTTTTTGCATTTTTATTTAACTTGCAATATGTAACTACGAGTAGGTACGTACATTGTAGGTACTCGTATGTTGTATCACTTGTATCTATGTTGGTTTGGGTAGAATCTTGCAACTTATTTTGAAGCAGATATCTTCAACCGATTGAGCTAAAATTATGTATATATTCAAGTTTAATTTGTAACGCTTGAATGACAATGCAATATTATGGGCCATATTAACAATATTATAAGGATAAATAACGAAAAACTGCAATGTTTACAAATCGCAAACAATATAGTAGTTGGTGCTCTATTAATATTTTGATACTTAAAGTACTAGTTCTAACGAGTATTGTAAAGTCCTATACGATACTGAGTAAATTATAGACATAGATACATATTATCAATATTTTGCTGTCTGTGTCATTAGTACAACTCTGTTTAGTGTCACGCGGCGACAAAACAATGGGATAATCCTACTTACCTGGAAGTTGTTTGTTGCATTTTGGTGCAAGTGCCGACGAATCTTCTAAAAATAACACGTTCTATTGAATTAAACATCTGCATGTTGTTTATTATCTATTTTGTTGCGGTCTATTTTGTTTTCACCGTGTGGTCATTTACAATATTTAAACCTCTTTGTAAAGAAATCTCAGCATTAACTATTGTACATTTTCCTTGCGTCATTCTACATTTAAATATATCAACATGATATATTTTATTTATTAGCGCTATTGCCAATATATATATTGGAGCGGCAGCGAATTGATCGATCAGGCTATTCCATGTAAGGCTCATGCTTCATAAATTCATACTAATAGATGTTTTGAGGTATCTAGGTCATATTATATTATATTCTAGATTCTAGGTTCTGTCATTTTAGATTCTAGGTGATTATTACTTATTACGATGCTCTTACGATTATTACAGCAAATATAGGTAAAGGTTTAAGGGCACGGACCCTAGGTAAAAAATAAGAAAGAGAACGATGTACCTATGAAGGAGGAAAAAAATATACCTACTTTACTAATCCATATTATAGCTTACATAGACATACCTACATTACATTACATTAACATAGACATACCAAGTTTTTCGTTCAATTTGCTTCTAACATTAGTCGTGGAAAAATAGTCTAACTAATTAGTCGATCACAAAGTTTAGTTGTCCGAAATCAATCGGCAACTAAATTAGTTGCACTCTATACAACTAAGATTGATCAGTCGTCGTTTTCAATCGTCAATCACAATTAATTCTGTTAATTTTAATCGTTAGTTGTTAGTCGATTACATTTTGCCCATCTCTGGTACTGATTAATACCTAACACCTTGCATAATACATAATTCGATTATGATAATGGATGTAACATTATGGTGTTAGGTGCAAAAAGTTGTCATACCTACCTACCTTCTTACGTTACCTGCTATGGCGACTTTTTTTAAGATTAGATATGAATAGGATTAGGGTTGCACTGCAGCTGCACTAGCAGATAACGACAATACCCATTGTTTATCGTCATAAATTAACCGCGACAATTTTACTGATAATACTTACAAGTTGTTTTGACATTAGGCCTGGAAGACCTTTTATTCGTTAAAGTTGAAGGAGAGGCCGCTTTCATTTAATAAAATTAAGCAACAAAAAATAAATAAATTAGCGTATTAAACAAATCGCAAATACAGAAAATATTCTCAGAACATGTTAAGCCCAACCCAATATGCATAATGTAATGAAGGATTAAAATATTATACATATGAGGAAATATCTAACACAGTTGCAATAAATCCTTATATCAGATTATAGTTCATATTTATACCCTCCGAAAAATTTGAGGAATTTACACAATTTTAATAACTGATAAAGTAAAAAATATCGTTTTATTTTTAACGATAACGTCATATTACATAAATTTAAACGTCAATTCTATTATACACGTCGACAAACTAAAGTCGCTGTCGTGTCATTTGACGTTATTGCACCAAAAATGCTAGAAAAAGTACGATCCCTGATTATTATACTCCATTTCTCACTCCATAGCTTTTAAAAGAATAACCGTAAGATGGCCACAACACGTCAACGGCGGGTCGGACCCGCGTGTGATTGAGATCCGTGTACACGGGTACACGGGTACACGGGTCTTAATTACACGGGTCTTTATTACACGTTCCAAACGGGCCAGAAACCCGTTTCCGTGTAACAGAGAAACGGGTACACGGAAACGGGTACACGAAACCCGGACACGACCGAGAGCCTTAGACTCTAAACAAGAAGTAATTGGTTGGTGAATAGAATTCTGAGTTTTATTGAAATCCTTCGACCGCATACAAAATATTATCATTAGACTGTGTTATATTGTAATGCTATCATCTCATTCTCCCAAAAATATTTAGTTTTGTTAAAATAATGGCGGCTACCATCATGTCTAATGACATGGGCAATCGACTAAAAAAACATGGTTACTTCATGTGTACATATTGAGGGAAAATCGTTCCTCGGAAAATAAAACAAATTTCTGTTAAATCTGTTTGGTGTGTTATTTTAAATATCACCAAACCCATGTTCTCTGGATGCCGTATGATTGCCAGATTTGATCTTTTATTGGCCTTCGGGCTCTTTTAGAGTAAAGATCTCTCCCGGATCTATGAATCTTTACTATCTATATTTGTTATTAAACAACACGAATTTTCTTCACTCGTGAACTAAATGAATTCTCACTTCATTCATTACAAACAATAGATTTGTATAACTTGGGTTTTCGTTTAACTATACTCAAAAACATGTCATTCATCCCTGAAACATAATAACTCATTGTTGTCAAATTGAAGTCTCTTTCAACTCTCGATTGACTCATTCTGATAAAGGAATTCTTCTACGTCTCTGTGATATAAATTAATTCAATTCTGAGGTCTGTGATGTAAATACGGGAACGAATAACTTTCATTATTGTCATCCATAAGTCCCCGGCTTCTTTTAGCAATTTACACTTCAGATACTCCAAATCCAGCCATAGAAATGCTTTGTTTTCCATACTATACACAATTTCCTTATCAAAATTATAACATAGTTTAATATTATTTCTGTTCATTGAAAGGGCGAATGTCATCTGTCAGCTGATTCGACCTAACTTTAATGTTGCCATCTTACACTACCGATGTCTGTTATAAGTACATTACTTTACCAAATTTTAAATCATAATCGGTAAAAATTATCTGATTGTTTCTACAAATATCTATGTAAAATTAAAGGTTTTAAATATCTGAAAGGTATAAATAACAGATTTCTCTATTCCACTCCTTATAAACTGTCACAAGATTTTGTTTTTTACTACAGACAACCCGAGCCATAAACACTAATAAAACAGTAGGTTAACATCTGCATTTACTGTATCTGACGAGATTAAAATAATTTGAATAGATGTTATGTTAGTTAATGATGAATGGCCGATTGCTCGGAAGATAAAGAACCCCGTTCTAATATTCCTATTAAAGTGTACCTAACACCATACCCCTGTTTGCCCTAGCTAGCACCAATACTAGAGGCCTAAACCTCATATTTACATTTAAACGTGTATGGAACCTAGGTAAGCTAAACTATAAATTCGGGAGATTAACCCGAGGTTGGACTAGAATCCGTGTAATTGGGTCCCCCCTACGCGGCTGACGAGACACCGGAAGCGTAGAGTAACCCGCCCTAATATGTGTAGATAATGCAAATATATAAATATATATGTATATGAGACCAAACCTGGAGGTCCATCTGATTTCAACAAGTGTGGATATCCCACATGCCCAACGTGTGGACCTTGCATTCACCAGACAAAGCACTCTAGATCTGTAGGCTTATCACTGCGCTTGTAAATGGCAAGTGTCCGGGTCGCCTAGCCCAGATAAAAACTAAAGAGTCTGAAAGATATTCGTTTAACAGCCGCAAGGTTAAATATCTTTCATCTGGCAACCATGTACCAAAACACTATTTCTGGCATGTAAATAAGCTTAATAGCTTTCAAAAAAACAACAAAATCCCACAACATTTCAATAAATAATTATAGATCAGAAAAATAATGTAATCCCAACAGAAATTCCCCTTAGAATTAAATTTAATACCTTATTGCCAAACGATAGTGTTACCAAGTCGAAGTCGCAAGTAAGAATGAATGAACTCTATAAAATCCGTCCCTATTTATACCAATATTCCCCGACACGCTAGACAAATAGACGCCCTAGACAAATAGACGCCCTAGACAAATAGACGCCCTAGACAAATAGACGCGCTGGACTCGCGGAAAACTCTGGACATTTCTGGACACGCCCACAGACACGCCCACGCCCATAACTTTGATCCTTATGCAGTATAAATAAAGCTCAATTCTTCCGTTGGAAAATTTTGTGAATAGTAATTTGCTATTTTAAAAAGGTAGGGTGCTTAGTTATTGGAATATTTTTACTTGCTTTCGTAAACATTAATACAGTTACTTCTATTAGGCATTTGTATTGTATTATAACTATTCAATGATGATTTTAGTATTAGCCGGCGAAATATGATGCTATTGATGATGACAATGATGATGTGAGTCTTACGATGGTGATATATGATTATAATATGATGGCGAGCACATGACGTGAACATGTGAATCGCTACATACTCCACGTATGCTGATTTCGCGCGAAAATCTTTATTACGGCTACGTATCGTAAAGGGGTTAAGCGATGACTTGTTATGCGCTATAATAGTACGCGGTATAAAAGATCCACAAATACGTGCGGCTGCTACCAATGCAAAATTGACGCCGGAAACAATCGTGGAGTTCCTATCAATCTATGCAAAACCCCATCGTTCTAGTGCAAGTGTACGAATACCTGCATCTACACCGACACGCGCTAACCGGTTAGCTAATGATTCATCGGACAATAGACGCGACCGCAAGCGGCCTGGTACAAGTACACATGCACAGACACGATGTTATAATTGCAACCAATATGGACACAAAGCACACTCTTGCCCGAAACGTCACAAAACTGAATCTAAAAATAGTAGTACAAATGAAACTAAATCTGAGACTACCCCCATACCCACGAGTAAATTCGCCTCAAAAATAGTGTGTACATTTTGCAAAAAAATAGGTCACCTCGAAGAGAAGTGTTTTGCGAAGGAACGTTCTGAAACGCGAAATAAAGCAAACGTGAACTTTTGCCGCGAGATAACTTGTGACCATTCAAAAAGTGACATCATATCAGCAGTAATTAGCGGTGTACCTACCGACGTGCTTATTGATAGCGGTTCAAGCATTTCTTTAATATCAAGTGAGCTCGTAAAACACTTTTCTTGCCGTACTAACCCGAAAGTACAAATATTACGCGCATTAGGTGGGGTAGAAATGCGTTCTGATGGATTCGTCACCTTGCCTATCGAATTTAGCGATGTTACATTGGAAGTAGATCTTTACGTTGTGCCCCGCGATTATCTCAATGCACCAGTGCTTATAGGCACTGACGTACTTAACAGGGAGGGTATTGCGTATATTCGAACAGGCGATTCTCAGCGAATAATTAGAACCAGTCTGGATGTAAACACCGTGACTCATAGTGAACCGAATGTGCAGCTCGACTCGATTAATACGCCGCTCTGTGGAGACGAAAAAGCGCGATTGTTATCTGTGTTAAAAAAGTACTCGGAGTACTTTCTCAGTGGCACAGCCACTACTACGGTTAAAACTGGCGAGATGCACATTCGTCTTACTAGCGAGGAACCTATACATTACCGTCCATACAAGCTATCACATGATGAAAAGCTACGCGTGCGTGAAATTGTCAACGACTTAAAGGAAAAGGGTATAATTCGTGAATCAGAATCTTCGTACGCGAGTCCGATTTTGCTCGTAAAAAAAAGAACGGATCAGATAGAATGGTCGTGGATTATCGCGCACTAAATAACATCACCATAAAAGACCGGTACCCTCTTCCTTTAATCGAAGACCACATAGATAGGCTAGGGAGATGTAAATACTTCACTGCATTGGATATGGTAACAGGTTTCCATCAAATCAAAATTAATGAAGATTCGGTACATTGTACCGCATTTGTGACGCCAGAGGGGCAATATGAATATCTCAAAATGCCGTATGGGCTCTCAAATGCACCTGTTGTTTACCAGCGAATCATATCCGATACATTGAGGTCTTTCATTGATGCAGGTAAAGTTCTCGTATACATTGATGACGTCATGTTGCTAAGCGACACTGTGGAAGAGGGCTTGTCTGCTCGACTCTGTCCTCGAAACTTTGACAAAAGCGGGATTTTCTATAAATTTACGCAAGTGCGCTTTCCTGACTGCCGAAGTGGAGTATCTTGGGAGGACAATTAGTAACGGTCAGGTCCGGCCGAGCGTTCAAAAAATAACTGCATTAGTGAAGTCTCCAGTTCCTAAAACTGTTAAACAAGTGAGGCAGTTTCTCGGCCTGGCCGGATATTTTAGAAGGTATATCCCAGGATACGCCACCAAAGTAGCCCCCATTGCATCATTGACTCGTAAAAATGTAACTTTTCATTGGGGAGATGAACAGGAGCGAGCAAGACAGGATATAATTACTGTCTTGACTAGCGAACCCGCATTGTTAATTTTCGACCAGTCGTTATCTACCGAGGTCCATACAGATGCAAGCTCGTTAGGTTATGGGGCGGTATTGATGCAGACGGGCAAAGATGGGTGTAAACACGCGGTAGCATTTTATAGCAAAGTTACTGTAGGCGCTGAAGCTAGATACCACTCCTACGAACTGGAGACCCTCGCTGTTGTTAAGGCATTGCAACATTTTCGGCAGTACCTAGTAGGTAAACATTTCAAAGTTATTACCGATTGCAACGCCTTAAAAATGACTCAGCGCAAAAAGGATCTCCTTCCTAGGGTGGCTCGCTGGTGGATGTACTTACAAGACTTTGATTTCACACTCGAATACAGAAAAGGTCAATTTATGCCTCACGCGGACTATCTCAGCCGTAACCCTGTTAATCTGTGTACTGTACAGCAACCTCGGAACTGGGCTCAGGTAGCCCAGGCCGCCGATGACGAAACAATTTCGTTAATCGAAATGTTAGATCAGGGTCAATTGGATAGTTCACGATATGTAAAGAAAAATAATTTACTGTACTACAAGTACAGCCCTGTGGGCGAGCAGCCAAGATTATTGTGTTATGTACCGAAGGGCTTTAGATTAAGTTTGATGCGTGTATTTCATGGCCATGTATAGACAAGAAAGCGCGGAACTCATACGATTATTTACAAATGTAGTATCGATTTTTGGTACGCCTCAATTAATTGTGTGTGATAGAGGGAGAATGTTCGACAGTACTGACTTTGGTAATTGGGCATCCAATTTCGGTATTAAAATTCATTTTATAACCCCCGAATCTCATCAAGAAAACGGCCAAGTAGAAAGGTACTGTCGGACAGTCTTGAACATGGTTAGAATAGAAGTAAATTACAAAAGTGAATCCTGGTCCAACGTTCTTTGGAGGTTACAGTTGATACTAAATACTAACAAGCAGAAAACTACACAATGTTCACCTTTAAATCTGCTCATCGGCTGTGAGACTACCACGCCTGCCATAAATGCCCTTATCCGCGACGTGACGATAGATGGCACTACCCCTAATCGGGCAGCTTTGCGTGATATGCGGCGGCAAAAGGCTAGTGCTCTTTTGACGATGTAGCGAACGCCACGTAATGTTTCGCGAGTATTCCGTACTCCTTGAATCGGAACGTTTTGGTGACAGGCCGCTGCGCGCGACTTTTAAAAAGTTCGAGTAGTGTCACTCTTGACGGCTCTATTATTATCGGTTAGCAATTGCTTATGAAATGTTATTTTATGTTATTTTTGTTACCTAATTATTGTGACAAATAAATATAGTTAATTCATTACATATGTTGTTTGTTCAACTTCGTATTTCTACAGTGGTGACCCCAAGTTTTATTGAACACAGCGTGCAGTGATATATAAGACATAAACAATGTCGGAAACAGATAGTGCACATATAGAAAATAAGTGTGAATCGGCTATTTGCCGCGTTGCTATTAAAATTCCACCATTTTGGCCAGATAAACCTTTACTATGGTTTGCTCAGTTAGAAGGACAATTTTTGCTATCTGGAATTTCTGTAGACGCTACAAAATATTACCATGTGATATCGGTGTTGGACCCTAAATACGCGACAGAAGTTGAAGATATCATTGTGGCTCCACCTGAGGTGGACAAGTACGTGACTTTAAAGCGGGAACTCATCGCTCGATTATCGGCCTCACGGGGTGAGCAACTGAAGCAGCTCATGACAGTTGAAGAGTTGGGTGATAGAAAACCTAGTCAGTTTCTTCGGCATATCCGTTGTCTTGCTGGCACTGGTTATCCTGACGAATTCATCCGATCGGTGTGGTCGAACCGTCTGCCGACAATGTTGCAGAGTATGATTGCGATGCAAGATGATAGCGTACCGTTAGATAAATTGGCGCTGATAGCTGATAAAGTCTACGAAAGCACATCGCACACCATTACACCAAACGTATCCGTTGCTTCAACATCAACTATGCCGCCTTCATCAGTTGATGACTTGAACAAAAAAATCGACGCCCTAACTGTGAGACTCGATGCTATCGGGTTGTCAGCGGAACGCCGCCGAAAGTCCAAAGGAGGAACAAGATCACACCCTGCACGTCGCAACCGTTCCCGAAGCAGTTCTCGTGCTCGCGGCCGCCGGCCATACTGCTGGTATCACTACACGTTTGCGGACAGAGCAGCTAAGTGTATCTCGCCTTGTAGCTATCCAAAAAACTAAATAGGCAGTCGCTTGAAGCAACTAATACTGATACAAGTGGTAGTGCTTCTAAGAGTGACGAGTGTAATTCGGTGTCTAGTCGATTATTCGTCACTGATTTTAAATCTAAAGTACAATTTTTAGTTGACACTGGGTCAGATTTGTGTGTTTATCCTATAAGTTATTTACGCACGCAGAAACGTCACAAGACTGATTATGAACTTTTTGCTGCGAATAATACTGTTATTGCTACTTATGGTTATTTAAGCTTAGCTCTTGATTTTAATTTGAACCGCACGTTTGCATGGCGTTTTGTTATTGCAAATGTAAGCAAGCCGATAATAGGAGTGGATTTCCTATCTTACTATAATTTATTAGTAGATGTACGAAACTCACGTTTAATAGACAATACGACTTCGCTTACATCAGCCGCCGCTGTTGCCTCGGCTTGCACGTGCCCACAAATCAAAGTAGTTTCAGGCAAATCATCCTATCATAAATTGCTAGAGGAATATCCTGATATGGTGCGGCCACTTGGTAGTCCGCAAGAACGCACATGTAAGCACACTACACAACATTATATCAGGACAACCCCTGGCCCGCCTGTATTTGCACGACCCAGGCGACTAGCACCGGATCGTTTAAAAATAGCGCGGCAGGAATTTGAAGACATGGAGCGTACGGGTATCGCCAGGAGATCCGAGAGTGCTTGGTCATCTCCTCTGCATTTAGTACCTAAAAAGGACAGGGGCTGGCGTCCTTGTGGTGATTACCGAGCACTTAATGTGCGCACAGTTCCAGACCGATACCCAGTACGACACATTGGTGATTTTTCGCACAACTTGTTTAATTGTACAGTTTTCAGCAAATTAGATTTAGTACGTGCGTACCATCAAATTCCTGTTGCACCAGAGGACATCCCTAAAACAGCTATCACGACACCGTTTGGAATGTTCGAGTTCCCGTTTATGAGCTTTGGTCTGCGAAACGCAGCTCAGACATTTCAACGGTTCATGGACGAGGTGTTGCGGGGTCTTGATTGTTGTTTTCCATAAATCGATGACGTCTTAGTGGCTTCGGTGAGCGATGAGGAACACGAGAAACATTTGCGGATGGTGTTTGAGCGTTTTAGCGATCACGGTATTTTATTAAATCCTAACAAATGTGTGTTTGCCGTACCGGAAATTGAATTCCTGGGCTACAAAATTTCATCAAAGGGCACAAAACCTATTGGAGACAAAGTCAAGGCCATTCAAAACTTTTCTCAGCCTAAAACAATCAAAGATCTTAGACGATTTCTAGGTGCCATTAATTTCTACCGGCGCTTTATTACTGATGCTGCCAAATTACAAGCACCTCTCCATGCACTGCTTAGTGGACCTTCTGTAAAAAGTAATAGCGTTATAGACTGGACTCCAGAGTTGGAGAACGTCTTTAACGCTTGCAAACAGAGTATTGCTGATGCTGCTCTTTTAGCCCATCCCAATCCACGTGCCCCGTTGGCTATTGTTACGGACGCGTCTGATGTTTCTTTGGGTTCTGTATTACAAAAAGAGGTCCACGGTCACTGGCAACCGCTTGGTTTCTTTTCCAGGAAGCTAACACCAGCTCAGACGAAATATAGTGCTTACGATAGGGAGCTTCTGTCGATTTATGAGTCGGTTAAATATTTTCGTCACATGGTCGAGTTAAGACCCTTCTTCATTATGACTGACCATAAACCAATAGTATCCGCATTTAAAAAATCTCCTGATGCATGTTCGCCGCGGCAATTTCGGTACTTAGACTTCATTTCTCAATTTACCACTGACATTCGATACATTGCTGGTGAGCACAACGTCGTCGCCGACGCGCTCTCGAGAACTGACGCTATAACTGATGGACTAGATCCAATTGCCTTAGCGGCATCTCAAATTACTGATACGGAATTACGGGAATTACTAAAAGTTGGTTCATCCTTAAAGCTACAACAACTTAGCTTAGGTAATGTTAAACTGTTCTGCGATGTGTCTGGGCCTGTCAATCGCATTTACATAACACCCGAATTTCGGAGAACTATTTTTGACTCACTTCATCGCCTTAGTCACCCTAGCGTCAGAGCTACTACTAAATTGATAACTGATCGTTACGTTTGGCCGGGTATTAGGAAAGACTGCCGTAGTTGGGCCAGAACGTGTATTTCATGTCAGAAGTCAAAAATTTCTCGGCATGTTTATGCCCCGGTTCAGGATTTCAAGCCTCCGTCAGCACGGTTTTCACATGTACATTTAGATCTGATTGGACCGTTGCCGATTTCAGACGGTTACAAATACTGCTTCACCGCGGTTGATAGATTTACTCGCTGGCCCGAGGCGTTGCCCATCAAAGACATAACGGCGGAAAGTGTCGCAAAAGCATTTATAGAGACGTGGGTAGCTCGATTTGGTTGCCCTGAGAAGGTAACCACAGATAGAGGTAGACAATTTGAGTCTCACCTGTTTAGCCAAATTGCGTCACTGACCGGCTTTAGTCATTTAAAAACAACCGCATATCATCCTGCTTCTAATGGAATGGTGGAACGTTTTCACCAACAGCTAAAGGCAGCTATTATGTGTCATGCAAATGACATCTGGACAGAATCCCTTCCACTTGTACTTCTGGGTATTCGCAGTGCATGGAAGGAAGACCTGTCAGCATCAACAGCGGAGTTGGTTTATGGAGAACCACTTAAGCTTCCCGGCGATTTCTTTAATCTGACACCTAACAGACCAACTGACTACACAGATTTTACGGCTAGGTTGAGACATCATATTAAGAAATTACAGCCTTCGTCTGTAGCACGTCATGGCACTCACAAGGTGTTTGTCTTTAAAGATCTTTCGACGGTGACACACGTGTTCCTACGGCAAGATTTTGTGCGTAGATCACTGCAACCACCTTATGCAGGTCCGTTTAAGGTATTAGAGAAAAACGATAAATATTTTAAAATAGATATAGCCGGTAATACCGTTTCAGTTTCAATCGACAGACTGAAGCCGGCGTTTATCCTTGCAGATGAATCGTGTAGTTCAAAACAATCGTCCGTTCCGGATTCGGTAACAACGCCAGTTGTAATTCCTGTAGCTCCTGTTCCTCCTATCGTTGAGCCTAGATCGACTCGTTCTGGTCGTCAGATATGGTTGCCTGAACGTTATCGACACTAAAGGTCTCGGGGGAGGCTGATGTAGCGAACGCCACGTAATGTTTCGCGAGTATTCCGTACTCCTTGAATCGGAACGTTTTGGTGACAGGCCGCTGCGCGCGACTTTTAAAAACTCTTGACGGCTCTATTATTATCGGTTAGCAATTGCTTATGAAATGTTATTTTATGTTATTTTTGTTACCTAATTATTGTGACAAATAAATATAGTTAATTCATTACATATGTTGTTTGTTCAACTTCGTATTTCTACAACCCAAAACCAGGCAAGCCAGGACGCACGTGTTAACCAAAATAGGAAGGCTCCACGACCGTTTGCTGTCAACGACCTGGTCTTCGTCAAAAAATCGTCTCAAGCTAGTAATAAGCTTGATAGCGGTGTACGGGGTCCATATCGTGTCATTACCGCTCTGCCAAATAGCCGATACGAATTGCGACTCGTAGCTGGCTCTTTTGGCAAAACTACACAGGCGGCCGCTGAGTACATGCTGCCCTGGAGCGGAGAGTGGACCCCCGAGACCTGTTCAGCTTTTTTTGAAAGTAAGACATATACTCACTCTTCTTAACAAATCTGTCCAATGCTTCCCAAAAAAAAAAATGTTTACTTATTCTCCCCTTAAATATTTACTATGATACTTTTCATTTTTCTTTTATTTCCCAATTTCTAATTTTGTGGCTTTATCATTTATTGAGTAATAAATTGCGAGATGTCATGTGTAAATTTTTGTGACGTTACCCTGCACTTAATATAAGACTCCGATGGGTTTAAGTTCTTGCAGCCTCCTAATAATGTCTCCGATGGGTTTAAGTACATACATTGTTTCCCAATAGACTCCGACAGGTGTAAGTCCCGCCGTGGCCTCCTAAGGTCTTAGATGGGCGTATGTGCTTCCGTGGCTTCCCTATAGACTCTGACAGGTGTAAATCCCGCCGTGGCCTCCTAATGTCTCCGACGGGTGTAAGCACCTACATACGGGGCCTCCCAACAGACTCCGATAGGTGTTAATGCTCGCGCGACAACCCCAGTCTTGGTGCGGTAACGAAACAGTTTTATATTTGACAAGGTGCATAGATAACACTGATCACCGATTTATAATCTCATAGGTAATATATTTTACAAGTAAAGTTAAAAAGTTCATAATATGCATAGTAACGTTTTCCCTTATGTACTGTAGATGATGTTGTTTATTGTACGTTCGTAGGTCGATAACCATCTTATTGCGACATGTTGCAGTCTATGAGTGTGCAGTTAACTTCTCTTCATTTGTAACCTTTAAAACTTCCGATCGGCCCTGGTATACTTATTGTTATATTTGTCATAACATATGTATCTTTGCTCCACAGGTGACGAAGGCCTAAGTGATGACTCTGCCACAGACCTGGAGCCTGGACCAACCAAGGAGGGCATCGGGACGCTGCCCTGTCAGGAGAGGCCGTGTTAGCTGACCACCACTAGAGGGCGCCTCGGGCAGCGAGGGCATAAATACCAGCGGAAAGTAGCGCGCCTCCTTCTTCTGACGACAGGCGTGCGCTCGAAGGGACGTGTTAGGGTTACTTCCAGTATAATGCAGCCTTGCGTTTTAAGCCTCTGCAAATTGGGGTAATGGAACGGACTGCAGCAATGATGTCAATTATTTTATATTATAAAAATTTAACAGAAACCAAACGTTATCTTATACAAAACCCTTTTATTGGTTTGTTTACATTCTTTTAAATACCTAAAAATACGGACTAGGTATAAATTAAGTAAATTTAAAGTAAATGTAAATTTATAACCGCTATTTTGAAAATTTCGAAAACCTAAGTCGATGAAAAAAATACTGTAATACATATCGAACATACTCAAAAAAATTCATGAGAATCGGTTGAGAAATGCAACATTAAGGCAATGCAACAACCGGTAAGCGCATGGAAATCCAAACATCCGGGCATACGAAATAATTTTGGGCCACGCTGAAACAGAAATGCTTTGCTCGCTCGGTCAGTTACTTAACATTATTCGGGGAACAATCACAAACGTCACCTCACTGAGCAAAGTGATTCAGCGGCCGGCGGATTCAGGCGAGCGACGCCATATTGCCAGCCGTCCCGACTGCCGAGCGCACCCGACGTTAGCCGAACGCGACCCGACAGTATATTGTTGTAAGTTTCGGTGCGGCCGAAAGGTTCGGCTGTTTTGTGGCCGAAACCGAACCTTTGGCCGAAACATGATTTTTAGGCCGAAACTGGCCGAAACCGAAACCGAAACTTCGGTCGGTCACTATTTTTTAGTTTCTAATTCTTTTAGGGTGATGTCAAATATTTTGCCTTCTAAAATGGTTCCGTCGCCAATGAAAGAGAGCTGCTGAGCTGACGTAAACTTATTAACATAAGAATTGCATTAAAGTCTTAATATTTAAGCAGCTGAGTAAAGTCTATCCGTTTTGCGCACTTTACTGTGGATTTTCTTGTTTGTTCTGTGGTTACTTAGCTACTTTTAGCCTTATACTTACCTGTATTTACAACCATGTATTAGTAATAGTACGTCCCTACTAAACTCGGTTTTTTATTTCAATGCAAGAAAAAGAATCTGTCTTTGTCAAACGATTTGTCTCGTAGAATGCCAGTTATAAATCGAATTTTGCAGAAAATTCTATGGACGTTTCGAAAACACGGATTATTTATTTAGTACCTAATATTCATTTAGCGAAGAAATGACGCTGGTCAATAGTAGTTTTGAATAACTGATTGCGTCATAACTTCATATTAAGTATCTTTTAGTAAATCGAAGGGGACCCACTGTTACAGGGTTTTTATTTGATAAATTTCACCTATTCCCCATTTTCGTCAAAACTTTACAAATGTTTCAACTTGGTGGTAATGAATAGAATAGGTTGAAAAGCAAACATAACGGTTTATTCAATAATAATAACACAGGAATTACATTTTCATAATAAACTAAAACAATTTATAAAACTAAACTTAATAGTAAGTAAAACTAATTATAAAACTAAAAGGGTTCTATGAACCGTTCCGGAAGGTGCCTGACTCAAAGGTCCCTAGAATACTAGCGGAGTTGCCGCGCTGTATCGCCAGGGAGGTCCTTTGAGCCAAGTATTCGCCGGAACGGGGGTCCACGCCGCGGTCTCTCAACCTTCGCGCCAAAGCCGCGACAAACGCCTTAGCCTCAGCGCACCATGGCCCACCGGTCTCTACGGCAACCGGGACGAACTCATACACTGGTTCCTGCTTCTGGTACGTCTCTCTACTGGTACGTGCTTTAGTTTAGCGGCGGTTTCGGCAGGTTGCGTCCCTTATAAGGCTGCGATAACCCATAGAATAGGTAATATCAATAATGATGATTCTTGAAACTATCATTAACAGTATTATAATGAGTAGGTATTACAATAATTGCAATGATAATAAATTAATTATCAACTAAAGGAAATAATTATAGACTGCCACGGCTGCAGGAAGAGCCGCGGCTACCGTACACTTACCTAATCTTTATTATAGTGATATTTGAATAGCACTTAAAAGAAATGAAAATGGGCCGAGTTATAAGAGATAAAACCACGATAAAACTATGCCCCAACGGGATGCCATGGCGGCTCTAAAGATATGAGTATGACTTGATCAAAGCTGGTTAGCCTTCACTACCAGTGGATCGGACTTTGCTTGGGAGTTTAATCCGCTAATAGAACCAAAAAAGGGTTCGACTTTTTCGTCTCCGCGTAGGATAGTCGCAGCGTATGAAAAAAATATACATATAGGTATATTAAAAGGTGCCCACCTTCTATGAAAATAATAAATATTCTAATAGATATTTTTTTCATACGCTTTCGCTCTTGACTTTTTTCGCACATGTAAAATTAGCCCACGTAGTTCGTTTTCTATTGGGAAACAGTATGACATTTTGGAGTACAGCAATGCCATTTGGCACGGGTATTATACACGTCTACCTGAGCCCAAAACACCCGGTAGCCGGACTGAACACCGCGTCAGAAGGGGGGAGGGGGGGTTCAAAATACAGTGCTCCCGTCGTTCAGAAAAAAAAATCTGGCGGATTAGTTTGGACCGTTAAGTCAAGTTTGGTGGCGTTATCCGGTAATAAGATGATGCCATTACCTGTGCCAGTTTTTTAGGGTCCCGTAGCAAAATATGACGCAATCCTTAAAATAACAAACTTTCAGTACTAACAAAATGTAAACAAACCCTTATATTTTCATATTATTTGTATTAAACTTGGTATATAAAAAATACTATCTAAAAGCCAATTTAATACAGATTCTAAAAACATTAACAATAAATATAAATTTGTCTATTTTCAATGAAAAATAAAATATTGAAAGTACTGCAACGTTCGTCAGCGCAGCGTAGGGAACGGCAAAAAGACCCGAATACTAAAGTAAAATAAGTATTACTAACAAAAGAAACCAGTCAAGTGCGAGTCAAACTCGCGCATCGAGCGTTCCCTACAAATTTTAACCTTTCTCATCCCATCTTAAGTGGTAGGACCCGGTTAAGTTAAGTTTGCACCTGGTACGTATGGCCCCGCATACAAATGAGGTGTAAGCTTAATCCAAACGGGTAGTCCTCATATAACTTTTGAAAGCACATTTTTTTATGTTTTAATTAGAAATGTATAGTTTTCAGATAATTACCTGTACTGGTGGTAAGACGACATAAGTTGTTAAATTTCATAGTTCTAGGTCAACGGAAAGTACCCTATATACTTTGATTCTCTTGAGAGTGGCGAAATATAAATATACGGCCGTATCTTTTTTTTTATTAATTTAGAACATTGATTTTTTCACGACTTCATAGGATTGTAGACTTGAGTATATGGTTTAAATTTCAACTTGATATCTCCACGCGTTCCCGAGATAAAGGCTTTGACACACATACGGACCGAAGGAACACAAAGTAATTATATAAGGTTTCCGTTTTTGCCGATAGAGGTACGGAACCCTAAAAATAAGATATATCTATAGTTTTTATAATATCTATAAATTAAATTTCTTAAAATAATATATTAATTATAATTGATATTCTATTGTTAGTGTTAGTTTCTTTTGTTAGTAATACTTATTTTACTTTAGTATTCGGGTCTTTTTGCCGTTCCCTACGCTGCGCTGACGAACGTTGCAGTACTTTCAATATTTTATTTTTCATTGAAAATAGACAAATTTATATTTATTGTTAATGTTTTTAGAATTTGTATTAAATTGGCTTTTGGATAGTATTTTTTATATGCCAAGTTTAATACAAAAAATATGAAAATATAAGGTTTTGTTTACATTTTGTTAGTACTGAAAGTTTGTTATTTTAAGGATTGCGTCATATTTTGCTACGGGACCCTAAAAAACTGGCACAGGTAATGAATTTGGCATCATCTTATTACCGGATAACGCCACCAAACTTGACTTAACGGTCCAAACTAATCCGCCAGATTTTTTTTTCTCAACGACGGGAGCACTGTATTTTGAACCCCCCCCCTCCCCCCTTCTGACGCGGTGTTCAGTCCGGCTACCGGGTGTTTTGGGCTCAAGTAGACGTGTATAATACCCGTGCCAAATGGCATTGCTGTATTCAAAATTGTATACCTCTCCATACAAGCATTCCCAATAGAAAACGGACTAACGTCATATTTTTTGTACGGGAGCAAAACTGTCAAAAACTTCCAGTAGAGTCGAATAAAATAAAAATATTCTTCACTTTTCCTGCTCAAAAATGAAGTTATTTTAGTTTCACATAGCGGGGCCAAATTGGTAGTTTTAGGTTCTTGGGTTTAAATGCAAACTGTAGATGAAAATTAAAATAAACTTGATCAGATCGTCAAAAATTTCTGATTATTATGACCCTCAGATACATTTGACATCAATGCGCGACATAATGACTTATTTTAGCTCCTTGTTAAACAATCTAGGTACCATTTCCTTCTCCACGCGAACGGCTTGACTTAAATTCATAACTGTAACCCACGGTCAGGATAGTACCTATAGGGAGAGATTAATAAAACCATTTACTTACGTTTCAAATGCAGTAACACTATATTTTCTTTGTCACAATAACCTTTAACGCAGTAACTTCGATTTAACTACTTAACAGCTACTTCACTGTACTTCACCGAATTAAAGCCACACAAAGACTGAACCCTAGACTTGGAATTGGTTACTGGAAGATTCATTTATTTCCCACTCCATAACACAAAAAGGCGCCATCTGTGACGTAGGTACCCAATTCCAAGTCACATTCAATGTATATACTTTAAACTTAATAATTACTATATTTGACGAATATGTAATCTTTTGTAAATTAGTTATTTGATTTTAAAACAGTATTAAAAATAGGAATATGCCAGTAACTATAATTTTAGACAGCCACTCATTTATCAATAGTTCCAAATTCCTCCGCTAGAGTATAATCATGAAAATATTAGTCAATTTGTTACTTAATTTACGATAAAGCTTACATAACATGTCATAAAATATTATAAAAATTCGACTTCATCGTTTTCTCTGTGATACTAATGCTTGCAAATCTTTTCGTCGATTTTAATTGCCGTTAATTGTAGTTTGGCCTGTAACAGAAAACACGTCATGTTATATTTATACTTCCGAAAAAAATGAAAACATATTTCTGATAACTTCCTCATTCCTCATCATAGACTTTAACATTGCTAATACGCAATAGATACAACAGTTATAGACAGAAGAGACTGTTGTATCCAACAGCATTTTACATTACGATTATCAAACGCATTGAATGAAAAGGCGCATCGGGGCTGCCGCATGGTTCTTAAATCCGCCGCTGCAGCTTAAATCTCTTTCTCAAGGGATATTGGAATGTGTCAGAGCTAGAAAAATATCGATGAAATGGACCGACGAGATAAAAGCCAGTATGTCGGCTGCCGTCAATGAATGCTCACCGAAAGCTACGAGACGAGTGGCGACGTGTCGTCAAACAGGTCACTCAGAACTCTACGAATACATAATGGCCACGAGCAGTCTGTAAATAGAGTACCGAAGAAGTAGATCTGTAATCAATAGATCGAGAACAATCTGCAATGGGGGTCAGATTCGACTATACATATCAATTATGCACCGCAGCTTTGAGACTATTTGGTGCGCATCCAACCGATGACTCCTTCAATGCGTAATGGATAATACTGAATCTAATAACATACATTGCAATTAGCATCGTTTTTGTGTAGCTTATACAGTAGTTTCTTCGACAGTTTTGCGAAAACTTGTACTAACATGAGCATAGCTGTTTTTTTTCTCATATTAATTGTCAATCATGGAGCATTGATCGTGTTGAGTACAGGTCTCAACAGGGCGGCTTCTTCGGCTCAGCTCGCAGTGGACTGTATACTTTGATCGTTCGTGATCTTCCTGTAACAGCTTGTTCGGTTCTGGATCGGTTCGGTTCTGTTCGGTTCTGTTCAGTTCTGGATCAGCTTGAAGGTTCAGGTTCGGTTCGGTTCTGTTTTCGCTGAAAACGGGCCGCGACGTAGTCCAAACGTA
This sequence comes from Apotomis capreana, assembly GCA_947623375.1. Taxonomy (NCBI): domain Eukaryota; kingdom Metazoa; phylum Arthropoda; class Insecta; order Lepidoptera; family Tortricidae; genus Apotomis; species Apotomis capreana. The sequence goes on from OX392518.1 coordinate 6,954,146, forward strand.
AGGACACGTAGACGCGACGTAGATCGGGCCGCGACGTAGTACACACGTAAGCGACGTAGTGTATACGTAAACGCGACGAGGTTCGGACGCGGGGTATTACGGACGCGTGATGCACGGGGCGCGACGTAGACCGCAACGTAGATCCGCCGTAGATTCGTCGTAGGCGCAACGTAGACCGACGTAAACGCGACGTGAATGTGGTACGGCGTAGCGATGGACGCGTCCAAGTATTCGGAGCTCAACTGACGGACAGGACCTCGACGAATAACTTGGACCGACGTGCAGGCTGGAGCTCTTGAAAACTGTAGGCAGGATCTTGTAGAGTAGAGAGTAATAAAACTGGTTCTTCGGTAGTGCATACATTTATTTCTTGTTCACTTATTATATAAAATTCGAGGCTCAGTTCGCCAGACATAACTCCCGTAAGCGGAATAATCTTATTGGGAACCAATCAGAGTCGAGGGAGCGTTCATTTCCCCTCGGGAACGCCCCTTTCAGTCAAGAGTGTTCATTTTTAATTCTAAATGTTCCAAAACCTGCTCCTCGCTCTGATTGGTTCTTCAGTTTCAGGCTCTGGACAATAACGGCCGTTTTTTGGCTTATCAAAATTGCTTATTAATTAACATATCTCGGCTAATTATAGTCCGATTAACATTACACATATCCCGTTCGACGGGGCTCAGTAAGGGCTCTTAGGTTCTATCTGAACCTTAGGGTTCAGGTAACAGGGTTCAACTATACGTCGTGTATAGTGGGCAACTTTTGTGAATAGGAATCTTGCAGGATTGTTCCTGTCGATTCCTACTTACATTTGCTTACGGTAGGGGTTCATATTATGTACTTTCGTTACAGGGGGTTCGGGTCTACTCTTATATACCAAGGGTTCGATTGTCCCTTATGTATTTGAGGCGGTAGGTGGCCTTGTGTAACCGGATTGTAAAACTTTTACGTTTTACGTTAAGCTCTGTTACGGTTCACGTGGTCGAGTTACATAAGCTCTTTTACCGCCCCGGGTGTTTCACGACGGGGTGCTACGCCCCCGGCCCATTTACCTGTGGTTTAATAAGGGTTTTGTTACGCCTTATTTAACCAGTACCTTATGGACCATGGGTGCGACTGATTTACCGGTAGGATTGGATGATTTACCTTGGGGTTCTTACAGCATCTTTTATGTGCTTTATATTAAGTATATAAGGATCATTGAGTATATATGGATCTTATGACAGCTTTTATGTGTCTAACTTATGTACTAAAGGTTCTTATGACAGCTTGTATGTGTCTAACTTATAACTATGAGATCTTTTACAATATATTACTCAGTCTTATTCTAACTTAACCTAGTACATAAGCGACGTCACGACGTTACATTGGGTTCGCTGTCGGCGTGGTTGCTGGCGTTCTCAACATCCTCCCCTCGGTCGCTGCATGGCGGCGACCTCCTGTTGACGGGTAGAACAGCCAGCTTCGTCGTCGGCCTCCGGAACACGCCTCCTCTCGTTCGGACGTCCACGTTGCGTGTGATGCCATCGGGTCCCGGGTAGACTGCTTCGACGATGCCTCTTGGCCATGTGTTTCTTGGCAGGTTCGGGTCGGCGATCAAGACATAGTCGCCGACCGCTATGGCGGTCTCCCGGGGGTTTGAGGAGCCCCGGGGTGCGAGCAATGGGATGTACTCGCGTAGCCATCTTCGCCAGAAAGAGTCGGCGAGTGCTTGGCTGGCGCGCCAAGCTTTTCTTTCATTTTCTTCGCAGGGGCCAGTGGTAGGGACCCCCGACGGTCCTCCCAGTATGAAGTGGTTCGGTGTGAGCGCCTCGGGGTCATCGGGTTCGACGCTCACGTGGGTGAGAGGTCGAGAGTTCACGCAGTGCTCGACCTCGGCGAGCAGCGTCTTGAATATCTCCTCCTTGGGCGATCTTGTGTTCAGTGTGGCGGACAGCGCGGTTTTGACGGTCCGCACCATCCGCTCCCAGGCGCCGCCTTGGCGCGGCGCTCCCGGCGCGATGAACCTCCAGTCCATGCGGTGTAGCTGCCCGTGCTCCTGCAGGGCGGGCAGCCATTCGACGTAGGCGGCTCGCAGCTCGGAGTCGCAGCCTCTCAGGTTCGTCCCGTTGTCCGAGTACATGACAGCGGGCCATCCGCACCTGGCTCCCAGCCGGCGCAGCGCCATCACGGCGCTGTCGGTTGACAGCGTATGCACCACCTCGAGGTGCACGGCGCGGGTAGTGAGGCACGTAAACAGTGCCACCCATCGCTTCTCGGTCCGCCTGCCGATAGTGACGGCTAGCGGGCCGAATAGGTCCACCGCGCAATAGTGGAATGCGCGGGTGAACGGCTGTAGGCGGGCCGCGGGCAAGTCGCCCAGCGGCGGGTCGCGCGGGCGCGCGCGCCGCAACACGCAATACATGCATGTCCGGGCCACGCTCCGCACCGATGGTCGCAAGTGCAAGATCCAAAATTGCTGCCTGAGATCATTAACAACAGTTTCGTTAAATGCATGGTGCGCTCGCTTATGAGCGCGCAGGATCAGTAGTCTCACGTACGGGTTGCGGCCGTCTAGTATGACGGGCTGCTTGTTGACGGATGGCGGCGCTGCGTTTATGCGCGTCCGCATGCGCATTAATCCGTCGTCGTGCAGTTGCGGATCGAGTTCGTATAGCCTGCTACTGCGGGCTAGCGGCTCCCCTCGTGAGAGAGCCCGTAGTTCGTCGGCGAAGTCCCTCCTCTGCGCCCATTGCATCCACAGGTGCTCCGCTGAATTGAGGTGTCGTACCTCTAATGGGACTCTCACCTTTCTTTTTAGTCGTTCGATGAACTGCAGAGTTCGCGCTGTAGCTCCAATCAGTCGGTCGAAGTTCGAAAATCGCTCTATTTTCGGTAGTGGCGGGTCGACGACCTGTGCCACATTACATACCTCGATTATTTCGTGCGGTATCTCCGTCGTATCTCGCTGCTCTTGCGGCCATTGCGCCTCCGGCAGTCGTAAGAAATCCGGACCTGTGTACCAGCGGTCGGTGTTTCTTACGATACGCTGCGGGTCCGCGCGTGTCGCGTCGTCGGACGGGTTGAGGCGGGTCGGGACCCACCTCCATTGCTCGATCTCTGTTAACTCGGCGATCTCGCCGAGTCGGTGTGATACAAATGTACTGTACCGGCGTGCATTGTCTCGCACCCATTGCAGTACTGTTCGACTGTCTGTCCACAGCACAATCTGTTCGGCAGCTACTCGACGCGCTTCGCGCAGTGTTTGCGCCAGTCGCGCACCTATAAGCGCAGCTTGTAGTTCGGCTCTCGGTATCGATATCGGGCGAATGGGCGTGACCTTTGCCTTCGCCGTGATCAACTGCACACGTACCGGCTCGTGAGGTCCTCCCTCGGTTCTCCAGTAGGCTGCGGCTGCGTATGCTTGCTCGGAGGCATCTACAAATATATGTAATTGGTGTCTCTTACCTCCCCCCGTGTACAAGCATCGCCTTGGTAGCCGCAGCGCCGTAACATATTCTATGTTACTGAGCCACTGTAAAAATAGCTCCTTCTCGTCGTCCGGCAATGGCTCGTCCCAACCTAATTTTAAAATACAAATTCGCTGCATTTGTATTTTTGTGGTAACAGTGTATTGCGCTATTTGCCCCAATGGGTCGAAGACGGACATTACCGCGCTCAAGGCCTCCCTTTTTGTTGGCCCTCGGTTCAGGTTCCGCACGTCGGCCGGGACTCGTACCATTGCCGTGTTGAAACCTAACTCGTCGGTTTCGGCGTTCCAAAACATACCTAATACTTTCTGCTCTTTAGATCCCAGGTTCTTTGGTTCGTCGGATCTCTGCGCTACAGGTATCCGCTCTAATATCTTTTTAGAGTTCGACGTCCAGCCGCGCAAGTTGAAGCCGGCGTGGGCGTGCGACGCGATGATTTGCACCGCGGTCTCGGCCGCCGCGTCTTCATCGTCGTAAGAGGTCACGAGGTCATCCATGTATGTATTTTTCGTGATATCATACACGGCTGCTGGGTAGGTGTCCGCGTTGTCCTCCGCGTTCCGGTTGCGGACACTATGTGCTAGAAATGGCGAAGATTTCGTTCCAAACAACACGCTCGTTGTTTTATATACCTTCGGCGGCTGTTGGCGGTCCGATCCCCGCCACAGGAATAACTGCGATACTTGGTCCTCGGGTCTCAGCTTTATTCGCAGGAACATCTCCTGTATGTCCGCCGTAGCGGCGTACGTACCCTCACGAAAACGCAGCAGTATTCCCGTCAATGACTGTAGTAAGTCGGGTCCTTCTAGCAGCTCGTCGTTCAAGCTGGTTCCCATCGATGTCGCGTGCGCGTCGAATACTAGACGGACGCGATCGGGCTTGTTCGGGTTTCTTACCGCAAAGTGCGGCAAAAACCATGCCTTAGGGCTCGTTAGGTCACCTAAGTGCGGCTCTGCATAACCTTTTTCGATTAGGTTATTTACCTGTGCTGTATATTCGTGCGCGAAGTCGGGATCCCGGTCCATACGCTGCTCCAAGTTGCGTAACCTTTTGTACGCCATGTTGTAGCTGGGAGGCAGGTTCGGTTCGTCGGTCCTCCACAGCTGTCCTACTTCGTACCGGGGTCCTTCGATGCGTCTTACCGTTTCGTTAAACAGCTTTGTTGCTCGTTCGTCTAGGGGGCTCGCTTTATCTATTAGTTTCACCCCTAACGCGTCGATGTCGAAATATCGCCTCATCATCGCGTTCAGCTCCTTGTCCGGCTCCGTCATGTGCATTACTACCTCGCCGGCCCTTACCGTTCTCGGTGCTGAGCCGTAAATGCACCATCCTAGACGGCTGCGTACGGCTAGCGGCTCACTCGTCTTCCCCGTTCGGGCCTCTAACGGCAGTGTTAGATGCCAATGATCTGCTCCTATTAAAATTTTAGGCACCACATTAGTGTAGCACGCTTCGGCTAGATCGGCTAAGTGCGGCAGGCGCACTATACTGTCGCGCGGCATTGTCTGCTCCCTAATGCCTAAGCGCGGCACGGTTCTGAGCCGCATACTGTACGACGGGCCTCCGTCGGCGCCTCGTACAGTCGCTTCGACTCGCTGGCTCGGCTGGTTCAGGCATAGCGCTCCTACGCCTTGTATAAGTAGCGGCGCTTGAGGTCCCTCTAGACCCACTTCGCTCGCTAACTCCTGATCGACGATGGAGATTGTCGATCCCTCGTCGACCATCCCGTAACACAGTACCTCCTTCTTGGGACCGCGCAGTATTACGGGCATGATTTTCAACATCACCTTGTTTGATTCATTGTGTGACGTCATAGCGATCGTCTCTCGCTCTTGTATGGGCTCTGCGCGGCGGTGTGCCGGCGCTGTGTTCGGTTCACTGGGCGGCGCAGTGTAGGGCGCGCTCGCGCGGGCGGGCGCGCGCGACTGCGGCGGGCGGGCGTTACTGTCGGCGCTGTCTGTACTCACATTTGACGCAGTTCGGTTCGGTTCGTGTAGTATTGCATGATGTGAGTGTGGACAGCCAGGTACACTGCAGCCTTTTGCAGTGCACGTATCACGACGATGTTTTTGGTTCATGCACTTAAAACATATGTGATTTACCCGTGCCCATTCCCATCTCGCTCGTATGGGCATACTTATCAGTTTGCGGCACTCGTTCGTTCGGTGACTATTGCCGCAGCAATAGCAAGCTTCCACTCGTTCCGTGGCGAATGTTTGGGCTCGTGTAGGTTGTGCTCGCTGTATCGCGCCGCTCGTTCCCCGGTTCGGGTATGTCGTTCGTCGGGGAGGTTGCGGTTGCGTGGGCGCGTTATGCGCGGGTCTGCGTGACGGCGCTCTCGCGTGCGAGTATAATAACTCCGCGTCACTCTCGTCCATTAAGAATTCGGCCAATAATATTATTTCGCACTCACCGCTTTTCACGTTATCTTTCGCGAAGGAGCACCACCTCGACCGTAGATGCGGGCTTAACCTGTCGGTTATCTCCCGTATCAGTAACGGGTTGCCGCCGTAGTTTCGACGGTCTAGATCGACCAATGTCGATACAATGTTCATTACCTTTATTGCGAAGGTGTTCAGGTCGGTGGCGCTCGGTCCGAGTGACGGCAGGCGTTTAAGCTCCTCTAGAGCTCGGTCGACTAGCAGGTCGGTTCTGCCGAAATTCTTTTTCAGGACTCTAATTATTAGGTCGGGGTTCGACGTCGACGCGAGCATGTGCTGCACGCACTCTCGCGCCTCGCCTTTCAGCGCAGCTCGTAGACGGGCGACGTTCTCGTACTCCGTGAACTTGTACCTTTTTGTTGACTCTGCAAAACTGTGGTAAAAGGTCAACCACTCAGCGGGGTGTCCGGAGTACGCAGGCAACTCGTACACTTGTCTCGGCGGAGGGCGGGCCATCGTCTGTAGATGGTCGGCTAACCGATCTATCGCCTGAGATCGGCTGGAGGATCGTTCTCGGGAGGTGCGGGTCTCGCGTTCGGCTCGCTCGGGCGTGACGGTGCGACGCCTCCCTGGCGTCGGGTCATCGCGGTAAGCAGTGTCACTTACCTCGTGGTGTGTAAGCCACGCATTGATCCTCCGCTTCGATTCCTCCGCTGTCTCTGCCGCCGGACGTCCGGACTGCGAGCCGCCGGCCTGTGAGCCCTCCGCTTCGATGCGATGCAGTTCGGTGTCCAGCCTCTTCTTGACCAGATCCTCCTCCAGTCGCAGCTGTTGCCGCTTGATTTCGGCAAGCCGCTCTGCTGCCTGTAGTTCCGCTTCTTTTTTCCGCGCCTCCGTAGTGCTGCTGGTTCTCGATGTAATCGACGGCGCGCGGCGTTCGTCGATTTGGAATCGCACTTGTTCGAGAGCTCGGTCTCTATCGAACGTGCGGGGTTCGCGCGGTACGGGTGTCGCGGGTCGCGGGATCGGTGCGCGGATCGTGGGGTCAAAGGCCGCGTACGCGAGTGACGTCATAGCCGCGCGGGGCTCGCGTGTCTCGGCGGTACGCGGCGCGTGCGTCAGACGGGACGCTAAATGTTCGCCGGTCGGTGTCGAGTATCCGACGGCTGTGGGTTCTTCGGGTTCTTTTTGGTTCAGACTGGTTCTGCGCAGGTGTTCGTCCAGCTTTGCCCGCCATTGGAGCGTGTCGTCCATCTGTGGCGGTGACTCTGGCGATGTCCTCTTCTCGGGCTGCATGCCCGGGGCGCGTGTCTCGCTCGTTCGCGGACGTGCTCCCAGCAGCTCTGCAGACGTCTCGCCGGAGGTTCGGGTCGGTTCGGTCGGCGGGTCGTCGTGCGAAGTTGCTTCACTCGTCTGCTTCCTTGTCTGCACCATGGTGGTTCGGATGTTCTGGCTCGAAAATCCGGCTCTCGAATGACCAACGCTGTTGAGTACAGGTCTCAACAGGGCGGCTTCTTCGGCTCAGCTCGCAGTGGACTGTATACTTTGATCGTTCGTGATCTTCCTGTAACAGCTTGTTCGGTTCTGGATCGGTTCGGTTCTGTTCGGTTCTGTTCAGTTCTGGATCAGCTTGAAGGTTCAGGTTCGGTTCGGTTCTGTTTTCGCTGAAAACGGGCCGCGACGTAGTCCAAACGTAAGGACACGTAGACGCGACGTAGATCGGGCCGCGACGTAGTACACACGTAAGCGACGTAGTGTATACGTAAACGCGACGAGGTTCGGACGCGGGGTACGGACGCGTGATGCACGGGGCGCGACGTAGACCGCAACGTAGATCCGCCGTAGATTCGTCGTAGGCGCAACGTAGACCGACGTAAACGCGACGTGAATGTGGTACGGCGTAGCGATGGACGCGTCCAAGTATTCGGAGCTCAACTGACGGACAGGACCTCGACGAATAACTTGGACCGACGTGCAGGCTGGAGCTCTTGAAAACTGTAGGCAGGATCTTGTAGAGTAGAGAGTAATAAAACTGGTTCTTCGGTAGTGCATACATTTATTTCTTGTTCACTTATTATATAAAATTCGAGGCTCAGTTCGCCAGACATAACTCCCGTAAGCGGAATAATCTTATTGGGAACCAATCAGAGTCGAGGGAGCGTTCATTTCCCCTCGGGAACGCCCCTTTCGGTCAAGAGTGTTCATTTTTAATTCTAAATGTTCCAAAACCTGCTCCTCGCTCTGATTGGTTCTTCAGTTTCAGGCTCTGGACAATAACGGCCGTTTTTTGGCTTATCAAAATGGCTTATTAATTAACATATCTCGGCTAATTATAGTCCGATTAACATTACACATATCCCGTTCGACGGGGCTCAGTAAGGGCTCTTAGGTTCTATCTGAACCTTAGGGTTCAGGTAACAGGGTTCAACTATACGTCGTGTATAGTGGGCAACTTTTGTGAATAGGAATCTTGCAGGATTGTTCCTGTCGATTCCTACTTACATTTGCTTACGGTAGGGGTTCATATTATGTACTTTCGTTACAGGGGGTTCGGGTCTACTCTTATATACCAAGGGTTCGATTGTCCCTTATGTATTTGAGGCGGTAGGTGGCCTTGTGTAACCGGATTGTAAAACTTTTACGTTTTACGTTAAGCTCTGTTACGGTTCACGTGGTCGAGTTACATAAGCTCTTTTACCGCCCCGGGTGTTTCACGACGGGGTGCTACGCCCCCGGCCCATTTACCTGTGGTTTAATAAGGGTTTTGTTACGCCTTATTTAACCAGTACCTTATGGACCATGGGTGCGACTGATTTACCGGTAGGATTGGATGATTTACCTTGGGGTTCTTACAGCATCTTTTATGTGCTTTATATTAAGTATATAAGGATCATTGAGTATATATGGATCTTATGACAGCTTTTATGTGTCTAACTTATGTACTAAAGGTTCTTATGACAGCTTGTATGTGTCTAACTTATAACTATGAGATCTTTTACAATATATTACTCAGTCTTATTCTAACTTAACCTAGTACATAAGCGACGTCACGACGTTACATTGGGTTCGCTGTCGGCGTGGTTGCTGGCGTTCTCAACAGATCGTGTATAAAGAAATGTTCAATGATGTGATTGAAATGGCTGAGGATGATTTAGAGCGTAGCGAGGCGTTTTGTCCTGAAATTATTAAGACGATCGTTTCAAGATATATTGAAAGGGGAAAGAAAGTCTCCAAATTCTGGTACTTATTTTGTATAATTACTGGTGTTTCATTTTTTATCGAACCACATATATACAATATATTCGGTTATTATTGGAAATTTCAAACCAATTCATATGCTTGAAGTTACCTACCCACCGTATACCTATAGAAGAGATAAAGGACAGAGTTGACCTATACTTTGTCATTTACGTGATTCATTCGTATTATTTGTTTTTCGGGTCAATAGTGTACACGGCGTTTTATTCATTAGGCACCATTCTACAATTACACACTTGTGGACAAATAGAATTGGTAATTAGACAACTTGAAAATTATTTACAGAAGAAAATTGCGATATTACAGATAGTAGGAAAATGATGAAGGATATAGTGTTTCGTATAGAAAATATTTACAGGTGAGACAATATTTTCGATCGAATTCGTTTTTGCCCTCGGGCGTACAAAATATTGCAAACATGCCAAATACCCCAGTCAGTTGAAATTATGGTTTTATTGCAATACATGTGCTCGAAAAGTGTTTTCTAAATAGCTAAACTGATTGACTCATTTCTTCATTCTCTAGGGCGGCATCGTAAAACCTATCGTAAAGATTATGTCTTTTTATGTTCGGCACCATCTTCTCAAATTATGTTGAGAAATCGATAGTAACAATAACCAAGTACAGATCGAAACTCATAATGATCAGAATTCATAATATCACTTATTATTATAAATATCATAATATTTCTTAGGCTTGAGAAGGTTCATCATGCCAAAGGAGAAACTTCTGATCATGAAATGCCGTATATTACGCTAAAATATGTCGTGAACACCGCCTACTAATGTGCAAAAAACTTTTTTATTTTTATTTTTTACAGTCAGCCAAAATAAATATTATCATTAAATGAATAAGTATTTAAAATTAATGTATTGGCCAAATTCTTTAGTAATTAATAAATCTATATTTGACTGATTTAACTTTTCACAAATAATAAAAGTTATTTGCATCCGGCTGTCGAACGGAGTTAAAAAAAAAACTAAAAAGCACAAGAGCGAAACAGTGGCATTTAGCGCACATGGTTGAAAAACTCGCAGTGGCTTTCATGTCATAATTGGTAATGCATCCGTCTGGTCCGGAAAGCCGGGGAGGTGGGTGCAAACCCCGCTCAAAGTATTCAATATTTTTTTTTTGTTTCTGTATAAAAATTACTTTGTTTTAGATTTGTAGATCTTATACAAAAGACACATGAAACTCCGTACGAAGTCTGTCTCAAAACTGCCCTCATTAGCATACCCATTACATGTTTTGGAGTAATCGAGGTAAGTTATAGTGTTTCAGTTTCAGTTGTGTACGATTCACTCATACCAACTTATGTCGCCTTAGAACCTATGGGAGAATATGAATAATAAAATTGATTATTTTATTTCATTGCAGGATTACAAGAACGGCAGTGTAAACTTTGATTTACTGGGTAATATTGCTGGTTTCCTGGTACAATCTTACATTCCATGCTATTATTGCAATTTACTCCTTAGTAAAGTAAGTTCTATAAATAATACCTTCTAATCCTTCTATACACATGTAATACAATTTTAAGACATTATCTTAAGCTTCCCATACATACTACATACATATTACATTTATCTGTCGGCAAGGCAGTGCCCCCGCCAAGTCGAGCAAACGCGCTTGCCGGCACGACGTAACATCTTTTTCTCGAATACAATGTACAAATTATTATTCCACCACACACATCGCAAGTGAAGTATAATATCAGTAGTACAAGTATGGCTTTCGCCTTTTACAAGAAGTATAAAAAATGACTACTACCATTACTACTCATCGTCGTAATGCCTCTAGCAAGGAGGAAGAAAGGCATTTGAAAATGAGTGACTATTTTACATAGGTTAATAAAGCATTTTTATTTCATTTATCTATTTTCTTAAAAAGTACTCAAAACCCTTAACACTCATAATAATATTTCGACTGAAGATCATATAAAACCACTATACAGGGCTACAATGCGAAATGGAGGTTGTATAGGACCACTAATACAGGCTTTACCTGAATACAGTAGATATAAAGGAATTATTATACCCTACAATTTACAAACAAAACACAAACTAACTTATAGGTACATGTAAACAGAATCGAAATAAAGGCCCACTACAGTTTATAAACGCTAAAATGTTTGTTGGGCGTGTGTCGTGTATAGAAAACACTGTGAAAATGGAGTGTTGCTGGTGCTCACATTAACCCAATGCACATCCGCATGTATTAGTATAGTCCTAATACTCTATATATTTACTAGCGGCCGCCCGCGACTTCGTCCGCGTAGATTTTTGATGATGACAAAGATATTAAAATAGGTAAATGAATTTTATTCTTAGTTAAAATGGTCTAGACAATGCAATTGTTAAAGAATTTTTGAAGATTTTCCAATTAGATTACGGAAATTGTTTGCAGGATGCTTAATATTTATTCCGTCAGTTACCTGATGCTTTTAATCTTTGGCAAAAATGACTGCAAGATATAGAGCGACGCATGGATTTGGAGTTAGAGAATGGGGATCTTAGTTATTAAGAGTGAGATTTAAAAAAAATTACAAATATCATAAGGCTGTTAAAACAATCTTAAACTCAGCACTGGAAATCGAGAGATGGAGGCAGTTTAATGAAGAGTATCTCTTTTAATAATAATAAATAATAAACTTTATTTCAAAACAATAATAAATAATGACCTCTGTTCATAAGAAGGCAGCACTGGTATTTGTACACGCCGGCCTGGCTATTAAACGAAAAGAGTGGTGTGGCGGAGTTCCCGAGGGGGGCCAAAATGTTTCTAAATGGTTTAGCAGGTACCCCAGTTATTAAAAAGGCTAGTGTTTAAAGATAATGCTGAAATGTGACCATTAAAAACTAAATGCACATAAGCGAATTTAATGATGCGATTACTATTTTGGTCTACAGGCTAGTAGTATTGCTTGAAGAGTGATTCAATATATTCTGGTGCTATAGTTCTCTATATCTCTCAAGAAGCTAAATAAAGTAAGAATAGGTATATAAAGTAAAAAATTATTCATGTTCTGATAGACAACTCACTAAATATAGGAACACATAAAGTTTGGAACACAATAAATAAGAGACAGCACTCAGAAAATATTGTTGACATTCAACCATAGAAAAGGGGGTGCAAGTTCGTTTTAAAAAAAGGACGTAGTCCCTGGGTAGTAGACAGGAAATAAAAAATATATAAACTGATAACGTTAGCGTAACACTTCTTTATAAACAACATTAGCGGTGTTCCCCATACAAACTTTGCACCCCTTTTTAACCCCCTTAGAGGTGAAATTTTCCAAAACGCTCTTCTTATAAAAGTACTGTGCAAAAATCAACTCTCTTACATTAGTAGTTTTGGCTGTGCGTTGATGAGTCATTAAGGACTTCTTCTTTTATATATATAGATTAACCCCTTAAGGGGTGGAATTTTCTAAAACGCTGAAAGTACTTTTTGTGTTTTTTAATAAGTTATCTTTCTACAAAGTTTCAAGTCTTTAGCTGAAAAAAAAGTTCCCCCCATACAAACTTTTAACCCCTTTTTAACCCTTTTAAAGGACGAATTTTTGAAAACGCTGAAATTACTTTTCTTGTATTTTAATAGTGTACCTTTAAACAAAAATTCAAGTCCCGCGCTCAACAAAATACTTAATCTCCATACAAACTTTTAACCCATTTTTTACCACCTTAGGGGGTGAATTTTCAAAAACGCTGAAATTAGTTTTCTTCCATTTTATTTTAATACCTTTTTACAAAGTTTCAAGTCTCTAGCTCAAAAAAAAAAGTTTCCCCCATACAAACTTAGCACCCCTTTTTAACACCCTAAGGGATTGAATTTTTCAAAATCGCTTCTTATCTCTAGCCCACGTTATAAAAGTAACCTACTGTGCAAAAATCAACTCTCTTACATTAGTAGTTTTGGCTGTGCGTTGATGAGTCATTAAGGACTTCTTCTTTTATATATATAGATTGTCCCAGGGTGAAGAGCTCCAGCTGGCGGTATACCGATGTGGTTGGGAGCGCCAATGGGACAGAAGCACTAGAAGTGCAATACTGCTCATGCTGACCAGAACTACTCGCCCCTTAGCCATACATGCTGTGTTCTTCAGGTTCTCCTTTCATGCGTTCAAAAATGTACGTTTATGCTTCATATCATCATCATCATAATATATCAGACAGAATACGTCCTCTACAAACACTGTGACAAAGGGCTTCTCCATGCAGGGCTAGATTAACCTGGTTGGGGCCTCAAGGCAATGTGATTTTCCACTTTTCCGCTATTTGGAAGTTTAGATCGACTGTTTTCAAAATGCTGTTTTGTTCTGTTACGTCAATGGGTGCATATCAACAACCTGGTTATCTTAACTTGATGCTGCAGCGTCTGAAGCGTCACCTGAATAAGGCATCCTATCACAACCCCAAAACATTGTTTCCCATTTCAACGTTTCGCCAAATTTTCATTTGTACGAAAGGATTGTTTTTCCTGAAACCCGTAATATTTTTAGGATTTTATAAACATCGTTTTAAAGAACCCATTAGGTGAGGTTTGTTTTATTATTATTCTGAAAAATTAACAGTCTTGGAAAAAGAAGGCGGATAAATGAGAATTTGGCGAAAAGTTTAGACGGGAAACAAAAATTAGTGATTCAGATAGGTAACCCCTGACTAACTACTTCTTTTAAGTGCGTGCATAGCCCCTATAGTATAATTATTTTTATACACACATTTGACACATCACAGGACCCATATAACGTAAATAGCACGACTTATTGAATTTCATAAGAAAAAACAAGCAATGTCATAGTGGGTTTTCTAGTATCTATAAAAACGTTTTTTACTTTCTATTCGATACAATTGAGTTCATGTTATATTTTTTTTCTTTTCACGTTGTTGAAGTATTTAACGATAATAAATCATTACATAAATAGTTACGTACTACGTGCTTTTTTTTTAAAGCTGTGTTGTGGCGAAATCTTCCGTTTCGATTCATGTACAGTGTAAGTCTTCTGGAGAAGGTACTGAAGCTAAAAGTGCCCGACGACTACTGCAACAGGCGGCGGGAAGTGCCACTTCTAGCAGTAGCTCGCTCACGTACAAACCTGTACCACCACTCGCCCATCCTTATACGCGCGCGACGCGCGACCGCTCTGCTCAACTCGGTACTCGCAGCGTCACCGCAGTGCGATGTGTTTGTGACAGCGACAGCGCGACTGATGATCGAGTGGAAGAGAGTGATAGAAGGACGTTAGCATGGATTTGTGTCTGTGTTAGTTTTAAATATTAGTGTTAGCCTAGATTAAGAATCGATGTAATGCAATGGAGGAATCTGTAATGTTACTCATTTAATGGTTCTAAATAAATAAATAAATGTAGGTACTATTGCTATAAATTGGTAGAAATCAATTAAATCGATAAATTGATAACCTTAAGAAAGAACAATAAAACGAATTACTATTGTACATAATATAGAACTCTGCAGTGAGTCCGACGACGGCTCGTAGCTCAACGTGCGTGCATAGCCCCTATAGTATAATTATTTTTATACACACATTTGACACATCACAGGACCCATATAACGTAAATAGCACGACTTATTGAATTTCATAAGAAAAAACAAGCAATGTCATAGTGGGTTTTCTAGTATCTATAAAAACGTTTTTTTACTTTCTATTCGATACAATTGAGTTCATGTTATATTTTTTTTCTTTTCACGTTGTTGAAGTATTTAACGATAATAAATCATTACATAAATAGTTACGTACTACGTGCTTTTTTTTTAAAGCTGTGTTGTGGCGAAATCTTCCGTTTCGATTCATGTACAGTGTAAGTCTTCTGGAGAAGGTACTGAAGCTAAAAGTGCCCGACGACTACTGCAACAGGCGGCGGGAAGTGCCACTTCTAGCAGTAGCTCGCTCACGTACAAACCTGTACCACCACTCGCCCATCCTTATACGCGCGCGACCGCTCTGCTCAACTCGGTACTCGCAGCGTCACCGCAGTGCGATGTGTTTGTGACAGCGACAGCGCGACTGATGATCGAGTGGAAGAGAGTGATAGAAGGACGTTAGCATGGATTTGTTGTCTGTGTTAGTTTTAAATATTAGTGTTAGCCTAGATTAAGAATCGATGTAACGCAATGGAGGAATATGTAATGTTACTCATTTAATGGTTCTAAATAAATAAATAAATGTACTATTGCTATAAATTGGTAGAAATCAATTAAATCGATAAATTGATAACCTTAAGAAAGAACAATAAAACGAATTACTATTGTACATAATATAGAACTCTGCAGTGAGTCCGACGGCTCGTAGCTCAAAAAAATATAGATATACACAAAATAAAGAAAAATATATGCAGGTTTGAAAAAAGGTCGTCGATAAAATCGATTCGATCAACCATTCATAATCGTTAGATTTGGCAAACAATATGTCTTTGCTACATCACTACAAACATCAACAGAGAACTGTCAAATGTGTGTTTAATAAATAATCGGACTGTAGGTGAGGCAAGGCCCCTAAGCCTACTTTGCTTTATGGTTAATCCGACTCTGCCCTCAAGGTTCCCAACGACCGATGGTGCGCCTAACTCATTTAATAACTTCAATTGTTTCCGAACCTTGTACTCCTCCCATGCTTCATCTTCCGGTATGCGACCTCATGAAGTTTTCTGCCCCAGCCGCTGTTTACGAGTATTTTTATTACCAATTAAAGTCAATTCAAATTTTATATTTAGTGCCAAATAGTTACAAACAACATCCCCTATGTTATATTCATATTTGTATTATATGAATTAAAAACGTTATATTCATATTTGTATTCTATTCCAGGTATGTCAGCAAGCGTACGCAATTTTCAATGTAATAAATGCTGCAAGGACCTAAAAAGAAATTATAAATATACGAGTAACATTTTTTGGAGGTTTACTTGGTTTATTATTGCATCACTGAAGAAAAAACAGTAGTTTACAAAATTTTACACTGGTTTAACAATTTTAACATACATATTAGTATTATATTTATGTTATAGTTATTAGTTGTTAGTTTTTTGAACCTTGATATTTTTATAATTTAGTTTTAATTGAGTTGTTAATTTTTAAGTCATGAATAAATATATTATAAGAAACCTAACCTATGGTGCCGCCTGTTTCGGAGCAAGGCCCAAGCTACATTATATATTTACTAGCTGTTGCCCGCGACTTCGTCCGCGTGGAACCTTTATCTTGAAAATTTTACATCTTTATTATTTTCAGATCTAAGTAATGTTGAAATTGCTAAACGTGCTTTTTGCAATTTTGTACGAAATAGTAACGAACCCGTGAGTCCGACTCGCTGTTGGCCTTTTTTTTACTTTTGTTTTTCAGCAAATTTTTCTCTAATTACGTGGTATCATTCTAAAATCAGGTACATCTACGAACTACTACTACTTTAAGAACGACGTTTATAAATTCTTTGATTCGAATAATAATGCCTTTACACGAAGTTTCAAATACCGCACTCGAAAAATTTTTTGATCTACATACAAATTTTCAATCCCTTTTTCACCACCTTCAGGGCTGAATTTTCAAAAACGCTGTAATGAGTTTTCTTATCTTTTAATAAAATACCTTTTTACAAAGTTTCTAATTCCTAACTTAAAATACAACTTATACCCGATACAACCTTTCATCCTCTTTTTAACCCCCTTAGGGGTAGAATTTTCAAAACCGCTGAAATTAATTTTCTTTAATTCTAATTATATGCCTTTAAAATCCCGCAATCAAAATAAATTTTTGATCTTCATACAAATTTTCAACCCCTTTTTCACCACCTTCGGGGCTGAATTTTCAAAAACGCTGAAATGACTTTTCTTGTATTTTAATAGTATGCTTTTAATATAGTTTCAAGTCCCGCACTCAAATAATTTTTGATCTTCATACAAACTTTCAACCCCTTTTTAACCCCCTTAGGGGTAGAATTTTCAAATACGCTGAAATTACTTTTCTTGTCTTCCAATTAAATGCCTTTATACAAAGTTTAAAATCCCGCAATAAAAAAAAATTGATCTTCATACAAATTTTCAACCCCTTTTTCACCACCTTCAGGGCTGAATTTTCAAAAACGCTGAAATCACTTTTCTTTTATTTTTATAAATTGCTTTTATATAAAGTTTCAAGACCCGCACTCAAAAAATTTTTTGATCGTCATACATACTTTCAACCCCTTTTTAACCCTTTTAGGGGATGAATTTTCAAAAACGCTGAAATTACTTTTCTCGTATTCTAATAATATACCTTTATACAAAGATTCAAGTCCCGCACTCAAAAAAATATTTGATCTCGATACAAACTTTCAACCCCTATCTTACCACCTTAGGGGATGAATTTTTAAAAACGCTGATATTAGTTTTCTTCTATTTTATTTTAATACATTTTTACGTAGTTTCAAAATCCTAACATTAAAAAAAACTTGTACCCCATACAACATTTCATCCCCCTTAGGGGTTGAATTTTTCAAAATCGCTTCTTATCTCTTGTAAACTTTATAAATGCAACCTACTGTGCAAATTTCAACTCTCTAGCATTTGTAGTTTCGGATCTGCGTTGATGAGTCAGTCAGTCAGTCAGGACACTTGCATTTATATATATATATATAGATTAGTTATTAGTATTTTCAGGAGATAGTCTACTCGTACATAAGTGAGATTACTGTTTATAACTGTTATAGGTAATTACAATGTTTTCTGCGCACAACTGTGAATTATTTCATTCCAAATCCTAAAATCAAGTGTGTCCTTAATATGACTTACATACTGTTTAAAAATTACAATGTCGGGAATCACTTCCGATCAATCTCTCTTTTTATGCACTAAAATAATGCTTATGTGATAAATAGGTTGAAGAAGCAAATGGTAAAATAGTGAATCGTAATTTTGGCATCGTATTTTGTCAAATGACCTCGTACCATTTTGTTTCAATGTTATTCGCTTATGTTAATAGGAAGAAGGAAGGTTTAATAAGAAACTTATTCGTTCCACTTTTACAACCAGGTAAAGACATTTAACGCTACCGACGCTACCCCAGGAGCTAACAGAGCCCGCCAGGCGAGTTTATTCATAGCTATGGTTCACCCAGCCGGCCGGGCGGAACTCAGCATCATCTGTCATGCTCGCACGACATTGAAAGGAAAGTGACAGGTAGTATAAGTCGCGCGACAAAGAGTCACGAGTCAAAGTCATGCTAGATGTACTGACATGACATAGATCGCCTCATATTTAATGAACCATGTAATTCTATCTATCAGCCACAGACGTCCACTGCTGATCAAAGGCCCCCCCTTAGCTCGCCACAAGGTGCTATCCTGGGCAGTCCGTATCCATTGACTCCCTGTCACTCGTCCACGTAGTTGGGGGCCGTCCCACGCTGCGCTTTACGTGGTCGCCACTCCAGGACTGCTGTCCCAACGGCGCTCCGTTCTCCGGGCTAAATGGCCCGCACATTGCCACTTCAACCGTTCAATCCTACGACCTATATCGTTTACTTTGGTTATTCTGCGAATATCCTCGTTTCTCTTTCTAATTAATGCATAAAGCTGAATAACAACACTCGTATAAATACCACGACAGGTGTTAAGTAAGTATAATTATGACGACGCGTTTGGCTCGGTTTGTATTGTAGACACCTGCCTACGGAGCCGGCGGTCCCGGGTTCGATTCCCGGCCAGGGCAAATATTTGTGTGATGAATTCGAATATTTGTGTTTGGGTCATGGTTGTTCTATGTATTTATGTATATATTTATCTATATAAGTACGTATATCGTCGTCTAGTACCCATAACACAAGCCTTATTGTGCTTAATTTGGGACTAGATCGATTTGTGTGAGGTTGTCCGATATTTATTTATTATTTTATTTTATGATGTAGTTCAGACTTCCTGCCTCGCACGACTGCATTATGGAATGAATTGTCGCTTGCGGTATTTCCGGACCGATACGACCTTTAAAACTTCAAGAAAAGTGCGTACTCCCACCGGAAAGGCCGGCAACGCAATTGTGACTCCTCTGGTGTTGTAGGTGTCTATGGGCGACGGTAATCGCTTTCCATCAGGCGATACGTTTGCTCGTTTGCCCCATATGACATAGAAAAACAAGAAAATAAGACAATCGTGTCATGCTCATGATCATGATACACGGCGAAGAAGAAGTGCTCGTGCGCGCACATTTGAATTTCGGCAAATTCATCTTGGACCGGCTGAGAAAAGTGAATCCAGATGATACATGTTTGGTAAGACTGCCGCATTGGCGAATCATCATCATATCAGCCGCTAGACGTTCACTGCTGGAAAAAAATCCTTCCCCAAAGTTCTCCACAACGATCGGTCTTGCGCCGCCCCCAACCAATTGATGCCCGCGATCCTAACATGGGCGTCGGTAAAAATTGTGTTTTCTCAGTCAACCTTTGACAACGGTATCTGTAAAGCTAACGAAACGACAGTGTAGTGGATATGTAATGTAGTTGTAAGAGCTATATATTTCAGACGATTCTTATTAATAGAGTAGTATTTAATCAGCATTCGTTCGTATCACTTGTCTCCCGATAGCACTCCTTTACATGGCGATCCTGCCATCTGAGCTGGCCATATTTGGCAACGCCGAGAGTTCATTCACATAGTACCTAGTTCGTTGACTCAGTTCGCCGTTGCATAATATTATTTGTCTGAATAATCGGATGAAATAAAAAAGGAAAATGTGCAATTCAAGGAATCAGCCACCGCAGCCGCAGGTGAACGAAGTTATCACGCAAATCGGTTATCACAATGAGATGCGGGAAACAACGAATATATTGGCGGAAAGCGTGAGTTCAATGAATTATTATATGCTGGCCATCATCATCGTCGTAGGGCTAGCAATCCTGTTAGTTCTGTTGCGGTACATCAACAAGTGGTTCAACAGTGCGCTGGAGAGGCGTGCTGCTGCGGCCGTCGTGCGGTATTCCCGAGGGGACGGCGGCGTTCACATCGCGGCTAAGTGAAGTGTGAAAAGTGCTGTGTGCGTGGGGTATGTAAAGTGTTGTGGACAAGTACCTATATCGTTAAACTCTATGGCGGAAAATCTGCGGGACATTTATGATAAGTTATTAGCAATACGTACATATTTGGTAAAAGTAGGTTCTGACAGAAGGAAAGGAAGTAAAACATGCCAAGACAAATTAGAAGAGGCTAATTTAATTTATACTCAATTTGATACGTATTTAAGTTTGTTAGAGGTAAGTTTAGAGAGTAAGCAATTAGTAGATATTCCTGCCACTTGCGGTTGGGTTGGTAAAATTAAGAATTTGTATTCGGAAATACAACAGTTATATTCAGAACCGTCGAGTAGCAATTTAACTGGTAGGTCGAGTGAACAATCCAAAATGGAATCTAAGACGGAGACCTTTGACTTGAAAGTTGCGCTGAGCTTATTACCGGTGATGAACGATGAGGATACGTGTACGAAGCAACTTATTGACGGGATTAGTTACTATAGTTCGATTCTTGATAGCAACTCACAACAAAAATTAATTTCTTTTGTGCTTCTGAGTCGGTTATCACAGTCAGCTAAATTAAAATTAGATGAATCATACGGCACGGTGTCAGCATTACTGACAGATATGCGGAGTAACCTATTACCGAAAAAATCTGCAGTAGCTATACAACGGAAATTATTGTCACTGCGGCAAAATGAGATTTCCATCGGCGATTTTGGGAAACAGCTCTCTGAAATGTTTGTGGATCTTACGATTGCGCAAGCTAATGGGACGAGCGAGGCTTATAAAGTTCTGAAGCCCATCAATGAAAAACAAGCTATAAAACAGTTTGCGGGAGGTTTGCGTGATCGCAGGTTGGGCACAATTATTTCAGCTAGAGATTGTACGTCATTAAAGGATGCCATACAGATGGCTTTAGATGAAAGTGTTACAACACCTCTGTCAACTGAGGTAATGACCATGCATTCTATGAATAATTTTGTCCGCAATTCTAGAGGCAGCCCAACATTCTATCGTGGACGGGGTAACTACAACTCCAGGTATGCTCACAACACTGGGCGTTACCACGACTACGGCTACCAGCCGCAGGGAGGTAACAGCGCGCAGCAGTTCTCGGGCCGCGGTCGAGGACCGGCTCGTCGCCCTCAAAGCCAGTTTAGAGGTAAGTCACGCAACACTTACTTTAATAACGCGCGCACTGGACAGTTAAACGTACTGTCAGAATCAGAGGCTCACGCCGATTCTTCGACTCAACAGGAAAGCGAAAATCCTTTGCAGTTTTTTCGATCCTAAAAATTACATATTAGCCTGCAATAACAATTGCATAATTAAATTGCTCACCGATAACAATGAGTCATATGATTTCTTATTAGACACTGGCGCATCCATATGTGCTCTTAAATATAAACACGCGGTTGATAACAATCTCTTAATTGTGAATGAGAGCATTAACATAAAAGGAATTGGGGGCAATGTTCAGGCTGTAGGGTATGTATCGTTACGATTACTCATAGGTAATCGAACTATTACGCATAGGTTCCATGTCTTTGATACCTTGCCATGTAGGGCGAACGGTATAGTAGGACAAGACTTTTTAAGCAAGTATAAGGCTACTTTAGACTTTAATTCCAACACCTTTTCATTATGTCTAGGTGACAAAATAACGGAAATGCCCTTAGGTGTGGAAAATAAATCTACCCTTTTCACCATCCCCGCGAGATCAGAATCAGTACACTACATCGACACGAACTTAGTGGATGAGAGCGTTGTATGTTCCGCGGAAATATGTGATGGGGTATACATAGCTAGCGCGTTAGTGTCACCTGTCGACGGTAGAATACCGGTATTAATATTGAATACGACAGAAAATAATGTAGAGCTGAATGAAATCAACGCTGTAATTGATAGTGCAAGTTCTTATGATTGTTGCACGTTTAGTAAATGTGATAAAAATGCTGATCGGGTCAAACTGTTATTGCCGTTGTTGCAGTTACAGCATTTAAATAAAGAGGAACACAATTCAATTCAGAATTTATGTGCAAAGTATGCGGATATATTTCACATACCGGGAGATAAATTATCATTTACAAATATTTACAAACATTCTATTAATTTGAAACCAAATGTAGAACCAATTTGTAGTAAATCTTATAGGTTACCATATTCGCAAAAGGGCGAAATTCAAAAACAGATAGAGGAATTATTAAAAGATGGTATTATAGAACCATGTCAAAGTGAATGGTCAAGTCCGGTACTCTTAGTTCCGAAGAAAGGTTTAAATAATGGCGAAAAACGATGGAGACTTGTAATTGATTACAGGAAACTCAATGATAATATTAAGGACGACAAATTTCCTTTGCCTAACATTACAGAAATATTGGATTCCTTATCAGGTTCGGTCTATTTTTCACATTTAGATCTCCATCAAGGGTATTATAACGTAGAGTTAGATCCAAATAGTCGCAAGTACACCGCTTTTGATTCCGGTCGTTATTGCCTAACACGCATGCCCATGGGACTGAAGACGTCCCCAAGCAGTTTTTCTCGTATGATGACCATGGCAATGACAGGACTTACTCATGAAAAGTGTTTAGTATATCTAGATGATCTCATATGTTTTGGGAAAAATTTGGACGATCATAATAAAAATCTACAAG
The DNA here is from genome assembly GCA_947623375.1 of Apotomis capreana. Taxonomy (NCBI): domain Eukaryota; kingdom Metazoa; phylum Arthropoda; class Insecta; order Lepidoptera; family Tortricidae; genus Apotomis; species Apotomis capreana. The sequence goes on from OX392518.1 coordinate 6,976,909, forward strand.
ACATCTTTGAGCGGCTAAGAAAAGTAAATTTAAAATTAAATCCCACTAAGTGTAATTTTCTGAAAAAAGATATTTTATATTTGGGTCATGTCGTCTCGTCATCAGGAATATTACCGGACCCAGAAAAAATTAAAGTCGTACAAGACTACCCTGTTCCAAAAACTACTGAAGAAGTAAAACGATTCGTAGCATTTGTAAATTATTATAGGAAATTTGTACCTAATTTTGCACAAAAAGCTTACCATTTAAATTACTTGTGTAAGAAAAATATACCATTTAATTGGAATGAAGACTGTCAGAAATCTTATGAATGTTTAAAACAATGTATTATTTCTCACCCTATACTACAGTACCCAGATTTTTCCGAAAGCAATACATTTTCACTGCAAACAGACGCTTCCGGATATGGAATTGGCGCGATATTATCTAATAAAAATGGAAAACCGGTAGCATTTGCAAGCAGAAGCCTTAACAAAGCGGAAAAAAATTATCCAACCATACAAAAAGAGTTACTCGCAATTGTTTGGGCAGTAAAACATTTTCGCCCATATCTCTACGGACGAACTTTCACCATCTACACTGATCACCGCCCTTTGGTGTACCTGTATGGTATGAAAGATCCGTCTAGTAGGTTAATGAAATTTAGGTTACTTTTAGAAGAGTATAATTTTAATATAGAATACGTGCGCGGAACGGATAACGCGGCTGCAGACGCCTTATCTCGTTTGACAGTTACATCAAAGCAGCTACAAGAACTAAGTGAGGATGCTGTGAATGTTATGACGCGTGCGCAAGTGAAAAAAGCCAACCAGGGCACTCGAAATGCTATGAGTTCTACTGACAATTGGTCTGATCAACCAAAAGTTGTGGAGACACATAGTAAATCGAATGACTTGGTAGAACTGCGATTTATAACGCATGTAGACCTATTAAAATTACGACAATCAAAGGAAGTAATGCAGGAAAGTAGTATAGGTACATTTTACTATGCACCGAATAAAATGACTATATATATAAATCAGGCTTCTCGATCGCAACTGACGCCAAGCGCATTTGTGAGAGAACTCAGTGATTTTTGTAAATTAATTAATGTCCAAGAAATATGTTTCATTGTGACTAAGAGTCTTGACTCTTGAGTTATTTGTAGAAACTATTACAAAGGAAATAAAAAATACGCGTAATTGGTCCGGACCACGAGTATGCATACTAAAAGAAACGAAGCGTATAGATGACAAAGATGACCGAAGAGTAATTTTAAATGACTTCCATTTATTGCCTACGAGTGGCCACGCGGGCATTAAAAGGATGTTCAATAATATAAAAAGATATTTTTTCTGGCCTGGTCTAGAAAAAGATATAAAGGAATTTGTAAAACGATGTGACAAGTGTCAAAAACAGAAACACTCGTCACATCACACTAAAGAACCTATGGTTATAACAACCACGGCTAATTCAGCATTCGAAAAAATATTTTTGGATGTCGTAGGACCTTTGGATAGGGACAGTAATAACCACTCGTACATTTTAACTATCCAGTGTGAGCTAAGCAAATACGTCGAGGCGTACCCATTAGTTACTAAGACTTCCGTAGAAATAGCAAGAAAATTTGTAGATAACTTTATTTTAAGATATGGCATACCAAATGGCATTGCGACCGACAGGGGGACGGAGTTTTTATCCACGACCATAAAAGAGGTATGTAAGCTACTACATATAAAACAATTGCACTCAGCAGCATACCATCACCAGAGCATCGGAGCGCTGGAGAACACGCATAAAAATTTAGGTAATTATCTGCGTATTCATACAAACAACCATCCAGAAGAGTGGAGCTCTTGGCTTCCCTACTGGACCTTTTCTTATAACACATCTGTTCATGCAGAAACCCGTTTTACACCCTATGAGCTGGTTTTCGGTAAAAAGAGTGTATTACCATCAAATTTATCTGAAGGAAGTGTTGACCCATTATACAACTTTGATTCTTACCCATTAGAGTTGAGATATCGAATTCAGACAGCACAAAAAGAAGCACGCGAAAATTTGTTAAAAAGTAAACAAGCGCGAAAATTGGTATATGATCAAAAACTTAACCCTGTAATATACAAAGAGAACGATCTCATATTGATAAAAAACGAAACCGGAAATAAGTTTCAACCAATTTATTCAGGTCCTTACAAAGTTGTGGCTGATATTCCCCCTAATGTCGAAATCATTAAAGATGGGAAAAGAGACATTATCCATAAAAATCGTACTAAATTGTATGTCTCGAACAATGTATAAATTTGACAATAATAATATGTATCATAATATTAAGTAAATATTTAGGTAGTATAATGCTAAGCTATTTTTTTTTTACTGTATAACATGTCTATTTTAATTACAGAATAATAGTACAATGCCTATGTTTGTAATCCTGTATACCTGCTTATTATAAGAAACAAACTAAAATTAAGTTGTTACTTAATTTTATTTTTCTCCCTGTATAGGAGATGTAGTGGATATGTAATGTAGTTGTAAGAGCTATATATTTCAGACGATTCTTATTAATAGAGTAGTATTTAATCAGCATTCGTTCGTATCACTTGTCTCCCGATAGCACTCCTTTACAACAGGGATGCTCAAATTTAGACACGCGGCAGCGTGTCCAGCCAAGTTCACCAGAAACAGTGGCGAGCAGCAGCCGTGTGTTATATTACACGAACCGTTTGGAGCCACTTTTGACCCCTCAATAACTCCAAATCTATTTAACATAAAAACATGAAATTTGGCTTATGTATTTACATCTATTAGAACAACTAGAACCCCAAATTTCATAAATATAGGTGAAATAGTTATTGAGATATTAAAGTCCAAAAAACGGCATTTTTACCACTGACTGACTGACTTAGTGACTAGTAATCAAAAACCTAACCCACTTCCAGGTGACCTAGAAAGGTGAAATTTGAAATTCAGCTTGGTAATTGTGTCTGTAAACGTATAATAAAATTGTAAACAGTGTTTTTTTTAACTTTTATAATAATTATTATTATTTATGCTTCTTGCCTCAGAACTCCGTCATTTTTAGGGTTCCGTACCCAAAGGGTAAAAACGGGACCCTATTACTGAGACTTCGCTGTCCATCCGTCCGTCCGTCCGTCCGTCCGTCCGTCTGTCACCAGGCTGTATCTCAACAACGGTGATAGCTAGACAGTTGAAATTTTTACAGATGATGTATTTCTATTGCCGCTATAACAACAAATACGAAAATAAAATAAAATAAATATTGAAGGGGGGCTCCCATACAACAAACTTGTTATAGATTATATATATGTATAGGTACGGAACCCTTCATGCGCGAGTCGGGGTCGCACTTGCCCAATTTTTAAAGATGTACTAGCATATCACGCACACTCTCTCTGTCACACACACACACACACACACACACACACACACACACACACACAAACACACACACACACACACACACACACACACACACACACGCACGCACGCACGCACGCACGCACGCACGCACGCACGCACGCACGCACGCACGCACGCACGCACGCACGCACGCACGCACGCACGCACGCACGCACGCACGCACGCACGCACGCACGCACGCACGCACGCACGCACGCACGCACGCACGCACGCACGCACGCACGCACGCACGCACGCACGCACGCACGCACGCACGCACGCACGCACGCACGCACGCACGCACGCACGCACGCACGCACGCACGCACGCACGCACGCACGCACGCACGCACGCACGCACGCACGCACGCACGCACGCACGCACGCACGCACGCACGCACGCACGCACGCACGCACGCACGCACGCACGCACGCACGCACGCACGCACGCACGCACGCACGCACGCACGCACGCACGCACGCACGCACACACGCACACACACACACACACACACACACACACACACACACACACACACACACACACACACACACACACACACACACACACACACACACACACACACACACACACACACACACACACACACACACACACACACACACACACACACACACACACCTTCTTGATATTGAATTACACCCCAAGTAAAATAAATGCATTGAGTACAGTAAACGGCGATAAAGTTTGCACATCGATCTTTGGAAAGAGGCAATCGGCTAATTTCTACTTCGTATAGCGATATCTGTGTCGCACACACCATGACGTTTGTTTTGTCAGTCGTGGTTAAAATGCGAGAGAGTGCAGTCGCATATCCATGTCAATATATATATAGAGTTGATAAAACTTACACAAAATTAAATTTGCACTATGGCATCTATAGGGAAAAAAGGTAAGCCGTAATTTTGCCAGTCACGCGAAATTATCTACAATGTTTATAAATATTTATTTAGTAACAGAAGCCGACAAATTAAAAAAAACATGAGAATGTTAATGTAAGTAATTACACTTTTTGTCGATCTTTAAACCCACATTTAAGTATCCTAGTAGTATAACATCAGTTGCTAATGCTCAGTCAACTCCTTTTAGGAATTTTTCCCCAACAAGAACATTATAGCAATAACTATATATACCTATTCTATTCTATTCTATTTTTATATAAAAAAAAAATGGCGTCTGTCCATTGGAACAATTTTGCCAATGTCAAGGTTGTAAGAACGTTGTACGGTGACTTGAGCTTTTTGTAAAGTGATAGCGATTTACAAAAAACCACACGGACTATCGGGCTTTGACTATAGTTGTAAACCAGCGGCTTGTAAGCCGGTAGTAACCGAAAGCAGCGGCTAGAAACGAATAACCAGCCGCTTGATACCGGGTAGATACCCGACTTGAGCATCAAATAAAGAAATGATTTTTATTACATATTTCTTTGTCAAACTTTTATTTTTGTTATACAATAGCACTTTTTTTTTTAAAATAGACCCCGAAGACACCATTTGTACCTACTAATTTACTTAATTCAGATACGAAAAGTAAACTATGAAACAACGTTTGTGTTCAGGTGGCGGTGTATGAAAATTATAAGAATAAAGGTAGCTAAATCAGTTTATTTTGGATCTAATCATCATTGTAAACCAAACGCGGGAATCTCGCGCGGCAGGAATGGCAGGATAAATGCGTGTGGGGGGCTGAGGGGTGCGCGGGGCATGCGGGGATGCTTACTATTACTAGGTAACTGATAAATACCTATTTCCAATTCATCTCTCACAAATAAATTATTAAAATAGTCCTATTCCACTGCTCTTTCACATTTTTTAAGAGAATTTCGAGTTTTTAACACTTAATACAGATGCAAATGTCATTGTTTATGTCTATTTATGTTAAATAGATCCTATAGTAAATAAATGAAAAGAAAAATATCAAAAACAAACATTGAATCATGTGAATATGTCAATGAAATGTAAGCAGCCGTTTCCAGCCGCTTCTTATCGCTAGAAATGATAATAAGCCAAATAAGCCGTTTCTAGCCGCTGGGCTAGAAATGTTAGCAACCAGCTTCGCATCTATAGCCTTGACCCAGGAAGGGCTATGAACGCTTGAAGTTGAATTCTTCATTAGCTATTCACTCATACGTTAGATCACTGCACAATACGCTATCAATACTACACATTGAACAACAAAAATGAATAAATAATGAAGAGCGAAACTTAAACGCATGCGGCCATCTTAAGTCACGAACCGGAAGCCTATATATACCTAATTACATCGAGTTTTACAGCTCTATATATTCCACGTGAAATCAAAACAAAACAACAATAAAGTACTTAGTTCTAAATTCAAATTCTGATGAACGATTAATCTAATAATTGATGTACATGGAAATTAGCATTCGTTTGTATTCGGAAATGCGATGATTGCCGATGTGCATTCTTTATCGCCGTTTACTGTATGTCGCATGTCCTTGTATCTAAAAATTTTAGGGCAAAGAACTTGGGATCCATATAGATCTCAATTCTTTTGTCGATGAAGTCGACAACTTTGCACGCGATATTGAACTTGGCTCTCATTTAATATTTATGTTTTTGATGGGATAATTAATATATGGGATATAATCCGTTTAAATTGTTTTATTTAAATGTATGACAGTCGCGGAAATCGAAAATAAGAAAATATAAAATATATTCTTTGCTTAGAATAATAACGCCTAGAATGATAGTTTCATATACGGCCGAGGCGCCACACGTGAGGCATAAAATAGATTCATGTAGTTGTGAACAACTCGTATTTACACGCGCCAATACGCACACAAACACACAAATAATGTTGCTGGCGCAATCACATTCCCATGAAATTGAGGGTTTACTCTTGCCAGTTGTGATTGATTATTTCAAAAAAATAAGTTAATCGTAGACCTATTGTTGACTTCAAACACTATAAAATACATTTAACAATGGTTTATTTTATATTTATTATTATTATTTGCAATGTCAGTTAAATCTTAATATGTGATAGAGTATCAAAATGGAGCAATGAATGAAAGCAACTCCTGAAACGGCCTGAAATGACTTTTAAGCCTGCTGAAAACGCTTCTAAAGCACTGAAAATGACGTACGAAGTTTTTGACCTAATCCACCGGCGTAACAATATGATTTTGATCCCTGTTGCCCTACACAACTACTTTAACTCAAAACACAACTCTTTGTGTCAAAAACTTTTTTTAAGACTGTGACGTAGTGCTATGCCCGTTAGGTCTATTATGGCGTAACGAGCCTGGCACTAGTACATATCCTTCGATCCAGACGGGATCTTGAAGGTTTCCAGAACTAGCTCTGTCGGGAGACAAGGGATCGGGGGCTAAATGAAACTAGGCGGTTTAAACACTAAATAACAGGTTTATTTAAACTAAGGCTGAACCTAATCCTAATATCCTAATTTCCCTAATTCCCTATGCTATTCGGGGTGACGCGGTGTCCCTATTATGCGGGGGTAAACGGTTAGTATTCTGACGGGGTTAAACGGTTAGTCGTAAGGAACCTGATCGTTGTCCTTCAAGGTGAGGCGAGTCGTTCCAGATGCGTGGTCACCACACCGCGACACTAGGATCCCCTTAAGAGCGAGCCAGAAGCGTCAATACACTCCGCGCTAGGGATCCTAGGACTCCCGCCCTCAACAGGACAAAGACCAAACCTCTTACGTAGGTTCGGAGGGAGGCCCTACTATGTCTCAAGAAGCGTCAATACACTCCGAGCCACGGAGAGCGATTCCTTACACCACTCGCAGAGGTAACTCGACCTGCCTGCTTGAGCGACTGTAAGACACCGCTCTCGTTGCCCGATCCGTGGCGGCTTATATAGCCATCCGCCTAACGGTATCCGCCGCCCTGCTGCTGTGGTGACGTCAGGCAGTGACGACCGGTGCTGACGTCACGCGGTGACGTTGGGTTCGGTGTGGCGGCTCGGTTCCAGGCTCGGTGGGTCGTTATATTCCCCTCTCTCCTCTGGAGATTTTTACCTGTAAAAATCACATGTGAGTTGTGGTCTACGACAGGGTTGCGTATCGGGTTATGGATGTACTTGTAACTGGGTTGGGGGACGTACTTATAACGAGCCACTCCAATTATTAATTATTTACTTTGATTGCCTGCTTGGTTTTGTGGGGTTTTTCGGGACAGAATCTGTTTTCTTTGTTTATCTTTTACAGTTAATACTATAAATGAGGAATAAAACTTTAACACTCGAGTAACAGGGAATGTACTTTAAAAAGAAACAAAACTTAACACAAAGAAAAAAAATATTTAAAAAGGATAATCATTACAGCTGGACGCCGTCGGGCGCCTGCTCTCTATGGGCCCCTGGGTGCCTGTCTCCTGTGAGCGAGGCGCGCGATCCCTTTTCCAATAAATCGGTAAAAAATATTTTTCGTATTCCTGCAATCCGGTGGGAATCGCGTTCTTCCGGTGTTTTGTTCGATATACTTCATAACAATAAAATGTATCTATACTTGATAACTGGTCTCCATAACATTTCCAAAACTGACTTTTTATTTATTAATTTTAAGTCACAACGGTCCTTTATCACGGTATTATATGTATTTAATTATTTGCACTGCACCACTGTCTTCTAAACGCGGGTTATCCCTTTGTGTCCCGGTTACTATCTTTACTTCTTGTAAACACTTATGTTGCGAACGAAATGTTCTCTAAAATCGGCTAAGTCCCCAACGCGGTAGTTCGGGCGGCGCGATATCCGTTGTCTGCGGCACAGATTATATAATCTGGGGGCACGGTAGTGCCCCCGCCAAGACGAACAAAAAAGAAGGTGGCACTACCTACCTTTTCTCGAACCGTTTCGTCTCATATTCAAACCCTCATAGTTTCGTCCCAGTTAACACTAGAGCGCCCAAATTCTCAGGTTAAGATGCAGTTAGCAAACATATAAAATGTACAAAATTTAATTGATCTAGCTTTTATACTTTAGGTTTTATAGGTACCTAAAATACGCCGATTTTGCCACTCACTCACTGACGTATCAAAACCTCTGGGGTACTTCCCGATGACCTAGAAAGCTGAAATTTGGTATGTAAGCTAGTATTAGTACACACACAACAAAATAATTCTAAAACTTGGAACTTTTACCCCCCAACCCCTGAAACTAGGGGATGGAAGTTTGTATGAAACTTCTGCAAATTTTGATACTAGAGGTCTGAAAATTGAAACCTATAGGGACTCATTGTAATAAATCAAATACATATTGTAGGACTTTTAAAAAATCACCCCCCACCCTTTAAATAAGGGGATGGAAGTTTGTATGGGTTTCCCATAATAGGGGATAAAAGTGTATATTATATATGGGGCTAAACTTAAGTATTTCTTAAATACACAATTGTCTACTTCAGTTGACGCTCAAGAAACCCTACAGCCCAAAAAAATTAAAAAAACTAAAGCACCTTACAAAAAGAAATGAGATCCCACCAAAAACATTTCATGTAAAATTGACGGCCAAGACTCACATGCTCATAACGCTTTTTCTGTAAAAAAGTTATCAGATCCCTGGAAAAGCCAAGCCCCTAAGCCCTGAGTTTACTAATCCTACACCTTGGCTTCAAAGGTATGGCTTGGCCGTTTCATAAAATACCGTAAATAAGTCTAATGGACTGTCCAGCCTATATGGTAAGGAATTAAGTTTATATATATTATCATGAAGACATTTCTTGATATCGTATGGGCCAGACGGTCCGTTTAACTTATTTACGTTACTTTATGAAACGGCCAAGCCATACCTTTGAAGCCAAGGTGTAGGATTAGTAAACTCAGGGCTTAGGGGCTTATATAATACTATACTAGTACAGATAGACGAAGCAGTACAAGAAAATGGAACGACCCTAACTCTGGCTATTCAACTGGCTATTTTCTTTCCGTCGATTATCCAACAGATGGCAGTAGTGAGACTGCGATTTATGCGTCTCGGTCACGCCATCTAAATAAGAAATGGGAACATGATGTGCGTGCTGTCTTGTTCTATAGCCTAACTATAACGTCACATGATCGGTAGATGGCGTCTTTTTCTGTCACGCGCGGACGCAAGTCAATGCAGAAAACGTTTTTGTAGGCATCGTACGAGTAGCATCTCAATGTCTTATGCGCACTGACCTTGAATCGTATCGGCATCTCTTTCAGACGGGCCGTACTATAATATCTATACCTTTTTTCGTAAGCACAAAGCTCAACAGTCACAAACTACAATTTCTCGCGCGAGATAATTGACTGTATTTTTCTGTGCAGTAATCTGGGAGGTTGAAGGGTAACTGTATTCGTTCGGAGAGTCATTCTCATCAACAAATGTAACTTTTTTCTAATTTATCCTTACCGGGCCATAACTGTTAAGGTCTTAAGCCTTTTTTCTGAGTTTATGTTTAAACCTTCCTTTCATAATCTTGTAAAAACTTTATAATTATAATGCAGTCACTTTTCTTAAACATTCAAATGATGTTTGGGACCGGTAAGGATAAAGTTAGATAATAAGAATGACCCTGCATTGCTTTAATATTAAATAAGAACAATATAGGTACAGGATCATTGTCTGCTTTATTTCATAATAATCACCACATGTCATATTTACACTACTTAAACCTTTACCGCATACAAAGCCATAGGTATATGGCAGATATGAACTTGGACCTTATTGGTACAGGTCAAGGTTCAAATTAAAACAACTATTTTTTTAAATATGCGGTAAAGGGTTAAGAGCCCACCCATGCAAAATTCGTCAGGTGAATGATCCTAGATCTCAACATCGATAGTGATTAAAAATCTGTCCCTTGAAAATAAGAAACTTAAACAGTTTTTCTTCAATCTTGTCAGCGTGAAAACACGATTAGTAATAATTTTCTCGATAGTTTTATCTCTCAAACATAACCCTTTTTAGGGTTCCGTAGTCAACTACCCTTATAGTTTCGCCATGTCCGTCTGTCCGTCCGTCCGCGGCTTAGCTCCGTGATCATTAGTACTAAAAAGCTGAAATTTGGTATGAGTATGTATTACGCCGAAATAACGGTAAAATAAAAACCAAAAAATAAACTTTTCAGGTACCTACCTCTGTACTAAAAAGCTGAAATTTGGTATGAGTATGTATTACGCCGAAATAACGGTAAAATAAAAACCATAAAATAAACTTTTCAGGTACCTACCTCTCGAACACAAAAAAAAATACAAAATGCTTTATTGCACACCAAAAAAAAATTTACAAATTCAATACAGAACAATAATTTTAATAACGGTAGACAACAGGCGGTCTTATCGCTAAAGAGCGATACCTATAGTGCGGGTGATTTTTTTTTCGTTTCAACACTAATGTGAATGTGTGGGGTGTCGTTGAATAGGTCTTTGAAAAATAATAGGGGTCTCCAAACATTATTTTTTGATAAAATCAGCAGTTTTGTAAAATTTGCTCCGAAAATTATAAAAATTGTGTCCCCCCCTCTAACTTTTCAACCACTGTCAAAAAAATATGGAAAAATTCATGAAAATTAGGGTTTATAAGTACTTTCAATGAAAACTATATTGAATAAAATCGGTCGAACTGTTTTTGAGTTATCGTACAAATTCATAATTTTCTTTAAAATGACGTAAATGCCACGCGGTGTCCTTATACTTGGAACGTTACACATCTTAGTTAAGTGCCATACTGTATTAAAACATTTCGCTCAATCTGGTGCGTATAATCGATAACTTCCAGAAGGTAATAAGTAATTACTGTTACTGGCGTTGACGACCTTTTTATAGAACTTGAAATCTTTCTCGTAATTTTCGGCTATTGTGAAGGATGGGCAACTACGGAACCCTACACTGACCGTGGCCCGACATGCTCTTGGCCGTTATTTTTAGATATTATCGGTTGGATCTTCAAAACCCTTAACAATGTTTTTTAGCTTAATAGATGCACAATTTTATTATAAGTTCTCAAAAACTGTAAAAGTATTTTCAATATAAAATGCACACGTTTATGACACAACTCAATAAACATGATTTCCGCGCTTCCGAGCATGCACTTCCATCTCGCTCACATTTACGCTCAGTGAGAGAGAGAGCTAGCACACGCACCCCCCAATAACTCCAAATCTATTTAAGATAAAAACATGAAATTTAGCTTATGAATTTAGATCTTTTAGTACAACTAGAACCCCAAATTTCATCAATAAAAGAAATGAAACCGACCAAGTGCGAGTCTGACTCGCGTACCGAGGGTTCCGTACACACTTTCACTTATCTCATCTTAATTAGCCTGTTGAGTTAAGTTTGCACCTGAAATATATGACGCCGCATACAAATGACGTGCAAACATAACGCAACCGACTTCTTCAAATTTGATGTATTAAAGGGACTATATTTTTAATATTTTTTTTTACAAATGTATAATTTTCAGATTTGATAAGTATTTGTAGTATGTGACGATATTACTTGCCAAATTTTATAGTTCTAGGTCATCGGGAAGTACCCTATCATTGTGATTCCCTTGAGAGTGTCGAAATGTACATTTTTTGCGATGTAAACGGCCGTATCTCTTTTTTCACGCTAACGTAGAAGTTAAATTGTTTCACAGGTTCAAGGAACCGCACACCTGAGTATATTATGTTAATTTCAACTGGATACCTCAACGCGTTCTCGAAATAAAGAGTCTTGACAGATAGACGGACGGACGGACAACAAAGTGATCCTATAAGGGTTCCGTTTTTTTCGATTGAGGTACGGAACCCTAAAAACCCAGCAGAGTAATTTTGCTAAGAGACAAGCTTCGCCGACAAAAGAATTGAGATCTATATGGGCGCCAAGTTCTTTGCACTAAATTTTTTAGATACAAGGACATGCGACATACTCAATGCATTTATGTTACTTGGGGTGTAATTCAATATCAAGATTTGACTTGGCTAGTTTTCACAAACTGACAAAATTTTATAAAAGTATTGTTATCAAGCTAACAGTATAAGTAACAGCATGAACACTAACTTGCGTACTTACCTTTACGAAAATAGGTTAATGATTAGACAAATATAATAAGTACCTAATATAAATTTATATGTAAAAACTTTTTCTTTCTCATTTAACAAAAATCGTGATTTTTGACTACTAATAAGTTTTCCATTAGAAAGTCATGTTAAATGTTAAAATTATAAAAAAATATATCATCATCATCTCAGCCATAGGACGTCCACTGCTGAACATAGGCCTTCCCTTTGCACTTCCATATATACCGGTTGGAAGCGACCTGCATCCAGCGCCTTCCGGCGAATAAAAAATATATGCATTTGTTTAACTAATATGTACAAAAAACAATAAGCAACCGTTTCAAAGAAAATTACAATGTGTTTTATAAATCAACAAAAATTGATTTTTATCTGCAAAAAGTACCAATTCAACTTAATTATTGAGCAAAACACATGTACATAATTCAATTATAAACTAATCAAGTTTCTCTGAGCACACTTTGCCCCGCCAGCCCAGAATACAGAACCGAACAGGCTTTCAGAGCTGCATATTGTGACGACGTTATGGACTTGGCCGCAGAAGTGTGAGGATATGAAGGTACTCCAAGGAGGCCTATACGTGCAAGCGTACTCGGACGATGGAGTCATACTGGTGCGAGGAGTGGCACTAGATGTGGTCAGAGACATAATGAGAAGAGGAGTGATGGAAATATTAGTATGGTGTAGGGATAGAGGACTGGACCTAAACCCTGATAAAACAAAACTGATGTTATTTACCAATAAGAGGAAAATAGAGAAAATGAAGCCTATCAGCATTCAAGGCAAAGAACTGGAGGTAGTCAAGGAGCTCAAATATCTGGGAGTGACGTTAGACAGCACTCTCAGATTCAAGACACACATAAGAGAACAGTCGGCAAAGGCCATAAGAACGCTCTACCAGTGTAAGAGGGCGGTCGGAAGAAAATGGGGCCTGAAACCAGCTATGATACACTGGATTTACAAGGCGGTGGTACTACCGAGAGTACTATACGGTGCCATAGTATGGTGGCATAAGGCCAACATCAAAGAATACCATAAAGAACTATCAAAAGTACAAAGACTGGCATGTCTTATGATCACGGGGGCAATGAGAACAACGCCCACGCAGGCGATGGAGATCATGCTCGGTTTCAAGTCACTTAAAATAGAAGCGGAAAAGAAGGCCATGGAACAATGGTACAGAATGAAAGCATGCAAGGAATGGAGAGGAAGCTTGGTGGACAAGGGACACGCACTTATTCAGAGGGAAGCAAGCTCGAAGATGGGGATGCTTACCCAAAACAACGACCTCATAAAGAGACAGGAGATGTTCGATAAGAAATATAGGATACACATAGGAGAAAGGGACAACTGGAAAATAGAGGTGGAACACCCCGTGACTATCTGCTTTACGGATGGTTCTCGGCGGGAATCCACGAAACTAGCAGGAGCCGGCATAGTGATACCAAAGCTGGATAAGAAGGTACACATACCTCTGGGGAGGTACGCTAGCGTATTTCAGGCAGAGGTATGCGGCATAATGAGATGTGCACAAATAATAGATGAATGTTCACAGGAAGTGGGATCTGTCGTTATATACACAGACAGCCAGGCGGCACTAAAAGCGTTAGACAAACAGATGGTAAGCTCGTCCTTGGTAAAGGAATGCAGAGTAGCCCTGAACAAACTTGGAGAACACACGAGGACTACGGTAGCATGGGTACCGGGACATCAGGGTGTGACAGGAAATGAAAGGGCAGATGAGATGGCAAGGCTAGGAGCAGAAAGGGAACTCATAGGACCCGAACCTGCCCTGCCAATATCGGCAGAAGTCACGAAAGGAGTTATAGCTAGGCTAATGGAGGAAGAGGCCAACAGACAATGGCAAGAGACGACGGACTGTCGACAATCGAAGATGATCCTAGGAGGAATCAACAGAAAAAGGACCAGGTATCTACTGGAACTAGGTAAGAAAACTCTCAGATTATTAACAGGCATAATCACGGGACACAACAGCCTTAACAGGCACCTACACATTATGGGAGTAGTAAGTGATCCATACTGCGTGCACTGTGGCCAGGAGGAGACGAGTAAGCATGCGAGTCGCGTCCAGTGCGTCAAGCGACGTAGACGCATTGATGTATAATTAAATATTAATTGTGATATTTAGCGCGGCCCGGCCGCTGCTAGCGAAACGACGCGATGAGTCAACACGTCGTGAACGATTTCCTCGCCTTTCTGCAGCAGAAGGAGAAGATACTGCTGGAAGGCAAGATGGATGCGGTGACCGCTGTCCACTTTAATGAGTGGGCATCGAAATTCAGCGTCGAAGACATCTGTCATGCGAAGCAGGTGTTGTGCCAGTCCCTTGGAGTTGTTGGCACCTATGTACCTCATCGGAAAGGGGACGAAACAGGAAAAAAGACCCTTGCGGATATTAAGAAAATCCTGAAGGAGAACGAAGAACGGATTCCAGAGTTTGTGGCGGCAGATGCCTCTACCCTGCCGTCCCATGTTCCGGATGAAATTGACGTACGCTGCTTGTATAAGGATATCGTGGCCCTAAAAACAAGTTTAGCCGATATAGTTTTGAAGTTTGAAGCAGCCCAAGCCACTATTACTGAGTTGCGCAACGAAGTCAACAGTTTGCAAAATAGTGCTCCAACTCAGTCGGTATTAGCATCAAGTTTCAAGACCGATGACCGACCCACCGCTAGAAGCGCCGAGTCTGTCAGTTTGCGTCCTGCTGACACTGTAAAAAGTGCCGCACCCGCCGCTACACCGCCCGCGCGCCCCCCGCCGGTGCGGCCGCCTCTAGTTCCGAAGTTGCGTCAGCGTGCTTATGCTGACGTCGCCGGTCAGTCTGTCGCAGCTAACCGGGCCTCAATACGGGTTCCTGATAAGGAAAAGTCCTCCCGCACCAATGTGGATAAGGAGGGATTCACACTGGTGGAAAGGAAGAGCAAGGCGCGCAGAGTGCCCCGCAAGACTCTGAGTGGCACTGCCGAGCCGGTTGGTTCTGGTCTTCGGATTGCCACACCGAGTAAGGCGCTCTATGTGTCGCGCTTGCATCACTCCGCCGTAGCTGATGATGTGGTGGAGTACGTTCGCCGGAAGACTGGCTTCACGCTGAGGGTGCAACAGCTGCAGTCCCGCCATTACGTGCACTTCAGCTCGTTTGTGGTGCGCGTACCGCGGCCGCTGCAGGACACCATCGCAAGTGCAGACTTCTGGCCGAAGGGTGTTGTGTTTCGGCAGTTCCGGGGCAATCTGCCGAATCCTGCGCTAGATCAGACGACGCAACGGAGCCACGCTGTTACGTCGCCTCAATCAAACTAGATTTAAGTTTTATTTTTATTTTCTGTATAATTTTGTAGTTCACAGTGCCTTGGTTTAATTACTGTAATGCTGTGTAACTAATTTGAATAAATAAATAAATAAATAAATAAATAAATGTTATAGCAGAGTGTGGAATGTATGCGATAGTACGCTATAGCATCTTCAGAAAAGATAAACTAGAAGAGGAAGAGCTGAGGGACATTAACCTTAAAGATGTCCTTTCCTTCTGCAGGAGAACAAGAAGATTCGAGGAAGAAGGCTGTATGGGAGCGCCGCCGGGACAGTAACCGTTGGCTCCAATTGGGAATTGGGCTGAATGAACGCAGCCAAGCGATCGACAGCCCGCCTGTTTCCGGCCGGGCGTCCCTACACCAAATCATCATCATCATCATCATCAAGGTACTCCACTCGTGGTTGATGGACCATCAACTGACACCGCAGAAGATGAAGTTGACAATTGGTCCTATTGCTTCCAGCCATAGCGTCCACTTCTTTGTAATGCGGGTCTTTATTCCAACTTCATTTTGCACTTTATTTTCAAAATGATTGATCCACAGATATCTGTTATAGGCAGTTCATCATGACTTAAATGTTCTATGGTCATGCTTCCTAAAACAGAAAATTAAGTATCTTAACATAAATGAAATACAATAATAATAATTATTAGTAGTTTGTTTTTCTATATGAACAGGTCTAAATCAACACAATAATGGTTAAAGGCTAAATAGGATCACTTTTTTCACTAAAAGAATTCACAATTCACTTAACTTGGGAAAAAAAAAAAAAAAATGGGTAACCAATGAACACAACTTTTTTGTAGCGCAGGTCCTGAGAAATATCAATGTACTTAGATAAAATATTTAACATACAAACACCAATAGAATTAACTTCATTCTTTACAAATTGATAAGGCAGTATGAAGTTCTAACATTACAGAAAACATAGCATTTGAAGGTCAAGCAAATAGTTTAATTTTAAGTGAGTGCTCATCTCATTGACTGATATTATCTCAGTGACTTTGTAATTTGTTTGATTTGAATGATGTTCTACTATCTTACAAATTACAATAATTTTGGACTAGGGTCTAATTAATTATTCACTTTGTTTCTATATAGAATAAAAATGTGATTTGTTTATCGATATGTACTTTATTTCAAATGTTAAGTTTGTCTTAAAGACAACACTTACATATATACCTAAGTGAACTCGCCTACCTATATGCTTAAGTGGACCTATATACCTGAGTCCCATCCAGGGGACATAGGACATTAAGTCATATACCTGAGTGGGCCAATATATAGAAAATAAAAACTTACCGCAATTAGACATTTCGTTTGTCAGTTTTCCCAAGATAAGAAGACGAAGGTATTCAGATCCAAACAATGTCTATGAGCGGTTTTGAAGTCGTATCTAATCTATAAAAATTTGCTTCAAGTCCGTGTTAGGTGGCGTAGGTCAGTTTAAACAACTTAAAGCAAGGTTGCAAAATAAAATCACATTCAACTCAAACAATAACAGAACAAATCGAATCGCAAGTCAGTGCTGCAAACTCCCACATCACGTGTAAATAAACAAGAAGGTCCTAAAAATCAGGTCAGGAGCCAGTCATAAATATCAGTAGAGCTACTCCGATGTTCAAAATTCGACCGTCGTATAGTGCCGTCCCTCTCGATCTTCTGTCGAAGTATATGAGTAAACGGGACAGCACTATACTCTGGCCGAATATCGAACATAACTAGCCATTCAGAATATTCAGATTCGTCAGAATCAGTCGCGTTTCGTTCCACTCACAAATCGGTTGACAATTATCGGATGTCAACGTTGCCAAATGACCGCACACTTATATTAAATATGGTGTATTTACATAACTTTTCTAAAATTAGGAGATTTGTTCGATTCCAAAAAGTAATTCTAAAGATTCTTAAAAATCATATATTTATAATCTGACAAATCAGGAGAGTTTGCAGCACTGTCAGAAGTAACGGTCTGGAAGGAATGGAATGCCCAGTTGACAGATTCATAATGCTGCCAGAACGGATTTACGTTTTCGGAAATTTCGCAAAGTGCATACCTAATCCATTAAGGGACGGTTTTGAACAAAATCGGACGAAATCCAAAAAAAATAATAAGATCTATGCAATACTACCTACCGGATCGGGTACAAATTATTAATATTGGTTTATTCATCGATAATCGATATATTCTTTATTTTTCATCTTTTTGAGCGTGCATAGCTTAAAATAAACTAGTCCTCCAATCATAATAAGCTCGACGAGTCTCCATTGCAAAAGTCTTAAAAGAGACGACGATTGTAAACTGGTGCTCAAGGTACGATTTGGAGTTTCAAAAAGCCGGGAAACTGACATTTTTTTATTGGTATGGCCACCCCGTCGTAGGCTGTGTGTGAGCGCAACAATGGGATACACATAAAACGCCATCTAGCGTTACCACTGCAAACAACTACGAATGCTTGGATGCTAAAACATAGCAACACTTTCGTGTTCTCGGTTGATTATTTATGATTATTGTTTTCTTTGAAATAAGATGATAAATCAGTTTATATTTTAGGTTTTGTTTATAAAATATGCTATAGTTTATTTTAATCACGAAAATTCTGCTTAATTTGGCTGATTCATATTTTATTAATTTACAAATGTTAACGGTAGAGCCATCTATTGTTGACTCTCAGTACTAAAAGTAACTTCTTCGGCTTGGGACGCCCTGTCTGCGGGTATCCGTCGAAAATGCCGCATCTCTGCGCTTACGCGTTTCTGTTTCTTGATATTTTAAATATCTCGTATCTTCATAGTCGGAGGATTACTTCGCCTGTGTCATTCGATGCTGTGTATCGGATTATGATCCTTGTCCTTTCGCGGTTACGGTGTTTGTTCGGATGTCGTGGCCATATTTGCCTTAAATTTATTTATATTTTATATTGCATTTTTGCCTGTTTTCGGCATAATTCGCCTCGAAATGGTGAAGATATATCTTGTACCGTGTTGTTTATGCTCCCCGGCGGCTTTAAAAATTATTGAATGTTATATACATGCTGTAATTACGCTATATTTTTAACTTTAAAAAAATTGGTTTTAAGGCTTTGTTTACATTCTGTGTTTCTAGCGATATTTGTATCCTATTCTACGGGTTTTTCCGAAAAAGAGGACGTTTATAGTTCGGCGATATATTTAACCGACTTCTTCGAAGAGGTTCCTTTTCTGTTGGTGAACTCAATTTAACCGACTTCGTTGATGAGGACTTATTATCGTTCGTTGGGACGTTACGAACTCAAAGGCGCTGTCGTTCCGCTCGTTATCGGTTCGGTGGAACTGCTCCGGCTTTGTTCGACCGGTTGTTTGACGAGTAAAAAAAAAATAAAGTCGTTTATAATTTTTTTCCCTTTTCATGCTGTTTTGGTACTTATTTATTCAGTAAATGGTTTTAGGTCTTTTATGTGTGCGGTACAGGTTTTTCTGCGGTTACCCCTGTCTTGGAGTACATATATTACGGGTGACTTTCTGTCCGTTATGGTGAACGGCCCCGTATATTTTGGTGCCAGTTTCGCGCAAAATCCTTTGCTTGCGTCTGACAAGACATGATTTTTTTTCCCTACGGAGTCGCCTATCCTCGGGGTCCACTGCTTTCTTTTCCTATCGTAGTAACTTTTTTGCGTTTCGGACGCTTTTCTTTGGTGAATCTTGACAATGTTGTAAATATCATTTAACTTCTTCATTTCTGTTACTTGCGGTGTTGGGAACTGGTTTTGGTCGCCCGGTAGTCGTAATTCTTTCCCGTATAATAAGAAAGCTGGAGTGAATTTGGTCGTTTCGTTGACGGAGGTGTTGAGCGCGAAATTAAACTCGGCTAAATGTTGATCCCATTTTTTATGGTTTTCGGATATAAACGTCGCGATCATCGTTTCTAATGTTCTGTTTACTCTTTCAGTCGGATTGCACTGTGGTGAGTATGGGGCGGTTAATCGGTGTTCCGTCCCATATCTTTTTAAGGTATCTGTGAACACTTTTCCTACAAACTGTCTGCCATTGTCACTTAGCAATGTTCGCGGTGCCCCGTGACGTAATGCTATGCATTCTTCAAACGCTCTGGCTACCACATTCGCGGTTGCGGTGCGTAAGGGCCTTATTTCCGTCCACTTTGTAAATTTGTCGTGGAATACTATGATCCAGGTGTAGCCTTTAGATGACCTTGGGAGCGGTCCGATGAGGTCTGTGTTTACTACTTCCCATGGCGTTGTTGCATTATTTATATGCATTAATCCTGGCGTTTTTGACTGCGACGGTTTATGGGTCTGGCATGCCTCGCATCTTTGTATGTACTTAGCCACTGTTTGATACATTCCGGGCCAGTAATACCTTTGCGCGACTCGCTGCAGTGTTTTGTTTGTTCCTGGGTGTCCCGCGCTCGGGATGTTTATGAATGTTATGATTTTGTACTATATCTGTTGGCGTTCTTCCTCTGGTACGCACAGTTTCCACTCGGTTCCGGATTTTACATGTGTGTTATATGTTGGATTTATTATTTTTTTATATAGTTTGCCTTCTTCAACGCAATACTCCTCCTGTGAGGCTTTGCCGGACTTAACTTCTTGTATCTTCCGTTCGTACCAACCTTGATCGGGCGTCGCGCAGATCGGGTTCCGTGATAATTCGTCTGCGACCTGGTGTTGCACCCATGTATTCCCTTTTGGACTTTTATCGCTTCCGAGTTCGAATTCGTGTTCGATTACTTCGGCCAATCGCTTTACCTGTTGGTCGTCCATGTTTGTGACCGGGTGTGCCCCTTCGGATATCGCCATGGCGTTCTGCGCCTCTGGTTCTGGCTGAGTGTACGTAATCGGTGATACGTCCTGATTCGTCTCGACTTCCGGTGCGTTTTGCGGTTTTTGTTCGTGTTTCCATGAGACCGTCATTCCGGTTCTTCTCAGGACGTCCATGCCTAGTATGGTGCACGTTGCCGCTGGCAGCACTCTCACCCAATGTTTAATCTTCTCGCCCTTAATCTGCATGTCGACCAACATGCTCTTCTCTACGCGAGCTGTTGTTCCGTTCGCGAGCACTATGCCTCTCGGGTAATCTAATGTTTCTTTTACTCTTGTTATGCAGTCGCGATATACTTCATAATTTACGTACGTGTTCGTGGAACCCGTGTCCACCAAGCACTTGTACGTTTTCCCCATTATGACTGCCTCTATGTGCATGCGGTTATCTTTCCTCGTGCCCTCGTGCGCTGTCTCGAGATGCTCCTTGTTCTTCCATTGCCTTTTCTTGCAGCAATTCTTGCTTAGCATTCCCAGCTTCCCGCACTGGCTACAGAAGATCCTTGGATGCCCTCGGCATTCCCTCGTGTTGTGACCTGGTTTCCCGCACGACCAGCAGCACGTATTTGGGTCGTACTTCGGATGGATTTTTGTGTTGTTATTCTCGGTTTTCGCAGGGATTCTTTCCCTATCCCGTGACTCGTTGCTTGAGCTCGGTCGAACTTGCGGCTTCCATTCCTGTTGTGTGTGGGTTTCGGTCCTGTATGTTTTCTCTCGGTATCTCTCTCCTTCCGTCGAAGAGGATATTTTCTCATATTCGGCGGCTAATCTTAACAACCCAGGTAGATTAGTGTACTCGTGTTTTTTGATGTACAATTTATATTCTTTTAGCATGTTCTCATGTATGCGGTGTAGCTGTTCTGCTTCGGTTAATTTCTGATAACGCCGCATTAGTGTCTGCAGGTCTGTGACATAATCTGTGAACGTCTCTCGAAACTCTTGCTTTCTCGCAATTATCCTTACGATGATGTCCTCCTCGTAATTGCTCGGAAAGTAATAAAGCTTGAAAAGTTCTATAAATCCGTCCCACGACTTCCAGGACCGGGCGTTGTTTCTATACCATTGTAACGCCTTCCCCTGTAAGATCCTTGGAAGCGCCCGTAGTATGTCGTCCCGCTCGACCCCGCTGGCCTCTATCAGTTCCTCGAGCCTCTCTAGGAATTCTACTGCGTTATCGGTACCCCTGAACGACAGGTTCCACTCCCTTATCTGCTTAAACAGGGTCTTCATCCTCCTGTCTTCCGGATGCTCGTCTTCGGACATGGCGGTACGTTCGTCCTTGGACGTAGCAGGCTGTTCCTGTTTCCCCGGTGTCCCGAATTCTTCGGTCTCTCTTACGGCCTCTACCAGGTTTTTCCGTATCTGGTCGACGGTTAACCCCTCTACTGGTAGGCCTCTGTTTTCGGCTTCTTCCATTAACTCCGGTTTCTTTAATCGGTATATCCAGGCGGTGGGCATCGCCTCGGTACCCTAAGTTAAATCCTACCTCCCTATTGAACCTAATTCGTCAGTGTATTACTTTTTACGGTCTCTAACGGCCTAGACCCAGCTCTATTGACTTTAATTTATTTACACGGCGGCATCACGGCGGATTCAAACGGTAGATTTTAACGGTTTGAGCTAGACCTAGGTATCCCTTGCCTTTTCTGAGCTAGAAAACTCCTGTGTGAGTTATTCCGTTGGGCGCCAAATGTGACGTAGTGCTATGCCCGTTAGGTCTATTATGGCGTAACGAGCCTGGCACTAGTACATATCCTTCGATCCAGACGGGATCTTGAAGGTTTCCAGAACTAGCTCTGTCGGGAGACAAGGGATCGGGGGCTAAATGAAACTAGGCGGTTTAAACACTAAATAACAGGTTTATTTAAACTAAGGCTGAACCTAATCCTAATATCCTAATTTCCCTAATTCCCTATGCTATTCGGGGTGACGCGGTGTCCCTATTATGCGGGGGTAAACGGTTAGTATTCTGACGGGGTTAAACGGTTAGTCGTAAGGAACCTGATCGTTGTCCTTCAAGGTGAGGCGAGTCGTTCCAGATGCGTGGTCACCACACCGCGACAGGCTACCCAAGAGTGGCAGCACTAGGATCCCCTTAAGAGCGAGCCAGAAGCGTCAATACACTCCGCGCTAGGGATCCTAGGACTCCCGCCCTCAACAGGACAAAGACCAAACCTCTTACGTAGGTTCGGAGGGAGGCCCTACTATGTCTCAAGAAGCGTCAATACACTCCGAGCCACGGAGAGCGATTCCTTACACCACTCGCAGAGGTAACTCGACCTGCCTGCTTGAGCGACTGTAAGACACCGCTCTCGTTGCCCGATCCGTGGCGGCTTATATAGCCATCCGCCTAACGGTATCCGCCGCCCTGCTGCTGTGGTGACGTCAGGCAGTGACGACCGGTGCTGACGTCACGCGGTGACGTTGGGTTCGGTGTGGCGGCTCGGTTCCAGGCTCGGTGGGTCGTTATAAGACATAATTTTATAGCTGACTTTACTTTTATTTGCACGGTTGTCAAATCATCAAGACATTTGTAACGAGCCCTAATTCGTCGTGTTTTTGTGTTAGGAGTTCCTATGGCGTCCTTCCATCCTCATCATCAGACCAACTTGGTAGTACCATAATAATGCCTTGTCACCTGATTTAAACAGTTGTACAAAATTTAAACACGATTCAAATTAAACTTGCAAGATTTGACCCAGACATAGGTAGGTACTCAAACATACACGGCAAGTCAAATAAAAGCTTGATAAAAATAAAAAAATAAAACTTTATTTGCCAGAATATGGTAAAAACACAAGGTCTCACAAAGTATAATTCTGCACGTGCATATTTGACCTGCATGCAGGTGTGCAAAATTTTCCAATTATGTTACAAATTTAATATTATTATAATTAATTACAATTCATTATTAATTATCTATGGATATTACAAGTCCTTTATTTGGCCCAAGATCTTCTTCGTCTTTTCATATTTGTATTAAATTATAGGCCAAACAGCAATGATCGCATTGCAAATTACTAGCATAGAGGCATTCTATCTTCGTCCTCCGGGTAGGCAAGCACTTGTGACTCCTCTGGTGTTGCAGGTGTTTATGGGCGACGGTAATCGCTTTCCACCAGGCGATACGTTTGCTCGTTTGCCCCCTATTTTTGATTGCAGTTTTACGCAAAAATACTATTTACGAATGAAATGTTATCTTAGCATGTTTATTGTTTAAGCATTTTTGCATAAGTTTTGAAGAACTACCTATTATGGAAAATATCGCCTCGTTTAAAAAGGCAAAATGTATTTAGGAAACCAGTTCGACCTCTGGAGATGTTGGGATTGTCGTGTGTTTTCACGACGCGGCAACGTATGTTCGCACGGTGGATAATGTGTCGCGCTCCGACGCGACACAGCGTCGTTTTACGTTTACGACGCCGTGTCGTGTGTTTTCACGACGCGGCAACGTATATTCGCACGGTGGATAATGTGTCGGGCTCCGACGCGACACCGTGTCGTTTTACGTTTACGACGCCGTGTCGTGGACATGTGGCCACGCCCTTACCCAGCATTTTACAAACAAAACCGGCTTCGGGACAACCCACCTTGATGAGAAATTTGTCTAAATATATTTTTTTAATTATAATTTGTATTAATATTGAAATTTTAGCTATTGCCCGAAGTACACAATGGCTGGCTGTTTCCGAAAAAAATGGTACTGAATTATTGTAACTTTCAGCACCTGCCTTTTCAGTCTTGCCATCAAAAGTACTGCTAGGGAACTTGACCCTTAAATAAAAATATTGCAGATCTATTAATGTAGATAGTCAGACATTTTTTTAATTTAATTACCTAGCAGTCCCCACGGCTGATCGGGGCTCCTGATGATGTATCGCATACAGATTTGAAACATGTCGAACAATATTCGAATTAAAGGACGTTAAAACCCGTTCCATATGCATTTTAATACATAGCCAAGTTAATAATTATACATATTAGCAATAGCAATACCTTGCGAATGTATCTACCTACCTCGTTAAATTTACTCTCGCGATACAGTTGAGATGAGTCAGTAGTACCTACTCCTTTGAACATGCCTGTCGTACCAGATGAATACACGACCATCGCGACATCTCTGTGTGTGTGTGTGTGTGTGTGTGTGTGTGTGTGTGTGTGTGTGTGTGTGTGTGTGTGTGTGTGTGTGTGTGTGTGTGTGTGTGTGTGTGTGTGTGTGTGTGTGTGTGCGCGCGTGCGTGCGTGTGTGTGTGTGAGTGTGTGCGTGTGTGTGTTCAAGTTGTCACATACTTATATTGTTATTAAATATGTAAATTAGTTTCATTAATATTTCTAACTTTGAGTAGGTAATGAGTAGCTCCGTCTCTTCACAATACAATTTTGTAACCATTCAATTACAGCAACTTTACAGGAATGGCGGTGTAGCGGATAAATATCGATTGCGTTATTGATACGATTATATAAATAAGCAGCTTGGACATAAAATTGCTTCCTTGCAAAGTTGGACTTGCAGACCGGTATGGGGGCGACCTTGACTTGCCTTCTACGAGTAGATATCAACGGATGATACGTCAATTTACTATGCAAACGCATCGTTGCATTTATTATGTACAATTTTCTCATAGAAAGCAAGGCACAGTCCCTATACAACTCAGTGGTAGGGTACCTGAATGGTTTGGAGAAGATGACTTTAAGTAAGCACCTTTGTGCCCTTTCTACTTCTAAAAATTTTGATTTGTTTGTTCCCCCCCCCATATCGGTATGCAATAACACATGATCGATTGTGCTAAATCATCAATATCGTCAAAGCAAATGAAGGTTTTTATGTAATCTAAACCATTTTAATATATCGGCATACGCATAATACATTGCTGCACTTTGATAAAAAAGAACTACTGTTCGGGTAGCTGTACGGGACAGCTCGGGCCAATATCAAGTAGCTCGTGCTTTGCTTGATGGTGCTAGTGCCGCTAATTTTATGTCGCAACAGTGTGAAGAGCGTCTGGGTTTGCACATAAACCAGACTAGTGAATCTGTAACTGGTATTGGCCATGCTGGAGTTAAACCAAATGGTTCCTTATTGTGTTCGGTTAAACCTATTGAAAATAATGTAGTTAATTTCGAGTTCCATGCATCAGTGCTCCCGTCCATCTGTCCTAACCAGCCATGCTATGCAGTTGACTCGTCAAAATGGGGTCATATTAAAAACTTGCCTCTCGCTGATCCTGATTACGCTAATCCGGGACCAATAGACTTGCTGCTAAATGCAGATTTTCGCATCGTCTCTCCTGAGTGGTCGTAGGTAAGGAACTCAGGGTCAGCCTAAGGTTTTAGAGACCATATTCGGATGGGTCCTCATGGGGGATTGTTATAATAGTCGTTCACAATCCTTTATAGGCTGTCAAACTAACAGTCAAAATAATAATTGTTTTTTGTGTCAAATGCTTCACAATCAAATTCGTCGTTGGATAGTTCTCTTAAAAGGTTTTGGGATTTAGAGAATATTAGTAGCTCTAGCAAACCTGTACTGCCGAAAGAAGACCAGCTTTGTGAAGACACTTTCCTTGATAATTTTCGTCGCACGTGTGAAGGCCGATTCGAGGTACCTTTGCCTTTCGTCGATCCCACGAATAAGCCAACATTCTCGAATACTCGTGAAATTGCAATGCGAAGACTTTTCTCGTTAGAACGCAAGCTAGCTAAGCATGCGGATTTTCGTCAAGCTTATGTTTCTTTTATGGAGGAATATGAGACAAGTGGTCACATGGAGCAGGTAGAGCCAACTCTTTCTAGTGTCGGGAAATTTAACTACATTCCACATCATGCAGTTTTGCGGCCGGAATCTGTCAGCACACCTCTTCGAGCAGTTTCCGACGGGAGTTGTCGTGATAGCAACGGAGTATCGCTCAACAATAAGCTCTTGGCAGGACCTAAGCTACAAACTAAAGTCACCTTTCGGTCACATAACGTAGTTAAATTTAGTGCGGATCACATTGTGCGTGTGATAATAGTGGTGGGCCGGGAAAGGCAATCCTTCGGTGGTAAGATTCGGTAAGCCAGGTACCTGCGCGTGTCTGAAGCCAGGAAGACCTAGGAGCTAGCCTTGGACTCACACGAACCTCATCAAAAAGTAAAGGTATGTGATTGCGCACTATCTCTGACAGGATTTGTTTTGTTTCGATATATTCAAACTTATAGAATATTGTCGTGATTTTTGTGAAAAGTATAAAGAATTTTAGTTCCACAGTCCACTAATTGAAATCAAAGTAAACAGCCATATTGAATACAATCAGAAGTTTGGAATCCTCTCTATATGATAATATATACACACCAGGTCGAGGCAGTTCAAAATCGATTCCTGAGAGCCCTTAACTACAGATTTGCTCATACACCCTTGTCATTATTATGAAAAGCTTCTCGAGCGTTATGAAATGGTACTATTTAATATATTTACAGGCCACTTTGACCGTCCGGAATTATTGGAAAGTATAAGTTTCAGAGCTCGTCCCCATAGAACACGAACCAAGTCCCTATTCGCGGTCCAGATAGCTGCGACCAACGCAGGCGTTCGAGCACGTCTGCGCAGATTGTGTCACCAATATAATCAAAGCCTGTACTCGATTGATATATTGTAACACCCGTATCAATTTCAAGCATGAAGTAACCCAACCTTTGTAAAACTACAATGGTCTTAGTTGCTTTTCTAAGTTTATTATGTTACCTTAAGTTTGCTTTCATATCAGTTTTTACTATAGTGTTAATCAAGTGCTCTTTAAATGGCAATGCCATCTTATGTACCTGCACAAAATCTCAGTGGGAATTGTGTTAGGATGTAGGCTATACCTAACTTAAGATTTCTTATCATAGTATGTGCCTGTTTTGTCTATGTCTGTTTTATTCCCAATAAAGAAAATAAAAGTAAAATAATGACGCAATACGTCCATTTTGGAACTCATCGTTACGCAGCTCGTCCATTTTCATGGTAACGGTATTTGGGTCAGAGCCAAAGACCGGATAGCGTTTTAATCGCCCTTGGCTTTGTTACTAATACCCTATTAAATATAGAGGAAAAGTGTAATGACGTAAAGTGGAAGAACATTAGAAAAAAATACAATGAAATAACAAAATTAAATAATTTTAGGAGAATAAGTATATATTTCAATAAAAATAAACTGAACAGCTTAACGACAAATCACACTAACAATATATGGAATAATATACGAAATAAACGAGTTTATTTATTGCTGTCCTGTTGGACGAAATGCTCGTTGAACCAAATGCGTGTTGACGTCAGACTAATCGATATTCAATAGCAGTGCAGCAATACACAGTCATGTTCCGATTTTATATGCTGGTAAGGTAAACCTTTTAATCGTCCCCGAATAGCAGAAAAAGGTAGTTCCTGATGCAAGCACCAATATCGTGGATGAAAGCAACGTACAGCAAAGGTCCGAGCAAAGATTCTTGAGGGACTCCGGATGGAAATGCTACAAATCTAGAACGGAGCCCACCGACGACCACACATTGACTCTTATTTTTTATATAGGACTCGATCCACCGCAGCAAACTACCACAAATTCCTAAACTGT
The DNA here is from genome assembly GCA_947623375.1 of Apotomis capreana. NCBI lineage: Eukaryota > Metazoa > Arthropoda > Insecta > Lepidoptera > Tortricidae > Apotomis > Apotomis capreana. The sequence continues at coordinate 7,005,091 of OX392518.1, forward strand.
AAAATTTCTGAGCCAAAATGAAATGGTCAACACAGTCGAAAGCCTTTTCAAACTCCGTGTAGATGACGTCAACCTGACTACTTTGTTCTCTGTATTTTAGTATATATTTATCTATATAAGTATGTAAAGAGTCCGAGGAGGACATTGTCCGTCTGAAGGGATCTCATACGAAGCTGTTGCCGCAATCTTCGACGCCTAACGCCGATGCTGACCCCGTTGAAGCCGAAGAGGAGAGCGTGCCTGGCGCCAGTGGCCAGTCTGGGAGGTCTCGGCGTGCCGCAAAACCAGCACCTTAGGTCTGAAGTGTCGTGTCGCGTTATAGTTCAGTATTTTATTTCGTATAGTGTTTTCTTCAGTTTCTTTGTATAACATCGTCATAGCAGCAGGCGTATACATAGTTACAGCTATACATGACATAATTGGCGTCCACCGTAATTTTTATACTTTCATCATGTACCCACTTTCTTGTTTTAGCTTACTTAATCTGATCCGTGTATACTGTTTAGTGTAATTATAGGTTATTATGTTGTCAGTGTCACGTCACTTTGAATTGTCATTTGACGTTTGTTTTTCTTTTTCTATTTGACTGAAGTTTGTTCGAGTCTCATTGAATACCGCCTGTTGCTATTTTAATTTTGCTTTTTTTTTTGTTTTAACCGCAAATTATTATGACTTTTGTTATCTCTCACAGGCAAGAATCTTATATAAGATTCTTGCTCACAGGTAAACCGGCAGGATGAGCAGGATTTTGTGTGTTATAAAGACAAGTATCTTTGTAATACTATTATAATACTGTTATATATATATTTATATTTGTAATATTTATTGTTTATGTCCGATGATGAAATTTTCTTTTCTGCCAGTGATGATAGTGCTGCTTTTCTGTCTTTGAATTCTCTTGACACTTCTCATACTTTAGGTGAACTCTTATCTAATGAATTTCAGAATTCTTGTTTTTTCAACGTGTGCCATATTAACGCCCAAAGCATCCCATCTCACTATGCTGGTTTGATTGATACGTTTCAGTCTGAATATATCCATGCAATACTAGTATCGGAGAGTTGGTTGAAGCCCACGCTAGACTCGACATCGTATGCTTTGCCTGGATATGTTCTGATTAGGAACGATCGAACAGGTAAGGGTGGCGGTGGTGTGGCCATTTATTTGAAAAGTTCCATTCCGTACAAAATTTTAAATACCTCTCCGTCCCTTTATTCTAGCTCCGCGGAATGGATATTTCTCGAACTGAATATTAAAGGAGTCAAGGCCGTTCTTGGTGTAGTTTACTGTCCCCCAACCGTTGATTACTTTTCTAAACTTGAGCAAGTATTTGAGTACATAAGTTCGGATTACACACATCACATAATTATGGGAGATTTTAATACCGACCTTTGCACTAATTCCGCACATCGTGATAAATTTGAATCAATTGTTCGGTCTGTCAAATTCTCTATCTTACCTCTTGATCCTACCCATCACACCGCGACCTCTGACACATGGTTGGATCTTATAATTACTTCTTCGCCTGATGATGTAATAAAGCATGGTCAGCTGTTAGCTCCCTGCTTCTCCCATCATGACTTGTTGTTTGCTTCGTACAAAATTATACCACCTAAATGTAAGCCTGCCTTGGTTTTGATGCGCAACTTTAATAAAGTTGATACTGACGTTCTCTTGAGTGATGCAAGAAGCATTGACTGGACCCCTGTGTTATCTGCACCTACAGTTGAAACCAAAGTTTCTTTGTTTAACTCTGCTATTTTAGAATTATTTGACACCCATGCCCCACTGCACCCCGTTAGAGTTCGGCGTCCCCCTGCTCCTTGGATCACTGAGGGCGTACGCATGGCTATGAGAAGGAGGGACCGTGCTTTCAGAACTTTTAAACGTGACCGTACTGACGACAATTGGACTATTTTTAAGGCAGCTCGTAACCGATGTAACCAGATGGTGCGAACAGCGAAGCGCCGATTCATTCACCAGAACGTATCCTCTTCTTCGATGGCCGATGTCTGGAAGTTTGTTAAGTCGCTTGGTCTAGGTAAACCTAGCAACGGTTTCGATGGCACTTCCTTTTCGCTAAACGATTTAAACAGACATTTTTCTACTTCCGCCTCCATTGATTATCATGTTAAGAGTAGTACTCTTTCTGATATTTCATCTATGCCCGTTGCTGTCTCTGATATCTTCTCTTTCTATCCCACTTCCGACGCTAATGTTAAAAAAATTATCAATAAAATTAAATCGAAAGCTGTTGGTTGTGATGATATTGGGCGTTATATGGTAGTATCAGTCCTGGACTGTGTGCTTCCCATAATAACCGATATCATCAACTCCTCGCTGCTTAATGGTGACTTTCCTTCTCTCTGGCGTCGCGCGTTCGTTATTCCTTTACCTAAAATTAGCAACCCCACATCACTTAGTAACTTTAGGCCAATTTCAATTCTCCCTTTTTTATCAAAAATTGCTGAAGCGGTGGCTCACAAGCAACTTTCTAGCTTTATACACTCTTTCAAACTGTTGAGCCCCTTTCAGTCTGGTTTTCGTCCCAGCCATAGTACTTGTACTGCACTTCTCAAAGTGACTGAAGATGTTAGGCGGGGCATGGAGGATCAATTGGTCACAGTACTTGTTCTCATTGACTTTTCTAACGCTTTCAATACTGTTGACCATGAGATCCTTCTTGCCTTGCTCAGCCATCTTAATGTGTCTTCTTCTGCTCTTGGCTGGTTTGCTTCATATCTTTGTGGGCGCCAGCAGGCAGTCCGTGTAGATCGGGCTTTGTCTGATTGGTGCGACCTTGCCACTGGTGTACCTCAAGGAGGAATTCTCTCTCCTTTATTATTTTCTCTTTTTGTAAACTTTATCACCCCTGGTCTTCGCTGTTCTTACCATCTTTATGCTGACGATTTACAACTTTACGACCAATGTAAAGTGGCTGATATTACTGACACAATTAACAAATTAAACCTGGATCTCTTACACATCCAACAATGGTCTGAAAAATTTGGTCTGTTTGTAAACCCCTCAAAGTGTCAGGCTATTATCATTGGCAGCTCTCGTCAGCTTGCTAAACTTGACCAGGACTCTGTAACTCCTGTAAATTTCAACGGAACGCCTATTCCTTTTAGTTCTAGTGTTAAGGACTTAGGTGTTCACGTAGATAGCACACTGAGCTGGAGGGTGCAGGTAGGTGAAATTAGCCGGAAAGTCATTGGCTCGCTTCATGCTCTCAACAAACTGAAAAATTTCTTGCCTATCAAAACTAAGGTATTGCTTGTAAATGCACTATTACTACCCATAATTGATTATGGTGATGTTTGTTATCCGGACTTAAATGAGGATCTTCTTGATAAGTTGGATCGACTTCTTAATAATTGTATTCGATTTATTTTCTGTCTCCGTAAATATGATCACGTTTCTTCTTACCGCTCTCAGCTTGGCTGGTTTCCCATCCGTCAACGACGCAATATTCGTATGCTCTGCACTCTCTTTTCAATACTCAATGATCCACAAGCTCCTGAATACCTGAAAACCTTTTTCTGCTATGTTGAATCCACTCGTAACCGTAATTTTCGCTCTTCCGGCAATCTTGCCCTTTCTATTCCTCTTCACCGTACTGGTTTCATGTCTAATTCTTTCTCCTTGCAAGTGGCTCGCCTCTGGAACGGTCTTCCTCTCACAATAAAACAGGCTCCGAGTAAGTTGGCATTTAAAAGGGCCGTGCGAAGTTTCTTTGCTGGCAGAACTGAAGTCTCATAGTATATCTGCTTGGTTTGTTTCATCGTCGTATATATTTATGTATGTATCTATTTATATATATGTATATTATATATATGTATGTACCTAATATGAGTATTTTAATTATATGTAATTATGTTGTCTGATGCACCGCCTACAATTTCTCTGCTTTGCCCTAAGGTTGACTGGTAGAGAATGCCTCATGGCATTAAGTCCGCCTTTTGTACGTTAAGTTTTTCTTTTGTGCAATAAAGTTTAAATAAATAAATAAATAAATCGTCGTCTAGTACCAATAACACGCCTTCTTGAGCTTAATTTGGGACTAGATCGATTTGTGTGGGGTTTAATTATTCAAGTGGCCTTCCAGATCCAGCATCTCCCTCAGCTGCCGGTGCAGGACCTTCTGGCGCGAGCTCCTCGGCAGCTCTGACACGAACCGTACTCCGCCGCGCAACTGCATGTACTCAGATACCTGCGGATAACAAAACGTCAGCAATAGCAATAGAGGCATCTTCTCCACTACTCAATGGATGTCTGGAAAAGAACGCTCTTCAGCGACTGTCTATTGACTAACATAGTTTAAGTTAAGGTTTCAATTATATTGTTTTTCTCGCTGACGTGTAATGATAAAATGATATTACAACATACGATTAAGTATGTCGTATTTTAAGGGTACTACGTGACCGTGATTTCCTAATACCTACCTGTTTACATCGTAAAAATGTCGATCTTGGTTGTTTTATTGTCGCTTAGAGCACCGATAATGTGAAGAAATTATCTAAATGATTAAGCGTTTTGCAACAATACTGTATATTTATTCTGTACTAGCGACCCGCCCCGGCTTCGAACGGGTGCAATTCTGCTAAATTATGCATGTATTATACATGTAAACCTGCCTCTTGAATCACTTAAATAAAAAAACCGCATCAAAATCCGTTGCGTTGCTATAATAATCTAATAGGGACAGACGGATAGACAGACAGCAGAGCGACTTTGTTTTATACTATGTAGTGATAACAATTGCTTAAAAACTACATAAAAATAAATCTATATTAAAAGGAGTCCCCCAGTACTGAGGCCGTCTGAGGCATCACGGTCACCGCGTTTCCCTTTTAATTGCGAGGCTTAAATGGAACCCGCTCTGATATATCCCGACGCTCCGATAAGTTTTTGTGATATATCTTTTACAATTCTTATGTTCTAATTCCCACAACCATCTTAGTGCGCGGGAGTTTTTCGGTAATTTCTGAGAATCTTGTGAAAATTATCACTGACCTGATTATATAAGTTTCCGAGAAAAGTATTATAGAAGGATTGGCAACTAACCTCCTTAGCTACGTAGTCTACCAGCTCGGATTCTGTAGCCTGTGCGCCGAGGTGCAGCACCACGAAGGCGGTGGGCAGCTCCCCCAGGGCGCCCGCCGGCTTGCCCACCACCGCAGCCTCGCGCACCGCTGGGTGTCTCAGCAGCACAGCCTCCACGTCCCCTGGGGATACCTTCACACCGCCATTATTTAGAGAGTAGTTAAATAGAACTGTTAAGGGCAATACCATGGATATGTAATGGAAGTTACCATTTGATTGCATTTTCTAGATAAAACTGTTACTTTTTTATCTCAGATCACTCAGATCTATTGAGACTTCAATTTGCGTCCTGCATGCAATAGTAGATTGTTAACCAAGGGTAGAAAGTGACCCACTGCACCCGAGATATTTCTGGCGCTCGAACGAAATGAGAGTGCCAATAGTTCTAGGGTGAAATGGGTAATTTCACCCGAGTTAAACACTCTGCTTTTCATTTCGACTGCGAGGAAAATAATATACTACACGTACATGTCATGAGTGAGTTAAATTAATGTCCATGTCATTTTTAATCAATAATCAATTAAAGACACGGTATTTATATTTATTCTCGTGTCCCCGCTTTTTCTATAGCAATTTTTCATTATTATTATTTTAAATAGGAAAAAAAGTTAAAATATATTATGTACCGCAAACATCAAAAAAATCCAATGGTTTCAATTTTGTTTTTTATTGAAATGTACAATTCTATCAATAAATGAGGGACATAATTATATGTATGTATTATGAGTATAATGCATATTTACATATAATAATTAGATATAAATCAATTAAGCTTGCCTATATCCTAACCTTTGGAGACCTTTTTTCAATGGCCACTTACCACGGCCGACCAGATTGTACCTAATTTAGTTGGTCACGGCGTGCATCTAGTTGGAAATTATCTTTGACTCCATGGCAACCCTAGGGATGGAAAAGCTATTTTCCACCCGGTTATCTACTCATGAAAATGACGCTTTCCGAACTGGAGAGATGAAAAAACAATTAATGGGTAACTGGCGTTACACTTTCTCGTCGAATTATCCTGAACAAAAACTAGCACTATTGTTTTTAGGGTTCCGTAGTCAACTAGCTCCGTGATCATTAGTACTAGAAAGCTGAAATTTTGTATGACTAGGTATGTGTATGTATCACGCCGACAAAACGGTGAAATAAAATCTAAAAATAAAACTTTATTTCGGGTACCTCCCGTACACCTAAAGTGGGGGTGTTTTTTTTCGTGCCAACACTAGTGTGTGGAGTGTCGTTGAATAGGTCTTTTAAAAATAATAGGGGCATTCAAACATGATTTTTTGGTAAAGTCAGCAGTTTAGTAAATATTCGCTCCAAAATGGATGAATGGAAAAAATCATAAAAATGAGGCCTTATAAGCACTTTAATGAACAGTATACATATTAAATAAAATCGGTCGAGCCGTTTTGGAGTTATCGCAAAAATTCATAATTTTCTTTAAAATGACGTAAGTGCCTCGCGTGCAAAGTTACACATATATTAGTTAAGTGGCATACTGTATTAAAACATTCCGCTCAATCTGGGGCATATAATCGATAACTTCCAGAATGTAATGAGTAATTACAGTTACTATGGCGTTTACGACCTTTTTATAGAGCTTCAAATCTTTCGGTGGCGTCGTTGATCGGGTCGCAACCTTCCCTATAATATGGTTGAGGGATGCGATGGCTGAGATATGCGTCATGCTCGTGAACGGGTGCCGTTTGTGGGGTCCGGTCTGTTCATACTAGCAAGGGCCTAATTAGTTGTGTAGTAACTGCTTTCCAGTGTTCAATGAACTGACGTGAGAGACTTCATCCTGTATTCGACTGAAGTTATTTTTTACTTAGAGACTTAGAGACTGTATACATCTCTAATAAACTTAGTGTACTGTACAATGACGCTCAGAGACCTTATACATCTCTGAGGAATGAAATTTAACTATTATCATATATTTATTATTTATATTTTTTTATTTTGTAAATTGTGACGCCTAGAGACAATATACATCTCTAAGAAATTTAGTTTAATTATTTATTTATTATTTTTTTCTTTTGTATAGTTAGTTTCTTATTCAGTCCTTAACTTTTCTAAGGATTTAAATTAATTTATTTTGTTTTGCATGTTGTGACGCCTACAGACCATGTACATCTCTAAGAAATCTAAATTAAGTACTTAATTCTTTTGTTGCATTAGTTATTGATTTTGACTCCTTGAGATTTATACATCTCAACGGAATTGAATTATTTCATTAATTAATTATACCGATCTATATTGCGTGTCGTGACGCCTAGAGACCTTCTACATCTCTGGAAAAATCACTTTATTTTATATAATTTTTAGTGTAAACATTGATTTGGAGACTTGTACATCTCCTCTAACATATATGTATCAATTACCTAGCTATAATATAATTGTATTAGTTTTTAAGTATAATTCACGAAAAAATGACTTACTGTTGAGTTTCTTTCGGCTTTCTTCTCAACAGCGGTCTCCTCTTGCGAAATGCCGGTAGACTCACAATCTGACTTGTAAAAGTGCCCTTGTGGCCTACTTACTGAATAAATTATCCCACCAAAACATTTCATGTAAAATTGGCGGCCAAGACTCACATGCTCATATTAACGCTTTCGCTGTAAAAAGTTATCAGATCCCAGGAAAAGCCAAGCCCCTAAGCACTGACTTTACTAACCCTACACCTTGGTTTCAAAAGTATGGCATGGCTGTTTCATAGGTTACCGTAAATATAAACCGTAATGCGCCAGACGGTCCGTTGGACTTATTTACGGTACTATGAAACGGCCAAGCCATACTTTTGAAACCAAGGTGTAGGGTTAGTAAAGTCAGTGCTTAGGGGCTTGGCTTTTCCTGGGATCTGATAACTTTTTACAGCGAAAGCGTTAATATGAGCATGTGAGTCTTGGCCGCCAATTTTACATGAAATGTTTTGGTGGGATCTCATTTCTTTTTGTAAGGTGCCCTAGTTTTTTTTTTTGGGCTGTCGGTGGGTTTGAAAATGAGACGAAACGGTTCGAGAAAAGGTAGGTAGAGCCCCGCCTCTTTTTTGTTCGTCTTGGCGGGGGCACTACCGTGCCCCCAGATTTAAAATACAAAGTCAAAGTGTAGATACAGAAATAGTAATAATTGTGTATTTAAGAAATACTTACGTTTAGCCCCATATATAATATACACTTTTATCCCCTATTATGGGAACCCCATACAAACTTCCATCCCCTTATTAATAATTAAAGGGTGGGAGGGTGATTTTCTAAAAATCCCAGAATATTATGTGTTTCATTTATAACAAGGAGTCCCTACATCAATTTTCAGACCTCTAGTATCAAAATTTGCAGAAGTCTCATACAAACTTCCATCCCCTAGGTTAAGGGGTTGGGGGGTAAAAGTTCCAAGTTTAAGAATTATTTTGTTGTTTGTGTACTAATACTAGCTTACATACCAAATTTCCACTTTCTAGGTCATCGGGAAGTACCCCAGAGGTTTTGATACGTCAGTGAGTGAGTGGCAAAATCGGCGTATTTTAGGTACCAATAAAACCTAAAGTATAAAACCTAGATCAATGAAATTTTGTACATTTCATATGTTCCCTAACTGCATCTTAACCTGTGAATTTGGGCGCTCTGGTGTTAACTGGGACGAAACTATGAGGGTTTGAAAATGAGACGAAACGGTTCGAGAAAAGGTAGGTAGTGCCCCGCCTCTTTTTTGTTCGTCTTGGCGGGGGCACTACCGTGCCCCCAGATTTCATTTCATTTCATTTCTTGTAATTTAAACCTAAGGCTTAAAACCGCTGTTTTAAGTCCGTCTATTGTGAAGGATAGGCAACTACGGAACCCTACACTGAGCGTGGCCCGACATGCTCTTGGCCGGTTTTATATATCAGTAAATAATTAGTAATTGGCACCTTGTCTCCGTCATAGGAAATTATATGTTTTATTCTGTCCACCAGGAAGAACTGCTTTTGGTCGTCGTAATAGCCCAGGTCTCCCGTCAGATAGAACCCCTCCTCATCCAGGTACGGCGAGGTGGCTCCCAGGTACCCCTTCATCATCGTTGGGCTGCGGACACAGATCTCCCCGCGCTGGTTTGGCCCTAGAATCGCTCGCGTATTGACATCCACCACCTGGACATATTAAAACGCTATGATATGACAACCGATCAGTATAAGTCGCGTTATGTTCAAGATTTGGTTTACCTCTTCTATAAGATCAATAGATAACCTAAATTAAAAACTTAAAACACCCCCGGCACAAAGTAGCTGGTCATCACGGAATGACTATGGAATTCGAGGAAAGGCTTACGATTGGTTTGTCAGCTATCTAGGAAACCGACAACAGTGCACAGAAATTTCGAAAAAACTTGAGGGCGAAAAATTATCGGCCCGCTCCAAATTTAACCTAGAATGTGGCGTCCCACAGGGTAGCATTCTTGAGCCTTTGTTGTTTCTCCAGTATATAAATGATCTTCCAGATATAACTTCGTAAAAATCTATATTATTCGCAGACGACACAACTATATTATCTAAATGTGATAGTTAAGATTCATTTAGAAAATTACATTAATTTAGAAAATTACATTAATTTAGAAAATTACATTAATTTAGAAAATTACATTAATTTAGAAAATTACATTAATTTAGAAAATTACATTAATTTAGAAAATTACATTAATTTAGAAAATTACATTAATAATACACGTAGTGATATAGTTAAATGGATGGCCATAAATAATTTAAAAATTAATTTAATAATACCAACACGATTCAATTTAAAACATATAAAGGTCAAAGACTGAGTCTAAATTTGAATTATGAGGGCAAATAAATTTAATTTATAGACTCAACAGTATTCTTAGGCATAACACTGGATGAAAACTGTATCAATCGAAAGAACCACGTTGACGTGATATGTAAAAAGATAAATAGATCCTGTACATGCACTTTACAAAATTAGAAAGATTGCATCTTTACAGACAGTACTGCAAGCCTATCATGGCTATATCTCGCCCGTACTACGCTTTGGCATAATTATATGGGGCAACTCAGTTTCCCGAGATAGAGCATTAAAAGCTAAAAAAAAATGTACACGAGCTCTTTATAACCTAACGAAAAGAGATTCATGTAGGCCAATGTTCAAAACCCTTAATATTCTTTCTTTACCGTGTATCTATATTGCTGAGATCTACCAGTTTGTGAAAAAACAACCGCACTTCTTTAAGAGCGTAGGCCAGAGCAAACCTCATGCTCGAACTAATCGGCTAAACAAGCTAATGGTACGTAAGAACAACTCAGCACTTTATCGTAATAATGCAGTGGGTATAACCAGTGCACATTTACAATAAAATTCCATCGTCGCATACGTATAGCTGATTTTCCACAAAGAAATCTTTCTAATGCTCTACTAAAGTGGCTGGGTGAGCAAAATTTTTACTCTGCACAAGAATTTCTAGCCCATACCTTAGAATAAGAATTTGAGCACATTGAGAGATTTAATAATGTATATAGTGTTTAATATTATCTATATATATAAAAGAAGAAGTCCTGACTGACTCATCAACGCACAGCCGAAACTACCAATGTTAGAGAGTTGATTTTTGCACAGTAGGTTACTTTTATAACGTGGGCTAGGGATAAGAAGGGATTTTTGGAAATACCTCCCCTAAGAGGTTTAAATAGGGGTGCAAGTTTGTATGGGGTACAAGTTTTTTTTTAATCTAGGAATTTGAAACTTTGTAAAAAGGTATTAAAATAAAATGGAAGAAAACTAATTTCAGCGTTTTTGAAAATTCAGCCGCTAAGGTGGTAAAAAGGGGTTAAAAGTTTGTATGCAAATTAAGTATTTTTTTGAGCGCGGGACTTGAATTTTTGTGTAAAGGTACACTACCCAACTAGCAAAGTAGTGATAAAATAAAATGTTTTAACACTAAATAATGATATAAAAGTCATAAAATAGCAACTCGGAGCTGCTATGTTGTATATTAGCGACTTGTATCATCATCTAGCTGTATAATCTTATACAGCTATATCGTGATAAGAAATGATGACATAAACGTTTACTGGACTTTTTAATACGGCACATATAACACAGCTGCACAACAGTATCCCTAACTGTGATTTAGAGCAATTTCGTTGCATATCAGATATATACAGTGCCTGTTTACAGCTAAGTAACTCTATTGTGGCTTTCAATGCGCTGCAATATCGCTGGTGATATATCAGTGCACAATGGAGCTAACTTGAGATATATAAGAACATAACGCAGCTGATATGCGTCTAAAGTATCATATAATGGCGTTTCCTTAACACCAGCAGCATAAAGTTGTTTAAAGATCTACATTAACACTAAACAGTTGCAAATACACTTTTTAAGACCTTTTATATCATCAGTGACATATAAACATTATTCTTACTAATAGAACGCTAAATAGATGTATATCAGCTGTTGTAACCTCATTTATAGGATCTTTATGATAGTCAAACCAGCGACGAGAATTCGGAAGTTGGTTCCGTAGATACAAAAAATGAAATCTTAACAGAACCTTGTTCAGGATACCAAGATGACTTGTTTGCGACTGACAATTTTGATGACAATGGAGAAGATGAAAACATATTCTTCCACAGCCATTCAAATCTGTTGAGTTTTATGAAATTACTTCTGCTTGAAAAACAGTAATTGACCAAAAATATAACCACTTTCATTTCACGCAAATGAGTTGAACAATATTGAAGATACTTTATTTATTACCTAAAGGTAGGTACCTACAGTAGGGGGTTTTACTAGTTTTATTAAGGAACCCGAAAGTGTTTGGTAATGGCGGTGGGAAACTGTAAATTTGTGATATATCGGTAACCAGAACACATTTTAGATACATATTGGTGACTTGAAATAATTTGCTATTTTAAATATTTTTTATTTCATTAAATATTCAATATTTAATAGGGGCATGAAAAAAACACAAATAATATGCTATTATTTCATCAATAAAATTTTGAGCGCATGATAAATTACCCGTTATGCACGCACCTAACAGCAACTTGACACTTCTTATACTAACACAAAAATAGTTTGCTATTTTATTATACTTACAAAACTGTTAATTGTAAGGTAATTTTTTTCATACAACTTTATTTACACATAGCACTCAGTATTTAGCACTAACGATATGCGATATAAAAGAATCCCTAATAACAATATAACAACAAACAGCTCTATATCAGCATTGCTGTTACTTTCTTATCATAATTTAGTGATATAGTGATTCAGGCACCATTGGTGTAACGCTAAAGAGATTCATAAAACATTGTAGTATCATGGATATACATCAAAGTAGTGACGTGCGGTGCCAAAATAGACATGATATATCATCAAATAGCTGTAAAACTGGGGCCACTTCCCAGTGATAAAGATGTTTCTATCACGGATATAAAACTGCGTCCGTCACTGATTTACAGCTAAATTTGGTTCAGTTTTGCTAGTTGGGTATTAGAGTACAAGAAAAGTAATTTCAGCGTTTTTGAAAATTCGTCCCCTAAAAGGGTTAAAAAGGAGTTGAAAGTTCGAATCCATCAGAAATTCCTTGAAACTTCTTATCTATATATATAAAAGAAGAAGTCCTGACTGACTCATCAACGCACAGCCGAAACTACCAATGTTAGAGAGTTGATTTTTGCATAGTAGGTTACTTTTATAACGTGGGCTAGGGATAAGAAGGGATTTTTGGAAATACCTCCCCTAAGAGGTTTAAATAGGGGTGCAAAGTTTGTTTGGGGTACAAGTTACTATGTATTTCGTAAACAACTGCAAAAAAAGCACGTTAAGCAATTTCAACATTACTTAGATCTGAAAATAATAAAGATGTAAAATTTTCAAGATAAAGGTTCCACGCGGACGAAGTCGCGGGCAACAGCTAGTCTATACATATAAAAGAAGAAGTCCTGTCCTGACTGACTCATCAACGCACAGGCGAAACTACTAATGTTAGAGAGTTGATTTTTGCACAGTAGGTTACTTTTATAACGTGGGCTAGGGATAAGAAGCGATTTTGAGAAATTCAACCCTTAAGGGGATTAAAAAGGGGATGAAAGTTTGTATGGGGTACAAGTTTTTGGATGCAAATTTCCAATGGGGGATGGTACATATCTGGATTTGGAACTACTCCATCATCCACCATCTCTAAAACTACGGAACCGGAAATGCATTCCGACACCAGCACGACATCTAACTTACTTCCATGTGTATTAATGACCTCATTCGTCTCTTTCAAACCACAGACAGCTAAAAAATAACAATAATAATAAAGAACATTTTGGGATGTGTACCTACACTGGATTTAGATTCAAGTCACCGAGTATTATCACTGCACCCTTCAATGTATCAATCACAGACTCCAAGGTTTGAAACCAGGTAATATAAGTTTCGCCCGTTGCACTGGGAGGAATGTACACCACGCAAGTATAATGCGTAACTCCTTGAACAACGAACGACACCCATAAGTCTTCACCACTTGAGGTCTCCAGATGTCCACAGCGGCAGAGCTCTATACCGGGGCGCGACGCAAGGAGCACGCCTTCACCGCGCGCCTCCGTGGCTCGGTCTCTGCGCAGCACGCTCCAGCCGCCACTCGCTAGTTCCGCGTCATTGGCAGCATCGGTAAGGAACGTAATGGTCACAGCTACAATATCAGAATCCAGTGATAGAAGACTTTGCCGGAAGTAGCTAAGTTTGGTGTTGAGGCCCCGGACATTCTGATAAGTAATGTTTATCACAGGTCCTACTGTTTCTTTGGCGATCGGAGGTATCCGAGTCGTTGACGTTATTGCTGTACGATCTTCGAAAAAACCACGCTTTTACCCGTGCATTTTCGGGCCAAACCTCTGCAGATAAGCATTTGTCATACAGTTCCGGGGGGACGCCAATTCTAAAGGACTTATACGCTCCTTTCGGCTTGAGCTTCTGGACCGTCAACGTTTTTCCTGGACACATGGATTTTAGATAGGCCCGTATGTCGTCTGCACCTGATATCATATTGCATAGGTGAATAAATTTGAGGAACTCCACCGCTTTGAGCGATGTGTCGTCAGGCCCCACTGTGCCCCGAAGAGACGAGAAACTTTTTTTGCCGGTGTCACTCCTGCCTTTATCTGTTGGATGGGTTTCATCAGTTATGGAATGAGTATCAGCCTCTCCGTCTGTGGAATTAGTCTGCGTCCTAATCAGATCATTTTTCCTAGATGCTACGGAAGACGGCTCTTCATCTCCTGTTCCTTCCAGTGACTCGACACCCGTTGTGTCTTTCGATTCTTTCCACGCAGCCGAAGTTCGCGCCGGTTTCGTTGAGCTTCCATACTCATGACCGTCTCCGACATATACAAAAATTTGAATACATATGCGGTTATATTATGCGTAATGTTAAGTAAAGCTATTCGTTCCTACATGGCACTAGCTGTAGGTAGGTACCTGATTTCATAATCATTCCGCGTAGTTAAAGCAATTTAGCCGAAAAAAAATTAAAAAGCGGCCAAGGGCGAGTCGGACACGCGTACGAAGGGTTCGGTATCATTACGTAAAAAATGGCAAAAAAATCACATTTGTTGTATGGGAGCCGCTCTTCAATATTTATTATTTGTTGAATTACAGCAACCAACATCAAAATCCACTTGACTTAAATATCATACAACTTTCAAAAAAGAAAAGTAATTTCAACATTGCTTAGATCTGAAAATAATAAAGATGTAAAATGTTCAAGATAAGATTCCACGCGGACGAAGTCGTGGGCAACACAGCTAGTCAATCCAATCATATGTTCTATTATTCCTTTTGTTGTATTAACACTGGTTGTTACAATAATAAAAAAAAGTGTGTGTGTCAGCTCCGACGCACGACTGGAGTTTACTTTTCAGGCCAGGCGCGCACCACGATTTTTTTTTAGTCGCGCGATAATTCTGTCGCAGAAATAAGCGTACTTATGGGTTTATGAAAATCGTGGTGCGCGCACTCTCATATAAACGGGTTACCCTCATCTGGCAGAATAATAATTGGTCAGAAATACACTTCGCATATAACCCGTTTCCCACAAACACTTTCGGTCGAATGGTAAGATGGCATAAAGGTATAGTTGGCATTACTACTACCTCGCATACGACACATTTTGCAGCACATTGTTTTGTAGAATATCTCTTTGGCCGACTTTGGTTTAACATAATTTTATATACCATAATAATCCTATACCATATGATTACAATACCATAATTATTTTCTACTAGCAGAAAAGTGAGTTAGGTAGATTTTACGTAGTAGAATGTAAGTCCCACCAAATTTAGCTATGGCATAATAGTTAGATATCTTTCGTCGCCAACACACCCGACTCGATATCAAAAAGGAAATGTAGTCACAGAGTCACCGTTAGGTTAGGTTAGGTTCTTGCCGCCGCAGGGCAACAGCAAAGATTTTTTTATCACAACAATTGTAATGCATAAATTAGGTCCTGAATCCACCTGAGGGCAGGTCCAACTTGGATTAGGCTAGGTACGACGACGAGCAAAGCGAGGAGGAGTGTTTGGTTGAACTGAGACCCTAACGAGCGAGCGAACCGCGCGGCAACGGCCGGCTACCATACCACTCTATGTATAAAATGGGCTTGACAACTTTATGCCGCCTAAATATTATGCAAAATAAATATCTGCGAAAGTACTATTCGTTTGGAAGACTGTTATGCTCATCAATATTATGCCAATATAAGATTCGGTATTATAAAAATCGGCGAAATTATTTATGCCAAAGCTTACTCTGCGTAAGATGTTTCTGCCAAACGTTACTTCTGCCATGTATCATTATGCAAAACAAATATATGTATGTCAAAAAAGTTTCTACAAGACAATAGTGAACCCATATAAACCCATATCTTACATTTCTGCGACAAAATTATCGCGCGACTAAAATCGTGGTGCGCGCCTGGCCTTAAGAACGATTTTAAAATATATACTCTATACGTTTATACGCACATAATGGTTATACAGGTGGGAGTAAATAGTTTAAGTATCACATTATGTACCCTGTTCGGCGCTGCAAACAAGAACGAGAAGATAGGCACTTACAAAATATACGAGTATTATATACAGCAAAACTTATAATAATGTTACATATTTTTTTTACCCATAGGCCTATCTTCTAAATATTCGTTCAAGGAGTAGTACGTTTTCGAAACTAATGATTGTTTAAGTTTGTGAACGAAAACTGCACCTTTTTTTTTTACTTCGATCTTCGTATCGTGCCGTCCCTTTCACTCTCGTGTTATACACCGTATGAGTGAAAGGGACGGCACGCGGTGGCGGTCAGTTGTAATGTATGACTATCCTAACATTCCCTCAGACACACGCGGCCTGGATTGTCATACTTGACCGTTCGACGTTCTTGACCAAGGTCTTTTCACTTTCATACAAGGAATTGGCTCCAAAATGTTACGGCTAACAATATTTTTATTGCTCGATGAAAAAAATATACTTGTGTTTTTTTATTCTGGCAATGCTAGCCTGTGCTGGCTGTAAGCCATAAAGTCTCGAAAAAAAAAACTGATGGCTGTCAACCTGTTATTTTAATTTACGTCAACAAACGGCCAATTTCAAATAGTTTCGCGATTTATTTCAAAAATTTCATAGTTAATGTCTTCAAATGCATAAAGAAAATGTGCTTAACGCGGCACAACCTCTGCTGAAGACGATTCAGTTCATTTTCCTATGAATGAATGAATGAATGAATGTTTATTTGCAAGAATATAGTAGGTACATTAGATGATGTAGTAAACAGTAAGTGCTTATGTTCTACCGTAGAGTCCGTAGAGGCATGCAAACATTTAATGTGTGTTGAATTTAACCCTGCTTATTGTATGGATACTAATGAATATACAGAAACATAATAATAAGATAATTGCTATTCTAGTTACTTAATAATTAATAATAATAATATAATTGATATTCTAGTTGCAATATAAACTAACTTAAATAAATATGAGATTTCATATTAATTGTTGCCAGACAAAAATTCTTTTATAGAGTAGAAACAATTAGATAGAAGCCATTTATGAAGAGCTCCTGCAAATAGTTTAGGATGACATTCTCTTATTTCCTTAGGTAATTTATTATAAATCTGTACTGACATACATGGAGCATTGTTTTTAAACATATTAAATTTAGCCCTTGGCAAGTGTATTTTGTCTCTATGTCTAGTCGATCTGGGGTACCGACTACTATGCGTATCAAAATATTCAGGGTGTTCTCTTACAAATATAGACGCCTGTTTTATATACATGCAGGGTAGAGGTAGAATATTAGTGGCAATAAATAAGGGTCTGCAAGAGCGGCCTAGAGCGGGAATAATAATTTTACGGTAAGAATATTTTATTTCAGGTCTCTTATATATGTCTCGGAATTTTGTTGTATATTTTAATACACATGAAATAAGAACTACCAGCTATTTGTTTTAGACGTGTTTCAGGTACATTTAGTTAGGTTAGCTTACCTAGAAATACGGTTATTGTATATATGTTATTAAATCACAAGTTTTGTTTGTTTGTTTTAAATATCTTTAACCTCTCATCACACAAAAACGGCTGCACGGATTTTAATCCCAGATAGCATCCAAACATGGTGATAGGATACTTCTTACTTCTTACCCAACAACTGTAGTGAAAAAGTTTTTTAATACAAGTATTTAGGTACCTGCAGACATATAGTTTTTTAAATATTATTCATAAGGTAACATTTTAACACTGCTAGAGATATTTAGGCCTGCATTGACCAAACTTGTTCTGAGCTTAGTGCATAGTATTTTAACATTATAATTCTGTTCGTCTATTGTCCATTTTGTTCAAGCAGGTCTCAATTAATGTGGATATGTAGACTTGTTAAAATGTAATTTCCTATTTCAGAGCTACATTTTGGGCACGACTGGTCTTCACAAGAATCTTTGACTTCCCTGTACGAAAGAAATAAGGTTTTATGTGGACGACATTTCCAAGATTCCCGTTACACTGACAGTTGTAGAAAAAGCCTGAGCAAGTATTCTGTTCTAGGAACAACAGAATATATTATTAAAACAATGCAATAATAGTGCACCTATGTAGTAAACTTTTTAAAGACATTTTGTAAATTATAGTCCCTGTTTGGATATACAATGAATAAAGGCCATTTAGAAGTAATTCATTGTGTTGTATTTTTTATAAAACTTAATTTTCAGCTCAATCGTATACCGGGAAGTGGTTGACAAATGATTTGCAGGATTAAACCTAAATATGCATGCATGTAAAATAGAAAAGTTACAAAAACAAACTTTCAATATGGCATATTTGAAAACCCCGCCAAAATAGCCCGCTGTCACTTAGTTCATATACGGTAGCGCTAGTAGTCATAGATAAGAGTGTATTACTGCTTGTAGTATTTAAAAAAAGGCAACATTTTTGAACGTAGTTACCGTTCTTCTCCTTGTGAGTATTATATTCCTTGTTCTTGACATACTTGACGTTCAAGTTTGCATGACGTTATTCAACAATTTTATTAAAGTCCGTCCCTTTCACCCTCGTGTTATACACTATATGAGTGAAAGGGTCGGCACGATACGAAGTTCGGTGTAGGCCCTTAGATACACATACACAAGTTTACCGGACGCCGCTTCAAGCATCGTGCAGGCTTGACGGCGGGCTTGATCGTGTATGGCCTGCATTATCCTTACTTCATGTCATGCAGGCATCCGAAATGTCAAATTTCATATTTTGTTTATGTGAACATAATGTTAAGGGAGCTGGGAACGTTTAGTTTGTCTCCCTTCCACTATCCCTATTGGGCTCTTTCTGATGGGGTATAAAATTGAACGTATCTGCCGTGCTAATTTAAAAAGTCGTATCTCAGTATAGGATCGGGGTAAAAATACGACTTCTTAATTTAGCAGGTTATGCGTTAAGCGTTATAGACTAAGATCCCGATATAAAATGACCTTCACAGAGATGTTTATTTGATGAAATGTATTTTATATTTAGTTTAAAATGTCAATAAATATATTGCATATGGGTTGCCTAACAAATTTTAGTCCACATACCCTGTTTAGTTTAAAATTAAAATTATTTTTGTTTTTACTTTTCACCGATTTGATTATTAGATAAATTCATAATTAAATGCTAGTAGGTATAGATTTACCTGTTTATACCTGGCTACCCGATAGTTGTGACGGGAAAAGAATAGGCAACCTAACGTTTGCATATTCTATGGGCTTCATACTTTCGATTGGTATTGGTGGATACAATTTATCTAATATTAATCAAACCAGTGAAATGTTTAAAACATTTTTTTTATTATTAATTAAACATACCCTGGACTAAAATGTGTTAGGCAACCCATATGCAATATATTTATTGACATATTAAATTAAATATAAAATACATTTCATCAAATAAACATCACGGTGAAGTTTATTTTATATCGTGATCTTAGTCTATAACGCATAACCTGCTAAATTAAGAAGTCGTATTTTTACCCCGATCGTATACCGAGATACGACTTTTTAAATTAGCACGGCAGATACGTTCGATTTTAAACCCCATAATTTTCATACCCCGGGCTTATATATGAAAATCGATTCTTAAGGAGTAAACTCCAATAAACTCCAATAAACTCCAATAAATAAATATTAAATAATAAATAAATATATGGGATAACGTCACACAAATCAATCTAGTCACACAGTAAGCTATAGTAGTTATGTTATTGTGTTACGGACACTTTGGTTTTCGGCTAAATTGCCCTTATAACGTGGAATTATTATGGGAATCAGTACATCTACGAACGAATAGCGTTACTAAATTCGATGAGTTTAATAATAATTTGTTTATAAATTCTTGGATTCAATTTGGAGGAAAGTTTCAAGTCTTCAAAATTTTTGATCTCAATCTCAATACAAACTTTCAACCCATTTTTCATCGCCTTAGGATGGGGGATGAATTTTGAAAAACGCTGAAATTAGTTTTCTTAGTTTTTAACAAAATACCTTTTTACAAGTGTTTTATTCCTGACTTAAAATAAAACTTATACGGGATACAACCTTTCATCCTCTTTTTAACCCCCTTAGGAGTTGATTTTTAATAACGCCGAAATTACTTTTCTTATATTCTTATTATAAAGCCTTAGTTTAAAGTCCCACGCTCAGAAAAAGTTTTCAGTTCCATACAAACTTTCAAACCCTTTTTTACCACTTTCAGGCATGAAATTTCAAAAACGCTGAAATTAGTTTTCTCCCATTTTATAAGAAGTTTCAAGTTCCTAGCTTTAAATAAAATTTAAACCCCAAGACAAACTTTCATCCCCCTTTTAACCCCCTTAGAGGTTGAATTTTTAATAACGTTCAGTTTAAGTTATTTTGTTATTCTTATATATCTGTCGGCGGTCCCGGGTTCGAATCCCGGCCGGGGAAAATATTTGTGCAAATATTTGTTCTTGGGTCATGGATGTTATCTATATATGTATTTATATATTATGTATATCGTCGTCTGGTACCCATAGTAAAAGCTTTGCTTAGTTTGGGACTAGGTCGATTTGTGTATGATTGTCCCTTAATATTTATTTATTTATTATTTATTTATTTATATATGCCTTGATAAGAAGTTTCAAGGAATTTGTTATGGATTCAAACTTTCAACCCTTGTTTAATCCTTTTAGGGGATGTATAATTAAAAACGCTGAAATCACTTTTCTTGTAGTTCTAATAGTATGCCTTTATACAAAGATTCAAGACCCACTCTCGAGAAATATTTTACCACCTTAGGGGATGAATTTTCAGAAACGCTGAAATCAGTTTTCTTGTTTTTTAATTAAATACCTTTTTACAAAGTTTCTAACTCCTAGCTTAAAAAAATCTTGTACCCCATACAACCTTTCATCCCCTTTTTAACCCCCTTATGGGTTGAATTTTTCATATAGAAAATGCTACTAAAAATTAACATAACTGGCTAAATATCTTGGAAACTACTGGTTGCTCCTATTTCCACCAAACATAGCTAAAAACTAACTCGACGGACATGTCTTCTGATTTAAAAAAAAACCGCCTTGAAATTGGCCCATCCGTTTGGGAGCTAAGGTGCCACAGACAGACACACAGATACACAAATACACCGATACTTAAATACACAGATACACAATACACATTTTAAAGTAATAACCCCTCTTTTTTTCGTCGGGGGTTAAGAACCAGATAGTGGGAATCGACTCCCTATAGGTACATGTATTGTTGTTCTGTGGTTTTTGAAAACAGCAGTAAATTTTGAAACAAGCATCTAATCTTGTTGTGCTTTATCACCGAGATTGTTGTAATAAAGATTGGACATTTCTTCTCTATGAATACCTACTTAGACTGAACAAAGATGTACCTTTATTGTAACGCCGGGCGCAGCAATGCCAACAGTAGTTGTAGTTTTTATGTTTGAAGGAAACTGTACTGTAATGACACCTATTTCTGACGTGCCATAGAGTCGAAGCAGCTTAATTTGGGGAAACCTGCAAATATTATTTTTGTAAAGGCATTAGGTTACGTGGACTGGTCGCCCGCACTGAAGCCAGGACGTTCCAAGCGGCCTGAGGGAGCCAGTTCCTCTAGCGTAACTGTGACACGCGACCCCTTCTCGCACGATATATATTACCTATCTCTTTCTGTACATTACTGTGAGAGTAATGGGTGACGCTAAATCGCGCGACAAGATTGGTGAAGCATAGTTGTGTTAGACAGGCTGCTTGTGATGCGACAAAGTAGACTGCGACGGCCGGCAAGGTTAACATACTAGGTAAAGTCTAATAAGGAAATGGGATGCATTTCTCTACGTTCGTTACGTTAAGAATACTAAGCCGGTATTCCTGCGTAGACCAAGTCTATAAAATATAAAACTGCTCACTCTCTCTCCATTCACTCTAGAGTTATACGCACCTTTTCTGAAACGATTTCATAATAGTGGGGTGAAGATGGTCGCCGACGGAGTACATTATCTTCAGTGAGCTGAGGTCATACTGTTCCACATTTCCAGCGTCGAGCAAAGCTTGAACAGCACCAGGGCCGCTCGGTATTGTGTCCACCTGTGGCAAAACAACACTTAAGTCTAGGATGCGTACTCAACTCAAAGTTAGTTTCATTGCAAGCAATATAGAATAACCTAAATTAAAAAATGTAATCACCCCCGACACAAATTGCTGGTCGTCATGAAACCCAACCGATAACTATACAAAATTTGGAATTCATAGCTTCAATATTGACCATGCCAATGATCTTGTCACTTGTTTCAATTAATATCTTGGAAATCTTGGAATCCACTGCACTGGTCTTATTTCCACCAAACATAGTTTAAAACAAGATATAGATATACGTAGGTAGATAAAAAGAAACCGCATTCAAATTGGTCCATCCGTTTGGGAGCTACGATGCCACAGACAGATACACAAATACACGGAAACACAGATACACATTTTAAGCTTATAACACCCCTCTTTTTTCTGCGGGGGTTAAAAAGGTATTGGATTAAGTAGCCTAGATGGATTTATTTGGTAATATTTTTATTTTTATCTAAGAAACATAAACATATAGTTTTAAACTCTTTCTCGACGAGAGAACCAAAGGCAACATGGTGATGCCAAATTATTTTATGCTGACTAAGTATTCTTTTTTCCTAATATCCCGCCCTGATGGACATAATTATAGGCTTCTCTATAAATGATATGAAATATCATGAATTATTCTTACTTGATAATCCTGTAAAGTCTGCAGGTTTGTTCCGACTTCGTATTCTGAATATATAAATCTTTTTCCAATAGACAAAAAATAAAATATCATAAAAATGGTGTATGTACTCGATAATTCACCGCAATAAAAGCAGGTTTGCAAAGATTCCGCGTCACAGTACCTGAAAACATTATTTTATTTGAGACGAAATACCACTGCAAATTTTTTATTACAAATCGAGAAAGGGTTGTGTAATGATGTGTGAACTACGTTACATATAAGATAATTTCAGTTTACTAATACGTTGCATAAAATTGATTGTCATAATTTTGTTTCGCATAGCAGCCCTTGGCAGAATCATCATTTCGCAGAATTACTTTTTCCATATTTTTTAGCATACTCTGTTCTAACCATTTTCTTAGGCAGAATAGTACATTGGCATAATATAATAACGATTAGAATAATAGTCATAATATTTACTTGGCATACTGTAATTTGCCTGGCACAACGATCTTTGGCAGAATCGTACATTGGCATAATGTTGTTAAGAATAATAGTCCTATGATCGAATAATAAATAAAATTTGTATCGCATACTATTTTATTTGGCATAAAATTATAGTTTAATGAAGTCATCAAAATAATACGAACCTAACCTGCAGTTTTCGGTTTTTGACCCGTTTCGATGCTCTGCTATAGGTACATGGTCACAATACAAATACAAACCTAACCTAACCTACAGTTTTCGGTTATTGACCCATGTTCCATTTTGTCGCAGTTCTTCCTAACGGTATACTCTACGCGGTTATATAGGTAAGCAACAAGGAAACAGACGAGAAAGAAACCTCGATGTGTATGGAAAACCAGCCAGGAGCATGTCGGGCCACGCTCAGTGTAGGGTTCCGTAGTTGCCCATCCTTCACAATAGACGGTTTAAATTACGAGAAAGATTTCAAGCTCTATAAAAAGGTCGTTATATTTTTGATTTCCGAAGCGAATGGTTACAAAACTTCTGACTATCAAAAAATAATGTTTTGAAACCATTATTATTTCTAAAAACCTATTCAACGACACCCGACACCTAGTGTAGAGACGAAACAAAAAATTCATAATTTTCTTTAAAATGACGGAAGTGCCGCGCGATGTCCTTATACTTCGAACGTACATACTAGTATTAGTTCAGTGCCATACTGCATTAAAACATTCCGCTCAATCTGGCGCGTATAACCGATAACTTTCAGAAGGTAATAAGTAATTACAGTTACTTTAGGGCTTACCACCTTTTTATTAGACCTTGAAATCTTTCTCTCAATGACGCTGGGTATAGTGTGGGTCTTAACTTCCGGTTACAACCGCTTCCCTCTACACACGGTGGAACTCAAATAGACAATTTTTTTTCAAACTTCGCTTGTACTGTGGGATTTTATAACTCATTCATCAGTTATCATTTTCCATCGGCCCGTTTATAATTTATAAGCCAAATATTTTTAAAGCAATAAAGCCATTATTTATGTTCGTTACTATCAAATAAAACCGCTGTTTTAAGCCCGTATATTGTGAAGGATGGGCAACTACGGAACCCTACACTGAGCGTGGCCCGACATGTTCTGGCCGGTATTTTACTCTTTTTAAAATGCGCAAATGAAAAGTACTTTTTATTCAAAAACTTATTATTATGATTTTTAAATTTAATTCACAAGCCGTCGCCGCGGCTGATCGGAGCTCCTGATGATGAATCGCATACCGATTTGAAACAGTTTGTGGAGTATTCGAATTTTCGTATTAAATGACGTAAGTAAACCCGTTCAATATTGATTTTACGTACCACGTTAAATTTGTACTCGCGATACAGTTGAGATGAGTCAGTAGTACTCCTTTGGACATGCCTGTCGTACCAGATGAATACACGACCATCGCGACATCTGTAGCTCCTTGGACGGAGGCAGGTTCAAACTGCGTCACGACATCGTGTCTTGACGCCATCGTCTCAATAGACAGCTGTATGTCATCAATATCGTGAAAGCAAATGAAGGTATTTATGCATTCTAAACCTTTTAATATATCAGCGTACGCTTCCCAAAACAAGCGAGAGCAGATGACGTACTTCGGTCTTGTTAGATTTAACTTGTGTGCCAGGACAGCTAAAAACATAAAGCAATTCATTTGATATGGCTGTTTGGTGGCTGTAACATGAGATCACCCTCGGAAGCGATCTAATAATTGTAACTGACCTCTTCCACAGTGGAGCTCGAGGGGTGTGTAGGCAGCGCCTGTAAGTATGACGGCAAGAGCAGTGGGCATGAAGGTGGCGCGGGGCTCGCCGGCCACCGCCACCGTGTCGCCCCGCGCCACCCCCAGCTCCGTCAAGGCCGCACCAACATTCACAGCGTGCTGCGTGAACTTGCCGTACGTCAACTTGTCGCCGGTCGTACAATTATACTGTAATAATATAAAAAAATATAAGATATGTATTGAGACTTCTTGCTAAATAAAATAAACCTGACGTCACAATCACTGTTCGTCGAAATACGAGTATCTATCCAAATTGACAACATTTCATATTTTTAAGACTACAATTTTATTACTTTTCTGAATTGTGCTTAGAAAGATGAAGTAATCTCTGTTTTTATATATTTTCTGAGATACCTATTTATTTTATTATTAATTTATAAAAACTTACTCATTTTAAAATGAGGCAACACCAAATGTATGACTCATTGGAACGGTTACTTTAGTCCGATTTCTAGTAAAAAAACCGGCCAAGAGCATGTCGGGCCACGCTCAGTGTAGGGTTCCGTAGTTGGTCATCCTTCACAAAAGACTTAAGTTACGAGAAAGATTTCAAGCTCTATAAAAAGGCCGTAAACGCCAAAGTAACTGTAATTACTCATTACCTTCTGGAAGTCAACTTACGTCCTTTTAAGAAAATTATGAAATTTTGCCATAACTTAAAAACGGCTCAACCGATTTTGTTCAATATAGTTTTATTGAAATTACTTATAAGGCCTCATTTTCATGAATTTTCCCATAATTTTTTGACCCGTGGTTGAAAAGTTAGACGGGGGACGCTATTTTTTTATTTTCGGAGCGTATTCGCTCTCTCTCCCTTTCTCCTCTTTACAAAACTGCTGACTCTATCAAAAAATGATGTTTGGAGACCCAAATTATTTATAAGACCTATTCAACGACACCACACACACTAGTGTCAAAACGAAAAAAAAAAACACTTTCACTCGATTCGACTCGTTCGAGAGGTACACGAAACTATTTTTTTTTTTACCGTTTTATCGGCGTGATACATACACATACTCATACCAAATTTCAGCTTTCTAGTACTAATGATCACGGAGCTAAGCCGCGGACGGACAGACGGACAGACAGACAGACGGACATAGCGAAACTTTTAAGGGTAGTTTGACTACGGAACCCTAAAAACGAGGTTGACATGAAATTGTTGGTTTGGTATGATTCATATTACTGATCTATTAATTATTCTGGAAACAGTACCTAACTATTGAACTTACATCAAGATTGTTTTCGAAGATAAATTGGTCTCTTGGCACAACCAATTTCCCCATTGCTCAACACCAATCTCTTTTATTCTTATTTGGCACATGAAAATAATGTTTATCGGGTGTTTTCGTCGAAACGTTTTTGCTTTCCGGCACAAAACAATACTTGGTATATTTTGGAGGAGTATGTACCTAATACTCAACCCATACGGGTACGAGTCTATCCATTGTGATAATTAATCCCAGCAAAAACGTAAGTAATTCAGTAAAACGGTTTGTTTTTTATTTGAAGTCTCGTTAATAAAACTCGATCATCTGACAACGACAAATTAAAAACAAAAGTTATTTTTTCACTGTTTGGTCTAAGACTACAACCCTAAGTCAGGCCTAACTGTCTTAGATTGTGGTAATTTTATGTATTTTGTTATGTTTCTTTATATACAGAAGAATAAATTCAAAGATTTTTTTGCGCGTACACGACACAAAGCCCTGTCGATCTCTATATTAGGTAATTTCCACCTGTTAGAAATGTGAAATGTTGTCAATTAACGCTCTTTGTCCGTTCCAAATCCAATTACCTCACCTCATTAATTAAAAGTGAAAACATAATACAAAAAAAATTACCACTAGATACATGATCATGCTACATAAAGGCATCGGATAATTGGATGCTCAAACTGGATTTTTCCACTTATTTTCGACTGCACGCAATGAAAGCATAAAATAGCTATGTTACTATCTAGAACTCAGCGAAAAAAGTATTATTCACTCCAAAAAGTTGGTTGAAATTATCAATATATTACAAAACAAAGGACTAAGGCCTCTTAAGTATTATTAGACGGCGAGCTCGCTACGTTTCTCTAACGCCCATAAACACTTGCATCTGGTTTCAGAACTTTCAGATTTGTTAATTTAACTCCCTCCCTATTTATTTTTCCCAAATGCCACGATCCAAGACAAGTACTACAAGTACCTTTTCTACTTATAAATAAATAAAAATAAATAAATATTTATAATACCTTCATATATTTTCTTTATGTTCCTATAAAAAATATATATTACCTATAGATACGAGTACTAAACATGATTGCTTACCCAACACGTGTCATCAGGATTTGCTTTTCTCAGTCGGTCCAAAATAAATTTACCGAAATTCAAATGTGCGGGCACCAGCAGTTCTCCACCGTGTACGATCATGGCGGATCATCAAGTTGTGATACAATTAATGTTATAACAATATACTTTGGTATTTGTATGAAAATTAAAGCAAACAAGTGTCACAACTCCTATATGTGCATATGGTGATGAACACTTGCGTATCAGTTATAATGAAAAACAACAGTAATTTCCGTGACGCGACTGCATTTTCAGGGATCAATGTTACTTTATCGTGGTATTTTAGCAATTATCCGAATCCCGAATTGCCCTTTTCTGTGCCTCAAAACCTGTAATATGTTGTACCTGTAACTGTTGCCCCAGAACTTTATGATATATCTAATTTTGACCCAACCATTCATTCATAGGTACATACGTCATTCATACAAAAATTTCAAGTGTAATAAAAGCTTGTAAAAACAATTTAATTTAATATCTTTTAGGGATGAGAGTTGGTTGAAGAGAAATTCCGTAGTTGTACAAATTGTGTGATGTGAGATGATTTATTTACACCTGGTCTAATAATGGCCCTCCTTCGTTCGAGCACCCTTGCGTATATACCGGAGATTTCAACAGCCACCACACATCGCGGCGATACTCCGCAGACGACACCAAAGGATTAACTCTTGCACGGTGGGCTGAATCGCTGAACCTGTTCCTCGTTTTTGATGCTAAGGACAGAGCCACCTCCTACTCGGCTCGTTGGAAAAAGGATTACAACCCGGATCTAACCTTTGTTTCCAGGGATGCTGCAGGTAAACCCTTGCCAACCAACCGAGCCTTAAAGACTTTCCCAATAGTCAATATAGACCAGTGATCGTAGATGTGGGCCTAAGGATACCTCTCGCCAACTCATTACCCCTCCCCCGCTGGAACTTTAGACGAGCAGACTGGAGTAGTTTCACCGGAAATTTAGACGCCGCAATTCGCTACATGCCACCCAAATCAGAAAACTACGAACGTTTCAAGGGACTTTTGCTATCTTCTGCTAAACGCTTCGTTTGCAGGTGTTTCAGAATAGAGTATATACCGGGATGGAATACCAATAGCGATAATCTCTACATGGATTACCAAGAAACGGGGGACTGCTTCATCGGCGCTGAACTTCTACATACCCTGGATGAAAATCGGTCTAGTAAATGGAAAGATACAGTGCAGTCGATGGACTTCAAGCGTTCAAGTCGCAAGGCGTGGCGTGTGCTCAATAAACTTACGGGGAAATCGACATCTCCACGGCCGTCCGCCGCTAAATAGGATAGTTTCCATATCTAGAGCGAAAGGCGACAAATTGGAGACCAAGAAAACCAAAAAAAGTATGAAAGAGATGAAGTCAAACCTAGTTCAGGACCTGGAACTTGCAAGACCTTTCACTACCGATGAAGTCCATGTCGCCATTAAAGGCTTACAAACCGGAAAAGCGGCCGGAGCTGATGGGATCTACAACGAGTTCTTGCTTAGAATGGGTCCTAACGCTATTAAATGGCTATCTCATTTTCTATCAGACGTCCTTAGAACCAACAAACTCCCAAGAGCCTTCAAGGAGTCCAAGCTCCTAAAACCAGGTAAAAAATATGACGACCCTAGCAGCTACCGCCCAATCGCCCTGCTGAGTAACTGCTATAAGCTGCTTGAAAAGTTACTCTACTCACGAATAGCCCCCCTTATAGACGAGGTGATTCCGGTGGGACTAGCGGGCTTTAGAGCTGGGCGTAACTGTACAGACCAAGTCCTGTCGCTGACCACACACCTAGAGACTGGTTACCAAAAAGGTCTAAAATCTGGGGCGGTGTTTGTTGATCTCACTGTAGCCTACGACACTGTCTGGAGAGAAAGGCTGATGAAATTGCCAACTCAGTATCCAACATGCTCACTCAGCGGCGCTTTACAGTACTTATACCTAGGCTCCCAGATTAGTGGAGTCCGAAGGTTGAGCAACGGCCTCCCTCAGGGCTCCGTACTGGCACCCATCCTATTTAACTTGTACATCCACGATCTGCCAAACACCATGGCTAGAAAATTTGTGTACGCCGACGACATTTGCCTCGTGACACAGAACAAGAACTTCACACACTTGGAAACTACATTATCCGGCGACATGGAAACGCTAGCTAGCTAAGTACCTACTTTCGAACGTGGCGCCTAACACCCAGTATGAGCAAAACAGAGACCTGTTGCTTTCACTTAAATAATCAATTAGCCAACCGGGAGCTCAAGGTTAGCCTCTGCGGATCCACTCTAAAGCACAACTTTACACCAAAATACCTCGGCGTCACACTCGACCAGACGCTGACCTTCAAGCAGCACCTAACCAACACAGCACACAAACTCTAGACCCGTAATAACATCATCCAGAAACTAAGTGGGAACTTGGGGAGCAAGTTCCGAAGTACTGCGCACGTCCACGCTGTCATTGGTGGACTCCACGGCTGAATACTGCGCGCCGGTCTGGCTAGGAAGTGCTCACACCTCGAGGGTTGACGTCGAGCTGAACAAGGCTATGCGACTTATCTCTGGGACCCTTCAATCGACTCCCTGCTACTGGCTACCAGTGCTCTGCCGGATCTCTCCACCTGAAATGAGGAGAAATAATAAATAAATAAATATTAAGGGACAATCATACACAAATCGACCTAGTCCCAAACTAAGCAAAGCTTGTACTATGGGTACTAGACGACGATATACATAATATATAAATACATATATAGATAACATCCATGACCCAAGAACAAATATTTGGACAAATATTTGCCCCGGCCGGGATTCGAACCCGGGACCGCCGACTCAGTAGGCAAATGTCTACAAACCGAGCCAAACGCGTCGTCAAAGGAAAGCCTAGTAAAAGAAGTCCTCAAAATCCAGAAAATCCCAAGTCTCCCTATCAATTCCGAGATTTTTGTTCCCCCCACACTCCACCTGAAGTCCAGGAACGCATCATACAACATCGCCTCAAAACTGCTTGATAATCACTTCAACCTCAAACAAGAATGGTTGCAGATGTGGAACTCGGAAATGGAAGGAAATGTGAGTTATGAGATTATACCAGGCTCTCGAATAAAAGGGTCAGATCTTCCTAGACGTGGTTGGTGCAGTTTGAACAGACTTCACACTGGTCACGGTCGCTGCGCTCAATATAAATACCGCTGCTGATGGGTGGATTCTCCTGCCTGCGCCTGTGGAGCCGAAGAGCAAACCATCCAGCACATCATCCACGACTGCCCCATAACGCGCTATGACGGCGGCCCTCCCGATGACCTGTTCTCCTTCAGTGACGAAGCCATTAAGTGGCTAACAAAATCTTAATGTTGATTTGTAATATTAAGTACTCGAGTTGTCTGTTGTCACTGTATATGCCATAAATAAATTAATTCACAAAAAGGTTGCTTATTATTATGTACAATATTTTAAATAGACTTAGACTATGTAGCACCCAGCATGATGCTACTTGGTGGGGATACAAAATTGTACTCCGATAGAGACAGTGTATACATACGTGTTGTAAACTGATGCGGTTACGTAATGCTGTGAGCTTGTGTGCGCGCGCTCGCGCGCCTATAAATTAGTTCGAGCAATGGCGCGCGATATTTTCGTCACCGGCGTTCTTCGTGTACATTCGTCCCAGCGTGTCTCCTGTGCTTCAGCCCATCGAAGACTCGAAGCTTGCAGTTTTGCAGATTTACGAAGATCGAAGAGAGAAGACGATGCTGACTGAAGATACAGTATTTAAACAACTGGTTTCTTCAAGAAAAAAAAATATAAAAAATATTATTGTATTATATTATCACTAAACCTGTCACTAGCAAGTTGGTAATAATTGATTCAGTAATTAAAAATAACTGGCTGTTTTTTTAAATTACTTGGGGTTATGTAAGTCACTAAATACCAAAGGGCCCTGCTAGAAGGACAAAATCTTCTAACGCGTATTTCTCAAAAACTATTTATATCTAGGGTGTAGTGAAAAGTTATTTGGAAGGTAGAAATAAGAGGCTCCATGAATTACATTCGTTTAGTCTGTAAACTTACAATTAACAAAGGGCCCCGTGCTGGCACAGAATGTTTTTTTTTCATTAATTTGCAAAGGTAGAAATTTAAAAGTACATAAATCGAGAGGTAGAAATATATACCAACTCGATTATATAAGACTTAAACCATAATTACATGGGGTCCCGCTGCATATACGTATATACATCCATGCACTGAAGTTTAAGTTGGCAGTAATGCCTTAGTACAATTAGTTTTTTTTTTTTATTGCAAATCGTGGGAATGCTTTTTTGGCGACATTATAACATCGTTTAGCAGTGTTTTTTTGGGCAGTAGAGTATGGACTTTTACAGACTTTCATAATTTATGTCTTTATATTAGAGTTAGTAACTACATATATAAATGACAGAAAAAAGTACTGTAGTAGAATTTTTTTTTTAAACTCGGTCCACAATTGGCGGTATAATAGGTAACCATACATAAAAAAAAAACACACAGTCGAACATAGAACCTCCTTCTTTTTTGGAAGTCGATCACAAACATGTGAACAGGCCTCTATGCCATAGTAAAATACATACGAAACAGGTCATAGTTAAAGTCGAATATAGCTCGACATGTTTCGAATCGGTTCGCGATTCATCATTAGGAGAGGCAATCAGCCGCGGCGGCGGCGGCGGCCAACCGAACACTGCGGGTAATCACCCTGTCGCCGCTGCTAAGCGCGGGCGTCACCGGCGGACGCTAAAATCTACCTTCATCATCATACACAATGTCCATTGGCGGAGGGCACACAGCACGTCAGTTGCTAAGGTCTCCTCCGTCAGTAGGTATAGGCGGTCGACCGTAGGGAGGCCGGATATTGATACGATACCGGCAAGCCCTTTTCACGGCTAAGCCAAGTATAGTGCTTTTCTTCAAACATATGCAATGAATTAAAAATACACCACTTAAAAATAGTTATTTGTTATGCAAGGCTGCAAAGTTGTTATTGGGCGCGAGTGTTGAAATTGAAAGCTGAGCGTAACGAGGCTTTCAAGACACGAGAAGCTAAATAATTTTGCAGCCATGCGGAACACACAATTTTTCACCTCACTACAGCGAGGCAAATGCAAGATTCAAGAAAAACAATTTAAAACATAAAATAATCATATTTAATTTTGCCTTCTATTTAACACATCTAATTTAAAACATAACACACTCAAATCCAAACCAAATAAATACGAGAGAAGCACACATATTAAAAATTAAAAGTAATATGGCCGTAATTTGTATTTCGGATTTATCTTCTTTAAAAACGTAAAGTTTCGGTAAATTACTTATTGTCTCCAAATATTTATAACAAATCCTTTTTCGTTTTAATGAAGGCTTTTAGCATTGAATAAATACTCCAAATTGGGCGTAACTTTCTTATTTCGATATTTCTATAATAGTAGAGTTGCTAAGCCGCTGTTTTCTAACATAATTGTGCGCATCGGGTTACAAGCATGAAATTTCTACCACAGATAGAGTGATTATTTTCAGATGTGGAGGGAAGTCAGATTCATCCCCTGTGAGGCGGGAGAGCGGAGTGAATACGGCCAAGTATCCCTCTTTTCTTTCTTTATTGCTGGTCAGTTAAGTCTACCAGGACGTGTTTGGTATCGTTTCCGTGTAAAACAAATATCAGAAATTCATTTTTTATGTTATTTTCGTATAGTTCTATATAAAAATATGGGTGTAATGGCCGAAAAGGTAAAAATCACAACAAGTTTTTTTATTCAGTGAGGTAAATTAGTTCAATTTCGTGAACATTTTCAAATTATTATTATTATTTTAAAAAGTTCATTTAATCTGGTTTCTAAAAATATATTAATGTTGGGCACTTCTCATACAAACAGTAGCTGAAAATATATATTTACGTCGGCGTAACCAACGTAAATCTCCGAACGCATCCTATTTCGCTTCATTAAATACATTAAATAATGATTATTAACATGCTTTTACATAAAATATTTACTATATACGTCCTAGAAAAACAAATTAATGTAATTAAAACAATTTTTTTTTGCTAATGTATCACGAGCACGCGGGCTAATCTCAACATCAACAATTTATTTAAGTTACTGTTTGTATGAAGAGTGCCCAATATTTATATATTTTTAGAAACAAGATTAAATTTGCTATTTTGCAATATTTTTTTTAGTTGTAAATATTCAGGAAATATAACTAATTTATCTCCCTGAATAAAAAAAACTTGTTGTGATTTTTACAATTTCGGAAATACAACCATATTTTTCTATGGTGTTATGAATAAATAACATGAAAAATGAATTCTTGATATCTGTTTTACACGAAAACGATACGACACAAGTCCTACTAGCGTTACCTGATCAGTAATATAAAAAGAAAAAGAGGACTCCTTTGTCCTATTCACCCCGCTTTCCCGCCGCACAGGAGACGAATCTGACTTCCTTCTACATCTGAAAATAATCACCGCAGAATATTCTATCTGTGGTAGAAATTTGGTGGTTGTATCCCGATGTACACAATTTCGCGACTTAGCAAAATGTACTAGAACACGCAGGCTAGGCTAGGCTCAACATTTTTTTCAAGGTACTTTTTGTATCAGATGTGCCCAATATGTATACATTTTTAAAAACAACATTAAATTTGCTGTTTAGTTATATTTTTTTACATTGTAAATATTCAGAATAGATAACTAATTTATCGTTCTGAATAAAAAAAACTTGTTGTGATTTTTACCTTTTCGGCAATAAACCCAAGTTTTTATATAAAACTATTCTTAAATAACATGAAAAATTAATAGCTGATATCTATTTTACACGAAAACGATGTCGCACAAGCCCTAATAGCCTTAACTGATCAGTAATAAAAAAAAGAAAAAGCTCCTCTTCACCCCGCTCTCCCACCACACAGGGGACGAATCTGACTTCCCTCCACATCTGAAAATAATCACCGTGGAACGTTCTATGTGGGGTAGAAATTTCATGCTTGTAACCCGATGCGCACAATTTCGCGGCTTAGCAACTCTACTAAGACAACAGTATGTATTCTCCACAGACCAAATTAACGTGAATTGTGAAAACTTCCAACTTTTGTTTTTATTTTTTTTCTCGGGTGCGTTCAGAAATTACACTCTTATGTTCCAACTTCTATAACAACTAAATATAAAGATTTGTGTTGTATTTAATATATTTACTAGTCAAAATATGTAAATGAAACGGAAATACTTAACTACTATTAATATATATAAACATATTCAACATAAAATAAAGTGTAGAAAAATAATAACTTGAAAATCAGTAACCACTAACCAGGTTTCTGGACGTGATATTGTAGGTGTATTATTTTTTAAAAGAAGTATTCAAACGTACATATGATTTTAGCCGGCTTGACCAGATCGCCCTTTATTAGTGTGCGTTGATTGGTTATTCGAAGATTTATAGACTGATAAAATCAGTCACGCGTTGAAGGAGTCTTAAATATACAAAAGTTACATGTACCACAGATAATCAAAATCGTCGTGTTCGAAATTCAAATGACTTTTGCACGCTAGCGGATAAAATAGACTTTTGCACGCAGATTTCGCCCTATTAACGGAGGTTTTCCGAGCGAGTGAGGTGAAAAGATAATTCTGCTGTTTAGCCGGTCCATGAACACAGACGCAATGTAAAAAAAAAATACTTCCCGGTTTAGGCCCTCAATTTTGTATGAAATTCCTTACCAGTTCTTTCGTCGTTCCACCCGGACCGTGATACTTCAAAGCCTGTTAAAACGCACGTTATGACGACATCGACATTTCGTTGCATGTTTGAGAAAAATCGATTTTAAGTTTCTAATTTTTTTAAGGTGATGTCAAAAATTTTGCCTTTTAAAATGGTTCCGTCGCCAATGAGTGAGAGCTGCTGAGCTAACGTAAACTTATTAACATAAGAATTGCATTAAAGCCTTAATATTTAAGCAGCTGAGTAAAGTCTATCCGTTTTGCGCACTTTACTGTGGATTTTCTTGTTTGTTCTGTGGTTACTTAGCTACTTTTAGCCTTATACTTACCTGTATTTTACAACCATGTATTAGTAATAGTACGTCCCTACTAAACTCAGTTTTTATTTCATTGCAAGAAAAAAAATCTGTCTTTGTCAAACGATTTGTCTCGTAGAATGCCAGTTATAAATCGAATTTTGGAGAAAGTTTGAGGGACATTTCGAAAACACGGATTATTTATTTAGTAATATTTATTTAGCGAAGAAATGACGCTGGTCAATAGTAGTTTTGAATAACTGATTGCGTCATAACTTCATATAAGTATCTTTTAGTAAATCGAAGGGGACCCACTGTTACAGGGTTTTTATATTTGATAAATTTCACCTTTTCCCCATTTTCGTCAAAACTTTACAAATGTTTCAACTTGTTGGTAATGAATAGAATAGGTTGAAAAGCAAACATAACGGTTTATTCAATAATAATAACACAGGAATTACATTTTCATAATAAACTAAAACAAATTATAAAACTAAACTTAATAGTAAGTAAAACTAATTATAAAACTAAAAGGGTTCTATGAACCGTTCCGGAAGGTGCCTGACTCAAAGGTCCCTAGAATACTAGCGGAGTTGCCGCGCTGTATCGCCAGGGAGGTCGTCCTTTGAGCCAACTATTCGCCGGAACGGGGGTCCACGCCGCGGTCTCTCAGCCTTCGCGCCGAAGCCGCGACAAACTCCTTAGCCTCAGCGCACCATGGCCCACCGGTCTCTACGGCAACGGGGCCGAACTAATACACTGGTTCCAGGTTGCTGTACTTACGTGTTTTAGTTTAGCGGCGGTTTCGGCAGGTAGCGTCCCTTATAAAGCTGCAACCTCTCACCCATAGAATAGGTAATATCAATAATGATGATTCTTGAAACTATCATTAACAGTATTATAATTCGTAGGTATTATAATAATTGCAATGATCATAAAATGATCAACTAAAGGAAATAATTATAGACTGCCACGGCTGCAGGAAGAGCCGCGGCTACCGTACACTTAATTTTTATTATAGTTATATATTTGAATAGCACTTAAAAGAAATTAAAATTGGCCGAGTTATAAGAGATAAAACTATGCCCCAACGGGATGCCATGGCGGCTTTAAAGATATGAGTATGACTTGATCAAAGCTGGTTAGCCTTCACTACCAGTGGATCGGACTTTGCTTGGGAGTTTAATCCGCTAATAGAACCAAAAAAGAAGGGTTCTACTTTTTCGTCCCCGCGGAGGATAGAAAAAAATATACATATATTAAAAGGTGCCCACCTTCTATGAAAATATTAAATATTCTAATAGATGTTTTTTTCATACACTTTCGCTCTTGACTTTTTTCCCATATGTAAAATTAGCCCACGTCATATTTTTTGTATGGGAGCAAAACTGTCAAAAAGCTTCCAGTAGAGTCGAATAAAATAAAAATATTCTTCACTTTTCCTGCTCAAAAATGAAGTTATTTTAGTTTCACATAGCGGGGCCAAATTGGTAGTTTTAGGTTCTGGGGTTTAAATGCAAACTGTAGGTGAAAATTAAAAACAACTTGACCACAGATCGTCAAAAATTTCTGATTATTATGACACTCAGATACATTTGACATCAATGCGTGTCATAATGACTTATTTTAGCCCCTTGTTAAACAATCTAGGTGGCTTTCCGGTTTGTGACTTAAGATGGCCGCATGCCTTTAAGTTTAGTTATTCGTTATTTATTCATTTTGGTTGTTCAATGTGTAGTATTGATAGTCTATTGTGCAGTGAACTACCGTATGAGTGAATAGTTAATGAAGAATTCAACTTAAAGCGTACATAGCCCTTCTTGGGTCAAGGCCCGGTAGACCGCGTGGTTCTTTGTAAATCGCTATCACTTTACAAAAAGCTCAACTCACCGTACAACGTTCGTCAACTTTGACACTGGCAAAATTGACCCAATGGGCAGTAGCCATTTTTTTTTTTTTTTTTTATAAAAATAGAATAGAAACAATCTAGGTACCATTTCCTTCTCCACGCAAACGGCTTGACTTAAATTCATAACATGTCATAAAATATTATAAAAATTCGACTTCATCGTTTTCTCTGTGATACTAATGGTTGCAAATCTTTTCGTCGATTTTAATTGCCGTTAATTGTAGTTTGGCCTGTAACAGAGAAACACGTCATGTTATATTTATACTTCCGGAAAAAATGAAAACATATTTCTGATAACTTCCTCATTCCTCATCATAGACTTTAACATTGCTAATACGCAATAGATACAACAGTTATAGACAGAAGAGACTGTTGTATCCAACAGCATTTTACATTACTATTATCAAACGCATTGAATGAAAAGGCGCATCGGGGCTGCCGCATGGTTCTTAAATCCGCCGCTGCAGCTTAAATCTCTTTCTCAAGGGATATTGGAATGTGTCAGAGCTAGAAAGAAGATCGATGAAATGGACCGACGAGATAAACGCCAGTATGTCGGCTGCCGTCAGCTCACCGAAAGCTACGAGACGAGTGGCGACGTGTCGTCAAACGGGTCACTCAGAACTCTACGAATACATAATGGCCACGAGCAGTCTGTAAAAAGAATAGATCTGTAATCAATCGATCGAGGACAGCCTGCAATGGGTGTCAGATTCAACTATACATATCAATTATGCACCGCAGCTTTGAGACTATTTGGTGCGCATCCAACCGATGACTCCTTCAATGCGAAATGGATAATACCTACTGAATCTTATAACATACATTTCAATTAGCATCGTTTTTGTGTCGCTTATCTACAGAAGTTTCTTTGACAGTTTTGCGAAAACTTGTACTAACATGAGCTTATTAGCTGTTTTTTTCTCATAACTATTAATTGTCAATCATGGAGCATTGATCGTGTATAAAGAAATTTATATATTAAAGTTTACGTGAGGCTTGGCACCGACTTCAAAAAGTGATTCAAATGTAATCTGTACATGAACGGGTTATTTTTGACTTATCAGTTTTTTTGAAGTCGGTTTTTTTTTAGGGTTCCGTAGTCAACTAGGAACCCTTATAGTTTCGCCATGTCCGTCTGTCCGTCTGTCCGTCTGTCCGTCTATCCGTCTGTCCGTTTGTCCGTCTGTCCGTCTGTCCGTCCGTCCGCGGCTTAGCTCCGTGATCATGAGTACTAGAAAGCTGAAATTTGGTATGAGTATGTATCACGCCGACAAAACGGTATAATAAAAACTAAAAAAAAAATTGTTTTTGGGTACCTCTCGAACACCTAAAGTGGGGTGAATTTTTTCGTTTCAACCCTAGTGTGTGGTGTGTCGTTGAATAGGTCTGTTAAAAATAATAGGGGTCTCTAAGCATTACTTTTTGATAAAGTCAGTTAGTTTTGTAAATATTCGCTCCGAAAATAAAAAAATTGTGTCCCCCCCTTTAACTTTTCAACCACGGGTCAAAAAAATATGGAAAAATTCATGAAAAGGAGGCCTGATAAGTACTTTCAATGAAAACTATATTAAACAAAATCGGTCCATCCATTTTTAAGTTATCGCAAAATTTCATAATTTTCTTTAAAACGACGTAAGTTGACTTTCAGAAGGTAATAAGTAATTACAGTTACTTTGGCGTTTACGACCTTTTTATAGAACTTGACATTTTTCTCGTAACTTAAACCTCGGGCTTAAAACCACTGTTTTAAGCCCGTCTCTTGTGAAGGATGAGCAACTACGGAACTCTACACTGAGCGTGGCCCGACATGCTCTTGGCCGGTTTTTTTTTATATAATATGTAGTGATACGTATTCTGAACTCTGTCTGTACCTACTTGTTAGGCAATCCCCTCGCTGTTGTAGTAACGTAATTAGTTAATTACCTCGCAAAACAACCTCTCTTTAATCAATTCAAAGGTCCCAGCAAGTTTGTAAGAACATTAATTAAGATTTATGTACATTAAAGTCACTCTATTCAAAGTAGTTTCTTTTACTTTTATCATATTTCGTCTCACGCAATAATGGCTTCATTAGGGGATGAACGTTGCTCACGTCCGCAGGAGATTACCCACCGTTACCCTGCACGTGTCCCCTGGGTGGTGCAAAACGAGCAACAACACTTTGGCTGCTGCACATTGTCCTCTCGAAGGACCGCGCAGCCCATCACATGAATCGAAGTTATACATGCAATCGGAATGTTATCAAATGCGAAAGGCTCTCTCCAGAGCCACATGACAAAAGACATCGGCCCTTCAATCTGGATATGTCAGCTAAATGTAGAAGGAATAAGTAGAGCTAAGTCGGACTACTTGTAAAAGGTGCTTCACGATATCAGAGCCGACATCGTCACGATCCAAGAAACCCACACAAAGGATGATCAGGACTTCGAAACCAGAGCAACCATCAAAGGCTTCACGTTGATCAAGGCCCTAAATCATCTTAAGTATGGCATTGCTACCTATGCCAAAAGCAACTTGCAAGGCGTCAACCTCGTCCACTACGTCGATGCTGGGAACTACAGCCTCATTGCTATCGAGGTCAACGGTCTTCATATAATTAATATCTACAAACCGCCGAGTGCATCATGGGACACTAACGTACTAACCCTACATTCGAGCACCCTTGTATCTATACCGGCGATTTTAACAGTCATCACACTAACTGGCGATACAAAAACGATGACGCCAACGGTATTGCCCTTGCTAACTGGGCTGAGGGTAACAACCTGCATTTAGTGTTTAACGCCAAAGACAAAGGCTCTTTCCACTCAGCGCGATGGAAGAAAGATTATAACTCGGACCTAACATTCGTCCCTCGAGACTGCAGGGGCCATCCACTGTCAACCTCCCGGAACATCCTACACGACTTCCCAGCCAACATCACCCTGTGCTCTCGGAAGTGGGCATCAAAATACCAGTGGTTAACTCCATGCCACTCCCGAGGTGGAACTTCAACAAGGCCGATTGGCATGCATACAGAGAAAAGATAGATGCATGTATCCGTTTCATCCCTGCAAATGCCCAGAACTACGACCGCTTCGTGGGACTTCTGCTTAAAACTGCAAAATCACATGTCAGGCGAGGTTTCAGGAAAGAATACATCCCCGGGTGCTCCAAAGAAAGCGAACGTCTCTACGACACCTACTTGGCGACGGGCGACTGTGACGTCGGCGCCGAGCTACTCCAATCATTGGATCACAACCGCGAGCAAAAATGGAAAGATACAGTCTCCAAAATGGACTTTAAACACTCCAGCAGGAAGGCCTGGCGGACGCTCAACCGACTCACCGGAAAAGGAGCTCCGATCCCAACAGCCAGCGCAGATGTCCACCCAAACCTGATTGCCAATAGGATAGTAGATGTTACGAGAGCAAAAAGTATAAAGGTGCACACCAAGAAGATCCAAAAAGAGTTTCGGGCGCTTAAACAAAATCTAACTCCAGACCCTAGTCTAGCCCAATCATTCTCCCCAGGAGAAATCACGGAGGCAATTAAAAGCTTGAAGCCGGGTAAGGTGGCTGGTAAAGACGGAGTATACAACGAATTCCTACTTAACCTGGGCCCAAACTCTTGTCGTTGGTTGGCTGCTTTCTTCTCGGATATCTTATCGTCAAATAGCCTTCCAAAAGCCTTTAAAGAGACCAAAATTATTGCTCTACTGAAACCGGTCAAAACCCCGAGTGACGCCTCCAGCTACCGTCCTATAGCACTCTTGAGCAGTTGCTACAAGCTCTTAGAAAAGCTGCTACAAAAGCGCATCGGGCCGCTTATAGATAAAATAGTGCCCCCCGAGCAAGCGGGTTTCAGGGCTGGTAGAAACTGCGCGGATCAGGTGCTAGCTCTCACGTCCCATATTGAGTCAGGTTTCCAGAAGGGGCTTAAAACAGGCGCCGCCTTCACCGACCTCACAGCTGCCTACGATGCGGTCTGGCGGGAAGGCCTATTGTTTAAGCTACTGTCAGTAGTCCCGAATTTGAAGATCATGAACCTAATTTCCAACATGCTGGCGCAAAGACTCTTTACCGTTCATCTCGGCAGCAAAGAAAGCCGCAAACGTAAATTAAATAACGGCCTACCCCAAGGTTCAGTTCAAGCCCCTACGCTTTTCAACCTATACATTCATGATCTTCCTTTCACTAACGCCAGAAAGTTTGTATACGCAGACGACATAGCCCTGACCACTCAAGCCAAAGACTTTGCTTCCCTGGAGATGGTCCTGTCCGAGAACTTGAAAAAGCTGGACTTCTTTTTCCAAACTGGCGGCTCACCCCAAGCCCCGCTAAAACAGAAGTAACCTGCTTCCATCTCCACAACAAGCTAGCAAAACGGGAACTAAATATTCATTGGAACGGAAAAATGCCGTCACACAACTCTGCTCCTAAATACTTGGGAGTCACCCTAGATCGGTCGCTAACGTTTAAAGAACTTCTCACGAAATTGTCAAGGAAACTGCAAACTAGGAACAACATACTCTATAAACTCGCTGGTACTTCTTGGGGAGCAAACGCGGATTGCCTGCGTACCTCAGCTCTGGCCCTTGTCTTCTCAACTGCGGAATACTGCTCACCGGTTTGGCTGGAGAGTGCCCACACGGTCCAATTCGACGTGGAGCTCAACAAGACAATGAGATGTATCTCTGGCACTATTTAATTCTCCCCACACCAACTCACTGGCTCCCGGTCTTATCCAACATCGCACCTCCTAGACTGAGAAGGGAAGAGGCTTTATTAAGAGAGACCAAGAAACTTCAAAGTGGAATGGATCTCCCCGGACGTCAAGAGTTTCTAAACCCCGGCACTCATCGACTGAAATCACGGCACCCACCCTGTAAACTGGCAATGGCTCTAATTGAATCCAGACTGAGTCTGAAAGAAAAATGGACTTCTGATTGGCAGTCAAAGACCAATGGACCTATCAGAAGCCTTATCTCGCCCGGTGTGAAAATGCAGGGGTTCGGCCTCCCGCGTCACGAATGGTGCAAACTAAACCGACTGCGCACAGGGTGCGGGCGAAGCGCACATTTTAAACATCTCTGCGGCTGGATCGATTCGCCCAGCTGCGACTGTGGTGCCGAATCTCAAACTGTCCATCACATAGTACAGGAATGCCCCTTCAGAGCCTACCCTGGAAACCCCGAAGACCTGTTCTCCTTCACAACTGACGCGGCTAAATGGCTAAGAACCTTGGATATCAATTTGTGACATAACTGTTGTATATATTTTGATTTCTTGTAATGTTTTTACGCCATACGATTAAATAAATAAATGGCTTCATTTCTACCATAAAGACTCAATTAGCCGAAATTATTTTTATTGGAGTTGAAATATTCACAACTTTAGATTAAGATTCCAAGCCACTAAATTCAAACGCGGAAATTTAAGTCAAAACATAGACCAAAACCTAATTCATAAACTCAATCATAGTGATAAAATTGTTATTATTTTTTTCAACACGCAGTTTTACTCATATAAATACCTATAGGAAAATCATCGTATGTTCTATAATACTTGAGGGTTACACTCAATTTCCCTGAAAACCCATAATCAGATCCTAACTTGGTGACAATGGGTCTTTCACATAAAATAAAAAGATTTTTGAAAATCGGTTCGCAATAAAATTTGCGGAGAAATAGGTGAACATACAAAAAACCGGCCAAGAGCATTTAGGGCCACGCTCAGTGTAGGATTCCGTAGTTATAACATAATATATATACCCATGCTTCACAATAGACGGGCTTAAAACAGCGGTTAAGCCCGAGGTTTAAATTACGAGAAAGATTTCAAGCTCTATAAAAAGGTCGAAGTAACTGTAATTACTTATTACCTTCTAGAAGTATCGATTAAACGCGCCATATTGAGCGGAATGTTTTAATGCAGTATGGCATTAACTAATATGTGTAACGTTCGAAGTATAAGGACACCGCGCGGCACTTAGGGGAAGATTGGCACCATTCGTACACTTTTTACATTACGGTTTTTGTAATTTTTATTTTTAAAGATAGATTCGTCCATCAGCCGCTATAATATAGCATATACATTTAGCTTCCTAGTTAAAAAGTTAGAAGCCGCCTACTTTTACAACAAACGAGTAGATCGACTTTTAGTAGAGGCTGTCCGAATCTACCCCACTGAAGGGGCACATTCGTACATGGGTCGGGGAACATTCAGAGAGTATGAGATAACTTCCTACATGTTAAATAAAACAGCAATAATGCCTGCCACCAACGGTGCCTTGTCAGTTGACACTGTCATGCTGGCCCGAGAGATGCTTCTTCAGGCAATTATTATCGACCTTATCGCATTGTCTCATCAAATTAGCATCAATCAATCTTTCGACACGATTTATCTATATCGTCAGCCGTGCTAGGTCGGCACGAGTCCGCTAAGCCCAATAGCTGTCCAATAATAGTTTTTCCTGGACTTTACGGTATTGTCTTCAATTGACACGAAGCATAATTAAACGGCCTTACCTTGCGGTGCTTGATTTGGTATAATCGCGCGAGTTAACACCTGCCGGCTCTGTTAGTTGGCAATTAAAATGACTATATAAAGTGTAGCATTGAATATGGTTCTTTCAGTCTTTCAGGATATTCTTTGCAATTATCTCTTTTCTGGCTGATCACATCTGTGCTAAAAGAAGCCAGAGTAATTAGACAAATTCGTACGCAATATGACAGGTGAGTAGATATACGTAGTTAAAACAGGCTAAGAGCATGCAGGGTCATGTCTAGTGTAAGGTTCCGTAACATAAGTACTAAAAAATATATATAAATGTATTTGAGCGGTAGGGATGAGCAAACGCAACTCCAACACGTTCACGGCCAGTACGTCAAGGGACGTAGATTGCATCGTGATACGGCTCAACATATGTGGCTGATGATTTCAATTCAAGAAAATCCGGCCAAGAGCATGTCGGGCCACGCTCAGTGTAGGGTTCCGTAGTTGCTTATCCTTCACAATAGACTTAAGTTACAGGAAAGATTTCAAGCTCTATATAAAGGTCGTAAACGCCAAAGTAACTGTAATTACTTCTTACCTTCTGGAAGTCAACTACTTTTTTCATGATGAAGTGAGTTCGAAACATGTCGGGCCGTTCCTGACTATTTTTACGTGAGTTTAAACCGTTTTTTTATAATTATTAACCCGTTACCGCATATAGAAAAAAAATAGTTGTTTGAATTTGAACCTTGACCTGTGCCAATAAGGTCCAAGTTCATATCTGCCATATATGGCTTCGTATGCGGTAAAGGATTAAATAGCTAGGTACATCTTCAACCCCGGCGCTACGAATCAATCACAATACATATGTTTGTTGTCAAAGATGTTGTTTATAATTTATCATCTATTTGCCATGTTTAAGCTGACGAAATAATAGTCGCACGCACCTCGGCTCCGTTCTGCGTGTCAAAGGCTTTATTATCATGTATCGTATGCAAACACT
Organism: Apotomis capreana; assembly: GCA_947623375.1. Taxonomy (NCBI): domain Eukaryota; kingdom Metazoa; phylum Arthropoda; class Insecta; order Lepidoptera; family Tortricidae; genus Apotomis; species Apotomis capreana. The sequence continues at coordinate 7,049,999 of OX392518.1, forward strand.
TTATTGTACACAAAAACATTTTAAAAGAAAAAGTATGTACATAGGCAAACTTATCCCTTTAAGGGATCTCTTCCAGTTTACCCAGTTGAGAGAGAAACGCCAGTCGTCAAAAGCGACATCATACGAGTACCTACTATTTGGGTCATTGTCAGATTTAGGTGCGCGTCTTTCCGGTAGACATTGGCGAAATTAAGGATTCCAGGGCCTAAGTTTCTGATAAAATGCCGGTGAGAATAAAGAACGTTCCCTCTTCTATAATCCGATGTAATAACAACATAACCTAGATTCATACAAGCTCTTAACTTTTGACCACCGAAGGGACAAATTTTGTTTTTTGAACTGACAATGAACCATTTATGTTACCTATGACGTCATCGGTTATCATGTGCTTAATTGTGTAATTCATCGGTGCAAATAATATTTCATTAATTGTATATTATTCTGTCAATCGTTTTTTCAGAAATGGAGTCATCCCAGCTGGCAGTTCCAGCGCCCGTGCTCCTCGAACGACAATTCATCAAACCGCTTATGTGCGGGCCGGGCCCCTGCGACCTATGGCCGTCGGCCGCCGAGGCACTAACCAGGCCAGTTATATCACCAGCCTGCGATGAGTATTATAACGTAGGTACAGCTCAAAGAGCAAGCAGCTCAAGAAGCCCTTGGAGCTCAAGCGGCCCTAGATTCCAAGCAATTCTGGGGCTCGGAAGTAACTGAGAATGCTGATTTTGCAAGAGATCGTGGGTCCACCCCCTAGCCCCTAAATCTAAGACGAACTCTTTAGTGGACTAATAATAATAATCCTAGTAAAACTCGTTTTTTAGTTACATATCGTTGGGGATAGTGCAATACCGCGTAAATAACAGCTGTCGACAAAATTCTCATTTCAATGAAATACTTAGTATTTGTTAGAATATTGATTCATATCTACACTTGTTACTTACGCGGTATTGCACTATCCCCGACGATATCCGATCCTATTACCACCAGGTGTAATTATAAATACTCGTAAATACAAAATAGGGATAGCATCATTGATTATAGCAAACCTGTGCTACTCGTAACGCTGAATTTCCTTTTTCTCAGGTAATGGCCGACATCCGCGTCGGCCTTCAATACGTGTTCCAAACGCGCAGTAAGCTAGTGCTGGCTGTCAGCGGTTCTGGCCACGCCGGTATGGAGATCATCATCAGCAATCTCCTCGCCCCGGGCGAGCTACTGCTCGTCCCCTTCAGGGCTATCTGGGACGAGCGCGCCTGCGACATGGCTCGGAGATATGGTGAGTCACACAGCCTTATTGACACAGCAACTCTCTCGCTTCCAGCTAGCCTCTAAGGGAACGACGCTTTAGAGGAATTTGGACTGCACGTGCTTGCGACATAGCTTGTAAGCATGGTAGGTAAGTAACACCACAGCGTACTGCGTAGATGTCGATTTTCCCCCCACGATCTTTCCACCTCTGGCTGCTCGGAAGTATCTGGGATGAGTGCGCTTGGAACAAAGCTGGTAGATGCTTAAAGCACCAAGCAAGCAAGCCACGGCTTCAAAGACAGCTCGTTACATCTTCACCTCTTGAATATGTATTCCATAACCGCAGCAAGCTGGTGCTGGCTGTCTGCAGCTCTCGCCACACCGGCATGGTCTCCATGATCCGTAATTTCTTTCCATCATCAGTAATTGCCTCGCAGAAGCGGTGGTAGCCTAGTGGTTAGGGCATTCGACTTTCAATCCGGAGGTCGCGGGTTCGAACCCGGCCCGTACCAATGAGTTTTTCGGAACTTATGTACGGAATGTCATTTCATATTTACCACTCGCTTTTCGGTGAAGGAAAACATCGTGAGGAAACCACCTAAGCCCAATAAGGCCTAGTTTCCCCTCTGGGTTGGAAGGTCAGATGGCTGTCGCTTGCGTAAAAACTAGTGCCTACGCCACATCTTGGGATTTTAGGTAGCTGACCCCGATTGAGAATTTATTCTCAAAAAATGGGACAAAGGCTAGGAGGATCATCAGTAATTTCCTCGCCCCGAGAGAAGTCCTGATCGCCCCCTTCAGGGCGATCTGGGACGAGCGCGCCTGCGACACGGCTCGGAGATATGGTGAGTACTCCGGGACCCCAGGACTTCCCACAAAAAAAATGCCGATATTGGAAGCCTTAATGGTGAGTCACATTATTCAGTACATTTGGATTATGGCCACGGCGATGCTGGCTAATTCTATTTGGCTAATGAAAGTGCCGCTTACAAGCTCTCAGGTGGCTGTCGTAGCCAATTTTCGCAACGAATTTGCGGCCACATTCGCTGCAAGCCTGCACCCTAACGAGAATTGTATGTAGACATAGTAGTATAGACAAGACACCTTTCGCCAGTTGCGCCATTTCCTTATCCCCCAACAAGCTTTCAGTTTTAGATGGTTTTAGAGGAATTTTGGACGAATATGTAGTTGCATAGTAAAAAGAGCACTGCCAGCCTGCGTCATATTTATTTATTTAGTTATTTATTTAAACTTTATTGCACAAAACAAGTCAGTACAAATGGCGGACTTAATGCCAAATGGCATTCTCTACCAATCAACCATAGGGCCAAACAGAGATACTAGAAGTGGGTGCAAATTAGAAATCTGATGGTACAGAGAGGACCTAATTTGTCAATATTTCAGTTAGCCGTAATGTTTTCATTTCATGTGATTTCACTTTTCATTGAAACAGAAAACTTTTCGGGGCTGTTATAAAACAAATCTAAAAGAAAATAAAATTCGTGTTAAAAGTGGGAGGAAACGTTCAGATTATTTCCGGAAAAAAAAACACGTACTCAAACAAGAATCTAAATGGAACCCCAGTGTGCAATTATTAAGACGCCTGCCCGTCTAGCACAACTACGCTTCGCGACTCTGGTCGCTCGACATGGCATCAGCCGTCACTCTCTCACAGTACAGCGAAGAAAGATATAGGTAATATGTCTCGTGTCACAGTTGTGCTAGAGGTGCTGACGATAAATTTTATTCATTTTCAGGTATCAAAGTGCAAACCATTCCAACTTCTGCGCCGTACACGACGTTCTCACTGGAAGAGATCGAGGCAGCCCTGAGGATGCATCGACCGGCTGCGCTGTTCATCACCCACGGAGATTCATCTACGGGGACAGTCCAAGACATTAAGGGGCTTGGCGAGCTTTGTCACAAGTAACCTTATGAATTATTGTCATTTTTGAGCATTTCTCAAAAAGTTTGTACACGATTAAGACAGTAATTAAAGTCAAATATAACTTTCCTATTTTGTTACCATTTTTTATTGTGATTTCTAATACATTGATATCAGATTATGCATAATTAAAAAAGTATAAGCATAACAGAACCTTAATTACCGTACATAACCATAACATTGATATAAAATTACTAAAATAATTGGTAACAAAATAGGAAAATTATATTGGACTTTAATTTTCTGTCTTAATTGTGTACAAACTTTTTGAGAAATGCTCTTTTAGGGTTCCGTACCCAAAGGCTAAAAAACGAGAACCTATTCTGCCGTGCTAAGCTAATAGACGACGTTTTTGTAAGGAGCTCCATAGCAAAAGGTAGTCTGTTACCTAAGCGCCGTGCTCTTACGTGGTATTACTAAGAATCCGCTGTCCGTCTGTCCATCTTTCGCTAGACTGTATCTCATGACCCTTGATAGCTAGACAGTTAAAATATTCACAGAGGATGTAAGTACTTCTGTTGCCGCTATAACAGCAAATACTAAAATAAAAATCTGAATAAAATAAATATATATGGGGTTCCCATACAATAAACGTGATCGGTTGCATTAACTTTGCACCTCATTTGTGTCCGGCGCCATACATACTACGTGCAAACTTAACTTAACCGGCCAGTTAAGATGGGATAAGTGTTTGTACGGAACCCTCGGCGCGCTAGTCCGACTTGCACTTGGATTTGTAAGTGTAATTTATATGTTACTAGGTACGGAACCCTACTGCTAGTGGATACGGTGGTATCCCTGGGTGCTGAGCCATTCCTAATGGACGAGTGGGGCGTGGACGGTGTGTACGCAGCATGTCAAAAGGCGCTGGGCGGACCCGCGGGCATAGCACCCGTGGCGTTTAGCGCGCGAGCGGAGTGAGTACTTCTGTAAAATAGAGTTTGCACTTGCAGCCCGTGAGCCCGCTTGCATAGCGTCAATCTCGGCCGAACCTAACGTATGTTTTATCACCCTCTCCTTCGGCTCGTATGATCAATACCAGTACGATCAACTATTCCGCGTCGGGAGTAAGTAGCGTTCAGCGCGCGAGCAGTATTCTAGTGGATATACTCGTAGCCAGTACCGGGAAATTGTCACTGCTCTTTCTCCCTCTCTCTCTCTCTCTCTCTCTGCTCCCCGCACAGAGATGAGTATCTCCACGCAGTAGTTCCTGGGCACAATGAATGGCTAAAACTACACCAAACAAGTCCAAATGAAATGGCAGTAAACATTTATAATAAAATAACCGACGAAATCAAACAAGAAACAACAGAAAAGCAGTTCAATAGACGGTTGAAGGACTTCCTCATAAAAAAATGTTATTACACTTTAAAAGATTTTTTTGACGATGTGGAAATAATATAAAAAACAAGTCGTAATGCATGCACAAATCTATTTGAATATAACAAAAATCTCAAATATTATAATTTATGTGTTTTTCCAATTTAATATGTAATTACTTGTCTAAATTTTACTAATACTAATACAGAATTATGTGTTCTAATATACTGTATGTTGCTACGCCCTATCAGGGCCCATGAGAAACTGTATATCTAACTTATTAAGACCTATTTACCATGGATGCAATCATTTAATAAATGAATAAATGAATGAATGAATAAATGAATGGCCGCGGAACTAACTTCATGGACTTCCCTGCAGAACCTGTAATGGAAGTGACATAAATTCATCAAGTATTTTCTTTCTTAAACAGGAGATGGTTGCCTAATCACTACTATATATACTAATACTCTCCTCTCTATAACCATAACTTAAGAAGTATAACACGTTTCATGACACGAGTTTGTAATTCCTTCACACCAGAGTCACATACGACGTTTTTCATCACACATGCGAGTAAACAACACAAAAGTAATAAATGTTTAATAACAACATAATACGTAGGTATACGACTAATAGTAACTTTATTTCCAGAGCTAAGATAAATAGTAGAACGCACGAGCCCCCGTTTTACTTCGACGTGACGCTGCTTGCGCGCCAGTGGAGATGCTACGAAGACACATTCTAGTAAGTTCTTACTTGCATATCGACGATAGTAGGGCTAGCATATATCTTGCCGCGAGCGACTTAGACTCACCTGTCTTGCTCGCACGGTATTGAGAGGAAAGTGACAGGTAGCATTTGTCGCTCGACCAAGTGTCGCGGTGTCACAGTTATGCTAGAAAATTTGAAAATAGCGTATTCCAGGAAAAATAATCTTGATCATTTTAAGGCCTCTGATTTTTGTTGGAGTGAATGTTAAACATCCGAATACCATTCTTACGTACATCGTTATTTGTAGGAAAAGTACAACATGTAAGCAAGTTTGACCAATTTTATTATCAGGCGCTTACTTGGGTGGTGTTTGTGTTTGTGTCTTTTATAAATAATTTGAATTTGAATTTAGCCATTTTGCTAACACGTTAATAACTAGGCTCTTTCCTGATTCATATGAGATTCCTTAAAATAATCCCAGAATGTATGAATGTCTTCAGTTACCATCACACCTTAAGCCCTCCCCTGCTATGGGCGCTCCGCAGCTGCCTGAAAGAACTGGCCACGGAAACCCTGCCCAACTCCTGGGCGCGCCACGCCTCCATCACCGCGCACTTCCATCGACGACTGAATGAATACGGTTTCGAGTTCCTTGTGAAGAATCCACAGGAGCGACTGGTGTCGGTCACGACAGTTCAACTGCCGGAAGGGGATTTGAGGAAGTTTGTGCAACATATGAGGGAGAAGTAAGATTTTAGTTTCGAAGATCGATGGTCGACCACCGCTGCTCAAAAGACTGACAACAAACACATGAAAAAGACACGCGTCAATAATTTTATACATTTCTCACAATTCAAACTAAGAACAGTGGTACAGTTTCCATACTAAATCCGTCTTAATAACAGTCCGACTGTAAAATTTTCTGCGATGTGATCATGATGTGATCTTTTAGAACTAGGAGCTTTTTAAATGAAATTTTCAATCACAATTTAATTTTTTTATCCTTTATTTGATAATGTCGATAAATGGCCTGGGGGCCTATGATGGTTGCTTCTATCATGCGATAAATAAGTGACAAAGCATCCGTCACGTTTTGACAAAATGCGAGAGTGGGTGACAGATGCTTTGTCACTTATTTATCACGTGACAAAAGCAATCATCATAGGCCCACTGGTTAAAAAAAGAAGTGTTGTCAATTAAAAATTATTTATTTTCAATACAGGCACAACATCATGATTACTCCAGGCCTGGGCCCTACAGCTGGCAAGGCGGTGCGAATCGGCATTATGGGAGTCAGCGCTACTGAGGAAATGGCGGATAGAGTCGCGGACGCCATGGCAGAGACGGCGAGAGTGTGCTGTTTTAACATTTAACAAATAAAACCTGTCATGTTAAGAAATAGGCGTGTAGACTGTTTTTAAGGATTTCAATCGATTCTATGTTTTATTGGGATCAAATCAAATGTCTATATGGGACTAACCATGGTATAAGAAAATAGGTAAGTTATGCCTCTCCGGCTAGTGACACTTTCTACGTCACTGATTAGTTGCCGCTTTATGGTAACAAAATAAATATAAGGATAAAAATGTTTGCCGCCAGTCGTACATAAAATAATAATTATGCATTTGTGCATTATGATTGCCATGTTCTTTGACTAAGTTTTATTTTGTCGTAATAATTGATTTGAAACACTCATGGTTTTATGAGATTCATACAGGTAACAACGGCATCGGGGAGTATTATGATACACCACTGGCAACACAGAAACGGATTGACAGAACCAACCAACCAATCATAGCGTGATGACGTCAAAAGTCTCGCCTGCCATTCTGGAATGGCATACCTTATACCATACCTGTAATCAGTGTAATCACGATAACAAGACATTTTGTTTTGAGGATGTCAATCGAAACTATTTTTTATTGGGATCAAACCTCTATATGGGACTAACTACTTAGACTGCTCTACTAATATCATGAACTGGCAGATTTTACTTGGCATTTAAAATAACAACTTGGCAACTAATAGTTATTTGTGCAACAAGAGAGCAAAGTTGTTTTTTGTTACGAGTGCTGATTTTGAGTCCCGAGCAAGCGAAGGATTCTACGTTTGAATCACGAGCGTAGCGAGTGATTCTATGTTAGAATCCTGAGTGTAGCGAGGGACTCAACAGCACGAGATGCGAAAAACTTTGCTCTCGTGTAGCACACACAACTTTTCACCTCATCAGCGAGAACATATTCGACATTTTGTGCTTTTTCTTTCAGCGTATGTTTATAGTCTTTGTTGCTGATTTCAATAATATTATTAATCAGAAAATAGATAAGGGCTGCTTAAAAAGGAATAACAACATAATTTAATTGAAATTATAATCAACCAACCAACACGGTTAATGTCATTATTTGATCAAATTGGAAGATTTAGCAGATACATGACGTGTTTATTTATAAATACATATTATATCGCGAGATTTTGTTTATAAATTGATTAATATTTTACCTCGTAAAACACTAAACAAAATAAATGCAAAAGAAAATAACAATTACAATATGAACTCGATATTTTTTTTAAAGTACGTTTCGAATATGCATCTATGATAAATGGTGAAATTATAAATTATTATTATATTTACAATAAGTAATGAGTAGAAAAATCTTATTTTATTTGAGCAATGATCTATTGTTTTATATAAAATGAAAAATAATTTTAATATTCGGTCGTTAAATAAAAATATAATAATGAAAAAAAATACGTTGCAATTAAAACTTTTCCAGGTGTTTTTAATGATTTTTTTGGTATAACGCGTATCCGAACTGTTCTCAATCGAGGTCGGATTCGAAAATCGAATTTCAAATTGATAAGTTTCTATCCCTCTTTTTTATATATACATATGAAAGAAACAGAGTGCATCGAGATTCAAATGATTAGAATTTTATAATCAACCTTTGGCTGAAAAATGACAATTCGTGGCCAGATATTGAAAAAATTAAAAAGCTACTTTCTACTCACGCTCGAAACAAAATTTTCTTCACTGTTATCTGACAGCAAAATCACCATGTTTGAGCTGGTGAGGTAAAAATTCTTTGGTAGCCCAGAGAGTTCAAGTTATTAACCTATTGACCGCCAAGCGGTCTAGCAATTTACCGTGCCACTGAGGCCAGAGTAAAAAAACCGGCCAAGTGCGAGTCGGACTCGCGCACCGAGGGTTCCGTACAAACACTTTCCATCCCTAGGTGGTTAAGTTAAGTTTGCACCTGGTATGTATAGCGCCCCATATAAATTAGGTGCAAAGTTAGGTATTAATAGGTATTAAAAAAAAACTACTTACTAGATCTCGTTCAAAACATTTTTCGTTGGTAGTTTTTATAGTAATGTACATCATACGTTTTTTTTAGATTTTTCATTTTCTTATTTTAGAAGTTAGAGGGGGGGGGGGCAACTTTTTTCCACTTTGGAAGCGTCTGTCACGCAAACTATTCGGTTTAGAAAAAAAATGTTTTAGAAACCTCGATATCATTTTTGAAGACCTATGCATAGATACCCCACACGTATGTGTTCGATGAAAAAAATTTTTTTGAGTTTCTGTTCTAAGTATGGGGAGCCCCCAACATTTATTATTATTTTTTTATTTTTGCATCAAAATCTTAATGCCGTTCACAGAATACATCTACCTACCAAGTTTCAACAGTATAGCTCTTATAGTTTCGGAAAAAAATGGTCGTGACATACGGACGGACAGACAGACGGACAGACAGACAGACATGACGAATCTATAAGGGTTCCGTTTTTGCCATTTGGCTACGGAACCCTAAAAAAAGATGTGCCCCAAAATCAACAGGGATTGAAAAATACTTGTAGCGGTTAGAATTACAAAGTTTTTGATCATTGAAATTTGGACGGCTGTGGCCGACGTGGCGTCAGGGGCACGATTTTTTGTTGACGGCCACAGCCGACTGTGGCGCTTAAAAGGTTAATTTAGCTGCCTCATTGGGTGACAGCACCAATCATGGACATGTAAAGGACAGTATTATACCCAGTAATGAACAGCAAAGGTGTAAGGCCTTGTAGCCCACTAGTTATGTTCGTTAAGTTTAAAAATATATATTGTTATAAGTTTAATAATACCTTGTTTCTTAAATTTGAGTTACAATGTCCGTAGTTGGTTCTGGTCCATCACTGGTGCCGTCACCCTTGTTATTTTTGTAAGTTAATTTAGGTTACACTTATATTATTTTTATAGCTGCCTGTTTAAATAGATGTGCGAGAATGCGTAGCGAGGAATGTGGAATAACTTCATTTACTTATCCTCGCTCAGCGCAACTGATTCTATTGGTTAACAAAAACACATCCCTTGCTCACGCTACGCATCCTCGCACTGGTGGAAACGCAGCGTAAATACATGCCTTTTTCTGTCATTTAGATGGAAGTCAGTAAAATAAAACACATATTCCAATTGCAACGTATATTGAGAGAAAACATTATTATTGCGAAACCCCGTGGTTACTTCAGTACACCAAACTATCAAAACGTTGAAAACTCTTACATTTAAAGACAAGCATTCAAAGGAATGTCTAAGACTACATATAAATTTGAATAAGCTTTAAATACATTTAGGCAGTAAATTTAAATCCGAGATTAATACATTACATGAAAAATTACGCGAGTAAATTGAACTTCAAAGCGTGAGTATAAGAGTGCTAAATATGAAAGAACTACAATGTTATGTCTACAAATATTGCGATGCTAAAAAGGGAAGTTAGAAAAGCTAGACCACTAGTGAACTAAATAGATGAGTTAAGGTTATCGCGCATCTAACCACCCGGGCTCAACTTGAGCCGTTCAGAACTGTTTGTATGAGATTCCAAACTGTAAAGCACACCTATGAAATTCTCAACGGTATCAACTCGCCTCACACACTAATGGCACCAGATAAATGTTGTCCAGTACCTACCCTTACCATGCGTTTACAGTGACCGTATTCGCTAGCGACTACGTAAAGGATTTGTATGGAGAATTGTAGTTCCACAAAGTTCCACTAGGGTACTTTTGTCGTACATACAAATCGTTCAACTCATGGTAAGGGTACTGGACGCGTGGTTCCCGCGTTTATTAACTAGTGATAAGTGCAGTATTAGCAATTACTGCATTAAAGAGGTTAACTTTGAGCGTTGGAATGAGGTGCTTTATTTGACAGTTGCACTGCATTTATCACTAGTAGGGCAGAAATACCATCGCAAAGAGTGGGCGTCTCGTATGCGCGGCGTCGCTTCGCCGTCGCCACAGCGTTGATTTGATACGGGGCCGTTACGTGCTGCGTCGGATTGACGGCGACCTAATGAGTTGAGGCGGCAGGTCGGGTGTCAAACGGTTAGGTGTGCTATAACCTTTATACACCAATGAAGGGAATATCGTAGCGGCCAAAATAAATATAAAATGTTTACTTATATTTGATTCCCTTGGCCGTTCAGATATACCCAATTTCAGTTGTGCGAAAACAGATCTCATCAAAATTCTAAATTTTCGGACAAATCTTTGCCTAAAATTTTTTATTGACACGAGCCATTTTCGAAATTCATTTTACAAACAACTTTCAACGTAACAGAATCTAATAAAATGCAATATCAGAATTAAAATATTCAATCAAATATAATGTGGGGCAGCAAACATATTGAAACACGGAATGAAATTATATCTAAAAATTTAAAGAAAGGAAGACCCCAAAAGAACCGGTAAAAATAAATGACCGAAATGAAATATCAATCAGTTTAGAGTGAATAGACTACGTCTTATATTTGATTTCAATACATAATAAAGTTGATTATTTCTATGGGTATATTTTTAATAATTAATGTTTACTTTGAATGCCGAATCTATAGACAACGTGCAGGAAGAAATGTCAGTCTGCGTTGTGTACTATTTACTTAATTTTTGTTTCAAAAACTACTCGAAATTAACAAAATTCGCGCGGAAAATTTGTTTTTTCAACACGCAATGAAAGCATGAAATAGCTATGTTATACTACCTAGAACTCTGGGAAAAGTATTATTCACGTCAAAAAGTTGGTTGAAATTATTAATGTCATAATATGAAAAAAAAATTAAAAGCAATACGTGCAGGAAGAAATGTCAGTCTGCGTTGTGTACTTACTATTTACTTAATTTTTGTTTCAAAAACTACTCGAAATTAACAAAATTCGCGCGGAAAATTTGTTTTTTCAACACGCAATGAAAGCATGAAATAGCTATGTTATACTACCTAGAACTCTGGGAAAAGTATTATTCACGTCAAAAAGTTGGTTGAAATTATTAATGTCATAATATGAAAAAAAAATTTTTTAAAAGGAATAAGGCCTCTTAATAAATGTTTAGTAGTCACGCGCTATTCACTCTAAACTGTGAGTCACGCGCGGTGACTAGCCAGGGCTGCGTCACTTGGAGTCACGCGCGGTGTCTAGCCAGGGCTGCGTCACTTGGAGTCACGCGCGGTGACTAGCCAGGGCTGCGTCACTTGAGCGCGCACTCGACGAACACGTGCTGGTGGTCGAGCGCCGGCGGCGAGGGCGGAGGCGTCTGCGGCGGCGGCACGCGCCCGAGGTTCGGCTCCGACTGGCACTCCGACAGCGGCCACAGCGTCTTCAGCACCGACCTGGACAACATACCATCCGTTATATTTTCTTCGGTTTCCGCGACTGTCACACATTTAAATAAAACAATTTAAACGGATTATATCGCGTATATTAAGTATTTGAGCCTCCCTGACGTTTCAGAACCTTTACAGATACCGTTGTCAAAGGTTGACTGAGAAAAACACAATTTTTCTCTGTCAAAGTTACATTTGTGCAAACTACCCATTTTGTAAATATTAATTTAAAATAAAGGTGTTCATACATGCCAGATGGGCCTAATGTGTAAAGACAGTTACACATGTGCCAGAAGGGCATTTATTATTTTATTTAAAATATCTACCAGCGGTTCACTAAAGGCTTACTGACGAGAAAGAACCGCCAAAGAAAACTCCCAGATTGTGCGACAGACCCAACCAATCATAGCGTGATGATGTCGCAAGTTCCGTCCGTCATTCCCGAGTAGCATAGCTTGTTATAGCATGATACTGACCACAGATGTTGGTCCACGAGCGTGGCGACGCGCGGCAGCGGGAACCCGTTGAAGGGGGAGGCGACGGGCAGCGTGTAAACCGACCAATCATGGCGTGATGACGTCGCTAGTTCCGCCCGTGATTCCCGAGTAGCATAGCTTGTTATAGCATGATACTGACCACAGATGTTGGTCCACGAGCGTGGCGACGCGCGGCAGCGGGAACCCGTTGAAGGGCGAGGCGACGGGCAGCGTGTAAACCGACCAATCATGGCGTGATGACGTCGCTAGTTCCGCCCGTGATTCCCGAGTAGCATAGCTTGTTATAGCATGATACTGACCACAGATGTTGGTCCACGAGCGTGGCGACGCGCGGCAGCGGGAACCCGTTGAAGGGGGAGGCGACGGGCAGCGTGTAAACCGACCAATCATGGCGTGATGACGTCGCTAGTTCCGCCCGTGATTCCCGAGTAGCATAGCTTGTTATAGCATGATACTGACCACAGATGTTGGTCCACGAGCGTGGCGACGCGCGGCAGCGGGAACCCGTTGAAGGGCGAGGCGACGGGCAGCGTGTAAACCGACCAATCATGGCGTGATGACGTCGCTAGTTCCGCCCGTGATTCCCGAGTAGCATAGCTTGTTATAGCATGATACTGACCACAGATGTTGGTCCACGAGCGTGGCGACGCGCGGCAGCGGGAACCCGTTGAAGGGCGAGGCGACGGGCAGCGTGTAAACCGACCAATCATGGCGTGATGACGTCGCTAGTTCCGCCCGTGATTCCCGAGTAGCATAGCTTGTTATAGCATGATACTGACCACAGATGTTGGTCCACGAGCGTGGCGACGCGCGGCAGCGGGAACCCGTTGAAGGGCGAGGCGACGGGCAGCGTGTAAACCGACCAATCATGGCGTGATGACGTCGCTAGTTCCGCCCGTGATTCCCGAGTAGCATAGCTTGTTATAGCATGATACTGACCACAGATGTTGGTCCACGAGCGTGGCGACGCGCGGCAGCGGGAACCCGTTGAAGGGGGAGGCGACGGGCAGCGTGTAAACCGACCAATCATGGCGTGATGACGTCGCTAGTTCCGCCCGTGATTCCCGAGTAGCATAGCTTGTTATAGCATGATACTGACCACAGATGTTGGTCCACGAGCGTGGCGACGCGCGGCAGCGGGAACCCGTTGAAGGGCGAGGCGACGGGCAGCGTGTAAACCGACCAATCATGGCGTGATGACGTCGCTAGTTCCGCCCGTGATTCCCGAGTAGCATAGCTTGTTATAGCATGATACTGACCACAGATGTTGGTCCACGAGCGTGGCGACGCGCGGCAGCGGGAACCCGTTGAAGGGCGAGGCGACGGGCAGCGTGTAAACCGACCAATCATGGCGTGATGACGTCGCTAGTTCCGCCCGTGATTCCCGAGTAGCATAGCTTGTTATAGCATGATACTGACCACAGATGTTGGTCCACGAGCGTGGCGACGCGCGGCAGCGGGAACCCGTTGAAGGGCGAGGCGACGGGCAGCGTGTAAACCGACCAATCATGGCGTGATGACGTCGCTAGTTCCGCCCGTGATTCCCGAGTAGCATAGCTTGTTATAGCATGATACTGACCACAGATGTTGGTCCACGAGCGTGGCGACGCGCGGCAGCGGGAACCCGTTGAAGGGCGAGGCGACGGGCAGCGTGTAGGCGCCCATGTCGCGGAACAGCAGCCACGCGCCCACCGGCAGCGCGGGCAGCGCGGCGCGCGGCAGCACGCAGTCCAGGCTGTCGCACGTCGGGCCCCACAGCGAGCACGGCAGCGCCGCCTCGTGGGTAGGCTGCCGGTCAACATTCCTATATTAGGCTTATTTCTTTTAACCTTTTGAGCGCCACAGTCGGCTGTGGCCGTCAACAAAAAATCGTGCCCCTGACGCCACGTCGGCCACAGCCGTCCAAATTTCAATGATCAAAAACTTTGTAATTCTAACCGCTACAAGTATTTTTCAATGCCTGTTGATTTTGGGGCACATCTTTTTTTTTTTACTCTGGCGTCAGTGGCACGGTAAATTGCTAGATCGCTTGGCGATCAATAGGTTAAAGTGCTGATTGCTTTCGACATTTTTCTCTATGATCATATTAAACATATGTCGCGGCCCTAGCATGATCTACAGGGGAAGCGGGGGCGAGACGGGCCTAACCAGTTTAGATAACCCTTCCACGGCCGCTGCCGCGCCGCCACCGCCGAGCTCCCTTCTCTTGCTTCACCGACCGCGCATGCGACACACGCTGCGCACATACGGCTCGCGCATACCATTTTTTATTATTTAAATTAACCAACTATTGTGGAACCTTGAATTACAAGAATGTAACGAACATCACGCCTTCTTTATTTTTCTACTGAGACCCCGAGTCTTAACATGGTGACCCCGACGTGATAAACGTGATCTTACGGAATTCGCCGCCATTGTCCACGCCGCGAGCCACACCTTCGAGAACGTCGAAGAAGAGGTCAGAAGAGAGCCATTGCCACGTGCCTTCATAAGAGCAGCCATCCTGTCTTCAAGCCGCCGGCCATTATCACGCCGCAGCCACAGCTTAGCCAGGGGAGTGTACCTTTTTCCATTTAGTTCCTTTCTTTCCAAAAATCGCTCCGCTCTACTTGACTATTAAGCCTTGCCAGTTATTCTCTACTTCCATTTGCACAAGCTTTAGTCTAAATTATTTGCACGTGTCATTTTGCATCCAAACCTTACAATTACAATACCTTGAAATTCACTTCAAGCATTCTTTTCCAAGCTGCAATTTTCTAATTAATGTATGCGCTTAACTATCTGTCCGATATTCTCCTTACGCTCAAGCTTACTTCATTTATTGCGCTAATCATTTCAAGCAGTTTAAGCTACATTAAATCATTATACTATCCGCGACTGCTTTAAATCAATCTATTAAATAGATTTCGAACCACGATTAGCTTCCCATCTTTTTTTATAACCTTTCGAACGTTCATTAACCTATTTCAAAGGCTTCCCATAGTCCTCATAAGTATTTTACAACCTAATTGACAGTGCTATTGTTGTTTTTGCGTAGTGCCATAAACCGGCCCAGGTGCGCTCCACGTGGCCGCCGCTTATCGCTGCACTTTGCCCCGGCTGTTGCTGTGCGCTCGTTGCTAGCCGCCTGCATCCATCTAACGCATCCTGCGACCACTGGACTGGGGACTTAAGCCGAACTAATTTACGTAACATTTTTGTTTATTTGAATTTAATTGTTCATCCACTTGTTTCGAGTGCTTTCGCTTAGTCATGGCAAATTTGATAAATTCGAGAAGTTCGATTAAAGGTCGCGTGACCAAATTTCGGAACTTTTTAGAGAAGCTAAAGAGGGCCGAATTTGTTTCACAGAAAGAAGTGGATGAATGCTCGATGAGGTTGGATCGTGCACGCATTTTATTAACACAGTTCGATGAACTGCAGAATCAAATCGAGATAGCCGCCGATCCCACCGCATTGGACTCGGAACTTGATGTGAGAGAGGAGATGGAGAAGGAGTTCTTTACGCTCATATCGGATGCTCAACAAATAATCGAATCCTCAACCGAAAAATCCGAAGTCGCAAGCGTCAAGTCGGAAGTTCATAGTCATTGCAATCATGAAAACGAATTAAACTTCAGACTGCCTTTAATAAAAATCGCTAACTTCGACGGTTCTTACTTTAAGTGGTTAGAGTTCCGAGAATCTTTTGATTCGCTTATCAATAAAATCGAACGCATTAAGCCGATTCACAAATTCCATTACCTTAATTCTTATTTAGAAGGTGAAGCGGCACAGGTTATAAGTAATTTGGAAGTCACCGAGGCTAATTATGCCGAAGCTTGGCGTCTCCTCTGCGAGAGATACGACAATAAGAAGCAGCTGATTAATAATCATTTAATTTCTTTGTTCAACCTTCAGCCCATAGGTCGCGAGTCGGCCAAGGTTCTGCGCTATTTGGTGGACCACGTGTCCAAAAACTTGCGAGCCTTAGAAACGCTGGGTTGCCCCACTTCGAAGTGGGATGTTTTGATTATTCATATGGTATCTGCCAAACTCGACAGTAATACCAGTTTAAAATGGGAAGAATATAAAAATAATAATTTTAATGACGACTTGCCTTCCTTGGCCGACTTCAATCGGTTTTTAAAGGGTCGCGCCGATGTTTTAGAATCGGTACAGCGAAATAGGTCTGAGAAACCGCTCATTAATAATAAACGTGAACCCCATTTCCCTCATAGTAGGCAAGATAAATATAACGTGAAAACTTTCACAATTTCAGCCACTCCCGGCACTTCGTCACCTGCTTCGCCTCCTTCGTGCGTCTTCTGTCACGGGAGTCATCGTATCTACGACTGCTCGTCCTTCCTGGCACTGTCCGTTGAAGATCGCATTTCTGGAGCAGCTAAGTTGAAACTCTGTCTCAATTGTTTGCGTAAGGGACATACTTCGCACCGTTGCAGAGTAGTTCCATGTTTCACTTGCAAGAAGCGCCACAATACGTTGTTGCATAGGGAGGTTCCTCAGGCTGTAAGTCCGCCGCCCGGCGAACCGGTTCATGCGCCGCCGCCTGCACTCGCGTGCAATAATATGACTGTCGCGCGTTCCGATAACGTTTTATTGTCCACAGCGCTCATCGATGTTTACAATCCGGGTACTAATGAATATGTTACCGCTCGCGCGATCTTAGACTGCGGTAGTATGGCGAGTTTAATTACGGATAACTTAAAACAAAAGTTAAATTTAACGCCATTGCCGAATACGGTTAGTGTGGTAGGAGTAGGCAATGTACCTTTGTCCGGCACGCCAGATCGTTGCGTTATACAGATACGTTCAAAACACGACAATAAAATGCAGTTAGATGTATCGTGTTTAGTGCTGCCTATTATCTCTAGTAACTTGCCGCATAAGTACATCAATGTCTCGCGCTTATCGCTGCCTAGAAATATTAAACTAGCTGATCCCGCTTTTAATGAGCCCGCGCCCGTCGATGTTTTGCTCGGCGCTGATGTTTTTTGGCACTTGATCGAATCTGAGCAAATTGATTTAGGTAAAGATATGCCAGTGATGCGTAAATCTAAATTAGGTTATTTACTTGCTGGACCCATGAGCGTTTCTATAAGGTCAAATGACACTTCATTTAATTCGGTTGTTCAATGTAACCACCTGTCCACCTGCGACAAGAGGTTAGACGAATCTTTGACCAAATTTTGGGAACTGGAGCAGATTCCTCAACCCACTAAGCCCTTTAGCGACTTAGAAATCGAATGCGAGCAACATTTTGTGACTCATACTTATCGCGACGAAGATGGTAGATTTTTTGTACGATTACCGTTAATCACCGAGCCTGATTGTTTAGGTAAATCATTTCGTTTAGCGAAAAATCGGTTTCTTGCGCTAGAAAGACGGTTTAAAAAGAATCCTGAACTTAAGTCACTGTATCAGAAGTTTATTAATGAGTATTCGGAATTAGGCCACCTTTCTGTGTCTGACGTTGCCATTCCGGACCCGTCGTATTTTGTACCCCATCATGCCGTTTTGAAACCCACTAGTGAATCCACGAAATTGAGGGTTGTATTCAACGCTAGTTTGGTTACCTCATCGGGATATTCTATAAATGATTTGCAGATGGTGGGACCCACCATTCAGGACTCACTGTTCAATATTTTGTTGCGATTTCGTACTTACAAATACGTTCTGACTGGTGATTGCGAAAAAATGTACCGGCAGGTTAGGGTCCAAGAATGCGATCGGGACTTGCAGTTAATTCTCTGGCGGAACAATGAAAATGAGCCGTTACAGACTCTTCGCCTTAAAACTGTGACGTACGGGTTTTCGTCAGCTAGTTTTTTGAGCACTAGATGTTTATGGCAGCTAGGCGAAGAGTGCAGTGACAGTAAAATTAAAAATATTATACAAAACGACTTTTTAGTCGACGATTTATTGACAGGGTCAGACACAGAAGAGGAACTGCGCTATATAAAAAAATCTGTAGAACAGGCTTTAGCAGCTGGTTGCTTCCCATTGCGTAAATACCGCTCTAATTTGCCTTCTATTTTGCGAGAATCTCAGAGCCCAAATCCAGAAGGAAATTTAATTATTAGTTCTGCGTCGCACACATTAGGTGTCGGCTGGGATTCTACCACGGATTTCATTAATTTCCCCACCGAATATTCTGCTAAGACTGAGTTCCCTACTAAGCGATCGATTCTCTCGGATTCTTGCAAGATTTTTGACCCATTAGGAAATTTGTGTTTAATTACGGTTATTCCGAAAATATTAATTCAAAAATTGTGGGTGTCGATAATTGGTTGGGACGTACCTGTGCCCGAAGATATTAAAATTTCGTGGCAAAGATTTGTTAATAGTTTATCGCATTTAACGTCACTTCAAATACCGCGTCATGTATTATGTAATTTGCCCAATAACATTGAGATGCATTGTTTTGCCGACGCTAGTCAATCAGCATACGCCACGTGTATTTATTTAAAATCAGTTAATGATAACGGAGAGGTTGTCGTTAGGCTTCTGTGTGCCAAGGCCAGGGTTTGTCCGGTCAAGGCCCTTACAATACCCCGTGCCGAGTTATCTGCATGTGTGTTAGGCGCGCAGCTCGCATCAGCTGTTTCTAAGACGCTGCGTTGCCAGATCGCGCGCACTGTTTACTGGACTGATTCGTCAATTGTTTTGGCGTGGCTAAAAACAAATTATAATAAGCTTCAAACGTTTGTTTCTAATCGGGTTGCTATTATTTTAGAGTTGACCGAAGGCAGCGAGTGGCGCCACGTTCCCACGTCCCTCAACCCATCTGATTTTGCGTCACGTGGGGTTGATGTTTCCGCGTTAAGTAACTTAGATATGTGGTGGAACGGGCCATCCGTTTTATATGAGCCTGAATATAACTGGCCGCAGTTTGCCGCGAATATAGGTGTCGACGTTTTACCCGAATTAAAAGTTAATGTTAATTTAACGAATGCGACAAACGAGGAAAATTTTATTGATTTCGACAGGTACTCGAAGCTAAAAACGTTACAGCGCTCATTAGCGTACGTGCTTAGGTTTATATATAATTGTTTACATACGAACGATAGGCGCGTAGGTATTTTGCAGCCTGAGGAGCTAGAACGGTCGTTTAAAGGGTTAGTTCGATTGTCACAACAAGACAGCTTCCCTCACGAGTTAATGGTACTTCGTGACAAGCGATCGCTTTCTTCTAAAAATAAAATTATTTCTTTAAACCCATTTCTCGACGATGAAGGGCTAATGCGTGTAGGCGGAAGACTTACCTCGTCTTTTTATGCGTTTGAAAAACGCCACCCTTTGATTATGCACGCTAAACACAGACTCACGATTTTATTGTTTCGGCAGGAGCATATACGTCTTCTCCACGCTCCTCCTCAACTGCTACACGGTTCGATCAGAGAGTTTGTATGGGCTGTGCGCGGACGCGACCTTGCTCGCACGGTGGCTCAGCAGTGCGTCACGTGTCGTCGCGCCGCTGGCAATACTTCCGCTCCAATGATGGGTCTTCTGCCTCCTGAGCGTGTTACGCCAGATTATCCTTTTGTTGTAACCGCCGTCGATTTTGCGGGTCCCTTTTTTATAACTGATAGACATGGGAGGGGATGTAAAATCACTAAGTGTTATTTAGCCGTGTTTGTTTGCACTCGCTACAAATGTTTGCATTTAGAGGCCGTAAGTCAGCTGTCTACCGATTCCTTTATATTGTCGCTACGCCGTTTTATCGCTCGTAGAGGAAGACCACGCGAAATTTGGTCGGATAACGGTCGAAATTTTACGGGCGCGGCTAAGGAACTTAGCGCTTTATTAAAGGCGGATTCTGATCACATCTCCAATTTCGCATCTGACGAGTATATTAAATTCAAATTTCAGCCGGCTTATGCTCCCCATTTCGGTGGCTTGGTCGAAAGTTGCGTAAAGTCAGCCAAATTTCATTTGAAGCGCATTTTAGGAAATTCCCATTTAACTTTCGAGGAGCTGGCAACCTTATTTAGTCAGGTGGAGGCTATCCTAAATAGCCGACCCTTATGTCCTTTGTCTTCCTCCCCTAACGATTTCCAACCTCTTACTCCAGGTCACTTCATCATCGGCAGAGCGTTGACGTCATTGCCATCGCCCAGTTTGCCTGACATAACGCAAAACCGCTTAGACAGGTTTCAGAGGCTTGAGGCGCTGAGGCAGCATTTTTGGAAGAGATGGCAACTCGAATACATCTCCGAGCTCCAGCAGCGGACGAAGTGGCGCGTTCCTGGCAGATCCATGCAGCTGGGCGACCTGGTGCTGATCAAGGAGGAAAACGCTCCTCCTCTTCACTGGCGGATGGGGCGAATCACGAAACTATTCCCTGGCAAAGACGGAATTTCCCGCGTGGCTGACGTTGCCACATCTACAGGCACCTACAGACGAGGTGTCGCATATCTTTGCCCTTTACTGGACGAGACCAACGAGCTGTTGAAGACGGCAGTCTCCAAGGGCCCCCAGGATGTCGCGGCCCTAGCATGATCTACAGGGGAAGCGGGGGCGAGACGGGCCTAACCAGTTTAGATAACCCTTCCACGGCCGCTGCCGCGCCGCCACCGCCGAGCTCCCTTCTCTTGCTTCACCGACCGCGCATGCGACACACGCTGCGCACATACGGCTCGCGCATACCATTTTTTATTATTTAAATTAACCAACTATTGTGGAACCTTGAATTACAAGAATGTAACGAACATCACGCCTTCTTTATTTTTCTACTGAGACCCCGAGTCTTAACAACATATTTTTGTCGCTGTTTCGAGTCCTGCTTAGATTGTAGTGGATCGCATTCGATTTTTCTTTCTTAATTTACCTTTGTGTCATTATTTATATTATTTATGTTACTACCTAGGACTATTGGGATTTATTGGCATATACCTAAAACCGAATGTTTGAATTTTTCATTGATAATTTTTGTTTCAAAATCTACTCGAAATTGACAAAATTCTCGCGGAAAATTAGTTTTTCAACTTATTTTCGATTTTATCGAAATATTGATAATTTCAACCAATAATTTCGATATTATTGGTTGAAATTATCAATATATTTGTCATAATATGAAAAAAAAAATTAAAAACGAAATCCTGCTCTTCATTCTCCAGGCCTTATTTATTTATTTATTTATCGTATGGCATTTCAGTCACTGGATATAGGTAGGTACAATTCTCCAGGCCTCTTAATATATTACGCAAATTAAACGAGGAGAATCAATTCTGGCCGACATCATTTTTAAGAAAAAAAAATTGAATTCCTATGTTGAACTATTGATGCAAAGATCAAAGCACAAATAAAGAAGGGGGGAGAGACCAGGAATCGAACCCGGTACCTCTGTATTACCAACGTGTTAACCACCTTAACGTGCCATAACCTTTCGAATGTGTCCTTAAATGCTTTGTGTGTCGATCTTTGCATTGTTTATTTGAAAGGCTTTTGAAGTGGTTCCACTTTGTACAATTTTACGTAAGTAGCTCTGTATTTGGTCTTTATATCTGTCTAACAGAATTTATAAATACCTCTTATAACAGGAGAAATCTGAACACCTTAAGTCAAAAGTTAAGTCCTTTTTAGGGTTCCGTACCCAAAGGGTAAAAACGGGACCCTATTACTGAGACTTCGCTGTCCGTCCGTCCGTCCGTCCGTCCGTCCGTCCGTCCGTCCGTCTGTCACCAGGCTGTATCTCAAGAACGGTGATAGCTAGACAGCTGAAATTTTCACAGATGATGTATTTCTATTGCCGCTATAACAACAAATACTAAAAACAAAATAATATAAATATTTAAGGGGGGCTCCCATACAACAAACTTGTTATAGATTATATATATGTATAGGTACGGAACCCTTCATGCGCGAGTCGGACTCGCACTTGCCCAATTTTTTTCTAGGTTATATCGGTAAAGTCTCCCTTGTTACGCGACGCTTAGACATGAAATTTTGTTAAATTTAAGAAAGGGGGTAGATAAGTCAGTCGGTTGTACCCGGCTTCTGGCCTGTCAGTCGGAATATAGCACTACGACAAGCGACCGCGTCGTATACCAATAAGTGAGTAATGATGTTTACTTTAATCATGTCTGCTGGTTATTCAATAGGTTCTATACTTTTTCGGCAAAAATATGTTACTCGAATTTGCGCATAAACGCCGGCTCGAGGTACTTAAGATTAAGACGTCGCTAGTCACTACGACGTAGTACAAGCGGCACCGTCTGAATGGCGATGCATGCTTGACGCCGTAAAAATCATAAAATTGTACAAGTGAGTTAAGCCAGTGGGAGGAGAAAAATGCTCGAATGCCCAAGGCAATTAAGACGGGGTACGCCCTCAAAACGGTCACAAATGTATATTCAGCCGTGCTACGGTAAAAGGGCGTATCTTACTATGACACCCGTATAAAGATACAGCCTTTCAGTATAACACGGCAGTATTTATAAGTGTGAGTACTGTGGGGTGGTGGCTCAGGGAAACACTTTACTTGTTAATTTAGAATATATTTTAGACCGAAATACAATAATTAATATGGTTGTTTGGTGGCGTCTCGTAGAGGAATCGTCTAATATTTTTAATGTCTTTTTTTTTTTTTAATGTCATAGGGGGCAAACGAGCAAACGTATCGCCTGATGGAAAGCGATTACCGTCGCCCATAAACACCTGCAACACCAGAGGAGTCACAAGTGCTTGCCTACCCGGAGGACGAAGATAGAATGCCTCTATGCTAGTAATTTCACCGGCTATCTTACCCCCACACCGGAACACAACAATGCGAACATTGCTGTTTGGCGGTGGGTTAGCAGGCAAGACGGTAGTAACAATCCGGACGGACCCTGCAAGAGGCCCTACTACTCCAAAAACTTGTCGTTCACTTGACAGCACAGACAACCCCCACTAGACGGAGCATGTAAGGCACATGTAAGGCGACCCGCGCGCACCAACGCTATGGTACGGCAGAACATTAAAGTATCAACACGGCGGCCACCGTTTAGTTGCGTCCTTGTTTATGATCCATACGTACGTCAACGAAAAAAGAAATTAAATAAATAACATGGTAAATTGTAATGTTAAGTGGTGTAGAGAGACCTCATAAACATGGACGCAACTAAACGGTGGCCGCCGTGTTGGTACTTTAATGTTCTGCCGTACCATAGCGTTGGTGCGCGCGGGTCGCCTTACATGTGCCTTACATGCTCCGTCTAGTGGGGGTGGTCTGTGCTTGACAGTGACGGAATCTTTATGTATACTCACGTAGAGCGTGGTGGCCTCGACCTGCTGGTGGTCGTACAGCACGCAGTTGAAGGAGCCGTACACGCCGTCGTTCATGAAGTACATCGTGTGCGTCTCGTCCTCGCCCGTCGCGTCCTTCGATACGATCTGTGCCAAAAGGTCACATTAGTAACACCAATAATAAGTTTTTCACTTCTCTCGCTCTAAAAGTTCGACTTTATGCTGTGCGTAGGCGACATAAAGTCGCTTTTTATGCTCTAGAGCATAAAGTAAAATCGTCGTCGAAGACCAAGGCGATCGGTCCAACAGCCACACGAAAAAGGTTCTTAATAAACAGTTAAAAAAAAAAAAAAAACTTCATACAATAAAACCCGTTCCAGACCTTCCGATCCGATCCGATTTATCGGGAGAAATCGGATAATGTGTAGTGTAGTGTATAAGATCCTAACAATTGCACTACACATTATCCGATTTCTTCCGATAAATCGGATCGGATCGGAAGGTCTGGAACGGGTTTTAACTTTTTATTTTATTTCGTTTTGTTAGTATTCTAAGACCAAGGCAAATATACCAACAGCCAAAGTACACAATAAAACTTCTTGAAATAAACTTGTAACTTTTATGTACTATCATTTATTACTTTTTAAACTAATACTTTAAATATTAATTAAATTTGTTTTTAAGTAGGTATACATGATATGTGTGTATATGTTATTTACATGATACAGTTTCATTTCCTCGCAATCGAAGTGAAAAGTAGAGTGTGCAACTCGTCCATAAAACGCATTTTACACTCGACTTTATATTCATCCTCGCTCGCAAGCTCGCTCGGATGGATAAACGTCTCGTGTAAAATGATGCGTTTTATGCACTTGTCGTACAATCTACTATTTGACAGTTAAATAATAATTATAGTGACAAGTTGAAAAATGTCAGCTAAATCGGTTGAATCTGCTTCGAAATTGAGTTACAAGATCCCGAACAAACATACAAAAATAAATACGTATATTGCAAGTTAAATAAAATCTTGTTCAAATATATCGCTTCTTGGGGATAAAACCGTGATAGAACGAAACTTTCCAAATAGTTAGTACAGTTTATCGCAAAGGTGATTATATTATTAACCTTAAAAAAATATAAGCGGGTGTTTTATTGCAATCAGGGTATCAAAAATTAGACAGTGTATTAGATTGTCAAATAAACTACCTACTACTCCTACTAGTACTACATTTTTTTTATTTTACGTCACCCTAGGCGGCCGTAAGAGGAACTTTCTGCCCGTTACGCGTGTAGAAAATCTCACATCCTGGTCTACGCAAGACGTAAAACTTTGGGCAATCCACGGGCGGTAATGCGTAAAGCCCCAGATCGCATATTTATCGCTCTCACCTGCGTTCTGGACCATTAACGAAGTTATCACCCTAAGTATGTAATCCATACTAATATTATAAATGCGAAAGTGTGTCTGTCTGTCCGTTACCTCTTCACGCTTAAACTGCTGAATCGATTTTGATGAAATTTGGCATGGAGATAGTTTAAGATCCGAGGAAGGACATAGGATAGTTTTCATCCTGGAAATTATCCCTAAAAAGATTGAAAAGTTAGTAAGTAATTCATGATGACATTGATGACCCTGTAGGAAATATAATTATTAGACCAAAAGCACAATTGCTCTTACATTTGCTTAGGCGCTTTTAATAATCCCATTTATTAATTAAGGTGATTAGGTGGATATCTATCGTGTTGTACGAGGTTGCTTCCATACTTCCAAGTTCCACGCGGACGTAGTCGCGGGCAAAAGCTAGTGTACTATATTTAAAGTGTGGCCTTTGCAGCTTCGTCACGTGAATACCGTACCGATCTAGACTGACTCATTTTTGGGAACTGGATATGTTATAGACTACTTTTTATCAGATTGAGAAGAAAAAGAGGGTTAATAACTTTTCTTCTTCTGCTGGGGAAATAGCAATATGAATGAATACCTCTCGCTTGGCATGAATCATGACGGCGAGCGAATAGGCGGCGGCGGCGAAGTATCGGCCCGGCTCGGCGATCACCCGCACCGAGCGGTCCGGGAAGTGCGTCTCCAGGGCCTCGTTGATCACCAGAGACACCTGCAATATAATCATAGTGTTACTTTACATGTCTTATGCGATTGGGGAGTTTATTGGCGTATTTTCTTAAGTTTCTAAATAGGTTTAAGAGGTTATATAATATGCCGGTATATTGTGCAACGACTGCTCGCCGATTCGTGTTATGAATTTTGAACTGGGTTGTAAACGGCACTACATTTCTAGGCGTAACAACATTACACTTTACTTTGGGGCGTTACGAATTACACCAAGGGGCGTAATGCTAGTTATTACCCTGGAGCTTTTCGATATCAGTTAATAGGAAGTTATGACGTTACACCACGGGGTGCAATAATATTACGGCCTATGGCGTAATAACATTATTGTCATATAATCGATAGGTTTAGTTCATAGTAATATGCAGTTCGGTAATATGTTACGAATAAAAATGGAAGTATTCCGCCCCGGGGCGCAAGCTGGACAGTAATGGCATAACGGCGTAAGTAACAGCTGTCGATAAAGTTCTCATTTCAATAAAATACTTAGCATTTGTTTGAATATTGATTCGTGTTACTTACGCGGTATTGCACTATCCCCGACGATATGGACCAAAGTTGTCTGGAAATACATTTTGTTTTTCTTTTTTTTTTAGCATTTGTTTGAATATTGATTCGTGTTACTTACGCGGTACTGCACTATCCCCGACGATATGGACCAAAGTTGTCTGGAAATACATTTTGTTTTTCTTTTTTTTTTTACCTATCTGTCACAGCTGTTACAAGAACAGCAGACCCACCTCCTTGATGCTGGAGTGCGTGCCGCCCGGGAAGCCGCCGCCGATGTCGACGAGGCGCATGCGCGCGTGGCCCAGCGTGGCGCCCAGCGTGAACAGCGCGCGGCAGTACTGGATGCTACAACAACAGGAGACACACCTCCTTGATGCTGGAGTGCGTGCCGCCCGGGAAGCCGCCGCCGATGTCGACGAGGCGCATGCGCGCGTGGCCCAGCGTGGCGCCCAGCGTGAACAGCGCGCGGCAGTACTGGATGCTACAACAACAGGAGACACACCTCCTTGATGCTGGAGTGCGTGCCGCCCGGGAAGCCGCCGCCGATGTCGACGAGGCGCATGCGCGCGTGGCCCAGCGTGGCGCCCAGCGTGAACAGCGCGCGGCAGTACTGGATGCTACAACAACAGGAGACACACCTCCTTGATGCTGGAGTGCGTGCCGCCCGGGAAGCCGCCGCCGATGTCGACGAGGCGCATGCGCGCGTGGCCCAGCGTGGCGCCCAGCGTGAACAGCGCGCGGCAGTACTGGATGCTACAACAACAGGAGACACACCTCCTTGATGCTGGAGTGCGTGCCGCCCGGGAAGCCGCCGCCGATGTCGACGAGGCGCATGCGCGCGTGGCCCAGCGTGGCGCCCAGCGTGAACAGCGCGCGGCAGTACTGGATGCTACAACAACAGGAGACACACCTCCTTGATGCTGGAGTGCGTGCCGCCCGGGAAGCCGCCGCCGATGTCGACGAGGCGCATGCGCGCGTGGCCCAGCGTGGCGCCCAGCGTGAACAGCGCGCGGCAGTACTGGATGCTACAACAACAGGAGACACACCTCCTTGATGCTGGAGTGCGTGCCGCCCGGGAAGCCGCCGCCGATGTCGACGAGGCGCATGCGCGCGTGGCCCAGCGTGGCGCCCAGCGTGAACAGCGCGCGGCAGTACTGGATGCTACAACAACAGGAGACACACCTCCTTGATGCTGGAGTGCGTGCCGCCCGGGAAGCCGCCGCCGATGTCGACGAGGCGCATGCGCGCGTGGCCCAGCGTGGCGCCCAGCGTGAACAGCGCGCGGCAGTACTGGATGCTACAACAACAGGAGACACACCTCCTTGATGCTGGAGTGCGTGCCGCCCGGGAAGCCGCCGCCGATGTCGACGAGGCGCATGCGCGCGTGGCCCAGCGTGGCGCCCAGCGTGAACAGCGCGCGGCAGTACTGGATGCTACAACAACAGGAGACACACCTCCTTGATGCTGGAGTGCGTGCCGCCCGGGAAGCCGCCGCCGATGTCGACGAGGCGCATGCGCGCGTGGCCCAGCGTGGCGCCCAGCGTGAACAGCGCGCGGCAGTACTGGATGCTACAACAACAGGAGACACACCTCCTTGATGCTGGAGTGCGTGCCGCCCGGGAAGCCGCCGCCGATGTCGACGAGGCGCATGCGCGCGTGGCCCAGCGTGGCGCCCAGCGTGAACAGCGCGCGGCAGTACTGGATGCTACAACAACAGGAGACACACCTCCTTGATGCTGGAGTGCGTGCCGCCCGGGAAGCCGCCGCCGATGTCGACGAGGCGCATGCGCGCGTGGCCCAGCGTGGCGCCCAGCGTGAACAGCGCGCGGCAGTACTGGATGGCGCGCGCGTACACCGCCGTCTCCATGGCGCCCGAGCCCACGTGGAACGAGATCCCGACCACCTGGAAGTACCATAGATTATATTAGTGTTTTTTTTTTACTTATTACAAACCCCTGAAGTTTCCGAGCAGAGCCGAAGCCGAAGAACTCTAGTAGGTCGTAATCGCGCCGCGTAGTACGCTCACATAAAGCCGGAGCCCTACTGCTGCGCACGGTCGAGCTACACACGTGAGTAAAAAAACGCTTTGTATGAAAATATAGGTAGATACTTCCACAGTGGTGCTCAAGCACGCTGCGCACGAAATGACGTCACTGATACCAATATTAGGCCGGAGCCCCACTGCTGCGCACGCTACGCACGGACACGCTATACACGCCGCCCACGTGAGTCCATTGTTATAATATTAGTATCAGTGACGTCATTTCGTGCGCAGCGTGCTCGTGGACAACTGTGGAAGTATCTGCCTACATTTTCATACAAAGCGTTGTCGTACCCACGTGTGTAGCTCGACCGTGCGCAACAGTGGGGCTCCGGCCTAATTGTTGTATTGGTATACAAGATTACAACAATATTAAGCGATACAAGTCTTTGGCTATTTCTCGGAGTGATAACTGAGAATGCCATTCAGCGTGGCGTGATGTTCCTATAGCAGCGTGATATCCTTTTGAAAGCCAAGCGGTGAAAATATTTACCGTGCCACTGTCGCCACAGCCAAAAAATAAAGTAGTACCTACTCCAAAATCAACACGGATTGAAAAATTGTGTTAGTAGTTTAAATAAATTTTTGATCATTGAAATTTGGACGGCTGTGGCCGACGTGGCGTTAGTGGCACGACTTTTAGTTGACGGCCACAGCCGTCTTTGGCGATCAAAAGGATATAGACAAAAGTCGGTTTTAACTATTTTTATTGCATTTTATGATTCTATTGCGAGACGCTGCTATCGATGTAAACATCGAGCTCACATATTTTTAATTAATAATTATTGCATTGTCGTCCTAATTAGTGTCAGTGGACTGATTTGTGTTGCAAGTTGACTAATTCTCGTGCTGGTTTATTATCAAAGTGATAAGCAGTGAATATAATAGCGAAATACTGGAAAAACTATGCAGTGTATCAACGGCTAAGTGACTTTGAATTGTCAACATAGGAACTCCTCTGTTATTACTATTGTTGTAGTTATATTATAATGATGTATTTGACTTAATTGACTGATTATTATTTAATTTTATGTTTCTATTGACGATCATAATATCAAGATTCATGTAAATTAACTGAGGATAATTTATAACGTCATTTGTTATTATGAAATACACAAATTTAAATTTAAATCTTTTAAAACGATTGACAGATTTTTCACATTTGGTATGAATAATTACGATGTCCAAATACTGATCAAACAAGCCCCCTGGAATAACTTGGTGATGCTACTCACGTCAAGGCCAAGCACAGCGGCAAGCTTGAGGAGACGCGGCGCGTCGGCGCTGGGATCGCAGCCGAACTTGATGCCCAGCGGGCATTGCGCGGCGGACGCGTCGCAGCGGATACGCAGCACTAGTCTGTACAATAAACAACTGGTATTAAGAGGCCTTATTCCTTTAAAATGCTGATTGTTTTAGACATTTTTCTCTATGATCAAACATGTTTCTTAACATATTATTGATGTTACTACCTAGAACAGGGCTATTGGGATTTATTGGTATAAATTTGAAACCTACAGTTTTAATTTTTCATTGATAATTTTTGTTTCAAAAACTACTCGAAATTGACAAAATTCACGCGGAAAATTCGTTTTTTCAACTTATTTTCGACTGCACGCAATGAAAGCATGAAATAGTTATGTTACTACCTAGAACTCGGGAAAAGGTATTATTTACTTCAAAAAGTTGGTTGAAATTGTCAATATATTTGTCATGATATGAAAAAAAAATTTTTTAAAAGGAATAAGGCCTCCATTTATTTACAATTGTGGAAGTAAAGGAAGTTTGGGGGGTTTTGCCATAATCGCCACTCAAATCAAACTCCCCAATCGCCTGTAATTTCCACCGGACGAAAAAAACAATGCTGCTGCCCATCCTACGGTGGTGAATTTTGAGGGAAGCCTTTGGACATCATTGGACATCTATCGGCTGATCGTCTATCGGATGATGAAGTATAGGAATAAACAGGCTTTGGTATCCTAGAATAATCCGGTAGGATACACCTGCGCAAACTACTCATTTTATAAATTATAATAAAACTATTGATTAGTATTGAACCATTGATACAAAGATCAAAGCACAAAGAAAAATAGAAATGCGTAACCTAGCGGAAGAGATACGCAAACAATATAAAACATGTGGTGTGTAGGCACCCACATTATAGCCCGATACGGGAAGGGTATAATTACACCTTAAACTAAAATAATTCGCATTGTACGTTTTTTTTCTTTTATCAGCAAAATAATATGGAGTACTAACGGGTATGAACATTTTCTAACTGATCGTGAGTGTGCGTTAGGTATAAAAAAAGTTTTTGTAAGCAACCTTTATAAATCTTAGAAAAGATTATCCAAGTTAATTTCTTCTGCACTAGGCATAGCATTTTATTGTTTTAACATTCGTTATTATTTTCTAACAGATTTGTCGACAGATTATGTCAGCGCAATACGAAACGAGTGAAAAAAATCTCACTCCCTGAAAAGATTATACAAGTGACTTTTGGCAAATAAAATGTGATAAAAACTATGAAATGTAATGACAGTTTTAATTTATAACAGATTCATCAATAGCTTTATCTATATATATAAAAGAAGAAGTCCTGACTGACTCATCAACGCACAGCCGAAACTACTTATGTTAGAGAGTTGATTATTGCACAGCAGGTTACTTTTATAACGTGGGCTAGGGATAAGAAGGGATTTTTGGAAATAACTCCCCTAAGAGGGTTAAAAAGGGGATGAAAGGTTGTATGGGATACAAGTTTTTTTTAAAGCTAGGAACTTGAAACTTTGTAAGAAGATATTAAAATAAAATGAAAGAAAACTGATTTCAGCGTTTTAGAAAATTCATCCCCTAAGGTGGTAAAAAAGGGGTTGAAAGTTTGTATGGAGATCAAGTATTTTTTTGAGCGCGGGACTTGAATCTTTGTGTAAAGGCATACTATTAGAATACAAGAAAAGTGATTACAGCGTTTTCAAAAATTCGACCCCTAAAAGGGTAAAAAAGGGGTTTGAAGTTTGTATGGAGATCAAGTATTTTTTGAGCGCGGGACTTGAATCTTTGTGTAAAGGCATACTATTAGAATACAAGAAAAGTTATTTCAGCGTTTTCAAAAATTCGTCCGCTAAAAGGGTTAATAAGGGGTTGAAAGTGTGAATCCATTACAAATTCCTTGAAACTTCTTATGAAGGCTTATACAATAATAACAAAATAACATTCATTTAACGTCATCAAAGATTCAACCTCTAAGGGGGATAAAAGGGGGATGAAAGTTCGTCTTGGGGTTCAAATTTAATTTTAAGCTAGGAACTTAAACTTCGTAAAAAGTTATGCAAATAAAATGAAATAAAAGTGATTTCAGCGTTTTTGAAAATTCATCCTCTTAGGTGGTAAAAAGGGGGTTGAAAGTTTGTATGGAGATCAAACCTTTTCTTGAGCGTGGGACTTTAAACTTTGTATAAAGGCATATAATTAAAATACAAGAAAAGTAATTTCAGCGTTTTCAATAATTCGTCCCCTAAAATGGTTAAAAAGGGTTGAAAGTTTGATTCCATTACAAATTCTTTGACTAAGGCATATATAATAGTAACAAAATAACATTAATTTAACGTCATTATAAATTCAACCTCTAAGAGTGTTAAAAGGGGGATGAAAGTTTGTCTCGGGATTCAATTTTAATTTTAAGCTAGGAACTTGAAACTTTGTAAGTAGGTATTAAAATAAAATAAAAGAAAACTGATTTAAGTGTTTTTGAAAATTCATCCCTGAAACTGGTAAATAAGGGGTTGAAACTTTGAATGGAGATCAAACCTTTTTCTGAGCGCGGGACTTTAAACTTTGTATTAGTGCATATAATTAGAATACAAGAAAAGGGATTTTAGCGTTTTTGAAAATTCAGCCCTGAAGGTGGTGAAAAGGGGTTGAAAGTTTGTATAGAGATCAAACCTTTTTTTTGAGCGCCGGACTTGAAACTTTGTATAAAGGCATATAAATAGAATTCAAGAAAACTCATTTCAGCGTTTTTGAAAATTCACCCCTGAAGGTGGTGAAAAAGGGGTTGAAAGTTTGTATGAAGATTAAAAAAATTTTTGAGTGTGGGACCTGAAACTTTAAATAGAGGCGTATTATTAGAATACAAAAAAAGGGATTCAGCGTTTTTGAAAATATAGGCCTGAAGATGGTGAAAAAGGGGTTGAATGTTTGGAATGGAATGGAGATCAAACCTTTTTTTAAGCGCCGGACTTGAAACTTTGTATAAAGGCATATAATTAGAAATCAATAAAAGTAATTTCAGCGTTTTTGAAAATTCAACCCCTGAGGCGGTAAAAAGGAGGTTGATTGTTTGTATTGAGATCAAACATTTTTTTGAGCGCAGGACTTGAAACTTTGTATAAGGGCATATTATCAGAATACAAGAAAAGTGAATTCGTTTTTGAAAATTCAGCCGAGAAGGTGGTGAAAAAGGGGTTGAAAATTTGTTTGAAGATCAAATATTTATTTTGAGTGCGGGATTTGAAACCTGAGTTCATAATGATTCCGCGTAATTAGAGCAATTTAGCCGAAAAAAAAACTAAAAAGAGGCCAAGAGCGAGTCGAACTCGCGTACGAAGTTCGGCACCATTACGTATAAAATGGCAAAAAAAAAACACGTTTATTGTATGGGAGCAGCACTTCAATATTTATTATTATTTATTTTTTGTTGAATTACAGTAACCAACATCAAAATCATCAACTTGCAAAAAAAGAAAAGTAATTTCAACATTGTTTAGATCTGAAAATAATATAAAAAAGATGTAAACTGTTCAAGGTAAGATTCCACGCGGACGATGTCGCGGGCAACAGCTAGTTTTATATAAACGATTAAATTTTTAAATCGTTCTCTAGGCCACAAAATTTTACGCAAAATTGTCAAGTCGGCGTAGTGAACTCATTTTCATAAAAGTAATCTATAACATAGAATTCTAACCAATTCACGCACGGGAACAAGTTATATTACTTTATTAGTTGTACGCGACATTTAAATTTGAGCGCTAACGCTTTGCATCAAGTTAAGACTGCGCCGAACGTTAGCGACTGACCCATAGAGCGCGAGGAATGCGTATTTAATATTTATTTGATCAGCGCGCGGCCGCCAATGTAAAAATGTATGGAGAATTAAAATAATTTTTTGATAAATCTGGACCTTTAATACCAAGCAATAATTGAAATATCTGATGCGGACAAATTGTAATGTAAACATTCATCTTTCAGAAAGATAACCTTCATTAACAAAATGAATCGGGTCTTGGAAATATAAATTTGACTTTAAGGTTGTTTGCAAATATTATCCCATCATCTAAATAAATAGGTTTGAAAAGTTAGTTCTATTCACATTGCACCAATACAATCTCGAATTATATTCGGGTAAGTAATTCCGAACGTCATGTCATTCAAAATTCCAAACAAGAGCTTTATTGCCTTAGGTTAAGGCGAGTAGATACGTGAAATGGTGAATAATACATTTTAAGTCCTAAGGCTTGTAATCTAGCCAATGTAAAATTTTGATAAAAATATGTTACTAGCATTTGCTCGCGGCTTCGCCTGCGTTAAAACCTATGTATACACTATCCTACGGGAACGATGTTTTATTTTTTCAGAATAATAAGTAGCATATTTGTTAAGTTAGGGTATAGACTATCTCTGTTTCAAATTGCATACATATCCGTTCTGCTGTTTTATCGTGAAGAAGAAACAAACATACAAACATACGGTCGCTTTCATAATTAATGGGAAATTTTACTCGCAGTATGGATAATGCTATCACAAAACAGAAATAAAAAATAAAGTAAAAGAATTAAGAAAGAAAAAGATTAAAGATAAACGTTGTTATAATAAGTCACCAATAAACATCGAAAGTGCTAT
Source organism: Apotomis capreana (assembly GCA_947623375.1). Taxonomy (NCBI): domain Eukaryota; kingdom Metazoa; phylum Arthropoda; class Insecta; order Lepidoptera; family Tortricidae; genus Apotomis; species Apotomis capreana. The sequence goes on from OX392518.1 coordinate 7,084,171, forward strand.
TTACTTTTACAAGGCTCACGAAATGTATGTCTTGATTTGGTAACAGTATTACCTGATTAAAAAAAAAAATGGAGGAGATAAATAGTACATAACTGCAGAGGCCGAAAAAAGTCAGTTCCTATTTGAGTATGATTTTTAAGGAAGTCCGAGCCCTTAAATTAATACGAATCCACGAACTGTCATTTCCACCGAGACCTGTATAGTACTTTTCTCCAAATATGCTTGAAAATAATCACCAATCTACATTTTGAATGGTAAAATCAGCAACTTCTAAACGCACGATTTTTTTTAGAAACCATACCCTATTTATCATTCGGAGAAGATCACAAGTCCAAAAGAACTTTTATATTGATTTGGACGGAATCATTTCTGTTTTTTTTTTTATTTGCCTGTTTGGTATACTTATTAACTTACTCTAATTACTCAATCGTGTGGTATTATTTCCCGGCCACGGCCAACAATTTTATTTTATTTCATTAACGTATTAATACGATAACGAAGGATTGCGCGGTCTATTCTTACTACATTAATGGGAAAATTTCCAAGCAAGTCGGAGAAAAGTATGTTTCGATACTGTGACTTCCAAAAAGCTGTACGTTCAACATACAGACATTAAATTTTTATGTTTTTTTTTTTCAAGTACAAATAGGTACGGATATTTAGTAATCAGCAATATACATGATTTGTTGAAACTGTTTTACTTACCGATTTTTATTAAAGCTTTTTAATTAAGTTATACGGTCGGTTGATCTCCATTCGTCACTCGTAGGGCTTGCAATATCGGAAAGGTTTTCCAATTTTGAAATTGACTGATATTGGCACTCAATTCCGGAATTCCAGAACTGGTTCCGGAATTGACTTACCATACCAAAGTAAACAAAAAACGAGTTTTAACATTTTTTTTTACTATTAAAGGCGGAAATCGATATACTGATTAGACGTTTCTGAGGTCGAGAAATTTAACAAGACTTTTTGTCTTTATTTAACTTTATTGTATAAAACAAAAGTCAAGTACAAATGTTGAATTTAATGCCAAATGGCATTTTCCACCTTTCAACCATTGGACCAATGCAAAGGTACTTCAAGTGGGTGTAGCTGTAGAGTAAAAATTGAATCGTTCTGAGAGTTTTGAAGATACGAGTGAGTACAAATTAAGCTATTAATGCTTAAACAAACTTACCATCCCTAAAATATCTCTTATTACTGTCTAGAAACTACATCAAATAGAGTCGTTTAAATTCCGGAATATTAGACAATATTGAGCTTGCTCAATTTCGGAATTGTAATATTGGAGAAATCATCCGGAATTTCGGTATTTCAAAATGTAGTCAATAGTCACTTCAGTCACGCACAACAAGCACGCATGAAGCAGTATGAGTTTTACCATCGAAGTATCGTTCCAGGGGCGCGCGGTCAGTGGGGAGAATAACGTTAGTCTCCACCCAAATCGCCTTAAGAAAGCCATACTCGCCTTAAGAAACACATTGATTTTGCATTCAGATTTTCACTCCCCAAAAATGGTATTGGTGAAAATTATTAAAATAGTAGATTGTTTGATAAGGGGCTAAAGTAAGCGAGGACAAATATAACCTAAGTGTCATAATGGCTTTTAGCCATGTGTTAACACCGCTTTTCACTTCGACTGCGAGGAAATGAAGAAAATTTTAAAAATTTAAATTGTTATGTCAGATCACAACCCAGCATACAATTTTTGCCAGAGCCCATAAACAATTGAAAGATTACGAAAATGCCTTGGGCCTAACGTTATCTTTGTAATTTTTCCATTTTTACCTGGAGTGTATATGAATAATATTCATTGAATATGAGTGTATATCATTCTTTTAAACTTATTTTGTCATTTAATACTGTTTGTCAGATACAAAATATTTCAGATTTTCTTATTGTACAAGTCAATAAAAACCTATCTTATGGCCGGTTTTTATGTGGAATGGTAAAATTACCATTTTGATGTATTAATTTAAGCAAAAAAACCATTACTATGATGTTTTACTTAATTTACAATAAAACTCATTGGGTTGCGCCATACGTTCTTGTTGTGCGAGTGACGAATGGAGAGTAAAATAATCAGTTTCAACAAAAAAATGTATATTGCTGATTTCTTCATATACTCATCCATTCATATTATATAATAAAAATATTGAACGTACAGACCTCGACGGAAATGTCAGTTCGTGGATTCATATTAATTGAAGGACTCGGACTTCCTTCAAAATATACTCAAACACGAACTGACTTTTCCCGGCCTCTGCAGTTACTATTTATCTCCTTCAGTTTTTTTATCGTTACCAAATCAAGACATACATTTCGTGAGACTTGTAAAAGTAAATAGCACTCGATGCTTTATTAGTGACTACAATCGTTTTTCTTTTTGTTTGTTTCTTTTATTTTCTTTTTCAATTTTTTTTTCGACTTAAATGACGTGAGGAAACCCGTTTCATATGGAGACTAACGGGAGTTTGCAATCTAAAATACTACCTATTTATAGATTTAAAAGATACAACTATATTGTGATAACAGTATCCGTACTGCGAGTAAAATTTCCCTTTAATATTATAAAAGTGACAGTATGTGTGTATGTTTGTTTCTTTTTCACGATAAAACAGCTGAACGGATATGTATGCAATTTGAAACAGAGATAGTCTATACCCTAACTTAACAAATATGCTACTTATTATTCTGAAAAAATAAAACATCGTTCCCGTAGGATAGTGTATACATAGGTTTTAACGCAGGCGAAGCCGCGAGCAAATGCTAGTAACATATTTTTATCAAAATTTTACATTGGCTAGATTACAAGCCTTAGGACTTAAAATGTATTATTCACCATTTCACGTATCTACTCGCCTTAACCTGGCAATAAAGCTCTTGTTTGAAATTTTGAATGGACATGACGTTTGAAATTACTTACTCGGATATAATTCGAGATTGTATTGGTGCAATGTGAGTAGAACTAACTTTTCAAACCTATTTATTTAGATGATGGGATAGTATTTGTAAACAACCTTAAAGTCAAATTTATATTTTCAAGAACCGATTCATTTTGTTAATGAAGGTTATCTTTCTGAAAGATGAATGTTTACATTACAATTTGTCCGCATCAGAAATTTCAGTTATTGCTTGGTATTAAAGGTCCAGATTTATCAATAAAATATTTTAATTCTCCATACATTTTTACATTGGCGGCCGCGCGCTGATCAAATAAATATTAAATACGCATTCCTCGCGCTCTATGGGTCAGTCGCTAACGTTCGGCGTAGTTTTAACTTGATGCAAAGCGTTAGCGCTCAAATTTAAATGTCGCGTACAACTAATAAAGTAATATAACTTGTTCCCGTGGGTGAATTGGTTAGAATTCTATGTTATAGATTACTTTTATGAAAATGAGCTCACTACGCCGACTTGACAATTTTGCGTAAAATTTTGTGGCCTAGAGAACGATTTAAAAATTCAATCGTTTATATAAAATAAAGCTATTGATGAATCTGTTATAAATTAAAACCGTCATTACATTTCATAGTTTTAAACACATTTTCGTTCCCAAAAGTCACTTGTATAATCTTTTCAGGGATTTATAATTTTTTCATTTGTTTCGTATTGCGCTGACATAATCTGTCGACAAATCTGTTAGAAAACAATACGGAATGTTAAAATTGTAAAATGCGATGCCCTAGTGCAGAAGAAATTAACTTGTTTTTTTTTTCTAAGATTTACAGAGGTCACTTACAAAAACTTTTTTTATACCTAACGCACACTCAAAATCTGTTAGAAAATGTTCATACCCATTAGTACTCAATCTACTCTAACTGACTACAAAAAATCACGCACTTGTATTTTATTGAAGTTCAGAACTGTTCGCGTATCGGGCTAATTAAAAATAATGAGAATGAGACATTAGAGATTGCATAAATTAATGAACTAGTATGTCTTGTATTTCCACGCTACGTTAGATGGAGCAGACACTCACTGGGCGTGCGGCATGTACTGCTTGATCTTCATCAGCTCGGGCTCCGAGTCGAAGGTCATGGTGTCGACGCCGACGGCGCTGGCGTACCGGATGTGCGACGCCATCTTGGCTGGGTTCGCGAATATTATGCGCCTGGAAATAAGACATTATGTGTGACTTGGGTGGTACAGGAATTGCAAACTCGTATCATTAGAGCCCTCAACCTTCGGCTTCAAGCATTTTGATCTAAATTTTCGTACATGATTCACACACAAACTCAATTTCCTCTAAGTTTTAAATGTAACATTCGCGACCTCGTAAGGAAAAGGAGGCAATGAAACAGATCGTGCATAAACGTCATGAAAGATTGAATATACTAAGACAGGCCCCACACTAGCGTCTCCTTAGCGTCAGCATCTAGTCAACTTTACGGCGAAAGGCGTTGCGTCGCAGTTGCACTTAGGGACCAATTACGTAAGGACAATTTTGGCCATTTTTGACCAAGAAAGAACATTCTCATACTGGCGGCAATCGCCGGATACGGAAATGTAGAGATTCCACCAATCCCCCCAAGGATATCTTACGTAATTAATGATAATAAATGGCCCCTTACATCAGATATTTCCATAGAGTTGTCTGAACATCGACGCTTGGAAATCTACTCACTCGGGGGCCACGCCCATGCCGGTAATAAGCTCAATCTCGTTTCGCGAGGCGCAGTCGAAGCCGGTACCCAGCGCCGCCAGCGTGCGCACCAGCACCTTATCATCGTTGCATTTCACCGCTGTAACAATACACTTCATTATAGATACAGCGACATCTAGAGGGAGTAAAGGAAACCTTACTACTACTTGTTGTCACTCACCATCATCATCATCATCATCATCATCAGCCTATTCTTGTCCACGCTGGACATAGGCCTCTCCAACTGCACGCCATTGTACGCGATCCTCGGCTACTCTCATCCAGCTTTTGCCAGCCACTCTGCACAGATCATCGCTCCATCTAGTCTGAGGGCGTCCTACACTACGCTTGCCGATCCGCGGTCTCCACTCAAGAACACGTTTACCCCACCGGTTATCGGTTCTTCGGCTAATATGGCCAGCCCACTGCCACTTCAAATTGCTAATACGGTGAGCTATGTTGTTGTCACTGGCAGACTTTAATTTCAAAGTTTTTAAAAGCGTTCACCATGGAACGACTTGACGCACGGGACGGTTCATCCACTCAATCTATAGAGGGGGCTTCCCTCGTGATCCCTCTCACCCTCCATATCCCACATTCACTCAAGATGATCAATGAAGTAGAGAGAACCACCCCTTCTACCTCACCACGGGCGATAATGGAAAGGGGGCCCTTCCCCCTGACCCCCTCTCACCCGCCACGTCCCACATTCACTCAAGACGATCCTTGACGTAGAGTGAGCCACCCCCTCTAGCTCACCAAGGGCAATTACGTAGAGGGCCCTCCCCCTGAACCCCTCCAAGGTCTACACTTACCATAGAACGGCTCCACACGCGGCATGAGCTCCCTCCACCGCTGGTATCTTGCGGCCACCTCCCCCAGATCCAACACGTAGAAGGGGTCTTCTTGGGCGCCGCTCTCCACTATCTCTCGCGCGGCCGCCTCCACACTCCACTCGCCCTCCATCACGCGGATGCGGGGTTCTTCCTCAATCACCTTCATCCTCCTAGAAAAAACCTTATCGATATTAAACCTGGAGACGTCTGATAAGTCTCGAAAATTTACATTTAAGCAACAGAATATTTTTATTTGGCAAGAAAAAAATTAAATTGATGGTCGATCATTGAATCAAGGGTACTTTATCTAGTACTTTTCAATAGTGGTCGGGAAATAGAACTACCTCTACCTATCATTGTAAAAGCAAAATTCTCCAACCAGTTTATAACGTGATCTTTCTGTACTTCGTCACAGCAGGGATACCTACGGCACTCAGCCGGTGAGAGAATAGGATAGAATCGTGCGTCGAATACAGCGTATCTTGGACGGCCGAGTGGTCCGAGACCGGTCGGGAACTAGAAAAGAGAGATAGAGAATATTGTAGGAGATGGAACACTCACCTAATAATCGTAAACCCGTTTAGTTAGCAAACAGTCCTGTTACGGTGCCGGTCGGTGGTCCCCGTTGGTCAGGTTGCTAGCGAGCGCTCAGGCCGGAGTGCGACGCTGGCTGTCCGGTCAAGTGCCGGGCGGTGGGGGCCCACTAGCGCTAGTCCACAAGTGTCAGCTGAAACGATAATTAATCGTCAGATTCCTGTGTAAGCAAAAGTTGATTTATTTGGCTAATACCTTCTTCAAGTCCGACAGCTGACAATAGCTGAATACAGTTACAACAAGACATATAAATATCGATATCACTCTTATATTTGTTTAAATTCATCGCGGATTAAAAGTATGCATAGGATATTTTTCGATTACTTGCCGCTGTCTTCATCAGTACTGGAAATAACAATTAAAGAAAGGTGATGTGGACGTCAGATTTTAAAACAATTTGAAAGAAATTACTGACTGAGATCTAGTGGAAAATCCTTCATTCGCTTCTCAAAGCGTGTACCCGTTTTTATAATCGTTGTACACTCAATTTTTGAAGAACGGGAAGTTAATTTCAATACGGAGATGCCACGACTTTGCGCGACCAGCGGCGTGACGAGCGGTTGAGCAAAAGATCCGAGTGCAGCGAGCATACGAGTGAGCGAGACACACGTACGGCACACCGCGCCGCTCGACGCAAGACAGAGCTCATGGCATCTCCCATAAGGAGGCGGAGACTTCGCGACAGGAAATCCTACTGTACACCGTACGCAACTACGAATCTACTAGGTTCCAAGGTGTGAGGATGGGGTGTTCATATTCATGCCGGCGGCAAAATGGCGGCTGTACTCAGGAGCTGCCTGTTACAATGAGTAAGCTAGACTCACGTGTGTCGCGTGGTGTGTCAGCGGGGCGGCGCTCGGCGCAGCCAGGGCGGGTCGACGTTGAGAGCGCGGCGCCAACAGCGCGGCGCGGGGCGCGCGGCGTGCGGGCTCGAGTGCCCGGCACTGGCAGACGCGCCGGTCTCACCCGGTGCTCCCTGGAACAAGAGAACAGATATTGTACATCTTTCTATGATATAACAAAAAGCCTAAAGCTAAGCGCGCAATACAGCGGAGCGAAGCCACGTGGTGCGGACAAGTATTCTTTGCATCCTGCCCGACGTGCAACACCTTTAGAGTGATTAAATGAGATGGCAAATTAGCATTAGCACAGAACTACAGAATGTTTCTCCTTTGACGCATTCATTATAGAAAAAAACCATTTACGCTAGTATAGTCGTATTGTGAACCAACTCAAGTAGCTGATCATCATGAGACCCTCATTCGATGACTGATATAGAAAATGCTTACTAAAACTGAACATAACTACAAAATTCGGAATTTTTAGTTTCAATATTATTTGACGACGCGTTTGGCTCGGTTTGTAGGCACCTGCCTACTGAGCCGGCGGTCCCGGGCTCGAATCCCGGCCGGGGCAAATATTTGTGTGATGAACTCGAATATTTGTGCTTGGGTCATGGTTGTTCTATGTATTTAAGTATATATTTATTAGCTTAATTTGGGACTAGATCGATTTGTGTGAGGTTGTCTGATATTTATTTATTTCTTTATTATAATATTGGCTTAGATCTAGTCACGAATATTTTGGAAACTACTGGTCCTATTTCCACCAAACATAGCTAAGAACCATCGCGACGGACAAGTCTTTCGATAAAAAAACCGCACTCAAATTTGACGTCATAAGGCGATTAGTCGTCTTTGGCGCTCAAAAGGAACATTGCACTATCTTGACATCGGCATTCACTATTCAAATCGAAAGCATCTCGTAGTGATATAACGTATCCCCGACCTTGTGCTGATAACAATTTGGCGAGCGGATCGCTTGGTGACAACTATCAACTCTTGCGCAATCGCATTTTTTACACGTCACAGCATAAATGATATCAATCCAGTAGTCTCTAATCTGGCACTATTAAAAAGTGGGGGGTACCGACCGGATTATTGAAATGTTCGAATTACTGGATTGTATAGAAATAATCATTGATCATATTTATAATCAATCTTTGTCCTCTCATCACGGGTCCATATTGGCTCACATAAAATACTTATTCAATGTTATCATTTGTCATAATTTTCGTAGTCATAGATTCTACTTTTCTATGAAACAAATAACTTTTCAGGATTAGTATAATGCTAAGCTAATGGGTTTTACTTTAAAAAATCTCGTAAAGTTAATAATTTCAGAGTTATGGTTAACGATTTTATGACAAACAATACGTTATGACAATCTATCGTTATGTGAAAAAATGCGCACTCTCTCATCGCACCTAAACTTGGAGCAACGCAAGCCGGCGTTGCTCGAAACACCAAAACGGCTGGAAAGATTTCAACAATGTTTGGTATGTGATACGTATAATTGAGCATACCTAGATGGTTATAGAATACTTTATACATCATTACGGAAAAGCTCAAAAATCATAACCCACTTTATGTTGGGCATACCCCGATGGTTATAAGGATACTGTAGAGTAGATTCTATGTAGATATAGAATAAAATGATTTGCCCGAAAATAGTTAAAGGCTGTTATGCTTTCAAATAACAGTATTATAGGTACCTAGTAATTTAACAATATTGGTGTTGATAAACGAACTTTAGATAATGCTGCAGTCAAAACATTGATTAATTTATGCTTAATTGGATTTGATTATTTGTGATAAAATTGTGAGGTAAGTAAATATTTGCAGTTGGATAAATCAAACTGTAGGAAACGCCATAGCTCGCTCTTTACATTTATAAATAATCCAAACCTTTTTTCTTTCTTAACATCTTGTTTAACACATCCGCGTCGCTTATGCGGAGACTGAGTGGTAGTGGCAATAGTGTCCAGGAGGCCTATGATGTTTGCGTTTGTCACGTGATAAATAAGTGACAAAGCATCTGTCACTCACACTCGCATTTTGTCAAAACGTAACGGATGCTTTGTCACTTATTTATCGCTTGATAAAAGCAACCATTAGAACGTTGGCAGGTAAGTTAGATCCACCATTGTTCAAGTACTGGATAGCCTACATGTGGCAGCGACAGATGTTGAGAAATAGTGCATCTGGAATACCTATAAATACGATTTAATTAAACCATTGATACAAAGCTTAAGGAAAAACTGAAATGAGTTACCTGGTGGAAGAGACCGGGAATCGAACCCAGCGCGTTAACCTTTCCGCCACCCTAACTCCCAAGCAACCAATCGTTTTTCCTTATGTTTTGTGTGTCGATCTTTGCATTGTTTATTTGAAAGGTTTTACACCTTACCGACCTCTATGTAAATACGTTAGTAGGTATACACGATTTAACTTTACTGTGCCGAAAGTTTTGTTTTCTTTTTTGTATTGTTATAATTAATTAATATGATTGCAATGTATGTTACTAGCCTTAATTTTAAATGCTCTTTGCATTTTACTAACAATCTATGGATCATTAATCCGACATAAATAATTAGAATTTGAATTTATTAGATTTTTGAGGAAATACTCAAGAAACGTAACGTAAACACATACGGCCTACAAAATTCAAGTCCGCCTGAAGTGCCTACGCAGTACATGAATAGATAATTTACTAAGAAACTGACTTAATATCCCCTATAATTTGAGTCAGTAAACCTGTTATTTGTACAGCAATGATTTTCGTAGTGAGTGCTTCAATAATTCAAGTTCGAATTTTATATTAGGTCTGTAGGTAGAGTAGTTTATTACTATAAAATACTATAGACAGACCGTTTATAGTAAATTACATAACTAGGGCGGAAATTCGTGAATGACCCAGTTCGCAGGTGTCATAAATATGCAATCTGGAGCATTGCGAATTACCGCCCGTGGTTTTTCTAAAGCCAGAAAGCGAGATTTTCTCTCCAAACAGAATCTTCCCGCGGAGAAAATCCCATTCTCCAAGATGAGTATGTTGGCGTACCTTATTAGAAACAAAATTAATATGACTAAAAAAGGTAAAAAAATAATGTGTTGTTCTTTTTTATTTATCTTATTCATTATCATTCGTGCATTAGAACCATTATAATACAAGAAAACTGCCCCTCTAACATAACTTGCTTCATCTGTCTTTCTCACATAGTAGTGGGTAGAAAATGATAGGTAGTACTCGTAGGTATTTATCGCTTGAGAAAAAGTTGCGTTGCGCATTTGTGCTAGAGGTTTAACCCTTTGAACGCCAAGAGCCACTAAAGTCGTGTGCTGTCGTGCCTACCACGCCAACGACCACTAACGGGATAATGACGGACGGTGGCCGTCAAAGCAATTTTCCTGCTGACAGATAAGGTATATTTTCGCTCTTTCTTCTTTAACTATTGGCGTGTAAGCCAAATTCTGACATGGGAGGAAAAGCGTTCTAAAGGTTAAGTACCTATAAAGAAAAAATCAAATGGACATATCTCCATCAAATAATAAAAATTATTTCATCATCATCATCATCATCATCATCATCATCATCATCATCATCTCAGCCATAGGACGTCCACTGCTGAACATAGGCCTCCCCTTTGGACTTCCATTATACCGGTTGGAAGCGACCTGCATCCAGCGCCTTCCGGCGACCTTTATAAAGTCATCTGTCCATCTAGTAGGTGGACCGCTCCACGCTGCGCGTGCTGGTCCGAGGTCTCCACTCGAGCACTTTTCGGCCCCATCGGCCATCTGCTCTGCGTGCTAGGTGGCCTGCCCATTGCCACTTCAACTTGCTAATCCGGTGAGCTATATGGGTCACTTTAGTTCGTCTACGAATTATTTACATGGCGATAATTCCGTCGAATTCTCCGAACATTCTTGGGACAATCCCATTGATTGATATCTCGACAACAGATCAATCAACTCGGAACGTGTGGTGACGGTGACGTCACGTGCCGTACGCGAACAGTGGAAACTCAAGCGCAAGGTCACTTGGAAAGACGGCATTTTAAGGGTTATAAATATTGACACAAAGATAAATCATGAAAGAAAAATTGGGCAAGTCCGAGTCCGACTCGCGCATGATGGGTTCTGTACCATAATCTATAACGAGTTTGTTGTATGGGAGCCCCCCTTAAATATTTATTTTATTTTATTTTTAGTATTTTTTGTTATAGCGGCAATAGAAATACATCATCTGTGAAAATTTCAACTGTTTAGCTATCACCGTTCTTGAGATACAGCCTGGTGACGGACGGACGGACGGACGGACAGCGAAGTCTCAGTAATATAGGGTCCCGCTTTTACCCTTTGGGTACGGAACCCTAAAAATGTAATGTGACCCACTGCAATGTAAAGCCGGACTCGATCCTGCGACCCCAAGTTTCTGATGTAGGGCTCTCGCAACTGAGCTACGAGTATCATATCGTTACGTCAATCACACCAAATCTTTAAATCCATAATTCTACGCTACTGAAGCGCCCGGTGAGTCATATGTTTAAAATGCTTATGCGCATTAAAAATGTGAAATTTCCACACTAAAACAGAATCGATAAAAAGATTGTTGACCAAGCGACAAATAGGATTTTTTATAATGCCCTGGGTAAATTATGCCAAGCTACATCGGTTTTATTTTACACGGAAATGACCCAACCCTAAAAACGAATTACGATAAATACGCCTATTTATTTATTTATTAATTTAAACTTTATTGCACAAAACAAAAGTCAGTACAAATGGCGAACTTAATGCCTAATGGCATTCTCTACCAGTCATGGACATGAAACCAGAATGGTGCGAAGGAATCGAGAGTTTGAGAGGTCATCACTTTTTATCACTTTGAACATTAAACAATAAACATCCACAAATAACTAGCAACATTCAAGGCGGCTCCAGGGTTCTTTTAGATATTTCTGATTCTATAAGGAATTTTGACCGAATGTTATTGTGTTCTGGCGTTAAGATGCACGTCGCCGAACTAACGTGTCCATTTTAACTGGTTATCCTATCTCAAGTTGAGTTAAGTTGAGATTCTCAACTCCGAAACATTGTTTCCCATGTAACGTTTCGCCAAATTTTCATTTGTCCGAAAGTTATTTTTTCCTGAAACCAGTAATATGTTCAGGATGTTGTAAATCTGCTCTGCGTGCTAGGTGGCCTGCCCATTGCCACTTCAACTTGCTAATCCGGTGAGCTATATGGGTCACTTTAGTTCGTCTACGAATTATTTACATGGCGATAATTCCGTCGAATTCTCCGAACATTCTTGGGACAATCCCATTGATTGATATCTCGACAACAGATCAATCAACTCGGAACGTGTGGTGACGGTGACGTCACGTGCCGTACGCGAACAGTGGAAACTCAAGCGCAAGGTCACTTGGAAAGACGGCATTTTAAGGGTTATAAATATTGACACAAAGATAAATCATGAAAGAAAAATTGGGCAAGTCCGAGTCCGACTCGCGCATGATGGGTTCTGTACCATAATCTATAACGAGTTTGTTGTATGGGAGCCCCCCTTAAATATTTATTTTATTTTATTTTTAGTATTTTTTGTTATAGCGGCAATAGAAATACATCATCTGTGAAAATTTCAACTGTTTAGCTATCACCGTTCTTGAGATACAGCCTGGTGACGGACGGACGGACGGACGGACAGCGAAGTCTCAGTAATATAGGGTCCCGCTTTTACCCTTTGGGTACGGAACCCTAAAAATGTAATGTGACCCACTGCAATGTAAAGCCGGACTCGATCCTGCGACCCCAAGTTTCTGATGTAGGGCTCTCGCAACTGAGCTACGAGTATCATATCGTTACGTCAATCACACCAAATCTTTTAATCCATAATTCTACGCTACTGAAGCGCCCGGTGAGTCATATGTTTAAAATGCTTATGCGCATTAAAAATGTGAAATTTCCACACTAAAACAGAATCGATAAAAAGATTGTTGACCAAGCGACAAATAGGATTTTTTATAATGCCCTGGGTAAATTATGCCAAGCTACATCGGTTTTATTTTACACGGAAATGACCCAACCCTAAAAACGAATTACGATAAATACGCCTATTTATTTATTTATTAATTTAAACTTTATTGCACAAAACAAAAGTCAGTACAAATGGCGAACTTAATGCCTAATGGCATTCTCTACCAGTCATGGACATGAAACCAGAATGGTGCGAAGGAATCGAGAGTTTGAGAGGTCATCACTTTTTATCACTTTGAACATTAAACAATAAACATCCACAAATAACTAGCAACATTCAAGGCGGCTCCAGGGTTCTTTTAGATATTTCTGATTCTATAAGGAATTTTGACCGAATGTTATTGTGTTCTGGCGTTAAGATGCACGTCGCCGAACTAACGTGTCCATTTTAACTGGTTATCCTATCTCAAGTTGAGTTAAGTTGAGATTCTCAACTCCGAAACATTGTTTCCCATGTAACGTTTCGCCAAATTTTCATTTGTCCGAAAGTTATTTTTTCCTGAAACCAGTAATATGTTCAGGATGTTGTAAACATCGTTTTAAAGAACCCAAAAGGTTAGGTTAGGTTGGTTTTATAATTACTCTGAAAAATTAACAGTTTTGAAAAAAAATGGCTTTCGGACAAATGAAAATTTGGCGAAACGTTACAGATGGGAAACGAAAATTAGTGTTTCAGATATATAGTTACCTAACTATTTTAACTTTATAACCTTGTTTTATGTGGTAGTAGCTTTTTTTTTTATTTATTTTTTTTTTCATGACCATGGATCAGTGCCCTTCAGTCGAGATAGTAGCTACGCCCCGCGGTGTTACCCGCTCATCCCAAAAATAAACAAAAAAAAAATCGGGATAAAAACTAGCCTGGTGTTAATTTAGAGTGTCAGCTACCTCCATAATTTTAGTGGAAAATTTATATAAATGTTGATTCAGTTGGGTTTATTGGAACACCTTTTTGTTTCCAAATATATCGTAGCTGTATGTATATCATTTTAAGTTACAGTGAAAAAACGGATGGTTATAAAATGTAACACCCTTTAAAATCATTTTAAGTTAAGGAGTTTAGTTTAAGTTTATTTGAATTTTAAATGTAAGTACCTAGGTGGTAATCGAGAGTAACTTTACGTTCATGTAAAATAAATAAAATACCCAACGTTCCATACATTTTCATTACCCATAGGATTTATTACCTCCTTATGTTAATATATGAAAAAAATAAACATATGCGTCGACAAACACGTGCATTTCTTACGTTAACGTTTTCGTTCGTTACGTTATTTTATTAACTACAAATAATTGAAAAAAAAAACAGTATAAATAATGTCACTACGACACGTCTCAAACTAAGTAATTATCTTTTTCTAGAATTATACATTATTTTGAAAATAAACCTTATTGCATTGCAGTTGTGCAAATAAGTTGAAATACCACTATAGTCCATTCAAATGGAAATACGTGAATCTTACACAAATACGTAGTACCTACGTCATACAAAACTACGATTCACAGCATTTAAGAAATGCCTAATACTGATTACATTAAACGGACATTTACAAAAGAGTTTTAAGGAAAATTATTAACAAATCTAGTTACACTTAAATCAATTTCTTACCTTTAAGAGCGGAATTCTCAAAGTTTTTATGCACTGGCAAGCAACAACCTGAGGTTGCTGCTAAATTAACATTAAACGTGAAAAACGTTGACTCGAACAACGCGAAAGAAACGAACAGAGAAAAGCGAACGTAAATTCGAAATTCAAAACTGGAACGAGAGTATCACAGGAGCGCTAAGAGGCAAACTGGTATCATGGCTGCCGTTTCAAGTATTTATACGAGCTGTTATCAGATCCGTGGCTTCTCGTGTTATCACGAGAAGATGCGTAATAAAATTGGTTGTAGTAGGGCATTGAGGTATTATTTATAATAGAGCCACAGACCCGAACAAAATTGTCAAAAAAAGTGGCACTGCTGTCATGTTCAAGTAGATGCTAATAACGCTTTTTTATGATTTACAACAACATAATTACTTCGTACAAAATAACTCTTTACTCAAACGTTTAAGTGTCAAATTGGCTTACGTACTTATTACCACAAATATTTTTCGTGTAAATTAACTTTTTTAGCGTATTCTGACTCATGTCTCTTGTCAAACTTGGAACATGGCACAAATGGAGCAGATTATAATAGTTTTACATACTAAACATATTTTCATTATTATTTTATTTAGGTATTAAAATATATTTGTTGATGAACTAAATAAACTCGTAAATTGATAATAACAAATTAAGGTACCTTTTTATTTAACAACTGCATAAAAGGGTCCCGACACTGCACAGAAGGGAACAGTAATAATGACATTATGATTTCTCAACTCATCTTGTTCTAGTATGTGAAATGAGAGTAAGGCAAGTGCAAAATATTAACATTTTTAACCTTTTAAAGTTTGATGGCGTGGCGTGAAAGTCGGTGGCGTAGTATGCACGGCAGCACACGTTGTCTTTAGGTGTTCTTGGCGTTCAAAGGTTTAAACTGACAGTGTCTAGACTCTGAGACAAAATAAAACAATGACAACAGAGCAATTTTTGGACTCGGCCGGGTTAGGTTAGGTTGTTTTTTTTTTATATCCCTAAAAAGCGCTCCTTTTATTTTTTTATTTATTTTATATGCAATCTCCATTGAACAATTAGTGTAGGCCATTTTCAACTTTTTATCCGCTGTCATGTTTCCGCTTAATTAGTTAATTCAGTCGCCAAAACTCGATGCTAGTTTATATTGAAACAAAGCCGAAAATTGAATACTTAGCTGCTACTTTTTACTTTATACTAGTCTCCACAATTAGTCGCCAACTTATTATTTTTGCTACCCCCTTTAATTTTTTATAAATCCCTAAATCAGATTTTTTTGTCGCCGCGTTAAATACATGCCATTATTTATTGCACTCCTTTATTAATTTATAAAATATAAAACTATAGCGACTCCTTAGATTTTTGTTCTGTGATGAGGTGCATTTTGTAGGGACAAAGTTAATAATTCTAATCTAAAATATGCTATGATTTTACATAGGATTCGTTAATTAATCAATAGAATCTGCGTAAAAAAGAATATTCCGACCTTTTTATTTATTTTATAGCTGTTATTTCTGCAATTTTTCACTGAAAATTAAGTCATTTTTGAGACCCGTCACGTGTCATGGTCTAAACGAGACTGATCGCCCAACTAATGCGATTTGTGATTTTGCATTAGTTGGGAGGGTGCCATTTTTTCCGTCGGATTGTGTGTCCATGTAATTAATACGTCAATGTAGTAGGGGCGCGACTCGTATGAACCGCTTCGGTGTGACGTCACTACTGGGAAGTGAAGTGAAGTATAGATTCGATAAATGAGCGTGGTAGTTCGATTACCGATATTGTTTGACAGGGTGATGAACTTTACTGTAAATTAATTATGTCAATGTTTGTTCCTGTACCTACACTGGACTCATTTCAATATGAATATACCTAACCAGTTGCGGTTGCAACATACAGTCAGCATCAAAGTAGCTGACAATTCTAGTACCTATGCAATTTGACATAAGCCAGTAGTAAAATTGACAGCTTTTGATGCAACGTGGCCTTTATCTATGCCATAGATTGCTATCTATGACATTAGCTTTATCCCATAGATTCTATGGGATAAAGCAAAATTTTACGCTATCCATACAAATATTATAAACCTAAAAGTGTGTCTGTCTGTTACTTCTTCACGTCTAAAAAGCTGAACCGATTTAGATGTTTGTTATGGATATCGTCGCAGTACTAGAAATAGGACATAAGGTAAGGGGTAAGACTAACGTTTATTTTGCTGTTTCTAATGGAGTAAACTAACAGTAAGTTATTGGACTGTGGCAGTCTTTCCCCGGTGATAGTATTACCCCACCTTACCTTACCAATTTTATACCCCAAAAGAGGTTGGTGGAAGTTTGTATGCGGAAGCACTCATTCTACGCAGACGAAGGGCTTGTACACAAATCACGCGAGGTTTTTTCGGCTACTTTTTGACCCCTCCCTCCACCCTGATGATATTTGGTGAGGTTCTTTGTTTGTATACCTATTGCGTACGTGTACCTTTTTGTTGACCTTTATTGTCATTGTGACAAGAGCGAAGAAGGTACATGATTCAATTTCCTTGACTGTACCTAAAGCTATGAGCTGATTAAACCTAACTTAAGCAATTACATAGCTCCGCAACTTATAAACAAAAGATGGCATACCCGGTGTAATCTTATTTACAAGTCCGTAGGGGGGCGACCTTTTCGTCCTCATTTTCCAATCTCTTGAAAATTATGCCACGATCACGCTCTCATTTTTAGGCCAAGCTTCGGTTATCATTCTATGAGTCTATAGTCCAGTGGCGTTTCATGCTCAGTTCCCTATCCACCTAGGCACTTTGGGCACGTGCCAGGGGCCCCCAGCTTCACGAGGGCCCCCAATCTCACGTGAGATCCCAACAACTCCCAAAAAAAGATACCTAGATTAAGTTTTTTGAGGCACATAATTATAGAGTTCCTAGGACCGGCATGTTTTTAGGGTTCCGTACCCAAAGGGTAAAAACGGGACCCTATTACTGAGACTTCGCTGTCCGTCCGTCCGTCCGTCCGTCTGTCACCAGGTTGTATCTCAAGAACGGTGATAGCTAGACAGTTGAAATTTTCACAGATGATGATGCCGCTATAACAACAAATACTAAAAATAAAATATAATAAATATTTAAGGGGGGCTCCCATACAACAAACGGGTTGGTTGCGTTAACTTTGCACCTCATTTGTACAGTGGCGCTATACATACCAGGTGCAAACTTACCCACTTAAGGATGAAAAGTGTTTGTACGGAACCCTCGGTGCGCGAGTCCGACTCGCACTTGCCCAATTTTTTTTTTACTTTTAACCTTGTCGATAATTTCAATCCTATTCAAGTCGGCATACATCCCCGTACGTCCGGCACGTGAACCCCCGTAAACAAGTAAATTGATATCATTATGTAAACAATAATAACAAGCTTAGGCAGAAGTCAGTGAATAAACATACATAATCTACCATTCCAGGAATCGTCTGGATGATGCAACTTTATTATTCTCTACATAATATGCTGTTATCAGTATATCTAAACTAAATGAGCTAATTATCATATATTTGTAAAAATAAACATAACATGATAAGTACCATATTACCTACTTATGTATACTTCTTTAGCCAAACGTGCGGAGCTCTTCCGTTTCAGGTTGGGAAAAAAATGCTTTAGTATGACCAGATTTTCGGCAATTATCGGCTACAAGTCGCATATCTTGTGACTCAAATTTTGAGAGCAGTCGATATTTTTTTGTCGTCAAATATTTTGAATAATCGGAATGGCTCAGATTGAAATACTTAAAATTATATATTAGTCACATTTCGAAACAGACCCATTGATATTATCAATTCTGAAACTTTTGGGTAAAAATATAGCGATTACGTCGTAAATAAGCCGTCATACAGACGCAACCAGTAATTGCATCTGAATACACATCTCACGCACTTTCTAAGGGTGCTTCAAACAAGGCATTACATTTTCATATCATTTGTTACATATATTACAGCCATTAAAGGCGAATGCTCGCGGTGAGCACCCTAAAGCCACAGATGCACTAGACGTCAAATGACCCACAAGTCCCACAACGCGCGTCGCTAGCGACGAGCGAAGTTCGGCAACGTTGTGCCTAGAGAAGTGCGGTTCTCGAGAACTTCTCGATTTGGGAAATGTTCTCGAGAACAGCATATTTTGTACTACTTCCCTCGACGTCGCTGAACTGATTCGAATTTAGATCCCCTATGGGAAGCAAAGGTTCGTTTCCTAGCGGCTGCGCCATGTCATATACGTCAATGATACGTCAATCTGTTTGAAGACTTTAATCAATGTGGGGTGGGTGCACATTATCGGACGTGTCTCGTCGCGGGTCTTTTGTCACCTAATGTATCCGTGGCTTAAAAGTTCATGCCACTGCTCATGTTCCCAAACTACCACTTTACGTTCAGTTTGCACCTGATAACTATAGCGCCAGATACAAATGAGGTCCAAACTTAACCGGGTTAGACAAATCCTTATGACTGTGTCCTCCTCCAGAACACAATCAACCGTAACAAAATTTCGGAAACTTAATAAGAATAGTAATTATTCAGTGTCGGACCGTTTTGATTTTTACGCAAATTATTATAGAATTTGTGTATACCAGGCGCCCGTTTGCGGCGGAATTTTGCCCATAAACAGTACACACATTTTTCACCAATAAGGGCAAAATAGAAACGATCGGAGACTGTCCATTTCCTTCCCATTCACATCCTAAAATTTCGTAATGATTTGTTAAAATTTGGAGGAGGAAGCAGTGGAAAACGAAAGCTCGATTAGTATGGAAAAATTTGCAGTGTTTCCTCTAAAGAGTCACGTGTGTTATGTGACATTAAAACGCAGTTGTTTTACGCTCCCGCTAGTCTGGTCCAGTTTGAACCTAAGCGTAGGTACTAAATCGCGTCGTATCAGCGCACGCGCCCCCCAGGCTTGGTAAACAGATAGCGCGGGGCAGAGGGCACCGGAGTATTGATTCCTGAAGATTGATGAAAGGAAATTACCAAGGTGAATGGAACGCAACCTAAACAAAGACTATGTGAATGTTGAGTCTAATTAGGCTAAGCTTGGCATATGTTGTATTGTATGTACCTAATATATGTAATATCTGTAGATATCCGTGTACATGTACCAAAAATACTGGAATCGTTTCAGACATTTTGTCATAACAACGTAAAGAGGCCGCAAAGACACGTACGGACAATCGGGACAAATGCATCTACCATATCGAAAAGTACAGATGTTATCACTATCACTATACCCCGCGGCGAACGATGATATATACATGGTATTAATCAGTCGCTTCCTGTTGTCTATCCCTAGGTAAGCTTAGATCTACGCAACGGATTTTGATGCGTTTTTTTTAATAGATAGAGTGATTCAAGAGGAAGGTTTATACGTATAAATCATGCATCATTTATCAGCATTGCACCCGTGCGAAGCAGGGGCGGATCGCTAGTATACTACTAAAGCCTTCTTCTTAAAACCACGCAACAGAGTACAGAGACTCTGAAAAAAAAACTTTCAACTTCTTTAAACATTACAGAAAAATAAGAAATTGTTGAAAACAATCATATTCATCAGATCCATATCGACTATATGCTAAGTAATTTGTTTTTATTAGTATGAGTTGGTATGAGATAGTTCATTTGTAAATAATAATAACGTCTTATCACCAATTAATTAGGTTGTTATTTATTAGTAAGATAAATATTGTCATATGTTTACCTATACATATACATATATGTGTATGGCCTTATTCTTCTGATTTCTGAGAAAAATTACAAGACCAGTCAACTGCGTATGGGCGGAAAAACTTCCATATAAATTAAGACGCACTTGCAAGCAGCAGAGCAGACGGAACAACAAAAGCCTCTTTGAGTGTCCCACTGCTGGGCAAAGGCCTCTCTGTTAGATTTCCACAACTCCCTATTGGCTGCTGCTTCCGGCCAGTTGCCTAGGAATGTATCTAAATCGTCCCGCCATCTCCGTCTCGGTCTTCCTTGGCGTCGCCGCCCATCTTGCGGCACCCACTTGGTGACTATGTAAGCCCATCTGTCCGGGTGCATGCGGCTAACGTGGCCAGCCCAGTCCCACTTGAGTTTTGCTCCCACATCAGCTATGCGTGTTTTGGAGCGCAGCGTAGTGTTCCGGACGCGATCTGTCCTTTTCACACCTAGGATGCTGCGCTCCATTGCGCGTTGGCAAACCTTCAACTTGGACTTCTGAATCTCCGTGAGTGACCATGTTTGAGCACCGTAGGTTAGGATAGGCAGAATGCACGTGTCGACGAGTTTGCGCTTAAGTGTTAATGGAAGGGTTCCCTTCATCATCGCTTTCATGGACCAGTAGCTCTTCCAAGCGTTTGACACCCGTCTTTCGACTTCCTTGTCTTGTCTGTTGCTGAAAGAAACTATCTGGCCCAAGTAAATATACTCGTCGACGTAATGCATAATCTGCCCATCTACCTCGACCCTACGTTTTGTGCCGTTGGTCATAATTTGAGTCTTCAGGCGGTTCATTTGAAGTCCAACTTGAAGGCTCGCCATACTTAACTCTTGGAGCATCTGCTGGAGTTCTATTGATGTTGAAGAAAAAAGAAGAATGTCGTCGGCGAAACGAAGATTTGACAATCTCCTATCCCCCACGACTATTCCCTTCTCCCGCCAAACAACGTCCAGGGACCTGAAGACTTCTTCCAGAGTGCTGGTAAATAATTTCGGAGACAGCGGATCGCCCTGTTTCACGCCTTTTTGTATTGGAAACGACTGGCCGGAAAGCTGGAGTTTTATGTCTGCTGTACTATTTTGATATATATTTCGGATCAGGCTGATGTAAGTAGGCTCGACATTTTGGTTCTTAAGTGCAGTCTCTATTGCAAGATGGGTTATGCTGTCGAAAGCCTTGGAATAATCTACAAACGCTATGTATAGTGGACGTTGGAATTCGTTGCACTTTTCGATAATTTGATTGATAGTGTGGAGGTGGTCAGTTGTAGAGAACCCGGGACGAAAGCCAGCTTGTTCAGGAGGTTGGTGTTGATCGAGTTGCCCAGCAATGCGACCTTCGATGACTTTGCATAAAGTCTTAAATAATTTATTCCTAAACAACATGCAGTCGTGTTTAAAATACATAAGTTCATAATTATAGGTTCATAATTATTACAAGAACTATTGTATAACAGAAAAGTAATGAACAGTGAATATTTTTTTCCCCTTAAAATAGGCTCGGAAGTAGGCGCAACAACTCAAGAGGACTGTAAAGGGATTTCATACTGCTTTTCAGGCCTAGGCCTGCAAAGTAACTTTTTTGGTTTCAACAACAAGGTCATTCACACAGCTGGCTGGTTTGACAAAAAGCAGGTTTTGTTTTTAAAGGTTGGTTTTTAGACTAAAATGTCCTATTTGTCAATTAATAAAATGTTGTTATTTGAAGTATATTTTTTTATTTCATTGTATATGTTTGAGAAAAGCACTATACATGCCTCGTCGTGAAAACGGATTCCCGGCCTCGTATCACTATCCGGCCGGCCTCGCTACTTCGCTCGTATATACCTACTTGGCCGGAAATCCTCATTTTCCCGGCCTCTGATGTAATGTACTAATAACGAAAAAAATGTTTGCCGCCAGTCGTAAAAAAATATGCATGTATGCATTACAATTGGCATGTTCTTTGATTAAACTTTATTTTGTCGTAATAATTGATTTAACCTATTGACCGCCAAGCGGTCTAGCAATTTACCGTACCACTGATGCCAGAGTAAAAAAAAAAGATGTGCCCCAAAATCAACAGGGATTGAAAAATACTTGTCGCTACTTCGCTCGTATACTTATACCTACTTGGCCGGAAATCCTCATTTTCCCGGACTCTGATGTAATGTACTAAGTATATTTTTAAATGTGGCGTCTGTTTTCTTGAACAGGCTAAACAGCTGAATTTGTTTGATATTACTATCCGAGAGTAAGAGTTAACGCATTCACTGCCAGCAACGCACATATGCGTCCATCGTCATACAAGATTGTTTCTACGCCACGCCCCCTGGCAGTGAATGTGTTAATCTCGGACTAAAAGTTTGGTCGAATGCAACCTTAAGTAGGCTTGGTTTCTTGCCCATGGATGGACCGATTAATACCGGTTCTGATCAGCTGTTACTGCTTTAAACCACTATCAGCACGTTACAGGGCGCGTGCCGATTATAGCGGATTGTGTAAATAAAGAAACACTGCAGACATTATCATATAAGTTTAGAGTTAATTGCCGCAATCTGAGATAGCTTGTGTCAACTTGGGATTTACAACAATGCGGCTTAGAGATGATAGAATGTGTGATGTTGATGAGATGAGAGAAGCGGAGCGGAAATTAGTTATAAAAACCGGCCAAGAGCATGTCGGGCCACGCTCAGTGTAGGGTTCCGTAGTTGCCCATCCTTCACAATAGACGGGCTTAGCAGCAGTAATTTTTATGGCTTATTGTACTTGCTGCGTACAGACAAGGCTTGATGACTACACGCCGCGAACTGCGCTAATAGCCTACGCAGTGTACGCACCAGCGCACACTCGGGCGAACGGCTCCGCCTTCCACCTCTGTCCAGGAAAGTATATACAGGGAAGCAAAATATCTAAAGAGATAACTTTCTGTGTCTTTTATTTTGAGATCTTATTTGCGGAATTATATTTCCTAAGCGTACCTACATATCAATTGATATCTAAACGCGGCGTCAGATCTCTACCTGCTCTATCTGCCGAAGGTTTTTTTGTTGCTATACGTACCGTTTAGATTACATAGGACTTATATTGACAGATATATCTGTTGTATAACTATTTCAGCGATTGTGAAGCATTACTATACAAACCAAAAATAGCAAATCTACATTTTTATTAGAAGTCTACAGCACGTCTGAACTGGATGATATGAGATAAAGGTACACGTGAGTGATAGCGGAAGAGAATATTACACGTAACCCCTTACTTGAGTTAATATTTAATGTCTTTATTGCTCTAATCACGGCACGTGCCCTTTTGTTTGTCTCCTTATCCATGAAATAGAATAATTAGATAATTGCTTAATCAGTGCGCGTTAAGGCGAGGCGGTGAGATGGTTGAATTTATTTAGTACCATAATTACAAGACCTGGGACGACCAGCAGTGGAGTCGCGTTCATTGAACCAGTACCCTTACCAGAGTTTACAGTGACTGTACTCACTAACGACTGCGTAATTGACAACATTTCATATTTATAACAGGTGGAAATTAATATAGAGATCGACAGGGCTTTATGTAGTGTACCTTAAAAAAAAATCTTTGAATTTATTCTTCTGTATTTAAAGAAATATAAGAAAATACATCAAATAACTGCAATCTAAGACAATACAGGCTGAATAGGGTTGTTGTCTAAACCAAAGAGCGAAAACATAATCTAATTCTAATTTTAAAATATGGCTTCCATCAGGTTAATGATGATTTCGCCAATTTCAAGTTTGCTCGTAGAGCATGCCGTTGTTCGGTGAGGTTTTGCTTTTTGTAAATTGATAGCGATTTACAAAAAACCACGCGGTCTACCGGGCCTTGACCCAAGAAGGGCTATGTACGCTTCAAGTTGAATTCTTCATTAACCATTCACTCATACGTTAGTTCACTGCACAATACGCTATCAATACTACACATTGAACAACAAAAATGAATAAATAATGAACAGCAAAACTTGAACGCATGCGGCCATCTTAAGACACGAACCGGAAGTCACCAGCGAAAACATATATATTTTTTTTTTATTTGACGTTGACAGATGACAGATGCATACCGAGTTTTATTAAGTTTTTTTTTAATAAGAAAACCGGCTAAAGTAACGGTTCCATTAAGTTCTGGTTTTGGTGTTGCCACATTTTAAAATGAGTATGTTTTATAAATTAATAATAAAATAAATAATCATCTCAGAAAATAAATAAAAACAGAGATTACTTCATCTTTTTAAGCAGAATTCAGAAAAGTAATAAAATGATAGTCTTAAAAATATGAAATGTTGTCAATTGTAATTCTACAAAGTAACCGCTAATAGGGGCGCTGTAATACTCTCCATACGAATCGGTTACGCTATCGCTTGCGAGTACAGTCACTTTAACTGTACTGATTTCTAACGGCTTGCCGATTTCAGGACGATTGGGCATCATGCTTTATTGCTATCTAACAAAACTTAAAACGAGATCTACCCGGACTTGCCCCGAGTTTTTGTTTAACGCCACTGGAGACCGGACAGTCGATGACCGTCTCGTGAGAAACTGGTAAGAAAGTGCCTAGAAGCGGGACAAGTACATGTGGTATGCTCTCGTTTCGGGGAATAAGATCCTTTTTGGTTCACTCAACCAAATAATATGTTATTTAGGTGGCAGAGATGAAGTCCAATTTCTGAATTTTTCATGCTGCGGTATTTCCCAATTTCCGTTTTTTTACGGAATCGTTTATGACCAAATTATCAATTTTACAAATTCCGAATTTTCCACATTCTTTTTATTCCTGATTCTGAATTTTCCAATTTGTGATATTTTACACATTTATTTCTTTTCCTGTTCGATTTTTGTCATATTCAGATTATTCCGCATTACTAAATTCACATATTATCATTTTGTACGCATGCGTGTTAGTCCATAATACATGTTTTGTATAGTAATCAATGAAGTTATAAGGGCAATAGGATCATCACGATCAAAACACTATTTTCCACGTGTTTTTTTTCATTACTTTATTTTAAAGGGAAATAATAAAGGTTTTTTCTTTATTTTATTAATGTTACTTTTACAATTATAGATTGTGCTAACTAGTTTTTTTCGAACAAGTAAGTACAGAGGAAAACAAAAATAGGTAGGTTTTTTTAATATGTAAAATAACTAAGGCAATCATTCTTCTGTAATTATATATGTACTAGCTGTTGCCCGCGACTTCGTCCGCGTGGAATCGTATCTTGAACAGTTTACATCTTTATTATATTATTTTCAGATCTAAACAATGTTGAAATTACTTTTCTTTTTTTGCAAGTTGATGACTTTGATGTTGGTTACTGTAATTCAACAAAAAATAAATAATAATTAATATTGAAGTGCTGCTCCCATACAATAAACGTGTTTTTTTTTGCCATTTTATACGTAATGGTACCGAACTTCGTACGCGAGTTCGACTCGCTCTTGGCCTCTTTTTATTTTTTTTTTCGGCTAAATTGCTCTAATTACGCGGAATCATTATGAACTCAGGTTTCAAGTCCCGCACTCAAAATAAATATTTGATCTTCAAACAAATTTTCAACCCCTTTTTCACCACCTTCTGGGCTGAATTTTCAAAAACGAACTCACTTTTCTTGTATTCTGATAATATGCCCTTATACAAAGTTTCAAGTCCTGCGCTCAAAAAAATGTTTGATCTCAATACAAACTATCAACCTCCTTTTTACCGCCTCAGGGGTTGAATTTTCAAAAACGCTGAAATTACTTTTTTTGATTTCTAATTATATGCCTTTATACAAAGTTTCAAGTCCGGCGCTCAAAAAAAGGTTTGATCTCCATTCCATCCCAAACATTCAACCCCTTTTTAGGGTTCCGTACCCAAAGGGTAAAAACGGGACCCTATTACTGAGACTTCGCTGTCCGTCCGTCCGTCCGTCCGTCAGTCTGTCACCAGGCTGTATCTCAAGAACGGTGATAGCTAGACAGTTGAAATTTTCACAGATGATGTATTTCTATTGCCGCTATAACAACAAATACTAAAAATAAAATAAAATAAATATTTAAGGGGGGCTCCCATACAACAAACTTGTTATAGATATATATATATAGGTACGGAACCCTTCATGCGCGAGTCGGACTCGCACTTGCCCAATTTTTCACCATCTTCAGGGCTACATATAATTTCAAAAACGCTGAATCACTTTTTTTGTATTCTAATAATACGCCTCTATTTAAAGTTTCAAGTCCCACTCTCAAAAAATTTTTTAATCTATATACAAACTTTCAACCCCTTTTCACCACCTTCAGGGCTGAATTTTCAAAAACGCTGAAATTTCTTTTCTTGTATTCTAATTATATGCACTAATACAAAGTTTAAAGTCCCGCGCTCAGAAAAAGGTTTGATCTCCATTCAAAGTTTCAACCCCTTATTTACCAGTTTCAGGGATGAATTTTCAAAAACACTTAAATCAGTTTTCTTTTATTTTATTTTAATACCTATTTACAAAGTTTCAAGTTCCTAGCTTAAAATTAAAATTGAACCCCGAGACAAACTTTCATCCCCCTTTTAACCCTCTTAGAGGTTGAATTTATAATGACGTTAAATTAATGTTATTTTGGTATTATTATATATGCCTTAGTCAAAGAATTTGTAATGGAATCAAACTTTCAACCCTTTTTAACCATTTTAGGGGACGAATTATTGAAAACGCTGAAATTACTTTCCTTGTATTTTAATTATATGCCTTTATACAAAGTTTAAAGTCCCACGCTCAAGAAAAGGTTTGATCTCCATACAAACTTTCAACCCCCTTTTTACCACCTAAGAGGATGAATTTTCAAAAACGCTGAAATCACTTTTGTTCCATTTTATTTGCATAACTTTTTACGAAGTTTAAAGTTCCTAGCTTAAAATTAAATTTGAATCCCAAGACGAACTTTCATCCCCTTTTTAACCCCCTTAGAGGTTGAATCTTTGACGACGTTAAATTAATGTTATTTTGTTATTATTGTATATGCCTTAATAAGAAGTTTCAAGGAATTTGTAATGGATTCACACTTTCAACCCCTTTTTAACCCTTTTAGCGGACGAATTTTTGAAAACGCTGAAATAACTTTTTTTGCATTCTAATAGTATGCCTTTACACAAAGATTCAAGTCCCGCGCTCAAAAAAATACTTGATCTCCATACAAACTTTAAACCCCTTTTTTACCCTTTTAGGGGTCGAATTTTTGAAAACGCTGAAATGACTTTTCTTGTATTCTAATAGTATGCTTTTACACAAAGATTCAAGTCCCGCACTCAAAAAATACTTGACCTCCATACAAACTTTCAACCTATTTTTTACCACCTTAGGGGATGAATTTTCAAAAACGCTGAAATTGGTTTTCTTTTATTTTATTTTAATATCTTCTAACAACGTTTCAAGTTCCTAGCTTTAAAAAAAACTTGTATCCCATACAAACTTTGCACCCCTTTTTAACACCCTTAGGGATTGAATTTTTCAAAATCGCTTCTTATCTCTAGCCCACGTTATAAAAGTAACCTACTGTGCAAAAATCAACTCTCTAACATTAGTAGTTTCGGCTGTGCGTTGATGAGTCAGTCAGGACTTCTTCTTTTATATATATAGATTAGATTTCTTATATATATATAGATATACCTATACTTATACTTTTTTTCCATTATACGATTACTTGAACCAACATAATTTTTGCAAACATTCTTCAACCGATATTAAACCTTTCAGTAAATCTTCGATATTTTTTTTGTATTTTTACGTCTTTTTTTATGTATTTCGATCGCCTTTTTTTCGGTTCAGCAAAAATTTGCTCATTTCTTACTTTCTTTGCGTAAAATTTAGCTTCGGACTTCAAAAATTGTATGTAATAAAAAAGGTTGCTCTTGCCGACCTTTTGGTTTAGACGACAGTGCCAACCTTCCAAGGCGTTCGTGGTTCTATGTCGCTCATTAGAACAACACCACATACTTCTGCAAATCTTGGTCATCCAATTTTTGTTGAAATATGATACAAATTTTTCCGTTGCGACATTCGGGTATATAATCAACGGGCAAAAGGGCTAAATTTGACGTAAGTCTTACAATTCGCCTGTATTGTTTATAATGTTTATCTTCCAGCATGCCTAATTTGTCAGCATTTTTCCATATAGCTTTGGAGAAATGAAAATAGCATCCCTTCACACGTACATCTGGAAAAACAGTCTTAACGGCGTTGATGATTGCAGTTTCCCAATCGCTTTTGAACAATAGTACATTACATCAGAGGCCGGGAAAATGAGGATTTCCGGCCGGATAGTGATACGAGGCCGGGAATCCGTTTTCACGACGAGGCATGTATAGTGCTTTTCTCAAACATACAATGAAATAAAAAAATATACTTCAAAGAATAACACTTAATATTGTTTGTCCGATATTTTCCGAATTTGACCGAATTTTAAAAATCAGATTTCAGATTCTGACTCAGGAGCTCCAAAAACCCCCGGATACCTAATTTCAGCCTCCTAGGACCAATTTGAAATTTTCTCCATACAAATCGTTTTTTTTTTCTATATTTTCCGAATTTGACCGAATTTTCGGACAAGATTTCAGATTCATATTTTTGAGCCCCGAGAGCCCCCCGATACCGAATTTGACCAAATTTAAAAAATCCGATTTCAGATTCTGACTCAGGAGCCCCAAAAACCCCCGGATACCGAATTTCAGCCTCCTAGGACCAATTTGAAATTTTCTCCATAAAAATCGTTTTTTTTCGACATTTTCCGAATTTGACCGAATTTTCGGACAAGATTTCAGATTCATATTTTTGAGCCCCGAGAGCCCCTCGATACCGAATTTAAAAAATCCGATTTCAGATTCTGACTCAGGAGCCCCAAAAACCCCCGGATACCGAATTTCAGCCTCCTAGGACCAATTTGAAATTTTCTCCATACAAATCGTTTTTTTTTCGACATTTTCCGAATTTGACCGAATTTTCGGACAAGATTTCAGATTCATATTTTTGAGCCCCGAGAGCCCCCGAATCCGAATTTGACCGAATTTTAAAAATCCGATTTCAGATTCTGACTCAGGAGCCCCAAAAACCCCCGGATACCGAATTTCAGCCTCCTAGGACCAATTTGAAATTTTCTCCATACAAATCGTTTTTTTTTTTGATATTTTCCGAATTTGACCGAATTTTCGGACAAGATTTCAGATTCATATTTTTGAGCCCCGAGAGCCCCCCGATACCGAGTTTTAGCCGCCTAGCACCAATTTGAAATTTTGAAAAAAAAAAGTCGCCATCTTGAATTTTTTTTTCCACAAGTGTCTAACAACCAACCTTTAAAAACAAAACCAGCCAGTGTGAATGACCTTGTTGTTGAAACAAAAAAAAAGTTACTTTGCAGGCCTAGGCCTGAAAAGCAGTATGAAATCCCTTTACAGTCCTCAAGAGTTGTTGCGCCCAAAAACCGATACTTCCGAGCCTATTATAAGGAACGCAAAGACAATATTTCATTGCATGTTTGAGAAATAGTACATTACATCAGAGGCCGGGAAAATGAGGATTTCCGGCCAAGTAGGTATATACGGCCGAGCGAGCGTGCGAGCGAGGCCGGATAGTGATACGAGGCCGGGAATCCGTTTTCACGACGAGGCATGTATAGTGCTTTTCTCAAACATACAATGAAATAAAAAAATATACTTCAAAGAATAACACTTAATATTGTTTGTCCGATATTTTTTGAATTTGACCGAATTTTAAAAATCCGATTTCAGATTCTGACTCAGGAGCCCCAAAAACCCCCGGATACCGAATTTCAGCCTCCTAGGACCAATTTGAAATTTTCTCCATACAAATCGTTTTTTTTTTTCGATATTTTCCGAATTTGACCGAATTTTCGGACAAGATTTCAGATTCATATTTTTGAGCCCCGAGAGCCCCCCGATACCGAATTTGACCGAATTTAAAAAATCCGATTTCAGATTCTGACTCAGGAGCCCCAAAAACCCCCGGATACCGAATTTCAGCCTCCTAGGACCAATTTGAAATTTTCTCCATACAAATCGTTTTTTTTTTCGACATTTTCCGAATTTGACCGAATTTTCGGACAAGATTTCAGATTCATATTTTTGAGCCCCGAGAGCCCCCGAATCCGAATTTGACCGAATTTTAAAAATCCGATTTCAGATTCTGACTCAGGAGCCCCAAAAACCCCCCGATACCAAATTTCAGCCTCCTAGGACCAATTTGAAATTTTCTCCATAAAAATGGTTTTTTTTTTGATATTTTCCGAATTTGACCGAATTTTCGGACAAGATTTCAGATTCATATTTTTGAGCCCCGAGAGCCCCCCGATACCGAGTTTTAGCCGCCTAGCACCAATTTGAAATTTTGAAAAAAAAAAAGTCGCCATCTTGATTTTTTTTTTCCACAAGTGTCTAACAACCAACATTTAAAAACAAAACCTACTTTTTGTCAAACCAGCAAGCTGTGTGAATGACCTTGTTGTTGAAACCAAAAAAAAGTTACTTTGCAGGCCTAGGCCTGAAAAGCAGTATGAAATCCCTTTACAGTCCTCTCGAGTTGTTGCGCCCAAAAACCGATACTTCCGAGCCTATTATAAGGAACGCAAAGACAATATTTCATTGCATGTTTGAGAAAAGATATTTTTACGTTAAATCTGTCTCTCAAGATGCGAAATACTTCTTCGTAAGTCGATTCTTTTTTGTTTGGTAGCAAACAGAAAAATATGGGAACTATAGAAGTAACTGCGCTAGTACTTCCGACGTCAACGTGAATCGAAAATAATTGCTCAAATGGTTTAGGAACGCTGCGAAAAGTCCCATCGGCGAGATATAATTCAAACTTCTTTGCTAACTGTAAGCAAGTGGGAGTTCCAAATATAAACATTTTGTTTTCTCCTTTTCCTTGGTATAGAAGGAAATCTTTTTTCAAGATATCAGGAATTTCTACCTCTTCCGTTGATTTGAATGTACATTTATTTACGTTGTAAATCTCTTTGCGTGCTGAGTACAACGGGTCCTTTATAGACGAAAACGGTGGCACTTCCGTGTTATTGCTGGAATCTGAATCGTTGTCCAATGTTGCCATACTGTCTTCGTATATTTTAGGAATTGATCCCCATTCAGTACGGCAACGTTTCTTGCAGGAATCGAGGGCTAGTGCAATTTTGTTTTTAGAGAAGTCAGGTATGCACGAATGAGGACTTTCTCGCAATATCGCAGTATTTCCGGAATTCATAGTCACAGTTGCATTACAACGTAGGCCCTTGCAGGCACAGCGCCATACATGTGTGCCGTTTTTATTTGTGGTATGAAAGTGATATTGGTAACCGGCCCTTAAAAGTTTATTTTTACCTTTTTTTCCTACTTCCACAAAACTAAACTCCACTTCCCCTGAACTCGTAGAAGCCATAATTCATCAATTTTTGTAAGATAAAATACACAAACCGTAATGTCGCACTCAAACAATATGAATTATGAATTATGTCATTTAGTTGACATTCATTTTATCATCTGTAGGTTATGGATTTATGAGAAGAGTTTGTACTTAATTAAACAGAATAAATTAAGACAGTACAACAGAAGTAAAAGTTGTATAATTTAAAATAATATAATAATGTTTTGATCGTGATGATCCTATTGCCCTTATAACTTCATTGATTACTATACAAAACATGTATTATGGACTAACACGCATGCGTACAAAATGATAATATGTGAATTTAGTAATGCGGAAAAATCTGAATATGACAAAAATCGAACAGGAAAAAAAATAAATGTGTAAAATATCACAAATTGGAAAATTCAGAATCAGGAATAAAAAGAATGTGGAAAATTCGGAATTTGTAAAATTGATAAAACATGCACATCAGCTTCCGAAAAGGCCCGCTTTCTGGCAATCTCCGAGAGGGAATCGGGTTATTGGCTACACGCGTACCCCTCGGCCAATTACGGGAACCTCCTGGATCCAAACTCTTTCCGTTCTGTCGTAGGCCTGCGTCTCGGGGCGAATATCGTAGAACCGCACCGCTGCCATTGTGGTACACTCGTCACTCGGTTGGCCCACCACGGACTCTCATGTTCAAAGAGTGCTGGTAGACTGTCCCGCCACTCCTGCCTCAACGACATCATTCGCCGGGCCCTGGTGAGCGTCAGCGTGCCAGCCACTTTAGAGCCAAATGGCCTGTCGCGTGACGATGGCAAGAGGCCCGACGGAATGACCCTCGTGCCCTGGCAACAGGGACGGCCATTAATATGGGACTCCACATGTGTGGATACCCTAGCGCCGTCCCATTTGGGCACGACGTCGTTGAGGGCAGGTGGAGCGGCTGCTGCGGCAGAGACAGCCAAGCGCCGCAAGTACGCAGCTCTCGGTGATAGCTACGTATTTGCGGCGTTTGCCGTGGAGACCTTAGGACCGTGGGGACCGGAAGCAACTAAGCTTTTCAAAAAGCTTAGTTACTTACTTATCCGGTCCTCCGGTGATCGTAGGGCTGGCTCGTTCCTCGCCCAACGCATTGGCATTGCCATCCAGCGAGGTAACGCGGCCAGCCTCATGGGCACCCTACCTAATGGTAGCGACATAGGTGATATATGTACATATAGTTTAGGTCCCAATAATTTAAGTTAGGTTTAATTAGATCATAATTTAAGTTTGTTAAGGTTTAGTTATATACTTTTAATTTTATATAAAACTAGTCAAAGTATTATGTACTTCAGTGATATGGATCGCCATCTTGTATTTTACGCTTTTCAAAGTAGAATAATAATAAGGTAGGTACAGTAGGGGGTTTTACTAGTTTTATTAAGGAACCCGAAAGTGTTTGGTAATGGCGGTGGGAAACTGTAAATTTGTGATATATCGGTAACCAGAACACATTTTAGATACATATTGGTGACTTTAATTATTTGGTCATAAACGATTCCGTAAAAAAACGGAAATTGGGAAATACCGCAGCATGAAAAATTCAGAAATTGGACTTCATCTCTGCCACCATCTTTTATTGGTTTTTGTGCTAGTACTATATTGTTAATTGTTATGAATTGTATTGTTGTTGATGCCCCAAATTACAAAACTGTCAATGCAAACCCATTGAAAAAGTTGACTGTGTAACATATCTTGGAGTAAAAGTAGACACCACATTTTCATGGCACTATCACATTAATTATATCTGTGGCAAACTAAGAATACTTCTAGGAAAATTTTACCACCTAAGCTTTAAAGTGCCAAATAATATTTTAAAATGTCTATACTTTGCAATAGTAGATTCTATATTGGGATATGCTCTGGATTGCTACGGACTCACATTTAAATCCTTAATAGACAAATTAGAAGCACTACAAATAAGATTTCTAAAATTAATAGTGGACAAAAAAACTAAAAATAAATGTAATGGTAATTATTTCAAGCTATTTAAAATTTGTAATATACTCCCCGTTAGTTTAAAACATAAATATCTTTTAGCAGTAAACAACCATGGCAATCGAGAGCATAACCCAATACAAATAGAACATAAGCATGGAACAAGGTCGGTATCAGCGGGCAAATTTGAGGTGCCAAGGGTCAGGAACTATTATGGAGATAGAACATTGAGCAAAAGAATTCCCTACATACTCAATAGTTTGCCCGAAAATATCCGACATGAGCCGAATAAGTCAAAATTTAAAAAATGCTTAAAAATGCATCTGTTACAGACACTTGAGTGATAAAGTTGTGTATTCAAAGTATCACTCAAGTGTTTAGCAATAAATAAAATTTGTTGAAATTATTATAGAGACTCACACCTGCAGTCAAACTGTACAAACAGTTTTGCAGGGAACTGTATATATTTAAGTTGTATACTTTAATTAATAAACAACAACAACAAAAAAAAAAAAAAAAAAAAAATGAATAAAATTTAATATAATTCAAAATACAGGAGATAGCTCAAAGCGTGACGTGTTGTCCTTTAGGATTGACATTAAAACTGTGAGGAAGTATCTAAAGACCTAGATCAGAAGACTCTGCCTCTGTGCGATGGTGTGATATGGTGAAGCCTGGTTTGGTTCTATTTCCCACAAGCGCAACCTGAGAGTTCCGGAAATTTCCTATTTTTGTATGGAAAATGAGTAAAATTTCCAGAAACTTTCAAAAACGGCACTACACGGTAGTGTAGTGAGACACCAACAAGCATCGCCTCTCTTCATCGACTCTCTCTCGCATCTTAAATTGTAGCGTTTTCCTGGTTGCGTCCTCAGCTACTGCCTCGGAGCCCGGGGTCTCTCTTCATGGACGGATGCAACATTTAGGTGCAAGCCAAAGAGAGACATAGGATGATAACAATTCAATTCCTGGCTACTTTTAAAGCCTTAAAAGTGAATAATTCAACAGATAATTCAAATTGAAAATATGAACTCAGTTCAGCAACACCAATTTGAAAAAAATGCACACTATCGCGAACTATCAGAGACCAGGAGTCCGAGGTCACATAATAATAAGCATATCACACGACCGTTATCTATTGACACGGCTACAACAAGTGCCTGGTATCGTTTGTTTGCTTCTCTTATCGCAAAGTTCAATGATAGTTTCGCCTTGCGTTTGACCAGATTTATCCACAAAATACTTAAAAATAATCAG
Organism: Apotomis capreana; assembly: GCA_947623375.1. NCBI lineage: Eukaryota > Metazoa > Arthropoda > Insecta > Lepidoptera > Tortricidae > Apotomis > Apotomis capreana. The sequence continues at coordinate 7,119,112 of OX392518.1, forward strand.
ATATTAACAAGTACTCCCATGAGCCAAGAAGCCCAGAAGGCTGTCTTGCCACACTTGAATGTCAATACTGATTCTTTGTGCTAGGAAATCGCCAGCCCTCTGGCCAACCCGATGCTTCCGACCTTCTTAAAATATTTTAAAGAGGGCTGTCGCGCTCCGCCATTACGTTGCCATCTTGAATGCCTTCGAAATTAATCATTTCAAAATCTGGACCCCAAAAACCCAGAAAACGACACTCTATCGACACACCAAACTGCGTGACAATCATAGCCAATTTCATATGCCAGTAATGCCATTATGGCCATCTCTCCCTCCCTCAAACTCGGGCGTAACAGTGTATGGTATTCCATTCCATTACTCCCGTGGGCATAATGTTGAACCTATCACCCACATGGCCTACGTATAATGACCCTAGTTAAGTACGTAAACAGGTCAAAGAATCAAAACTCCTGGTATTGGCACACGTGTAAAGTGTGCAAGAAGTGTTTGATATCAGCTCATTTATCTCGGGGTCACTTAATACTTTATATATCTATCAGTCGCCAGTTTGGTGCTATGGCGCCAATGGGTTAACGGTCAAACGTGCACGAGTCTGGAGGTGATAAGATTGTGACTTTTTTATACCTGAGGAAATGAGTTTTTTTAACGTACCGCTTTTCACTGGGGACACTGATTCTTGTCCCACTTTCTCTGTGTGACCCGAATATCCATTTGGCCCGACAACGGCTGTTATGGCCCATGATTTCGGGCGGCCAGTGGAACAGCGGCTGTGGCCGTCAGCGATACGTCGCGCTCGGACCTTCCGCTTCCACCTATGGCCGCCACTCGCCACTTCTCTGGTCATGTGAAGTCGTAGGCGTAGACTCAGTCAATGGTAGGTTGGTTTCCCTCGCTGGCGCACTAGTTCTGACTTACCTCTGACATCTTACCCTGTTTCCTGGCCATGGATCAGGAATTAAATGAAAGAAACATATTGCATAAGAGGTTTAAAAGTGCAACCAATCAGATGATAGAAGAATCTAGTCACCAAATGGAGATCGATCAGGATCGCTCACGCTCCGCCTATAGCTCCGATCCGCGGGCACTCGGGCCGTACCCAGGACCCGAGGCTACAAATTGGGTCGCGGCAGTATTCGGTGGCCCGAATTCCCATTTATAAGCCGTATACCGCAGCGCAGTGAACTGTGCGTATCACGCTTTGATGAGTTTTACGCTTGATAATTCTGTGGCTTGGATATATTGCTACGATTATACACATATTTTTGATATACTTACTACTACGTCAAATAAATCTAAATTCGGCTACATATGAAAGAAATTTAAAAACAAGCATAAAGCCACAAAGTTCCAAAAAGGCGTTTTATAGAATCAGAAAAGAAACGAAGATATATTTTTCTATTTATGATTTGGTTCTAAGGATTGACCAATGCCACCGACATATTTTTCTAAAAAGAGAAGGTAGGTTCTGAAGTCATAGTGTAGGTACACCTATATATTTTTATTCTTTTTATTTTGATACGTCCGTTATACACTTCAGATAGCTTTTGTGACAATATTGACGGCGACGTCAGTCATCGCAGTACATTTTATTATATTTAAGGCTATAATTATAAATTTCATTGTAGTAAGATGACAAATGTCACAGCCACAAAGCCACCAGAAACCTGAAAACTACTATAATAAAGTTAAGTAAGTACCCACTTTTCATTTTTATTTCAAGTAAGTAGGTACCCACCCAACTTTCAGTTCTTGGCACTGACTCAAATAGGCAGCTATTTCGCGTGACCTTACACATCGTCTAGTGTTTATGCCTCAGGTATAATATAGTTAGGAATCCGATTCGAGAAACCCCACTGATAAAGTATGGCAAGTAATTTAACCTTTTGACCGCCACCGTACCGTACTCATGTCACGATTCACGACATTAAGCCACGGACGCCAACGTCGTCGACTGACGTATAAATTTCAATGATTATATACTTGGTAATTCAAACCGCTACTATTGTATTGTTTTTGCTATGGTGTCAGTGCCACGGTGACTAACTTCACTGCTTAGCGTTTAAAGGGTTAATCAAATAGCAACACAAATTGTTGCGAAGTGCCTACTTGTTATCCTAGAAGTTAAAATTTACTGGTGTGATAAAATTTATCATAAATCTTGCAATAAAGATTATTATGTTGGGAAAATACTCGAGAAGCTATATTTTCTGGAGATATTGCTATTTTGCGTCATGCGTGAAGTCATGGTGGCAATTTATTTATCTTTATTATGGTTTACAGTAGTCCTCGATTGTCCAATTTTCGCTTCGCGAGGAGAAGATCTCACTACCTGGCGAAGGCGAGACGAAAAACTTTAGACAAACCAAGGGCGGTTATTCGTAAAGCCCCAGATTTCATTTTTATGGTACAAACCTGCACACTACACCTGCGATCTGGGACATTCACAAATGCACCGCCCTCGGTATATAATGTACTATTGAAGACTATTAAATCACATTTTTCGGAACGGATGAAGTGATTATCTTAAATTTACCTTGTACGATTTACATAAACAATTGGGGACTTTCTCATTTAGGTTCGGGTACCGGCAGGTAAAAGTAATTTCTGCATATTGTCGAAATCCGATGTTGCTCTCTCTGTGAAGTTTGTATACCAACACAACAGGGTTTTTATTAATTCATGTCGCCCGAGGACGCCACAGTGTGGAAATCAAGACACCTGTTCAGGACCTCTTCAACAGCGGTGCAAGTTGGTTATTGCATGGTATATTTCTCTTCTATTGTTTTTTAAAATTGTCTCCGAACGTTATAGACCCTACACCAACTCAATGTCTGTTTAGCCCTATGGTTGACTGGTAGAGAATGCCTTGTGGCATTAAGTCCGCCATTTGTACTAGTTTCATCAGTGCCATAAAGTTTAAATAAATAAATAAATACTTCGCCTCGGCCAACTGTGGGTCAACTTCGCGAGTAGTGCAGAGATAGGGATACAGTCGAGCAATCTGTACAAATGTGAAAAAAACTATAATACGAAAAAAATATACGTAAAAAATGAGGTAACCTCTGGAAATTTAATGCTCTCAATTACCAAAACATAACAAACTAGTGGCTATATATACTTATCGAACCTACTCACAAAATTTCATAAGAATCGGTTGAGAAATGTGGCCTGTAGGCGAGAACGGCCGGAAATCCAAACAACCAACCAACCGAACATATGAATTAAATTTTGGTGAAGCTGAAACAGGCGCTACGCTCGCTCTGCCAATTAAATGTTGTTTTACACGCCATAAGACCCGTTATTGTTGTGATAAATCAAATATATTTTGTCAAAACTTATATCTCTGTCTATGTGTGTGAAATAAAAATCAATTTTAAAATACAAAATTGTTACTTACTTTTAATCCCAGATAACAATTAAAAAAACATCAACCGTGTAAAAAACATTTAACTAAATAAAAAACTAATCCGCTCACATGTTCTGCAAGCAATAGGTATTATAATACTAAAAAAGTAATGTTTGTCTTTAAGAAAATCGGTCATAATAGACTCATTTCTAAATACATATGTATTTCTAATCTTCAACTGTATACTAAAGTATAAAAGAATGATTTTTGAAGTAAGATTTTAACGAGTTAAGACTATTAAACATACATCTCAAGCTGATGATTCTAATAACAAAACAAAAGAATGAAGTTTTAGAAAACAATTTCGTTTTAATGAACTTTGCTTTGCCAATCTACTCAGTTAATGCAAGTTTTACATTTTCACACCGTTGGTAAAGAGACATGAATACTTGGTTGTTATGGTACACTGTATAAGCCTAACAATTGTCAGTCTTGCCCGAGGATAGTGGCGCTACAAACAGCTTTCATATGGCAATTAAGTGCATACGTCATATATTTGCATTATAAAACGTCAGGTGCGATTTGTCAAGGATTTGTGTTCAACTAAATTCACAAATTTCCCGGAACGCTGCAAAATCCTTTGTTTTTCTTACGAAATAAATACTTAATCCTATGGAAAAAAAACTTGACTTTCGTCTGGATTTATTATGCAAAAATTTAAGTTTGCGTAAAATTTAGTCCTGTTTCCTCTTTATTTACATCAGTGACATTCACTGAGTTTCACTTTCAATGTCAGTTACCAAAAATTTGTTGTTGTTAGAAAAAAAAATAGTACCACTAATATCCGCAATATGGTGTGAGATGAAAAGTTATCCTTGACCATTATTACCTTAACTTAACCAAGGTTCTAGACTACTCGCGAACTTGACAGAGGTTGGGCGAATATGATAATGTGGAGAGGTACTTTGCTAGAGGAAGTAATACTTCGGTCAACCTTGACTTGGTCAATTTCGCAAATAGTGTAGACCGGGGTAACAATATTCACTGAAATTGTAATGCCAAAAAATGCTGTAAATTGCTGTAGGATCACTCAATAATACTTAGTACTTTACAATTTCACAGCTGTCCATAATTATGCCAGACAGCAGACACTTTAAGCTTAGACCTTCCAACATTGAACAATCATTTACGGAGTCAAAGTGGATAGCTCATTTTATATACAAACTCAGGGGCGGCTTGTGGATTCTAAAAGGCATCTCTTTAATTGTGTCTAAGGCGCCTAGGGTGCCACACAATGAATGATTCACTCACGGCACTTATATTCCTAAGGCCCTCCATGATCAAACTTTGTTACGAATCAATTAAACTTATGTTTAAAATACAAGATGATTAATTGGACCTTCAAGTCAATTCATTCCATTCAATTCATTAAGAACTTATAGTCAAATGTGAGTGTGCGTGTGTGTGTGTACATTTGATATTTTATATGTTTGATATTAGTTATGAAATGTATTTGCATAATCCTATTTGTTTTTCTGTATCTTCTCCAGAAGCAGTTCCAGTCTGCCCGTCATCACCGGCTGCCCCTTCTTAGTCTTCTTACTCAACTTCTTAAATTTCTCCTGCTTCTTTCTCTTGTACTCTTGCATTTTCTGCTTTTTCTCCTCTATTACCTTCTGCTTCTGCTGTTGCTTCTCTAACTTATCTTGCTTCATCTTTTCATGTTTTTCTCGAGGACTGAGAAAAGGTTTCTTCCTCTCTTTTTCAGCATTTTCTTTCTCTATCATGTCTGGATGTTTGACAAACCGGCCAACTACATCTTGTCCGTCGGTTGCATCTTGATCAAATGTTTTCGGTTTATATGTTCCTGCACCTTCATCATTTTTTAGATCTTTTTGGAGGTTTCTGAGCAGTCTCTTCTTGCGCTGTTCTTCCCACTGATCAAGTTTGTATTTTTTGCTGTATTTTTTTAATCTATAAGTTTTTTTATCAAATGGTTTCTTCTCATCATTACTGTCTTGCTTTATAGTGCGGGTTTTGTCAAAATTCTGTTGCCTCTTCCCTTTGAAATCCGGTTTCTCTTGAGAATCTTGTGGTTTCACTTTATTATTAAACTTATTCCCATTTTGTTGATTCTTGCCCGGCAAGAAGAAGGAGTCTTGCTTCTTAGAGTGTTCCATGTCTTAATTTAAACCTCAGACCTATAATGAAATGAAAAAGCGTGCGTATGAGTTAAGTAAAATAACAACAATACTTTAATGTCATGCCATGTCTCACTAAATATTAACTTGTTACAAAATGTAACAAACTTATCTATATTTTAGTGATGTATTATTCAATAATATTAATTATTGGATAGGTTATACGATAAAAAGAACTTACTGTTGGTTTTTTAAATATTAAATAATATGTAAACAAATTTACATGTAACATAATCATGAAGTCATGAAAAAACAACATTTATGTAGAAACACGCTTTTTCATTACACAACATAACAGTACATAACATAATATTTAAAACTGGATACAGCTCTAATAAGAATATATTATGGAAAACTGTACATAATTTTTGATACAATCTATGTTTTCTTGTGGACTTCATGAATTAAATGACCATAAACTATTACTATTAAATAGAGTTAGTATATTTTTGGAACTCCTACTACACTATTTCTTATCATATTGTTTAGGTTGGTGACGGTCTACAAGATAAACCATCAAAATAGTTATTTTTTATAATTTTATACGACATTTTTATATGATACAAACTTCACAGAGCATTGAGCGTAGTATCTAGATATTTCTTTCCTTGAAAAATTGCCAAGAGCCACTCTGTGTGACGTAAATTTCGTCACAACATACAAGCGAATGATTCAAAACCATTGACTGAAATTTGACTACAATTAGGTGCTAAATCATGTTTAATTAGTGACGAAAGCGTTCAAAGTGTCTCATTTAGTTTTAATACCAGTTTATTTCAGTTTTTGACAACGTAATTAGTATGTTTTACATCGTTTTTTGATACCAGCTGGAGCTTAAAGGGCAAGAGTTATACACGAGATTCACATCAGATAAGATGATATGATGCCTAAAATAACAGTTTTGAGTATAAATAAGTAGAAACTTACCAAATTAAGCCACCCACTGGGTAGGCTTTGAAGTATCGGCGGAATCTTGATAGCTTAGTTGCACTTGGCACGAAAAAACTTAACCACGATTAGAGATTTTAAATCACGGTTTTTCGTATGAAAAACTTTATCGACCATGCCCTAATGTGATTTTTAAGATCAGTTTTCACACGAAAACGTGATGAACGTTTCGCAAAAATGTCACAAAAGGAGCGAGTACGGAAATCGCGCACACTACGCCATCTACAACTTCTACGTCATTCACAGCGATCGATGAAATGGAACATGCGCGTCAAGAAAATCTAGGTTTCCTTCCCACAATCTTAAATATTACTTTTATTCTGATTCAGTAACTTTTAATATATTTTGACCGGACTCATTCTGGTTTGTTTTGCTCTTTAAGACGAAAAGAATGACTGCGAAAAACAACATAATACATGACTGCAGCGTATAATGGAACGTTAACAATATGTTGGCAATAGCGCCCTCTATTGTTACTGTTACACAAAACAATCAATGCTGTGATAGTTTTCAACGAAAGATGGCTCTTCAATGCCTTCAATCCAAGGAATAATCTTGACTCGGCAGTAAATTGAAAATAATTCTACTTACATCTTGAAACGACGCTAGTATTTTCCTGCTACTAAGACTGTAGCGAACGCAACGTAATGTTTCGCACGAGTATTCCGAACTCCTTGTATCGGAACGTTTTGGTGAGTGGCCGCTGCGCGCGGTTTTTAAAAAGGTTGAGTAGTGTCACTCTTGACGGCTCATTATTATCGGTTTGCACTTTCTTATGGAATGTTTTTTTTATGTTATTTTTGTTAATTATTGTGACAAATAAATATAGTTCATTCATTCAAAAAAAAACGTAACCTAGCAACGAGGCAACACAAAAATAATTTTTCTCCCGATCTTTTTTGTGAATATAATTGAAATACCAATTTTTCTGCGTTATAATACATTTCAACGAAGTGTATTTATTATTGATATCGTTCCTTTTTACATGGAGTCGGCAGCGCGGGCCTGCTTGCTGAGCATAGCGCTCCGTCCGCTGCGACATATGTCAAGAAAATGTTGTCAAGCTATATTTACACAACAAAATGCGATCATTCCACTGAATAATTATCGTAAGTAGTTTATGAGCCGACGAAGCTGCTTTTTCTTAAAAACTTGTGAATATCTCCAGTGCATTCCACCAGTGCATATCTTCAGTGCGATCAGTGTTCTTCGCTCAGTGGCAGTGTATTTTTATATCCTTTTTATTTTGTTTTTGTAGTGATAAGCTTATTGTTCTTTGTTTTTTTCTATTAACGTGTGTGGATGCAATCTGCGACTCAACCGGTTGGTAGCACGTCATCTAGCCATATTTGCCAAAGCAACAAATCTTTTAAATCAATCAAAGGTTTAAACATACATGTATCCAAAACTCACAGACGCTGTCTCAGCCAGAATGCTGTGCCAGTACTCAATCACCATCTTACTCCTCCTTCCGCCACCACTCAACCATCCACCCCATTCCACCTTCAACTCAGTAATCTTAAGAACCATGTTCCGGTAGTTAAACGGATTCCTCGCGGCGCTAGAATCACCGTCGCGACTCATCTTTCAAACTTAATAAATAAATGCGCCGAGGATAACGGCATTGACGACTGGCATAACCTTTTGCTTTTCGCCTTTCATGTCCTCCATGCTCACGATGATGGTTCTTCTATATCATTCACTCATAAAATTAAAAATAACTGCTTAAGACATTCCACACCGCCCATAGTTCCAAAAGATTTCTCTACATCGTTTAATCGTCGCAAAACCGTAGAATCTAAAGTGAGTGATGGTGATCTGAAAGGCGCCGCTAGTCTCCTTTTTAGGGTTCCGTAGCCAAATGGCAAAAAACGGAACCCTTATAGATTCGTCATGTCCGTCTGTCTGTCTGTCTGTCTGTCTGTCTGTCCGTCTGTCCGTCCGTATGTCACAGCCATTTTTTTCCGAAACTATAAGAGCTATGCTGTTGAAACTTGGTAGGTAGATGTATTCTGTGAACCGCATTAAGATTTTGATGCAAAAATAAAAAAATAATAATAAATATTGGGGGCTCCCCATACTTAGAACTGAAACTCAAAAATTTTTATTTCATCAAACACATACGTGTGGGGTATCCATGGATAGGTCTTCAAAAATGATATCGAGGTTTCTAATTTTTTTTTTTCTAAACCGAATAGTTTGCGTGACAGACGCTTCCAAAGTGGAAAAAAGTTGGTCCCCCCCCTCTAACTTCTAAAATAAGAAAATGAAAAATCTAAAAAAAACATATGATGTACATTACTATAAAAACTACCAACGAAAATTGTTTTGAACGAGATCTAGTTAGTAGTTTTTTTAATACATAACTTTGCACCTAATTTATATGGGGCGCTTTACATACCAGGTGCAAACTAAACTTAACCACTTAGGGATGGAAAGTGTTTGTACGGAACCCTCGGTGCGCGAGTCCGACTCGCACTTGGCCGGTTTTTCTAATGACGTGCTATCTCCCGATACCCCTGACACCCTTTCGGCCCTACAGTCTAAACATCCCCCAGGTCCTCCATTACCATATTTTTTCGACCAACCAGCGGCAAACCAGGCCTGCCTCCAAATAAAAAATAGAGACGTCATCGAAGGAATTTCATTTTTCAAAATCGGTTCCTCCGCAGGCCTGGATGGCCTTTCATCCCAACATTTGAAAGATTTGACGTCTCACTCCGTGGGTGATGCGGGCGAGCGCCTAGTTGAGTCACTTACTAAATTAATCAATAATATGTACTTGGGTAACGTCAACCCATCAATAGTTCCAATTTTATACGGCGCAAACCTCATCGCTCTCACCAAAAAGGACGGAGGGGTGAGGCCAATCGCTGTTGGTTCCACTCTCAGACGCCTCGCCTCCAAAATTGCAGTAAGATACATAGCTTCAAAATTACAAACTCTTTTCGAACCAATTCAACTCGGTTTTGGGACCAAAGGAGGTTCTGAGGCAGCCGTCCATGCCTTGCGTACATTCCTTTCCAACGAACCTTGCGATATTTTGGTCAAAATTGATGTGAAAAACGCCTTCAATTCAGTAAACAGAGACGTCTTGCTGACTGAAATTAAAAACAATGTTCCAGAACTCTACAATTACCTCCTGCACTGTTATGCAGAGCCCTCAAATTTAATGTACCGCAAAAACGTTATATCCTCTGAAGTAGGCGGTCAGCAGGGCGATCCCCTCGGGCCAGCAATTTTCAGCTTAGCTATTAATCCTTTTATTCAAAATTTAAAATACAAATTCAATGTTTGGTATCTTGACGACGGAACCCTAGGTGGTGACTTAGACACCGTGCTGATTGATCTCGAAACAATCAAAGCTAAATTTCTGTCCATGGGCTTAGAGCTCAATTTCAGCAAGTGCGAACTTTTTATCCAAAACCATGCACTAAATGTTCAAGACATAAAACAAAAATTTGATGCCCTTACACCGAATATTAAAATTGTTGACAGAAACTCACTTTGCCTCCTAGCGTCCCCTATTTTTGAAGAGTCTTTCTCGAACCATATTCTTAAGTCCATTTCTAAATTCAAAAACTATGAAAGTCGTCTTCTTGAAATTAGCCCTCATTACGCAATTTCTATTTTAAAATTCTGTCTTTTCGTCCCAAAATTCACCTACGTGCTTCGCTGCTGCCCTTTCTCTAAATTCCAAAATGAATTATTGCAAATGGACGTTTTAATCAAAGCAAACCTAGAATCCATTCTGAACATTCAGCTCAGCGAAAAGTCCTGGTCCCAAGCGTCCCTTCCCATTCGCTTTGGTGGTATAGGGACGCGCAAAATTTCATCCATATCCGCACCAGCTTTCTGGTCTTCCGTCCACAGCTCTGCAGACCTCATAGGTAAAATTCTAAAGGCCGGTCCTTTAAACTATGAGACTGCGGGCTTAACGGAGGCCAAAAGAGCATGGTCAATTGCTTGCCCGGGTAAGGATATCCCCCAAAATTTAAAATCGCAAAGGGCCTGGGATGACATCATGTCTAAATAAAAAAAAAAAAATAAAAAATAAAAATAAAAAAAAATGTATTTATTCATTAACACGATTACATCGACATAACAGTGTTTGATGCCCCTTTTTAAGTATTGACTACCTGTGCTAAGGGGCACCGCTCTTCCTTAGGTGGTAAATTATAAGTATCGCGTTACAGTTACACCTTAAAAATAATATTCAAATAAATACAATTTAAATTGAATATTAGCAGTGAAATAAGATTCAAAAAACATAAATTAACTTAAAAAAAATCTTCTAACAAGTTATAACTAAAAATTAAAAATTAAATGAATAATTAAAAATTAATTACCATTTCGTAACTGAATTGTTATTTGTTATTAAAAGCACATAAGTACCTAGTTTTGTAACAAGTTTTCTGTATCATTATAGTCAAGAGATTTTAGCCATTTATTTATTAAGTCTTTGCATTCATAGTACGGTAGAGGGTAAATATTTAGTTCTTTGTTGATAATATTATACAGTTTTCTTGATTGTATAGTGTATTGTCTACTTGCAAATGCTGTATTTGTGAAGGTGGTAGGGACTATAAGGTCTTTTCGCCTTCGATTTTGCGTGTCTGGAAAATACGGAAAATATTTATGTAGTCTTAAAACCACACACAAGATATACAGTTGCCTTACAGTTAATAGATCGGATAGATTATATAGCTCTATAGTGGGATATCTGAAAGGCTTAAAATGCATTACTTTCAATAAAGATCTCTGTGCTCTCTCTAATTCTAACAATTTGGTTTTAGTTGTGCCTCCCCAAACAGGTATACAATATATAATAATCGATTGAGCCAAGGCTATATACAATCGTCGGAGAAGTTCTTTACTTGCGATGTGCCTAAGATTCTTAAACAACCACATTAGTTTTCTAGTTCGGGTCATGATCAGTTCTATATGTAAGTGCCAAGTAAGGCGCTGATCTACTATGATACCCAAGTACTTGGTGCTCTCTACTTTAGTTATTGTTGAGCATGAGCAATTTGAATTAGTTAGGTAATTGCAGGTATGGATACGGATTGTAAAGTTATTTTCTGGTTGTGTGCGATTATAATTTGTAAAACATATAAAGTTGGTTTTGGCTGTATTTAACGTGAGTAGATTTAAGTTTAACCAGGTTGCAATCTTAGAAAGGCCCTCTTCTGCATAGTCCTTTAATTCATCCCATGAATTGCCCGAGAAAACTACTGCTGTGTCATCTGCGTATGAAAATATATGACCTTCATTAATTTCCATGGCGCAGAGTTTATTTATATAAATTAAGAATAAAGTCGGTCCAAGGACACTCCCTTGAGGGACGCCAAATGTTACATCAGTATTATTGCTAATGAAGTTTCCTATCTTTACTTTTTGCTTGCGTTTTTGGAGGTAACTTTGTAGTAACTTTAGAGGAGTGTCTCTTATTCCTATGTTCTGTAACGTGTCAATTAGAGTAGATATAGAGACGGTATCAAAGGCTTTCTTGAGATCTAAAAATACTGCTAGGCATTTCTTGTTTTTGTCTACTTTATCAACTATTAGAGAGGAGAGTGCCGTTACGGCATCTTCAGTTGATAATCCTGGTCTGAACCCTAAATTAACGTATGATTCCCTTTTAAAACACAGCAGCGGTCCAGAACGAGCCAGACTTTTAGCGGCAGGTGCCATAGAAGCAGGCCATTGGCTCCAGGCATATCCATCCACCAATACGGGAACTTTTTTGGAACCCGACACTTTCCGCATAGCCACCTGCCTGCGTCTTGGAGTTCAGATTTGTGCCCCACACAAGTGCCCCTGCGGCAGTGAAGTCGATTCACTGGGACACCACGGACTTTCCTGTCAGAAAAGCGCCGGCCGCTTCTCCAGACACGCCGCCCTCAATGACACAATCCGCCGTTCGCTTGCCACCGTCAACGTGCCGGCCATATTGGAACCACCGGGCATCGCACGTGACGATGGCAAGAGACCCGACGGAGTGTCGTTGATTCCGTGGAAATTGGGCCGGGTGCTGGTGTGGGACGCCACCTGCGTAGACACACTGGCCCCGTCCCACCTCCACGGAACATCGGACAGGGCGGGGGCGGCAGCAGAGGCGGCCGAAAAATTAAAAATTAATAAATATAGGGGTCTCGGTCCCGAATATAATTTTGTTCCTTTTGGGGTCGAGACCTTAGGTCCGTGGGGTCCCAGTGCCCACAAACTGCTAAATGAAATTAGTATAAGGCTCATTGAGTCCACTGGTGACCGAAGAGCTGGCAGCTTCCTCGCACAACGCATCAGCATTGCGATTCAGCGAGGAAATGCTGCCAGCGTCTTCGGGACTATGCCGCGGGGGCACAGTTTTGTAGATTTATTTTAGCTTAATTTAATTTACTTTATTTTAGATTTTAGTTCTTTAGGTTTAATTTGATTTTAATTGTCCATTTATATATTTTGTTATGATTTATTAAATTATTGTTGATTCATTACATATGTTGTTTGTTCAACTACGTAATTCTACAAGACCTTTTATAAAATCGAATTTTACATCTATCGAAATCACGTTTACTTCGCACACAGTTTAATGACATTTTAATATTGTCATATAATGATTGTCACGAAAACAATCAGTGGATTTTAATTTTGCATAAAAAGAATATCCGACTATTCTCTCAAATGTCGTTATGAACTTTAATAATTATGACCAATAAAATATATTAGATTAGACACAGTTTTTTTTTTCAAATGACCATTATTGTGAGGTATCGAATTTATAATGTTAGTATGAGTATTTACTGTTCCGTTGATTAATTCTTATGTACGTCAACCATAACCAATTTGAATACTAGGCCATTTCGTACCTTTGTCACAGTGAACGTCAATATGAAATAGAGCTGGGCGTTTTTTTCTGTAACAGTTTCGAGAAACCGTTTCTTATAAAGAAACGGAGTAACGGTTTCTTGCCATACCTGATAACAGTTTCTTTAAAACCTGCTACTAAGACGTAGCCGATACCATTGTGTTAGCTAAATTTTCTCAAAACACAAAAAAAACGATTCTTGATTAAAAGTAGTTTTACAATAGCTAACTAAACATTTTATGAAAAACTAGTTCTTGAAATAGCGTTACACCTAGTAACTAATGAAACCATGCCCTAATAAAGAAAGTGTTTTTTAAGTAACTTGTTTTCGAAACGGTTACCTACTTGTCAAAAAGAAACGGTGACGTTTCGTTTCATCGAAAACGCGTAACGACCCAGCTCTAATATGAAAGCCGCTTGAAATCTCTCTTTTTTTTTAATTATGCATTTTGTTTAAAAGTGTTTATGACAATTGAACGGCACCCATTTCAATGACAATATCTAAGGTATTTGTAAAAACCGGCCAAGTGAGAGTCTGAATCACGCATCGAGGGTTCCGTACAAATACTTATGACATCCCGCCTTACCTGTCCGAGTTAAGTTTGCACCTGGTATGTATGGCGCCGGATACAAATGAGGTGCATCGTTAACGCAACGTCCCTTTTTTAGGGTTCCGTAGTCAACTAGGAACCCTGATAGTTTCGCCATGTCCGTCTGTCTGTCTGTCTGTCCGTCCGCGGCTTAGCTCCGTGATCATTAGTACTAGAAAGCTGGAATTTGGTATGAGTATGTGTATGTATCACGCCGACAAAACGGTAAAATAAAAACTAAAAAAAAATTTTTTTTCGAATACCTCCCGTACACCTAAAGTGGGGGTGATTTATTTTTTTGTTCCAATACTAGTGTGTGGGGTATCATTGAATAGGTATTTTAAAAATAATAGGGGTCTCGCAACATTATTTTTTTATAAAGTCAGCAGTTTTGTAAATATTCGCTCCGAAAGTAAAAATAATTGTGTCCCCCCCCCCTCTAACTTTTCAACTAAGGGTCAAAAAATTATGGAAAAATTCATGAAAATGAGGCCTTACAAGTACTTTCAATGAAAACTATATTGAATAAAATCGGTTGAGCCGTTTTTGAGTTATCGCAAATATTCATAATTTTCTTTAAAATGACGTAAGTGCCGCGCGGTGTCCGTATACTTCGAACTTTACACATATTAGTTAAGTGCCATACTGTACTAAAACATTTCGCTCAATCTGGTGCGTATAATGGATAACTTCCAGAAGGTAATAAGTAATTACTGTTACTTTGGCGTTTACGACCTTTTTATAGAGCTTGAAATCTTTCTCGTAATTTAAACCTCGGGCTTAAAACCGCTGTTTTAAGCCCGTCTGTTGTGAAGGATGGGCAACTACGGAACCCTACACTGAGCGTGGCCCGACATGCTCTTGGCCGGTTTTTTTAAACGCCTATGTACTTCATATCCCTGCGCAAAGCTGCACCATCAGCGTATTTTGAGCAGCGATGTAGCGAGAAGCGAGGTCATTTCTCTAACAGCTATTAGTGACTCCTTGGGTATGCAATAGGTATTTTCTGCATAGATAATGTAGTAACCAAGAACAACGATACAAGCAGACAGGCAAAGCCACAATCGATATCATGTGTTATAAGTTCTTATAACTAGATTGTAAAAGTATACGTAGCTGTATGTATAGTCAGCAGCAAAAGTAGCTAAGCAGAATAAAATACTCATAATGATCATTGATCGCACAATACAACCCTTATTTTCTTGAAAATAGAGTCCATGTGTATATAAGTTTGAGTACTTGGCGTGCATAGCAACTTCTGCAGTTGACTGTACATAAGTATATTGCAAGAAGGCATCAAGAAGGCGACGGTATTCATAGGGTTGTCACTCAGTCAGGCTATAGCATAGAGTGTAGTATTGTATGGCAGTGAAACTGAAACGTGGACCCTGATACCGAAGGATAAAATATCCAATAAAGACATTTGTATTTGAGGTCTTGAATAGCATAGGAGAGAAAAGGACACTACTAACACTAATAGACAATAGAAGATCAAATATAATAGGGCATCTGCTAAGCCATTACTTTTTATTCCAAAATATCATAGAAGGAAAAATCGACGGAAGGCGTGGTAGAGGAAGGCCAAGACGAAATTGAGCAAATAAAAGAAAAGGTTATAGTTAATAACTCCGTAAATATTGGTTTTTGTCCCAGATTAAACTCCTAGTAGGCAAGTAGGTGTGTAATCTGCTCGTCTTTTGATTTGATCTTAATGAGCGGACTAAATTTTTATTGCAATTATTGCAACGTCAACGTCAGCGAGTCAACTTCTACTTAGGTCAGAGAAACCAGTATTCGACCTGTGCTTAATTACCACCTGTCTAGTAGATTTTCCGCCTAGCTATTGTCTATTTCTACTATACTACCAGTAGCTTTGAGAACTGTAGACCTGGAGAACATTTGTTGAATTTTTGACGTTGTCAACCCTAACTCCCGACCAATAATTATCTAACCTGTTCACAAAATTTCACGAGAACCAGTTGAGAAATGCGAACTGTAGGCCAGAACATCAGGACATCAGGGGAACCGGAATCCAGGCAAATGAAAGGATTTCTAGCTAAGCTCAGATCGGAGACACTTCGCTCGCTCGGATTTTTAAGGCTATTTTAAAACTTGACAACCCTAGTTACAAGCATGTCAATGAACGCAAACCCCGTCAATACTTGTAGGTATTGAATTACAGAAGTGACAGTACCTTGCGGTGATGATACCAAAAGGGCATATGTACAATAAATACCAGGCTCTTGTCCGTCGTTTTACACTTACGAGGGTAGAATAGGAAGTATAGTTGCGTATACAATGTGATCGTTTCTATACCTTCTTTGTTAAAGTCAAGAGTGAAGCAAATGCAAATGCAAACGCGTCAAATGGAACCAACTTTGGCAAGTTCTGGGAAAAGCCAGTGTTTCCACAACTCCTACTCCAGCTCAGACAGAGCCTATACTCTATATACGAATCTGGCTTCGGAACCGCCCAAGTTGAGAGGACATCTAACCGTCTCGTGTTCCAAAACGGCGTCAGACTAGGCTGTGTTATATCTCCAATCCTCTTCAACATCTAATTTCACTCTAAGTCCCGTTAAGACTAATTTGTAGAATAGAATCATGCCCATAACGCTTTCGCTGTAAAAAAGTTAAGAGATCCCAGGAACAGCCAAGCCCCTAAGCCCTGACTCTACTAACCCTACCACCTTGGTTTAAAAAGTATGGCATCAACTGGCTTCAAGCCCCTAAGCCCTGAGTTACTAACCCTAGACCTTGGTTTCAAAAGTATTGGCTGGCAAAAGTAACGTTTTTGGTGGGATATACTATTCTACAAATTAGTCTTGACGGGACTTAGAGTGAAATTAGATGTTGAAGAGGATTGGAGATATGACACAGCCTAGTCCGACGCCGTTTTGGAACATGAGACGGTTAGATGTCCTGTCCACTTGGGCGGTTTTATGTACCAATAAAATCTAAAGTATAAAAGCTAGATCAATTAAATTTAGTACATTTTATATGTTCTCTAACTGCATCTTAACATGTGAATTTGGGGGCTCTGGTGTTAACAGGGACGAAGTTATGGTTTAAAAATTGGACGAAACGGTTCGAGAAAAAGTAGGTAGTGCCCCGCTTCTTTTTTGTTCGTCTTGACGGGGGAACT
The DNA here is from genome assembly GCA_947623375.1 of Apotomis capreana. Taxonomy (NCBI): domain Eukaryota; kingdom Metazoa; phylum Arthropoda; class Insecta; order Lepidoptera; family Tortricidae; genus Apotomis; species Apotomis capreana. The sequence continues at coordinate 7,136,206 of OX392518.1, forward strand.
ACCGTGCCCCCAGATTTGGAGGTGTTTTATAATGTGATAACTGATAATAAATGTTGATTATCCATATTTTTTTAATAACTAATAAATTGTGACTAATTTGATTCTCTCCGAAACGGAGCTACAAGCTCGACAGCAAAAAGGCTATTTGATATTCCAGCTGATTGGTCAAGCCTTCTCAATGAAGCCTTGTGTGTGCGACCGTCCAGCACAGTAGAATGGACTAATTACGCTCTGTTACACCATAAGCCGCTGAGCCGGCGGCTTGCGCTGCTGTCTGACTACGTACTTTATAATTTTAAAAAATCAATCGGGTTCGCGCCGTCCGTACCTTTTTTTTAAAAACAGGATGTTTGGACATTTAGGGCTTGTGCCTAAGCCACGCGGAAATCGAAGCAATTAAAAAAAGTTTACTTATTCTTGTTTTAAAATTTGTTTTTAGCGCGCGTATTGCATGTCATAGAGAAAATTCAGTGGATAGTTCAGTTTTAGTTTATCAGCCGGAAGTCAATATTTTTTTTAATTATGTTTGTTAAGTATGCCGTGCGTAGTCCGTGTGCGTAGTAGCATTAGAAAAGTATTGAACTGAAAAACTATAGGTACATTCATGTTATTTAAAATGTTAAAATAGCCTAGAATTTATATAAGTGAAGTGAAGTGATGATTCAGTTTTGCAGCAGCCATTAAGTCAGGTGAGCTGGTTTTAGTATAATTTAGTATCTGATCTAATAGGCTTGTTTGATCCATTTTTGAAATGTATTTGAAATTGTTAAATATTATCATACTAGCACTAAAAAACCTACTGTGCTATTTATTGAGCTAAGAAAGCTAAATTGTATTAAAAGAAAATAGAAATTTCACGAACAGACAAAAACGCCGTCCGTAATTTTTTTGTCTAAGTTATCTGTGGCGTGTCGTAGATGATCCCGTAAATAAAGGCCAGTAATACACTCTTATCTATGATGCGAATGACGATATTATTATTTTTTACTGGATTGGTAACGTCACGCTCAAGGGTGAAAATGGTGGACAGCGTTTAGAGACAAGTTTTTATATCCGACTGTACTTTTCTTTATCCATCAAATGCTCACTGAGACGATTCTAAATAGCCCAAACTCGGTAGGATTGCTTATTCTATTATAGAGTTCCTATGGCCACCTTCCGGCTCCATCATCAGATCAGCCCCGTGGTACCATATTATTGTATCGTCATTAAAGTTAAGTAAGTATGCAAAATTTCAGCTCAATCGGATGACGATATCTGCTTCAAAATTGAGTTGCAAGATTCCACCCGAACAAACATACTTAGATACATACATACAATGCAAGTTAAATAAAAGCTAAAAACAACCCGTTCATGTAAATTACATTTGAATCAACTTTTGAAGTCAGTGCCAAACCTTTAATGATTACCATTTGGAATTTACGAATGTTTCTGTTCGTTAAATAAGTTTACGTGATTCTTGGCGTGCTTTTTTTTTTTTGCTTTTTATTGATTCTTATAAAATGCATATAGCGGGGTGATCGGGGAGGTATTGTTTGCATGCATCTCGTTTGAATTATCTCCTAACTCCTAACCGTTAAGGAGTTTTACCTTCCATCATCAGTTCAGCATAGGAAAAGATCAGATGCAAATTAAAAAGCTGTTCAAGATTAGGTCGTGCAAGATTATAAAGTTGTTCATACGGGTCAAACTGTGAGAACCACTTTCTTGAAGTTGGTTAAAATACCAAAACCTTTTCCTAAGTGTGACAAATACTTTTCTGAAAACCGCATCCAAATCGGTTCAGCCAAACGCGAGATAATCGCGGACAAACATACATACATATTACATACTACTCCTTATTTTTGAACTTGGTTAAAAATAAATTCATATTTTAAATTTCAATTTGTTCAGCCATCTTCTAGCAAGTTTTATGAACTGATATGGAGATCGAGAGAGCTTAACTTCCACCTGTTAGAAATATGAAATGTCGTCAATTACATAACATAATATTGATAAACACAGTCTGACCAAAAAGAGTGAAAATTAAAAAGTGGCAATACTGTAGTGCCGTCCCCGTTTTCTTAGATTGATTAGAAAGGGACGAAACTACAGTATTGCCACTTTTTAATTTCTTACTCTTTTTGGTCAGACTGTATATGACCGCTGTACTAGCACTGCGCCAACCGCTCCGTCGAAAATTTATAGACTTATACAGGGTGAAACAGATCGAGGTACTTTTAAGCAAACAGGGAATTGTTCAGACTGAGTACCTACTACATTTTTCACCAATGAATTATGTAAATATTTCTATCCATTTTTGAGATACAGTTTGTTAAACATTAAAGTAGAAATCTGCGCATATCAACCCTAGCATCTTTTGAACATCGCTTAAGAGACAGGTGTCAATTTAAAATGTAAATAAAGCCTTTGAATTAGTAGGGATGTCTTTGATATTAAAATATTTTATTTCGATGACTTTTTTTACTTTTAAATCCAGCTTTACAATTATAAAGGTTGATTGTAGATCATTCAGATGTCACTATCCTGTCAGCCCAGTCTTTAGAAATATTCCACCCTGTATACTGATAGTGATAGATGTATTGTCTTAGGTACTGCATTTTTATTTATAGCATCATCTTAATAGTATGCTGGATTCATGGTCAACCTTCACATGCCCCTTGCTCAAAATGTCAGCGTACAAACTCGTTTTGGGTATAATTATCTAATTTTTGAGCTTAATTAAGATTTCTACATCATTAATCTAGAATTCTAGACTTGCGTTAGAGTATTAATAATTTTAGTTTTTTCACATAAAATCGACTTCAACGAGGAGAACAACTGAACGAGTTCTATAAAAAAAATACCGAAATCGTCATAGACGTGCCTTTATAGTGTGGCTTTGCTTATTAATATTTTTGCATCTTAATCTTCTTGGATGTTTTCTGTTCTCTCTCATTTGCTCAAAGGTTAACTGGAACAAATCCCTCACAGGGATAAGTTCGCCTTTGTACAGTATATCAATTGTTTTATGTCTTTGTTACAATGTGTATTTTTTTTATATAAGTACATATAATAAAGAGTTTACATACTGTGCCTATAGTACATGAGCAGTTTCCTCGATTGCTCATGTCATGGATCTTGTTATCACCAAGTCTGTGACCAAAATCATCTTCACCAAAATTTTACGAAATCATCATATTCGATTGCTTACCTATATACTCGCAAACAAAAAAAAAATTTGGTACAGGGATAGCCGGACATCCAAAGATGGACCCGACTACGGTTAAAAAAAAGTTATACTACTTGGACGAAGTTGCACCTTAGTAATAAATAAAAAAAACCGACTAGAGCATGTCGGGCCACGCTCAGTGTAGGGTTCCGTAGTTGCCCATCCTTCACAATAGACGGGCTTCGAGGTTTAAATTACGAGAAAGATTTCAAGCTCTATAAAAAAGGGCGTAAACGCCAAAGTAACTGTAATTACTTATTACCTTCTGGAACTTATCGACTATACGCGCCAGATTGAGCGGAATGTTTTAATGCAGTATGGCACTTAACTAATAAGTGTAACGTTCGAAGTATAAGGACACCGCGCGGCACTTACGTCATTTTAAAGAAAATAATGAAATTTTGCGATAATTCAAAAACGGCTCGACCGATTTTATTCAATATAGTTTTCATTGAAAGTACATATATGATTTTTTCCATAGTTTTTTGACCCGTGGTTAAAAAGTTAGAGGGGGGGACATCTCTTTTTTTTATTTTAGGCGCGAATATTTACAAAACTGCTGACTTGATCAAAAAATAATGTTTGAAGACCCCTATTATTTTTAAAAAATTAACCCCTACTTTAGGTGTTCGAGAGGTACCTACCCGAAAAAAAGTTTTATTTTTTAGTTTTTATTTCACCGTTTTGTCGGCGTGATACATACACATACTCATACCAAATTTCAGCTTTCTAGTACTAATGATCACGGAGCTAAGCCGCGGACGGACAGACGGACAGTGCGAAACTATAAGGGTTCCTAGTTGACTACGGAACCCTAAAAACGTCAACATCGGAATTGGAAGTACGTAGTGCCCTCCGTTTTGCTCATTAGCTAAGCAATATTTGAATGAACGAGACAGCATTATTCTATCGCAGACGAGTTTAGGCCATAGACCCTATTGAGTCTAGGATCTAGATTAACTGGATCGCAATTACCGGACATTCAATTGAGTCGGGCATTCAATTATTAGTGACGGTTCTGCATCGATAACTGTGGCCGCACTAACGTGAAGCGATCGACTCCCGCGCCGCCGGCGTCCCGCTCAGTGCGGCTTTGAGGTCGCTTTTTTGAGACATTAATAAACCTCAATCCGCACTGAGTGAAAACAAAGTATACCCAGTGCGTTTGAGGGTTATTAAGACCTCAAACGTTTTTCTTGTACCAACGAGTCCGGCTTTGGAAAACATAAATAAATGTATATTTGACTCTGTCGTACGCCTTATAAGTAAACGGCAGCAGCTTGTAATATGCGTGCTCATGGCAGCAAATGGAATAATCCCTGGTCAACGGCATCAATTGTAATGCTTATCAGCTACCTAACGTACTTTAACTCTAAAAGATATCCTGAGTCACGGGACCACCAATCGCAATGTCTACTAAGCCCTAACTGCTAAATAAACAAATCCTGGGAACGCGCGCCAACTGAAATGTATCTACGCCCTAAACTAAAAGTACAAGTCCTACGCCTGCGTCACCCTCGACTCCATACTCCATTCCTACAACGAAGCCCTAAGAAAGCCCTACTACAATTACCTAAAAAAATATCTTAACAGCATCTCCTAGTCTACCACAACCTACAACTAAACAAACCTAGATATGAAAGGATCTTTATACAGTTGAGCTGAACATTTCTTATAATTAATGGCCAAAAAAGTGATCGGTATAACCGTTGTGAACGTCTAGATTGGTCGGATCCTACGTTGAAGTAGTAACTCAAGCTCTTTTAAGAGAAATCTAACCGTGATGTGTTGCTAAGTACCTTCAAACCTATACTGTGCTATGCTACTATGTATTACCAAATAAATGTGTATTCTCTTACTTATTTAATGCAACCTTCTCCTATCCTACTGCTACCTTGGTTCTTGGTACTAAATTAAATTTCTAACTTAACCTAATGCTATCTATCCTCAAAATATAAACTGTTACTTCCTATGTAGTCTAACCTTCAAAAATATCTACAGTTCTTATAACATGATTCAATATGGGATATTCTACTCTTATTAAATATTATTTATATTATTTCTATATGAAATATAAACTCATTCAGTCCACAAGTACGCTATAGATATATTAAATTACTCTATGTAACTATAAAGATAAATATATGAATCAAAACCAAATATTATTAGAATTCTAAGATGAGAGATAATGTTTTCTTGGAATTGCATGTCTGTTCCAAGAATGTTTAGTAGACAAGTAATGTTGTACAATATGAAACTACACTTCATAATTAATCTATAAATAGATTGAAGTTACTGAAAATATAAGGTTTTATTACAAATTTAATGAATCTTAAGTTTTCATGTTCGACCAAATTAAATAATTTTAGTATGATAAATTAATATGGAATAATGGTATGGATTTAGTAAGTTCCAGTATGATATTCTAAAGTAGACTAGGTCTAAACAAGAAGTAATTGGTTGGTGAATAGAATTCTGAGTTTTATTGAAATGCTTTGACCGCATACAAAATATTATCATTAGACTGTGTTATATTGTAATGCTATCATCTCATTCTCCCAAAAATATTTAATTTTGTTAAAATAATGTCGGCTACCATCATGTCTAATGACATGGGCAATCGGGTAAAAAACATGGTTACTTCATGTGTACATATTGAGGGAAAATCGTTCCTCGGAAAATAAAACAAATTTCTGTTAAATCTGTTTGGTGTGTTATTTTAAATATCACCAAACCCATGTTCTCTGGATGCCGTATGATTGCCAGATATAATCTTTTATTGGCCTATAAGGCTCTTTTAGAGTAAAAGATCTCTCTCGGATCTATTTAGAATCTATGAATTTTTCCCATCTATATTTGTTATTAAACAACACGAATTTTCTTCACTCGTGGACTAAATGAATTCTCACTTCATTCATTACAAACAATAGATTTGTGTAACTTGGGTTTTCGTTTAACCATACTCAAAAATAATGTCATTCGTCCTTGAAACATAAAGACTATTGTGTCCATTCGAAGTCTCTTTCAACTCGCGAACTTGACTCATTCTGATAAGGGAATTTACTCTCTACCCTTGTGATATTAATTAATTAAGTTCTGAGATCTGAAATGTATAAACTAGGACAAACAACTTTCATTTTTGTTGCTTAAAAGTCCTAGGCCATTCTTAGCAGTCTACACTCCAGACTCCAAATCCAGCAATAGGAATGATTTGTTTTCCATTTCTAGACATACTACACAACAATCTACCATGGAATTTCCTTATCAAAATTTATAACAAAATTTAAATTTATTTCTGTTCATTGAAGAGGGCTAATGTCATTTCTCAGCTGATTTGATTTATCTTCAGTGTTGCCATCTTAACACTATCGATGTCTGTTATAAGTACATTACTTTACCAAATTTTACATCATAATCGATAAAAATAAATTTAACTAAATGTTTCTACAAATCTCGATGTAAAATTAACGGTTTTAAACATCAGATTGCTCTATTCCCATTCTTTATAAACTGTTACAAGATTTTATTTTCACTACTGACACCCCGAGTCATAGACACTAGTAATGCAAGAAATCAGCTGTTTGTATTTATTATACCAGACAAGATTAAAATAATTTGAATAAATGGTATGTTAGTTAATGATGAATGGCCGATTGCTCGGAAAATAAAGAACCCCATCCTAACATTCCTATTAAAGTGTACCTATCACTAAACCCTGTTCCCTAGCTAGTACAAAAACACTAGAGGCCTAAACCTCATATTTACATTTAATCGTGTATGGAACCTAGGTAAGCTAAACTATAAATTCGGGAGATTAACCCGAGGTTGGACTAAAATCAGTGTAAGTGGGTCCCCCCTTGCGTGGATAAAACACCGGAAACGCAGAGTAACCCGCCCTAATATGTGTAGATATTGCAAATATATAAATATATACGTTTATGAGACCAAACCTGGAGGTCCATCTGATTTCAACAAGTGTGGATATCCCACATGTCCAACTTCGTGGTCCTTGAATTCATCAGATAGATTACTCCAGATCTGTAGGCACTGCACTGCACTTGTAAATGGCTAGTGTCCGGGTTGCCTATCCCGGATAAAACTAAAAGAGTCTGAAAGATATTCGTTTAACAGCCGCAAGGTTAAATATCTTTCATCTGGCAACCATGTACCAAAACACTATTTCTGGCATGTAATAAGCTTAATAGCTTTCAAAAAAAAACAACAAAATCCCACAACATTTCAATAAATAATTATAGATCAGAAAAATAATGTAATCCCAACAGAAATTCCCCTTAGAATTAAATTTAATACCTTATTGCCAAACAATAGTGTTACCCAGTCGAAGTCGCAAGTAAGAATGAATCCCATCCTTCAATTCCCCTCCGTATTTATACTTAACTGTGGACAAAGTGGACAAAGTGGACAAAGTGGACAAAATGGACAAAATGGACAAAATGGACAAAATGGACAAAATGGACAAAATGGACAAAATGGACAAAGTGGACAAAATGGACAAAATGGACAAAGTGGACAAAATGGACAAAATGGACAAAGTGGACAAAATGGACAGTGGACAAAATGGACAAAATGGACAAAGTGGACAAAATGGACAAAATGGACAAAGTGGACAAAGTGGACAAAATGGACAAAATGGACAAAATGGACAAAATGGACAAAATGGACAAAATGGACAAAGTGGACAAAATGGACAAAATGGACAAAATGGACAAAATGGACAAAATGGACAAAATGGACAAAATGGACAAAATGGACAAAATGGACAAAATGGACATTCTCACAATTTTGATCCTTACACAGTATAAATAAAGCTCAATTCTTCTGTTGGTATTTGTTGTGAATAGTAATTTGCTATTTTTAAAAAGGTAGGATGCTTAGTTATTGGAATATTTTTACTTACTTTCGTAAACATTAATACTGTTACTTCGTATTATGATGTAGTATGATGATTTTAGTATTAGGTGGCGAATTATGATGCTAGTGTCGGGAACTTGATGATGACAATGATGGTGTGAGTTCGTATTATGATGTAGTATGATGATTTTAGTATTAGGTGGCGAATTATGATGCTAGTGTCGGGAACTTGATGATGACGACGATGATGTGAGTCTTACGATGGTGATATATGATTATAATATGATGGCGAGACACATGACGAGAACATGTGAATCGCTACAACCGCCCCCCTGCGAAAGTTTGAAGTGGATTGACATTGTCAAATAACGTAGAACTTCGCATTCCCCTACTAAAATGCAAAACAAACTAAAAAAAAAATTATATATATAAGACAAATTATTCGTTAAGCAAATAACATTTTGTGATAATGTTGGATTTTCTAAATCCGTCAGTATTCGAACCCTTAAATGTGTGTGTATTTAAACCAATACTTGGAAAGTCACTTGTGTATTAAATCAGAATTCAAACCATAGAATAATATCATTGAATCGTGAATATATTTCTCCAAATCTCGACCACATCGTAAGAAGTGTTTGGTTGTGAGTCAAACAAGCCCTATTAGCTCGGTTTTGCCTAAACACCTCAAACTTGACCTGCCCATTGCTCAGCCTCATTTGCGAATTCACATTGTACGAATTTTTTGATGAATTGACAAAACTCTCCTCAGACAACATAGCAAGATCTTTGGTATAGATACTGAATATTCATCCTTACTTCAATTCAATAACTGATTCCGATTTCAAATTCTTCTCCAAAATCACATGCGACTCTCCTTTTTTGGTGCGTGTATCACATCAAGAATAAACAAGCCAATTTCAGCTCTGTAATCATACAATTGTGTTTTTTTTTTTTTCTTGTAAGACTATAGACTTACTAGTAGAATTGTGAAAAAAAAAATGTTTCATTTCAAAATTATGCTCTGACATATTATTATACCAGAAGTTCATACAAATATACCAATTTAGTTTTATCCTGCCTTTTCGGATAAACTAATCCACAATTCTTTGTCTTTAAAAATATACAGTTGGCCAATCTAATCATTGACATGGGTGTGTGTGAAACCTGCACGTTCTTGCTCGTGCTTGAAGAAGGTTAGCCCGTAGGCCCTGTAGAGTATTGTCTCGCACAAACTACCGCACATCGGTCTTAAATCGAAACTTTGATTTACTAAGCCTAACTTCTAAGTATGTGCAAACCAATTGATGTCTTTAGAAAATACTCCCGTTCGTACCTCTAAAGATAGAAGACCCCCCCGTTTTCGGATACGAATACTTTCGAACTTAGCTTGAATACATACAGACAACATCCAACTCAAAAAGTCCACTCATTCTCCCTCTCATACATCGCGCTACAGGCTCCTACATTCATTTTTCCGCATCGACTTAGTCAGAAGAACACCACCCATTGTGTATTCAAAATCCATACTACTTTACCTCTCTAAAATATCCCAAGTTTCCCTTTACTTCTTTCATTAGAATCAAAATAAAGACTTTCTCTAATATAAATAATCATAACGTCTATCCACTTCACACATTTCGTTTTTTTTTTTTTTTTTATATTCTAATAAAATTCATAATTATTTTATCCACCTGATTCAATTCACCCCTAACTACCTTTTTGAAACTTATCGAATATCAATTTATTAAAGAACCCCAAAATACGTATTAATGGAATCGAACCATTACGCAAATCATTCGATGAAATATACTACTAGCGTCCTCTAGTGAAATTTGGGTACAACCATATTCGAACCTTAACTTACAATATCTATACTGTGGTACAGCGCATAATATGACATCACTATTGCCTTTAAAAAAAATTTCGTCTGTAATCGATTCCTTAATCGATCTTAACTTAATATCCCTATTGAATACTACATATTGCTAAAATGTTATCACTCTGTTTAATTAAATAATATATATAAAAAAATGTACTTGTCTATTTTCTATAAATGTTACGTTAACCTTACGAACTAGGTAGGTGAATCTATGCCTTAATAATAGTCTACTATTTATGTCATCTTATCTCTTAAACCTGGCAACACTATCTTATGACATGTCACCTGTCAAAATTTTTTTTCATAACCTATTTCTACACTGAAATGGAAATTGAATTATGAATAGAAAAATAATGAACATCAAAACGGATTGTTATGAAGAAAACTGTGATAAAATGAGTCTACGATAATAAGGTAACTATTTTCTACGCATATCACTATGATCTGACTAAAATATTGAACAAAGAAAAATCGTGTTGTAGTATTGTTATATTCAAAATTTGTTTTTGTTACAGAATCAAAACAGTTACGTTAACCTTCGCGCAACGGTTATAAGTTATATCTCAAAACGTATGCAAAATTAATGAAACCCGGATAATAAAATAAGAAATAATGAAGTCGACCTCTGCGCCACCTGAAACAGACTAACAGAATGTAAGTTAACAAGAGTTTGAACTGCGTTTGTTTATAAAGTAAGTCTTGAATCTTCTGTACGTCAATTTTTGCTCTTTTCTTGATTCTAATATCTTCTGTTTTCTATTTTCAGACTGCTGGCAAATCTTGATAACTTCTCAGTACAAACTAATCTTGAATGAACAAAATTAATGAAGAATGACTTGAACTTCCTACATCTACTGCTGTAACTTATTACGACTTCTTTACAAGGTAATATTATTGTCTTATTCTCTATTATTGTTTCAATTCTGAAGAACATAGTTGTTAAAAATATCTTCATGCTAATGTTCATGGAAATGACTTCGATCAAAAACAGTAGGTACTTCTTCGGGATCGAAATTTTATTGATTTCTTCCTATAATTACCGCTAATTCTTTTCTTGTCTTCATCCTATCATTTTCTCAAATCTGTTTCCATCGCCTGATTACAATTCTCATTCCAGTTGAAGTCGAGCAGTTTATTTATGAACTAAATTTATTTTCCTCAAACAACTGTTATAAATGTTTATATCTCAAATTAAAGTATGTAAACGTACTGTATTACTTTCTAACTTTGTTTAATAACAAATAACATTTAATCCAACTTGTCTCAATAACTTTTTTTATTTTACTTTCCAGATTTTTGGACTTCAACAGCGAGCTCTGGACAAAATCTACTATAAATCTAAAATGTAACCTGAGTATCATGACTAATGTTATAATAAGAACTTGATTGAAGATGTATCTACTTATTTATAAGAATACTTAACAGAACTGAATACTTTAATAAAATCTGATGGTAACAATACAGACATATTTACTTCGCTCAAATAAATTAAAATTAAACTGCTTTCCTTTTCTTTCTGATTCTGTGGTTATACTCTTATACTACCTGTGAACATATATGTAAGTCCTTCTATTGGTAATCTATAAGCCATAAATGTACCAAAATTATTGTAATAAAATTACTTTCATTTCATTTGTTTCATTATGTGTTAAAAGAAAACTCAAAGGAAATCGCCCCCCCACTTATGAAATCACTAACACTCCTACTTTCCCTATAATTACTATATTTAATGATTCTAACAGGTCTTATAATAAGCTAAAAGATTAATACTTAATATTGTGGCTAGGAGCCTTATACACAGTTTAACATTGTAGTTAGTCATGTTTATCAGATCCTATTCCAACCATTTCCTAGGTTGAACTAGAGCCTATAAATAAATCTACGCCCCCCGAAATAATAAGTCCTTAGTAACCTCATAACTTATTTTTAGTTTCACAACTAATTTTCAACACAACTTGAACTAAAGTAGATAAAATCTCCACAAACTCATTTATTCTGTAGTCAAGAACAATGAAATCTCTATTCTACCTTACTTATTCAATTTCCTACAACATTCCGACTTCATAACTAAACTAAAATTAAATTTATTTAAATAATCATTCCATCTCGATATCATAATCATTTACTGATAAGATAAGCGATGACACCTGTCACTTGTCAAATCAACCAACTCGAGGACGTTTCTCTTCACTCTGCCTTGCTTACATTTTTAATTTAAAAATGAATTACCTATTATTATTTTTTCCCAATTATGTAAATTATGCATAAATAATATTAAATGTATCCTTAAATATCTAAATCTTATGTTATATTAATAATATGAACATATTGAGTAAAGTTGTCTACGTATCTGATTGAAACTAAAGTAAGTATATTATTACTTGATATTATTATTTTATGTAACGTAAATAATTATCTAAAACTTAAATAACACACCTATTTCATTATTAATCAAAATTAAAAATTAGCTTTTTGTAAAGCCTTTACACTAACGTAACGCATTTAATTGTATCTCAAACAATCCACTATTGAACTATAGATAAAAAAACAAAATGGCTGAATGCCCTGTCAATTAATTATTGTTTGCAAAATATTGAATGATAAAAAATATCACGTTGTTCTAATAGAAATCTTTTGTTTCAGGTACTATTACTATGTGAAATAAGAAAAATATAGTGTGTTATATCAAGAAGCTACTCTATTCACTGTAGTTTGTGTATAAATATGCAACAAAATATGTTTCATGACGACGTGCACAACACCCATCACGGCTAAATTCTCCTTTCCGCTCTCACGCCAACAATTGTACCCTTGAGGGTCTCATAATTCAAAGCTCAAATGTTTAAAGATCCCTTCGATAAAACCGCCAGTAGCGACTCCACTAAAATTCCATGGCAAAATAACAAAATGAAAGACAATTGTCGAACTACAAACGCAAGGAGACAACAAGACATGGAACCACACGATGAACAGCAATTGAACAAATCCTCGGTCAACGGCACTAATTGTAATATGCGTGCTCATGGCAGCAAATGGAATAATCCCTGGTCAACGGCATCAATTGTAATGCTTATCAGCTACCTAACGTACTTTAACTCTAAAAGATATCCTGAGTCACGGGACCACCAATCGCAATGTCTACTAAGCCCTAACTGCTAAATAAACAAATCCTGGGAACGCGCGCCAACTGAAATGTATCTACGCCCTAAACTAAAAGTACAAGTCCTACGCCTGCGTCACCCTCGACTCCATACTCCATTCCTACAACGAAGCCCTAAGAAAGCCCTACTACAATTACCTAAAAAAATATCTTAACAGCATCTCCTAGTCTACCACAACCTACAACTAAACAAACCTAGATATGAAAGGATCTTTATACAGTTGAGCTGAACATTTCTTATAATTAATGGCCAAAAAAGTGATCGGTATAACCGTTGTGAACGTCTAGATTGGTCGGATCCTACGTTGAAGTAGTAACTCAAGCTCTTTTAAGAGAAATCTAACCGTGATGTGTTGCTAAGTACCTTCAAACCTATACTGTGCTATGCTACTATGTATTACCAAATAAATGTGTATTCTCTTACTTATTTAATGCAACCTTCTCCTATCCTACTGCTACCTTGGTTCTTGGTACTAAATTAAATTTCTAACTTAACCTAATGCTATCTATCCTCAAAATATAAACTGTTACTTCCTATGTAGTCTAACCTTCAAAAATATCTACAGTTCTTATAACATGATTCAATATGGGATATTCTACTCTTATTAAATATTATTTATATTATTTCTATATGAAATATAAACTCATTCAGTCCACAAGTACGCTATAGATATATTAAATTACTCTATGTAACTATAAAGATAAATATATGAATCAAAACCAAATATTATTAGAATTCTAAGATGAGAGATAATGTTTTCTTGGAATTGCATGTCTGTTCCAAGAATGTTTAGTAGACAAGTAATGTTGTACAATATGAAACTACACTTCATAATTAATCTATAAATAGATTGAAGTTACTGAAAATATAAGGTTTTATTACAAATTTAATGAATCTTAAGTTTTCATGTTCGACCAAATTAAATAATTTTAGTATGATAAATTAATATGGAATAATGGTATGGATTTAGTAAGTTCCAGTATGATATTCTAAAGTAGACTAGGTCTAAACAAGAAGTAATTGGTTGGTGAATAGAATTCTGAGTTTTATTGAAATGCTTTGACCGCATACAAAATATTATCATTAGACTGTGTTATATTGTAATGCTATCATCTCATTCTCCCAAAAATATTTAATTTTGTTAAAATAATGTCGGCTACCATCATGTCTAATGACATGGGCAATCGGGTAAAAAACATGGTTACTTCATGTGTACATATTGAGGGAAAATCGTTCCTCGGAAAATAAAACAAATTTCTGTTAAATCTGTTTGGTGTGTTATTTTAAATATCACCAAACCCATGTTCTCTGGATGCCGTATGATTGCCAGATATAATCTTTTATTGGCCTATAAGGCTCTTTTAGAGTAAAAGATCTCTCTCGGATCTATTTAGAATCTATGAATTTTTCCCATCTATATTTGTTATTAAACAACACGAATTTTCTTCACTCGTGGACTAAATGAATTCTCACTTCATTCATTACAAACAATAGATTTGTGTAACTTGGGTTTTCGTTTAACCATACTCAAAAATAATGTCATTCGTCCTTGAAACATAAAGACTATTGTGTCCATTCGAAGTCTCTTTCAACTCGCGAACTTGACTCATTCTGATAAGGGAATTTACTCTCTACCCTTGTGATATTAATTAATTAAGTTCTGAGATCTGAAATGTATAAACTAGGACAAACAACTTTCATTTTTGTTGCTTAAAAGTCCTAGGCCATTCTTAGCAGTCTACACTCCAGACTCCAAATCCAGCAATAGGAATGATTTGTTTTCCATTTCTAGACATACTACACAACAATCTACCATGGAATTTCCTTATCAAAATTTATAACAAAATTTAAATTTATTTCTGTTCATTGAAGAGGGCTAATGTCATTTCTCAGCTGATTTGATTTATCTTCAGTGTTGCCATCTTAACACTATCGATGTCTGTTATAAGTACATTACTTTACCAAATTTTACATCATAATCGATAAAAATAAATTTAACTAAATGTTTCTACAAATCTCGATGTAAAATTAACGGTTTTAAACATCAGATTGCTCTATTCCCATTCTTTATAAACTGTTACAAGATTTTATTTTCACTACTGACACCCCGAGTCATAGACACTAGTAATGCAAGAAATCAGCTGTTTGTATTTATTATACCAGACAAGATTAAAATAATTTGAATAAATGGTATGTTAGTTAATGATGAATGGCCGATTGCTCGGAAAATAAAGAACCCCATCCTAACATTCCTATTAAAGTGTACCTATCACTAAACCCTGTTCCCTAGCTAGTACAAAAACACTAGAGGCCTAAACCTCATATTTACATTTAATCGTGTATGGAACCTAGGTAAGCTAAACTATAAATTCGGGAGATTAACCCGAGGTTGGACTAAAATCAGTGTAAGTGGGTCCCCCCTTGCGTGGATAAAACACCGGAAACGCAGAGTAACCCGCCCTAATATGTGTAGATATTGCAAATATATAAATATATACGTTTATGAGACCAAACCTGGAGGTCCATCTGATTTCAACAAGTGTGGATATCCCACATGTCCAACTTCGTGGTCCTTGAATTCATCAGATAGATTACTCCAGATCTGTAGGCACTGCACTGCACTTGTAAATGGCTAGTGTCCGGGTTGCCTATCCCGGATAAAACTAAAAGAGTCTGAAAGATAATATATTCGTTTAACAGCCGCAAGGTTAAATATCTTTCATCTGGCAACCATGTACCAAAACACTATTTCTGGCATGTAATAAGCTTAATAGCTTTCAAAAAAAAACAACAAAATCCCACAACATTTCAATAAATAATTATAGATCAGAAAAATAATGTAATCCCAACAGAAATTCCCCTTAGAATTAAATTTAATACCTTATTGCCAAACAATAGTGTTACCCAGTCGAAGTCGCAAGTAAGAATGAATCCCATCCTTCAATTCCCCTCCGTATTTATACTTAACTGTGGACAAAGTGGACAAAGTGGACAAAGTGGACAAAATGGACAAAATGGACAAAATGGACAAAATGGACAAAATGGACAAAATGGACAAAATGGACAAAGTGGACAAAATGGACAAAATGGACAAAGTGGACAAAATGGACAAAATGGACAAAGTGGACAAAATGGACAAAGTGGACAAAATGGACAAAATGGACAAAGTGGACAAAATGGACAAAATGGACAAAGTGGACAAAGTGGACAAAATGGACAAAATGGACAAAATGGACAAAATGGACAAAATGGACAAAATGGACAAAGTGGACAAAATGGACAAAATGGACAAAATGGACAAAATGGACAAAATGGACAAAATGGACAAAATGGACAAAATGGACAAAATGGACAAAATGGACATTCTCACAATTTTGATCCTTACACAGTATAAATAAAGCTCAATTCTTCTGTTGGTATTTGTTGTGAATAGTAATTTGCTATTTTTAAAAAGGTAGGATGCTTAGTTATTGGAATATTTTTACTTACTTTCGTAAACATTAATACTGTTACTTCGTATTATGATGTAGTATGATGATTTTAGTATTAGGTGGCGAATTATGATGCTAGTGTCGGGAACTTGATGATGACAATGATGGTGTGAGTTCGTATTATGATGTAGTATGATGATTTTAGTATTAGGTGGCGAATTATGATGCTAGTGTCGGGAACTTGATGATGACGACGATGATGTGAGTCTTACGATGGTGATATATGATTATAATATGATGGCGAGACACATGACGAGAACATGTGAATCGCTACAAGCTCCCGCACAAGAGAGATAACACGAACTTTTAGCCCCGCACCAAGGTAAAGTCGCGATTGAGGCCGATTTGACTCAACCCGCAGTGAACGTGTTAAACAACTGGCGGTCTTATGGCTAAATAGCGATCTCTTCCAGGTTTAAAGGACTTTAAATATGAAACGCTGTCTTTATTTCCAGACACAATGAAGTACCCAGCAGCGATGCAGCGGCTCGGGGGGCCCAAACAGATGGTGGTGCACCACAACTCGTACAGCGCAGGGGAGACCGTCGGCGGGCTGAGTGTGCTGTTCTCCGTGCTGTGCATCGTGGATCTGTTCGGCGTGTTCCCGGTCGTGGCGCTACCGAAGAGCGTCATAGCTTGCGGTGAGATTTAGAAATTTCCAGACACAATGGTACCAGCGGCGATGCAGCGGCTCGGAGGGCCGAAGCACTCGTACAGCACAGGGGAGGCCGTGGGCGAACTCAGTGTGCTTTGCGTCGTGGATCCGTTCGGCGTGTTCTCGGTCGTGGCGCTACCGAAGAGCGTCATAGCTAGCGGTGAAATTTAGATATAATTACCAGACACAATGGTACCCAGCGGCGATGCAAGCTCGGAGGGCCGAAGCAGGTGGTGGTGCACCACAACTCGTACAGCACAGGGGAGACTGTCGGCGCGCTCAGTGCGCATTTATAAATATAGATCGCTAATTGTAAATAATCAGAATGCAAATCCATCGTATGCTACTGTTGTGCAAAGCGAAGGTGAATGTATAGATAAGGATGAGAACGGAGAATGGAAGCTACTCGTAGTTCAAAAGAAGAAAAGTTTCCTTAAAGCAGTACAGGAAAGGCCGTTTTAGCGCAGGACGCTAAGTTTAAGGCAGCTGACGTTAAAATACCGTTGTTTATCTCATCTGTGCATTCGAACGTAACAGAAAACGATGACACCGCCGTTTGTATTTATGAGAAAACAGGAGATAAGGTGTTTATTATCGAAATTATCAATGAAAATAAACAAAGGATACAGTTCGTATAAATATATGTAGATAAGGCGAAACTACAAATGTACTTAAACAAGTACAGTTTGTGGTCTTATGGAATTACATTTAGAAGATTCGTCTTTATTAAGAGGGTTGATAAGGTTGACAGTAACGGTGAAAACAAATAAATACCTAAGTATTTAATAATGGCTAGTATTTCTAAAATGATAAGCTATTAATGTAGTTCATTCAAGAGGGCTATTGATGGTGCTAAAATATATTGATACCTACGCACCGGCACCCATGAAAAAGGCATTTGTAATCGATAATACGATTGTTACAGGAATATACGGCATCCCACTGGTGCTGGCGGTGTTCGCACTACAGTTGTATACTGCGGTGTTGCTCGGCCGCTGCTGGATACTGGCGAAACAGATCACGCCCGCCATCAGGGAAAAGAACAGGTCAGAACATTTTGGTACTACTATGATGACAAATGTTGCCTGTCTCTTTCGTTTCAATGCCATACGAGTAAGACACAGTCAACTCTTTATTGACCAATGATAGTGAAAACTGTGATTGACGTGGAAGCGCACTCTGACGAAGATGCCACGACTTTGCGCGCGGTATGTGTGTCTCGCTCACTAGTATGACAGCCGCGCTCGGATCTCTCCCTCAACCGCTCGCTACGCCGGTGCGGTGGTCGCGCAACGGAAACGTAACGCTAACTCGCCTACTCGCGTCGTGTGAGAAGCATGTCAAGCAACATTGCGTTAACTTAAGACGGAGTCCCACTGCTGCGCACGGTCGAGCTACACACGTAGGTACAAAAACGCTTTATATGAAAATGTAGATAGATATAGTACAAATTTTCTAAACTAAGCTCATCCACTTAAGAACTCAATACCATTGAGTGGTTAACCACAAATTAAGATAACGAGCTCGTAGTAATAGCAGATTGTAACCACCTTGGAAGGCTAATATAGATTATCGACTCTATTTCCTTGGACATTAGACTACAAAATACACTAACAGAATAATGGTGATCAATTGATCATAGCTTATTTGGAATTTTACAACCGCCCGACTCTCAACAAGAACGTACTCTCTAGAAAAAGGACTATGAACTCATCCTCAACCATTTTAAACCACCTGTAGTTCTAACCTTTTTTGTAAGTAACTGGTTGGCGGTTACAAGAACAAAAGCAGATATCATTGTATTAGACACAATGCCATTGTGAATGCAGGTAAGTGGATGAGCTTAGTTTAGAATATTTCTACTATACTTCCACAGTTGTGCACGAGCACGCTGCGCACGAAATGACGTCACTGATACCAATGGACCCACGTGATGGGCGGCGTGTATAGCGTGCCCGTGCGTAGCGTGCGCAGCAGTGGAGCTCCGGCCTTACGCTAATTAATGCGGCAAAAAAACTCTTCCAAACGGTTAGTTTTATATCCCAAATGAGTTTTTTTTTACCGTCAGCGTTGAATAAAAATAATGATTATTACCGACAGGTATCCCTACGCCGCTGTAGCCGAGCTGGCGTTCGGGAAGCATGCCAGACGGTTGGTCACTTTCCTCATCGATGCCACAGTCTTCAGCGCGGGAGTGCCCAACTTCATTGTTGGTAAATATTAAGCATCCTTTTGGGGTCAATGTTCACTTTAGGTCACAGGTCCTTGCGCTCATAATCTACGAAAATAAACTCTCCAAGTGGCTAACGGAGAATACAGGGGCTGTCAGATTCCTCGGATAAAGATGGTTCTCCAAATTGAACTTCAACTCTGTTTTATTTGAAAACTTACCTCTCAAATGATCCCATTCTTATAAGACTATTGACGGAACGTATACGTATCAGACATTTCGACGTTTTTCATGTGAACTGGCATTCAGAATAGGAATTGATGTCGTGGAAGTAATTTTTTTTTTCCAATATATTAAGCGGTCACGTGAGATTGTCAGAAACGGCCGACATGTTTCGAATTCATATGGAACTCTTCATCAGGGCCTGCTACCCGTACACCGGCATGGCAACTTGTCACTGATTCTTTGATCAATGCTCCGCTCTAATACCTACATAGTGCGCTTCGACGGTGCAGACGGCGTGTAGGTAAACCGCATTACAATAAAAATGTCTCACGAAAGTTCTAATTCTTTTTGTTAAAAGTGTTTTTTTAGTAAAAACCGACTATGCCATTCCATTCCAGCATCTCAAAGCATGCAACTGTTCTGGTGGAAGATCACCGACGGCACCGTTGCGGTTTCCTACTGCGCTTGGATGCTTCTCATTGGCCTTCTACTCTGTCCAGTTATGTGGCTGGGATCACCCAAGGATATGAAGTGGGTCTACATCCCAAGTACCACACAAGCTGGAGATGCGCGTGTACAGCCCTTAGGGTCTCCGCTAGCTGGCGCGGATTACCCGGAACGGATGCACGCGTGCGGGTAAAAATTTATGAGCAGCGCGGGGTTTTTCATACATTTTTACCCACACGCGTGTGTCCATTCCGGGTAATCCGCGCCAGCTAGCAGGTCCTTATATACCGCCAATTTAATATGAATGAAACAAGAAGCTCTATCAGCGTTTATGCAGCATGTGTGTATTTTATCTCTAAAATTGTATTGAGAAATCAAGATTACATATTTTTTTTTTTTTATATTATACATTTCTAGATTTGTATTTAAATCAGATTTTTATGGAGGGGATTGATTTCAGGAAAAATCATAATCGCGGGGTCGTCATTTGTAGCTTGTCATCAGTTTTCATAATTTCCTTTGTCATCTCATCACACAGAAACGGCTGCACAAATTTTAACCAATTTGGTACAAGGATAGCTGGACATTCAAAGATGGTTATAGGACACTTTTTAACCGACTCCGGTATAAAAAAATACGCGTACGAAAACGATAGATAGAGAGACGATAGATGTTTTCTTTTATATCGTATGACATTGACTAAGTACATATTTTTGCGGACTCTTCACACAAACACAAAATTTTGACACAGAGGGATAGTTGACCAACCACAGATGATTAGGTATAACATAAGGATAATTTTCACCGATTAGGGTTACGAAAAAAGTTATAAAGCGAACTAAATTGCGTTCACCTTGTAGTAGGTATACTTATTATCCTAATTCATGTACATAACTTCGTCAGTGTGAAAAGAACATAACCCTATTTTCTGACCCCGATTGAGAATTCATTCTCTACAAAGGGACAAAGGCTAGGAGGATGATGAACTTCGTCAGTGTGAAAAGAACATAACCCTGTTTTCTGCATTTCCTTTCCGTTAATTGCCTTCCATATCGCAGACCTCTCGCCCTCACGTCCGTGGGTATCGTCACCACGGTAGCCATATGCACCTGGACTTGCATCCTGTTGGACGACCAGTCGCCGCCCAGTACTGGAATGATGACGTACCAACCTAGAGTCCAGGATCTGATCGTCGCCTACGGAATAATAGCTTTTCAGGTATTGATCATTGTGACTAACAGAATCGGTACACTGAAAAAAATTAAAAAGATTTGTTAACAGTAGCCCAAATGTTAGCTGCTAGTTACAGAAATCGGAGGACTGACAAACTAAGGGCTTATACTAGTAACCAAAATAAGCTGTGTAATATTAGCATGATTTCGGCTATTTCTCAAGTCAATTTATGAAACATGTAATGTCTAATTATTTTTAATGTGGGTACCTACACACTATACACCACATTAAAATAAAAATATTTTTGTCAAGGATGATTTTATCAATGGCTTATTTCTCAAATAGTTAACTAGTTTAGCTATATTTTTTTTAACATTGTAACTTGATCTTTGAAGACCGAAGTTCGGAGCTTATAATATTACTTACAGCATGAAAACGCTTCTGATACTTTAAGAAATCCTTTCCAGGTTTTGACTGTACAAAGTACCTACAAACAAATTTTTGAGTGAAGTGACTTTTATGTGGACGATTTGCTGAGCGGGAGAGATGATTTTCATGAAGTAGGTACTTAGTTTAGGTTACGCCAGGGAGTGACTGACGTTTTAGCTACAACACGCATGCATTTGCGCAAGGCCCACGCTTCAACTCAATCTCTCACGAATCACGCCAATACGGTATATTATCCTAGTACGGTATTCTTATAACATTTTCAGTTCGACATCCACCCAATGCTCCTGACCATCCAAGTGGACATGAAAGACAGCCGCAAGATCAACCGCGCCGTGTTGTGTGGGTTCGCCTTCACTGGAGCCCTGTTCGCTGTCACCTCGGCCCTGGCGGCCTACCGCTATGGAAATAACGTGGAGAGCAATATACTGCAAGGTAGTTATTTATCTTATCTCTCCAACCATTTAGTAGAATGCTCAGACCAGCTGACAGTGCCCTACCAAATGCGTTGTACAATGAGCTGCAGAATTGCATGGCCCATTTATCCTCTGTGCAGCCCATAGTACCTACCTGTATTCGTTACCAGGTGAAAAACCAGGTCATTAGTGTCCAAGGAAGTAATGTGTACAAGGAAGTCACTATTAATTTTTTAAACCATAAAAAATCAAAACTTTTATAGAACATAGCGATAACAAATAACTGGAAAATTATGTGCACAGTGCAAAACTTGACACTTGGGATTTTTTATGGCAATAGGAATTAGTAACTAAGTATATTACCTGAAAAAGCACCGATTGACCGCGACAGATTGTGTCACAAAACGTAGCTTTTAGCAAGGTCTGTGTTGGTTGCTTTAATCACGCGATAAATAAGCGGCAAAAATCCGTCACGTATTGACAAAATGCGAGTGTGAGTGACAGATTCTTTGTCACTTATTTATCCCGTGATAAACGCAACCATCATATACGCCCTGTGGCGGTCAAGAAGCTTTAGCGTATCGAAGGCTCCTTTGCCAAAAATAATATATATAATAGAGACCTCTTGTCAGCCGGGGCCGCCGACCTTGAGGAGCTGAGCACGACGATGCCCCACAGACCACCCCCACTAGACGGAGCATGTAAGGCACATGGCACATGTAAGGCGACCCGCGCGCATCAACGATATGGTACGGCAGAACATTAAAGTACCAACACGGCGGCCACCGTTTAGTTGCGTCCATGTTTATGAGGTCTCTCTACACCACTTAACACTACAATTTACCATGTTATTTATTTAATTTCTTTTTTCGTTGACGTACGCATGGATCATAAACAAGGACGCAACTAAACGGTGGCCGCCGTGTTCATACTTTAATGTTCTGCCGTACCATATCGTTGGTGCGCGCGGGTCGCCTTACATGCTCCGTCTAGTGGGGGTTGTCTGTGCGATGCCCTCAGCTACGCCACTGTCATGGAATTATACAGAGTTTAGAAATGCCCTTTTGACACTGATGATAATATTCAGGAATTCCACCTTCGGTGCCGCTTTTCGTGGTGGCGCTGCTCGTGACGCTGCAGTTATGCCTCTCCAGCGCCGTCGGGAACTCTGCGCTGTTCCAGCATATCGAGGACTTGTTCAAGATTCCTAGAGGTCAGTTCAATGGCACTTTGTTGAATATACAAGTTTTTATCATGAATATATGAACTTTGGAACAGTAATATGACCTTTTCGTGGCATACACAACAACGATTTTATTTTATTTCTAATATTTGTTGTCCACTGTGTATGTTATCGAATAAATTTTTATTCCATTCTATTTCTATTATTATTCTAATAGTTGCAGTACAGTCCTTGAGACATCACATACAGATCTCAGATTGCGATTCGGGTTTGGGTGAACACTGAGAGGTTCTTATCTGAATCGCGTTATAGCGAGCGAGACAGGTATAAAACGCGAATCTCATTCTGACAGCTCACGCAATTTATGTCTTTTGGTCCGATGTAAACAAATCGATACAAAGAAGCAAAAATGAAACAATTTCATAACACTAGCAGTAGGCTAGTTGTTTAATGTTAAATTGTATTAAACTAATCTTTATTTCGTATAGTATTTACCATAGGAAACCTTAATATACTATATATTTCAGTAAAAGTTTGTCTGAAAACTAAGTCGTAAGTATTCCTCGACCGGCAATCAATAGTTTCAGACCGAAGTCTGTAGAATAGTCCGAGTCCGACAAGTGTAGAAATTAAAAAAGTGACAATACAGTGCCGTCCCTTTGTAATCAATCCAAGCAAACGGGACGACAGTACAGTATTGTCACTTTTAAATTTTTACACTTGGCGGACTATAATTCGGTAACTAGGTTCGATTCCTTCCCTAAGCAAATTTGAGTTTTCACAACTGCCTTGTTTTGTTTTTTCAGATTTTTGCGTCCAACGCTGCCTAATCCGATCCGGCATCGTAGCCCTAGCCGTCTTTCTCGGCGAGACAGTTCCAAGATTCGACATCGTCATGGGCCTGGTTGGCTCCACCCTGACCGGCCCTCTAATGTTCATATTCCCGCCTCTATTCTTCCTTAAACTGTGTCACACGAAATCTAACCTAGCAAAGCACGATCTGTCAACGTCAACGTACAAACAAGATGGCGGACATAAAAATGGCGACGCTTTCCCGCTCATTTTGAGCAACGCGTTAGATACCAAGTATAAGACATTCGTTCACAGTTACGAGGAGATAGTTTCTAAGGGTGAGCAGTATAGGGTGAAATGGTACGATTTGTTTTTAGCAGTTATTGTTATGGTGATGGGGGTGGCCGCTACGGTGGTATCGACGTACTCAAGTTGGTCGGATGCTGTCAATTCTGCAACCTTTTCGGCGCCATGTTTATATAACGCGACAGCGGCAGCTAGAAGCTTTCTGGAGGCTGCCAGGAAAACATAAGCAACGAGTGACCTGCGCTTTAGGCCGATCGGTTTTAACACGATTTCTGGTGCATCGACGCAATTCTATCGAGTTTCACTCGCTCCCAGTGGTCGAATCCAGTGATAATAACGGAGATGCCACGACTTTGACCAACCAGCGGCGCGGTGAGCAGCTGAGTGAGAGGTCCGAGTGCGGGGACCATACGGGTGAGCGAGACACGTAACGCACATTGCTGTCGCGCAAAGTCGTAGCATCTCCATAATAAATGATAAAATGCGTGACAAAAATCTAATAGAGAAAAGGTGCCTGAGTAGGGAAATACATCAATAATAATAGTACATTACTGCAGACGCCGGCAAATCAGGGCTTGCCGGCTGAGTAGGTATAGACGGCCGACCGTAGGGAGGCCAGATAGCTATACGAAGCCGGCAAGCCCTTTTTACGGCTAAGGCATGTATAGTGCTTTCCTCAAACATATGCAATGAAATAAAAAAATACACCACTCAAAAAAACATAATTCAGCTGTTTAGCCCGTTAATGAATGTTAAAAAAAAAATACTTCTCGGCCTAGGCCTTCAATTTTGTATGAAATTCCTTTACAGTTCTCTCGAATTGTTTCGCTCGAAACGTGACACTTCGAAGCCTGTTTTAACGCACGTTATGACGATATGTCATTGCATATTTGAGAAAAGTATATTAATCAAGTAACTATTGTTAATTTCATTAGTTTTCCGAGTAAGTACTATATGACATGACACAGGTATTGTTAATAAAAAAAAGTTCTTGAAATAAATGTATTTCATTTAACAAATTAAAACAATATCAGTCATTATAATGCAGTAAATTATGATATGGCAACATCAAAGTTTGTTAGCAATATTGAGCGTACTCATAATTTATACAAACTTTTTTTATACTAATTAATTAAATCTCCTAATATATGTTCAACAAAAGATGCAACGATACAGATGTCTTACTCAGCTGTTATTTTTGAAGTAATACAACACAACGATATTTGTATGTCTTTTGGTATCTATACAATAAAGCAAAAATAAAATAATTTCATATTTCAAATTGTATCAGCTAAGTGCTCTTTAAAAAATATCATCTAATAAAATTTTACAATAATAACAACCAATAAATGCCTCTTAACAAGACTTATACGAAGTATAGCATAATATTATTATAAGTACATAATATTATTATAAGTACATAATATTATTATAAGTACATAATATTATTATAAGTACATAATATTATATTCTTTAAAAGGCCAGTTTGAAAGCGTATTTTTGTTCCTTACTAAAACTATGTGACTTATTTTGTAAAATTTCAATTAAATGAATTGCTTAGTACATGTTATTTGTTTTGTTTTAAATATATATATTGGAGGGTTTTAATAAGGTTATTTTAGCGCCGTCTCATTCGCTCTCGATTTAACCTGTATCTGGGTGAGCAGGATGCTAGGACATGAAATTTTAATATCGAACTTTTCAGAGAGAAATGACGCTTCAGATAATATAATACATCACCAACAAGCCTAAGGCCATATATTTTCCATCATTGTTTTCTCCTTTACCGTAATAAATAAATGTAAAGCCAAATAATGTTAGTCCAGTGAAGTAAACAAGACATGGCATAAAACATTAATTCATGAAGAAGATACTCAGAAAACCTTACTATTTCCCCAGTGTCGACGGTATTCTATTTTATTAAAAAAAAAATGGCAACCGGTCACAGTTAAGCGACCATTACTGCCAATGTCTCGTTGCCAATCGCACACGGCGACAAGATAGAGGATTGATACCACGTTGTACGGTGAGTTGAGAAAATCGTGCTTTTTGTAAAGTGATAGCGATTTACAAAAACCACACAGACTATCGGGCCTTGACCCAGGAAGGGCTATGTACGCTTCAAGTTGAATTCTTCATTAGCTATTCACTCATTCGTTAGATCACTGCACAATACGCTATCAATACTACACAGACACATTGAACAACAAAAATGAATAAATAACGAACTACGAAACTTACAACGCATGCGGCCATCTTTAGTCATGGACCGGAAGTCCAACCAATGTCGACGGTAAAATTATACAATAAACAATCATAAAAGTAACTTCAATAATAATTGACAGCTTTTACATTTGTCGCCTAAAGTTAAGGTAGCTAGATAATAATGTTCCTTCAAACTAGAAACCTAACCTCTATTCCGCAATTAACTTCTCTCGACATCTGCCCACAGCTCAATTCTTACAACCTCCATATAGTCTCCCTTTTACATCTTTCCTAATTCAGCTTCATACAACCTCCGGATTTCCTTCTTATCCAGCTTACCCATCACGTTTCTTGGCATCGTCTTCACCACCAACATCTTCCTGGGGAGCTGGTACGGCGCGAGGCGCTTACCAGCCTCGGCCTTCAGATCCTGCAGAGTCAGGGAAGCCTGGTCTTTGAGGACGACAACTGCAGAAACGATTTCTCCGTAGTCGGGATTCTGGATGCCTAGAACAGCGGCGTCCAAGATGCTGGGGTGCTCGAGGATGGCGGATTCCACTTGGAGGGAGCTCACCTGGTGATATGGATAACAATTTGGTGAATAGTGTTTTAATTAAAATAATAATACTGCTTTGCTAATCCGCGATATAATATTGTGCCAGTTAATTTGTGCTAACCCGTTATACTTATTTACGTATTTTTTCATACATTCATGCATTTAATGTTCCCACCCTCTCACCACATCATTCGGTTGTCGGACTCCAGACCGTCAACATCTCCTGATGATGCCTCGTAGAGGGGCGAAACACGTGTCGAGTAAGTTTTTGTTATTTTGGTGGTGGTTTGTTATATTTATTTGCGTATTTATTTGTCTCATCGTGGTGGGAGGGTGGGACCATTAAATGCATGAAATAATACGCAAATAAGTATAACGGATTAGCTCAAATTAACTGGAACGATATTATATCGCGGGTTAGCAAAGCAATATTATTATTTTAATTGATATGGATTTCCGCAAAGTAACGCCTGATTCAATTAATTGAATAGTGTTTTGCTATTATACATTGGAAAAAGTCGCGACTGTAGGAAGCGGGTCGGAGCAGCCCGTGAGACATAATCAGTGGGGTTTTCTTATATTTAGAGAGTAAATGTTAAATACAACGATTGTGCCGTGGGCTTTAAATTCATTTGGTCAGTTTCGTACAAACACTCTTCGAATTCCCAAACCATATATCACACATAGGGTCTGCAGAACCGAGAAATTAGTAAAGGAGTACCGGAAATTCCCGGTACTGCCATAATCCTTAATCAACAACTTTTTTTATAGCCAGTTAAGGTATCCTGGTCTTGGGCTGAGCAAAGGCCTCTCCTTCTTTTCTCCACTCATATATTATAACAATTATTTAGTTTTATGACATTAGGAACGGTGGGCGTGTTTGAAGCAATTTCGAAAAAGTCGATGATGCGACATATAAAAATTTATCCACCGATTTATAGGCTGCGTTCACAATCTCGGAACGTTTTTTGAAGCAGAATTCCGAATGTCTAATACGATTTGAAAGAAATACCAATAACAATTACCTTGTATCCGCTAGTCTTGATGATGTCGACAGACGTGCGGCCGAGAATCTTGAACTTGTTGTCGGAAAAGGAAGCGGTGTCTCCTGTGCGGAACCAGCCGTCCGAAGTGAAGTCATCCGCCTTCGGCTCGCGCTTGTAATATCTGGGGACGGTTTGCTAGTGTTGAAGTGGTATATAGCCTAAGAAGCGTCGGACGGCCACAGCTTTCATATGGCAATAATGTGCATACGTCATATATTTTCATTATTAAACGTAAATAGCTATTTGTCAAGGATTTGTCATGAACCAAATTAAAAACATTGTTTGCCGGAATGTTACTCAATGCTTCGTTCTTCTTGCGAAATAAATACTGAATCTTATTGAAAAAAAACTTGACTTTCGTCCCTATGGATAGTTTTGGCTTTATTATGCAAAAAATACTTGAAATTTGCGGAATATTTAGTCCTGTTTCCTCTTTGTTTACATCAGTGACATTCACCGCCTTTCAACGTCAGTTACTTACCAAATTTTGTCGTTGCCAGTAAAATAAATTAGTACCACTAAAAAACCGCAATATGGCGTCGGTTGTAAAACTCCCTGTTGGGGTATACAAAATCGGTTTTCAAACAAGGAGGAGGAGTCCACTTTGTAGCTTACCATAGGGACGCGTTGACAGATTATTGGTATAAAGAAACGAATTTCATACTTATGGTAAGCATCAAAGTCTTTTTACTTGAAAACTTAATACAAACAATATTACAAGTTTATATGTATCAAGAAAGATTTTCTGGAAAAAAAGTAACTAAAGAGTTTCTCTTAACTCTAATTTCTTAATTAACGTGTGTATCTTTCATAGGATCGCAGGTCCTAAATGGCTGATTGAATGAGGTTTTTTTATCGAAAGTCTTGCCCGTCGAGATGGTTTTATCTGCATCCTATAGTTACGTATAGTGTTCCATATTTGCGTTCCAGATCGAATCATTGGAACATCTAATTACATATCCTCACCTGGTAAACACGCCAGAACCTTTCAGCAGCAGTTCACCCTGGCAAGGCTCTCCGCTCTTGTGACGGGTCACCTCCGGAGCCTCCACAAGTCTTTCCCTATCTCTTATAGTTTTCGACTTGCCCCTACTGACCCATTTGGATTGATCTTGTATACAGACATTTATTGCCTCCTATAGTAAGCAACCACCACTGGGAGGATATGTCTGAAGACCGTGACCTATTAACGAAGACTGCACATGATGAAGCATGGTTTGCTTCTCTTTCTCACAAGCGCAAACTTAAGAGAAACAACTGAGACACCAACGTGCAGCTCTTCTCCCTTCATCGATAGGCGCAACATTTGTCAGTTATACGGTAGTGGCTGTCGCTCTCGTATCGGGCTATCCAGCCATCTTCGTAAATGCCGCACTTTATTAGACGCTGCTGAACTCATCTGTTATAGATGTAAAAGGCCAATGATGATAGTAAGAAAATATGGAACGTGCAGCGTTCCAGATCGAGTCGTTGGAGAGATATGGGTGAAGATCAAAAAGTTTGCAACCTTAACTCACTCAGTCAATAATTGTGTCAAAGTCTCCATTGTGCGACGAGAGTTAACCTTTCAATAACGTACCTTAATGTTCTATTTTAAGGTTCCTTATTGTATCGTTATTTTTTGTCCCACAACGGAACTTTTTCAATTGTTTTTAATTTCTCGCTAACTACGACTTAATTTCATGCAACTTTTTGGTCCTGACCCATATAGTTATCTCCTCACCTGGTAAACACGCCAGAACCTTTCAGCAGCAGTTCACCCTGGCAAGGCTCTCCGCTCTTGTGGCGGGTCACCTCCGGAGCCCTCCACGAATCCTCGCCAGCCTCGTCTCTCGGAGCTAACCCAAGTTGCTCTAGGGATATCTGGGAATTATAAATAATAACCTAAATTAAACATTTACAACACCCCCGTCACAAGTAGCTGGTGATCATGTGAGTCTCATTTAATGAGTGATATAGAAAATGCTACCAAAACTGAACCTAACTACAAAATTTGGAATTCTTAGCTTCAATATTGGCTGAGATCTTGGCATTTGTTCCTATTAAAGCTGAATATCTTGGTAAGTAGTGGAATGATATTTATGCGATATTATTGTAACCAATTTTAATTTATTTATTTTAATAATCTAAATCGAAATTGTACCTAATTATGCACGCACCACTAAGTAAATAGCTGTGCCCTGACAGGGTTCATGTTATGGACTTAATCTTATTAATGTAACACCTTATTGTACAACATGATAATGCAATAAAGAATTATAAAGAATTATGAATTAAGTACTCCTATTTTACCAAACATAGCTAAGAACCCCCCTCTCGACGGACTAGTCTTTCGATGTCCCATAACCGACCTTATCTACTAGCCCTGTTTCAAAACTGGTCAAAAACCAAGAAGTCACTAGTGCCAACCGCGTTAAAAGCCAATACCAGACTGCATCATAGTGCTTGTCTCCGCCTTCATCTTCTGTTTGCGTGCGTTCACAGAACAAGCCGCGCAAGCGTCAGTTGGTGGCATCTCACACCCCTTGATTGTTCAAATTTCTTAAGATCTTATCTCACCACCTACAATTTTCTGCTTAATTTTGTTTTCTCCGTTTTAAGGTTTCTCATGTAATATTTTTCTTGTTGTTGTGCAATAAAGTATTATTTTTGTATTGTATTGTTTTTTTTTTACAAACAACCAAGAAGCATCATCATCATTCTTAGGCGGCATTGGCGAGGACCAACAAAGAGAACCTTCTATAGCATTTTATTGCGCTTACCGTGGTGTCTACCGGTGGTGCAGCGACGGTGAGCGCCGGCTCCAGCTCCCCAGTGTCCTCCCTGACGCCGGGCAGCGGCACGCCCACGCAGCCGAGACTTCGCTCTGACGTAGGCCGGTAGGGGTTGGACAGCGCCATGTATAGCATTACCTTCATTCTGCGCTTACCGTGGTGTCTAACGGTGGCGCAGCGACGGTGAGCGCCGGCTCCAGCTCCCCAGTGTCCTCCCTGACGCCGGGCAGCGGCACGCCCACGCAGCCGAGACTTCGCTCTGACGTAGGCCGGTAGGGGTTGGACAGCGCCATGTATAGCATTACCTTCATTCTGCGCTTACCGTGGTGTCTACCGGTGGCGCAGCGACGGTGAGCGCCGGCTCCAGCTCCCCAGTGTCCTCCCTGACGCCGGGCAGCGGCACGCCCACGCAGCCGAGACTTCGCTCTGACGTAGGCCGGTAGGGGTTGGACAGCGCCA
The DNA here is from genome assembly GCA_947623375.1 of Apotomis capreana. NCBI lineage: Eukaryota > Metazoa > Arthropoda > Insecta > Lepidoptera > Tortricidae > Apotomis > Apotomis capreana. The sequence goes on from OX392518.1 coordinate 7,167,674, forward strand.
TGTATAGCATTACCTTCATTCTGCGCTTACCGTGGTGTCTACCGGTGGCGCAGCGACGGTGAGCGCCGGCTCCAGCTCCCCAGTGTCCTCCCTGACGCCGGGCAGCGGCACGCCCACGCAGCCGAGACTTCGCTCTGACGTAGGCCGGTAGGGGTTGGACAGCGCCATGTATAGCATTACCTTCATTCTGCGCTTACCGTGGTGTCTACCGGTGGTGCAGCGACGGTGAGCGCCGGCTCCAGCTCCCCAGTGTCCTCCCTGACGCCGGGCAGCGGCACGCCCACGCAGCCGAGACTTCGCTCTGACGTAGGCCGGTAGGGGTTGGACAGCGCCATGTATAGCATTACCTTCATTCTGCGCTTACCGTGGTGTCTACCGGTGGCGCAGCGACGGTGAGCACCGGCTCCAGCTCCCCAGTGTCCTCCCTGACGCTGGCGAGCCGCGCGGCCACGCCGGGCAGCGGCACGCCCACGCAGCCGAGACTGCGCTCTGACGCGGGCCGGTAGGGATTAGACAACGCCATGCCGGCTTCCGACATGCCGTAGCGCTCGAGCAGACGAATGCCTGATATCTGGAACAATATCCATGTCCACTATTTTAACACTTTCGACACCAACAACCCGGAGGCCGGGTGCTCGTAAACTTTGTTCAGATGCCGGCCAACTCGATAGCCGGGTTGATGCTATAAAGGCCGGTTTCTGGGATATGTCTTACTTTTTGTCTGGTTGCAAAAGTGTTAAGTCATATCGACTATATTTATTGTGGTGATCAAATGCCTTCGAATGCAATTCACAACAATCTTATTAAAACTTTCGTGCGACATATTTAATTATTGTATTAGCCAGCAACTCACGTGAAATTGTCAGGAATACGAGTACGAAACATGTCGGGCCGTTGCTGACAATTGCACATGAGTGTAAACAGAGTTGGGCAAATTTCATTTTGAATGAGAATATGAATGAACGGCCTAACGTCATTCACATTCAAAAAAATTCAAATATGATTTATTTCTAGAGCGCGTCATTCTGAATGGCGTGAAATACAATAAATCAAGAATACGTCATTCTGATTACCGCTAACGCGTTGATTGAGTTAGTTTGTTATAGGTCCATTTAAAATAACGTTTTATTTGAATGGCGATTATCTTGATTAAGAGTGATTGTTTAGTATAAGTATTTTTTATGCATTCTACTTTAAGTTATTGAAAAGTCGAAATTAAACGGAGGTGTGCCATCACAAGGTCGGCAGCGGAGTGATTGGAAAGATTTAGAAAGATGGATAAGTACCTACGACGCCATGGAAATGTGGTCCTAGAAACGCCTTCTGAAGATAGTAGAAACGCTTTTCGCATGAACAACTCGATCCTCAAAAAGATGTCGACATTATAAATTTGTGCCTATAATATTTGAAGAGGTTTTTCGATTCCTCGTGTATCTCGTATAGTCAATATTTCACCAAAATTATATGGGCCATCCTGGAGGGCCCTCTGTTAAAATGTCAAACATAAAAATAAGTTTCCATATCGGTTTATAAAAGACGAAGATGTAAAACTCGTACAGTCCAATTGAGAACTTCCTCTTTTTGGGGAAGGTTAAAAATATATTATAATCAAACAATTTTATTTCAAATAATCAATCACAGATTGATTTTATTGAATGACGATTAAATTAGTTTCACTCAATTTCTCCTGCATTTATTGTAAAACTCGCCATTCAAAATAACCTATTCTTGAATGACGGTCAGTTGTTTCATTCTTGCGGTGCGTCATTTAAAATGACGATTTGTTATTGAATGCCCACCTCTGAGTGTAAACCGCATAATACAAAAATTTAATGTTGTGTGAGCAAGACGGGTGACAAACGAAATCGCTGCTAGCCCTGCAGCTCTTACATTTCTGAAGCTCTGGTAGTAGAACCTTTAAAAGGCCTTAGAGAACTAGTGTTTTTCAAATATCTATTTCAATTACCTGTTCCTACTTCTGAAGCAGCGTCTTCGACAGCGGCGCGGACCCAGCACACATCAGCCTCCTCCTCTTCAATGTGCTCTTCACATACTCTGCAGTCTTGGTATTGTGTGATGTGTAACACGAGACAATATCGCCAGACAAATATTATCTCTCTTTCTTTTGAACGTTGGGTGAGCAAAACGGGTGACAAACGAAGTCGCTTCTAGGTGTTACATTTCTGAAGCTCTGGTACTAGGTCTTATTTAATATCTATTTCAATTACCTGTTCCCACTTCTGAAACAGCGACTCGGGCAGCGGCGCGGACCCAGCACACATCAGCCTCATCCTCTTCAGTGTGCTCTTCACATACTCTGCAGTCTTGGTATTGTGTGATGAGACAATATCGCTAGACAAATATTATCTCTCTTTCTTTTGACTGTTGGGTGAGCAAAACGGGTGACAAACGAAGTCGCTTCTAGGCAAGGGTCTGACACGCTTTGAGAGATAAAGATAGCCTTATTGCGATTCCTAAAAGAAGAAATAGAAAAGAGTGCCATGTTTTGTCTTTATCAGCGACCGAGCATTTTTTCATGGTCGGGTTATTGGCACACTTCAAATTCGAAGCAAAACAATCAGATAGTATCAAAAGCGGTATAGAAATAGAAGATTTTGTGTATTAAATAATTATTATTACCAGATAATTGACATATTAACGGATGTGGAGTGTTTGTGTGTAGCCTCAAAAATGGTGGGGTGTTCAGAGTTTGGTTGGAAAAGCAACAGTTAACGAAAATAAGCGGATTTTACATTTCATGCGTAAGTACACGTTTATTGTGTTTTGATCACCTAGTTCTTTCTCAAATCTCACAAGAATCAAGTAACAATGTTAAATCATTAGTTATATCATGAAAAAACTTGATAAAATTGGAAAAATCTGTAAATTATTTTCAAAATAACTCGGAACAGTTTGACATGTAAATATTGCAAATCGGTCAAATTACGTAGCATAAATCTACGATAGAAGCCAGCTAACATAGATGTCTAAATACATCAGTCGGTTTATAATCCAATTTGGGGATGCCTAGATATAAAATAAAAATTACCCCCATATTTGGGGAATCTATAGCAAATTGATATTTTCAGTTCTCCGATTCCGACAGAGAAAGAACCGTGTAAAACATGAATAGCAAGGCCTGAGAAGAATTTGATTTTTGCAACTAGTATTGGTGATATCCTATCTACTTATGTCGTTTACAATTTTACTATTTAATTTTGCTTTGTTACAGAATGTCCCAATAAGGCGGTGCGTCCATGAACGTGGACTGTCATGATGGATTAAAAGTATCCTGAGTAGAATAGAAGAAAAAGAAGAAAGAAGAAGTTTCACCCTATTTTTTTTGTACCGGCCAGAAAAATTCTACAGTATTCAAGAGCAAATCAAAATTTTTGTTTAGAAACAAGTGTTTTAAATACATATTAATTAAAGTTTAAACTAATTTCATTATTTTTATTATGAGTATGTTATTTTTATTTGATTATACGGACTAGTTTTGAAAATGCTAAAGATAAAGGTGAAAGCAGCGTCGTCTAAGACTCAAATCAATCAGCACTCAAATGACGACACCTTGTGGAAAATTGTCAGTCTTAGCCAGCGCTACAATTTTCACACTGAATCCGCCTGAGTAATAGTCCGACTGTATGATTTACTGCGCTGTGACCAGTTTACCTTTCGCCTATGGTCTTTTAAAATGAGGAACAAATAGATTTTAATCGTCAATTGGAATATTTTCAAAAATATAAAAAAGGGAATACATAGGTAATTTTTTTATCCTTTATTTGATGTTATCGGAAAATTAGTAAAAAAATTAAATGCTGTGAATTCGAGTACTTGGAACGTTTCTCTCTTTATATGGTTTTTATGTTTTTTTTTTTACGACCACTTTTTATGGTTTTTTTTTTTGCGACCATGGCAACCCCACATTTTGACGTCATCATATGTCTTTCTCTTACGCCTGGTCGCTCTGTGGCAAATCTATAACTACTATACTATATCTATGCTTCTAGGTGTTACATTTCTGAAGCTCTGGTACTAGGTCTTATTTAATATCTATTTCAATTACCTGTTCCCACTTCTGAAACAGCGACTCGGGCAGCGGCGCGGACCCAGCACACATCAGCCTCACCCTCTTCAGTGTGCTCTTCACATACTCTGCAGTCTTGGTATTGTGTGATGTGTGACACGAGACAATATCGCCAGACAAATATTATTATTCTTTTGACTGTTGGGTGAGCAAAACGGGTGACAAACGAGGTCGCTTCTAGGTGTTACATTTCTGAAGCACTGGTAATAGTTCCTATTTAATATCTATTTCAATTACCTGTTCCCACTTCTGAAACAGCGACTCGGGCAGCGGCGCGGACCCAGCACACATCAGCCTCATCCTCTTCAGTGTGCTCTTCACATACTCTGCGGTCTTGGTACTTGTGAACATTTTCTCGTAATCCGCTACTAGGCGGGCGTACATGGCCGGTACGCCGTGGAAGACTGTCACTTTGGCTTCCTCGCGCTCACCCATACCTAGTAGACGCGCCCAGACAGTGTGGGATACGAAGGAAGGAAGCATTCGGATTCTGGAAAATATAATACATGTAGAAAAATATATAAAGAGTCAAAAACTGTCTGGCGCGGCGAAGTAATTCAGGTTTGTCGGGCAAGCGCAAACCTACCATAGCGAAATATCGAAGATAACAGGTTTTAAGATAATATAAATATAAGAGGTATTTGTGTGTCTATCTGTGGCCTCGTAGCTCCCAAACAGCTGGACCAATTTGTGTGTGTGTGTGTGTGTGTGGTATTTTTTTAATCGAAAGACTTGTCCGTCAATGGTTCTTAGCTATGTTTGGTAGTTAACAAAATATCTTGGAAACTACTGGTCGGATATAGGACCAGTAGTTTCCAAGATATTTTGCTTTAATTGCAACAAGTGGCATGATCTCAGCCAATATTTAAACTAAGGATCTCAAATTTTGTAGTTATGTTAGTTTTATAGCCTAGCAAGCGTCGGTCCGGCCCAGGGATAGTGGCGCTAAAAACAGCTTTCATATGGCAATAATGTGCATACGTCATATTTGCATTATTTCAAATTAATCATAACAAAATATATAAATGGACAATTAAAATCAAATTAAAACTAAAGAACTAAAATCTAAAATAAAGTAAATTAAATTAAGCTAAAATAAATCTAGAAAACTGTGCCCCCGCGGCATAGTCCCGAAGACGCTGGCAGCATTTCCTCGCTGAATCGCAATGCTGATGCGTTGTGCGAGGAAGCTGCCAGCTCTTCGGTCACCAGTGGACTCAATGAGCCTTATACTAATTTCTTTTAGGAGTTTGTGTGCACTGGGACCCCACGGACCTAAGGTCTCGACCCCAAAAGGAACAAAATTATATTCGGGCCCGAGACCCCTATATTTATTAATTTTTAATTTTTCGGCCGCCTCTGCTGCTGCCCCCGCCCTGCCCGATGTTCCGTGGAGGTGGGACGGGGCCAGTGTGTCTACGCAGGTGGCGTCCCACACCAGCACCCGGCCCAATTTCCACGGAATCAACGACATGCATTATCAAACGTCAGTCAAGGATTTGTCATTATCAAAATTCAAAACATTGTTTACCGGAATGCTGCTGAATCCTTCGTTCTTCTTGCGAAATAAATACTGAATCCTATTGAAAAACTTGACTCTCATCACTGTGGACAGGTTTTGGCTTTATTGTGCAAAAATTACTTGAAATTTGCGGAATATTTAGTCCTGTTTCCTCGTTGTTTACATCAGTGACATTCACCGACTTTCAACGTCAGTACCAAAAAAAATTGTCGTTGCCAGTAAAATAATTTAGTACCACTGAAAATTCGCAATATCGCGTGGGTAGTAAAACCCCTTGCAGGGCTATAGTAGCATTTGCTATATCACTCATTGGATGAGGGTCTCATAATGACCAGCTACTTGTGTCTGGGGTGTTTTAATTTTTTTTTTCACTTCTCCTGCTCAAAAAGTACGTCATTTTAAATTCGCAAAGCGGGGCTAAAATAGTACATTTAGCCCCTAGGGTTTAAAAGGAAACCATATAATCCCATACCAATTTATATGACACCGAAAAAAAAATCTTGTTACCGGCCAGCTACATACTATTTACAAATAAAATAAACCAACCTGCAACCTGATCAGATCGACCCAATTAAAAAAATAAACCAAAAAGTTTTTATTTACCATGTACTGGAATATTAACTGAAATTTTATTTTAGCACGTTTTATAATCAGCGAAAAGGCTGTAACATAAAATATAAAAAATTGCTCAAATTGTACTTTTAATTTTTCTTAAAATAAATCATTTTAAATTTTAAGTTTTTTATTTTTTTCAGTCGAAGTGAAAAGCAGAGTGTTTAACACGGGGCTACAAGCCATTATGACACTCAGATATATTTGGCCTCGCTCACTTCGTTCGCTCGTCCAAATAATTACCTCGTGTCATAATGGCTTGTTTTAGCCCCTTGTCAAACAATCTACTATATTTAGGTTATTAGTAGCATTTTCTATATCACTCATTGAATGAGGGTCTCATGATGACGAGCACCTACTTGTATTGGGGAAACGAAATGAAATAATTTATTCAATAAGTAGGCCACACGGGCACTTCTACAAGTCAGATTGTGAATCTAGCGGCATTTCCCAAGAGAAGACCGCTGTTGAGAAGAAAGCCGAAGGAAACTCAATACTAAGTCGTAAATAATACATAGAGCAATCAAAGGGAGAGGGTGTTTCTATTGTTCACCTCTATTGTAATGACAAATGTCATCTATGTTTGTATTTCTTTCTTCTTGATGTATGCAATGAAGAGTATTCTATTCTATTCTATACCTGGCACCGGCGCTTAGAGACGCCAGCATAGAGTTCAGTTGTCCATGTATATGATGCAGAGGCAAAGCATGGAGCACGACATCGTGGCTCGAATGGCGCCATGCAGTATGTAGTGACGCTATTTGAGCGCTTAGCATCGAATGAGTCCACACGACGCCTTTAGGCTTGCTTGTGGTCCCTGGCGAAAAAGTCACGAATACCTTCAATTCTGGTTTTTATTGTAGAGTTGGAATTAATAGTGTTAACCTTTGGAACGCCATGCGGAGAAGCAATTTATTTATCGATACTTACGTTAAATGTTTACAAATGAAGCGAAAATACCTACGTTACCTACGTTAATTTATCGATATTTTACAGCACAATCGAATCTTTTCGGAAAGTCATTGCAATTAGGTCGTTAGTGCACAACTCTCTGTGGTTTAAATTTAATTGGCAAAATAATTGTAATCAGTACGATAATGAACTAAGATATCGATATCTGGATACAAGAAAATATATCTATGTGTAGATAAACAAGTGTATGCAACTCTACATAATAAGGTCTTTAAGCACTCGTGTTAGCCTATTATGAAACTCGCCTTAGGCTCGTTTCTTAAAACTACACTCATGTTTTAAGACTCCTGATTATGTAACAGTTTCATAAAGTCATTAAGAGTGTTTTCTTATAAGTGAAAAAGGCTTACCACTAGTATAAATAAGAAGGGCATCGTTCTTGCCATACCACGAGTTGGACTTGCCCACATCACTTAACTCTTCTTCTTTGGGTTTCATGAAGGTGCTGTTTGGTTGGTACAACTGTGCTGTTATCTCCTTATCCTGTTGCATTTAATGGCATGTTAACCAGGCAGCTAAAGAAATAATAGAAGTCTAACCTAACCTACAAAGATTATAAATTGAAATCTGTATTCTGGGCGACCAATGTCAAGTTATTATTTGACCTGCTAAGTTATTATTTTAGATGCCAAGTAAAATATGCCCGTCATCACATTAGCCCGTCATTACATACCTAGGGCAGTGAATTCGTGAATGTCTCAGATCAGATCAGATCGCAGGTGTTTGCCATGAATATCCGATCTGGAGCTTTACGAATTACCGCCCGTGGTATATTTATTTATTTAAACTTCATTGTACAAATACCTATTGGTTATAAACTATAGTTTAAAGTTTGTATCTGTATGCGTGGACAATTTTTGATGCGGTTTTTAACACGCTTTTGTGTTTGTATGTTTGTTACTTCTTCACACTCAAGTGACCGGACCAATTTTGATAAATTTTGGTATGAAAGGTATTAGCTGACACTCTCTATCCAGACAAAGTTGAGTGTTCCCGAGGGATGAGGGAGTGGGAATGCAGCGTTTGTACGGCGTTTTTTCGTCAAATCCCATTTCTGCAAATATTGTTAAAATAGATGATTGTTATAAATTTATAAAACATGTAAATGTCTCATTTTTTTTTTATGTGGGTACACCACAATTTTTATTTGTATTCATGGTTTAGATGATTGTTGTAAATCGATTTTTAGGGTTCCGTACCTCTCAATCGGAAAAAACGGAACCCTTATATTTATAAGTTATAGCATCACTGTGTTGTCCGTCCGTCTGTCTGTCTGTCAAGGCCCTTTATCTCGAGAACGCGTGGAGGTATCGAGTTGAAATTAACACCGTATACTCAGGCCTGTTAATACAAAGATCAAAGCTTAAAGACCATATACTCAGGTCTACGGTCCCTTGAAGCTGTGAAAAAATCAAACTTCTACGTTAACGTGAAAAAAAGATATGACGTTTATGTCGCAAAAACGTACATTTCGACACTCTCAAGGGAATCAAAATGATACGGCGGAATAATCGTGAAAATGGAATGACGAAACGCGCGATAAGAACGCTCAGAGAATCACCCGGGTAACACCGCAGCTAGTAATAGATGAATCTCACCTTCCCTGTGACTAGTATTGGTTTACCAATCTCCTTGGCCAACGGACGGAGTATCTTCTCGTACTCAGTGGTGCATATGACGAGCTCCGCCGTGCTGTCCTGGAGAAAGTATTTAAGCATCTCCGGCGGGTGGAGTGGGGTCAGCGGTACGGCTGGAATAGTAATACATACGACGTATTAAAATACATAAACGGGTTAACAGGTTTCGTTGGCGATATCGACAGACGTCTCTACGACGTGAGTAAAGCGTTTATGTATTTTAATATGTCTGAGACTCACGGTCGTTTTCTGTGTAAAATACGACGTCATAACATAATTAAAAGTTATTATTTTGGTACTTTAATTAGAGCAACCACTAGTATAGGGGTAAAGCTTCGACAAGTGAGTTAATCGATATGAAAAACCCTATCTGTCACTCAATATCAATGTCTAGCTGTAAAGAATTTCTTATAACTAGTTACGGTGAATACGTAACGGTACATACTAGGAATTTTAATACATAAATGGGTTAAATCATAAGGCAGCAGTGGTAACAATCCAAAAAAGAAATAGCTTTCAATTACTTACAAACACTTTCTAGGCTTAAAAACTTAGGGCAGTGTATTTTAGCCTAGCTCACAGTTATACAGACCTATGTTTCCCGTCATCCAGATGGCCCACTGCACGATGACGTGCGAAGCATCGTTGCTGCACATGTACCCGACCGTCTTCTGGCCGTCACCCACTGAAACAATAAATAACAAGTTGAAAGATAACATCTTCTGACTAGGCTCGCTAGTCCTTGTCACCGCAAATTACCAATATTCATTATCAAACCTGATACCGAAAGCTATGTTACATCGAATTATTTCTCCTTAAATAATACCAAGAGCTTCACCGCTTGATTCAAGGAGATGCATCAAGAAAACACTCCAGTGAAGTGGGCAACAGTCTATCGAACAATTATGGCCATTGAGAGAGGATCTGGCGTACAATTAGGGACCTGGTTACACACACAGTTGTGAGATTTCCTAGCTCAACTGGCTGCCTGGTACAGCATCGTGGAGACTCTTCCCATGCCTCCTTCTAACCTCCATTCCTCATAGGACCTGGTTACTCACACAGCGGCGAGATCTCCTTGCTCAACTGGCTGCCTGGTACAGCATCGTGGAGACTCTTCCCATGCCTCCTTCTAACCTCCATTCCTCATAGGACCTGGATACTCACACAGCTGCGAGATCTCCTTGCTCAACTGGCTGCCTGGTACAGCATCGTGGAGACTCTTCCCATGCCTCCTTCTAACCTCCATTTCTCATAGGACCTGGATACTCACACAGCTGCGAGATCTCCTTGCTCAACTGGCTGCCTGGTACAGCATCGTGGAGACTCTTCCCATGCCTCCTTCTAACCTCCATTCCTCATAGGACCTGGTTACTCACACAGCGGCGAGATCTCCTTACTCAACTGGCTGCCTGGTACAGCATCGTGGAGACTCTTCCCATGCCTCCTTCTAACCTCCATTCCTCATAGGACCTGGATACTCACACAGCTGCGAGATCTCCTTGCTCAACTGGCTGCCTGGTACAGCATCGTGGAGACTCTTCCCATGCCTCCTTCTAACCTCCATTTCTCATAGGACCTGGATACTCACACAGCTGCGAGATCTCCTTGCTCAACTGGCTGCCTGGTACAGCATCGTGGAGACTCTTCCCATGCCTCCTTCTAACCTCCATTCCTCATAGGACCTGGATACTCACACAGCTGCGAGATCTCCTTGCTCAACTGGCTGCCTGGTACAGCATCGTGGAGACTCTTCCCATGCCTCCTTCTAACCTCCATTCCTCATAGGACCTGGTTACTCACACAGCGGCAAGATCTCCTTGCTCAACTAGCTGCCTGGTACAGCATCGTGGAGACTCTTCCCATGCCTCCTTCTAACCTCCATTCCTCATAGGACCTGGTTACTCACACAGCTGCGAGATCTCCTTGCTCAACTGGCTGCCTGGTACAGCATCGTGGAGACTCTTCCCATGCCTCCTTCTAACCTCCATTCCTCATAGGACCTGGATACTCACACAGCTGCGAGATCTCCTTGCTCAACTGGCTGCCTGGTACAGCATCGTGGAGACTCTTCCCATGCCTCCTCCTTCTAACTTCCATTCCTCATAGGACCTGGATACTCACACAGCTGCGAGATCTCCTTGCTCAACTGGCTGCCTGGTACAGCATCGTGGAGACTCTTCCCATGCCTCCTTCTAACCTCCATTTCTCATAGGACCTGGATACTCACACAGCTGCGAGATCTCCTTGCTCAACTGGCTGCCTGGTACAGCATCGTGGAGACTCTTCCCATGCCTCCTTCTAACCTCCATTCCTCATAGGACCTGGATACTCACACAGCTGCGAGATCTCCTTGCTCAACTGGCTGCCTGGTACAGCATCGTGGAGACTCTTCCCATGCCTCCTTCTAACCTCCATTCCTCATAGGACCTGGTTACTCACACAGCGGCAAGATCTCCTTGCTCAACTAGCTGCCTGGTACAGCATCGTGGAGACTCTTCCCATGCCTCCTTCTAACCTCCATTCCTCATAGGACCTGGTTACTCACACAGCTGCGAGATCTCCTTGCTCAACTGGCTGCCTGGTACAGCATCGTGGAGACTCTTCCCATGCCTCCTTCTAACCTCCATTCCTCATAGGACCTGGATACTCACACAGCTGCGAGATCTCCTTGCTCAACTGGCTGCCTGGTACAGCATCGTGGAGACTCTTCCCATGCCTCCTCCTTCTAACTTCCATTCCTCATAGGACCTGGATACTCACACAGCTGCGAGATCTCCTTGCTGAGCTGGCTGGCGGCCTGGTGCAGGCCGGCGTACGTGTAGATGCCGACCTCATCTTGCAGCGCCACGCGGGACGGGAAGAGGAGAGCTCGTCGAAATACTGGCACTGCGCCCCCTGTAACATGAGAAGTAGGTATTTACATTGCGACCAAAAAGAGTAGAAATTAAAAAGTGGCAATACTGTAGTGTCGTCCCCGTTTTCTTATATTGATTAGAAAGGGGGGACACTACAGTATTGCCGCTTTTTAATTTCTACTCTTTTTGGTCGGACTGTAACAATGTTTTTGATAGATTATTCTTATCGATAACGGCATTTATATTTTGATAAATATTGACACAAATGTTTCATTATGTTTAATTATGAAAGAAAACTTTTGAATGGACAGATCATTCAACATCTTCAACAAAGATTTGTTGAGGTTTTTTGTCAAGAAGAAATACTTGTAAGTATGCTACTAAATATTCAGGGGCGGATTTGATATGTTGGCTGCCCTAGGCATACGAAAGATAGCCGCCCCCCGAAGTGCTGTAAAGCATGAAAAAGTAAATAAACTATAGAAATTAAATTAAAATGAAAAAAAAAACGATAGTCGGTAAATGATTTAATTATCTTCAGTATTTCGGATACTGATTTTTACCGTTTCTATTTGTGAGTAACAATGAATCGTTATAGACTAATTGTCTTTTGCCTGGCTTTCTGAGCAGCGAATTTGATTATCAAATCATCACAATCTAAAGATCGTAGCAATGAAATGTACTTAAATAAAACCTAGCTCGATAATTCTATAATTATTATTCCATCACCAAAAAAATGATATAAGTACTATGCTAAGTTTCAACTCAATCAGATCCCGCGAGGTCTATATTTATTTAGTTTCTTGTTTATTAGTTTCTTTACATAATTGTCCTGTTTATGAGATTCGGGTATTAAAAAAGTCACGTAGATACCTAATCAAAGTTATGGGCAAATGTACATAAAGTATCAAAATATTTAAAGAGGACCCACCTACTAAATTGTTTCGAATCATGTCGTAAACAATTGGTGATACCACTTATTTGGCTAGCCAGAATCTATACAATGCTGCGTAAACGAGCTGTAATCAGCATTCAGTGCGAAACTAATAACATAAATACATGATTAATTTCTTGATCTGCTCATATTTTGGTGGTCTAATAAGTTTAAAGGTGACTTGTTGGGCGAAAAAAGTAAAGGCGAGTACAGAGAAAGAGAGCCGAAAAAAGCGCCGCTCCCTAAATTTAGCCGCCCTAGGCCTACTCAGCCTATAGAGAAATCCGCCCCTGTAAATATTCTTGTTATTAAACAAGTGTTTCCAATTTATCTAATTAGTACAACTATGAACCCTTATAGTTTCGCCATGTCCGTCTGTCTGTGCGTCTGTCTGTCTGTCCGTCAGCGGCTTAGCTCCAGGATCATTAGTACAAGAAAGCTGAAATTTGGTATAAGTATGTGTATGTATCACGCGGACAAAATGGTAAAATAAAGAGTAAAAAAATTTTTTTTTTCGGGTACCTTCCGTACACCTAAAGTGGGGGTGATTTATTTTTTTCGTTTCAACACTAGTGTGTGGGGTGTCGTTGAATAGGTCTTTTAAAAATAGTAGGGGTATCCAAACATTATTTTTTTATAAATTCAGCAGTTTTGTAAATATTCGCTCCGAAAGTAAAAAAAATTGTGTCCCCTCTCGGAACCCTACACTGAGCGTGGTCCGACATGCTCGTGGCCGGTTTTTTTTTTGTTAATGACTGAAATAAAAAAAAAAACAACTATCAAACCTGCTCACTAAATTTCACGAGAAATGCGGCCTGTAGGCGAGAACGGCCGGACATCCGAACATCATCATCAAATTCGGGCATACAAAAGCATTTTTGGCCCCTTAAACGGAGACACTTCGCTGGCTCGGTCAATAACCCTTCAAAAGTCACCTTCAGAATCCAAATAAATAACAGTTTGTTTTTTTATTACATAAGCTTGATGTCATTGTGATTATCTATATTATTTCCATTATCAGCATTTCAATGTCGAATAGTTTTATCATTTTTTACCATGTGACACGATAATAATGATCTGAAGATGACAGTGAGTTTAAGTCATCATGTAAAATGTATCAAGTATTAAAGTATCATTACCATTAGATATATGATCATATGTGATTTTTTTTCTTTATTTATTAAGCTTTGTCTATGTCGCTGTAATATAACAGGTTTAATTTATCTTATGATATGATAATAATTATTGTCTAGGGTTACATCCAGTTGTTCCCAGTCTATATAATACTTTGGCCTCATTAATGTGACATTTTAAAGCAAAAGGTGTGTAGATTTCAGTCAGTTTGTTGTTTTAAATGTAGGTACTGATATTAGGCACTTAAGTTTCGTTAAATTTTATTTTGTTTGGAACTCTTTATAAAATTATTTTTCTTTACTCATTGCATATTAGAAGTTTTTAAGCTTTTTAGTCAAATCTTTAACATATAACTTAGGCTATGATTCCAAAGCAGCTTAATAATGCTCTCAATATTTTTATTAACATACCCAGTCTTCCTATTTATATAAAGAACCGATCTGCATTACCTATAACTAGGGCTGCCACTAAATTCGCCGAACCCAGACAAATACTTTAAAAAACCCAGACATTTGGTGTAAATTGCATTTTTTCCCCCTGGAGGTTTCCGAAAATTATATTATTAAAAAAACAATCACTTTATGTTTCATTCACATAAAAACCCCCCTGGACGACCTCCAAACTAAGACAAATCCGAGGAAACCCGTAGGTACAGATGGTAGCCCTGCCTATAACTAGCCAGTTACAGTTACAACTGTTTTGGTTTAAACCTGGAATACAACTGCTGTAAAAATAGGGGTTTTTTACAATAGTAAATGATATAGAATTACCAATAATCACTCGCAGAAGCGTCAAATCAATACCAAAAACCGGAGATGATTTGGCTTTCAACTTTTACAATTTTACAAATAAACATAGGTGCTTGAATGCCGTAATAGACAAGCCAGGGAGAATCAGGTTTCATAGGCATGATGAGGCATATCACTGGTAATCATTGTAAAGAGTGCACTCAATGGCAGCGCAGTAAAACAATACTCTAAATTCCAACCAAATCATAATTTACTTCTTTGTTAGCTAATTTCTACATTATTCTACAAAACTGAATAGCTTGGGCAGTTGAGTGAAAAAAATAATATTTCAATATTTCATTTTCTGACCACCAATTTGCTAGAATACCCTAATGAGAAGGACATGTTCATATGTTAGACAGAGATAGATTTACACAGCAGTTTTAAATATGGCGGTGGTACACATAATCAGCTGATCTTATCTAGTTCATAAAAAAAAGGAAATTTAAAGGATTACCTGCTTTAATATCAACGTTGTAAGCGTTCACCAGTTCAGTGTTTATCTCCTCCTTCACTGCTGCACCAGTGACTCCCGAAATTTGTCTACATGATGTAACAGAAACCGAGTTACGAAAAAGCCGGCTGAAAACCCGAAAAGAGCGGACAGATACTTCCATATTACGCGCAATTCGCTAAAGTCTAAGTCGCGTAGAGTGAAAAATTCAGTTTATTAGATTCAAGTTGACCAATCAGTAAAAATATTCAAAACAAGAATAACAAATTCGATAACGAAAGATTATTTAATTTGCCGACAGAGCCAAGACATATGACGAGGACGTTATCGCGACTTTTACTTTATTTCAGTTTTGACAACTGTTTTACTTATAAAAGTATGCCGTCACAATCCGATTCGAGGGTAATAGTAAAATAAAATAAAATATTTTTTCATTATATTATACCTTGAATCCGATTGTGCCTGGGCTTTAGAGCATTAAACCTTTAAAGATATAATTTTTAACCTATAAAGCTATATAAATTTATGAAACATGTAAATGTCTCATTTTTTTAATGTGGGTCATCATCAAAAATTTAAGAGCTTAGCTCTTTTCGGTGGAGCAACTTCCATGTTTCTCTATCTTCAACTTTCTTTTTGATGTCCTGATACGACACGCCGTCCACTTTAATGTGGGTACACCACAATTTTTATTTAAACCTTCATTTGTATTCATGGTCTATAAGCTATAATTGCTACTTTATATGGTTTAATGCTCTAAGGGCTCAGGGCTCCCAGTTTCACAACACTTGACGTTTTTCTTACTCTGTTGGACGGTAAAAAATTAAAATAGGCCTCTAATTTTAACTTATCAAAGGGCAAGGGCCCAAGGAGCTCCAGTATACACTGAAAGGCTGAAATTCATGGTTAGTTTCGAAGCCAAGTAATCGGCCGATAGAATCGGCCAAATGTGAAAAATATTTAATGTTGGTAAAATTCCTTTGACGTTGATGGCCTTGACGATTCACGATGTCAAGTAACTGTCAGGTCATAGTTGTTGATCGATTTAGTTTACTGCAACTCTTTTTGTTTTCAATAAAATGAAAACAAAGCGTTATATGATATTCTAAGGCTTCCACCAGTATTGCACAATTGAATCAAACATTTATTTTATTAGTATCGAGTCAGTATTGTATTAAAAAAGTATTGTTTTCGATCATAAGTGTTCGCGTAGTGATCAGCTGTTTATTAAAATATGGGTTTTGTAGATAATTACACAGCTAGCCTTACGGCTACGTTCTACGAGATGATTGGTAAGTTTATTTTCTATCATTTATCAATAAATCACACTTCACTCAATGAATCACTCAGTAAAATTGCACTAATTTTCAAACTCATCGCAATTCGCAATAGATTTCATCGCAATTGCCATGAACCTCTAGGCCTCTAAAACCTGTTCTGGATATCGCGATTTTTTTTTTCGCAATATTTAATGACTATTTAATAACTAACCTTCAGGTTGGATAAAAATAATGCTTTGAGGACTTGTGACTCAGAAATCATGCAATTTTTTTTTCTTTATTTGGACCTTTAACAATATATATATACTATCGTAGTTTTAAATTAAATTAGTGCAACAATACTATATTCCATTATTTTGTAAATTAATTTATTGGGTTGTATGGCAGTAATAATAATAAATAACTAAGTTATACCGGGTGATGCCTGCAATAGGGCCAAAAAATTAAAACATTCTACTCTTTAAACGGAACAACAATTTTTCAGCAACTAAAAAAAAAGTCAGTTATAAAAATTTCAAACACATTAAATAGTATTTTCAATGTAAGCATTGACATAGCTGTCACTCTACTAATATCGCACATTTCGCAATATATAGCTTCTTTGTCTAAACATTATTCTACAAATGATCATTTAATACACATTATTTTCAGAAGTTACTTAACAAATGTTGTTCACTTTCAAGGAGAGAATCTATGTTACAAGCAACACCCGGTATGTTACTGGCTCCAAGTTATTTAATATTATAGTAACAACCTAATCTGTTTTGCCTACATTAGCTTAACCAGAGCAGCTTTTATGCAAGAGAATGATGAAGAGTTGAGATCAATACAGTGCTGGAATTCCCTATATATAGCAAATATCCGAAGAGTTACCCACCCTAGGCAGAAGGAACATGGAAATTTATTTTCTAAAAAAAGATGCACAATCATCCTTATTTTTATTACAACTGTATGTTAAACTAGATACAAACACTTTCTGAACTTTCTATTCTATTAAAACTAAGCAATATTTTATATTACTCCTAGCCAAGGCATTATACATAATAATTTTTGTGTCAAACAATGTTTACAATTCATAGAATGGTAAAATATTATAGAATTTGTAATACATAAAGTAGGTATTTATAACCTTTTAGGAAAAGAAAAAAAATTGCATATGCAACAGCAATTTTGCGTCTAACACAGTTTTTTTAAAACCCAAAACAGAATTGAAATTCCTTTTAGAATCCTCATAATTCAACAAAACAATAATTGTGTGACAGCCTGACTGTTTACGGAAAAATACCAAATTAGCCGTATTCCAAATTATTTTTATTAAAGCAGTAACATCTGTGTACACAATGCCAATAATAATTCATAACTTATAGGTTAAATTGTCATGGTGAGTGGCTTTTTAGCAGCAGAAATGAGAAGGGGCCGCCTGTCTAGTCTGTACTTTTAGAAATTTAAAAAACTGGTCAAGTGCGAGTCGGACTCGCGCACCGAGGGTTCCGTACAATCACTATCCAACCTTAAGTGGTTAAGTTAAGATTGCACCTGGTATGTATAGCGCTCCATACAAATGAGGTGCAAAGTTAACGCAACCAATCCCGTCTGTTGTATGGGAGCCCCCCTTAAATAGAAAATATTTAAGAAAGAAAAAAATAAATATTTATTTAATGTGATAAAATATGTTTGTATTCGTGAATTTGTATATATTCGGTAAAATTAAGCGATAACACATGTTATTTAAATGGAACGGACTGCAGTAGCGAGGTCAATTATTTTATAATATAAACAATTTAACAGGCACCAAACGTTATCTTATAAACAACTCCTTTAATGGTTTGTTTACATTCTTTTAAATACCTAAAAGTACAGACTATAAGTGACTTGCACAAAAACATTCTATAGTGCAAATAATCAATTGATGGTCATTTCACTTCCAACTTGTACCCAAAATGTGAAGCAATTACGTTTAACTTTAAATAGACGCTACCTATATGAAATTAGGAGCTATGGATCAACCTGCTACTAAAACGTAGTGGGTGGCCATTTTTAACCGACTTCTAAAAATGGTTTTATGTTTTTCTTTATGTGCTATTGTTTAATATTAGTTCCATTTCAGACGTCATAGCTTTACCATAGCGATTTAATCAGTGTACAATAAAGGAAACTGAAACGCGTACCTTTTGACCCTTATTGTTATTGTGAAAATAGCGAGAAAGGTAGTGCACAGCGAAAACGCCGGAACACAACACCTTTCGACCAGAATTCTTGCATGAAGTTCCATCATAGCACGATTCCCTTTCCCCTCTTCTCCCGCCCTAAGTCTGACTGATTCGGTCCAGTATATTCACGACGCTGTGCGCCCGCGTCACCCTCCCCAAATTACTCCTGTAGCGCGGGATAATCCCATTAGCGGGTTATACTCCCACACAAAGTCCGACTCCTGGTAGTGAGGGCTAACCAGCCCCCATACAGCTCAAATCATGTCTTAAAAAATTGGTTGTCTGTAAAGTCGGTTTACGGACGATAATTTTACGTGATAACGCCGATGGAGTGGAAGAGAGAAAGATGCGTCACAAGCCGAACGCTTAGGCCGATCGTACCTCTCTATCGCTTGTTCCACGCTCTCGCTTGCACGCTCGGCTCAGGCGGAACGTGACAATGAGTCATGCTTTTTGGTGCGTGCAGACGGCGTTCATCGATTTATAAGACGTTATCACGTCAAGAAAACACGTAAGAAGCAAAGTGCACACTGTGACGACTCCAAGTGTTCGACCCTCAGGATGAAGTTGGTCTTTCGCAAATACCTACTCGACTCGACGACGTTATCTGCTTTCGTCGTGTATGTACAATTACTCTTTATTGCGCAGCTCACAAAAGACAGGAGAGATACAATGCAAGAAATTACAATTAGAGGTAAACAACAGACGGTATTATAGCTAAAGAGAAATTTTAGGCAGATCGAGCAGAAGAGAGATAAGTGAACCTTCTGCACCTCTAGCACAACTGCGACACGCGTCTCTTTCTCGCGCGAGGAATATTACCTATCCTTTTCTTCACAGTACTGTGGGAGAGTGACGGGTGATGCTATGTCAACCGACAAGAGTCGCGAAGCCAAATTGTGCTATGCTGCAGATAACGGGAAGTTGCTGGTAGGTCGTGTAGTGCAGTTTGTACACATACAACAATGTCGTCGAACAAAAAGAACTGCATCGCTTTTAGAATGACGTCAATGTATTAGCCTCGTCTCCAAACGCACCAAAGTGAGCATATTACGTGTGCAAGCGATACCTACAATAATTGGCTTAGCCCTGACTTCCATAGCTCACGCGTAAGTCAGCGTGCGTCGTAAATAAACAAATCATATATCAATAGCACATTACTGCAGACGCCGGGCAGGGAAAGAACGGCTTCGTATCACTATCCGAATGCCTACTTAACCGGCAAGCCCCTTTCACGGCTAAGGCATGTATAGTGCTTTCTCAAATAAATACATTGAAATAAATAAAAAATCTCTCAAAAAAAATATAATTCTGCTGTTTAGCCTGATCATGAATACAGACCCCATGTTTACAAGAAAATTACTTACCGGTCTAGGCCTTCAATTTTGTATGAACTTCCACTACAGTTCTCTCGACTTTTTCCGCATGTTATGACGACATTTCATTCCATACTTGAGAAAAGAGTCTATAGTTGAAGTGATTTGATACATTTTCACAATTGATCCTAATTTTGACGACACGTTTGGCTTGGTTTGTAGACACCTGCCTACTGAGCCGGCGGTCCCGGGTTCGAATCCCGGCCAGGGCAAATATTTGTGTGATGAACTCGAATATTTGTGCTTGGGTCATGGTTGTTCTATGTATTTAAGTATATATTTATCTATATAAGTATGTATATCGTCGTCTAGTGCCCAATGCCCATAACACAAGCCTTCTTGAGCTTAATTTGGGACTAGATCGATTTGTGTGAGGTTGTCTGATATTTATTTATTTATTTATTTATTTATTTAATCACTGCACTATTTTGTACCATAACTGAATACATGAAATTGCATTTGTTTATTTTTATAACTTTACACAAGTCTGCAAGCCATTGACTTAAAGTTTCATAACCAAGTTGAACGACCGATAAAACATATATCATAATTTAAATAAGTCAATCCCTAATCTATTTCTAATCCTAACAATATACGTCGATCGTTAGATAGTAAGGAAAGCGAACTACTCGTATATATGTAATTTAGAATGATAATCATTTCTTTGGTCAAGACGCTAAGCGGAGTAATCATTCTTGAGCGAACCTCCGAGACAGGCATACGTTACAAAGTAAACTTATCGCGTTTTTCATATGTTTCGTGACATATTGTATGCAATTCGGCTGTATCGGCTGGTCGGGGGTTATCAGTGCATTCAGTGATATTTAAAACAATAAAAGGTTTTTTATTAGTGAGCATGGTCGACACTCAGTGCGGTGCGCGGCAAGTGAAAGCTTACATCATGAGTGACTTATTAAAAAAGTTCGATTTAGACGCTACCAATGATTTCGTTAAAATAGCGATTGCTATAGCTGGCTTTTACATGGGAATATTTTCCTGTAAGTATTATTTTTTTCTTTTTACGGCGATTTGATGGCATTCAAGTTAGTGTTTAATTGATTATACTTAATCAGGGTTCGTAAAATGCGAGAAAAATTATTAATATTATTATACTTAATCAGGGTTCGTAAAATTCATTGAAGTGGGGTTGTCATATTTCAAACGATTTGCTCGCATTTTACGATCCCTTAGACATTATGCCTTTTAAAAATGATTTTTCATTTTATGACAGAAATATTGATAATTTCAACCATTTTTAGGGTTCCGTAGTCAACTAGGAACCCTTATAGTTTCGCCATGTCCGTCTGTCCGTCTGTCCGTCTGTCCGTCCGTCCGCGGCCTAGCTCCGTGATCATTAGTACTAGAAAGCTGAAATTTGGTATGAGTGTGTGTATGTATCACGCCGACAAAATGGTAAAATAAAAACTAAAAAAAAATTTTTTTCGGGTACCTCTCGAACACCTAAAGTGGGGGTGAATTTTTTTTTTCGGTTCAACACTAGTGTGTGGGGTATCGTTGAATAGGTCTTTTAAAAATAATAGGGGTCTTCAAACATTATTTTTTGATAAGGTCAGCAGTTTAGTAAATATTCGCTCCGAAAATAAAAAAAATAGTGTCCCCCCCCCCTCTAACTTTTCAACCACGAATCAAAAAATTATGGAAAAAATCATGAAAATGAGGCCTTATAAGTACTTTCAAAAAATATTGAACAAAATCGGTCAAGCCGTTTTTGAGTTATCGCAAAATTTCATAATTTTCTTAAAAGGACGTGAGTTGACTTCCAGAAGGTAATAAGTAACTACAGTTACTTTGGCGTTTACGACCTTTTTAAGTTATTATAGAGCTTGAAATCTTTCTGGTATCTTAAGTCTATTGTGAAGGATGAGAAACTACGGAACCCTACACTGAGCGTGGCCCGACATGCTCTTGGCCGGTATTAACATAGCTATTTCATGCTTTCGAAAATAAGTTGAAAAAACTAATTTTCCGCGTGAATTTTGTCGATTTCGAGTAGTTTTTGAAACAAAAATTATCAATTAAAAATTCAAACTGTAGGTTTCAAATGTATACCAATAAATCCCAATAGCCCTGTTTTAGGTAGTAACATCAATAATATTTTAAGAAACATGTTTGATCATAGAGAAATAGTAGTTTATGTGACTGTACATAATGAAGGGTACGAGTGTGGGTTTATGAAACGAGCCAAAGGCAAGTTTCATAATAACATCACACGGGTGTTTTAATGCCTAATTATGTAAAGTTACATACACTACTTTATCTACCCACATATCATAAGCCTCCATGATGCATTCAGGAGACGCACATTGTGACAAATTTTACCCGGTAATGGCGGTAATGAAGTTTTCTGGCAGCTGTCATAGTTTTTTTTTAACCGACTTCAAAAAAAGGAGGGGCTTCTCAGTTCGGTTGTATGTTTTTCTTTTTTTTTTTTTATGTGTGTTACCTCAGAACTCCGTCATTTATAAGTCGATTTGGAAAATTCTTTTTAGGTTCATGAAAAGACATCTCAAGGTTGGTCCCATAAAATTTTGGTGAAGATCGGATGACGAGATCCATGAGGAATCGAAGGAATTCCTGAAATTTTATAGGCACTTATAATATTTTTCACATATTTTATAAAACTATTTAAGTATTTGCATATGGTAGTCATCATCTTCCAATGCTGAGCTGATGATGGAAGGTACAACTCCTCAACGGTTAGGAGTTAGGAGATAATTCGAACGAGATGCATGCCTTCAAGACCTCCCTGATCACCCTGCCATAAGTGTTTTTAACAATCACTAAAAAGCAAAAAAAAAAAAAATTAACAAAAAATAGAACCGACTTCAGTAAAACTAAAAAGCCAAAAATAACCCGTTCAAGTACAGATTACCTTTGACTCACTCTTTGAAGTCGGGGCCAAACCTCACGTAAACTATAAAATATAAATATAATAACTGAGTGGTTTGGGATCGACTTCAAAGAGTGAGTCAAAGGTAATCTGTACTTGAACGGGTTATTTTTGGCTTTTTAGTTTTACTGAAGTCGGTTCTATTTTTTGTTATATTCAGACAAACTAGAGTTGGCCCCGACTATTATATCGTTCGATATCTTACGTGCAACATTTGTCAAATTTGTCGTCTAAAACGTCATTTCGAATGACACTAGAGGTCAAATCAAATTTCTTTGTTTTTCAGAGGTGTTCGAAATTTTAATGAATAATATCATCGAAATCGATGTTATTATTTAGCAATAATAACATTTCTACAGATAAGAAATTTGTTCTAACAAAACAGTCTATTTTTATGGTGGTCATAATGTGCGGTTCTTGAACGCATCATTTATGATATTTGGATGTCTAAAACAATCAGCATTTTAAAAGGAATACGGCCTCTTAATTTACTCCTTCATCAAATTCGGTAGTTTTGCGTGTATTACAAAAGCTTCTATTTAAATTTAGGATGAGAATCTACTTGAAAGTAGGTATTTCTAGTTTAAAAAAGGCCAAAAAGTCTTTCATATGTCCTGATGTTTGGATGTACGGATGTCTATTTGTCAAGATTTCTGACTGTTGCCTTCAAATCGCATTTTTCATCCGATTCTCATTAAATTTTGTGAGTAAGTTCGATAAGTATATAACATTTTTTTAGTTCCTTCAGATTCTCGATTTTTTTTAATGGGGTTTCAAAACGTGATAAATGAAATTTTTATTCACCCATTACGAAACAATTCGCGAGGTCTTCAGCTCACAGAGCCACTATCCAACGTATATTACCAAAATTAACACAGAAAATGGTATAAAGTAAATATACGAAACACGGAACGAAATATAGAAACACGAGTATGATATTACTTAAGATTGCAAACTAGGCGGTTTTCCAAAACCGCAGCAAGCGTTCAAATTTCGTGCCATTTATTTCCATACAACCACAACGCCGGTCAATGGACTTACGGAACCCAATTCGGCCATTTGCTTATTTGGAACGCATCCAGAAGTTCTAAAATTAAAAAGTTCTTTGGGCGGCAAAATATTGATCACATTTGAACGGCGCACAGGTTAAAAATTGGGCAAGTGCGAGTCCGACTCGCGCATGAAGGGTTCCACAGGTACCATAATCTATAACAAGTTTGTTGTATGGGAGCCCCCCTTAAATATTTATTTAATTTTATTTTTAGTATTTGTTGTTATAGCGGCAATAGAAATACATCATCTGTGAAAATTTCAACTGTCTAGCTATCACCGTTAAGCCTGGTGACAGACGGACGGATGGACGGACGGACAGTGAAGTCTCAGTAATAGAGTCCCGTTTTTACCCTTTGGGTACGGAACCCTAAAAAGTAGACAGATTATTTTATATTCACCCCGCGGTATTGCCCGCTCGTTCGGGGACATTCTTTTTTTTTTATAAAAAGTAGCCTATGTGTTAATACAGGGTGTCAGCTACGTACATATACCAAATTTCATCAAAATTGCTCCAGCCGTTTGAGCGTGAAGAAGACACATACATACAAACACGCTCACAAACTTTCGCCTTTATAATATTAGTGTGATAATAACTGACCGAGCGAGCGAAGCGACCCCATTTCAGCTTCGCCAATCTTTTTCGTATGTCCAGATGATGTTTAGATGTTCGGATTTCCGACTGTTCTCGCCTACAGGCCGCATTTCTCAACCGATTCTCATGAAATTTTGTGAGTAGGTTCAATAATTATATACATATTTTTGTCGAGTCAGTTTTTAATTTTTTTTTAAATGGGAGTTGACAACTTGAAAAATGACATTACAGCCATTTCATAAAAATAACGCGAGGTCTGCATAGCAGGCCACTTATTTTGCTTTTATGTATTAAAAAAAAAACTATTTTTTTCGGTATTTCTTAAGAGGGCGCCAACGCGTTGGCTAGCTCTCTCTCTCACTGAGCGTAAGCGTGAGCGAGATGGAAGTGCGTGCTCGAAAGCGCCGAAATCATGTTTTTTTGAGTTGTGTCATAAACGTGTGCATTTTATATTGAAAATAGTTTTACAGTTTTTGAGCATAATTGTGCATCTGTTAAGCTAAAAAACATTGTTAAAAATGGAAGGGTTTTGAAGATACAACCGAAAATATCTAAAAAAAGGGTTATGTTTGAGAGATAAAAGTATCGAGAAAATTATTACCAATCGTGTTTTCACGTTGACAAGATTGAAGAAAAACTGTTCAAGTTTCTTATTTCCAAGGGACAGATTTTTAATCACTAGGGATGTTGAGATCTAGGATCATTCACCTGACGAATTGTGCATGGGTGGGCTCTTAATGTCAGAGCCATATGCATAATACGAACTAGTACACTATACGTAAAAATTCCATTCACATAATATGGACCATTTTTCCGGATGTGGTTTTCTGTCATTACGTTATAGGTATGTGTTTGATTAATATTTAAAGGTATGTATGTTAGTAGTGCAAACGACGGCTGAGTCAGTTAAATACGGCAAAACCACGTGAATTGACGGTTATTATTAAAAATGTATTAATAATGACATTGCGTTGATTACAAATGAATTGATGACTTTAGTTATTAGTATTAATGCACCGTAATACAAATAGTCTGTTATGTAACAAAATATACATTTGTGCAAGCCTTCGAGAAAGGAAACGTACTCCAATAGAGCTGTCTAGCTAGAATGATGTTGGAATTATACAACATACTTATATGAACAAAATTAGCTCAATGTCATTAAACAAAGAAAAAAAATTATATATTTCGAAATATGTGACTTCAAAGGTAGGTACGCAAATTTTATGATTCTTTTTAAATCCTAATACTTAGTAGTTTATGTGACTGTACATAATGAAGGGTATTAACACGAGTGGGGGTTGGCAAGTTTCATAATAACATCACACAAGGGTTTTAATGCCTAATTATGTACAGTTACATACACTACTTTATCTAGCCACATATCATAAGCCTCCATGATGCATTCAGGAGCCGCACATTATGACAAATTTCACCCGGTAATGGCGGTAATAAAGTTTTCTGGCAGCTGTCATAGTTTATTTTTCAATTCAGAGACAAACTAGAGTCGGCCCCAACTATCAATCGTTCGATATCTTACTAACGTGCGTCATTTGTCAACTTTGATTGCAAATTGACAATTCAATTCGATTCGAACTAACCGTCATTTCGACTGATATTAGAATAGAGGTCAAATCAAATTTCTTTGTTTTTAGAGATGTTCGAAATTTCAATGAATAATAGTATCGAAATCGATGTTATTATTTAGCATTTAACATTTCTACAGATAAGACATTTGTTCTAACAAAACAGTCTATTTTTAGGGTGGTCATAATGTGCGGTTCTTGAACGCATCATGGAGGGTTTATGATATTTGGGTAGATAAAGATTTTTTTTTCAGAATGCTCATTATTTAACAAAACTATGACTACCATGCACTTAATGCACTTTTTCACGGTGAAAATGGCAAAGTACTTATTGTCTCTCTCACATGTAGGTGGCCATTTGTATCTAGCGTTTTTAGCGCTCCGTAGGAATGTTGAACTTTGACGGTAATTTCTGACTTTTCGAGCAGTCTATGTGTAGTTACTCACATAAAGACATTAGATCCCAATAAAAAATAGAATCGATTGACATCCTCAAATAACAATTGCCTACACGCCTATTTTGATAAGGTTCTGTTTGGAGAGAGCTGACCCTGGATTCTCGTAGGGCCATCCGTCCGGTTTAGTCCTAGTTTGGAGATCGGGGCAAACCCGAACACTTTTTATTTAGAGATGGCCTTTACATTGGCTACTTTTTATCTAACCGAGGGCAAAACTGTGGAACGTCGCGACGGTAGACATAACATTTTAGGGGATCGTGACCTGACCAAGTAAATACTAAATAGTATATGTACATATAGGTCAAAACAACACACCTCTATACGAAAAATTCCTGGCGTCATAACCCTTAAAAATGGGGCAAGTGCGAGCCCGACTCGCGCATGAAGGGTTCCGTACCTATACATATATATAATCTATAACATGTTTTTGTATGGGAGCCCCCCTTAAATATTTATTTTATTTTATTTTTAGTATTTGTTGTTATAGCGGCAATAGAAATAAATCATCTGTGAAAATTTCAACTGTCTAGCTATCACCGTTGTTGAGATACAGCCTGGTGACAGACGGACGGACGGACGGACGGACGGACAGCGAAGTCTCAGTAATAGGGTCCCGTTTTTACCCTTTGGGTACGGAACCCTAAAAATCAATGGACCTCCTTTCAATGCTGGGTTGAGAAGGTTTACTCTACCATCAAACGCGGTATATATCACTTTTATACACTTTATATCGTTAACGATATCCACTATAGCGATCTTGAACCGACTGAACCTGTTACCTTGAATCATTGTTAAGAATTCCCTTAATATAAATAATCCTCTAAACTCAATCACGTAAATAAAAGTCAGTTCTAATCTTATTAAAACTTTCGTGAGACATATTTAATTATTGTATTAAGCGGTTAACACTCACGTGCAATTGTCAGGAACGGCCCGACATGTTTCGAACTCGTATGGAGTTCTTCATCAGGGACTGCAAACGTACACCGGCGCGACATCTTTGTCACTTAGCAGCAGCAGGGTCAGAGCTCCATACGAGTTCGAAACATGTCGGGCCGTCCCTGACAATTTCATGTGAGTGTAAACCGCTTAATACAATAATTAAAAGTCAGTTCACTCGTTTACGAGCTACGATGCCACAGACAGACAGAGATTTTTGTAAACCAATCCTGCTTTCAATGTTTACTGGTAGACAATACCTCGGGGCCTTAATTAAGTTCGCTTTTTGGATAATTGTGCATAATTCATTTACTTTGAAAAAAAAATCTATGGACAGGGGTTTTGATTTTTTCTAAAGAAAAATACTACATATCCCTACTAATATTATAAATGTTAAGGTAACTCTGCCTACTATCTGCCTGTCTGTCTGTTACCTCTTGGTTTCCGCGACTGTCACACATTTAAATAAAACAATTTAAACGGATTATATTGCGTATATTAATTATTTGAGCCTCCCTGACGTTTCGGTAGCTTTCCAGTTACCGTTGTCAAAGGTTCCAAAGGTTCTAGGTTGTCTAGGTTTCGTTGGAAAGCTACCGAAACGTCAGGGAGGCTATAAC
Source organism: Apotomis capreana (assembly GCA_947623375.1). Lineage (NCBI taxonomy): Eukaryota > Metazoa > Arthropoda > Insecta > Lepidoptera > Tortricidae > Apotomis > Apotomis capreana. Next base: position 7,195,697 of record OX392518.1, read on the forward strand.
GGTTCATGAGAAAATGCCCGTTGAACGAAATATCATGCAAAAAACCCTATTTTTGTATGGGACTTAATGGAACGGTTACTTTAGTCGGTTTTCTTATTAAAAAAAACTTAATAAAACTCGGTATGCATCTGTCATCTGTCAACGTCAAATAAAAAAAAAAATATATTGTTTCGCTCTTTGGTTTAGACAACAACCCTATTCAGCCCGTATTGTCTTAGATTGCAGTTATTTGATGTATTTTCTTATATTTCTTTAAATACAGAAGAATAAGGCCCAGTTCAGACACGGCGGGAACCGCGCGATTATAGAATCGCGCGGAAATCGCGCGGGTCTTATTTATATGAGTTAGTTAGTAATCGTTCAGACATAACCGCGCGGTTAATGTCTGAACGATTACTAACTAAATCATTCCGCCGGTTCAGACACGGCGGGAACCGCGCGATTATTAGAATCGCGCGGTTCCCGCCGTGTCTGAACCGGCGCTAAATTCAAAGATTTTTTTTTAAGGTACACGACATAAAGCCCTGTCAATCTCTATATTAATTTCCACCTGTTATAAATATGAAATGTTGTCAATTTTAAGTTTTTTATTTTGAGTACTATTTTTTCAAATAGTATACTATTTGAAAAAATCCCAAAGAGTACGTTTTTTGAAATAAAGAGTTTATGTCGAATTAAAATTATAGCGAAGTGATACATTTATGTGGCAAATGAAATTAAGCAAAGCAGTGATAGGAACAACACATCGCTAAAATGGCCATATGTCAGTTAAATTAGACCTTCCGCCGTTAACACTTTCTCAGTGGTCTACTATTATTTATGTCAGCGTACACAGATATTGGGCAGTAGGCTTGTTTTTGTGTGATAAGATACAAAACGTGTAAGTCACATTCAGAGGGGACTATTTTCTCAGGGTTCAAGAGCATTCGCCAATAGATAAAAAGTGAAATAATAATTTTGGAGTTCCTTAGAAAATGTAACAAACGAATGGACGAATATTGAACAAAATATTCGTTTGAATATTTATTCTTTTATACAATTCTAAAACTATATTAAATAGTATTTTATTTAATCGTTGCACAATGACGGTTCTTAATGTTGAGTACCGCGTTTAGGCCACGAATAAGCTTACCGTACCACAGGCCTAAGTATGGTACGGGATTTTAAGACATTTACGATTTCTCTACAATTGCCAATAGCCTTTTTTAATGTAATTTACCCAATATACATATGTATATATTCCGCGAAGAGTACCTTCCACGTTTCATCTACAAGAACCAAATAAAATGCCGTTTCTATCTTTGTATTTGTAATATTCCAGTTATGCGATTATAATCATCTTAACCTACAACTAAACTTGCATCTTCATTAATCTACCTCGCTAGTAAAATAGCTAGAATTTACCAAGATTCGCTAGGGCACATATTGGTAAGCATTTTGCAAGCAGGTGTGAGAAAGGTCAGCGTACTGGACACACCTGTGGTGTTAAGTACAGGTAATAGGTTGCAGTGTGCACTAATTCACATCTTATGTAAAGACATCTATGTCTTATCTATGTCCATCTATAGATGAACAAGGACTGCACCACATATAGGTATAGACAATGTCGTATTTACCCCTAGGCTCACAAGGCCCGGGCTCCTAGGCACTTGGCATTTGGGCCCCCTCCCCTATCTTGAAACGGTTTTTTAGTAAATTAAATAGTAGGTAGTAAGTGGTAAATAAGGAGAACATAAGTATTATGGCACAAGTTCCACTTTTGGGACTGGGGATATGCGTACAATTCTAAATAGCAATGGCGATCCATTGCTATTAAAGTACAAAAGACAGGAACAAGCAATATGTATTTTTTTTTTTCATATCTCCTTTAAAATGTCAAAGCGGTCGAATAGAAATAACTAGAAAATATATAGCCTTTCGTATATATATTTTTTTTAAATTGGTATAGCCGTCTATGTGTCATATCATATACATACCTACAAAATTGCAAACATCCCGACAAACTGAGAACCTCAGAATATTTCCCAAAATAGGTCGTGATAAAGCGAACACATTGCTAAATTTAAGAAATTGCAGTTTCTTCAAATTAGAGCCTTTAGGATAATTTAGGACAAATTGCCCCAAGCTACCGTTGTCCTTGAGAGGGCCCTTAACCAGTTCCCCGGGAAACAAGTATACCTAAGTTAATTTAATTTCACTTAATGATACGATTGTAAAACCCGTTTTACGTACGGCCGCGTCGATACGATCTTTCTATGCCATTGATGGAAGACTGGAAGTCGTATTATGGTATCGTGCCACATACCATTTGGCATATTATTGCTTTATTTTATCTTCTTTAATGACCCAAATAAAGGTACAATCATAGCAGGTTTACTACGAGCCGCAAACCGCGCTTGGCTTGCGCCTGGGTAACATATAACTAGTTTTGCCAACCGTCTCCAAGCAACTCTGTCGCGCGACAAATACTACCTGTCACTTTCCTTTCAATACTGTAAGTCGCAGCAAGATATACCCCCCAAGATAGACCCCTAGAGTATGTGACCCGCAAAGAGTCCGCGCAAGATGCCGATTGTCCCGTTTTCAGGCTAGACTGGAAGCACTGAAACGAATGTTCAGTTGTAATATTGAGTATTTTGAGAAGGCGTGATATTAATTTGAATATGTCACGACGCGCTAGCTCAATCTTGACTATCCTGCGCTCTGCGCCCTCTACTTCTGCTCTTCTTTCCTTTTACTTTCCATGCTTTTTAATGGGTTGACGACCAATGTATTTAGCCAGTTAGAGTCCCATATATCGCAGTCCCGCAATTTGTTCGCAAATGTACCGCAAATCTGTGTACTAAGGTTGGCAACCCTACATATCACCATACCACGCACCAGCACCATTAGCACAGCTGTGACACGCGACTCTTTCTCGCGTGAAAAGTATTACGTTTCTCTTTCTTCGCTGTAATGTAAGAGAGTGACTCGAGTCCGCGTGGATAGGGACTGCGGACTAACTAGTGTTGGATGGGCGTAAGATCTTAGATGAGGCATGGATCAGGATACCCAACCAAATGTGCCAAAAGACATCAGCTCGGCCCTTGCTCAACGCGCGCAGGCCATTTTTACTACATTTTACTACATATCTGTCAAACCTGGTCGCGTGCTGTTCTCGTATTGTCTTGCGTAGCCATGAAAAACGTCATTTTCGTAGAGTCTGCAGCAAAAGTACCTAAGCAGTATAACACGCTCACAATGATCTGAACAACCCTAATTCAGGCGTAGCAACCTTTATACTGCTGACTATACATGACACTGTTTTTATAGTGTGTTAAAGACTGAAAGGCCTTTAATTTGATTAACTTCATCAGCCCTTCGCCTGACAATGAGTCACAGACCATGAACCAGACCACTAACAGACCATACATAGTGAAATGAGGTTTTGATCAAACCGTAGGTTTAATTCCCAAAAACTATGAGAACCATTGTCCTAGAGAATAAAATAAAAATCGGAACCCTGCTCAAGTCGACTCAAATAATATACTATCAACCATCACTTTCGGGGGCCCGAAAAGAAAGATTAGAGATTGTTTATAGAATCGCGCTCGATCGGTTATCTCTGACAATAGGTAATGAGTTGAAGGACGCCGATATCGGCAAAGTCAACGATCACTTGTCAAAACTGAATGAGGATTCATTCATACAATGCGCGAGCAAGTTACGTCATACATTTCAATGTGTATTTATCTTTAAATAAACATATGTATATTATTTAAAATTGGACACACAATCAGACGGAAAAAATGGCACCCTCCCAACTAATGCAAAATCACAAATCGCATTAGTTGGGCGATCAGTCTCGTTTAGACCATGACACGTGACGGGTCTCAAAAATGACTTAATTTTCAGTGAAAAATTGCAGAAATAACAGCTATAAAATAAAGAAAAAGGTCGGAATATTCTTTTTTACGCAGATTCTATTGATTAATTAACGAATCCTATGTAAAATCATAGCATATTTTAGATTAGAATTATTAACTTTGTCCCTACAAAATGCACCTCATCACAGAACAAAAATCTAAGGAGTCGCTATAGTTTTATATTTTATTAATTAATAAAGGAGTGCAATAAATAATTATCCTATTTTTTTTTATTAAGGATTCCCACGCGATCCTAAACAACGTGAAAAATTGAGGTCACGTTTAGTAAGGGACAGACGTCAAGAATAATTTCAGCCAAATAATTCGTCTCTCGTGTGTTCGTTTGGCATAATCATATATGTTTTTTTTTATGTTTAATCAAAAGAAGCGTAGAAGTCTTTCACTCAACACAGCTTTAATATCTCAATAAAAACGTAAAAAAATGACAATGTATACAAAAGAAGCGTAAAATGGTTATGGAGTGTTTGTGGTAGTAGGTATCTATACATAAATAGATATACACTGTCCCGGGCGCACGTCACATGGGATGCTGCGTTTAGTTACACGCGCGCCGAGGGCGAGAGTGGACGCATGACATTGCTATGTGTGCGGCGGCGAGTGAGCCAGTGTTATGAACATATGCCCTTTACAGGCAGATCCTACAGGTCACATTAATAAAAAAATTGCTCTGTTATCATTGTTTTATTTTGTCTCGGAGTCTAGACACTGTCAGATCAAACCTTTGAACGCCAAGAACACCTAAAGACAATGTGTGCTGCCGTGCATACTACGCCACCGACTTTCACGCCACGCCATCAAACTAAAGGGTTAAAATAAAAAAAAGGGTTAATATTTTGCACTTGCCTTACTCTCATTTCTCAAACCTACTAGAACAAGATGAGTTGAGAAATCATAATGTCATTATTACTGATCCCTATTATGCAGTGTCGGGACCCTTTTATGCAGTTGTTAAATAAAAACGTAACTTAATTTGTTATTAACAATTTACAAGTTTATTTAGTTCAAACAACAAATATATTTTAATACCAAAATAAAATAATAATGAAAATATTTTTAGTATGTAAAACTATTAAAATCTGCTCCATTCGTGCCATGTTCCAAGTTTGACAAGAGACATGAGTCAGAATACGCTAAAAAAGTTAATTTACACGAAAAATATTTGTGGTAATAAGTACAAACATTTGAGTAAAGAGTTATTTTGTACGAAGTAATTATGTTGTTATAAATTATAAATAAGCGTTATTGGCATCTACTTGAACATGACAGCAGTGCCACTTTTTTCGACAATTTTGTTCGGGTCTGTGGCTCTATTTACGTCAATGTTTAAAATGAAATAAAAGTACACTTAGTTCGTCGGGATCGGGATGTTTTTAGTTAGGTATTATGTACTAGTTATAATATACTATCTGCACAAATGCACTTATGCAGAATATTTGCAAAACTAGATAATGTGGAATGTTTTTGTTATTACTCGAAATGGTTTCTAATTGTAAAAAAATGGCACATATATATCCCTATTGAGGAATCGACTGAACACCTAAAAAACAAAAGAAACATAAAAGAGGACAGGAAGGTTCGATCGAGGATTTTTTTCTTGAAAATGTCACAAAGATTATTTACTTTCAATAAAAAAACTGTTATAATAACATGAGTTTAATTTTTTCTGCTACATTATACATTCATTAAAGTTACGACACAGCATATACATCATCCAAAAACTTTACCTCATATATAGGAATGAAATAGAACTATGATAATTCACACTTAGTAGTTTGTACATTTTGTCAATTTAATCTTCCGGATCCATTTACTAGCAAGTTTTCTATATTTAATGTTGTTAGACGTGATGAGATTTTCCTAGGAATCTTGACAGCAATATTTTCGTCCTTAAACATAATTCTGCATAGTGAATCCTTTGACTGTTTTAAAGTATTAACAATAATCTGCTCCATGAAGCTTGTTGGGATGTTGAATTTTTAGGTTTTAGGACTGTTATTTCCATTTTATCTAGTATCACACAAATACTTTTATCGTATTCCAAGTCAAATATTTGTTGGTACGGTCAAAGCATAGCCATGGAGACTAGCCTGGCGTGAAAAATAAGTCCAAAATTAATAGCTATCGAAAGCAGCACATATAACTTGTAGTAAAATAATGAAAACAAACTTGAAAACAATTACATTTTTTGTTGGTTATTTACAAACTGTCACCTGACAGTTCTTTGACAAGATATTGAATATATTTTTTTTGGGCATTTCATGGCCAGTTTCACAACTTCAGAAATGCGTAGGTTTACCAGTGAAATAGCAAAAAAATACAAATAAGAGTGCGCTGAATAGCGTTTTTTTACTATCCTCAAACACACGCGGAAATCATGACGTCATCTTGTGAGCTTCTTAAAATAATTAATAAAAAAATAACTACTTATTCTAATGAAGAGTTAATGAAATTGGTATTATAAAATGGCCTATTTCATCGAATAAAAATATAAAAAGGGGGGGTAATTTTTTTTGGGATACCCCAATTGTTCTGGGTATAGGTATGTACATATATATTTAGCAACGTGTGTGATTTCTTTATTAAATTATGGATTCGCTCAATGAATATGTGAAAATGTGACTTTTTCTTGTTACTTGACTTTAGTTCAAGTCGTTTTCTTATTAAAACGTTATTATAATCAATCATAATGGCAGAAACTTACACGTCTATAATACCTATTATAAAATTCTAGGTCTGTATTAAGAATCATTTTACTATTCAGGATCATGATTTCAGGAAAAACTTTACAGCGTGATGCAGGATCGTCATTTGTTTTATATGGACGGTCGGCGCCGTGCCAACCAGGCGTCATCTGTTTTCATCCTAATTTCCTTAGTGCTCGCTTCACCCCGAAACGACTGGGCAAACTTTAACCAATTTTGGTACAAGGATAGCTGGTCATCCAAAGATACTCACGTATACATAGTAGGATACGTTGGGCACCTTGTAATCGCATCTTCAAGACATAGTTTGGGTTCGCGAGTCACATCAGAGCCTTTCATAACCCGGACAAGAGTAATTGACGGAGTCGCTGTCGCCGGAAACGGCGAGGAGGAGGAGAGAATTATTAGGATACTTTTTATCCGTCTACCGTAAAGAAAAACATACGCAGATGAAGTTGCGAGCACCTCCTAGTACCTATATTATAAAATTATTAGCTTTCCAAATCACAGATATTCAAGTCGCAGGATATATAGGTAATGAAGCATAATTGACGGTTCGGCCATGCCTAGGGTTGCCAACCATACTGTTAAAAACATACTGTTTTTCACTGCATTATACTGTATACTGTTGGACAAAAATAAAGTATACAAAATACTGTTTTCAGCATCATAAGGCACAAGTATACAAATACCTGTAGGGCTACTACGTAAATCGAATCACGATCGCAATCCCTATCATTTACCTTAACATTGTTCGCTGACAATGTATTATCTTTATAATATTAAAGTAAAAATTCTACAGCCATTCGTCAGTTATATCCCGGGAGGGATGAGATTGGGTTGAGACTTACTAAGTTTTTAAAAACTCTCTTAATTGATAAATTGTGCCAGAAGCCCTAAAAATATGTATTTAAAACTAAAAAATCGATACTTTTTTACAAGCTTTTATTTAACTTGCATTATATGTATGTATATGTATGTAAGTATGTTTGTTCGGGTGGAATCTTGCAACTCAATTTTGAAGCAGATATCGTCAACCGATTGAGCTGAAATTTTGCATACTTACTTAACTTTGATGACAATACAATAATATGGTACCATGGGGCTGATCTGATAATGGAGCCGGAAGGTGGCCATAGGAACTCTACAATAGAAAAAGCAATCCTACCAAGTTTGGGCTCTTTAGAATCGTCTCAGTGAGCATTTGATGGATATCCAAAGAAAAGTACAGTCGGCTATAAAAGCTTGTCACTAAAATGAAATTTTTGACAGAAACTTACTATTATTATTTCTTGTAAAAAAAGTTGGCAACCCTAGCTATGCCTTGATCCGTTTCACCACGAGGGCGAGTCCTTCAATTATATTGGCAAAAACGTGGGTTCGTTTTGGTACTGTGAAGTCGGTGACCCAATGCAAGATGCGGCAGTTTCTGAACCTTTTTTACGCCATGCGGTCAAGCAATTCACAGTCGCCGTGGCCTTGACACCACATCAATAAAAAATAGTGCTCCAAAAATAACGGGGAATGCTTGTAGCGATTTGAATTACGAAGTTTTTGATTATCGAAAGAACGTTATATGACGACGTTGGCGTCAGCATAGTAATTTTATATGGCGACTCTGGTGCTCAAAAGGTTAAGGTTACTTCTTCATCATTTAATAATCTTGTCTACATTGTAACGACCTTTTGGTGTCATAAGTATATACATAAATATTTTTCAGTTTTTAAAAGTAAAGATTTACGTCACTCGGTAAAAACTACTATGCGACTCTTTATGCGAAAATAATATTAAGCATAGTGGTGTGAGGAGACTCTACCAAAACATTTTTTTTTTTTTTATAATAGATAGAGTTGAAAAAATTTATACTTTAAATCATTTAGATTTATTTCCCTTGACTTGTACAAGGTACCTTATGTCTCGTCTGCAAGCAAACTACACCATATGGACTATTTTAAGACAAAATAAATCTACATCGTATGCATCTGGTATGCAAAATCGTTGGAGAAAAGATAACGTCCTATCACTTACACAAATACAACCTTATGGTCCGCTTCATAACTGGTACGGACAGGGCCACAAGGGTCAATAAACAGACAGGTGATGATAAAGTCAAGGCTACCGACGCCAATTGTATGCGATTATCATTTTATTAGCAGTCATTTTCTATCCCATTTAAGCGGGTTACATACTGGCGAAGCAAGCCTATCATTTAGATTTTTTTAAACGTTTTTGTTGGCTATATAGACACCATAGTTGAGGTCACGCACACAACTGTCTGTATTATATTGGCAGCGGGAGCGGCAGTAAAATTGGAGTTCTTTTTAACCGACTTCAAAAAAGGAGTTATTTTTATTATGTATCATAAGTTTTTTTTAAGGGATCACTTTCTAGTCGACCCCATCGTCATCAGGTTATATTATGGCATCCTGGAGAAATTGAGAGATTTTTATATTCTATCGTATTGAATAAGTATATTCTATCGTCATTAAAAATAAAATTATTTTTACTCAGGTAAAGCGGGTATCTGGGGGCACGGCAGTGCCCACGCCAAGACGAACAAAAAAAAGGAGGCACTACCTACCTTTTCTCGGACCGTTTCGTCTCATTTTCAAACCCTCATAGTTTCGTTCCAGTTAACACTAGAGCGCCCAAATTTACAAGTTAAAATGCAGTTAGGAAACATATGAAACGTACTAAATTTAATTGATCTAGCTTTTATACTTTACGTTTTATTGGTACCTAAAATACGCCGATTTTGCCACTCACTTATACACTGACGTATCAAAACCTCTGGGGTACTTCCCGATGACCTAGAAAGCTGCAAAATTTGGCATGTAAGCTAGATATTAGTACACAAACAATAAAATAATTCTAAAACTTGGAACTTTTACCCCCCAACCCCTTAAACTAGGGGATGGAAGTTTGTATGAGACTTCCGCAAATTTTGATACAAGAGGTCTGAAAATTGGTACCTATAGGGACTCATTGATACAAATAAAATACATATTGTAGGACTTTTTAAAAATTACCTGCCAAAATCACGGGCCAGACGGTCCGTTGGACTTATTTACGGTACTCTATGAAACGGCCAAGCCATACTTTTGAAACCAAGGTGTAGGGTTAGTAAACTCCGGGCTTAGGGGCTTGAAGCCAGTTGATGCCATACTTTTTAAACCCAGGTGGTGGGATTAGTAAATTCAGGGCTTAGAGGCTTGGCTTTTCCTGGGATCTGATAACTTTTTTACAGCGAAAGCGTTATGAGAATGTGAGTCTTGGCCGCCAATTTTACATGAAATGTTTTTGGTGGGATAATGTTTGTCATCTTTACATTATTACAATTGCATTTTACTTTACATATTCATACAGTAACAAGTTCAGGTGACACTTTTATGTCGTCGGGTGTCAATGTCTACATTAACATTCTGTTTAAAAAAATCATACAATGGAACTAAGTAATGACAATGAGTAGGTATCTAAATAATGATAACTTGATGACATATGAGTATTAGTTATCATTCCGTTAGAATTTAATAATTATAGTAAAAAAACAAGTGCGAGTCTGACTCGCGCACCGAGGGTTCCGTACAAATACTTATCCCATCTTAACTGGCCGGGTTATGTTAAGTTTGCACCTGGTATGTATGGTGCCGGATACAAATGAGGTGCAAAGTTAACGCAACCGATCACGTTTGTTGTATGGGGTCCCCACTTAAATATTTATATTATTCAATTTTTTTTGTTTCTTATAGTGGCAACAGAAATATATCATCTGGGAAAATTTCAACTGTTATCAGGCTTCAGGAGATACAGACTGGTGACATGCGGACCGACAGACAGACGGACAGCGGAGTCTAAATAATAGGTTCCCGTTTTTCCCTTTGGGTACAGAACCCTAACATGCTTTTACTTTACCTTTTTGCACAAACGTTTCTTGGTCATCGAGACCTCAAATCAAATGAGCCCAAACGCGGGGGGTTAACTTGTGTTTAGGAGTTCCCATGTCCACCTCCCGTCTCCATCATCAGATCAGCTCCATGGTACTAAATTAATGTATTATCACGTCTACTTAATATACATAAAAGGTTTTATTTCGATACGACAATTAGAAGCATGTTAAAATTGACTTCTTAGATTTATAACATTGTTAGTTACAAATTCTAAATTTGAATTCATTATAACGTGTTTAATGAAGTATTAGTTGTATTGTACTTATACATATTAAAATATATCAATAATAATCGGTATTTAACTAATTTATAAAACTTTTTTCAAATAATGAAACTCCTTTTTGTCGGGCTGTCAGACAGTTGAAATAAAAAAAAAAAGAATAGTAACAAGCACTAGTGCAGAAAAATTGTACTTTACGCACAGTTTGACTGTTTAGAGATCGCTCTTTTCGAGGACATGCGTTGTAAAGGAGCTTTTAGCACAGCCTAACCCTAACCCGACACGGCAAATGGTAATTTCGTTTTCGCTCGACTGCTACCATTACAAACTGGGGTAATTTCTCAAATTTATAATCATCGGGCTCCTTGATAAACAGGTCTGGAGCGCGCATTCGATTTTTTTGTTGGTGATTATGTTCGTGTGGCCTTTTAGGGTTCCGTGCTCAGGTATGCCAAGTCACCCAGCCATACCAGTGTTGATAATGAAGAAGTCGGTACTATTTCATATCATAAAATAGTCGGTAATGATGAAATAGTCGGTACTATTTCATTATTAAATATTTAATCGATATGAAAAGGAGTATCAAATCGACTCGCAATGTTTTTAACTTCTTGTCAACTCTAAATTGACGACAGTGGGGAATCAATAAATGTTATTTATTTCAAAGCTTTCCCCCCCCCCCCCCTTAATGGTCCCATCTTTGTTAAAATTGAGACTTAATGATGGGATATACTTGTATGTAGAAACGACGGATTCCTAAAAAAAAATATCCAATATTTCTGATTCCATTCACTCCTACTTTTTTAGGTCTGGAAAATGGAAAAAACGCATCAGAAAGCACAAAATACTGTGAACACATTGGGTTACTTTTTATCGCCTACTAGCATTAAGTCCTCAAGATTCTGAGTCAAAATAACCAAATTTTCTCAAAATAAAATTATTATAAAAAAACTTTTTTTTAACGCCGTGACGTTGGCTAGTAAGTAGCGATGTAGAATCGTGTTTACGTGTGCGAGGGTATATGGCCAGCGTTAGCAACGCGTCTGCATCGTTACTGAATCAACAGTCGCCGTTGGTATGCTACCTCCCTAAGGGCTGCCAGGGACGATCGGATTACGTACGGAATGACGTCAGAAAGTGTCTCTGTCTGTCACATGGCGATGTCTCGCTTGCTGACGTCAATCCGTTCGGAAACCGGACTGGAATCCCGAACGTGTATGGCGGCCCTTAAGAGTCATATTTAGTATTGTAGAGATTCAATTCATCATGGCATGAGCAGCGCGTGCGTTTTGTAAATAAGTTGCAATTCATTCAATTGCATCAACAGACTGACTGACGTACTCAAAGGAGGTGTGTTAAACTTTAAACGTGTTAGAGCCAACGATCCTTCGTGCGGGCGTTATCATAAAAATACTGATAAGGAGTGAGTAAATCACGATAGCTTGATTCAGAAATCGTGATCAATGGAGAAACCTGTCTCTACTTATATACACTATACAAATATGCTTTACCAGCATGCATGAGCAACCTTTTGTTTCAGTAGGTACCAATTCTTGATACAACATGGCGTCCAGATGTTTAAAAAAATAACCCTAAGCATTATGATATTCTGCGAGAACGCCTATATACGGATATATTAGGGATCGATCTAACTATTATACTATTACAAAAGAAACAAGCGGGATACGTCAAGGAGGACATCATCATCACATATATAATTACTGTTTAACTACATATACATATAATAACGTTTTAAATATGTAATCCTGGTAAAAATGGTATCTACTGGAAGCTGAAAAGGAAACTTTTACGATAATTATTACTCTTCTGTTCTCATACCAGGCTCAGTGAATAAAGAAAAGTCATATTTTATAACTTTCTAATCACGTATATTTTACAAACACAAAAATGTTTAGAAATGTCAAATGTAGTGTCAAATTGCGTTCTCTACCAGTCAAATATAAGGCTTAACAGAGATGTGGCTGTTCGGGCAGACGTTTAATTTTTTCAATTTTATGATAGAATAGATGACGATGAAGAATTGAAGAACCACCTGGTCACCAATGATGTACCGACCCTAATTTAAAACTATTCTACCCAGACGTGTTCCCAACCTGATACCTTAAGGCTCCTTATTCGTTCAAAAATGCTGATTGTTATAGACATTTTTCTCTATGATCAATGTTACTACTTAGAACAGGGCCATTGCGATTTATTGGTATATATTTGAAACCTACATTTTGAATTTTTAATTGATAATTTTTGTTTCAAAAACTACTCAAATTAGACAAAATTTACGCAGAAAACTTTTTTTTACTTATTTTCGACTACACGCAATGAAAGCATGAACTAGGTGTTACTTTCTAGAACTCGGAGAAAAGTATTATTCACTTCCAAAAGTTGGTTGAAATTACCAGTATATTTGCCACATGATATGAAAAAAAAATATTAAAAGGAATATGGCCTCTTAATGCAAATGATGCAAAATGATGGGTGGCAGCCCTAAACCGGTCGGTAGGCGACAAAAACGAAATTATAACAAGATGGATCACTAGCACAATTTGCGCACTTTTTCTTGTTTGCGCGCATACCAAGTGCCCTGGCCGTTTTGGGTCGCTGCACTGTGCTAACTGCTTTTTTAACCGACTTCAAAAATAGTTTTTGTATGCATATGTCTGCATATTCTCTCCGGCTGTTACAGTTAATTTATCTTGTAAATGCACACCAGGTTCCGTAGAAATTTGTTTCGGACATGTTGAACTCTAAACAATACTATGATTTATTGAAGTACTAGTTGTTACGCGCTCATTCCACGGGAACACTTTATTTTTTCGGGATAAAAAGTAGCCTTGTGTTAATGCAGGGTGTCATTTACCTTCATATGAAATTTTAACAAAATTGGTCCAACAGTTTGAACACATAAACACACTCACAATTACAACCCAGGCAATCATATGTCATGTGGGTGAGCAGATGATAATTACGCTTTTCCTGAAATACCTAGTGACCCCTCTCCATTAGAATACTGATTTTCGATACAATATCAGGATTTTATTATACTAGAGATGTTACCTCAGGGCTCCGTCATTAATAATAACGACCTCTTAATCCGAAGTTGATTGAAAACATGATTGTTATTTATTGCACATAGCTTCAACGACGTGTGATGCAATAATTGATGATCAAACCGCCAGGAAATATCGAAAACGACACCATTCGGCGAGAACTCCTCCTTCATTAAGTGTTGTGTTGTCAACCTGCTTAAGGTCGTCGGAAATTGGTGTATACCAAATACAAATTACCTAATCTTAATAAAAAAATCCTTCTTTTCCATATAAGTGGACAACCGTATTGTTACTATGGCAGAGCGTCTGCCACTGCCACACTATCACTGCTGTGGCGCGGAGATAATCCCATTAGCGGGTTATACTCCCACACAAAGTCCGACTCACTGGTAGTGAGGGCTAAACAGCCCTGATATAGGTCAAGTCATGTTAATAAAAAAAGCTGCTACACTGCACCTCTAAAATTTTAAATTCATTTGTCAATTATTTGGTCACCTCAGTAATATGTAGAATGATTAAATGTAAAAAAAATATTGACGAAACATAATTTTGCCAATCGTTGGTTGATAAGTGTAGTTTATAATATGATATCTATTTATTTAGTTTTTAATGCAGCAAAGAGAAAATAAAAATTTGGCTAGATTTTTCATTATGAAAATTTGTTAGTAATCTTCGGAATGTTTGGCTGTTCCGGTAAATTAGTGACCCATTAACGTGATTATATTATTATTTCCACTCGTTAAACGTTCCGTTATATTTCAACCACACGCCATTAAGGCTGATGATAGGCGTTCAGATAGTAATGTCACACTATTAGGGAGTTTTGACACTAAAAGACGATCCTGCCGCATTAAGATTTTTCCTAAAATCATGACCCTTTTTCATACAAAACTGATTTTTAATACAAATCATTTTTTTATAATATAAATATTGAAGCAAAGGTAAATTATGAAAGAAAATGTAATGTGATCTACTACAATCTCAGCAGGACACCAACCTGCGATCCTACGTTTCCGGCGTAGTGCTCTCCCAACTGAGCTATTAGATCGTTACGTCAATCACACCAATTCTTTCATTCCATAATTCTACGCTACTGGAGCGCCCTCTGCGTCATTTGTATTAAAAATGCTTATGCGCATATTCCGGCTTAGATTGTAGTACATTACATTTTTCTTTCATAATTTACCTTTGTGTCAATATTTATAAAAAATATGGTATTTTCACATTAAAAATAGAAACGATAAAAAAAGGATTCTATAATAGTATTTTATGCAACCGTTGTATAAGAGGGGGCAAAAAACGCGAGTGGCATGGGTTACGATGTGAGCGTAGCGAACATCGTAAGAAAGATGCCACGAGCGTTTTTTGACCTACTTATACAACGTTGCATACAATACTTTTTCTACGACTCGACATTTTATAAATAAAATGCAAATAAACAACAAAGTAAATAATTTCATGTTCCCGCTCGGAATCAACAAAATTAAAAAAAATAATAGTCTCTGATAAACTTTTTTTATATCGACGTCCATCTGTCAAAAAAATATGAACTTGTACATAAAGGTATACCATCACTTACTGTACTAAATATCTGTCAAAAAATATGAACTTATACATAAAGGTGTACGTTCACTATACTAAACATCCATGCACTGAAGATAAAACTTTTTTTTTAAGTTGGCAGCAATGCCTTAGTACAATAAGTATTTTTTTAATTGCAAATTGTGTGAATGCAGCTGTTTATCTTGTAATCTGTGGTACTAAGTGATGCTTTTTTGGCGACATTATAACATCGTTTAGCAGTGTTTTTTTGGGCAATAGAGTATAGGCTTTTACACACTTTCATAATTTATGTCTTTATATTAGAGTTAATAACTATATAAATGACAGAAAAAAGTACAGGAGTAGAGAAAAACAATTTTATTATATTATAATTTATAAACTTTACTACAAACAAACAATTGCACCCGCCGGCAGATGGCGCGATGGTCGCTAACAAGACAAGCAGACATTTTATTTAATATTATATTTCAATGGAAATTGTAAGCATGAATGTGGACGGTTATAGAAGAAGGTCGGTAGATTGGTCTTCCAAAGAAAAGATGGATGGATTGTGTGAAAGATGATATGAATAAGAAGGAAGTAAACGACTAGGACGAGTAATCGGGAGAATGGAGGAAGAACATGCTGCTCCGACCCCAAATAAATGGGTTAAGGGCAAGGAAATGCTTGTGTTTATTCTTTCTGGTTCTTTCCACTGCACAGAGATTAAGATTATGGGTCGAGGTTAGGTTAAAGTATCTTGTTCAAACAATGCTTAAGACATTTGACCTACCTGAACGGAGAGCGATTTAAAATGATCACTGGTTGTTAACGTGCACGAGTAATGCTACGTTTACACGCTTGCCAAGCCTCGGCAAGCGTGCAGGACGCAGTCATATGTTAAAGTGAGACGGAACTACATCGTGCTCACTCTAACATATAACTGCGTCCTGTAGGCTTGCCGAGGCTTGGCAAGCGTGTAAACGTAGCATAGGATGCCTGTACCCTTACCGTGAGTTAATGTGACTCTAGTGACGTTTAGCGACGGCGTAAAGTACAGCGCCCCCCAGCGGTTGCTTTGTAGAACTACAATTGTCCATACATAGTAGTTTATGCAACTGATACATAATGAGGGGCCTTAAAACAAGAGTGTGGTTTTATGAAACGAGCGTCAGCGAGTTTCATAATAGGATCACACGAGTGTTTTAAGGCCTAATTATGTACAGTTGTATACACTACTTTATCTACACACATATCATAAGTACTCTAAGATGGGTTCAGAAGCCATAAGGAAATGACTGGCACCACTAGTGCTACCTGTAAAATATCTAAAAACGACATATACTAATGCAGTAAGAAATAAATCTGAACAAATAAATAAACAGATTATTTATTGTAATAGTTGTAATTTACATTTACATTGAAACAATATTATCACAATTATACTTTCGTAACAGCAAAGAACCAACAAACAAATGACAACAATAATGGCGGCAATTTGAACCTCCGTCAAAACGAATGTTTTTTTTTTTGCTAAATCATATACAAACGAATGTATCCATATTCTCATGTCACTCGAGATCAAATGTCGTGCGGTTTTTATAAAAAAAACATACTGAATTGACGTTTCGTATCGATAACAATATTAATATCTATGGATACTAGAATAGAGACCTACTTTAGTTTTGACAGCTGTTCCAAATTTAAACTCATAACCTTACAAAAATTGATAGTGTTATAACATTACAGTACAGATTTTACCTACTGCCACAGATAAGAAACTTCTCATAGTAAAATTGGTTGTAGTAATGCTGGTCATTTCCTACGGTTTCTGAACGCATTTTAGAGCACTAATGATATGTGCGTAGATAAAATCCTTTACGCAGTCGCTAGTGAGCAAAGCCTGACCAGAAATATGTGAGGATTGTCAAGAGGGCGCTATTCATAAGATTTATAATGGCAACAATTTTGCAACCAATCGCAACCAACTATAATGGCATTAGTTTAAATACCTGTCAGTTCTACTATGTTAACCTTATAATATCATTTAATGGAATGCAGTCTTTTCCTGACTGTTTTTCGTGTAGTCAACACGTGTACACTTTATTTATAATCTTACGTTCACGACTATGAATGGTTTTCGGCATTTTCATCATTTTCATAATTTTAAATATTTGCATTTTAAACAAACCACCTCGAATGACATTGACATTGTTGACAAAACCATCATAAAATGATTGCCAGTGTAAGAATTAGTTCCAGTGAAATTCCGCTATATTGCGCATCCTCATTCATTTCTGATCAGGCTGTAAAGTCATAGTAAGGGTACTGTTCTAGAGCTGGGTCGTTTCGAGTTTTCTGTAAAACGAAACGTAGCCATTTCCGTTTCACAAAAACGTTTTTTAAGTAACCGTTTTAAGCTACAGCCCCGTTGCGTTGGTGATATCACTGTCTCGTTCGTTTCGTCCTGTGGCGCGGAGATAATCACATCAGCGGGTTATACTCCCACACAAAGTCCGACTACTGGTAGTGAGGGCTTAAACAGCCCTGATACAGTTCGTCATGTCTAAAAAGTGTGATGATCATAAGGGCCCCAGTCCTAGAAGCAGGTCTTGCACCATACTAATGTTCTCCTTATTTGTAACTTAAAATACTACTATCTACTGCTCCTGTGGTGCGGAGATAATCCCATTAGCGGGTTATAACTCCCACACAAAGTCCGACTACTGGTAGTGAGGGCTAACCAGCCCACAGTGTGTAATTTTTCTTCAATTTTGTTGACCGTGTCTTTATGGCGTTAATCGTTGTTTCATTATATAAAAAAACCAATACGGAAACTCCCAGTCGTCTATCATGTTTACTTTTCAAGAAACAATTTTTTAAAGATTAGATCAATGACGTAAATCACAACATGTTTATACTTTTATTTTCTCAAGTAATGTCAATTAAGCGCCAATATTTTTCCTGTGACTTACGGGAACAATATTTAGCAACGTCAAAAAAATACAGGACTGTATAATTCCGAAGATAATAATTGTTATTGTTTTATAACATATATTTTTATATTTTCATAGTTTATAGACGGTCGCATTTTATTTTACCTGTAAAGGACGTATGAGGACCTTGTCTCAAATTTTTACAGTTTTATTATGTAGAATTTAGAATTTATAGCGTTTCTATGTTTTTGTGCACTAAGGGAGTTTCAATGTTCGCTATCGTTTAATACGGCAGACAAAATTAAACAATTAAACAGAGTTTCGCAAAATTGAGGAAAAATCCCACACTGTGAGTTCAAGTCATGTCTTAAAAAAAATTGGGCAAGTGCGTATCCGACTCGCGCATGAAGGGTTCCGTACCTATATATATATATATATATATATATACATATAATCATAATATATAATATAATCTATAACAAGTTTGTTGTATGGGAGCCCCACTTAAATATTTATTTCATTTTATTTTTAGTATTTGTTGTTATAGCGGCAATAGAAATACATCATCTGTGAAAATTTCAACTGTCTAGCTATCACCGTTCTGGAGATACAGCCTGATGACAGACGGACGGACGGACAGCGAAGTCTCAGTAATAGGGTCCCGTTTTTACCCTTTGGGTACGGAACCCTAAAAATATTGACGAAACATAATTTTGCCAATCGTTGGTAGCTAATAATATGGTATCTATTTATTTAGTTTTTGGGACCGACGGACGGACGGACAGCGAAGTCTCAGTAATAGGGTCCCGTTTTTACCCTTTGGGTACGGAACCCTAAAAACTAATTTTCCGCGTGAATTTCGTCAATTTCGAGTAGTTTTTGAAACAAAAATTATCAATGAAAAATTTATACTGTAGGTTTGAAATATATACCAATAAATCGCAATAGCCCTGTTCTAGGTAGTAACATCAATAATATGTTAAGAAACATATTTGATCATAGAGAAAAATGTCTAAAACAATCAGCATTTTAAAAGGAATAAGGTCTCCCAAGTCCGGGCCTGCTCGCGCGGTTAATTAACATTAATCTGTTTTTTTGACGACGTGGTTGGCGCAGTTTGCAGACACCTGCCTACTGAGCCGGCGGTCCCGGGCTCGAATCCCGGCCGGGGCAAATATTTGTGTGATGAACTCGAATATTTCTTCTTGGGTCATGGATGTTATCTATATACCTATGTATTTATATATTATGTGTATCGTCGTCTAGTACCTACCCATAGTACAAGCTTTGCTTAGTTTGGGACTAGGTTGATTTGTGTATGATTGTCCCATAATATTTATTTATCTGTTCTATTGTAATCCTTCTTTAATTGAAATGTGCAGTCATCGTTTATAAAAGCTCATAAAAACATTTATCATTTAATTATTACAGATAATTTCTCTCAGTAACAGCTAATTATAATTATGGAAGCACTATCACACAGGATGGCTGTGTCGCTCGGATACAAGCTTTGTCTGCAGCATATACTGAACATTTGTATGAATTTAAGAGGCCTTATTCCTTTTAAAATGCTGATTGTTTTAGACATTTTTCTCTATGATCAGACATGTTTCTTAACATATTATTAATGTTACTACCTAGAACAGGGCTATTGGGATTTATTGATATTTGAAACCTATAGTTTGATTTTTTCATTGATAATTTTTGTTTCAAAAACTACTCAAAATTGATCAAATTCTCGCGGAAAATTGGTTCTTTCAACTTATTTTCGACTGTACGCAATTAAAGCATGAAATAACTATGTTACTCTTCATGAAATCAATAAAGTTCTATTCTACTACCTATTTAGAGCTCGGGAAAAGGATTATTCACTTCAAAAAGTTGGTTGAAATTATCAATATATTTGTCATAATATGAAAAAAATATATGCTTATATATATTTTAAAAGGAATAAGGCCTCTTAACCTAAAATCATAATTTAAATATAGAATATCTTGGAAACGTTTGCAGGTATTTTAACCAAACATAGCTAAGACGCATCTCGATAGACAAGGCTTTCGATTAAAAAAAAACTGCTTATAAATCGGTCCATCTGTTTCTAAGCTACGCGAGACACAGATACACATGTTATAGTACATTGTGACCTAAGGGGATTACTGCGATTACTATCGAGGGCTTATTAGGCGGAGGGCTTTGGCTTCAGTTTGTAATCCTCTTGCTACCCGTGATACACACGATGTTTTTCATCACATTTACGAGGAAATCAAAAATGCATGAGACAAAAATAAACATTAAACGATTGTCAACCAACTTTCTTGTTTTTTATTTTTTTATTTACTGTAAGCATTGGCAACACGGCTATCAGCTTAAAACAGAAAACAAATATATAGAGAATCATACAATCTATTAAACACAAATTATAGTACGTTGTGTCATAAGCAGACATAGAAGTGTTCGTGGCAATAACGTCAATGAACTAGGGACATCCTTCCGATAATAAATTTATCGATAACTGAATTCTTATTCCGAAATGACATTTCATAGTAGCTACGTTCACCGGATAAATAGAAATTAACTAAAATATGCTGATTTCTACCTATCAATGTTACTTTTATACTTTTTAGGAATATTATAATTCAAATAAAAATCAACTTTAACAACCTTATATTTTTTTAATATTCAATCGATTTCCATGCAAAGTAAACTGAAACCAAGAGTGCCTTGCAACAAAGTCCAATTTAGGTAAATTTTATGACATGTAACGAAGAGGTGCACTAAACCATTTTTCATTCAATCAATTATAAACCTTATGTCGGTTTGTGTTTATCGTATACGGTATATAACAATATTATTCATAATATATGTTATCTCATCTCTTTCTTATGACAGTAGTCATAACATAACTACTGTCATAAGAAAGTACAACTTATCGATAAAATAATATCATGTGGCTCTCCCTAGCAAAATTTTATACGTGCCACCAACACTTCTATGTCTGGTCATAAGGATGGTGAGAAGGGAATACTAACGAGGGTCTATTAGGTGGAGGTCCGAAGGCGGAGGGCTTTTAATGGCCTGAGTTTGTAATCCCCTTACTACTCGTGATACACACAATGTTTTTCATCACATTTGCGAGGAAATAAAAAATACATAAGACAAAATTAAACGTTAAACGATTGTCAACCATCTTTCTTTTTTTTTATAACTATATTCATTGGCAACACGGTCATCAGCTTAAAACCGAAAACACAATCTTACAATCACAGAATCTTACTTATGAACAGAATCTTACAATCTGTTATTAAAAAACACAAATTAACAATATTATGCAGCAAAAATTAACACCATAATACTCGAATTATATAACTTAAATAAAAACAGATATTTTGCTACAAAACTACCTAACAAATAATTTATTTATAACTTGTTTTCTGTCTAGTCTACCACAGATAATGCTAAGAACTGCTTTTAGTTTACAAACTTGACAGGCTATACATACTGTCAGATTGTAACGATTAGTCAAAATGAAATGTAATAAAATAATTGCAAAATACACTTAGATAATTGTAAAACATACATATAATGCAGTTAAATATACCGTATTAGTCCTAGGCTGGATCGAAACCTTCTTAGTCTGAAGTAGGTAATGTACGACTCTTCAAATATTACTTTAGTCTCTGCATATCGGGACTAAAGCTTCTAATTAATCTCTAGGGACTAAAGCAAGATTGTTATAATTTACTTTGGAAACCCCTAAACAGCCCAATCACGATGTTTGTGAATGGAGGTTTATTGGCATTTTCAGTGATAGGTATTATACCTACAAGCTTTTTGGTTCGTGAAAATGACAACTGCTCAAAAATATAAAAATAAAAGGTTTTATTTCATTAAACACGATTAATTATTAATTTATTACGAATACGAATGTATTTAATAATATTAAAGATGAATAAATTTTATCATGCATGGGTCCATAAGTCCATATTAGTGTTAAATAAAATAGTGTTCAAGTTAGAATCTGTTGGCTAAATATGGAAGCATTTAAAGCGTCACTTTACAAAAAAGAAAAGAAAAAACCAAGGAACATTTTTTTTCTATTTCAATTTTGAATGAGTAGATGTCGCTTGAATTGTAATCACCAATTATACCAAATAATTGTGTCACTTTATAAATTACGGACAAAATATGTAATCATCATATTCCAGTGAAGACGAATTAAAGCTGAAGGCTATATAAAGGAGTCAATCCAAAATAAATACAATATTTATCGAAGGCTATATTGAAGGAATTACAATATCTTCAAAGCAGAAATCACAGCCAACATTTGACCCACGCCCATCAACATCGCGGGATGAGAATGAGCCTAATGAAATAACCATCGGCAACATTCTTGAGGAAAGGTCTAGTCTCTACTATACTCTCCATTCTCTCCAACCTTTGGTTCTCGCTAGCGACAGCGTAAATAGTAGATTGTACGACAAGTGCATAAAACGCATCATTTTACACGAGACGTTTATCCATCCGAGCGAGCGTGCGAGCGAGGATGAATATAAAGTCGAGTGTAAAATGCGTTTTATGGACGAGTTGCACACTCTACTTTTCACTTCGATTGCGAGGAAATGAAACTGTATCATGTAAATAACATATATACACATACTTAAAAACAAATTTAATTAAAATGCAAAGTTTAAAAAGTAATAAATGATAGTACTTACATAAAAGTTACAAGTTTATTTCAAGAAGTTTTATTGTGTATACTTTGGCTGTTGGTATATTTGCCTTGGTCTTAGAATACTAACAAAACGAAATAAAATAAAGAGTTAAAACCCGTTCCAGACCTTCCGATCCGATCCGATTTATCGGAAGAAATCGGATAATGTGTAGTGCAATTGTTACGATCTTATAAACTACACATTATCCGATTTCTCCCGATAAATCGGATCGGATCGGAAGGTCTAGAACGGGTTTTATTGTATGAAGTTTTTTTTTTTTTAACTGTTTATTAAGACCCTTTTTCGTGTGGCTGTTGGACCGATCGCCTTGGTCTTCGACGACGATTTTACTTTATGCTCTAGAGCATAAAAAGCGACTTTATGTCGCCTACGCACAGCATCAAGTCGAACTTTTAGAGCGAGAGAAGTGAAAAGATTTGTATAGGTATCAAGAATAGTACAGCCCCTAGTTACTTTGTAGAACCACAAATCCTTTACGCAGTGGCTAGTGAGTACGTACGGTCACTATACTCGTAAACTGTGTCTGCTCGTATGCCTCCTATACATTAGGGCGGATCATTTTGCTAAACTTAAGAAATCCTTTAACGATGGGTGCGGATTTGGTGCTCTATAGGGTTCAAATGACGTAGAAAACATTTAAAAAAATATTAAATAATGAGAAGTGCTTTGCATCGCTATCTAACATATAAAAAAATTGGGCAAGTGCGAATCCGACTCGCGCATGATTTTTTTTTTTTTTTTTTTTTTTGATTACGGGTGAGCCCGAGCCTTTCGGCTGTACCAGGGCGGTCTGATTGTGCGGGTGGGGTCACAGAATGGGACCTCCGGACCCGCAGCGTGGTGAGTGGTGAGATGCTGTGTCACTGAGTGACAATGACCAGCTGTGATGATTAGATGATTTGAATGTGACAGTGTGTTAGTGATAGTGTTTAAGAGATTTATGAGTTGGGATGAATGTACTATATATATATACATATATAAGTAAGTTAAAATGAGTGGATTTGATTAGTCAATTAATTAAGTAAATAATTAATTAGCTAATCAGCCCATTAAATTAATTAGTGGCTGAGACAGTCCGGCCATGCGGCGGTCTCGTTCGGCGAGTGCGTCCCGATCCTGATACCTGGCCTCGTAAACGGGCCTGTGAGCGAATGACGGTTCAGGTGGACGCCCTCGACGGCGGGATCTCTTTTTTGCCTTCTCGGCCTTGATTGCTGCCATCACGAGGTTCCACTCATTGGTGACTTTCGTGATGGCATCAACCGGGTCGAGAAGGGCGTCTTTCGGACGTCTTCGGCGGCGGTGGGAGTTCCGTCCGCGTATGTTACGAGCCGTGTGAAAATTAGTAGAACGGGGTCTCCCGCGGCCTGAGGGGCCGGGGGAGGGCTGGTTGCTGGTTTGTGATAATATTTCGTCTTCATCGTCATCGTCTGAGCTTGGGTTATTACTACAATTTGGAGCAGATGGCGACGACTGAGGCCGTAACGGGCTCCGCAATGGTGACGGGCGCCTTGGCGGCGGAAGGGGTGGCAGTGGTAGCGGCGGCGGCGGCGGTGGGGAGGCGACGTAATTGACTGCCCGGCGGACAAGGGGGTTGGGGTGGAGTGGGGCGTTATTTTCCAAGAAGTGACGGGAGGATATGCGGATGAATTCGAGAACTGTGGGAATCTTGAGGTCGAAGTGAATGGAGACATTTGTGACGTACCATGGGGCTTTCGAAATTCTGCGGAGGGCTTTGTTTTGGAGCGTTTGGAGTGATTTAAGGGCGGGCGGGCCTGCTTGCAGAAAAACTGGGCATGCGTAAGATAGAATGGGCCTTACGCAAGTTTTGTAAAGGGTGAGTTTATTTTTTAATGATAACTTGCTGCGTTTATTGAGCATAGGGCTCAGCCTCCCTAGTATAAACGCAGCCCGGTCTCTAACTATTTTTATGTGCTTTTTGAAATTTAAGTTTTTATCTAAGGTGACACCTAGATATTTAATATGTGGTGCCCATGGGATGGGAGAGTTGTATAGTGACAAAGGGTCGCAGTTGAGACGCTGGGCTAGACGTTGGGTGGAAGGTTTGGAAGTAAAGATGATAGCAGCACTCTTTTCTGGATTGACGGCGATTTGCCAGAGCCTGAACCACCTGCCCAGGTCGTCCAGCGCCTCCTGGAGGTTATTTCTGATAATTTGTATTTTTCCCCCGGTGACGAAGAGTGCTGTGTCATCGGCAAAAAGTGCTAGCTGGGCACGGGGGTGGATGGGAATATCGTTTGTATACAGCGTGTACAGAAGCGGAGATAATGCTGAGCCCTGCGGAACGCCCGCTCTCAGTGGGCGAGGAGTCGACAGGGAGCCCTCGTGACGGAAGCGAAAGCCCCGACCGGTTAGGAAGTCCCGCACGAGTAGTACGAGACCTCCGGGCATGCCCATCTGGAATAGCTTGTACACCAGGCCGGCATGCCACACCCGGTCGAAGGCTTTCGCCACGTCTAGGAATATGGCTGCTGTATGGAGGCTACCCATTGTTTTAAAGCCTTCCAGAACGTGCTCTACTATGCGGTGAACTTGATGCGTACACGAGTGTTTTTCGCGAAAACCGAATTGTTGCTCTATTATAATATTATTTGTTGAGGTGAATTTACGGAGGCGGTTAAGGACCAGTTTCTCATAGATTTTTCCCAGGGCGCTCAGTAGGGAAATCGGGCGGTAGCTGGATGGTGAGGAGCGTGGTTTGCCTGGCTTCGGAATGCCAATCACAGTGGCCTCCTTCCATACGGCAGGAAAGTGGCTCATTGTGATGGCTGAGTTAAGAATGGAGACTAAAATAATGAGGGCCTCTTCGGGGAGCATTTTTAGGATTTTGTTAGAGATCCCGTCAGCGCCGGGGGCCTTTCTAGGTCGGAGATTTTTAATAATGATTTTTATCTCGTCCAGTGTGACGTGATCGGGGGGAGTGGCGGCGGCGCGCGCGGCAATTAATCTTTGGTGGACCACCGCCTCAATGAATTGAGTTTGGATCGGGTCTATTAATTCAGGGTTGGGAGAGCATTGTTGTTCGATGCTGTCTGCTAGACATTCTGCCTTCTCCTCATCCTCAAAGGCCGGATGTGGGTGATTAGGCCAGTCCAGCGGTGGTATTGTGGTGACTGTGTCGGTCTTTAGTGCGCGCGCCACTTGCCAGTAGGCGACGTGACTGGGAGCAATTTCGCCAAGCCAATCTTCAAACTCCCTTGACCGGAACTCGGACACCCTGCGCTTTACCTCACGTTGGAGGGAGCGGAGGGATGTCCGATTCTCGGGGGAGGGGAAGCTCGAGAATTCCCGAAGGGCGGCGTTTTTATTGGCAATTAACTCGATTAATTCATCGGAGAGAGGGCGGCGGAGGGCTTCATCCTCTGGGACTTCCCTAGAGGCTTCAGTTTTTGCTGAGTTTAGGTAATCAGTGAATGAGGCGATGGCACTATTTGTGTTCTCGATAGAGGCTATATTGTTTGGATGGGCTGCTATTTGAGTGGGAATGTTATTAAGATTGGCCCGGACTCTTTCCCAGTCAGTGACGATTTTGGTCTTAGGGCACTCGACTGAGTTGGGCGGGCCTAAGTTAACAATTATGGGGCGGTGATCAGAGTTGAGCTCCTGGACTACTGATAGCGAATAAAAACGGAGGGAGACGTTTTTTAATAGTAGTACATCTAGGATGTCCGGGTTGTAACCCTCTTGATGGGGGAAGTGAGTGGGTTCTAATGGTGCAATTAGGTCGAAAACTGCATTTTCCTTTGTGAGGATCCCCATCATTCTGACGCCATTCGGGTTCGTGACCCTGCAGTTCCACGATATGTGCTTGCAGTTTAGGTCACCCATAATTATGACTGATGAGCCCAATTTTGATATGGCATTGAGGTCTGTTTCCAGTATGCTAAGGTCGGGAGGAAGGTAGGCCGAGACTATGGTGATTGCTGGGTGGTTAGCCGGGGTAAGACGACAGGCGGAGATTTCTAGGTTAGTTAGTTCGGGTGGGTCGAGGCAAATACAGTGTAAGTTTTTCTTGAATAATATCATGGTGCCGCCCCCATGGCGGTTTAAGCGGTCGTTGCGGATAGAGGTGAAGCCAGGTAATTTAAATGTTTTACTGTTGGGTTTGTAGAAAGTTTCTTGTATTAGGATTATGTCGATACTGTGATTTTTTGTGAAAAGTATTAATTGATCTTTAATCCCGGAGAGGCCGTTAGCATTATAAGATGCAATCTTGATAGAGTTGGGCTTATATTTTAGGCCTTGGTCCATAAAGGAGATGTGAAGTTTACCCCGGCTAAGGTTGAATTGTTTTCCCTGAGGAGGGAGAGTTTTTGACGGCCGTCAGCGCCTTGGAGTTGCGCCTCTAATGCCTCAAGGCGTTCTCGTAAGACGAGAGCCTCGTACAAAAGAGGGAACTCCTCGGGGCTGACGGTTAGAATTGGCCCAGGAGGGTGGTGGTAGTTTTGATGGGCCGGGGGGCCGTTGCGGGGGGGTGCGGGAGGCGCGTACTGCCGCGCATTAAGAGCGCGTGGCGGAGGGGGCGGTCCGGGTTGAGGCGCTCCCTGGGGTCTTGCCTTATCGGCGTAAGAGTGCTTACCCTTGGGCGGGCCTTGGGTTGAGGTGTCTTGACGGTGAGTGGCCTGTTGCTGGCCAGAGGGGTAGGGGTGGCTTATTTGAGAGGGTGGTGGCGGATGGGAGTCTGGCAGATATCTACCAGGCACGGGTCTGGCGCTGTTAGGGTGACTTTGGCGGGCGGGGACCGGGAAGGATGACGGGTCATAATTGTAAACTGGGTGCGGGGGACCGCGTGGGGGGCCAGAGGGGCCGCGTCGGCTAGGTCCGGCGCTAGTCTTGGGGATTCTGCGCCTTTTTGGGGCACAGGGGCAACCTTTGAAATTGGCTGTGTGGCCAACTTTTTGGCAGAGGCAGCAGAAGGGCGGCTCCTCATCCCGTTCGGGGTCGCCCTTCTTCTTTCTCTTGCATTCCGAGGTATGGTGGTCGCCGCCGCATTTTACACACCTTGCGGGGGCGCAGCAGCCCTTCGCGCTGTGACCATACCTCTGACAGTTATGGCACTGCCCGATGTATTGGGAGGGCCTGGGCTTCTCTACTCGGAGGCCTGAGATCAGACAGATCTCTCTGATCTTGAAAATGTCCCCTTTTGTGGCTGGGTCGGGGTCGATCCTGGCCATTACAATGTTCAGCTTGCCCCTGTGCTGATTCCAAAAGCGGTGAATTTCCCAAACTTTGATTCCCTTGGACAACAGGTCCTCCTTCACCTCCTCCTGCGAGAACTCTCTCGGGACCCCTTTAATTACCACCGTGAATCCCTTTTCATCCTCGAAAAGGGATCGGTGGTAAGGGAGAGAGAGTTCCGTCAGTAGGCGCGCCAGGGCCCTGAAATCGTCGGTGGTACCAATTGAAATCTTGATTCCGTCCTCTATGTAGCCTTTCTCTCCTTTCACCATGTTGATTGCCTCTATTATTTTTATACCTCGCTGGAGGATGAGGGTCTTTGCAGTCAGCCATCTGGTCTTGTCCAACGCGGTGATGTACCCTATTGGTTTCTCCTTGGGATTTGGGTCCCTATATAGGATATTTTTTGGGTTAATACCTTCATATTCGTCTGAGAGGGGAATTGAATTTTGAGTGGACAGGGGCTGCTGGGAGGGCGCCGGTGCGCCGGACAGCGGCAAAATGCTGTCCTGAGTAGTTGGTGGGGTTGTGTCCATCGAATCTGTTTCATTTTGGGTTGAAATGCCGGAGTTTTGGGCGGCACCGAGATGGTGCACCTGTTGCACACAGTCCTCTTTTTGTGGCGTTTTGGCGGTTTTCGCCACCGGGGAGGCCGAGGAGCCTCTAGAGCGGGAGGGCGCGGTCACCCCGGGGGAGGGGGGGGAATCGGCCTTGTGGGGGCGCTTGTGCCTGGACACCTCGGTCCAGGGGGCCTCCTCAGAGTCGTGGAATTGGTACTCATTTGGGTCGGGCTGTGGAGACACAACCGTCCGCGTTTGATCAATGACACGGCCGCTATCTAGCGGGATATTTATTGGGAGCTTTGCTGGGGATAGCAGGGAGCGTTGGGGTGAGGGGCTCCTCGGGGAGCGCGATCGGTTATTGATTCTGTCGCCCTTATATGGGTGTCTATTAATTGAGCGCGAGTGCCGCCGGCCTGCGGACGACGACGATGACGACGAACGTGACTTTGAGTGGCGCGGTTTATCCGCGCGGGCGGGAGCGGAGATTTCCGCTTGGCCGGACTGTGGCCCTTTAACCCCGTATTGGGGTGGTATTTTAAACAAGTGGGGCTGGGCATCTGGGCCCTCGTATTGGGTTGGTGAGACGGATGATAATGATAATGAATTATGAACTTCCTCCCGCCCTGCAGGAGTCCGTGATTGGGCATCCAGATTGGAGCCCTGGGCCTGAAGGGCTTGCCCCTGTGGGGCATGGCGGGCTTCCTGCGAAGCGGGAAGGGTGGGTGATAGGCCAGAAGGGCCGCCTACCGGGGGCCCATCGCCGGACCATGACCGGGCGAACTCCTCAAAGGGGGCGACGAGTCCCACACTGTGGAGTTGGAGAAACTCCCTAAAAAACTCGATTGCGGTCGCCCTTGTCCAGACTCGGTCATCGTCCCGCGGGGGGGGGGCCGGTGGGGTGAGGGGCATGGCCCCGTGTAATTTGAACTCGGGCTTAAGGCCCGAGGTGTGTACTCACCAGATCGTACAATGAGAGTGGCAATCCTTATATTTCACTATTCCGTAATACGGACACATCACAAAACCAAAACGACACAACACACATCTGACGAGGCAAAGGCGGACCGGCGCCGGGCGACGGCGAACTCTTCCCGCGGTCACCGTGCAGCTCAATCAGTTGTGGGCTATGGGCGTGGCTTAAATCTTGACTCGACGTATGTAGCGGTCTACGTAGCGGCGTAGCGGAACTGCGTAGCGGGCGGCGTAGCACTCACAAGCGGACGGGTCATTTGACGTAGCACTGTGCACTGAGGTGGAGACGGAGACGTGTTCACACCGTGACTGCTGAGGCAATAATGACTCGCGCATGAAGGGTTGCGTACCTATATATATACTCGTATATATATATATATATATATGTATAACAAGTTTGTTATGTATGGGAGGCCCCCTTAAATATTTATTTTATTTTATTTTTAGTATTTGTTGTTATAGCGGCAATAGAAATACATCATCTGTGAAAATTTCAACTGTCTAGCTATCACCGTTCTTGAGATACAGCCTGGTGACAGACGGACGGACGGACGGACGAACGGACGGACGAACGGACGGACGGACGGACGGACAGCGAAGTCTCAGTAATAGGGTCCCGTTTTTACCCTTTGGGTACGGAACCCTAAAAACGAACGATTTTCGCACCTGAAGCTGATTTAAAAAAAAAAAACGCTCAAAATAACAGTTTTATTTTATAATATTTTAGAAAAAGATACAATGTTCAATTATAACATATAATACTTTGCTACCCTATGTAACCCTATGTAACCTCATCAATATTTATAATAACGCTACAGGTATTATGAAAAAAATAGGTCTAATTTTATGCAAAACTAATAAAAAGTAAATAATAACAATATACAATAATATACATTACCAATATAGTACTAAATAGTTAGGTTCCAAAACACCTTTTTAGGGTTCCGTAGTCAACTAGGACCCATATCGTTTTCAAAAACCTTGAAAAAAAATGTTTTCATACATTGAGCGATCCGCCCTACTATGAATGTCATAAAAAAATGTGGCGTCCCGCGCATGCGCGTCGCATGACGGGGTCAAATACATCATGTCGTGTTTACGTGGCGCTATGAGGGAGATAACAGCCCGAATGCACAAATTAAACACCATGATATATTTTATTTATAACCGACGTCGAAAAGGAGGTTCTCAGTTCGCCGGAATGTTCTTTGTTTTTCTTACGTTTCCCGATATCTCGAGACTGCTATACCGATTTAGAAAATGTTTTTTTTTTCGTTTGGAGTTTATATTTGGAATCAGCTTATGAAGCCATTTTTGAGCGGTGTATTTTTTATTTCATTGCATATGTTTGAGAAAAGCACTATACATGCCTTAGCCATGAAATGGGCTTGCCGGCTTCGTATCACTATCTATATAAGGATTCAGAAAATGTCGAAATTCCATACAAAAAATTGATTACGTCATAACCCTTAAAATGTGCTTAGGCGTTAAAAGGTTCATCCTGCCACAGGAAACCTTCTGATCATCAAATGCCGTATTATCAAGTGGACACCGCCCACTATTCCAATGACACCAGTTCATGATCTGATGGTGGAATCTTGACGAAACCTGGAGAACTCTTCGAATGTTATAGGCACACCTATCGTGATTTTGTTATAGTCGTTCAGCTCCTTCACATAGTATGATTTCTTTACATTTAAGTCGGTT
This sequence comes from Apotomis capreana, assembly GCA_947623375.1. Classification (NCBI taxonomy): domain Eukaryota; kingdom Metazoa; phylum Arthropoda; class Insecta; order Lepidoptera; family Tortricidae; genus Apotomis; species Apotomis capreana. Next base: position 7,227,209 of record OX392518.1, read on the forward strand.
ATTATTAGTTAAATAGTACATTACTGCAGACGCCGGGAAATAAGGATATGGATACGAATCCGGCAACCCTTTTCACGGCTAAGGCATATATAGCGCTTTTCTCAAACATAAGCAATCAAATTAAAAAATACACCACTCAAAAAAATATAATCCAGCTACTTCCCGGGCTAGGCTTTCAATTTTGTATGACATTCCTTTACAGTTCTCTCGAATTGTTCTCCTCGAAACTTGACACTTCGAAGCCTGTTTTAACGCACGTTATGACGATATTTCATTGCATGTTGAAAAAAGTAATTATAACACTAGACGATGCCCGCAACTTCGTCCCCGTAACTATTTATTGTTTGCCTTGTTGTTGTTGTGCTAAGACACGTCGGAGGTGTAGAGGGCTTCATAAGCCCGCGCCACAGTTCTCGTATCTTCCGCTACTCCTTAAGCCTCACTCCAACTCAGTCCGTTAGCTCGCAGTTCACTTCCAATGGTGCGCCGCCAGGAGTGTACGTCGTCCACGCCTGCGCCTTCCGTCCGGCGGCTTCCACTTGAAAGCGATGCTTGCATTGCTCTTTTCTGCTTTACGAATGGTGTGGCCTATCCATAGTATCCATCTCCATTTGCGTATCGCGATATCCATATTTATTGGTGACGTATCCTCCACAGGTCTTCGTTTCGCAGGGAATGTGGACAAGATAGAAGTGGATCATTTTAGAAAGTGGATGAGGCAGAACTAACCGTGTAACTTGGAAGGAAATTTTCGTGTTCCTACCAAGTTTTGAGGTCCTGTGCAGTCCGTATCCACTCCCTGTGACCCTGACGAGGTAATTTGTGCACTTAGCCGGGAGCCGTCCCACGATCAACTAAACCGTATAAGCATAAAGACCTGCAACGCGTTCACACCTTGACAGAATGATAACTGCTTCTTATTACTGATAGTTTGCGACGTGCCTATCTGCGACCGCTTGTTTACCTCCTTTTAATGAACCGCGCTCGCGCATGCGCGTCGCGTGAAGGGGTCAGCAGTGCATCTTGTATCATGTCGTGTTTACCTGGCTCCGACTGCCGATAAATGGAGATAACCGCCCGTATGTACTAAATATAGACCATCTTATTTTTTATGCTAGATAATGCCCCTAACTTCGTCGGCGTAACCTTCCCTTTTTTTCGTAGTCAGGTAGAAAGTATGCTATACCTACCCATCTTTGGATGTCCAGCTATTACTAAATTCCGTTAATCCAGATTGACTTGATGTGGCCGTAAAACTTGAGCGAGTTACATTACCACTTTTTTGTTTTGTTGGCACAACATAGTGGCTCCACTTTGCGTGATGGTAAGCGAAAAGAGGAGCCCATGTCGCTATGGCAATGGTCAAGAAACCAACGGTGCCCTGTCTGTTGGCAGTGCCATGCTGGCCCGAGAGACGCTTCTTCACACTTCGTCTGAACCTGAACAGTTCGTTGTTGTAGGAAGGAGGAAACACAGGCGGCAAAGAGTTATTTTTAATAGTTCGGTATATAAATTAATTGCCGAACTTCTTGGTACTTACGCGTGGGAATATTTTCCACAGTGAAGCGACGTCAAAGGGAGGGTGAGGTAAGGTAAATAGTAATAGAAAGCAGAAATGGTCACAGATGAGATGAAAACGCAAGATCTCATACCCATGACAACCAAGGACAGACAGTCCAGGCGCCACTGTACAAGGTGAACCAACCCCAGATAGAACTGGGATTAAGGGAAGGAAGAAAAGGAAGAACATACGTATAAAGTTGGCTTAATTTCCGAGATATTAAATTGTTTTATATGAATAATTAAATAATTATGCGTTCACCGATTGGATACCGCAGGATGGCACCGAAGCAGAGGCAGACCGAAAAAACCGGCCAAGAGCATGTCGGGCCACGCTCAGTGTAGGGTTCCGTAGTTGCCCATCCTTCACAATTGACGGGCTTAAAACAGCGGTTTCGGTTTTAAGTCCGAGGTACAAATTACGAGACAAATTTCAAGCTCTATAAAAAGATCGTAAACGCTTCTGAAAGTTATCGGAATGTTTTAATGCAGTATGGCACTTAATTAATAAGTATGTGTAACGTTCAAATTGATTGATATTTTACAAACATTATAAATGTGCATAATCCCTAATAATTTTTGAGTTGTGCAACACCCCTTTCCATAATTAGGTATGTTGATCATTTATTTAATTAATTATTCATATCTATTGTTTTTAATCTGAGTTTATTGAGCGTTTAACCAAACCATACGCCCAGACCAGTGAATCACGGGTTCACATTCACACCTTGATAGACGGATAACTGTGTCGTAATACAGATAGCCTGCGACCCGCGTATCACAGCACGTAGACAGTGTTCTTATTGACATTACGAAATGCATCTTATATATGTTGGATGATGTAAATGACTACTAATAACTGATTATATGAGAAGAGTTGTGTCCGGTATTAAAGCACAGAACACAACACAGGTTCATACGATTTATTTGCTTATGTATTATGTTTATGATCTTACCTAAACTTCTGTACGTCACCATAACCCTCTGGTCGATCGAACTTACAAATAAGCTGAAAATTAACCTTTACAGACATTTAAAGTCGTTTAATATCAACTCATTACATTCTACATTCCGTTTTTTCTTCTTAGTTATTATTTATTTTTACCCCCTGAGTAAAAAAGGGTGTTATAAGTTTAACATGTGCATCTGTATGTCTATCTGTGGCATCGTGGCTTCCAAACGGATGGTCTAATCGAATGCGGCTTTTCTACCGAAAGCCTTGTCTGTCGGGGTGATTTTTATCTATTTTTACTTGGGTCGGGTTTTTTTAAATTTAGAATTTAGGTGTCCTTGCCCTATATATTAATTTAATTTAATTCTTCTTTCCAGTGGAATACGTGGACACGGAATACAGCCTGTGGCTGACGTGGTTCCTGATGCCGGTGGTGGTGACGTTTCTTCTACCAGTAGTCATTTTTGGGCTCATCTACCTTAGTGCCATCATCTTCCATCTATATAGGCTCTACAGGTGAGAGTTCATAAAAATATTCTCTCTCTATCTCTCTTTCTCTCTCTATAAGGATCGACCATTAATGCTTGCATGTCGGCAAATGTCTAATTCCTCAAATGTTCATGTTCCTGGAATTTATAATTTCTCAGATGTTAACTTTTCTGGAATGTCTAATTTCTCAAATATACATATCATTGTTCCCGTGGTAAACTTACAAATCAGTATTTTTTTCCGATCTTGGAAATTCAACTTAAAACCGCACAGAAGTATATAGACCCCGCGCGGCGAACGTTGAGTCCTACCTATGACACCTGTCATCTCAGTACATTTTATAACCTATAATCAGAAAATGTACTGAGATGACAGCCGTCATAGGACTCAAGGTTCGCCGCGGGGTATAGTTCATGGGAACGACGATACTCTAAAATATCTTATCCATGTCCTAGAAATGTCTGTTCCTCAAATGTCTATGTCCCAGAAATGTCCAAATCCTTAAATATTATACATTAAAAGTAAGCTATTAATTGTTTCCATGCGCCATATCATCTTCCGAATATACATAATATCAACTTACCTCCGCAAGGTGAATGTCTTATACAATTAACTTAATCTTTGAATAAATTAAAATGTCCATATCAGACACAACTAAAAATAACAATAAATTATCAAAGCCATGAGTCAATTGCATGTCTACAATGATTTCCTGTTAAATTAAGATAAAAATAATTGGTCGTCCGAATACACTAAAATGTCATAACTAGGTATCTACATTATTTATACATTTACGTCGTTTGTAAGAGAAGTTACAGGACTAGCTAATTAACCTTATTTAATTGTCAGGAGATTTATCGTTTGAAGTCGTTGTGGTTCTTCGACTTTGGACGTCTACTGATACAGGTCTGTGTCAAATGAAATTGGAAAGTTACCTAAAGGTGAAGTGACAGACAGACAGACAGATATGTGATGATAATAGGTTCCTCACCTTCGTTTGAGATACTACTTATACAATTTGCTTATATTTGATAAAATTATCGATATCATTGCGCCGAGCGAAATGTGAAAAATAGGCAGTTGCCGTTAAGTAGACAACGTCAACACTAGTTGTTTAATCCATTTCTAAACTATTTTAAACACTTCGAAGAATGTGTTAACAACTTCTCCTTGGAAAAATTATAAGATTATTAATATTTTACCGTAGAAAACTAAGTGAAGTTGGGCGAAAACTGTAAAATCGTGAGCAGGCGTTAAGTGTTTTTTTATACTTTAGCAATGGAAATCTATTCTGATTTTCAGCTTAAACAAAAGATGCGTGTTTACATTACAATTTGTCCGCATCAAATATTTCAATTATTGTTTGGTGTTAAAGGTCCAGATTTCTCAAAAAGTGCTTTTGCTTTCGCCATACATTTACTACGGCGGCGGCCGCGAGCCGATCTAAATACGCATTCCCCGCGCTCTTTGGTTCAGTCCAGTCGCTAACGCTCGGCGCAGTCTTAAAATGATGGCATTTTACTGCGTTTAGTTTGCCTGTGTTGTACATCTCCGCTCCGCCCCGCTTCTGTGGACAGGCAGTCTTACGGTATTGTAAGAGACTCTAGTTCTGGCAGTCCCCTCTATCACACTAGGCACTTTGTGCATGTGCTAGGGCCCCCAGTCTTACGAGGGCCCCCAATCTCACGTGGGGGTCCCAACAACTCCCGAAAATCACATCTAAATGACGTTTTTTGAGGTCCCTAATTATGCAGTGTCCAGGGCCCGGGCATGCTTTAAGGCGGTCTCGAGTTCTGGACTTCTAATTTTGAAGAGTCAATTAAGAACTCGAAGACTCCGAGTCAAGTCGAGCGCGAGTCATCTGTGCAACGAACCGAGTCTTCTCTAGAGATAGAATCATCGAATAAATTGAATCTTTCACTGCCACTATAAGGTTCAAAATTAGACTCGCGGCTTGGTTCGCATTTCGAAGTTTGGAATAAGTGGAGTCATTATATGAGTCTCGTTATTTGATTTCCGAGTCGTAATAAAAAGGACTCTCAGAACTCGAGTCCTTTACAACACTAGTTTAAGGTGCGTCAACGTCTTTTGAGCGGTGTTTTTTTTTATGTCATAGGGGGCAAACGAGCGAACGGATCGCCTGATGGAAAGCGATTACCATCGCCCATAGACACCTGCAATACCAGAGGGGTCACAAGTGCGTTGCCGGCCTTTCAGGTGGGAGTACGCTCTTTTCTTGAAGGTTTGAAGGTCGTATCTAGAAAAACGCACAGTTGTGGACTGCCAGTTGTGTTCGGTGGTGTGTTTTCCTAAGAGTTATGTATGTATGTACTTAGTAAAGTTTTTATGTTCAGGTTGCGAGTTGTCGATGGAGTCCAGAACGACTGGCGGGAGGCGGCAAAATTAGCTGTTTGTGCTCTGTGGGACGCGCATGGATGGCTATGGCATGGTAAGGATTTTTTAGACTAGTATATAAGTACATCTATAACAATTAAAATACATAGGAAACGGGTTAACTCACGTCGTAGAAGTCGAATATCGCTCGACATGTTTCGAATCGGTACGCGATTCATCAGCAGGAGCAACGATCAGTCACGGCGGCGGCCATCGAACACTTCGGGAATCCCTGGGGCATATCCGTATTAAGCATATCATTTAAGGTCATTCTCCCCTAATGTGTACACTGGTAGTCTATACGAGTAGTTTGACACTTTCAAGATTTCTGAAAAATGTATGACTCGAAAAATGTGTCTATGAAATGAAAAGTCGATGTGACGTTTGTCTACAAAACAGGGGTAAACCTGAATACCAGCGGAAAACTAAATGTTCCCAATTCATTGCTTCACCGTTTTAATATTCCAACCTTTCCCCAGGCTACGAGATCCAGGGTCTGGAGAACATCCCCAGCGGGCCGTTCCTCGTGATATACTACCATGGCGCCCTGCCCATCGACATGTACTACTTCACCGCCAGGATGCTGCTGTTCAAGCGGCTGCACATCCACACGGTGGCTGATAGGTTCATGTTCAAGATCCCTGGTAAGTTCCACGGTCACAATTTACCTAAGGGCTTGTGCACAAATCACGCGTAGTTCTATAGGGGGGAGGGGGGGTCACGAAAAAATCACGACAGATCACGTTGGGGGAGGGGGTATAAAGAGACCTCACGTGTATTTCTCTGCAGGGAACGAACTAAGAAAAAATCTACCATTTGGATAGATAGACTTTCTCGGTTTCGTTAAAAATAAATCTTCACAGGGGGTTTAACAAAGAACCTCACCAAATATCACCAGTGGGGGGAGGCGTAAAAAAGTAGCCAAAAAAACCTCGCGTGATTTTAATTCCTTAATTCCAAAAAGGGTTATTTTATCCAAACATATCTATCCAAAACCCACTATAAAATTATACTCACCATTTTTCAAATCAATCGGATAACATTTGGACGTCGCTCTAAATGTAGCACTTTATTATAAGAAATAGTGTGTGGTTTTATGCATACCTCCGTCTTTTCTTATAAACCGTGTCACGCTATGTAAAGGCAGACATACACACACAACAGATATACACATTAGGATTAAAACGTGGAATGGCTACCTCATTTCATGGTATTATACACCCGTAATTTATCAGTTTTTTTTTTACTCTTGTTTGCTACAAACATTTATAAGATGCGAGTAGACATTACTGTTCCGACTTGTTGTCGCTGTTCTCGCCTACCTACCTCAGGCCCCACGGAAGACCAGCGCTGCGACATTCCCCCGATGTCGCAGCATTATGCTGAGTGGTGTCCTTTTGCGGTGGACATGGCAGCACCATTCACCTCTATACCTACATTTATATAATTTTCTGTTTAATAGTAGTTTATGCAACTGATACATAATGAGAGGCATTAAAACACGAGTGTGGTTTTATGAAACGAGCGTCAGCGAGTTTCATAATAGGATCACACGAGTGTTTTAAGGCCTAATTATGTACAGTTGTATACACTACTTTATCTACACACATATCATAAGTACTCTAAGATGGGTTCAGAAGCCATAAGGAAATGACCGGCACCACTAGTGCTACCTGTAAAATATCTAAAAACGACATATACTAATGCAGTAAGAAATAAATCTGAACAAATACATAAACAGATTATTTATTGTAATAGTTGTAATTTACATTTACATTGAAACAATATTTTCAACTAAAATGTGAATTACAATAAACTTATCACAATTATACTTTCGTAACAGCAAAGAACCAACAAACAAATGACAACAATAATGGCGGCAATTCGAACCTCCGTCAAGACGAATGTTTTTTTTTTCTAAATCATATACAAACGAATGTATCTATATTCTCATGTCACTCGAGATCAAATGTCGTGCGGTTTTTATAAAAAAACATACTGAATTGACGTTTCGTATCAATAACAATATTAATATCTATGGATACTAGAATAGAGACCTACTTTAGTTTTGACAGCTGTTCCAAATTTAAACTCATAACCTTACAAAAATTGATACTGTTATGTTATAACATTACAGTACAGATTTTACCTACTGCCACAGATAAGAAAGTTCTCATAGTAAAATTGGTTGTAGTAATGCTGGTCATTTCCTACGGTTTCTGAACGCATTTTAGAGCACTAATGATATGTGCGTAGATAAATTAAGTTTATGATATTGTATGTTAAGTGAGTTAGTTTTTAACCCTTAAATGCATGGTGTAAGATGCAGCTTACATAAACAAAAATGAATTACTGGTTGATAACAAGAAACATTTATTCGAAATAAAATAATATTTTATAATATTGTGTTTTTTTAATTTATGCATTTAAGGGTTAAGTTCTTTGTAATGGTGCTGGTGGTGCGTCTTCTTCGCTGCAATAAATGTGTTTTCTTTCTTTCTTACATTTTCGACAACTACCGCAAGAGATTAAGTGAAGCATTCTTAATTATCATCTTTTGGTATTATTTTCAATATCCAGCATAACAGATAAGATAACCAATTGCGAAACCTTACTTACCTTACTTACTTTGTATTTTGTCCAATAAAGTTTAAATAAATAAATAAATCAGGCGGGCCGCATGCTTGTTTGCCACCGGCATAAAAAAACTGCATTATATTTAGTACTTGTTTATCTCCAGGCTGGAAAACTCTGCTGGAAGGCCTGTGCGTGATCCCGGGCACGGTAGGTGAGTGCACGGCGGTGCTGCGCGCCGGCAATCCCCTGGCCATCTCCCCTGGCGGCGTCTATGAGGCGCAGTTTGGAGATCATGAGTACAAGCTGCATTGGAAGAACAGGCTTGGATTCGCGCGCGTCGCTATGGAGGCTAAAGTGGTAAGTGTCGTTCGTTTGCGACTGCACGCAATGAAAGCATGAAATAGCCATGTTACTTTCTAGAACTCAGGGAAAAGTGTTATTCACTTAAAAAAGTTGGTTGAAATTAACAATATATTTGTCATGATATGAAAAAAAAAGGACGGGTTGCACTCCGGGAGTGCCGGCAGAAGTGAAAACTCCGATTTTATTATATCTCACTGACACTTGATTTCTATTTTAATCTCTATTTCTTACTAATATGTTTATGATTACGCTTCACCATTGTCACTTACAACATTTTGTTGTTCGAAGGCCCCCTTTCTTTGAAACAGACACGGTTGCTAGGTTACCGACTGACTGTGAGTATTATATTCTTTGCTGTTATCTGACGCGCGGATATGTCGCGAGTTTAACATTTTTTACCCATCTAAAAACTGCCAAGCGCCGCTAAAGAAGTTTTCACTTCAGAAAATTAAAAGGAATAAGGCCTCTTAAAGCAATTTTAACTTTCATGGAATCTCCCTCAGCATGTTCCTAAAGTCTGAAGAACTATTTTAGTCACAATCGGTGTGAAACAACCGCCAATTCTGTGTCTTTTACTCTCAATAACACGATATATTTCAGCCGATAGTCCCGATGGTGACCCGCAACGTGCGCGAAGCGTTCCGCACAGTGGGCTGGCTGCGCGGCTTGAGTCGGCGCGTGTACGCCGCCACGCGGATTCCCCTGGCGCCCGTGTACGGCGGCTTCCCCGTCAAGCTGGTCACGCACCTGGGGAAGCCCATCCCGTACGACCCGAGCCTCACGCCGGAACAGCTGCAGAAGAAGGTAGGGTCGTAACCACTGGATAAAAAAAAACTTATAAAAAAAACGGTTAAGTGCGAGTCGGACTCGCGCACGAAGCTTTCCGCACAGTTAGGGCTGCCATCTCTCAATTCGCCGAACCCGCACAAAGACTCAAAAAATATTAGGCGTAAATCGCATATTTCCCCGGACGTGTCCGAAAATAATATTATAAAAAAATCTATCGCTTTATTTTCCATTCGCATAGTGTCCCCCGGTTTTCCCCGGACAGTTTTTCAATTTAAAAAGCCGGCCAAGTGCGAGTCGGACTCGCGCACCGAGGGTTCCGTACAAACACTTCCCATCATAACTGGCTTGGTTCAGTGCCGTATTTACCCTTAGGCCCACAAGGCCTAGCCTAGGGGTCCAGCCAGTCTAGGGGCCCCAGTCCCAGAAGCATAGGACTTGCACCATACTTATGTTCTCCTTATGTATCACTTATCGAGATAGGGCCCCTCCCCTATCTCGATGTTTAGGGGCCCTGCCCCTCTCAATCCCGGCCGGGGCAAATATTTGTGCAAAATATTTGTACTTGGGTCATGGATGTTATCTATGTATGTATTTATATATTATGTATATCGTCGTCTAGTACCCATAGTACAAGCTTTGCTTAGTTTGGGACTAGGTCGATTTGTGTATGATTGTCCCTTAATATTTATTTATTTATTTATTTATTTAATCCGGGCCTTGCTAGGTTAAGTTTGCATCTGGTATATAGGTATGGCGCCGGATATAAGGGAAGTGCAAAGTTAACGCAACCGATCACGTTTGTTGTATGGGAGCCTCACTTAAATATTTACTTTATTCCGTGTTTAGTATTTGTTGTTATAGCGGCAACAGAAATACATCATCTGTGAAAATTTCAACTGTCTAGCTATCACAGTTCATGAGATACAGCCTGGTGACAGACGGACAGCGGAGGCTTATATGATCCAGTTTTTACCCTTTGGGTACGGAACCCTAAAAAACCGCGACCATAATCCCTTATTCACCAGCTTCCCATCTAACCAATAATACCCATTCCAGGTGGCCAAAGCGATAGAAGACTTAGTAGAAGAATACCAAACAGTACCAGGCAACATTCTTCGAGCGCTCACAGAGAGGATCATAGACCTGCCAAAGAAGAGGCCAGGGAAGCCAGAGACCAACGGAAAGTGTCAAAATGGCTCCGTGCCTGACAGTGCCAGCCCTAGTGGAGCAGCGACGGACGGGAGCGCCAGCCCTACAGTCAAGACGAAAGTGTCATAAGGCAAGTGAATGAATGCGTAGTTTTTGTAAGGTTTTATATTAATGCAGAGCACATGCCTCAAACTGTATGTTTACGTACGTGTTTTTCAACGTGTCACTGTTTTCAAGCTTTTGTTGAACTCGAATTGGGTGTCCTATGTCAAATCCGAAACAAGTTTCCCATCAGTAACGATTCAAATTTTCAATTGCCCCAAAAGTATTTTTTTCCTGAAGTCCGTAATACTTTCAGGGTTTTATAAACATCGTTTTAAAGAACCCATTGGATTTTGTTGGTTAAGGTTAAGTTTGTTGTATAATTATTCTGAAAAATTAATAGTTTTGGAAGAAAATGGCTTTCGGATAAACTAAAAGGCGAAACAGATGGGAAACAAAAATTAGTTTTTCAGATAGGTAACCCTCGAAATGTCATTCAATCAGTTTCTGATTTAGTTAATATTAGCATATTTTAATCATGTGAGCTTGAGGATCGAGTATAGTGGTCATACAAAATCCTAAACAGTAACATTATTTTTATTCTAATTATAAAATCAAATTTATTTCTATCTTTTATGCTTAACATTATGCAAGAGAGAGATGAATGCTGTGAATTAAATACTACTTGTGCCTGTCTAACTTACAACAAATGTGAGAAGTGACAACTTAATAAATAAATAAATAAATATTAAGGGTCAATCTTACACAAATCAACCTAGACCCAAACTAAGAAAGGCTTGTAGTATGGGTACTAAACGACGAAATACAATAATATATAGATAACATCCATGGCCCAGGAACATTTGCCCAGGCCGGGATTCGAACCCAGGATCGCCGGCTCAGGAGGCAGGCTACAAACTGCGCGAACCGCGTCGTCAAAATAATAATAAATTGTCACAACAAATCATTTCATAAATATTAAACCATTTGTCACTTCAAAACTGGTTTTCGTGCCGAATCAAAAAATAGCGTGGCTTCTTATAAATACATTAGATAAGTATTTCGTCGAAATGTATAGATAAGTTTTCTGTGCATATTACAGATATTTCTTGCTTTTTAGGAGATACGTAGGTCAGGTTAAACTAAGTGTATATCAGGATCGCTTGGCTTTACACTATAGTAAGCACTGTGTGTGAAAGGGTTATTTTTATAGTTATGATAATGTTTTGTTGTATCTAGTTTATAGTTACACCCCACGCCAAAAGTATGGAAACAAGCTTATATTACTATACAAACCTGTGATTTCCTTACGGAATAAATTACAAAATCACAATATAAAAATTATTATAAACATTTTAAAAGTCAATAACGCAAATTCTGCTTATGAAAATTGCCAGTGCAACATTTTATAGAAAGGCAATAAAAACACGACGACATGCACTTTGTCCCAATTATTGGAAACTTTAAATATTCAAGGAATAAACCTTGTTTCCATACTTTTGGGCTGGGGTGTATATGATATTCTCCTAAAGAGTGTATACTAAGTACTAAGTAGCACACATTTTGTATAAAAGCTTATACAGTCCTTAAACAGCTGAAATAAGCCATATAAGCTCTGTTTAAGCTCTTAAGTAGCCTGTGTGCTACGTATACGCAAATAACAGCACCTGAGTGTATTTTTTTTATATATTTCTCATGGCGCTAGCAATGTATAGAATAATGGAATAGACGTAAAGGCTGACGAGAAATATATGAGGATGCGCCATATTGTTGAATTTCACTGGAACTAATGTCTTACACTGGCAATGATTTTATGATGGTTGGCAACAATGTCAAGGTCATCCGTGGTGTTTTGTTCAAAAGAAAAATATTTAAAAATATCAAAAGAAAATGCCGAAAACATTCGCAGTCGTAAACGTAATAATATAAATAAAGTGTACACGTGTTTACTACACGAAAAACAGCCAGGAAAAGAGTGCATTCCATTAAATGATATTACGAGGTTAACATAGTGGAACTGACAGGTATTTAAACTCATGTCATTATAGTGCGGTTGCGATTGGTTGCAAAGTTGTTGCCATATAAATCTTGTAAATAGCGCCCTCTTAACAATCCTCATATATTTCTGGTCAAACTTTTACTATATATCACACTATACAATTTCCACATATTTACCACTACATATTTCCTCTTTTTTTACAAATTTTTAATGATAAATAAATATTATAAGAAAATTTATTCGACCAAGAGACGAGTTTAAAACCTGTCCGTAACCTTATAATTAGTTTTATTAATTATTTCTGAACTAAAATATCAATTTAGTTCATTTAACTACTATACTAGTAATACATAATCAAAATAGGCTTATATTTATATACGTAAAAAATAGGTACAAATTTGTGTGTGAGAGTGATAGTCTCATGGCCCGACGGCGGGCGGCGGTTATAAGTAGGAGCGGGAAGGTCGCAGCGCGCTCTCACGCTCCCACTTATGGCTACCGCCGCCGCTTATCGCTGATGTTGTGGCCGGACCGTTAGCATTTTAAGATGTTTATAATATTATGAAGTTTAAGGCTCAGTTACATATATGTCCGTTCGGGCCACAAGAGCGAGATCGAAGATCCAAAAAAGTTAGTTCTGGGTCATCTCGATATATATTATGAAAATAATTGAATTGACAAAATTGTATATTTTTAAGACTACAATTTTATTACTTTTCTGTATTCCGCTTAGAAAGAGGACGTAATCACTGTTTTTATATTTTTCCTGTAATTACTCTTTATTTATTAAAATGTACCCATTCTAAAATGCAGTAACTCCAAAACTATACTATAACACAATGGAAAAGGATACTCTAGTCTGGTGTATAATTAAAAAAAAAAAAAGAATAACGTTGACCTTGACATTATTGACAGCTTATTTTTTTTGCGCGGATAGGTTGAAGACTACTACTCTATACAGGCATAGTAAAGGGATCGTAGATTTTATGTATTTTCTTATATTTTATATATACAGTTAAATTAATTCAAATAATTGTTTAGGGTGTACACGACGCAAAGCTCTCTCGATCTCTGTGTCTGTATTAATGTCCAACTGTTAGAAATATGAAATTTTGTCAATTTCGGTTATTCTCCACTGCTTCTTTGTGAAGCCCAAAAGAAATGCATTTAAATTTGTTTAATATGAGCTCCACTTCGCGCCGCTTCTGTGGCCGGGTAGCCATGACGGGTACTCGATTGACATTACAGAATGAAATTGTTGGCTACACCATTAAATAATTAAACATGTCACATTAATGTTTTGGGCTTAGGGAAAAAGGAAACTGTTGAAATGGCCAAAGTAGTAGTAAGAAATATATGTAGTTTGTCGTGTTAAGAGATCGATGTAACTGAGCCATTTAATGCATTCTTAGATATGTTACTTCGAAATTGGACTGTCTATTCATTCCTTTGAAATTATTTTAGGTATCTAACCATTCTGATAAAATATAATTTCGAAATGTTTCAACATATCAGTGTAGTTTTAGTTTTTTATTTAAATTATTATGTCACAATATGTAGATATTTTAGTATATATTTTTAAGTTAAGCTTTTAAGCTTGTGTTAAAAGTGGACTTTTTATTACGTTTATTGTAATACGCATTATGAAGATTTATTTATAACGATGGAAACATATTATGCTGTACTTTCAGACTTATTATTTAAAATTATGAACGGCAACACATCTGTGGATTTCAACTTCATAGCAATACCTATGTCAAGATGTCTTATCCCGATCGAATAAGTACGAGGGAGATAGATAAAAAAAACCTCTAATCACTTTATGTCAGCTCAAGTACTGTAATTTTATGTTTAGTGGTGACAGGGTTGAGTCATGTGTCAATGTTGCCATTAGAAAAAATTAAAAACGTGAAATGGATTGCGCTTGGAATGCACTGATAATTAAAGTTAGACTGTTCATAAAATGGACGCTTAGCTGTAAGGTTACATTGATATTTATTTGTGTAGACAATATTTCTACGTTCAGTTCACTTCTTGATACAAGTTGTCTTTTGACTGAGCGGGGGTAAAATTGTCTAATAGATTTCTTGTGTAAACTTGTCTAATAAATAAGACTAAAAATATAAAGTGTCTCGTGGCAATTGAGTGTTTTCCAAAAAAAACCCTATTCCCTGTTTCTTCCAGAACTTGACGGTTTTGGGTTCATCCTACTCAGAATCGATAGCATTTTCAATGCGAAGAATGAAAATAAGTGTCCCAAAATTTGTATATCAATTTTACTTTCCACTACGTAACGGTCGATCAAATGAAAAAAGAACGTTAACAATTAAACGTTACGTAATGGAACGGACAAATTAAGGACACTTTTTTTATTCTTAACATAGAAAATGCTATCGATTCTGAGTAGGTAAGATGAACACAAAAACGTCAATTTCTGGATGACACAGAAATTCGTGTTTTTTTGGAAAACTCTTTTGGCTATTGAGTAGATGTAACATTATAATAATGTATGTTTGAATATTGATTACACTGCAGTTGATCGGATGAATTGATTACATCATAACCTTTGTAACAATATTCAAATAAAAAGCGGTTCATCCGCAAAAATCAACATATCGACGGCAAAAAGCATAAACGCTGTAAACGCCAATGAATTCCCTTGGCGTTTACAGCGTTTACGCTTTTTGCCGTCGATATGGTTTTGTTAGAACATTAGGAATGTATATTTCTAGTGCGAGGGATATTTTAAGTACCAACTTACCTATGCCTTACCCATTTTCCCATTTAAGTATCTGTTTATACACAATCAATTGGTGTATAAACATACATAAATGTGTAAGGCTCAGGAGCGTTTCAACTGCTAGTTCCCTTGTGTTATGAAATTTAGACGAATATAATCTTATTTTCGGAGTCCATCACAATTCGCAACAAGCGTTATGAGCTCAATAATGAACGCTTTTTTTGCAAAAATAATGTTATATATTCGTGAAAACATAACATAAATTAAGGAGCGTTCAAAACGCTCCTGAGTCTTACCCAAATATAGTAATTACAGCACAGACATCAAGTCAAATCAATATAAAAAATATCAAATCAATATATCAATATAAAGGTCTGTTAGAGATGTCAAGTATTTTTTTTATTAGGCTGTTTCCTTTCGCCAACTGTTTTATAAAGGATCTGATTTAAACTATTGATACAAAGATCAAACAAAGCACAAAGAAAAATTGAAGTGCCTAACCTGGCGAAAGAGACCGGGAATCGAACCTGGTACCTGTTCAACGTGTCAGCCACTCCGCCACCCTAACGCCAGAATACCTTTCGATTTTTTTCTTATGCTGTATGTTGATCTTTACATTGTATAATTTGAATGGCTTTATTGTCTTAGCTTATTTATTTGGCTCTTCATGCTTTGTTCTTTGTATCAATAGTTCAATAAAAATTGTGTTTAAAATATTAAAAATAATTATATCTTCATGTCTCATTATTTTTTTTTAAAGAAATGAAATTTACTTTGAAAACAAACTTTTCATGTTTGAAACGTTTGTTTTCAAAGTAAATACTAGGTGGCAAAAAGAAACAATTGGGAAACATAAGGTTTCTAAGTAACCGATAAAAACATAGGTAATTTATAATTCTGTAAAACCGGTACTTGATGGGTACTATGTTTTGGAAAGTAAGCTCTCCCTATTTCTACTTAATGCGCTAACAAATACTTAATTCCAAATAAGAAAATATTTTTCACATACACAGTCTTTGATTTGTTGTCCTTTTTTTACACCCTTTGTAACCCCGTTTCATCCATTTTATTACCAAGCAAACAAACCATAAGGCGGATTTTAAGGTTCCGTACTTCGATCGGCAAGAATAGAACCCTTATAGGATCACCTTGTTGTCCGTCTGTCAAGACATTTTTCTCAGGAACGCGTGGAGACATCAAGCCGATATCAATATCAAATACAGTACAGGAGTTGTCAGAGTGCGATACGCATTTAATACCTGTCTCCCTCGCTCTTATGCGATCGAAATAAGAACTTTTCTTTTTTCACCCGACCCTGAATCGCGATTCGAGAGCTCACTGACTGTACTCAGTTCTGCTCCACTTAGCGCCAAAACACAATTACAAGACACGACATCGTGTGCGTCAGAATGATTGATTGACTGTTGAATTCAGCATTGATTGCTTATTATCACTTTTTTTTTTAAGTCAGAATAACTGGTCAAAAAAAAAAAGTGATATCTTTTATTATACTGAGGTAGCAATTATTTGGTAAATGGTAGCAAATAGGTAGCAATTTTTACGTAAGCAATCAATGCTGAATTGAACAGTCAACCAATCATTCTGACGCACACCACGACATCACATCGTCGTACGACGCGACGTCGTTCCACGATGTGACGTCGTGTCGTGGAAATGCATAAATCCAAGATGAACTTTATCTTCATGTGACAGGATGCAAAATAAAAATTTATTTTACAATCTCACGACGTCGCATCGTGGCACAATGTCGCGTCGTACGACGATGCGATGTCGTGTCTTATAATTGTGTTTTGGCCCTTAGGCTGCATTTGTTGACGCTGGCAAGGGAATCAAAACCAAAGGAACAAAAGAGCGTTGACCTAAATCGCCTGATCTGATCTTAAGCAGTTACCGCCGCCTAGGGACGCTTGCGACGCTAGGAGCATCACACGCGCGTTGCCGACCCTTTAGAACCTGTTTTTTTTTTGTATGTAAAACATTTATATTCCGCTAAACTGAGGACAGTTTGTTGGCGTGTCGTGTGTTGTCTCTCTTCTTGAAGAACCGCATACTGTAGCCCCCGGGATACCTCGGCAGGGAGCTCATTCCACATGCGGAGCGTTCGCGGTATGAAATTCCTCTGCAACCGCAGTTCTCGACTATTTAGGACCCAGTGTGTGAGGTTGAACACCTTACCGATGGCGAGCAGTGCGATGGTAGAAAGTAGCCGTGGGCATCATGGTCAAACAATTCCTCAGAACACATCCCATCATACAGATATCATCTAACTAGCAAGTGATTGTGATATTGAATGTTCGTGATAAGTGCTGCCCAATCTTACCAGTAGTCATTTGTCGCTACCTATATACAATCTTTGCCTGTTAACCTTTTGATCGCCAAAGACGGCTGTGGCCGTCAACTTAAAGTCGTGCCACTGACGCCACGTCGGCCACAGCCGTCCAAATTTCAATGATCAAAAACTTTGTAATTTAAAGGCTACAACTATTTTTCAATTCCTATTGATTTTGGAGCACTTTTTTATTGTTTTGCTCTGGCGTCAGTGGCACGTCAAATAGTTCAAAAGGTAGGATCGATCACACCGATGCTCAAAATTCGTCGACGTTGCTTTTACCCAGTGATGTGTCGTACGCGTCACGTTTTTATTCATAAACTTTTTTCTAGGAAAACGAAGGGCCCTTTCTCGAAATTGAAATGAAACACTATTTTATTCATATTTTTTTTATTATTCATTTCTGAATAACCTAATTTACAATATAAAATACTTAAATAACTTACATTATTTTCCATATAAATTTTTACCGCTTAGCATTTCCTAGTTACGATCGCGGGTGGAAATGGTATAGGGTAGCATTATCTTCCCGCGACTTAGCACCACCTGTCTCGCACACACAGTATTGAAAGGAAAGTGACAGGTAGCATTTGTCGCGCGACAAAGAGTCGCACGTCACAGTTATGCAGGTTTATATGAAGTCATTGTAGCTGTTGACGTCTTCGAACTGCTGCGGGGGCGCGCCGCGCGCGCCGCCCGCCGGCCGGTACTGGGGCTGCTGAAATTATAGTCATAAGGTCAATGACCTATAGTCACAAAGTCAATGACCTTATTCGACGATAGAGGACAGTTACTTGCAAAAATATGTATAGTGAATTCTAAACTATGAGCAATCGTGTTGCGCATGAAAATTATCTTACCAAAATACATCAGGCTTTTGTTACTAATACCCATTTGACCTAATTTGATTTGTTTTTTGGATAAATAATAAGTATTACGTATTTATAAATATCTTGACATAATATATTCTCTGATAGACTTATAATCCCAATTTTGTCCGTGATCCTTTCGCGCAATTGTTCACGGGTGTGTATAGTTTTTAAACGGAACCAATCCACTTAATGAGCGCATAGCATTGTAATGTATATAATTACAATAGTCTTTTTACTAGCGTGTATTGGTAAAAGTACATTGACCGTATGTTTGACATTAGAAGATTCAAAATTACTGATGAAATACCGATGAAAACTATGCAGATAAACTGTTCATTGCCTGTGATATCAAATAATTATAGCGCTCGAAATGATTCACACGCTTACGACGTCATATGACGTCAACAAGTATTAAGTGTTTTCAGTGTCAGTAAGTGTGTTGGAACTTAGAACTCCCTACCAGATTATGTTCATGCAACAAAGTTTTGGGTTATGCTGAGATCGTGACGCGCTTGAAACTCTTGGCGGTGAACAGGATAACGTTGTACAGTCTGCATCCAAATTAGCTGGCAATTCTAAGCGATTTGACATAACCCAGTACTAGTAAAATTGTTAGCTGCAGAGAAATGACATTGACAACTATTTAATTTAATTGCATATACATCAACTCCTCGCCGAACGCGAATCAAGATAAAATATTGAAATTTTACCCGTGCATAGTATCTCAACAGGGCAACAACGTAAGAGGTAGACTATAATTATATAGCAGTAAAAATAAATTATTTTACAGACAATCATGGAATAATAAATTCAATGTATATTATCTGTGTGCGCGTGAATATCGTTCATTCTCGTAGTGCAAGACTTAATTCTGAATTGTGTCGGTTTGAATTCATGTTAAATTTTTTGACTGGTAATTTATCTATACCTCTTAATTTCATTCGTGAATAGAAAGGGTGACATTTGAAATCAAAATTATGTACTACATTCAAGCAAGCATTTTAAGTAATTTAATTTAATAGTTACTCGTGTACAGTATTTTATTCGCGGAGTTCGCGTTTAGTTTTCGCTAGAAATTACTAATATTTTCATGCCAACTGATATACTTACATCTTCGCCACTCACTTACATCGAATTATGAGTTGATCTCCTATTTTAATTAATTAGTTAAATAAAGTAAGGCCGTTGACAGGTAGCCGTAGTTACAAAAAGAATAGGTAGTGACTAGTGACATAGGTTAAAAGGTAAGTATTAGAAATATAGACTAGTAACGCTCAAATTCCTAAAAAATAATTTTCTTTTTGATTAAACTTTGATTGTACTTAAACCAAAGGCTATTATGCCATGCCAGGGCTATACAATGTAAGCGACTGAGCTACATGATCAAGCGAGTAGGTTTTGTAAATTTACATATACCAAGCAAAAAACTAAATGTATGACACTGTATAGCGGCAAATAACGTCACAGCATCTACGGCTTAGCGTTCAGTTGACGTGATTTGACGTCTTTGACGTTCAAAGTGTTAAATGACTCTCGCCTTTATTTTTTATATTTTTTATTGGATAATGATTTGTATAGGCCTTTGTGCGTTACAACTCAAATAGCAGACAGGCTGCATAAACGCTTATAGAGCTCATATACAGCTTAAATTAAGGTTTTAACGGTGGCATAGACTCTTTTACAGCCTGTTTGCTACTTGAGAAGAACAGTAGTGTTAGTATAAAGGTGAGGCAAGCATTACTTGGCAGGCGTGGGTAAGGCGGCGTTCACATGTGCGGGCGGCCGCCGCGGGGCTGTTGTTGTTGCTAAAAACAAGTGCTCATGAAGGCTACACAGGTGTGTACTAAGCTTTACTATTTTTAATTCGACACCAAAATTCACTGCTACTAGATAAGAGTACTTGGGGAATCAACTTTTTGACCGACACTTTTGACTTTCTCCTGCGTTACTCAGAATGTCTCTGGAGTTACCAAAAAATCATGCTTCTAATATACATATTTTTTGTTTATTAGGTTTAACAGTTGGGAACTTGGGAGATTGAACGTTTTAACGTTAACCATAAATTTAGATATAGGGAAGCCATTATTCAAAGGTGTAATTTTAAACGAAGTTGTGGACAGATTTGTGTAGATCAAAAAGTTGATTCCAGACTTTATTCTCTTAGCGTTTGTAATCATGATATTTTTTATAGTTAGATTTCCAATTTTGGTGTTGAATTAAAAATTCGAGAAAGAAGATCTGTCAAGTCTTGCATTTATTTGATCGACATATTTTATGATTACAATTTCGGAATATTAACACACCTGAATCAGCCATATCGCTTCTCAATGCAAGACTTGCCATTATTAATAAAGAAAATATTGACAACATAAGACCATTTAAAAGTAAAATTTAAAACACAAGTATAAATCATTCTTAAAAATCTTGATTATCCTAATATTTAGAATTAGTTTAGTATTTTCTTTGGTATTTGTATAACTAATACAAAGGATAAATAAGAAAACAAAATTGTATGCAATCCACTGAAGTCTAAATGGCTATCGAACAGACGAACTCTGCTTGACCGGAGTAGTGCACTAACCACTGAGCTATAAAGAGGATAACATGAAATAATGCCTTCATATTTCGCTTTTTGAAGCTCCCTCTTTATTAATTTATTCTGTTCAATATTTGACATTTGTTGCTTAATTATTTTACTTTTAAACGATCTTATGAGAAATGAAAGAGGCAATAGCCACTAGCCAATATAACTGAAGAATAAATCTCGCTACAGAAAACTTACTCTTAAATCATATTCATTCGTTCTCAAACATTTTCATTTGGGGTAAAACAAGAAAGTAAGAAAGAATATGGAGAGAAAATTATGGGTAGTAATTTAAGATAAATACTGTTTTGATCATTACAATGATCGGAAAGAGTATGATTTCTGTAAGTCGAGATAAACTAGATTGGATAAATAGCGATTTTGAAAGAAATTATTGATACAATAGGGGCTGAAAATGTAGTTCACGCTCTGAAATTACATAAGCGACTTCTGATTTTTATTATGAAATACAAAAGGTACATAAGGGTAAAAATACATCACTTATTAATGGACAAAGAAATGAAATGTAAGGAAAAACATCTCTGGTGCACTTTTTTCAACCCATTTCAGAAAAGAAGGGGTTTTCCAGTCGATATATGTGTTCTTTTCTTATGATTTTAGACTTCTTACCTGAAAACTTCGACATTTAAGTACTAAATAAGATTTCGTGCTTGTTCGAAAGCTTGCAACCCCGATAGGTGCAATTTGTGACAGAATTGGAAATTTGAAACATGATGAGATCCATGAAGAAACGACTGGACTCCTCGATTGTTGTAAGCGCATATATAGAAATTTCACAATCACACTTTTCATTTCTATCGGATTTTTTTTTGTTAAAAAGTGATTATTTCATGCTTATTGCTCACACTTGTATCTATCTTATCACCTGAATCTTATTAGTAAATATGGATTTTTTTGCTGAAACGTGAAAGGGTGTGTAGATATAGAAAAAATTAGAAATGAGTATCTACTATAGAAAAGGGACACAATGAACAGTCAAAAATAAATCTCTCATAACGGAAAATATAATAAAGAGTTCCGTAGTTCGTTGTACCTAATCAAAGCGTGAACTACATATGTAAAATATGCCACTAAGTGTGAAGCCTATAATTAAAATGATGTGGCATGATCAGTGAAATATTAATTGTATGAGTATTTACAATGAAGCGAAATCGAATCTATTTTGACCATACCCAGGGTATTTTAGTGCACGAATGAAAAATGAAAATGAAAATGATTTATTGGGTGATGATTTATGATTTATATTTTAATGATTTAATACTAGGTAGACAGTAGGTGTCAAATGATTCGTGCATCGAAAACCCCGTGATATGATTATGACTGAAAGCAATATTTACAAAATATTACAAGAAATTACATATTAACACAATAATAGTGATAGAAACTTCTATAATAAAGCGAAGTTAACAAAAAGAGAAGATATGTATGCTCTGTCCGGATCTGTAGGATCAAATTGATGGCAAATTGTTTCGTGCAGGTTACATACGACCGTATAAGGGGACCGTTACTTCAAAGCTTATTTGACCGAAAGCATAATTATTTCAAATTGTCATAATTCCGAAAACCACTTTCAAATTGAAATTCTTGCTATTTTTGGCATATCATACAAACCTCACCAAATTATCCAACGTCTTTTTTGGCATAAAATCGCTTTCGGATTAATGAAAATTCGAAATAATGATGCATTAAAATATCGGAATTTTTGGGTGTTGCGGACAGATTATTTTTCACTTGTGCCAGTTTGACTAGATTTGTTATCTACTCAAAGTCAAAACCCATATAAGGTACATGCATATCTTCTCTTTTTTTATTTCATTTAAATCATCGAGGTTGAAGTATCCTCATCAAACCTCATAAAGAGTAAACCGCTGGAGATCCAGCAGTAGTGTGTCCACATACTTGTTGCAGAAGGTGCCTCAGGCCAGGGTTGGAGGACATCATGGGCCTCATGATCCTGGGCTGCATGGCTCCGGTGCCACGTTGCAGCTGTTGCTGGAGCTGCAACTGCTGCTGGTGCTTGCGTTGCTCCTGGAGACGTTTTTATTAACATTTTATTTAATTAGTCACAAAAAAAAAAACCAGGTTCAAACCTTGGTGCCGTTAAAAATAGTCAAAATATCTATGTAACTGAAAAATGCAAAAAGATGGTCAATATATGTATATCTGGCTATACATAAGCACTTCCTTTGAGATTAGTTGAAAATAAGAGCGTTGACAGGTACCTGGAGTTACCAAAAGCAATTGAATGGATAAACTACTTACAAAAGAAATATGTACACACTTACAAATCAGGCTAAGGGCGTCACTAATATAGGGGCAAAGCAGGAAAAATAAAGGAAGAGAGTCGATATCCTAACCTCTACTCACTGTCACCCCAAAATACGATTAATCTATCCAATAAAAATTTAATTTACTGATAAATAATAATAATAAATAAATATCGGACAACCTCACACAAATCGATCTAGTCCCAAATAAAGCTCAAGAAGGCTTGTGTTATGGGTACTAGACGACGATATACGTACTTATATAGATAAATATATACTTAAATACATAGAACAACCATGACCCAAGCACAAATATTCGAGTTCATCACACAAATATTTGCCCTGGCCGAGATTCGAACCCGGGACCGCCGGCTCAGTAGGCAGGTGTCTACAAACCGAGCCGAACGCGTCGTCGAAACTGAAACCATGAAAAAAAAATTAAATTTTCAATACCTTTTGTTAACCGTACAAAGGCAAATCAACTTTTTGACCAACAATTTGAATGTCTCCGGCGTTACTCAAAATGTCTCTTAAGTAACCAAGAAATCGAGCTTCTACTATTCATGTTTTCTATTTATTAGCTTTAACAGTTGAAATATTGAACATGTTAACGTAAATCATAAATTCACTTCAAAAGAGAAACCATTATTTAAACGTGGATTTTTACAAAGCTATACGCCCTTTGTATTTGGCGCCTATTTAGCCGAAATCCCCGTGTGCTGTAGCCATACTGCAGATAACTGACCTCCAGTTGTTTGTAGTGTTGTTCCTGTTGCTGGGCCGCTTGCAGGTGCGACATGATGTCCATCTGTCGACCGAACAACTGCCGTTAACCATTATTTACTGAAGACCGGTACACACATAAAGGAAAGACATCATAGCCAACTTAAGTAAGTATGCAAACAAGTCCAATTTTACCGGATATTGAGAAAAGTTATTTGTCATTGACAACATTTCATATTTCTAAAAATGAAAATTAAGAGATCGAGAAAACTTTGCGTCGTGTACACGTTAAATTTATTTATTTGAATTTATTTTTCAGTATGTAAACAAATATAAGAAAATACATAAAATAACCGAAATCTACGACAACTATGCCTGAATAGAGTTGTCGTCTTTGACCTATCCGCGAAAAAAATAAGCTGTCAACAATGTCAACCAAAAAGTCATACTTTTTTGTTTAATATACACCTAAAGTGACCCACTGTGTCATAGTTTTGGAGTAGGTAACTGCATTTCAGAATGAGTAAATTTTAATAAAACAATTAGTAATCACAGCAAAAATGTAAAAACAGTGATTACATCCTCTTTCCCAGCGAAATACGGAATTTAATAAAACTGTAGTCTTAAAAATATGAAATGTTGTCAATTGAATTGCTTAAATATTCCGTTAAATTAACCAAAAACTGAAACAGATTGGATTGAACGAAACAAAATATTCACAAAAAAGTACAATAAAAAGTGCATTTAAGAGATAAGTTTTTGTAAAATAAACTCTTGTACTTCAATTAGTTATGTCTACCGCAAATGATACCCTATAAAGAGTATCCTTGCAAGTTTGTCCTAGACCAAATGTCTTTCCTCGACAGTACCTCTTAAACTGTGCCTCCTGCTGACGTGCCACCAGCGACAACTGCAATTGCCGTATCTTCTCCAAGGTCTGCTGGGAAGACCATGGGCCTCCGTCTCCCAGGTCTTGATGTTTAGGGTTAGGACATTTGATAGCATACCATGGTTCTAAAATCCATGGAGTCGCAAGTCAAAGTTGAAGTCTAGAAATATGTGGCGATATGTTAGATACGATGATTTATGCTATTACATCATTATTCATTACTAAACTCATTTAAATACTAACAAAAAATATTTTGTAGGTACCGTGAAGGTAAGACATTTTAATTCAGGTGCATACTTAACCGAGATAAGAATTATGAATGCTGGAATGTATATCGACGCTCAAACAAGTCTCCCCACAAATTTAATAAATAAATGAGATTTTTTTTTCTGCGGAATAGGTATTCATTGTGGCTTTATTCGTTAGTAATGAATTATCCTATAAGAAAAACCATGTGCTGAAATGCACGCTTGTAATAAGTTATTATACTACTTAATTTTTTTTTTTTTTTAATTTCTTTAGACGACAATAAAGGTTCTTTAAATCGAATTTTCTCCATCTAGATATTACGGGTACGGGCGGCAGATATGTTTAGAGCCATTTGTTTAAAGTCTTTTTTTGTAATATAGTAGTTTTTGTAGTAGTAGTTTAGTAATGAAGTAATAGCATAAAATCATGTTATCTAATATATTACTATATATTTATACCTATTTTTAGACTTCGACTTTGACTTTGAAAAAAGTTAAAATTAGCGACTATTTTTTTGAACCACGGTATGCTACCGAATGTCCTAACCCTATTGATGTTACATTAGACTACACAAACCTCTTTACTCTGCTACTCTGCATGTGCCTTCAGGATCTGTTGTAACTGCTACCTATATGTCTCTTGCTACTGTTAAGCACTCACGCTAAACTTACTCTGAACGAATCCAACTGTTCCCTCAACTAACTCTTAAACTATGCCTCTGTCCTCTGTAACTGCTAAATACTCCTGCTACACCGATCTTGAACCTCTTCCCCACAGACCACCCCCGCTAGACGGAGCATGTAAGGCGACCCGCGCGCACCAACGATATGGTACGGCAGAACATTAAACTATCAACACGGCGGCCACCGTTTAGTTGCGTCCATGTTTATGAGGTCTCTCTACACCACTTAACACTACAATTTACCATGTTATTTATTTAATTTCTTTTTTCGTTGACGTACGCATGGATCATAAACATGGACGCAACTAAACGGTGGCCGCCGTGTTGATAGTTTAATGTTCTGCCGTACCATATCGTTGGTGCGCGCGGGTCGCCTTACATGCTCCGTCTAGTGGGGGTTGTCTGTGCTCTTCCCTCAACAGTACCTGGCTCTTAAACTGTGCTTCTTGCTGATGCGCCGCCTCCAAAGTCTGCTGAAGTTGCTGGATTTTCTCCAAGTTCTGCTGCCGGGCCGCTTCTAACCCATCCAGCTGAGAAGGCCTTGGACCCTTGCCGCCTGGTGCTTGCTGCTGCTGTTGTTGTTGTTGTTGGACCTGGCCGCCCATGTTGCCGCCCATGCTCATCATGCCCTGAACAATACCAGTATCTAATTATTGTAGGTCAATCAACTTTTCTCTGTTGCTTGTTGCCATGGTGATGTCCCATGGGTGACTCTTTAAAACTACGATTTTCGGCGGCAATATTCAACAAAAATGTTGTAATTGCAGCGGTTATAAGCCCATTCTTATTTGGAATATCTCTTGAAAATACCAATGTTATAAATTATCAACACTTTCCTAAGAAGTTTTATCACCATTGCCTTCCCATTGGGTGACGGGACAGAATAACAGCAAGAAAAAGTTGATCCACCCATTAAGCGGTTTACAATCACGTGAAATTGTCAGGAACGGCCCGACATTTTTCGAACTCATATTTATTTATTTATTTATAATAAAGGAAAGTTTTAATAACATTTATACAACTACAATCAGCCTACGCGCGTGTAGGATAGGTTAGGGATACGATTCTCTAGTGTGAGTTCGTTGCTTCTATCGCGCTTTGATACCTCACAAAGTCTCGCTTAAGCCTCCTTATCCGATCAAAAATGCTGATTGTTTTAGATATTTGTCTCTATGATCAAACATGTTTCTTAACATATTATGAATATTACTAATTAGAATACAATAAATGGCCACGGCCATTGCGATTTATTGGTATATATTTGAAACATACAATTTTAATATTACATTGATAATTTTAGCTTCAAAAACTACTCGAAATTGACAAAGTACACGCAGTAAACTGTTTCTTTTTTTCAACTGCACGCAATGAAAGCATGAAATAGCTATGTTACTATCACGATCTCAGGGAAAAGTATTTATTCACTTCAAAAAGTTGGTCGAAGTTATCAATATATTTATCATGATATGAAAAAAAAAGGAATACTTAAGCTGCACTATACATACAGTCTGACCACAAAGAGTAGAAATTAAAAAGTGGCAATACTGTAGTGTCGTCCCTTTCTAATCGATCTAAGAAAACGGGGACGGCACTACAGTATTGCCACTTTTTAATTTCTACTCTTTTTGGTCAGACTGTACGGTTAAGCAGTGTACCTGCGGGTGTTGCATCTGCTGCACGATCCCCTGCGGGCTGGGCGCGCCGGGCCCGAGCGGCGGCATGGCCATGCCGGCCGCCATGCCGGCCGCCATGCCGGCGCCCATGCCGCCGCCCATGCCGCCCATGCCGCCCGCCATGCCCGGCGCAGAGATGCCGGACGATGACATTGTAGGCTGCATTGTGCCTGCACCTGAAACGGCAGATCGTATTACGACTTCAATTGTCGAGGTTCGAGGAAATAAATCACTCCTGTGGCGCGGAGACATTCCCGTTAGTGGGTTTATAGTCCGACTCACAAGAAATGAGGGCTAAACAGCCCTGATACAGGTCAAGTCAAGAAAGAAAGTATCCACATAGAACTAATCCAGTCTTTGCTATCGCGAAGCTAGGTTTACATAGCTGGTTCCGGAAAACAATTACACTAATATTATAAGGGCTAAAGTTTGTGAGTGTGTTTGTTACTTCTTCACGCTCAAACGGCTGGACCAATTTTGATCAATTTTGGTATAAAGGCCGACACCCTTGGATTAGCATAGGCCGCCATAATACCGCACAGCGCAGCTAGTATCAAATATAGTCAGTAAAAGTATGTTGGCACAAGTAATAGAGTGGACTAAGTATCTGACCTGCCATGGTGGACGTGGGCATGGCCCCGCCCATGGGCGAGGTGCTCGCTGTCGGCGGCATCTGCTTGTTGATGATCTGCGTCATCTTTTGCTGCTGTATCACCTGAAAACATCGATTTCCGCAATCTATCAATTTGTTAATCTAACAAATTGTAAGCCATTATTTGATTTTATTGGGTGTTGTGGAATGCAAGTACGTAGTTCTTTATTTTGTCCATTTGCAGTGATGTGTCTTGAATAATAAACTCTAAGAAGATACGTATAAAACGAATGTACAAGAAAACAATTTTAAAAATATTGGGATCTAATCTTTTAAAACATCTCAGCACACTGCAGAAAAATACACAATTTGAAACTTTCTATTCAACTTACCTTTCGTAATCGATCGACGAATGTGGCCTGGTTGTTTGGTATAAATCCTAAATAAGCCTTTTTGTCAGGAGTGTACAGCAAGATGAGCACTTTGATGTCGCACTGCGGCGGCGATGACATCGGCGAGAAGTGGACGCAGCCGGCCTGGGAACAAATCACATGGCTAAAGACAACACGGTATTTGACTGACTATATATAGGCACTTGCGTCTATTGCAGACGAATTATGGTGTAGTGTTTGGGATACACCGTTTCTGGTGGCTAACTAAACCGATACGAGATCGACACATTTTACCGCAGGCCTGACAAGAGAAGTGTGCGACGGGTGGTACTGCGTCGCCTTGTCGACATCTTTGTCTCTTGTCAGCGAGTGCCGCGAACCAGGTCTCATCGCATAACTTGCGACCTTCAACAACGTATTTGCGCCACTCCGTCCGATTCTCCGCAAGCTTTTCCCATTTTTGGTGGTCAATGTGGAAGGCAACCATGTCCCTCTTTGCGCAATCTTTAAAGCGAATGACTAGGGGCACGCTAAAAGACGTTTCGTTATACATTTTCATTGTGAATGGTTCACTTCGGTATGCCATAAAAATAAACGATTTAATTTCCCTAGAAAATGTTTTGGGGCTATACGAGTAAATCCGGATGCGTTTCGGGTTAGCTTGAGCTCCAACAACGTTTCATTATCACCGTCTACCTATACATTATCTTTTCCAACTGTTGACTCCTTATCAAGGCTTTATGCCTTTGAGGTAATGCCCACCGCTATTGCTGACTACTTAGTTACTGAGCTACTTAGTCTCCAGTTTTGGGACTGTATGAATTTACCTGTACGTCTTTCGGTTTAGCTTGAGCCACAGCAACATTCAATTTTCACACTACGCAAGTGTTATTTTAAAACAGAATAGAATAAGTTTCTGTCAAAAATGACATTTTAGTGGCAAGCTTTTATAGCCGACTGTACTTCTCTTTGGATATCCATCAAATGCTCACTGAGACGATTCTAAAGAGCCCAAGCTCGGTAGGATTGCTTTTTCTATTATAGAGTTCCTATGGCCACCTTCCGGCTCCATCATCAGATCAGCCCCATGGTACCATATTATTGTATTGTCATCAAAGTCAAGTAAGTATGCAAAATTTCAGCTCAATCGGTTGACGATATCTGCTTCAAAATTGAGTTGCAAGATTTCACCCGAACAAACATACTTTAAACATACCATGCAAGCTAAATAAAAGCTTGTAAAAACTCACGAATCCGTTGACCATGACCTTGGTCAACGCGTCCAGAGCCTCGTTCTGCTGCAGATGGAACAGCACGGACTTGCTGTCTTTGAGGTACTGCCCGCCGATGTTGCTGATCAACTGTTTCGGCATGAGCTGCATCAGGAGCTTGTTCGGCCACGTGTCTACCTTCAGCTCCGGCTCTATGTCTTTTGAGTTTGCTGATACCTGTCAAAAACGTATAAACAGAGTTTAAATTCGCTATTCCACTCGACGATGTGTTATGGACTTGAATTCTGGGGCAAAGCAGCAGATTGGCAGCGAGTATTTGTTCTCCAAAAACGAGCACTGGGAATAATATCTCATGTGGCACCAGGCAGTCCCGCCCGGCAACTTTTTAAAGACAAAAACATAATGACATCACAATACATTTTATACATAATTAAGCACGTTCGATGTAATATGCATCTCTTTCCACTGGCTACATACAAAAGCACACGTATTGCACAGAAACACGTAAACATGATGTCCTCAACAAGTTGTCGGCTAGCAAAGTCGGGTAAAACAATGTCTATAGTGGGGCCAAAAATCTACAATAAAGTACCCGTCAATATCAAAGATATTGAAAATAATGTAACGTTCTTCAATGTATTAAAGAAATGGCTAACGATCAATGATTTTTACAACATCGACGAATTTTAGGAATTTAATAATGAAATAATATAATAATTAATAATACTAATAATGTAACTACTTATTCCAATTTGTATTTAATAATTAATGTTTTTTATAATAATTAGTACTTTGAAATTTAATTGAATTTTTATAATGTATTGATTGTATGACTTGTAAAATGTTGACATTTTATTAATAAATGAGTATGGCGGAATGTAGAATAAGCTGGAAATAACTCCACCGACAAGAGCATAGCTCTTAAATATATGATGATGATGAGTATGAGTAAATATAAGAAAAGTAAAGGATTCGACTTTTGCCCTATTGACGTTGTTTCGGACCCAAAATTATTTTAAATGGAAAGGAAGATGATTCAGTGCTTACTTGGCACGGTAGATGCTTGGTGACCTTCTGCTGATCGCCAGGGTTCTTTCCCTTCTCCATCCACTCGAGCACACCGCTCCAGATGTAAGTCCGCTGCGGCGCCGCCGCGCCCGACGGGCCCGCTGGCATCATGCCGGGCATTCGTTGAATACCGGGCTGTAATAGAGAGGTATATTTATTATATCGAAATTGAAATTGAAATCATTTATTGTAATATTGTGAGTTAGTTATAAAGGTCTTATGGGGCTTCTAAACGGGCCACATTTTACTGCAATTTGTGGCCGGCAACTATGGCCTTCCTTCTCTGACACCCTACAGCAAAACATGGCCCGTTTAGAAGCCTCTTTATGTCAAGTTAGGGTACATCACAATCAACCGCAACGCGGCGTAAAATTGTATGTCATCATCATGATATCGGTTTCTTAAAGTGCTTTCAGACTTATGTTAAACTGTGCAACTAAGCGTGTCGTAACACTCGTAACGTATTGCCCAATTCAATTTGAACTCATTTTTTACCGCAACATGTAACACGCGTGACCTTAAGATGAGACCTTGCGTAGTCTCTCATCCAAATACATCATTTTAGAACCACATACTAAGTGTCCAAGCCAGTAGAAACAGTAATGAGATACAGATTTAGGGCTCCCTAGCCTTATACGAAATCTAATTATATCCCCAGCCAGATAAAACTTGTGTTTGACTATTGCCCCTTCATACGCAGTCGGTAGGATGCGAGCCTACATAGGGAAACCCATTTCTAATTATAACGAAGGCTGGGTGTAGTAGACCCTACAGGCTGATTTAGACGAAGACAATTTTGAGACGCCTAAATTACGGCGCCTCGAAAAGGCACCTTATAAACACTTTCCGCGCTATTTTTTCGCGGCATGCCAGCGCTGGCGCGGAATAGAACACGGGCCTATTTTTTGGCGCCAGTGACCCCCCCTCCGCGTCTCGCGCTGCCACTAATGACTGGTACTGAAAAAAAGCACTGTGTAAACACGGCTTGCTGGTCAATGGCGGCGAGATTTAGGCGGCTGAAAATAGTCATTGTCTAAACGGTCCGAGGTGTGCTGTGCGGTAATCACTGGCGCCGTCATTTAGGCGTCTCAAAATTGTCTTCGTCTAAATCAGCCTTACCTGTGGCGGCGGGTATGAAGGTTGGGCCAGTTGTGTGAGCAGCGCCGAGTTGTTGGCGTAGAGCGGGTTCCGTGGCGTGTGCGGCGCGAGCCAATTCGGCCGGACTGTGGCTGTCGGCCGGAACTGCTGCGGAGCCCGGGGCGCCGCCACCGGCTGCCCGCGACCTTGGCTGTGGGCAAAAGTAATAACCATCCAATTTATAAGTTTCTGTCAAAAATGACATTTTAGTGACAAACTTTTATAGCCGACTGTACTTTTCTTTGGATATCCATCAAATGCTCACTGAGACGATTCTAAAGAGCCCAAACTCGGTAGGATTGCTTTTTTATATTATAGAGTTCCTATCGCCACCTTCCGGCTCCATCATCAGATCAGCCCCATGGTACCATATTCGTGTATTGTCATCAAAATTTCAGCTCAATCGGATGACGATATCTGCTTCAAAATTGAGATGCAAGATTCCACCCGAACAAACATACTTAGATACATACATACATACATACAATGCAAGTTAAATAAAAGCTTGTAAAAACGCACGATGACAGATATTTTTGAAAATCGTCATGTAAAGTATTAGCAAAACGATTATGTCACATTATTTCCAGCGTAGTATGCAGTACATGGCAAAATGACTTATCCATTTTAGAATACAAAGCAACCGACATAACTTTTGGAAATAATCGTCATCTGCGTATTTTGATTGTTACGTACATACCCATAGATATCGGCCTGTACAGCTTCAGGCGCGGGCGGCGGGGCGGGGCTCGGTGGCCGCTCTTTCAAGCTGTAGCCCCGAAGCAATACTAGGTGACGAGGATCCTGAGAACAAATTGACAACATTTCATATTTTTAAGACTATCATTTTATTACTTTTCTGAATTCTGCTTAAAAAGATGAAGTAATCTCTGTTTTTATTTATTTTCTGAGATGATTATTTATTTTATTATTAATTTATAAAAACATACTCATTTTAAAATGTGGCAACACCAAAACCAGAACTTAATGGAACGGTTACTTTAGTCGGTTTTCTTATTAAAAAAAACTTAACAAAACTCGGTATGCATCTGTCATCTGTCAACGTCAAATAAAAAAAAAATATATATTTTTTCGCTCTTTGGTTTAGACAACAACCCTATTCAGCCCGTATTGTCTTAGATTGCAGTTATTTGATGTATTTTCTTATATTTCTTTAAATACAGAAGAATAAATTCAAAGTTTTTTTTTAAGGTACGCGACATAAACCCTGTCGATCGCTTTATTAATTTCCACCTGTTATAAATATGAAATGTAGTCAATAGAAAATGTTAACTCGGCCTTTACAACACTTGCTGGATACGACCCTAGTCTCGCTGTCGCTCCTCTAGAGTGCAGCACGCAGAGGGCGTGGCCTGTAGTCTGACCTTGGCGTAGTTTCTCTGCTGCGCATGGAGCGCGTCGCCGCCCGCGTGCTCGTATAGCGCCAGCAGCGCCGGCAAGCGTCGCGCCGCCGCTATTGACACTTGCGCGCCGCCAGACCCGAGCAGGCGCGCCGCTAACTCTATAGTACCCGGTGCACCTATAAAACAGAATAGAATAGAATCATTTATTGCATATCACATTATAATATGTAGATGGAATTATAAGAAACTAGCTGTGCCCCGCGGTGTTACCCGCTCATCCCACGGGAACACTACATTTATTCGGGATGAAAAGTATCCTATGTCCTTCCCCGGGGCTGAAACTATCTATATACCAAATTTCATTTAAATCGGTTCAGCGGTTTAAGCGTGAAGAGGTAACAGACAGACAGACAGACAGACAGACAGACAGACAGACAGACAGACAGACAGACAGACAGACACACTTTCGCATTTATAATATTAGTATGGATAGTGAGACATGTGACACCCTGCAAGGGCACAGCAATATCAGTGTCAGACAAACAAATTTCAGGATAATTTATACCACTACCAAATTTCACGTATCATTCATATTTCTCTAATGTACGACTAACCAACCTCTCGTATCGTGCCTGCTCTTGATAGAAAACAAAGCGGGTCTATATTTACTCCTAGAATAGTTTTAAGTCGAATGTTTCATTTCTGCGGAAAATCATTTCGTAGAAAACATTTTTCTTTGCAACTGTATACTATTTGAGATTGTTATAAAAACAAACCTAACCTAACTTAATCAATAGGATAATATTTACCAGGGTGAATCAACTTTTAAGTGCACCTTGTTGCTATGGTTACGCAAAATTTGTCCCTCGGACAACCTAAGCATTTTTCTATGAAACAGTATGAAGATGTCACTTGGACAACGGGGACAGAGTAAACAACACAAAAAAGTCTATTCACCCAACAAGCAATATGAAAAATTTTGGCTACAGGAATAAAAATTCTGCGAAATGATTTTTCGGCAAAGTACAACATTCGACAAAATAAGTTTCTAAGAGGCAAAGGGTGCACTTCTCACTTTAAAAAAATCACATGGGGCACGTAGCAGAGAAACCCTGATTAAACTTGAAAAGTATTGTAACACATACCAGGTGGCACCAGGCCTCCAGCATACGCCGAGTATGGAGGGGAACAGCACAAGAGCAGTACATGCCTTGAGACGTCTGTCCGTCCAAGTTCTTCAAAACATGCTGCAGCAGCCACCAATGCTTCTGTTATACAGGCTCTGCTTTCTGCTTGGCCTCCTATAAACCTGGAAATGTACACAAATTACACAATAACAACATTATTATAACAAAATGGTTATTCTCAAGCTACAGATATTCGAAGTGATGTATGTTGGTCGAGTGGCATGTAGAGATGGGCGCTCATGGGTAAATACCCAATCTACTACTATTACTGCCCGGTAGATTGGGTATTTACCCGGTATTTATCGGGTATTTACCCATGAGCGCCCATCTCTAGTGGCATGGCAATCCTAGTCACCAAACTAAACTAATAATTAAGGCCAAGTGCAGGTCAGTTTAAAATACTTGCACAGCAAGATGTTGACGCCCCCTTCTTTTGTCCCTTCGAGACCATGGACTTACGTAACATTGCATTTGAAACATCGAGGCAGTTAAATAAACACCTTTTTGAATGCGATTAAGTCCCATTTTCTTATAATAATTTATGAAAACTACGATAGTCATTTAAAACACGTAAAGTATGTAACTAGCCCTTCCCTTAAAATACCACAATTGACATGAACACTTGCAGTATAAATAAAAAAAAATACAAAAATTCAAGATCTCTCTTTCTCTTCCTATCTGTTCTTGCCGTCTTCTCTATTTCGTCCTGGCCTTTCAAAAAGAGTCAAACTACATTATGAAGTATTCTAGACTCAAATGTTAGTTCTCTTGTATGTAACTCATTATGAATACAGGGAGGAGTGGAGAAGAATGGGGGAGGCCTTTGCCCAAAGGCACACAGACTTGGTTACCGTATAATATAAAATATAATGTATTTTTATTTTTCTGATATAAGGCTTAAATAAATAAATAAATAATGAAAACAGGTTAGAATTAATCCACCAACATGCTGATGAAACTACTTATAATAATAATAACAATAATAGCCTTTTATTCCTAAACATAGGGTTACAAGAAGTCCCTAAGTTCGGTGTGCCTTTTGGCATAGGCCTCCTCCAATTCCTTCCAATGGGTCCTGTCCCTTGCTACTCTCATCCAGAATGGTCCCGCTGTCTGTTTCAAGTCATCTTCCCATCTCCTCACTTGACGGCCCCTGCTTCTTTTACCGACTCTTGGTTGCCAGAGGGTGACTTGCTTGCTCCATTTGTTAATGGGGTGGCGTAGCATATGCCCAGTCCATCTCCATTTTTGAACATCTATCCGGGTAAGAAATCCGGCCTGGAAATGAACCTCTCAAAAACGAAGGTCATGTCAAATCACCACAGAACGCCCATTCTAATAAATAATAACTTGATAGATTATGTAGATGAATATATTTATCTCGGCAAGCAAGTATCCTTTCGCAAAAATAACAACTTAGAAGAAATAGACAGGCGTATATCAATCACATGGAAAAAGTTTTGGGGCTATAAAGTTATGAAGTCTAACATGGACTTAACTTAAAAAGAAAGTAATGGACTCATGTCTCTTACCCTGCCTCACATATGGTTGTCAAACTTGGATATTTGATTCAACAACCAACATAAAGCTAACATCTTGTCAAAGAGCTTTGGAACGCAGCCTACTAAAAATCAAATTGAAGGACAGAGTCCGCCACAGAAAAATAAGAAAACAGACTGGCGTAATAGACGCCTTGTCCTTCGCTCGAGGTCTGAAATGGAGCTGGGCGGGTCACGTGGCACGCTTCACTGACAACAGGTGGACGAAGATCGTGACTATGTGGGGCGGACCTCATGGGCACAGAAACAGAGGCCGTCCAAAAGCAAGGTGGAAGGACGAAATAGAGACCATTGCATCAAGAAATTGGGTAAACCTGGCAACAAATCGTGACGAGTGGAAATCTTTGGAGGAGGCCTTCACCCAAAGAGGGGTCCAGTTGGCAGGCATATCGGACTAAAATTGCATATATCACAACTGTTAATGTAAATTTGCAAATGGAATAA
Organism: Apotomis capreana; assembly: GCA_947623375.1. Classification (NCBI taxonomy): domain Eukaryota; kingdom Metazoa; phylum Arthropoda; class Insecta; order Lepidoptera; family Tortricidae; genus Apotomis; species Apotomis capreana. The sequence continues at coordinate 7,263,545 of OX392518.1, forward strand.
TAAAAGGCTTTTTTATTTTTATTTATTTATTTTATTTATCCGGGTAAGAATGTCTGTGAGTTTTGTTCTTGTTCTTATGTCTGCGTTCCTGATTCTGTCTTTGATTTTTAACCCTAGCATGCTTCTTTCCATGGCACGTTGGCATAAAGAAATAAAATAAATAATAAATAAATATCGGACAACCTCACACAAATCAATCTAGTCCCACAGTCAGCTCTAGTAGTAGGCTTGTGTTATGGTCACACATACTTATATAGATAAATACATACTTAAATACAAATAACATCCATGACCCAGGCACAAATATTCGAGCTCATCACACAAATATTTGCCCTTGCCGGGATTCAAACCCAGGACCGCTGGCTCAGTAGGCAGTTGCTTAACCACTGCGCCAGCCGCGTCGTGGCATTTTGCTAGCCTTTCCCTGTGATGAAGTGTTGTTGACCAAGTTTCACAGCCATAAGTTAGAACTGGTAGAATACAGGTCTCGAATGTTTTCTTTTTTATGTGATTGTCTAGATCCTTACTTTTCACTATTTCCTTCAGTGACCAGTATTTTCTCCATCCTTGGGCTATTCGCCTGTTTATTTCTTTTGTTATTTCATCTGAAGGGGATATTATCTGTCCTAAGTAACTATATTCTTTGACATATTCGATCTTGTCGCCGTCAATCATAACGTCTGTGTCCCTTGAGTTTGTCATCAGTTTTGTTTTACTGGCATTGATTTCCAGACCAACTTCTCTACTTAGCCTTAGTTACAGGCTTAGCCTAGTTTGGAGTCTGATGGATTATCATGTTTGTATAAATTTTTGGTTTTTGGTAATAAAATTTTTTTTTTTTTTTTTACTTTTATTTGCTATGAAACTACTTACTGTATCTTATCTATGGTCTCTATAACATTCTGTGGGCATGTGAATGGTCCATGTGTGGACACCGGCAAGCTTAGCAAGTTGTCCGCTGCCTGGTACGTCACTATCCCATACATGGAGCCATTCCCACCTCCCTCTTCAAGCGCTCCTCCATGGAAATATCTGGAAACATACAGTGTAGTTTAAATATGACAATACAATGCAATAACTATTGTGTACATAAAAAGCAGGGATTGTTACCAGTATTGATTGAAATTTAAATATCTTTCTAATTTCGCAGTTCAAATTATTTTAAATTTATTTTAGGTATTAATATGAACTTCGAAATTAGCACAATAAAATATCAAAATGTGTAATATAATAATAAGAAATTATGAATGCTGGTCAACAGGAGGATAAGGGTCAGAGTATATCAAAGGGTGCCCGATTTTAGGACTTAGAAAATGTACGACTAAAAATTTTATTACATCACAACCTACGAATGCCCACAGTGAAGCAAGAAATTCTGCGTCATACCATGTCATACTAAGTCCTATAAAGAACGCCTTGAAGATCATCCAAATGTCCTGGCTCGATCCGTAAGGAAAACCACAACAAAACGCGACGACTAAAGCGGAAAATACCCCAAGATTTAGTCCAACAACAGTAGAAATAAGGAAATACCTACTGTTTAAACGATGAGGATGTGACAAAGGTCACATACCGAGCACGTCAGCTTTAGCACCGACCAACATACTGCAGAATGTCCCAAAATGGAGACAGATTGTAGTTACTCAAGAAGAACATAAAAAAAGTAGACTATTTACGAGGGTCCATGTAAGCAAGCATTTTGACGCTCCGCTATACACGATTACAAAACAAACCTAACCTAACCTACAGTTTTCGGTTTTCAACCCATGTACCATATTTTCAGCAAGCATTTTTACCTTAAAAACCTCAATATCTCGGTAATTATTAAGTTTAGAGAAAAGTTGCCCATACAAAACATGCTTATTTTAGCGTCCTCTATACGATAGCATCATAAAAATAGGTGTCATAATGACACCAACCCCATTAAATTTTTTCTAAGTCCTGCGCACCCTGTGCTATACCCCAACCAAAATATCAAAAGTTTACTTACTCGAGAGTAGGTATGATATAATTCGTTTTCAGTTCGCTAATATACGCCCCATTTGCTGAGGTCGCTTCTATGACGAATATCAATTCCGCCTGAACTGGCGTTTCGGGAGCATTAACCACCATTTTAAAGTTACTTTTAAAATTGTAATTTTAAACTAATAAATACTCTCTCATATTGTAAGTTGCGAAAAAACATTTATTAACTAAATTTTACGTAGCATACACGGCAAAGCATTCTGTTTTGACACTGCTATGCTATGCTAGATGCTAGTTTGCTTTGCTTTGACAATGACAGCTGTAAACTTGGGTCGTTTGAGGTACCCCGAAAACGTTTTCTGAACGAGATATATTTTAAAAATAAATTATTGGTTGACCTATTGGTAACATTTTGAAAATATTCTTGAAGCGTTACTAATAAGAGCTTAAACTTGATAAACTGATTAATAAGTATGTCCTTTGACTAGTTTTATAGTACTAAAATCGTTCAAAACAATCAGATCGGATCATGAAAGTCCGGCTTAAGAGTATTGCCAGTTCTTCGGATTTTTCGGGAGTCCTGCAATTTCTAAATTCTATTGAAGTACTACTGTATGTTTCACTTCTAATAAAGGAATATTTTATTTCTAATTAATAAACATTGATTACAAATATAGACAATACAGTGTCGTTTTTAGTAAAATAATGAAAAATTATAAGGCTCGTCGAGTCATCGTACATCGCCGTAGACCCTCCGTCGCCATCGTAGAGTAATGCGCTATGCCTATACGGAGAATCACCCTCTATTCAAAATGTGAGTTCAATGGTGTACGTTGATTGAATCAGACGCTGGTATCTCGTTGTTATAATTATTCGAATTTTTTTCATATATAATCTGGCAACACTTTAGACCGGACGGAAATAATGTTTTGGTCCCAAATGTCAAAAATTGTCGCCGAATCAAATATTTTAATCGTGTTGTATATAAATTTAGCTTTAATTTATCTGTACTAAAATGGCCTGAACAACAACAATGAAAATTTATTCCACCATGGAGAAAATATACAAGCGCGTTTTACGACGGCGGCTATGCACGCGTTTTTTGTTCATATTCATAGTGTTCACGATTTCGTTCTCAATTTCAATCTTACTATTCGGCGATTTAAAATCTCCTGTGGTTATGCGAATAACTAATTTAGACCACTGTCCGGCCTGCTACGGGGTGTCTGTGTGTCCAGAGCTATATTCTAACCAGATAACGCTAGAAAGTGGACACAGTTGGTCACGTATTTTCAACGCGAAAAATGTTTACTACGGATTTACGAAGTCCAACAGGCGAGTTGTTTTGAAGAAGCTAGCACAAAATTGGGAGCTCCAAGAGTTTGATTCGAAGCTGTGCAAGAGTTGGCAGCTGAAAAACGACTGTAAACCTATTGATTTATTGAATTTGAGTAATGTAAATGAGAAAATTATGGACATGGTGCATTTCAACTTCAGTTTACCAGATACAGAGCCGAGGAAGGGTCTTGTGTTCTGTCCTTACCCTGAGGGTATCCTGGACTTTATTAATCCTAATAACAAGAAATTCACTGGGAAGTCTAAATCAGATCTGATAAATATATGGACTAGCTTAAGCATAAACCCTGAACCTTTGGTGTTGAAGGTAATTGCCTGCATTTTTATTGACAACTAGCTGCGCCACGCGGTGCTACCGGCTCATCCCATGGGAACATTACATTTTTTGGGATAAAAAGTAGCGTATATTATGTTGATCTAGGCATAGAGTAATATCTAGGGTGTCAGCTACCTGCAAACAAAAATTTATAAAATTTGTAACAAACATACACATAATCACACTCACATACTTTGGCCTTTATTATTATTTATAATATAAGTGTGATCTCTACTTTCAGGTAATCACCAAAAGCCGTGGCTGGCCCGTACCATCTTACGGAGGGGTGTGCGGGAGACTCATTGTGGAGGCATATGAAGGAGAGCCGTTGTCATCCCTCCTGCACGTCCCTTGGCATCGGAAACTGAAGTTTGCTAAGAAAATTCTCAATGCAGCTATGGATTTCACGTTTAAACATGATAGGTGAATATTTATCATTAGTCATTTCATCTAACTAGACATGTTTGCATATACAATGACTGCAGATGACGCATAGTTATTTATTTCTGTTGGCCTAAGACACGCTGTCAGTGAGCTCATGCAGAAGTGCTATTGTAAATTTATTTATTTTTTTATTTATTTATTTAATGCACAGGCAGCTTATAGCTGATGCGTGCATATCACTGTTCACTTGTGTTCTGTGTTTGTAAATGTTTGTCAAGTCTATTTTTGAAAGAGTTCACTGAGGGTGCACTAATCACGGATTCAGGTAAACTGTTCCACACTTTGACCACGCGATTGGCTAGAAAGTGACGCCTAGGGTTGCTAGTACTGGCCGTTAATACCAATTTCAAAGAGTGTCCTCTCAGTCGCTCGTTCGTATTTCTTGTGTAGATGTCGCTCATCGCAGGAACATTGTACACTCCTGTGAGTATTTTATGTTTCAATCAGATCACCGCGTTGTCTTCTCTGTTCTAGCGTTGTTAAGCCTAATTCCTTTAGTCGGGCTTCATATGGTTTGTTGCGCAGAAATGGTACCATTTTTGTAGCTCTTCTTTGAACTCTCTCTATCATGATGATGTCTTTTTGGAAATATGGGTTCCAAATTTGGAAAGCATATTCCAATAATGGTAATGGTAAAATATTGTTACATTGAAGACATTTTACCATAAAGAAATAAAAAAAAAATACTAAAGAAGCGGTGGTAGCCTAGTTGTTAGGGCATGCGACTTTCAATCCGGAGGTCGCGGGTTCGAACCCGGCCCGTACCAATGAGTTTTTCGGAACTTATGTGCGGAATGTCATTTGATATTTATACCACTCGCTTTTCGGTGAAGGAAAACATCGTGAGGAAACCACCTAAGTCCAATAAGGCCTAGTTTCCCCTCTGGGTTGGAAGGTCAGATGGCAGTCGCTTGCGTAAAAAGTAGTGCCTACGCCACATCTTGGGATTTAGGTAGCCGACCCCGATTGAGAATTCATTCTCAAAAAATGGGACAAAGGCTAGGAGGATGGATGAATCATTCGGATGCGCATTTGTGGCCTCCTCATATGAAAATGTCTGGATGAATTCCATCTATGCATGTGACCAGGTTGATCCTATAATCATTCTTGGTTGCATAGTCCAAGGATGATTATAGGTAACTTTTTTCGGGACTTAACTTTTCAATCTCTGTTAAGTAACAGGTCAAAATCAAACCCACTACTACATTAAGATATTTTGTGATTATTTCTGAGTGTTATTGTTGTTTTCAGATTTCGTTTCTACCTCATGGACTGGTCTCTGGATAACATAGTTGCTAATGAAAAAGATGATGTTACTTTCGTAGACCTTGAAGATGTTATAGTTCTTGACAAGCACATTTACCCTAAAAAGGACCTGCCACACTGGTACCAACGCTACAGCAGGGAATTGATGGGTCCAGGCTTCACATTTTCCATAGACAACATGTGCAAACATCATCTGAGTGACCATAATCTATGGGCTGCATGCTACATTTTAGCGGGTGATGACTCCCCGCTGTTATACCCTATACCTAAAGATGTAAATACATACAGACCATATTTAGATAAGTTGTTGAAAGGCTGTCTAAATGGAGAAGACAGATTTAATAGTATCACCAAGTTGCAACATGTTGTTAATGAGATGTTACTAGATGAAAAGATTGTAGGTCCTCCGAGTGTCAGATGATAAAGTAATGTAAAAAATATGATACGCGTCTACACTCTTTTCTCTCTGAAAAAAGCGGGTTCTAACTGTAAACTGGCGCCATCTATGACATGATGAACTTTCATTCAATTTTGTTGGTATTTCTAACTCTTTTTGTTCAAAGCATGTATTCAATGGACCAACTGACAATAGAATAACTACTTATTTAAGTATTTATACTCTGTGAGTAATTAACGAAAGCATTGTGATTTCTGATATTTATTTTTAATTCCACTGAGCTTACACCTAACTCAAGTTCCAAAATTCCAAGTTGCATTAATATTGTCTCGCTCACTTTTATTAAACACAACTTCTGTGATTGGGATGGCATGATGCAAACTTGAAATATAAGCTCCGTACCCTATAATCTCATTTACTTTGAGTTTTTTTACTGTGATATTATTGTGTGAGGTTGTGAAGTTTATTGCTTTATAATTATGAGCGTATGTTGTGTAAAATTGTATCAGAACAAAAATTATAATGAAGGTTTTAATTCTTGTTTCATTTCCTTTCCTCAAAAATCTAATCATCTGAACTCAAAATCATTTTTAATGATAATGAAATTGAAATGTATATAGTGTAAATAAAATGATATATTCATATGAAAAATATTTAGGCATTTTCTGCATAAAAAGTAAGTAAGAAATACAAGTAAAGAGGGAAAATATAGTATACGACCTCATTAACAACAATATATTGGCTGTTTGTTGTGTTCTGTCGGAGGTCGAAGTCCTATCTACTTTCTACGATTTAAAACGTCAAACTGTCAAATACTTTTTAGGTTATAAGTGGGTTATAATAGTCAACACCGATATTTATTTACGAAATCTGATGATGTTTTTTTATTATAGTGCTTTAAATTGAAGAAAAATGAGTAGTTCAGATTCGGAGGAAGAAAATACTATACGATATGGGACACCCCTCGAACCCTACGAGGAAGGTGAGTAGTATTTGTCTATAATGTATCACAAATACATATGAAATTGTAATTAGAATCCATATCTTTCCGATGTCTTAATCAAACATATATAGATTTTAGTCCTGACTATTTAACAACCGAATAACGTTGCTACGACGACGACGACGACGCGTTTGGCTCGGTTGGTAGACACCTGCCTACTGAGTCGGCGGTCCCGGGTTCGAATCCCGGCCGGGGCAAATATTTGTGCAAAATATTTGTACTTGGGTCATGGATGTTATCTATGTATGTATTTATATATTATGTATATCGTCGTCTAGTACCCATAGTACAAGCTTTGCTTAGTTTGGGACTAGGTCGATTTGTGTATGATTGTCCCTTAATATTTATTTATTTATTTAAACATTAACATCGACGGAGTTATGACTAAGGCATGAATTCTCACTGTGTGCTTCGCCGTCCTGGTATGCCGTCTTACTCTTTTTCGGTACCTAAGGTATGCTATTTCGACTAGCTAGGGCAAACCCATTATCTGAATAAATTTAAATTTTTTATTGTATGTATAAATAAACAAAAGAAATTAATGCTAATAGACCTAAGTAAAACTTCAGACAGCATGCATGGGTAAAGAAACAAAAAAAAAATAATTATTTTAAAGAGTTTAAATTAATTTTATTTGTAAATTTTAAAATTTAAGATATTTGTTGAACTTAATATGTTATAGGTAGATATATTATTATGCATAAACTAGCTGTAACAACACTCTTAGCACAATTATCATGTTGTATCATTCAAAAGAAGCACCAGTATTGGAAATTAATTTAAGTTACAGAATAAATAATTTTGATTTAGTATTTTTAATTTATTTGATGTAGTCTCTGTACTACAACCTTTTTCATAGTGTAGAGACTCCACACTGATACAATACAAGTCTAATAAAATACAATAAATAATAAGCAGACGTTGTCAACAGGCTCACTGATCAACATGCTAACTGATACTTTAACCCTGTAATGATCAGTGGCCACTAACTGCCAATCGAAATTATACTTCACTGTTTCTCAAATCATAAATCATTTAAATCATAAATCATAAATCATTTATTGTCATATTGTGCATTCATAAAAGTTGGTGCAGTAAAACATCAGAGAGCATCACAATAAACCGTTTTACGGTATACAATAGTATTATAGTACACTTTACACTATACACAACAATACACACACAAAGTTTTAATTTGTGTGAAATGTTTAGTTTCTTTTGGCTTTTTTCTCAACAGCGTATGCTAATGATATGTGTATGGTTTATGCGTCAAAAGACATAAAAGAAATGCAAACATGCGTGCAACAAGATTTTGAGAGTATCACAAAATGGGCACATGATAACGGTATCATCCTGAACTTCGCAAAAACTAGATGCATGCACTTATTTTTATTAAAGCAGTAACGTCTGCTAACGTAAACTAAATGTTTACAAATGAAGCGAAAATTGAAAAATTTAATGATTCGGACAGGATTCGAACCTGCGTTTCCAACGGCTTTCCGGGCCAACACTGGCGTCCTCCCAATTGGACCACCGAATCAGATGTCAGAGTCATTGAATTTTTCAACCAGTTGCTTCGATATGCCTTAGGGTGGCATCGTAGCGCCATCTACCGTAAAGATTTAGACTTTATCGTCGGCACCATCGTCTCAAATTTGTTGAGAATCGATAGTAACGATGTGCTACACCCAAATTACTTATTTTTATTAAAGCAGTAACGTCTGCTAACGTAAACTAAATGTTTACAAATGAAGCGAAAATTGAAAAATTTAATGATTCGGACAGGATTCGAACCTGCGTTTACAACGGCTTTCCGGGCCAACACTGGCGTCCTCCCAATTGGACCACCGAATCAGATGTCAGAGTCATCAAATTTTAATCATTAAATTTTTCAATTTTCGCTTCATTTGTAAACATTTAGTTTACGTTAGCAGACGTTACTGCTTTAATAAAAATAAGTAATTTGGGTGTAGCACATCGTTACTATCGATTCTCAACAAATTTGAGACGATGGTGCCGACGATAAAGTCTAAATCTTTACGGTAGATGGCGCTACGATGCCACCCTAAGGCATATCGAAGCAACTGGTTGAAAAATTCAATGACTCTGACATCTGATTCGGTGGTCCAATTGGGAGGACGCCAGTGTTGGCCCGGAAAGCCGTTGGAAACGCAGGTTCGAATCCTGTCCGAATCATTAAATTTTTCAATTTTCGCTTCATTTGTAAACATTTAGTTTACGTTAGCAGACGTTACTGCTTTAATAAAAATAAGTAATTTGGTTGGGTGTAGCACATCGTTACTATCGATTCTCAACAAATTTGAGACGATGGTGCCGACGATAAAGTCTAAATCTTTACGGTAGATGGCGCTACGATGCCACCCTAAGGCATATCGAAGCAACTGGTTGAAAAATTCAATGACTCTGACATCTGATTCGGTGGTCCAATTGGGAGGACGCCAGTGTTGGCCCGGAAAGCCGTTGGAAACGCAGGTTCGAATCCTGTCCGAATCATTAAATTTTTCAATTTTCGCTTCATTTGTAAACATTTAGTTTACGTTAGCAGACGTTACTGCTTTAATAAAAATAAGTAATTTGGGTGTAGCACATCGTTACTATCGATTCTCAACAAATTTGAGACGATGGTGCCGACGATAAAGTCTAAATCTTTACGGTAGATGGCGCTACGATGCCACCCTAAGGCATATCGAAGCAACTGGTTGAAAAATTCAATGACTCGGACATCTGATTCGGTGGTCCAATTGGGAGGACGCCAGTGTTGGCCCGGAAAGCCGTTGGAAACGCAGGTTCGAATCCTGTCCGAATCATTAAAATTTTTCAATTTTCGCTTCATTTGTATAGATGCATGCACATTCATTCTCCATACAACCAGCAAGCAAAAACGGTTCAACAGGAAAACTTAGACATAGTAGGACACACGTATGACTGCTTACATGTAAACAAAATTAACTGTAAATGTACGAAATTAGAGTATGTTGAGACTTTTAAGTATTTAGGCCTAATTATTGATAAGAAATTTAACTGGAAACCGCATGTAAGTGATGTCTGTAATAAGTTAAGATGTGTGCTGGGGAAGTTCTACCAACTCAATGCAGTGTTAAATAGGAAAACACTGCGAGTCGTGTATTATGCGCTTGCTGACTCACTACTTAGTTATGGACTTATTGTGTATGGGCGAACGTTCGCTACTTATATTAAAGATGTAAAAAATATACAGATAAGACTGATAAAGTTCCTCGTAAGTAAAAATGTTAAAAACAAGTGTAATAGAGAATATGAAAAGCTATTTCCGTTATGTAAAATTCTACCCGTTGATAAAAAAGTTAAATATCTGATAGGTTTAGAGTATTTTTATCGTGATGAGCACAAAGTAGCTAAGAATAATAGGATTAAGACTAGAAATGTTACACAGGGAAAACTAATTCAGCCAAGTGTACAAAACTATTATGGTAAAAGGACCTCTAAATATTTAGTACCAAATATTTTTAATAAGATTAATTTACTTAGACAAGACAGTAAAATAAGTAAAACAGTGTTAAAATCAAAACTAAAGGACTTCCTTCTCGACGATAAGCCAGTGTCACCGTAAACACGGTAACGCGCGCTGTCGTCGAGGGCGAAGTACCCGCATAGTAAATACGATACGTATGCAGATTGTACTAATAACCGTTTCATTGTATTTGTACCTATTATTAACATAATTTAATTTAGACATACTAAGTTGTTATTATATTTATTAAAACTGAGCGCCTCTCGCCATTAAACGTCACAGTTTGGCGAGTAATATTACATTGTTAAATGTTATTGTTTAAAGTTAAATAAATAAAAAAAAATAAAAAAAAATTACTTAGTTTTTTACCTTTACTGTCAATCATTGCTCTAATTCTAATTCTAATTCTAATTTTAAAATATGGCTTCCATCAGGTTAATGATGATTTCGCCAATTTCAAGTTTGCTCGTAGAGCATGCCGTTGTTCGGTGAGGTTTTGCTTTTTGTAAATTGATAGCGATTTACAAAAAACCACGCGGTCTACCGGGCCTTGACCCAAGAAGGGCTATGTACGCTTCAAGTTGAATTCTTCATTAACCATTCACTCATACGTTAGTTCACTGCACAATACGCTATCAATACTACACATTGAACAACAAAAATGAATAAATAATGAACAGCAAAACTTGAACGCATGCGGCCATCTTAAGACACGAACCGGAAGCCCAATCATTGCTCACTCTTCTTCCAAAATTTTGACCAAAGACAGTAATAGTGACAACATCAATTTTATACTTTCCATATTTTTTTCTTCTAGATGAAGTACCCTCAAAACGAAAGTACCAGCAGCCACCTGACCAGTTTGCAGTGGATGACCACGGACGGAGACGCTTCCATGGCGCGTTCACCGGGGGCTTCTCTGCAGGCTTTGGGAACACAGTTGGTACACCAGAAGGCTGGGCACCTGCTACATTCAAGAGCAGTAGAGCCGACAAGGCACAGGTTTCTGTAAGTCGATCAATTAAGCTTTCGTAAAAATTGATTGTGGTCGAAATTTTTCCTTCTTAGGCAGAATTTTGCTGAAATTTCCTGTCTCATTTTGGCGTTTTTGCAGCAACGTATAATGACATTGATATAGCCATTCATGTGTGTTTTAATAGAATCTTTTTTTCGATGTGGAAATACATTTTTATTTTAATAAACATTGACACAACGGTAATGTGATCCACTGCAATGTAAGCAGAACTCGAACATGCAACCCTACGTTTAATGCGCATAAGCATTTTAAACACATATGACGCAGAGGGCGCTCCAGTAGCGTAGAATTATGGAATCAAAGATTTGGTGTGATTGATCTGACAATGTGATAGCTCAGTTAGGAGAGCACTGCGCCGGAAAAGTAGGGTCGCAGGTTCGAGTCCTGCTTACATTGCAGTGGATCACATTACATTTTTCTTTCATAATTTACCTTTATGTCAAAATTTATAGTCATTCATGTTGAATTTTTATATGTATAGGCTTACAGCTGTTGCTTTTTGTAAACAATTTGAATAGTAAAAAACTCAAATTAATTTTACAGAGACAACGCCCAGAAGACTTTATGGACGACGAAGATCGTGGGGAACATGGCATAGCTCCAAGGCTCATGGAGACGCAGAGTGAATTCTCTGGTAGAAAAAGACAGCTGCAGAAACGGTACCACGACGGTCCTATACCTGGTAAGTTAGGAACAACATCTGGACCATAGAATGAAACATTGCAGAAGGCTTTCCCTTGTGATAGTAGCAAAAGCCGCCTAAGAATCGTATTTTATTGTTTGTTTGCGTAAATGGGATGTTTTGATCAAACAAAAGAGGGCAAAGATTATAATTATTAGTACAGGATACTTAATTGGTCAGAACATATCGCCCCGGCATAGTATAAGATACCAGTTGAAATCTGGTCAGGTTAAAAAAAAGTTTTCACTGTTATAGGATATGTCAAGAAAGATATAGAATACTTGTTACCCTGGGGATTATATAGCCACTTTTGCAGGATTATTCATTCATTTATTCATTGCACCATGGTTATTATTAGATGTTACGTTACATTATTACGAGTATAGCGTACTCTCCAGTGTCACTATATAACACGTAACATGTTTCACAGGGGAACCAGTGTTGGAACAGTTAGTACGTGCGGTGCACGAGACCGCCGCGGTTCGTATGCTGCGTGCCATGGGCTGGCGCCCGGGGCAGGGCGCCGGGGAACGTGTCAGCAGGCGCCAGAAGAGCGCCAGCAAGGCACAGCACAAGGTCTACGGGTGCTACATGCCTGACATGCCACCGGTAAGGGCCTCAATGTTGCTGCTAGTCCGTGACGTCTACGAGACCGCTGCGGTTCGCATGCTTCGAGCTAAGGTTTGGTGCTTTGGACAAGGGGCTGGTGAAAGAGTCAGCAGGCGCCAGCAAGGCGCAGCACAAGGTCTACGGGTGCTACATGCCTGACATGCCACCGGTAAGGGCCTCAATGTTGCTGCTAGTCCGTGCCGTCTACGAGACCGCTGCGGTTCGTATGCTTCGAGCTAAGGTTTGGTGCTTTGGACAAGGGGCTGGTGAAAGAGTCAGCAGGCGCCAGCAAGGCGCAGCACAAGGTCTACGGGTGCTACATGCCTGACATGCCACCGGTAAGGGCCTCAATGTTGCTGCTAGTCCGTGCCGTCTACGAGACCGCTGCGGTTCGCATGCTTCGAGCTAAGGGTTGGTGCTTTGGACAAGGGGCTGGTGAAAGAGTCAGCAGGCGCCAGCAAGGCACAGCACAAGGTCTACGGGTGCTACATGCCTGACATGCCACCGGTAAGGGCCTCAATGTTGCTGCTAGTCCGTGCCGTCTACGAGACCGCTGCGGTTCGCATGCTTCGAGCTAAGGGTTGGTGCTTTGGACAAGGGGCTGGTGAAAGAGTCAGCAGGCGCCAGCAAGGCACAGCACAAGGTCTACGGGTGCTACATGCCTGACATGCCACTGGTAAGGGCCTCAATGTTGCTGCTAGTCCGTGCCGTCTACGAGACCGCTGCGGTTCGCATGCTTCGAGCTAAGGGTTGGTGCCTTGGACAAGGGGCTGGTGAAAGAGTCAGCAGGCGCCAGCAAGGCGCAGCACAAAGTCTACGGGTGCTACATGCCTGACATGCCACCGGTAAGGGCCTCAATGTTGCTGCTAGTCCGTGCCGTCTACGAGACCGCTGCGGTTCGCATGCTTCGAGCTAAGGGTTGGTGCTTTGGACAAGGGGCTGGTGAAAGAGTCAGCAGGCGCCAGCAAGGCGCAGCACAAGGTCTACGGGTGCTACATGCCTGACATGCCACCGGTAAGGGAGCCTCAGTATTAGAGCAGCAAGTCCGTCCATGAAACCGCCGCAGTTTGCATGCTCCAGAGCCAGCCGCAAGCAGGAAAAAGTTAACGGGTGCTAAACGCTAGTAATTAAAACTGTCCAAAACGGGTGCCCTTCGCTTGGTCTAAAATTGTATGTTCTAAAATTGTTTGGCCGAAAATGTTTGGTCTAATATTTAATGGTATACTTATTCTTTAGCATAAAGATTTTTTTGCATACATATTTTTTGTCCTAAAACATGTTTGACCTAAAATTGTTTAGTATATTTTTTTTATGACTAAAAGGCTAAAAGTATAATATTGTTAGGTATAATTATTCTTTAGCCTAACATAAAACCTCCTAAAAACCCATATGCTAAAGCGAGCAAGCGAAAGTATAAGTCGCTCCCAGAACAATAGTTTAGGTAAGGTTGGAACTGCGTCCCCAACAAAAATAAGGCGCTCCCAGAACAGTAGGTTAGGTTAGGTTAGAACTGCGTCCCTAACAAAAATAAGGCGCTCCCAGAACAGTAGGTTAGGTTAGGTTAGAACTGCGTCCCTAACAAAAATAAGGCGCTCCCAGAACAGTAGGTTAGGTTAGGTTAGAACTGCGTCCCTAACAAAAATAAGGCGCTCCCAGAACAGTAGGTTAGGTTAGGTTAGAACTGCGTCCCTAACAAAAATAAGGCGCTCCGAGAACAGTAGGTTAGGTTAGGTTAGAACTGCGTCCCTGACAAAAATAAGGCGCTCCCAGAACAGTAGGTTAGGTTAGGTTAGAACTGCATCCATGACAAAAATAAGGCGCTCCCAGAACAGTAGGTTAGGCTTGGTTAGAACTGCGTCCCTAACAAAAATAAGTCGCTCCCAGAACAGTAGGTTAGGTTAGGTTAGAACTGCATCCCTGGCAAAAATAAGTTGCTCCCGGAACACTAGGTTAGGTTAGAACTGCGTCCCCAAAAATAAGGCGCTCCCAGAACAGTAGGTTAGGTTAGGTTAGAACTGCGTTCCCGACAAACATAAGACGCTCCCAGAACAGTAGGTTAGGTTAGAACTGCGTCCCTAACAAAAATAAGGCGCTCCCACAACAGTTGGTTAGGTTAGGTTAGAACTACGTCCCTGACAGAAATAAGGCGCTCCCAGAACAGTAGGTTAGATTAGGTTAGAACTGCGTCCCTGAGAAAAATAAAGCGCTCCCAGAACAGTAGGTTAGGTTAGGTTAGAACTGCGTCCCTAACAAAAATAAGGCGCTCCCACAACAGTTGGTTAGGTTACGTCCCTGACAAAAATAAGGCGCTCCCAGAACAGTAGGTTAGGTTAGGTTAGAACTGCGTCTCCAACAAAATCTAAGTAATATTAATTTAATAAATGCGACAGTTTGGATGCGATTATTATTAACACCAATATTCGGAATACCAATTTTATGCCTAAAATACATTCGACCAAGCAATGTTATTCCATACAAATGTTAGACTAAACAATTTTCGGCCAAAAAAATATATGCCAAACAATTTCGCTCAAACAATTTTCGACGTAAAAAACCATCGACCAAAGATTATTAGGCCAAAAAATATGTGCCGAAAAAAATATCGGCCAAAAAATTTTAGACAAACAGATATAGACCCGTCCAAAACAACCTATTCAAATACTGTTAGGTACTGAAAAATATATTAAAATAAATATTTCTTTTCTAAAAAAAGAAACTAATATCACAGTACAAAAAAAAACCGTCTCTAATAAAACTTTGACGACGCGTTTGGCTCGGTTTGTAGACACCTGCCTACTGAGCCGGCGGTCCCGGGTTCGAATCCCGGCCGGGGCAAATATTTGTGTGATGAACTCCAATATTTGTGCTTGGGTCATGGTTGTTCTATGTATTTAAGTATATATTTATCTATATAAGTACGTATATCGTCGTCTAGTACCCATAAACACAAGCCTTCTTGAGCTTAATTTGGGACTAGATCGATTTGGGTGAGGTTGTCCGATATTTATTTATTTATTTATTTTATTAATGTAACTGTTCCAGAAGATCTTCCACCAATAGAACCTTTCACTAATAAAACTGTTTAAGAGAACTATTAATTAAATAAACTATTCGAAAATCTTTTAGTTATAAAACCGGTCAAGAAAAGTTTTCAGTTTTATCAATGAACACAGTTTTTTTAGTTTAGACACTGTTAGTCAAACGGGGTAATAAAACGTTAATAAAAATAATAAAACAGTCCAGTAAAGCGTTCGACAGTTTTAGTAATATTTCTTCAACGGATTCTTCTTCTTTCAGACAACGGAGCCACAATCCGACAGCTCAGACTCCGAGTTCGAATACGACACTCTCTTCGCCCCCGACGACTATGAGCCCTACATTTTGAAGAAAAAGAACGACCGCTTCGGGCTTGGCTACTCCGGCCTGAGTCGGCATTCAGTGCTTGGAAACTTGGCAGGGGACTACGGCCAGGGGAGCTCAACTAGCCACCTGGTGATGAAGGATAAGAAGGGAAAGGTAAGGCTTTGGGCCTGAGTTATGTGCAGCCTGGCAGGGGAGGACAGGGGAGTTCGACTAGCCAACTAGCCATCTGGTAATACAATACAATACGAAATGCTTTATTGCATACAAAAAAAAAACAAATAAGACACAGATACAATAATTTGAATAACAGTAGACAACAGGCGGTCTTATCGCTAAAGAGTAATAAGAGGGTGTTGAGTTGAAGGATGAAAATGAAAAGGTTCAGATCTCTGTGCTCGGCAGCCTGACAGAGCAAGCCGGGAGCGACACTAGCCATCTGGTGGCGAGAGAAATAGAAGGGAAAGGTAAGACCGCTTCGGGTTCGGCTTCTCTCGCCTGAGCCATTCTGTGCTCGGCAGCCTGGCAGGGGAGGACAGGGGAGCGACACTAGCCATCAGGAGATGAAGGATAAGAGAAAGGTAAGACCACGCTGGGCACGGCTACTCGGGTCTGAGCTCTGCTCGGCAGCCTGGCAGGGGAGGACAGCGAAGCGACACTAGCCATTTGGTGATGAAGGATAAGAAGGGGAAGGTAAGCCATTCTCTGCTCGGCAGCCTGGCAAAGCAGGGCGGGAGCGACTCTAGCCATCTGGTGGCGAGAGAGATAGAAGGGAAAGGTAAGACCGCTTCTCGCCTGAGCCATTCTGTGTTCGGCAGCCTGGCAGGGGAGTACCAAGGGAGCTCGACACGAAAGATAACACACCTTCGGGTCTTCTTAGACGATATTCGTAAAAAAATGTGCAATATTCCTACGGTATTTCTTTCCTAATGGCACATTTTCCGCTATTGAACTAAATTTATGACTTGTGACTTTCAAAATAATTGACAGCGCTTTTATTTTGCGTAGGTATCCATCCGAGGTCAGGCTTTCGGCGTCGGGGCTTTGGAGGAAGACGACGAAGATATCTACGCGAGAGAGGACATGTCCCACTACGACTTCCAGCTAGGGGGTCCCTCGGAGAAGCCGAAGAAAAAGGCTAAGCAGGAAACTAATGTAAGTAGGGTTAATTATTCTGGTTCTTAAGGCCTTATCCGTTAAAAATCCTAATTGTTTTAGATATTTTCTCTATGGCCAAACATGTTTCTTAACACATTTTCCATGTTACTACTGGAACAGGACCATTGCGATTTATTGGTATATATTTGAAAGCTACAGTTTGAAGCTCGCTTTTTAACCTATTTCCAACTGCACGCAATGAAAGCATGACATAGCTATGTTACTTTCTAGAACTCAGGGAAAAGTATTATTCTCTTCAAAAATTTGGTTCAAGTTATCAATATATTTGTCATAATTTGAAAAACAAAAATTAAAAGGAATAAGGCCTCTTAAGGTGAGTCTTGTTTCATGCGCACCATGATCTGTAAGTTGTTAAGAGCGGATTATGCCTATCACTAGAGACCTATGGGGTATATTTAAATGGGCCATTGACGTATCTGATGGCGTTTCTTGGTAATTAAGAGACGTGGCGAAAAAAAAAGATCGTGGTCACTTGGGTGAAGCGACTTTAGGTAGTTTTTCTCTAACATGCAACGAAATGTCCTCATAACGAGCGTTACACACGTTTCGGGCGGAACAATTCGAGGGAACTGGAAAGGAATTTAATATAAAATAGCAGGTTAAAGCCGGGAAGTATTTTTTTTAAACATGGCGTCTCTGTTCATGGACACGCTAAACAGCTGAATTATATTTTTATTAGTGGTATATTTTTTTATTTCATTGCATATTTGAAATATGTGAAAAGGACTTGCGGGTTTGATACGGTCGGCCGTCAATACCTACTCGCCCGGCAAGCCCTTTTCACCCGGCGTCTGCAGTAATGTACCTACTACATTTGGCTCGACACGTTTGGCTCGGTTTGTAGACACCTGCCTACTGAGTCCTGGGTTCGAATCCCGGCCGGGGCAAATATTTGTGCAAAATATTTGTTCTTGGGTCATGGATGTTATCTATATATGTATTTATATATTATGTATATCGTCGTCTAGTACCCATAGTACAAGCTTTGCTTAGTTTGGGACTAGGTCGATTTGTGTATGATTGTCCCTTAATATTTATTTATTTACTCCCAAATGTGATGAAAAATATTGTGTGTATGGCGGGTAGTAACGGGATTACAAACTCAGGACATTAAAAGCCCTCCGCCTTCGGCGTCGGGCTTCTAATACCTAGTCCTTCGTTGGTAATCCCTTACTTGCTACCTTTATGACACAATATATTATTTGTGCAAAATATTAGTTCTTGGGTCATGGATGTTATCTATATATGTACCCATAGTACAAGCTTTGCTTAGTTTGGGACTGGGTCGATTTGTGTATGATTGTCCCTTAATATTTATTGACGTGACAACGTCTTAAATTAGGTTGCGCTCGGAGTCACTCATGAAAAAGTGTAACGCCCGCTCACGTCTGTTACGATGAGTCACCGAACGAGAGAGGCCCGCCGGACCGGCGAATGCCTTGCGTCTCTCTCCCACTCAAACGTGATCGGTCCGCCGCGCGTTGTCACGTAAAATCTTCGCCCGTAAAACCGACTTTACAGGCAACCAGTTTTTTTATTTATTTTTTCTACTCCAGTACTTTTTTCTGTCATTTATATAGTTACTAACTCTAATATAAAGACATAAATTATAAAAGTCTGTAAAAGTCTATACTCTACTGCCCAAAAACACACTGCTAACCGATGTTATAATGTCGCCAAAAAAGCATCACTTAGTACCACAGATTACAAGATGAACAGGTGCATTCACACAATTTGCAAATTAAAAAAAAACTTATTGTACTAAGGCATTGCTGCCAACTTAAAAAAAAAGTTTTATCTTCAGTGCATGGATGTTTAGTATAGTGAACCTTTATGTATAAGTTTAATTTTTTTGACAGATGTTTAGTATGGTGAACGTATACCTTTATGTATAAGTTAATATTTTTTTGACAGATGGATGTCAATAAAAAAAAAGTTTATCAGAGACAATTTTTCTTTTTAATTTTGTTGATTCCGAGCGGGAACATGTAATTATTTTCTTTGTTGTTTATTTGCATTTTATTTATGAAATGTCGAGTCGTAGAAAAAGTATTGTATGCAACGTTGTATAAGTAGGTCAAAAAACGCTCGTGGCATCTTTCTTACGATGTTCGCTACGCTTACATCGTAACCCATGCCACTCGCGTTTTTTGGCCCCTCTTATACAACGGTTGCATAATAGTAGTTTATGCAACTGATACATAATGAGAGGCATTAAAACACGAGTGTGGTTTTATGAAACGAGCGTCAGCGAGTTTCATAATAGGATCACACGAGTGTTTTAAGGCCTAATTATGTACAGTTGTATACACTACTTTATCTACACACATATCATAAGTACTCTAAGATGGGTTCAGAAGCCATAAGTAAATGACCAGCACCACTAGTGCTACCTGTAAAATATCTAAAAACGACATATACTAATGCAGTAAGAAATAAATCTGAACAAATACATAAACAGATTATTTATTGTAATAGTTGTAATTTACATTTACATTGAAACAATATTTTCAACTAAAATGTGAATTACAATAAACTTATCACAGCAAAGAACCAACAAACAAATGACAACAATAATGGCGGCAATTCGGACCTCCGTCAAGACGAATGTTTTTTTTTTCTAAATCATATACCTACAAACGAATGTATCCATATTCTCATGTCACTCGAGATCAAATGTCGTGCGGTTTTTATAAAAAACATACTGAATTGACGTTTCGTATCGATAACAATATTAATATCTATGGATACTAGAATAGAGACCTACTTCAGTTTTGACAGCTGTTCCAAATTTAAACTCATAACCTTACAAAAATTGATAGCGTTATAACATTACAGTACAAATTTTACCTACTGCCACAGATAAGAAAGTTCTCATAGTAAAATTGGTTGTAGTAATGCTGGTCATTTCCTACGGTTTCTGAACGCATTTTAGAGCACTAATGATATGTGCGTAGATAAAATACTATATTCTATTTCAGGTTCTGGAAGGCTTCGTCCGCTCGACGAAGCCGTTGCCGGCGGTGCCTGCGCACGCGCCGCCCCCGCTGCCGCGCGACTTCACCCCGCTGCCCGCCGGCGCGCGCCGCTCCAGGTTCGAGCCCCGCGCAGCACCGCAGAGAGATCAAGGTAAAACAAACAACAGTAGAACAAGGTAAACAAACAAACACAGAGTACAAAAAAAATAAAAATAAATAAATATTAAGGGACAATCATACACAAATCGACCTAGTCCCAAACTAAGCAAAGCTTGTACTATGGGTACTAGACGACGATATACATAATATATAAATACATATATAGATAACATCCATGACCCAAGAACAAATATTTTGCACAAATATTTGCCCCGGCCGGGATTCGAACCCGGGACCGCCGATTCAGTAGGCAGGTGTCTACCAACCGAGCCAAACGCATCGTCAAAAAAGAGAATTATAGTGTTGATACTAGAAAATATTTTTGATTTTCGATACACACCTAAGCAAATAAGTTGAATATATGTTGACGTTCACTCATAGTCAGCTCACATAATTTCTACCATTATGTACAGTACGTCCAAGGACAAACACATGTGTTTACACTTTCTAATCATATACAAGGCGAAAAAATAAATGTAGTGTAGATAAGACCTAGCCCGATAATACCATATATTAATCCATCACCAAAAAAATTACATACGTACTATGCCAAATTTCAACTCCATCGGAATGTTAGAATTAGAACTAGTACATTAAGTATCAAAATTATTTCTATAGGATCCACCTACTAATTTGTTTAAATCATAGACAATTAATTGGTGATACCACAAGGAAATATATGTCAACATTATTTGGTTAGCCAGCCTCTATCTAATAACACTTTGCACGCCGAACGCCACCACTCGGAACGCATTTAGGTATATAGTCTAACCTATATTTATTTATAACTTACTTATGAGTACAGTCGGACTGAAAAAGTAGCCCCATCGACAGTGCCGCATAATCACATTATTGCGGGTCCTAGGCAATAGCAGCAAAAGGAAAAGTTGGTTCCCCTTGTTAACGCATAATTTTTCTTGTCATAATTCTATATAGCATAATCAGTATAGGCATAATTGTATGTATGCCGAAACTGTTCTCGCATAATTCTATTTCGCAGATTTTTACTACGCATATTCTATCTAAGCCGAATGCTTCTTACGCATAATTTGCGACGTCCGAATACTATTTAGGCAGAAAATTGCTTACGCAGAAATTTACTTTCGCATAAACCAAACTTCTTCTGGCGCATCGCTGGCTTAAGGTGAAATGGGCAATGTTAGGATTTTACGACCACTCGTTATAGACCCGCGCAGCTCGCTCGTTTCGCTGGCTTGTTAGGGTCGTAATTCAAGCTAACACTCCTCCTCGCTTCGCTCGTCGTCGTACCTAACCTAAGCCAAGTCGGACCTCCCTTATGGTGCAATGGTATAAAAATAATTTCGGCGTATCCAAATTCTGCTAAATTATAAATATGCACAACCAAATTATGCGTATTGAAATTCGGCAATCTTAATATTATGCTACTATAATATTCGGCGAAACAACCAAAAAATAAGCATGCGGAACAAAGTTTCGGCAAGTTTAAGATTCGGCGTAGATAAATTATGCGAAACTTGTTATGCGTAACTATATTCGGACAAAAAAAATATGCCAAATAGATGTCACCCGGAAAAGTTATGAAATCAGAAACAAGGATGGAACATTTTTTCTTACGTTAGTATTGTTAATAATAATAATTAAAAAAAATTGGGTAAGTGCGAGTCCGACTCGCGCATGAAGGGTTCCGTACCTATATATATATGTCGGGATAGGGTTGCGGATGGATGGCCGGGGTGCGGTGTGTGGCACATTAGTTGAGCTATTCGACATAGTTGTGGACGAGGAGGTAGTTCGAGCGAGATGAAACACTTCAGATACAATTAACTTGATTTATTCCTTATACAATGAAGCACAAAATAACAGTTCCTGACACAGAGGTCTGTAAGCTAGGTTATCGAACAGAATAGTCTTTGTTGAATTAACACTGTATTGTTGAGTTATAACACTGACTCTATTCAAGTTGGTATAGCACAACGAAACGGGACAGTTCCAAGGCAGTAGTGCACTCGACGGTGACCCAAAGTGAAGTGTGGTGGGCGTTCGCTGAGTTAACCACCAAGACTCTGTCTAGCGCTCCAAAACAGGTTCAAGGGGGCGCTACTGTCGCCTTCCAATGGCGCGCTGGTATCGTTGAGCTCCCATACTAATGACCGTTTCCGACATTTACATAATCTATAACAAGTTTGTTGTATGGGAGCCCCCCTTAAATATTTATTTTATTTTTAGTATTTGTTGTTATAGCGGTAATAGAAATACATCATCTGTGAAAATTTCAACTGTCTAGCTATCACCGTTCTTGAGATACAGCCTGGTGACAGACGGACGGACGGACGGACGGACGGACGGACGGACAGCGAAGTCTCAGTAATAGGGTCCCGTTTTTACCCTTCGGGTACGGAACCCTAAAAACTATGTGAAATGAACGTATTTCTTTTATATACTTATAAATGATTTACTTTGTTCATTAAAAAATATAAAATTTTGACGTAACGGGACGCTAATAATAAAAATAATAATTAAAAAAAAAAACAATGTGAAGTGGTCTACCCGCTCTCTATATTCTCGTACAACCCTTAATAGTATTTTGTTATCAAGTACCTATTTGTTTAAAACTATATTTGTTTTTCAGCTCTTGGCCGTCACGATCTCTCAGCAGAAGCCCGCGGAACCCTTCTAGGAGAAACCCCAATACCCAAAGCAAGCGTACCAACACCCGACCCAATCGCCCAACTCCTTGGCAGAAACGTCAACTTCGTCACCACAGACAACACAACACCCACAGATAAGATAGACTCGGAACCCACAGATAAAATAAACTCGAACAATACAGAAGATTTCATCTCAATAAAAGACTCCGGAATAGAGTTAAAAAAGGTTTTTAAGCCTTTTGTCAGCGATCCGGCAAAGCAGGCGAGATATGAGAAGTATTTGAAAGATAAGGACAGCGTGTTGGAAAGAGAGGGAGATATGGATAGATTGAGTGCGTGGGAGAAGAATAAAGAGATGTCGGAGTTTGAGCAGGCGGCTAAGCTGTATAAGCCGCTTTCTGGTATTATGGGAGACAGGTAAGAAATATTTTTTTTTTCGTATGGCGAAAACCGGAAATTCCCGATTCCGGTACAATCCTATCTGTTAGCAAATCTTGTAAGTAAAATTTGCATTGCTTTTTGATTGGTGGTAATGGGATCTTCTGTAATAAAAGGCCTCAACATCGAGTTTGGGCTCGTTTGAGTGATCTAGATGGCCAGTAGTCCTAAAAATATCCATCGCTACTAAAAGGTTTGTGTCACAAATACATATTTTTATTTAACTTCGACAAGTATTGCTTCGTTTGAATCCAGATCAATAGCAGAGCTAGGCTCTCGTTGGTGGAGCAACCCCCATGTTTCTCAATCCTCAACTTTCTTTTTGATTTCCTGATACGATACGTTGTTTACCTTCTCCTTGACTTGGTCTATATCATGGTATAAGAAACTAAGGTATGGCACTCCGGAACGACAGGCCAGACTTTTGACGTCATCACGCTATGATTGGTTGGTTCTGTCAATCCTTTTCTGTGTTGCCAGTGGTGTATTATAATCACAGACAACCCCCACTAGACGGAGCATGTGAGGCGACCCGCGCGCACCAACGATATGGTACGGCAGAACATTACAGTATCAACACGGCGGCCACCGTTTAGTTGCGTCCATGTTTATGATCCATGCGTACGTCAACGAAAAAAGAAATTAAATAAATAACATGGTAAATTGTAGTGTTAAGTGGTGTAGAGAGACCTCATAAACATGGACGCGACTAAACGGTGGCCGCCGTGTTGATACTTTAATGTTCTGCCGTACCATATCGTTGGTGCGCGCGGGTCGCCTTACATGTGCCTTACATGCTCCGTCTAGTGGGGGTTGTCTGTGATTATAATACTCCCCGATTCCCGTGTTACCTGTATGAATCTCATAAACTCGTGTGTTTTTTTATCAATGATTATTGATTACGACAAAATAAAACTTCAAGTCAAAGAACCTGACTATCGTAATGTAAAATGCATAATTCTATTTTTTTGTACGACTGACGGCAAAATTATAATTATTTTGTTACCATAAAGCGGCAAATAATCGGTCACGTAGAAAGTGGCCTCGCTGGCCGGACTGCCATACCTTATTTTCTTATCATCATCATCAACCAAAAGACGTCCACTGCTGGACATAGGCCTCCCCCAGAGAACGCCACCATGACCGGTCCTGCGCCTCCCGCATCCAGCGGACTCCAGCGACCTTCACCAGGTCATCAGTCCACCTTGTGGGGGGCCTACCCACGCTGCTATTTTCTTATACCATTATCTATATAAGATCTAGGTCCGTCCTCTTTCTCTTAATAAATTTTAATGGTATTAATAAAATTGTCGTGACAGATTCACCCACGCCTCAGAGCCAGACGACGCCATCAACCCTCTAACCGCCGTAGCGAAAAGTTCCATAAACTACGGTCTGGCGACGCCGGAGCAGATAGAGGCGGCGCGGATCGGCGCGTACGGCGTCATGACGCGGCGCGAGTCGGCGTGGCGGCCGGAGGCGGTCGTGTGCAAGCGGTTTAACGTGCCGGAAATCGGACAGAGGTGGGATACTACTTTTTACTTGACTACGGCGACCCAAAAATTAGGGTTATTATCATTTAGGTCCAGCCGAAACTAAGATAATAATAACTATAAAACTCGACGATCATTGTCCCGATAGTCGTTTCAGCGAACGTTCTTATAGCGAAGAGTCTCGACAAACATCTTAAGAGACTCTCGCTAGATGGCTGGATCAAGGGCCAGATACAGAAGGCGGTACTCCTGGACGCGGCGCGCATCGTCAGGAGGTTCCTCTCTTTGCAGCCCTAACCACCGGTAGCCTGGGCCCTGCCCCGCTGCCGGCGGCACCCTAGGTTAGGTTTTTTATAATGTATTTATATTTTGTAATTACTTTATTGTATTTTACTTTTTATATAAATTTTTTGTTAAAAACCTAGCCTCAGACAAAAGATGAATAAAGGAGATAATAATAAAATAAAACCTAACCTAAGATACGAAATAAATAAAGGAATAATAATAATAATAATTTATTGAAGCTTAAAATATTTGTACATTTCATTAACTTTAAGTAGGTAAGTACATAGGGTTCTCTATAACACGAGACGCTGACATTTGTAATAGGAAGATCCTGTGCTACAAATATCAGCATGTGTCAAAACCAGACTAATCAAAGTACAGTTAATGGTATACAATTTCAGTACGTTAATTAAATATTTAATTAAATATTATTTGTACAAAACAAGATGAAGCTATACATTTATTAAACATGCAATGTCTCTTTTTTTATGTGGCTACACACTACAAATTTTTATATCAAAGCATTTGTACAAAGATCAATGCTCAAAGAAAAATTCAAATGGGTTACACATCTCAAATTCCCTTTAAGCGACTAATGCCTATAAGGAAAAATTGAGGTATAAAAATGTCAAAAAACGCTTTAAAAAGATGACGATATGGAAAAATGACAAAGAGAGAGAGAGAGAGAGAGATAAGGTCGAGGAATTAAAATTTCGAAATAGAATTTTCACTTTGGTTTACAGTTGACGGACGGGGCTCCTATTTCTGTGCTGTTTGCCCTTCGGGCATCTGAAGATGACTAACAAACCTAACCTACTTAGACCTAGGGGCTAGAAATTACAAGTCTCGACATTTTTACTTTCAAGCCATTATCAGTTAGTCTGTATTACATCTCGTAATTTTTATACTTCGTCATTTATACTTTCGGTAATTTTTATTTCTTGTCAATAATTTTAGTACTCCAACATTTTTATACCTCGTAATTTTTCCTTACAGACCAATTTTTCCACAAGGAATATTTCTTGGAACTTTGATCTTTATATGAACACATACAGCCAGTCGATTAAAGCAATCTTCGCGGGGCTTCTATTTACACCCCAACCAGGATGAACAAACATTTTACTAGGCGGCTTCGGCAGCAGTTTGAATTTTTTTGGCCAATTCATTCATTTAGCCAATTTATTAAATGTAGGCAACTAATCAACGGCCTAGCCATTTAATTGATTGGTTTATTTAACAAGATGACTGAAATATTATTTGTCCGTGAGTCACGGGATAATTAATGTTATGACAAAATATTACTTTGTTGTATTATTTAGTGATTATCTTTATTTGTATGGTTTTTCTATTTTTTTTAAACTTACATTATAATAAGATATCATAATCGAACATGTGCTTAAAAAAATATGAATGTTTTTGTCCTCAGACTTGAATCGAGAAAAGAAGACAGGCCGAAAGTTTCCTATTCCATATTCAACTATCTCGAATCATCAGTGCACGATAAAGAAAGTTTCGCCAAAGAACAAAGCAAATTTAGTGGCTCCAAATCGCTAAATACAGATAGAAACACCAACGAGAATAATAAAGAAAAGAAAAGTCCAGAACAAACAAGAATAGACAAAGTTAATATTAAAACAGGTACGATTATCGATGTAGACCCAATACCTAGTACTAGTACGAATTCAGGTTTTAACAAAAGACTAACAGTAGCTGAATTGTTTCTAAAAGAATCAGAAAAGGATTTGAAAAGCAATGATAATGTAGAAGTTACCGAAACTATAAACAAATTCGATAAAATGGACTTGTACAAATCTATATTTCTTAGTGACAGTGAAAATGAAAATGATGATGACGTAAAAGATGATGCGACTAAAACTGATCGAGCATCTATGTTTGATAGTGTCAATGAATTCGTAGATGCGCCAAAGAATGTTGAAAGGAATTTGTCTCCACCCCGAGGTATATTCGCGAATATAGATTTCGATGAAATAAACTCCTGGAAAAGAAATGCCGAGAAAAAGACAGAAGAACAGGCTGAAGACAAAAATAAAACTATTGAAGAAAAGGGTGATAAAAGCGATGAAATGGTTGTAGACGCAGTCTACGGACCTAAAGTGCCAGATAATTTGAAGAAAAGACTAGAAGCGCCAGAGCGAGATAGCGTAATCGAAAAGCCGAAGTTTAGGAGTAAGAGTGAAAGAGAGGCGATTGAGATATCGTCGTCGAGTTCAGATTCATGGGTAGAGGCGAAAGAGGTGAAATCAAAGAAGAAGAAGAAAAAGAAGAGTAAGAAACAGAAGAAACAAAAGAAGTCTAAACATAAGAAAAAGGATAGATGAGCGCGGAAATAAATGTTATGATTTACTTACTGGATTTTTTGGTGTATTTCCTTTTTTTTTACCGACTTCAAAAAAAGAAGGATGGTTTTTAAGTCGACTGTATTTTTTTTATGTTTGTTATCTCATAACTTTTGACTGGGTGAACCGATTTTGATGATTCTCTCCCCAGATAGCATATTTATGGATTATGGTCCTGACATACATGGTCCATTACATACCTCTAGTGCGGTGAATTCGTGAATCTCCCAGATAGCAGGTGTTTGTGGTGCAAACCGAAGGTGACGGCCATACATATGCGATCTGGGGTTTTACGAATTACCACCCGTGGTTTGTCTAAAGTTTTACGTCTCGCCTTGGCCAGGAAGAGATTTCCCACTTACGGCCCAGGGTGACGTAAAAACTTGTAATATACCTTTTACATGAAAATTTTGAATGATTACGTTGGTCGTTATCATTATATAGTTTATCTACGCACATATCATTAGTGCTCCAAAATGCGTTCAGAAACCGTAGGAAATGACCAGCATTACTACAACCAATTTTACTATGAGAACTTTCTTATCTGTGGCAGTAGGTAAAATTTGTACTGTAATGTTATAACGCTATCAATTTTTGTAAGGTTATGAGTTTAAATTTGGAACAGCTGTCAAAACTGAAGTAAGTCTCTATTCTAGTATCAATAGATATTAATATTGTTATCGATACGAAACGTCAATTCAGTATGTTTTTTTTATAAAAACCGCACGACATTTGATCTCGAGTGACATGAGAATATGGATACATTCGTTTGTAGGTATATGATTTAGAAAAAAAAAACATTCGTCTTGACGGAGGTCCGAATTGCCGCCATTATTGTTGTCATTTGTTTGTCGGTTCTTTGCTGTTACGAAAGTAGAATTGAGAAAAGTTTATTGTAATTCACATTTTAGTTGAAAATATTGTTTCAATGTAAATGTAAATTACAACTATTACAATAAATAATCTGTTTATGTATTTGTTCAGATTTATTTCTTACTGCATTAGTATATGTCGTTTTTAGATATTTTACAGGTAGCACTAGTGGTGCCGGTCATTTCCTTATGGCTTCTGAACCCATCTTAGAGTACTTATGATATGTGTGTAGATAAAGTAGTGTATACAACTGTACATAATTAGGCCTTAAAACACTCGTGTGATCCTATTATGAAACTCGCTGACGCTCGTTTCATAAAACCACACTCGTGTTTTAATGCCTCTCATTATGTATCAGTTGCATAAACTACTATTTCAAGTTTTTAAAACATTCATAGAAAATGCTCTCTAAACAATTCGGGCACGATGCTTCATAACATGAATAGTACACGGATAACAATACCGGTGTTAAATATTATCAGGAATATTTGTCATCGCTACTGATAACAGAACCGAACGTATCATAGTAAACAAAAACATATTTTTTTCAGCACTTTATCAGGAATAGTTGTACATTATCTCTTATCTCAAAGCAATAAGACCCAAAAATTTGCATAACAAACTAATGATACGTCAGAATATAATATCGATAAGTAACAAGCATGGAAAAGTCGTGGTTGGTTAAGTACGTTTCCACTGAGACCGCGATTCGAACAATCAATTTCGAGCGTAAGCAAAAAATTAGGTTCTCAATTGTTGTATTTCTTCTTGTTACCTCAGAAGTCTCAGAACTCCCTGCATGTACACTGAAGCTGAACTGTTTAAAATGGACTAACCTCCTGACGACCAGCATTCATAATTTGTCAATTTAATTTTAGCCTTATGACGAATAGTTGACAGTTAACTATTAATTGAAGTTTATATACTATGTGTAGGACACTGGAACTCAGGACGCTAATCCCATTCGTCAGATTTATATACACTTCTTCTGGGCTTCACAAATGCGCCTCTACCTCTAACAACTGTGACACGAGACTCTTTCTCTCGAGAAATATTACCTGTCTCTTTCTACACAGTAGTGTGAAAGAGTGACGGGCGATGCTATGTCGCGCGACAAGTGGCGAAAGTTCTGATTGGTTCATATTTTTCCCTTCCCTTCCTCTGTCTCTTTCTACACAGTAGTGTGAAAGAGTGACGGGCGATGCTGTCCGGCGACAAGAGTCGCGAAAGTTCTGATAGGTTCATACTTTTTCCCTCCCCTTCACTGGACAGTCAGCCTAAACTTAAGAATAGATGATCGTTAGCCACCCCTGAGTGCGGTCCTATAGTTAGATTATAATTAAAACGACTGGCTCTTCCGTTGTGGTCATAATCGTGAATAAGGAATGACGCTTGAACCGCGCTGTTAGAACGCTCGGAGGATCACGCACGAGTTTCTCGCGGACTCGTATGGCCAATTTTATTGGCCACTGCTTGCCGCCGAAGTCATGGTATGTCATTAAAAAGAAAACTTGGAAGTTTAATACGTGTTTATTCGTACATATTACTTAGGAAGTTGCTAGAAGTTCTGAGAACTAAAAGAGAAGGCTCTTTGTGGCAATTTATCAAATTATTCGCCCTCATAGGGCAACTTTACACCATGGATGGATCCAATTTATTGGCTATCATAAGCTCGAGATTACCACACAAACGATTCTCGTCTCGTCGGTACAAAAGCCCCTTAAGATACACGTGTGGAAAAATCGACGTGGTTTAGTCGTAAAGTAAGAGTGTCCATGCCTACAACCCAGTACACAACTCATTTTTACTTAATGGAGAAACCGAAGTCATAAAGCACTTTCTATACTGCGGCGTATTCGTATTTTTAAAACGAAGGGATTCTCAAGTCGACTTAAGTTGTGTAAAAAAAAATAGGCAGTTTTTTTAATAGACGAACACCTGGTACATATATCTGTACGGCGCCTCCCTGCAAGCATACGTATACGTATATCACGTACCTATCAGCCGTAAAATCGCGACACGCGTAGACAATCTTGGCTGTTTGACCGTTGACGTAAGACCGAGACAAAATGAAAGACGTAAAATGCTTACATACGGTTGAACGTCAAAAAAATTCACGTAGCGCATACGTGATATTTGATATACCACGGTGGTTCCGTATTCATTTCATACATAAGCACGAATGACAAATCACAACAACACTAAGAAAAAAATGACAAATCTCAACTACACTAACAAAACTCACTAAGTAAGAAATAACTACTTGAAACCAAACTCGTATCTCAGTATTAATTAACCAACTAGATACGAGGTTTTGAAGAGCAGTGACAGAAATTTGAGTGACTTGGTTGTCACAAGGCGAAAAAATCGGCCAAGAGCATGTCGGGCCACGCTCAGTGTAGGGTTCCGTAGTTGCTCATCCTTCACTTAAGTTACGAGAAAGATTTCAAGCTCTATAAAAAAGTCGTAAACGCCAAAGTAACTGTAAGTATAGTTACTTATTACCTTCTGGAAGTCAACTTACGTCCTTTTCAGAGAATTATGAAATTTTGCGATAACTCAAAAATAAAAATTGGGCAAGTGCGAGCCCGACTCGCGCATGAATGGTTCCGTACCTATACATATATATAATCTATAACAAGTTTGTTGTATGAGAGCCCCCCTTAAATATTTATTTTATTTTATTTTTAGTATTTGTTGTTATAGCGGCAATAGAAATACATCATCTGTGAAAATTTCAACTGTCTAGCTATCACCGTTATTGAGATACAGCCTGGTGACAGACGGACGGACGGACGGACAGCGAAGTCTCAGTAATAGGGTCCCGTTTTTACCCTTTGGGTACGGAACCCTAAAAACGGCTCGACCGATTTTGTTCAATATAGTTTTTATTGAAAGTATTTATAAGGCCTCATTTTCATGATTTTTTCCGTAATTTTTTGACCCGTGGTTGAAAAGTTAGAGGGGGGGACACTATTTTTTTTATTTTCGGAGCGAATATTTACAAAACTGCTGACTTTATCAAAAATAATGTTTGAAGACCCCTATTATTTTTAAAAGGCCTATTCAACGACACCCCACTTTAGGTGTTACAGAGGTACCCGAAAATATATATATTTTTTTAGTTTTTATTTTACCGTTTTGTCGGCGTAATACATACACATACTCATACCAAATTTCAGCTTTCTAGTACTAATTATCACGGAGCTAAGCCGCGGACGGACAGACGGACATGGCGAAACTATAAGGGTTCCTAGTTGACTACGGAACCCTAAAAAATAAAAACTGGATGCGTTAGGTAGGTATCCTGTCCTTTCGCGTAGCGAATACCTATAAATAATTAATAGCGAATACCTATACCTATGAATAATTATTTTTGCAGACATTGTTGGTAGGTAGGACCTAGATGTAGGTAGGCTGAAGGAAAGTAGCCATGGCTTATTTTATACTCGAAAAATACGCAGTTCCAAGGATAAAAATATATTTTATTTGCGACAAAAACCGCGGGAAAGTTCTATGGATATAATGTTTTGATCTGATCTCTAACATACCTACGTCAGACATTCCGTTTACACAAAACAACATCATTTAATTACACAATCCTGAATACGTTACGAGTGTGGGCGTTTGCTCCGTTTTCAAGGTTACTCTAACATTTCGCCATGCACAACGCAATTGGCGGGAAATCTTCCTAATCGCAAAATCAATGACGGATGTCACCGGAAATACATACAATTTTATTGTTCTAGAACTTATTTTGGGCTAGACTGCCTGTCTAGCTAAACCTAGAACGGATACAAATATACTGAAAATATAAATCGATTTATTTTGTGTAATTTATACATTTCTCTTCCGTAATTAAATTAAATCGCTTGTAAGAGTACAAAAGCAGCAATGGAAGCCGCGCTTGTAATGTTTTCAGGTGAATGTCAAAGATGCTTACAACTACCAACATAAGCTTACAAGAAGAGGACACAAATATACGAGTTCTAGAGCAGAAAAAAAGACGGAATGAAAACTGTTGATGTAAAAGAGATAGATGTAATATCTTGTATTTGTTAAAAAGAGACGCACGAATATCAGTGTTTACAACATATTTTTTTCTTTCAGGTTGGTACGCATGCGTCATTAGGCGGCAGCAGGGCCGTATTCAATATATTACGGTATTTGACTATAGTGAAAATAAATTATATCATTGAAACCACTAAACATACATTTAAAAATAAACAAAACTACATAAACTAACACTAACTCTTAGACATTTTACCATTTTTAACTAGACAAAAACTTAAAAATGTGTTTGAACTACTGATTTTTATGACATCTCAACTATCTCAAGCCAGTATCGTTATAGAAACTTCATACTAACAGATCGTATTTGACATTTCATAAAGAGTATAGTTAAACAAATTCATAATCAAGATCAATATGATCATATGAATAAATCACAAATAGGTATTATCCGTAATTACAAATAAGCACGACTGACTAACTTGCCATGATAGTATTAATAGAGATATTTTTTGGTGTCTATTATTAAACAGCATGTTTATGCTAAAATACCTATTATCACATATAGTATGTGATAATAGGTATTTTACCATTATACTTCACAGGGGTATTTACTTTAAATTAATGTAGAATACCGTGCCTGTCTGTACATTTATTTCTTTATACTATTAAATCGTCCCGTTACTGCAAATACCGGTTATCTTTAGAAAATATTACTTCGTTGTTCATGCTCGCTAGGTTTCAATGATGTCCTTTTGTCGAAAAAAATAACCTAAGCTCGGAAATGTTCTGCACGGAACTCTTTTTCTCTCTTGGCAAGTGCGTAATCGGATCGGGTTTATTTCTTAGCGAAATGCAATTACGCGCTTGTGTTTATCTCCAACAACCAACATAAAAGCATCGAAAAATATTTGTTTAATTTAATCGCCATCGCTAAGTGTCGCGATCGCATCGTAAGTCCACAGTGGCATGGCAACACGATCAAGTTCACGTAAAAAATAAAATAAACGCAATCCGACCCTGGCAAAATACAATCAGCTGTTTGTAATGACAGTTCTCTGACAAATACAAAATGGTTGAAAACTAAAGTTGGCAAACAAAGAAAGGCAGCGTAATAGCGTTATTTGGCGTCTAAAAAGGTTTTTTAAAGGAGAAAGTATATTAAAATAGTGCGTGTGAAGTGTCTAGTGTACGATGTTGGATTTGGAGATCATCCCGGAGCGGTCCCTGGGCTGTGATGCCTGGGAATTCGTTTTAGGTGGGTCTTTCTATTATGTTTATTCGTTACGTCAAGAATTTGCGTTGTATTTACGCGGGATGGCTTACGCAATGGTGTTTTGGACGCCACAAATCACTGGCTGAAAGCCTGTTCGAAATTCGAATGCATTTAGCATTGGCCATCGAAAAAGCATTGATTTTTTTACGCGGAGTGTCAATGCCTTTGTTTCTGCACTCGATGTTTATTTTTTTTATTGCTACTCTTGTCTTGACCGTGAAACGAGTGTATTTCGTCATCTAAATATAATTAACATTATGTTTTTTTGTCAGACCTCGAACTTTTTCCTTGGCATTACATTACACGTTACTCTCGTTCCCTCAGGCACCTGCTATATTTATATTTTCTTATGACTTAATGAAAAGTGACTCAGTCTCACCGAATATTAACTTTCAATGATAGTAAATTGATCTTATGTTAAATTTCTAATCATAGAATAATGACAAATGCAAATGTTTTATTTACATCAAAACATGAGTCATTATTAATTTACCTTCCTAAGGTATAATAAAAAACAACTACTTAATTACTAACATTAATCTGTCTTCAGTTGTTGATCTTCAATTCAAACATTAATTGCAATTCCTCTGCTACCTAATGGTTGCCTAGAAGAAATAGCTATTTATCAATAAGACCGCATTAGATCGAATGTCTCGAAATGGGCCTCTGTTCTGTTGGTTTGGGCCCCACAAAAGTCTTCCAAACGACAGGACCCCATGGCCCGTGACTGTTATAAATGACAAGTAATGATAAAGCCGTTTATTCCATTATCCTTAATTTTGTATTTCAAATGTTACTAGTATTTTTTATAAATATGCTTATGATCCAGTGTTTTTTTAAGTTAAATCTAAATGATCCCCATATATGGACCCTATTTTAATGTAGGCTGTGTATTCTACCTTTTTGTATGGAGCTCCAAACAAAAACATTTTACCATTGTCAATACAATCTCTCCCTACCGCCTGCATAATTTTGTCAGTCCATGGCTGCTTTGGTCTACCGACTTATCTCTTCCCTGATTATCAGACAAAATCTGTAGATGACAATGCATGCATTGCCTTCCGCTCATACAGCAAATACCTAATGAGATCCTTTATATTACTGCCCTAGATGTGTAATGCACTATTACCAACCGCTGCATGCCATTGACCTCTCTTACATATTAAATACTAAGAATAGCTATGTGCACTGATAATGATAGAACATCTGTTTTCTTTGTTTAAGAACAAAGAATACTGACCAAAGGTTGTTCTGAGCAACTTTTTAAACAGTTAACTTAAGTCATTCAACTATACCTGTATGGACAAGTTTTCAAATAAATGCATGCAATTTTGTACCTTAATGTCATAGTATTTCAGTATTTTTTTATGATTGCTCTTTACAAACTTAATATGAAGTCAATAAAATTGAATTCAATATGATATTGTTTTGAAAAGTCTATTTTGAGTTGTATTAGATAAGTTTGTTTCTCCTTATCTCTGAAGATGTTTTGTATAATATCATTAATTTGATTGTTTTTGTTGGAGATACAAATGAATTAATTATTTATGAGACTCATTTGATTTAATGATTAAATACTAGCTTGGACCTGTGACTTCATCCATATAGCATGTAAACTAGTGAAATTCTAAATATTCTGCCATTTTAACCTTTATTAGGTCTAGATATACAATACAATAGGTTCGGCCCGCTACCCAGCAGTCTGTGGGGAATTAGTTAACCAACATAAGGGGTTAATAAAACGCCAAAACAAAATAGAATAGCAAACATTCAATGGCACAAAACTCACAGAATATCACAATATCATCAGAATAATTTTCACCCCCTTTTTCACCCCCGTATGGGATGTAAAAACTATACTATGTCCTTCCCCGAAACTCAAACTAGCTCCATATCAAAATCTATCTAATTTAAATTGGTTGTGCTTAATGATTTGCTATCCCTATACAAACTTCCACTAACTTTTCACTCCCTCAGGGGT
The DNA here is from genome assembly GCA_947623375.1 of Apotomis capreana. Taxonomy (NCBI): domain Eukaryota; kingdom Metazoa; phylum Arthropoda; class Insecta; order Lepidoptera; family Tortricidae; genus Apotomis; species Apotomis capreana. Next base: position 7,299,150 of record OX392518.1, read on the forward strand.
GTATTTCTGGGATAAAAACTATCCTGTTCTTCTTTGGGACTCAAACTAAACTATCTCCAAATCACTACATAAATAAAACACATACACATACATACATAGTATAAAAGAAAGTCGATTCTGTCTGTCCCTATGCTACGCAACGGATTTTGATGCGTTTTTTTAATAGATAGAGTGATTAAAGAGGAAGGTTTATATGTATAACACATGCATAGTATATTTAGCATGCAGCATTGCACCCGTGCGAAGCCGGGGTGGGTCGCTAGTTTTATATAAATTGGTTCAAGCATGAAGAGGCAAACACGCTTTCGCATTTATAATATTTTAATATTAGTATGGATACCTAATTAATACGTATTTATGTAGTTCTTGGGACATCATTAGTACCTATTACGCAATATTATTATAATCAGTAATCTTTTCCCCATTCGTTTGATAAACGAATTACCTCGATCGCAATATTTTTCGACCTTGACTATAGCTTCGCAAATTCACATCTGGATTAATCCATTACATTGTATACTGTAAACATGTTTACCATTTTTACTGTGTGTTTATTTATATATCTAGGTTATTGCACTATTGTTTGTCATTTAATGTTCTTGGTATTTGTAAGTTATCAAATAGATTCGACAATTCTTTTTGGAGTCCGAATCTGATCCTAACTAGAAAGAATACTTTAAAACCAATTTAAAACATAAAAAAATCGAAGTCTTAGACTAACATTTTTTATGTTGTGCATGCGTATTGGGAATACAAAAGAACAGATAAAATGGAAATCTCTTTTTTTACGTCTGTTTATTTGACCGTATATCAATAGGTATAGTAGAGTTCTTACAGTTTGTTTGATATTATAAGTATTATAACAAATATTTGACACTTCACAGGACCCATATAACGTAAATCTGCGCGACATATTGAATTTCATAAAAAAAAAACAAGCAATGACATAGTGAGTTTTCAAGTATCTATAAACGTTTTTCACTTTCTATTTCATACAATTGAGTTCATGTTATATTTTTTCTTATCACGGTTTTGAAGTATTTAACGATAATAAATCATTACTCAAACAGTTACGTACTACGTCTTTTTTTTTTTAAAGCCGTGTTGTGACTAAATCTTGCGTTTCGATTCATGTGCTATTTCTGTAAATTGGTAGAAATCGATAAAATCGATAAGTTTACAACCTAAAGAAAGAACAATAGAAATATTGATTTACACAAAATAAACAAAAATATATTCAGGTTTAAAAAAAGTCCGTCGATAAAATCGATTTGATCAACCATTCATAATCGTTAGATTTGGCAAACAATATGTCTGCTACATCACTACAAACATCAACAGAGAACTCTTAAATGTTTGTTATAATATCAAACAGACTGTAAACTTCTAAGCAAATATTTTATCAAAAATATGTTCCCACGACTCTATCGTTAAAGGTGTCAGAAGTTTAAAACTAGACTATATTACCTATTGATATACAGTGAAAATACAATTTTCAACAGACGTCAAAAAGAGGACGATTGTACCTACATAACTACATCAGGTTTCGCAAGTACTTTAGTATTTAAATTAGTATCGTAGTGATGGTGTACCCGCATCATACTCCTCACGGATATGTTACTATGCCTACTGACTTAAACGGCCTAATTATAGTCCCCCACACGCAACTAGCACATTGTTCTATTATCACTCATTGTCCTATAACAACGCATGCTTTTGCCAAATCCAAAACGTCTTTAAACACTATAATGAACATCGACTGTGTAGTTCGTTTTTATGAGTAAAAAGTTGTAAGTGCCGTTAGGGTGTTGTGCACTTACGACGTTCCGAAGCTGGGGACGTTTTTGCAACGATGATACATTGATTATCATAATAGCGTGCGTGATTTGTTTTGATTGTGTATTGTATATTGATACTGTGTGTAAAAACTATGGAATAAAGAACTAAAGCAAGCAAAGCGGCGCGTTAATTGTAGTATATACTTCAATTGGCGTGGTGTCAACATTATTTTTTCTTTTAGACCAGAAGATTTGGTTTACACAATTACACACATTAATAACATGTGGACTGGAAACGAACGCGCGCACAATTTGCAAACAAAGGCGGTGGGCGGAGTCAGGTCTGCTACAAGCTCGGTTCCCCTGGTATTTATAGGAGTCTAAACCCATAGCTGGGCACCGTTAATCAAATAGTTAACTTCGTTAATCGTTAATCCGCTACAAATAAAGTTAGCTTCGTTAAACGTTAAAGCGTTACATTTCGGAAGAATTAACGCAAGTTAACGTTAATCCGTTAATATGTGTAAAATTGCATTTTTAGGGTTCCGTATTAGTGATGGGTCGCGGGAATATTCCCGGAAATTTCCTTTGTTCCCGGGAATATTCCCCAAAATGGGGAACATTGAACATTTATTAGTACTAGAGAAACTCTTAGTACCAGAAAGTTATAATTTGGCATGGTGATACATATTAGTCATGTTGACAAATTGGTAGAACAAATTCTTGGAAAAATACTTTTTTACTGTACCTCCCCCTATACTAAAGTGGGGATGTATTTTTTTCTAGTCTACCCCATGGTGTGATATGTCGTTGGATAGGCCTTTCAAAATGTTGTAGGTTTGTTGCAACAATTTTCCGATTTAAAGATCTGTTTGTGAAATGTCAAACTTTAAATTGCAAATTTTGGTAGTACTTGGGTATTGGCTATATAAACGAATTCACTATAGTGTTAGGTATATCTACCGAAATTAAAAGGAAGTTATATAAATAATCACTGCTAAGGTAGGCTTTACAAGTTTACGAGTAATAATAGTCAACCAACTCATAAAGAGTACTTAGAGAAGTAAAACTTCAATTGAAAATTGCTTGTATGACTTTCTTAGCAGAAAAAGTTCATTAACACTGATGCGCTGCCACAAAACAATTCATCTGGCCCAGCATTACAATATATTTTATGAATCTACAATCAGATTGGTTACGTGTACGTCTCCATTTTGCGGTAGTATGATCTAGTGTTTTTGTTGGTAGGTTAATTCAGAAGCCTAGCTACCCCCTACTCCAATAACACCATGCTGCAGAAATAATTCTAAGAGCTGAAAATCTCTTGAACACAGCTTATCTTCCCGCAAACTCATTTCAGAAATGACACTGTTGTAGCACACACATAATCATAGACTGCGCAAAATCTAAATCTGAAGCAGACACATATTGATGTTGAGGAAGCAGTTTTCCAAATCGAAGACGTGTTATCTTCCCGCAAACTCATTTGAGAAATGACACTGTTGTAGCACACATAATCATAGACTGCGCAAAAACTAAACCTGAAGCAGACACATATTGACGTTGAGGAAGCAGTTTTCCAAATCGAGGACGTGTACCACATAGCGCAACAACTTCGACCAAGATGATATATCCGTTTAGCTATTACAAGGAAGAGCGGTAATTCAATTAATGGATTTGAAATCAATGCATGTGTCTTCTCTTGGGCTGGTTTTGAAACTACTGACGGATCAAACGAGGTTACCGACCAGTCGGTAGGATCTTGCTGCATTTAAGAAGATCTTTGAAACCAGAAGTTAGCCTGGAATCTTTAAAGACGTCAAGCCACGCGAAAGACAGTCAGCATGATTTTCCGCTACAGAGACATGGCAGAAATAATCCACTGAAAGTGCGCCAAATATGCGCCTCATTGATGGGGCGAATAACGTTTCCAGCAAAAAGTTACGGTTGAATCCGAAAATGACAAGATAGTATTAGTCTTCTGATTCTGTAAAATCTAGTGAGGAGTCGAAGACTATTAAATACGGGGGGCATAGGAGAGAAACTGAACAGAAGGGAAACAAGATAGTCTTTTGATTATTTTAAGCCAACTTCGGAAACGATGACTATAAGATATAACTTTGAAGTCACAAAGTGGAGCTATGACAAGCGGCAGCGGCACTAAAATCAAAGCAACTAATAAGAACAGAAACAAGATAGCTAAAATCCAAAGTGATGAGACGATGACTACAAGAGACACTCTAGGAGGCAGAGCCCCCGTATTTAGATAATAAACACAACTTTGAACTTTCAAGTCACGAGTAGATTTACGAAACGAGGGCTCGGGGGGATGAGCCCCCCGCACCAAAACAAGTTCTCTTCTTGATCTTGTAATATTTTTGTGATAACGGCTATGGAACCCTGCCTGGAGCATCAACATTGGCTAGGATCCAACTGACTAAAGAAAAATAATTTTATCAAATATTGCAAAAGATTAAATGCTGATATATATTTTTATTTAATTTAATGTTCCTGGCGGGGTAATTAATTAATGAATTATGGCATGCCTGTCTTTAGTACTACATACTATACACTACCTATTTAAAATACTAGTAAAATAATGGAATAAATAGATACATAAAAACGATAAAAACTAAACAAAATACAATTATTTTGCTAATTGCGTTGAAACTTGAGCTTTATGTTAGGATTATTTTTTTCACAACACACGTGTTGTCTCTATTTCTTTTCTATCAGAAATTAACTTGCTCGTCTCACTAGTATTTTACCATGTTATTCCTGAGAGCAATTTAAAAACTTGCGGAATATTCCTCGGGAACAATGAGAATATTCCCGGGAACATTGGGAATATTCCCGGGGAACAATGGGAATATTCCCGGGAGCAAAGGGAATTTACATTTACAGCTGACTTTTTATATTTTTTTCTACTGAATTGTTAACCTATTAAATAGATAAACATTTACTTATATAGAGAATGTCATAAAATATATGTTATTCATATACAAAACCTAAATTCCCCTATATTCCCCTCATGGGGAATGTTCCCGGGAACATTCCCGGGAATATTCCCGCCTGGGGAATATTCCCGGGAACGGCCCATCACTATTCCGTAGTCAACTAGGAACCCTTATAGTTTCGCCATATCCGTCTGTCCGTCCGTCCGCGGCTTAGCTCCGTGATCATTAGTACTAGAAAGCTGAAATTTGGAATGAGTATGTGTATGTATCACGTGGGCAAAACGGTAAAATAAAAACTAAAAAAAATTTTTTTTTTGTTTCTACACTAGTGTGTGGGGTGTCGTTGAATAGGTCCCTTAAAAATAATAGGGGTCTTTAAACATTATTTTTTTATCAAGTCACCAGTTTTGTAAATATTCGCTCCGGAAATTAAAAAAATAGTGTCCCCCCCTCTAACTTTTCAACTACGGGTCAAAAAATTATGAAAAATTCATGAAAATGAGGCCTTATAAGTACTTTCAATGAAAACTATATTGAATAAAATCGGTTGAGCCGTTTTTGAGTTATCGCAAAATTTCGTAATTTTCTTTAAAATGACGTAAGTGCCGCGCGGTGTCCTTATACTTCGAACGTTACACATATTAGTTAGGTTCCATACTGTATTAAAATATTTGGCGCGTATAATCGATAAGTTCCAGAAGGTAATAAGTAATTACTGTTACTTTGGCGTTTACGACCTTTTATAGAGCTTGAAATCTTTCTCTTCATTTAAACCTCCGGCTTAAAACCGCTGTTTTAAGCCCGTCTATTGTAAAGGATGGGCAAGTACGGAACCCTACACTGAGCATGGCCCGACATGCTCTTGGCCGGTTTTATATCGTTGCGTTAGTGAACTTACGTACGACGCTTACACGCAAAAAGTATTTGCTGGCCCGATCTGGATACAAATTCCACATACTCAGTCAAATGTGGCCATGGATTCTCATCAGGACCGCTGGAATCCGTTTCCATGTCTTCCATGATATGGTTTTAATTACTACACTGCACAGTACACTTTTTCTATCTAACTAAATTACACTGCACTCTTCTTTATCAACACGCAAATGATCACTGACAGTAATTTATAATAACAACAAACAAAACACTCGTCACTCTAAGCACGGGCGCTAAGTAATGAAATGATCAAACGAAACAAATCTCTTCGCAGTTTTCTCACTCGCACGCGCCGGCAAAATATATCTAGTTTTGTTTTTGTTTCACTCGCTGCCACGCGCCACCCGGCACTTGTCGTTTCATACTTGTCTGAACCTGTTTTTCACGCCGCGCCGCGGTGCCGTGCGGTAAATAGTAGGCATTGGATTAACGATTAACGGACTTCTGCATATTTAACGGAAGTTAACGTGTCCGTTAACATTTTTAAAAGTTAACTTAAAAGTTAATACGTTAATCAATATGTTAACTTCGTTAATTAACGATTAACGGATTAACGAGTTAATGCCCAGCTATGTCTAAACCTACTAACCATGGATATATTTTACCGTACACAATAGTGTCACGTCAATTTTATTTTTGTCCCATTATCAACAGACCGGTCAGATCTTATCTCTAATTTACATAGATACTATCCTTGCAACATAGAAGTTTGCCTTCCGTCTGTACTTTTAGCCGTTCTATAATGAACCTTAATTGTAATACATTTAAAATACATTTTTTGCTTGTGTTTCGGTACAGAATACATTATGTAATTGCGGTTACACTGACATTGGCTGGAGTTATCGGTCATTTACAAACTTATAGCGATATCCGGAATATCTGGTAGATGGCGGTTTTTTCCGGTTCGCGAATTAGGAGATTATAGAAATCCGGCGCGAAGGACCAAAATAGTATAAGTAGGGGATTTTGATAATGCGTATGTTGAAAATAAATACGTCTAATTTGTAGTTTATAGTTGCTTTATCGATAAATATTTCATTGAATGCATTTAATTTTTTCAAATAAATATATTCTGAAACTTAATTCGATTAGATACAGCCAGCAGCAGAACTTACTACGTACTTGCTACGCTTTGCTTGAAAAATACGTCTGTTGACAACTAAAACTCACTTAATAACAAATACCTACTTAAAACAAAGCTCGTATCTGATTGTCGATCTACTTACTAGATACGAGGTTTTGAAGAGCAGCGGCAGATTTTAGTGAGTTTGGTTGTCACCAGGCGACAAGGGTTGTACAGATAATTCTGAGCATTTTTAGCGTAACTAACCGTCCTTGAAACAAAATTTGAAATGTAATAATAATAATATAGCCTTTATTTCTCATAAATAAGTATTTTTACATATATTTGTTACATATAGTTTTTATTTAACTGTGAGGCGCCCATTTTTGGGCAAAGGCCTCCTCCTGCTCTTTCCAGACTTTCCTGTCCTTTGCTTTTCGGGTCCAATCAGACCCGGCTATTGGGGCAATGTCATCGGCCCACCGCCGCCTCGGTCGTCCTCGCGGTCGCGTTGCTTCTCGTGGATGCCAGTAAAGGATTCTCTCACTCCACCTATTGTCCGTTGTCCTTGCTATATGACCGGCCCATCTCCATTTCAGTCTACATGCGAGTTCAACAGCATCTGTGACTTGTGTTATTTTTCTTATGTCGCAGTTCCTTTTTCTATCACTACGTCTAATGTTTAGCATGCTTCTCTCTGTTGCTCTCTGGAACACATTTATCTTCTGGGCAATATCTTTTGTAAGTACCCATGTTTGGCATCCGTACAGCAGAGTTGGGAGTACTATTGTGTCCATGGCTTTTCTCTTTAGATTTATGGGGAGTTTGGATTTGAATATATGTTTTAAGGACCAGTATTTATTCCATGCCATTTTTATCCTTCGTTCTACTTCAATAGATGTTTGCTGAGTGAATGATATTATTCTCCCTAAATATATATAGTGTTCCGTGTAATCTATTTGGCCCGATTCTGTGGCAATAGGTATTTTATCACCGTTTGTCAAAACAAAGGTTTTTTGTTTGTTCATATGTAGACCACATTTCTTACTTTCTTTATCTAAAGTATCTAGCATGTACACTATATCTGCGTGGTTATCGGCCATCAGTACTATGTCGTCCGCAAAGCGAAGATTGTTGAGGTGTTCTCCGTTTATATTTACTCCTTTTGTGTCCCAGTCCAACCTTCTGAATATAGATTCTATTAGAGCTGTAAATAAGTTTGGGGAAATAGGGTCTCCTTGCTTCACTCCTTTGTAGATATGAAATGGCTCGCCTTTTTTCTCCAGTTTGACAATAGCTTCGCTGTTTTTATAGATTTCTTTGAGTAGGTTTACATAAGTGGTTTCTACTCCTTGTTCTTGCAGTGCTATCCATAGGGGTTGGTGTTGTATGGTGTCGAACGCCTTTGAGTAATCTATAAACGCGATGTATAACGTTTTTCTATATTCCGTATAATTTTCTATGAGTCGTGTCAAGGTAAAAATATGGTCGATGGTAGAATAGTTACGCCGGAATCCTGCTTGTTCTCGCGGCTGGTTACTATCAAGCACTTTGGACACTCGTTTTAGCAATAGTGTTGAGAAAACCTTGTAAATTGTTTGTTGCAAACTTATGGGTCTGTAATTGTCTAAAACGGTAGGATCTCCTTTTTTATATAGAAGGGTGATAATTGATAGTCCCCATTCTTTAGGCATTGTTTTTTGATTCAGTATCTTGTTGAACAGTGTCGTGAGAACAGGTGTCAGTGGGTCAATAATTGCTTTCAAGATGTCGTTTGAAATTCCGTCATCCCCTGGACTTTTGTTTGTCTTCAACAGCTGTATTACATTTTTTATTTCGGACTCAAGGAATGTAGGTATACTGTCATGCTGGTCTTCCGTATCTTCATAGCTCATTTCGTCATTGTGATACAGTTGTTTATAGAATGCCGTTGCAGTATGAAGAAGTTGATTTCTGTTTGTTATTTCCTTGTTGTTTTGGTGTAGACTCATGAGCCATGATTTAGAACTATCCATTCTATAATGTGCTCTTTTAACTGAAGATCTTTTTTCTAATTCCTCTTCTATTATTCGGTAACGATAGTTTTTCTGGTTTCGATTTATTTGGTGCTTAATTAGTTTATAGAGGGCCTTAAGATGGTTTCTTTCTGTACATGTTTTATTTGGTTTGCTTTTAAGTCTGTTTCTTTCATGTATGAGATGTTCTATATAAGGTGTAATTACGTTATCTTCAGTTTTTGTTCGTTTAGGCAATTTATTCATTGCATTTTTTATGTTTCCTATAAGTTTTTGGTAAGCTAGCTCAATATCGTCGAATTCAATGTCGTGGATATGATCTACAATTATATTCTTCAGCGATTCTTTCTCAAGCGGGTTTAGATGTTTGATTTGGTTTCTATATCCGGCTCGTGATTTTCTTTCATTCTGTCTATTTACTAAGCTTGCTCGTACTAAGCGGTGATCAGTAGAGAATGTAGTATTAATTACTTGCACATTGGAAAACTGTTTTTTATTTTTAGCTAGGATAAAATCAATTTCGTTTTTAACATTTCCTCCGGGTGAAACCCAGGTCCATTTTTTGCCAATTTGAAATGTAAATTATAGTAAATTGAATTGCCCAAGCACTGTTCTAGCTAAAATGCTCCTAAACGAAGATATAATCCAGAAGTTTGTTTTTGAGTTGGAAATTGCGATTTTTTACGTTTTTTTAAATGTGCATATCTCCGTAACTATCTGTCCTAGAAACAAAATATAAAATGGAGAATGTAGTAAATTTATCTGTCTATAACATTGTCAAAGCTTTCTTCTAGCTAAAATGCTCCTAAAGGAAGATATGAGCAAAAATATGAAGAACGTGCCGGTTTTTTCAATATGGCGGCGGGCGCGGAGGAGGGGGAATTGTGCATTTTGCATTTTAAACACTGACTAACCATTCTAGACAACATATAAAAATTCAAAACTACCGGACCGTTTGTAAGGTCACACATAGTACTTTAGTCTATTCACCGAATTACTTATTGTCATATGAAAGCTGTTGGTAGCACCACTATCCCTAGGCAAGACCGGCACTTGTTAGGGTATGACTAAACGTATAACTTTTTGTGTTTCAGGGATGCATTTCTCTCAATCGGTGGCGATCATACAGAGTCAAGTGGGCACAATCAGGGGAGTACAAGTACTGTATAGTGATCAGGTATGTAGCGACCGGCATATGTCTATATTAAATTAACTAATCAAGAAAAATATATATAAAAAAAACTTTATTTTATTTTATTTGAGATAGCCCATCATTTGATCTTGAGTGCATCTGATGATAAGTGACATAAGGTCTAAGATGGAGCTTGGCTTTTATAAGTTTAATACGAAAAACGGCAAAATGCTATATGAATATTACGCTCATTCTGGCGTCAGGTCAGTCCTTCAGTCTGGTCTGGTTAGAATGAGAGTGAAACCGCTGTCTTACTACAATAAGCATGACGAAAAATTTTTTTGAGCATGTCAATCGATTCTATGTTTTTTTGGGATCAAATGTCTATATGGCATTAACTACACGACTGCTCTAAACAGTCAGAAATGACCGTCAAAGTTTAACATTCCTACGAAGCGATAAAAACGCTCCATACAAATGGCCTAACCTTAATCGAATGAAGCAACGCTACACTTATATAGGTTTGATTTACAGATCATTTCAAATGTAATTTCCTAATCTTGGTTTTATTTCGCTTGAATCACTATTACATAAGAAAATCCAATTATGTTTCATCATCATCGTCATCGTCATCGTAGTCATCATCATATATATTTAAGAGCTAGGCTCTTGTCGGTGGTGTAATTTCTCCGCTTTTTCTTTTACATCTTTATATAAAGAAGCATTATTTTTCCTTTTATTTGCTCCATATATGTCCGTCTTTGGCTTCCTCTTTTCCTTTTCCCTTCTATTATCACATTGATTACCTAGCTATCCAGACGTATGACATGACCTACCATCTTCCCTCTCCTATTTTCTATTATGTTTATAGATCAAAATAGTTAGTACATTATGTCATAAGGGTGGTAACGGGGGCTCCCGCTCTCTTACTGCCCGTGATACACACAATGTTTTTCGTCATATATGGGTAAGGACCAAATTCTTTGCATCGTTGGACAACGGAAATCACAATGGAATGTGTCACACCGGAAAAAAAGTAGCCAAAAATTAGTATAAAATTGTAAATGTACGTGTACAAGGTTTGAAGATGAATAATAAATAAACATCGGGACAGGTGAAACTAAATAAAAGCTTGTAAGCACAATTGGTAACGTTGTCTTCGCTTCGATGAATTTCCGTTGTGACACGTAGCACAATGTTGTGTCACTTGTCGCACAATGGAGGCAAAATACTTCACGACCTAACCAGAAATAACACCATGGCAGCACTATCGAAGTCAAGCTTGCAAGTTCGGAGTCAGTGTTCCATTAAAATAATTGAAGAATCTACTGGAATAGCGTTGTAAGTTCCGTGTAATGTCGTCGCACAACTGGAGGTTGCACAATGGAAGAATATTTGGGACATGCATAAAATAGCCGCAAAATTTAAAATGATGAAGGATATCGAATATTAAACTATACCTGCGTCTTAACAAAACCTAAGACTATACATACAAATAAACTGTATAAGTTAAGGCGTTCGTACTTTAAAACAAAATCAATATATTCTCGAGAAAGCAGAGTACGGACATATTCATTTTGTATGGGAAATATAATAAAGATAAAAAAGTATATTTCTGAATATTTTTTTTACTAACTATTCTAAAATCAATTCGTTTATTGATGATTGGGTTAATAGGAACTGTTATTTGGCGTGTTTTTCTACTCTACAAATTAACGATAAATGTTCTATTTTTAGTTTGAGATGAGGTGGACATTAATGTTATGACAGTATTTGCAAAGAATTTGGTCCTTACCCATATGCGAGAAACAATTTTTTTTTCTTGTTCCAGAACCCGCTAAGCGTGGACCTAGTAATAAATATGCCGCAGGACGGCATCCGGTTCATCTTCGACCCGGTCGCGCAGCGGCTGAAAATCATCGAGGTCTATAATATGAAACTAGTTAAGCTTAGGTATAGGTAAGTAACTACAAATTTTCATTTTGCCTCTGTTCGCAAAGGCATTTATTATCTACACTAATATCACCTCTCTATATAACGAATCTATGAAAGTGGATGTCTTAGATTATAATGAGCAATAAGGTAATGACATTACAGCATCGATATGGGTGATATAATAAAGTTGGACCGATTGCTACGCGCCACGGCAGCTACGGCTTGCGGTTTACGGTTGCTTAAGTAACATACATTACTGGTAACATTATTGCAATGCTTTTCCCACAATAATAAGTAAATATTTATTTGTTTATGTAACTGCTACATAATGATATGTATCTACAATCGCCAAGTTGTTTGAGTCTATCATAAGCAAACTTTTATCTCCAAAGATACAACCCTATCTTTGCGACTCTCAGCATGGATTTAGGCCAAGACGGTCGGTTGAAACGAATCTCTTAACCCTGGTTGACCTGATTTCCGAGCATTTAGATAAAGGAACACAAGTTGACGTGTTGTACTTCGACTTCAAAAAAGCCTTCGATCGCGTGGATAATGACAGACTACTGCACAAATTGTGCATCATGGGTTTTTCACCGAAATTGCTTCACTTTTTTGCCAATTATCTACGCGACAGACAGCAATACGTTCAACACGGTAGCTTTGTTTCCGAGTCCTACCACACTCGCTCTGGCGTCAGCCAGGGTTCCATTCTAGGTCCATTTCTATTTGGCGTTATGATAAACGACTTGGCTTCTGTACCTAGAAGTGCTAGATGTCTGCTTTATGCCGATGACTTGAAGCTCATCTATGGCATCCAACAACTGTCAGATAGTAAGTGACTCCAAGAAGATCTCAACCGGGTCTATCAATGGAGCTTGGACAACAGACTTCTCTTCAACCCTGGAAAGTGTTCAGTAATGTCCTTTAGCCGGACTCATAGTCCACTATTGTATAATTACCTTTTAGGATCAGAACACATCCAACGCGTTGATACTATCAAAGATCTGGGCGTCATATTTGACACACAACTCAATTTCCATAAACATATGAAGACACTTGCTACGGGCTGCTATCGGAGGTTGGGGTTTGTTGTCCGTAATTCCCGTGAATTTGATAACCCTACTGTCATTAAACTAGTGTACACTGCTCTAGTCTAGTCAGGAGCAAACTCGAGGCAGCGGCTATCGTGTGGAACCCTCATGAGATCACTTACGCCTTACTTCTAGAGAAAATCCAAAAAGCTTTTTTGCGATTCTTATATAAAAAGACGTATGGATATTATCCTCTTCTTTATCCGACTAAATTTTTGCTCGGCACTTTAGATTTGAATTCACTAGAGGTGAGGCGTAATTATGGTCTCCTGACCGGGGCGGTTCGTATATTGCGAGGTGAGTCAGATTGTCCTGAATTAGTGGCGCAACTGGTGCGTCTTCACGTACCTTCAATGGCGCATAAGTTTAATTTTAGGAAGCGCTCCCGTGGCTTGTTAGCAGTTCCTAATGCGCGCACGGTGTCGTACAAACAGTCGCCTCTCGTGCGTGCTTTGCAATATTTAAACGAACTTCTCGTAGCAGCACCAGAGTGTGATATTTTTGCAAGTCCTTGGATGATAATATATGATGAATGTATGAGGTTCTGTGAGGCGATGGATGACCGTCCTTCTGCTGTGAATTATGTTTAATTATTTATTAATATTTTTCCTTTCTTTTGTGCAATGTTCTGTATTGTTTGTTACTTAGTTCTATGACTGTACTTGTTACACAGTGCCTTGGTGTATCACTGTAATACTGTGTAAATTATAATTGAATAAATTGAAAATTGAAATTGAATGTATTAAAACACGAGTGTAGGTTTCATAATAAGATCACACAAACTATCTAATTATATTTAATGTATTGTATGCACAACTGTATCCCGCAACTTAAGTTTTAAATAGATATTATTGGTGTAGGTTGGTTTATAGTCAGCATCACAAAAGTAGCTGAACGTTTAAGTATGCAATTTGTCATATGCCAGTAGTAACAGTGGCATCCACATTGATTAGTTTCACTGCGATAATGTCCTACGGCAGCCTAGACAACTTAGCTGTACTGTACTGCTATCAGGTAACGATAGTGACCTAATGACTTTATAATCTCCGTCTAATGATCGTATCGACTAGAACTTGCGTAATGACAAATGTCATTAGTTGAGCCTGTTGCTAGTAGAGATAAAATTATTTAGGTAGGTAAATGATTTTCGAACAACGTTAAATATATATCGACCCAGTTTCAAACTAAGTAAAACTTATACTGTGTGTCCTAAACGGCAATATACTGTATAATGTATATATTTATCTATATACTAAAAGGCGCCTGCTACATCGTGCGCGTATTTTTTTTGCCGTATTTGAGTAAAGTGTCCTATAACCATCTTTGGATCTCCAGCTATCCCTGTACCGAAATTGGTTAAGATTGCTCCAACCGTGTCAGCGTGATGAGAGGATAAAGAAAATTATGATCAACAGATGGCGCCAGACTGGCATGTTGCAGCACGCCCATACAAAGCAAATGACTATCCTGCATCATGCTATTTTACAAGCTTTTATGTAACTTGCATTGTATGTTTAATGTATGTTTGTTCGGGTGAAATCTTGCAACTCAATTTTGAAGCAGATATCGTCAACCGATTGAGCTGAAATTTTGCATACTTACTCAACTTTGATGACAATACAATAATATGGTACCATGGGGCTGATCTGATGATGGAGCCGGAAGGTCGCCATAGGAACTCTATAATAGAAAAAGCAATCCTACCGAGCTTGGGCTCTTTAGAATCGTCTCAGTGAGCATTTGATGGATATCCAAAGAAAAGTACAGTCGGCTATAAAAGCTTGCCACTAAAATGTCATTTTTGACAGAAACTTATTTCAATACAAATATAGAATTTTATAATAGTATACGTATGTATATCGCCGTCGAATACCTAACCATAACATAATGCTTCTGAGCTTATATTGGGACTAGGTCGATTTGTGTCAGGTTGTCTGATATTTATTACTTTGTCCACAGCGGCATGTGCTTCAATTCGCCGGAGATAGCGCCATCTATCGAACAGGTGGAGCACTGCTTCGGCGCCACGCACCCCGGCCTCTACGACTCGCAGAGGCACCTGTTCGCGCTCAACTTTAGGGGGCTCTCTTTCTACTTCCCCGTCGACAGCAAGTTTGAGGTATCCTAGCCAACTAGCACAGACAACACCCACTAGACGGAGCATGTAAGGCGACCCGCGCGCACCAACGATATGGTACGGCAGAACATTAAAGTATGAACACGACGGCCACCGTTTAGTTGCGTCCATGTTTATGATCCATGCATACGTCAACGAAAAAAGAAATTAAATAAATAACATGATAAATTGTAGTGTTAAGTGGTGTAGAGAGACCTCATAAACATGGACGCAACTAAACGGTGGCCGCCGTGTTGATACTTTAATGTTCTGCCGTACCATATCGTTGGTGCGCGCGGGTCGCCTTACATGCTCCGTCTAGTGGGGGTGGTCTGTGCCAACTAGTTATGACGACGCGATTGGCGCAGTGGCAAGGCAGCTGCCTACTGAGCCGGCGGTCCTGGGTCGAATCCCGGACAGGGCAAATATTTGTGTGACGAACTCGAACATTTGTTCCTGGGGCTGGATGTTATCTATATATGTATTCATATATATTATGTATATCGTCGTCTAGTACCCATTGTACAAGCTTTGCTTAGTTTGGGACTAGGTCGATTTGTGTAAGATTGTCCCTTAATATTTATTTATTTATAGTTATAGCCAGGGGGTTTTACAACCCAAGCCATAATGCAGATTTTTAGTGGTACTAATTTATTTTACTGGCAACGACAAATTTTTGGTAACTGACTTTGAAAGTCGGTGAATGTCACTGATGTACATAAAGAGGAAACAGGACTAAATATTCCGCAAATATCAAGAATATTTTGCATAATAAAGCCAAAACTATCCACAGTGATAAAAGTGTGTTTTTTTCAATAGGATTCGGTAATTATTTTCCAAGAAGAACGAAGGATTGAGCAGCATTCCGGTAAACATTGCTTTGAATTTGGTTAATGTTAGCTAGGCTGATGCAAGTGAAGCATATCGTAATGATTGCTGAGAGCCAATCCACGAAACTTCGAGCCCTGTTCGCGGGGCTCCTATTTCTAGGGCAAACTTACATTCTACTAGATGGCTAAAGATCGTTAATGGCTACGAGTTAAAAAGCCATTTAATCCCGGCACCCAATCAAAGGCCTAGTGATTTAGTTGATTGGCTAATTCCCTCTGGACTACCGGTCCAACGAGTCAGCCACTCCACCACCCTAACGTCAGAATACCTTTCGAATTTTTCCTTATGCTTTGTGTGCTGGTCTTTGCCTTGTTTATCATTTGTCTGAAAGGATTCACGTGTTTTTGTTAGCTAATAGAATCAGTTGCGCTAGGCGAGGATAAGCAAATGAAGTTTATCAATTGGCTAACAAAAACACATCCCTCGCTACAGATCCTCGCACATCTCTGGTGGAAACGCAGCCTAATATTCGCCAGCCAGATTACGAATTTAAATTGTTCTTTGGGCTCTGGTCTTTGTATCAATAGTTTTGTTTGTTGTTTTAGCCCGGCTACGCGCACGGTCTCGGCTCTC
Source organism: Apotomis capreana (assembly GCA_947623375.1). NCBI lineage: Eukaryota > Metazoa > Arthropoda > Insecta > Lepidoptera > Tortricidae > Apotomis > Apotomis capreana. Next base: position 7,315,637 of record OX392518.1, read on the forward strand.
TCCAGTTTCCGAATGGCGGCTCGCCCGTCGTGGCGCGGACCACGATATACTACGGATCTCAGCACCAGGTAACTAAATTGAGACCAGCTTAAGGGCCGGCCAGGAATACGTGCGAATAGCGGAGCGGCGAGCGGCGGCGGTAATAGGAGTGAGCGAGAGACCACGCTTGGACCTTCCGCTCCCACCTATGGCCGCCGCTTGTCGCACGTAGTCGTGGCAGGGGCGTAAGATGTTTTACATTACCATAGGCCGTAAATGAGATTTTCTGCCAGCTATGCGGGAAGAAAATCGCACTTCCTGGACAAGGAAAGTCATAAAATTTTAGACAACCTATAGGTGGTAAGTAGTCATAAGTCATAAGTCATTTATTCATTGAACAATATACATTGTGTTTGAACGATTTTTAGTGTAAGACACAGTTAATTCTACATTAAATTTTACAATTATTACTACAATAACGATTATTATTATTATTCATACATATTATTTCATTAAAATTATCTGATGTCAAACCATACTAAACTATCACAACATTTGAAAGAAATAAGAAGAAGAATACCACAACAATTAACAATAAAATTAAATTCCAGTCAATTTAACAAAATTCAATAATTCCTAATCATTAAATTGCATATACATCATATAATAATAAAATGGAATGGGTCAGGCTTAGGCTCCTGACAATTTAAATAACTACATAAATTTTATAACTCACTCAATTACTGACCGTCATTTTGATAAAGTTCGTCTACCGAATAGATACACTTCCTTAGCAAAAAAGCCTTGAGATTCCTTTTAAACATATTTAAACTCGTAATTGACTTCAACTCAACAGGCAACTTATTAAAGATGGTTATTGCCTGATAGATCGAGGAGTGCTTGACAATATTGAGTTTTGTGTATATAGTTTGAGGTAAGTCCATTCTTCTGGTTTTCAGGCGCTTTTGTCTCTCATCTAATGTTTCAAAACGATTCAGGTTTCTTATCAGATCACTCAGGACTATAAGAACGTATAAGCCAGGAACAGTGAGGATTTCATACTCCAAAAAATAACTTTTGCACGAAGTTGTCTGGGGAATTCTGGCCATAGTTCTGATTGCTCTTTTCTAGGCCACAAATGCAGACTGGGTGTTGTAACGGTAACTATTACCCCAGAACTTTATGCTGTACCTTATTTTAGATTCTACCAAAGCGTAATAAACCATTTTTAGCTGTGCTATGGTGACCTCTTCTCTTAGACTTCTTAGTGCATAGCAAGCCGAGCTAATAGACTTTACTAGCGAGGACAGTTGCATCTTTCCAGTTTAGACTCGAGTCTATCCAGACGCCAAGAAATTTCACTGAGTCCACTTGGTTAATGTTTACACCATTAGCTGAAATTTGCAGAGTATCTTTGTTTCTTGAGGTGGTTCTAAAAAGTAGAGGATTGGTCTTACTGCAATTAAGTTTTAGATTGTTTGTGTTGAACCAAGTATTAAGGGCTTCAAGAGCGTGACTGACTCTCTCGTTCAGCTGTATCATGTTCTCCGCTGATATAATGGCGTTGGTGTCATCGGCAAAAATCACAAGTTTTGCGCCGGGCGCCGAGGTCCTCATGAACGCAACTAAATCGTTTATAAAAAGTATAAAGAAGATTGGACCTAGTATGGATCCTTGTGGAACACCTCTTTCCAATTTGGCTATCCTAGATCTGTGTACACTTTCTTTGCTATCTTGAACCCACTTTACCTCGACGAACTGTTTCCTATTCACAAGGTAAGACTTAAAAAGATTTAACATTGTACCTCTAATACCATAATGTTCCATTTTACATACCATGGTCAACGGTGTCAAACGCAGAGCTTAGGTCAAGAAATAAACCTGCCACTTTGCATTTGCTGTTTAGTTGCAGTACTATGTCCTCAATCAAGGTAGTAATTGGTAGTAATCATTTGTACTTCTGCTTTTCTGATAACCATACTGCCTATCGCTTAGTATAATGTGTAGATTAAGGTGCTTAACAAGTCGGTCCTTCATTAGTCTTTCTAAGAGTTTGGACAGAGTTGGCAGAAGAGAAATAGGCCTATAGTTTGTGGGGTCGGATTTACTCCCTTTTTTTAGTATTGGCAAAACTTTGGCCATCTTGAATTGATCAGGGAAAGTACCAGTATTAAAACACTCATTAAAGAAATACGCCAATGGACCAGCAAGTATGTCTATATTGTCTTTAAAGACAGATATAGGGATCTCGTCGTATCCACAAGATGTTTTAGCTTTGAGTTTTTTAACATGTTCTTTATCTCAGTCTCATTAACCGGATCAAAAGCAATATCATTTTCAATCCTAGTGACGTGACCCCTTAGCAGAGATAGTGCCTCTTTTGAGGTATCTTCAGTGCTGCCACTTTGTGTGAATTTATATAGAAAGGTGGCACATACCTCTTCAGGGTTGTCAAGCAGAGATTGTGTTCCATTTTCTGTGTTCACTTTCAAATATATATTATCAGTGGATTGCGGAGCAGCTTTGCATCGATGCCTGTGCACAATCTTCCATATTTCTTTAGAGGAATCCTTAGCCTTTTCAATTTGTGCCTGTACAGCTATTTTCTTGGCATTCCTGATGACTCTCTTAAAAACGGTGACATATTTTTTCCTATAGCTCACTATCGAGTCAGTCATATGAGTTTTGTGGGTCACTAGAACACGCTTCATGGTGCTTGAAACTCTTATCCCTTTCGTAATCCATTTTATCTTAGACCTGTTATTTAGTGACGTTGTTATTTTCTTTTTCCTGAAACTTTTTTTGAATAATCTGTTAAACTTCTGAATGAAAGTATTCAGTCCTACGTCATCCCAGTTTTCACCTATAAGTAACTGACGAAATTTTGATTTTCCGACGTTGTTCAGTTTCCTTACCATTTTACAGATATTTTTTTTATTATCATTTTTGTTAATTTCTGGAACAGAAAATGTGCTGAATATACCGGCATGACCATCCGCCAACCCATTGTGGTCAATCTTAATAGGATCTACAAATTAATCAGAAAGATTTGTTAGAAAATTGTCTAAGCACGACTCAGAGTAGTTACGCACGAAGGTGGCAGTAAAAATAAGAGGCTCAAAACCATATTCTGAAAGCAACGATAAGAATTGTGCCTTTTTTTTGTCTTCTGTCAATAAATCAACGTTAAAATCCCCGCAAATAATGCATTTTTTGTTAATGAAGTGCTCTAGGAGACGTTCAAGCTGGACAATGAACTGATCAAAATTTGCATCTACAGGATTTCTGTAGCAACATATTATGTTAACATGCGTGACACAGTCTTTAATACCACAAACCTCAAAACTTTCTTCTTCATATAATTCTTTACAGAAGGAAATTTCCTCATGTTTTCTATGAATGTGACTTAGAATTAATGTACCACCACCTTTTTTCCTAGACCTAGTATTAAAAGTAACAAGCTTGTATTCAGCTAAATGAAAAAGGGGGGCCGAGAGTATATTTAAAAAATGTTCACTTATACATACATAGTGCTTTATGTCCGATAGACTATACAAATATAACTCTAGCTCATCCTTTTTGTTCGTGACACCGCATAAGTTTTGGTAAAAAATACACAATGTAGAATGAGATTCCGTTAAGGCCTCACTGGGCAAGGAGGCATTTTTCCTAAAAAAGGAGTCTGGTCCACTATGTATGTATTGATTCGACGATTGAGAATTCGATTTAAACGTTTCAAATATTTCCTCAGGCTGCAATGGGTAGGTTAGGTTATAGCTGTTAAGTACAGAAACATAGTATGCTATGTCTTGAAAAATTATTGACAGACCCTTATTATTTATGTGTCCTGATCTCTTCCAGAACATACTGTAAGAATATTTAAGATTTTTGTTAGAATCCAACAAATATGCATAATTATGCGTTGCTATATCCGAATACAACAATGCATTGAATAGCTCGATTCTTTTATTAAACAAGTAGCAATATTTACTTAACTTAAATGTAGGGGTACTAATTATAACATTAGTGTGCGTTATGTGCATGAGCTTTTGCCTAACTATAGATAAAATCTGAAGATAATTTTTTGTACTATAAAAATCCTCATGTCCAATTAAAATAACGCAAAAATCGTTCAAAGTAAAGTTACTAATTTTACAATCCAGACCCTCTAGTAGCTGCAGTATCCCTCCATGCGTGATGAGGTGATGACACAGGCTGTCTGTTTGGAAAGTGTTTTTAACTGCTCGGAGCACTGGGTTGTTAGTAAAGCCCCAGATCGCATATTTGGCTCTCACCTTCAGTAATTCAACGCCCTCGGAATGTAATGTACCTACTATTAACAGGAGCAAAGCCGCGGGCAAAAGCCCGTGATTGAATAAAAAGTCCTGAATTTTACAAGTGAGCATGGAAGCTGTTAATTGTAGCTGTGCATTTGAAATCTTATTTTTTTAAGGAATAAAAATGCTGGTGCAGTTGGTGTGCTCTTGGATTGCGATTCGGGCTTGGGTGAAAACTGAGAGGTTCTTATCTGAATCGCGTAAGGGCGAGCGACACAGGTATAAAACGCAAATCGCGTTGGCTCTCCGCACTGTACCTAACTTTTTTGTACCAGGCGAGCAGCAGCGTCGGGGCGGCTACCTGCGCCCCCCTGCCCCCGCTCCCGCTGTCGTGCTACCGGCAGCAGCTGCACCTGCGGCGCTGCGACGTGCTGCGCGGCGTGCAGGGCACCAGGGGGCTGCGGCTGCACATGTTCACCGAGGGTATGTAGCAGGCGAGCAGCAGACGCGGCGGTTACCTGCGCCCCCCTTTTTTTTTTTTTTTTAACCCGGAGAAATGCATTGAATTGACAACATTTCATATTTTTAAGACTAACATTTTATTACTTTTCTGAATTCTGCTTAAAAAGATAAGGTAATCTCTGTTTTTATTTATTTTCTGAGATGATTATTTATTTTATTATTAATTAATTTATAAAAACATACTCATTTTAAAATGTGGCAACACCAAAACCAGAACTTAATGGAACGGTTACTTTAGTCGTATTATTATTTAAAAAAAACTTAATAAAACTCGGTATGCATCTGTCATCTGTAAAAGTCAAATAAAAAAAAATATTTTTTTTAGCTCTTTGGTTTAGACAATAACCCTATTCAGCCCGTATTGTCTTAGATTGCAGTTATTTGATGTATTTTCTTATATTTCTTTAAATACAGAAGAATAAATTCAAAGATTTTTTTTTAAGGTACACGACATAAAGCCCTGTCGATCTCTATATTCATTTCCACCTGTTATAAATATGAAATGTTGTCAATTGCATACCACTACGTAACATGAGACCCTCGGGGGTAGAGTCAAATATTACGCATTGGTGATGTGGGGCTCTCTAGTCCGCGAGGGACTAGCCTACCCACTAAAACTCTGGGATGCTGCCAACCCGTGCCGTAGTGGTGATGTCATGCCCCCGCTCCCGCTGTCTCCTCATCTCATTCTCCTGCTCATTTACACCTTCGAAAACTCTATGGTATACATGAAATATACCATTTTAAACTTTTTGAGCCTGTTCACTCTTGAAACGCTTACTTCATTGATGGAAAACTGTATCACAAGCACCAAGCAATATACCAAAAAACATAACGGTCACGTTGTGTGAAACACCCTCTGTCCAGTTGGATCCACCATAGGCGTTTAATAGCATGATAAAGTTCTCTGTGATCCACCATTGGTGTGTGTGGATCCTGTGCTACTTGCATCTCTTAATATGCTCCACCAGTGGATCAAACAGAATTCAGGGAGTTTGGTTTGAGATGGTGGATCCTACTGGACAGAGGGGAGGCACAGCTTTCCATTATAGCACTAGAAAACATCTTGGCGTCCAAATTTTCATTTAAAGAATTTACAAACTTGCACCTACTCGTCTCTCTCTCTTGTCGCTCCCTCATGACTGAGGATCGTGGTCATCACTGGATGGCTTACACTTGGTGTGAATGATTTGTCTCCATCGAGTCCTGTCCATTGCGTCCCTTACAACCGAGCAAAACTTGGAGGAGGACGTGTCCTTCACTTGATCGGTCCATCTGGTTGGGGATCGTCCACGAGCTCGTTTACCCTCTGTGTTCCCAACTACGATCAGCTTTTCTAGACTGTCATCTCTTCGCACTATATGGCCGAAATACGATAGCACCTACTCGTAGGCTACGTTAATCATTTATAACGTTATCGCTTCCAGGCACGTCCCGCGCCCTAGAGCCGGTCCAGCTGCCGCTGTGCCGCGTGGTCCGCTTCGGCGACTCGTGCCAGTTTGTGGCGCGGGCGCTGGGCGCGCCGGCGCGGCTCTACTACAAGCACGACGACAAGATGCGCATCCACCGCCCGCCGGCGCGCAGGCCGCGCCACGCACCTCCCGCCACGGATTACTTCTTCAACTACTTCACCTTGGGACTGGTAAGTTAGAAAATTTAAAAAAAAAAGAAAAAAAAGCCGGCTAAGTGAGAGTTAGACTCGCGCCAGGCCATGGCGCGCGCGCTGGGAGCGCAGGCCCCGCTACGAATTACTACTATACTTGGGACTGGTAAGTTACATACCAAAAAAAAACCGGCTATGTGCAAAGTGCGAGTCGGACTCGCACCAGGCCGCCGCGCGGGCCCCGGATGCGCCGGCGCGGCTCTACTACAAAAAGAAAATTTTAAGATATCTTGGAAGCAATATTATTAATATCGTGAGACATCTTTAATAATTATAAAAACGAAACGGTTTAACCTCATGCAAAAATTGACAGGAACGTCCCGACATGCTCCATAATCTCCATATGAGTTCGAAACATGTCGGGCCGTTCCTGACAATTTTAAACCGTTTTTATAATTATTATCTTGGGAGTGTTGGGAGTTTGACGACGCGGTTGGCGCCATTTGTAGTGCACCTGCCTACTAAGCCGGCGGTCCTGGGTTCTGGGCCTGGAATGATGAACTCGAATATTTGACCCTGGGTCGTGGATGTTATTTATATATGTAATTATATATTATGTATATCGCCGTGTAGTACCCATAAAGATTTGCTTAGTTAGGTCATAGTCGTCGTTAGTCTAGGTCGATTTGTGTAAGATTAAGATTGTCCCTTAATATTTATTTTCATTAATTTATTTGCTACGTTTTGAGTGTACAAAATATCGAAACAGCCGAATAAGCAATATATTACGTTCCAGGACATCCTCTTCGACGCGAGCACGCACCAGGTGAAGAAGTTCGTGTTGCACACCAACTACCCCGGGCACTACAATTTCAACATGTACCATCGTTGCGAATTCGAGCTCTCCGTGCAGCCAGACAAGTTAGTATATTTACGTCACCTTAGGGTGCCGTAGGTGTGGAAATCTCACTTCCTGACCAAGGCAAAACGTAAAACTTTAGACAAACCACGGGTGGTCATTCTTAAAGCTCCAGATCGCATATTTATGGCCCACACCAGCGATCTGGGACATTCACGAATTCACCGCCCTAGGTATGTATACCAAGGGCTAATAATATTTTGTACTAATTCATGTTTACTTATGAAAATAAGTTTGATTCACATTTGCAAAATTTTATAGTAGAGGCAGTTAGTCATTCCTCGGCCAAAGGATTAGCTTGGCTATTCAACGGGGGAATGTAGCCGGCATCATGGGTACCCTGCCGCAGGGCCATGATCTGGGGGACATCGGTTTTGTTAGTTAATTTTATTTAGGTTAAGTTGCTTTACTGTTAATTTTTACTTGTGTTTCGTTTACTAATAAATATATATATTTCCTATTAGAGTTGTGTAATCAATAAGAGGCCTTATTCCTTTTAAAAATTTTTTTTTTCATATAATGACAAATATATTGATAATTACAACCAACTTTTTGAAGTAAAGTAAGTACTTTATCCCTAGTTCTAGGTAGTAACATAGCTATTTCATGCTTTTATTGCGTGCAGTCGAAAATAAGTTGAAAAAACAAATTCCGCGTGAATTTTGTCAATTTCGCGTAGTTTTTGAAACAAAAATTATCAATGAAAAATTCAAGCAGTAGGTTTCAAATATATACCAATAAATTGCAATAGCCCTGTTCTAGGTAGTAACATCAATAATATGTTAAGAAACATGTTTGATCATAGAGAAAAATATCAAAAGCAATCAGCATTTTAAAAGGAATAAGGCCTCTTAATGACTGTATGGCTTAGGTAAAAATGGAACAAAAAATCGGAACTGTTTAAGTTCATTATATTGAAGAACTGGAAAAATTTGTGGCCATAGACTAAAATAAATTAAAAAAAACATGCGGCTTATGACACCGCAATATGGTCACTACATACTCGTAGTATAAAACAAAGTCGTTTCGTGCTGTCTGTCTGTCCCTATGTATGCTTAGAGCTTTAAAACTACGCAACGGATTTTGATGCGGCTTTTTTTAGTAGATCGAGTGATTCTGAAGGAAGGTGTATATGTATAATACATGCATAATTTATCAGCATTGCACCCGTGCGAAGCCGCGGCGGGTCGCTAGTACAATATAAAATTCAAAGTCCTTTACTTAACCACCACTAAGCTCTACCCTCGCTACTCGGTGGAGGTGCGGAGTAGTGGTGGTTAAAAGCTCTACCCTCGCTACACTTGGTGGTTCACTCCGGGCAGGTGCGGCCGGCTAGCCCCGCCCCCTGCCGCTTACTGACCTTCGGATGCAGCCATACTAGGCTTCCGGCTTCCCAAAGTATTGAAAAAAAAAAAAAAAAAAAAAAAAAAAAAACACTTGGTGGTTAAACAAAGGCCCCCGCTACAGTAGCTACCGTAACTCGTCAGATGCGAGCCCAACTCCCTGGTGGACAGCGTGGGCGCCGTGTCCATCACCGCGTACAGCAAGTGGGAGAGCGTGTCGCGCGCGCTGCGCGTGTGCGAGCGGCCCGTCGTGCTCAACCGCGCCTCCTCCACCAACACCACCAACCCCTTCGGCTCCACCTTCTGCTACGGCTACCAGGACATCATCTTCGAGGTCAGACTTACCAGACAGCTTCTGAACACCTTTTGTCTTTAACATGAGCCGAGTGCTAGGACTCCATAAACAGGAGATCAGCGGGCCTATGAAGCTTGCGTTTATCACGTGATAAATAAGTGACAAAGCATCTGTCACACACTCGCATTTTTTCAAAACGTGACGGATTCTTTGTCACATATTTATCGGTGATAAGCAACCATCATAGGCCCTCTGATCGGGTCCCCCTCGAAATCCCTGACAACATATACGACCCTAAAATCTTTGTCCTAAACACTTTTGACCTAGCGTTAATTTTACATAATGCTCTTGTCCTAAAGGCTCTTTTAGCCTGAAAGTCAAAATCCATTATATAAAATTACCTAATGCTCTTATGCCCTAATATTGGAAGACCTAATGTTTTTTGACATACAACGTATAAGTCCTAAATATGAAATACGTGATTTATGGTACGACAACGTGCGAAGCGAGTAGGAGTGTTAGGAAGACATGCGATCCCACAGCCCGCGAGCCGAGCGTACCGCGTTAGCGGCCGGTGAAGCGCTGGAACTGAGTTTGTTATCCCTCGCGTTTAAAGAATACGTCCTACGTCCATCTTAGTGCATAAAATATTGATGCAATGGTGTGAGGACATTTGATTCTAATGTGATATTAAATTAGGATATGTAATCGTTAGGACGAATCAGTATTAGTATATAAAATATTAGGGCAAATAAGTATTAGGACATAGGGCAAATAACGTTAGACCAAACAATAATTAGGATAAAATTAGCAAAAACAAAAATAGGACCAAATAGTTTTAGGGATTCCATTATAGATCCCCGCTGATCATATAGGGCCTATATTATAAGCGGTGTTTTCAGATGCTCATTGCAATGTGTAATGCAAAAGCCACGAGTCTGAAGCTTCATTCGTTCTGTTTCGCTTCAGGTGATGTCCAACAACTACATCGCGTCTATAACGCTGTACCAGCCGGAATGCGGCCGGCCGGGCTTCGCCGTCAACTCGATCGCGTGACACAATCAGGTAACATATCCAATACTTTTGCCTCTTTAGCCGGCGGTCCTGGGTTCGAATCCCGGCCAGGGCAAATATTTGTGTGATGGACTCGAATATCTAATATAATAATATAATGTTATCTGACGCATTGATTATTTTAAAATAAATGTATTCTTTAGAAATTGCTACACCCTATCAGGGTAACCATGTACACTAACATCTTTTAACACCTTGTAATTATAACCATGGTATTGCAATAAATAAATGAATAAATAAATCTGTGCCTGGGTCATGGATATTATCTATATATGTATTTGGGTCAATCAACCATTTTCTGCCACTCGTTGCCATGGTGATGTCCCCTGGGTCACTTTATAAAACTACGATATTCCGTGGTTATATTTAGCAAAAGTTTTGTAATTTAAGCGGTTATAAGCCCATTCTTATGTAGACTATCTCCTGACAATACCTGTAACATAAATTATCAACACTTAATCACTATTGTCCCCTGGATCACGGGACAGAATAACAGCAAGAAAAAGTTGATCCACCCATTTGTATATTATGTATATCGTCGTCTAGTACCCATAGTACAATCATTGCTTAGTTTGGGACTAGGTCGATTTGTGTAAGATTGTCCCTTAATTTTTTTATTTAATACAAAAAACGCTAGACCTAAAATAGATAGCACCACTATCGCCCTCTATAAATTACATTTATTTGTAAAGTTCCAGGTCACAAGTCACTGTAAAGGAACAAGGGATAACATAGGTGTTAATAATGATTATAATGAAAACTTAGGCATCGTAGCCTAGCAATATGAAATGTTAGAAGCGCGTTAATTTACGAATACGGTATTTAACTCAAGTAAAAATAAATTGTATCATTGAAGTAGTTTTTGGCATTTCATAAAGAGCTGTCATCTAATACAGTATTGATTTATCCATTAAAGCCACATTTTTTTTCAGGTTTCCCCCAGCAAAGGCTTGCACACGTCCTGAACTTATTTCAGTTGCCAGCCTCCACAAAATCCTCCACTAGCCTGGCAACCCCTAGACAGTACTCAATGTTGCCAGGCATGCGAAGCGATCACAACATATCCCCAACATAAATCACCTAAGAGGATACAGTATTGAAAAAAAATGTGATAAAAACTGTGAAAAAAAAACTAAAAAAAGTTAAGTGAGTGACAGATCTCAGATGGTGTGCATAAGTCTTATTTAATTACTAAGATGTGGACAGAAATACAAAAAAAAAACACGTTTTTAATTTCTTGACATAGACATAGAAGGACAGATTATAAATAAATAGTCAAATTTTTAACGAAATTGGAAAATCAAGAGTTAGCATTAGGCAGTTGTAAATATTTTTGAAAATAATGATAAAATTAAGGAATCATAAATCAATGTATTTTTTCTAAAAAATGATGATTTTGAAAGGCGTTTGCGTGTGATGGATATAACAAAAAAAATGTGTAAAAAATTATTTTTTCTTATGACAGCACCACAATATGCCATGAATGTTTTTTGTAATTTGTATGATTTTAATTATTAATAAATGTGTAAGGTTTAAGTAATGTGCCTCACTATGACGTTATTTATTTATGTGTTTGTATTTTGATTTTATTTATTACGTTAACTTGCTTTTCGATTGTTCAATAGTCTACATGAATTGAAGAGTTAAGCTTAAATTTAAAACCTCAGTAGTCTAGATTTTTAAATAAAGAAAAAAAAAACTTTCCTCTATGGACCATGCCTTTATGTTTTCATGGATGTGGAGTTTATTTCAAAATTCAGAGATTCCGGTACGATAAAATTTGATTTCCAAATACTTAAACCAATATGAAAAAACTACATTTTTTATTGAAAAAGAATAACTTGTAAGGATCATCAAATTATCTAGGACTTTAATATGTAAATATTTTTCTGACATGAATTGATAATGTCAGATAAAAGTTTACATGCGCAAAAGTTTTAAGTAATACAGAATTGTTTCAGTTAACTTTTTTCTATTACTCTTGTCTGTTTAAAAACGTTCAGCGTATTCTTACAACTCTTAACCCACGCCAGCTCTTTCTTACATGAGTTGTTAGAAAGAGATGGCTTGCTATAATGGTCACTATAGAATGCTAATTCCGATTTATTGTTTTCCTGTTATCTTATTTCCAAATGCCCAGTTTTTAGTGCAATAATAAATTAAGAAGTCAATTCTGGAACCTCCTTTTCAAAATACGCTGAACTTTATTGTATGTATACAAATGTAAAAATCACATAAACCAAGTAAAAATATGTGACTACGATCTGTACAGTTTTAAACACACTTGCTTTGATGCTTCGAGTTTCTTTATGGGTCGTACGAATGTGTGTGTGTGAGTGAGTGCATTAACGCCACGTAGCGGTCACAAATGTGTGAAGTTTTTGTCATTACGCTCATAAGCTTGGTGAAGATTTTCTTTTTTTTTAACTTGATAATTTTTATCCTATAGTCTGCTTATTTTCCGACTTTATTTACAAACATTTCTAGCGCCAGGTGTGACTTGAAAAATGTTTATAATGATTTTGCTCGGCTTCAGTGGACAGGTGGATACAAGAAATAAAAAACAAAACTTTCACTATAGCTGTCATATATTATTATGGAGTGTAAAAAGGAAGGAGCAGCATCTTTGATAGGAGAATATTTGAAAAAGTGTACAGCGGTCAGTAAATAATTGCGTCCGCAATAGCGCTAGTGTAGTAAGAAAGTATCAACACATTTCAGTTTTTAGAGGGAGTAAATTGTGTCGAATTTGGATTTATTTATATTTTAGGTGACCAGAGTAATTCCTACATAGTTCTTTTCGGGTTAAATAATTCTTATTTATCTCAATAGAAATTTACATTTCACTTCATGAGACTTAGTACAGAACATTTAAGTATATACAGAAAAAAACGCATAATTAAGTTTTTATTAAAAATATATAAACAAGCCGTGGCTAAGTAACGTAACTACTTTCAGCCACCAATTTAACACCTTTCAGCGGACACTTGGATATAATTATGAGGATGCCGCTCCTTCCTTATAACTTAAGACTGTATGAATCTGTTATGGCATTCAAAATTTTCGTTCAAGCTATCAGATAGTGCCAATCGAATCTGGGTTCTATTGTTAGAGAGCTAGACTTCCAATGAGCTTACGCCGCAAGATGCAGGTTGTGAAATTAACGTAATAAGATTATACCTGTTACTGCTTTTTATGTACACGTTATTTTCTGTTTGGAATGTCAAGTTCAGCATCTTAGAACTACCATTGAAGAGCACTCCTAATGCATATAAAAGGTTACTTGTTATTTTGTATTTAAAAAATAAAGGTTGCGTTCCACCGGTCTGCTTCATAAGTTTCATATGTCGCTTAGATGTCTGCTTAATACATCAGCGCCATGTGGATAGGCTAATAGATGGCGGTTCCATGGCGGTTCCTTGTTAATTTGACTTTAATACGAACATAATAGCTATGTTACAAATGTTGCAATTCTATAGGAACCACGAAACATACATTAAAAAATAAAATATAAAACACCTCTAATCTAACTTTTGGACATTTTACTATTTTTAATTGGACAAAAACTAAAATGAAGACGTGTCTTGACTACTGATTTTTATGACGTCACAAGCCAATATCTTCAAAGAAACTTCATACTAACAAATCGTTTTGGACTGATAAAGAGTAGCCATAGAGTAGCTGCTTTGAGCTGTCAGCAAATACCGTATGATGTCAAATGATTTATAACAAATTAAATTATGAATAACGAGGGAACTGATATCAAACAGTGAATAATGCATATGATTCAAACGAAGTAGTAACGCCAAAACTATGACCAAAATGATATCAGGTGGTCAAAGGTATACCTTACGTCATGAGTTCTTTAATACAATTATTATTTACCTTCAACCCCGTGCTAGGAGAGAACCGTTACAATTTCATCTCAAAAGGAGGTTTTATAGTCGTATCAGCTGTTGAAAATCAAATTTTATATACATTTTGTAAAGATTCGATTAAAATTACTGTAATGACAGAGGTCCACGCACAATCGTTTGTAAAAACTATAAGTACTTTGAACAAATCAAGGACGATTCCGCACTGAGATGTCCCCTGATCAAAACCTCGACCTCGTACCTATAGAGCATGTAGATTGCTTCTGAGATAAGAGCTTTGTTTTAAGTACAGCTTTGTTACTTAGTGGTTTTGGATGTCAACAGATCATATGAGATTTTGAAGACTTTACCCTAGCTACACTATTCATTTTCACCCAACCTTGGCCAACTTCCCGTCTAGTGTGGTACCGCAATTAGACTAGCAACAGGTATTTAATTTATCCATAGTAACACACGCTCGTGAGTATTTAGTGCGGCAAACTTGATACCAATATAGGATTGGCAAAAGCCTTGAGCTACCATTATTGGCTTAATAATAAAACCAACATAGGGGTGAAATTATAGCGGTTCATTCCCTGCGCAGCGGGAAATATAAATAAATTAGGGTTTAATGTTTTTAGAATGTTTTTTTGTCTGTCTTTTGTAATGCACACATTTAATGTTTTTTGTCTGTATTTTCTAATGCACAAGTCACATGGTGTGTGTGTCGTGAGAATTAGTGGCTGTGGTGTCATACAACAAAAAAATATGAAAAAAATTGACAAATAATACGATAAAAAAAGTATTATGTTTAAGGGACGCTGGGTGCGTGAATATTGTTATTTTACTTGGCATTGCTGTTGGCTATCTCGAATAGTAATTAAGTATTTGTATTGAAAAACTGTAATTATTTTATTTAATATGAGCGTGCACTACACGATGCGACGCGGTGCGGCATAAGAGTTTTGTATATGAAATCGAGTGCCGCGTCACACAGTTCCGCCGCAGCGCAGTGCGCTATATAACCTGCAATTTCATGAAAATAATAAATACTCCTATCCAGCGCGCTCACCTTTAGTCCATTTGAATGAAACGAATATCTTCTGCTACTGTTAGAATATTCGCATCAATCACATAACAATTGGCATTTGTAATGATCGTCTAATTTATCCCTACATTGGCGTTTACAACGTATTGATAGACAGAACCTGAATCGATCGTCATATAGTGCCGTCCCTCTCGATCTCCAGTCAAACTATATTTGGGGGAGTGGTATGGTACTATACGACGGTTGATTTCGAATTTCTTCTGCCTTGTAGAAATAATAATGTCCACGCACCAAATTGAGTTATTTTTATATAATAATAATGGTAAGCTTTGTTTAGCTGTGGTTGTATTGTCGCAGCGTCTAATTCATAACGTTGTTAGTATGTGTGTCAGCCTCTGTGAGACAATCTAGTTAGCACAGACAATATGGTACACAAGTTTGACTACATACAAGTGTGTCCATGTAGTGCATAAATTGCCTTGGAAAATTTATAAGGCTCTTCGGAGTTTGTCGAATTTCCGAGTTTTCGCTTGCAATGTATGCATTATGTCTTTATTGATAGGTGACAGGTTTTCGAGTATAATATCCTCAGAAGTCGAAAAGTGTTAACTTGTTAGTAGTTAGACTTCTGTATCTTATGTCTTTTCTATACATAAACACTTATGATGACGAAGTTTTAGTTAATCATGCCTATGATGATTGCGTTTATCACGTGCTAAATAAATGACAAAGCATCCGTCACCTACACTCGCATTTTGTCAAAACGTGACGGATGCTTTGTCACTTATTTATCACGTGATAAAAGCAACCATCATGCCCACAGATCTATGAAATTATTTTTGAGTTACCTGAAAGCCAGTAAATTATTTATAAGTATTTACTGTATTTTGGTACCGTTTATTAAGAATAAGTTTATTATTTACTTATAAATCATTAGAAAAAAAAACTATTTTTCTGTTATAATTATATGACTCAATTTATTTTTATTATATCCAAACATGAACCATGAAATATGAGTTCAAACTTATGACTAATAAAATTATGAACTATGATTATGTTAAAAACTCTAGCTCTTTCTGAAAAGGCTGACATATACATACGTATAACTATAGCTTGTATATTATACGTGTAGTAGCGTTATATTATACAATTGGCAATTAACGTGATAAAACAGCAGTTGGCGCTTACGCTCTTCTTGACATTATTTCTTTGGAAATTACGGGATAAACGATGTAAGCGCCTATCGCTGTTATGTGCCTAAATCAGGATAAAGAAGATCCTTCATCTTATGACATAATGAGGAGAAACTAATGTATCCCGATGATCGCGGTGCGTTTTTACCTTTCCGGTACGTTACCAAATATTCATACACGCGATGCTAAATTCTTTAAATTTAAATGAAAATAGATCAATTCAAAATTCAAGATAACGCGTTTGGCGCAGGGGTAGTGCCGCTACAGAGCCGGCGGTCCTGAATGAACGCGAATATTTGTACCGTTCTGGGTGTTCTATGTATTTATTTATAGAATAGAAGTATGTTATCGTCGTGTAGTACCCATAACACAAGCCTACTTTGGTACTAGGACGATTTGTGCGACGTTCCGATATACCTACATGAATCTATAATCGTCTGTCAACAACCAAAATTCACTAAGTAACAAATACCAACTTAAAACAAAGCTCGCGTTTCCAAGAGTACTGACAGACAGTTTAGTGAGTTTTGGTTGTCACCAGGAGATATATTTTCTCCATAGTCCTCGAAAAATGTATGCATTTTTATCGTATATTTGGTAACGCAGGGGAGAGTTAAAACGCCCCGCGACCATACCCATGAATGGATTTTATTTATACTCATTTGCCAATTTCCCGTTCTTTGCCAGTTTTAGGGATACATAACAACTTTTATGATTAGTGGATATATGACCCTTTCTCAAATGGTCTATATGATATTTTTTAAGTAGTAACAATTATGAAGAGGCATAAAGCATTAAACACGTTTTATTTGTGAAACAATGAATAAAGTCGTAAAACAAATGTTATATTTTCATTTCTGATGCAACAAAAACGAAGTGATTCATTTTGAATGCAATTATGTCTTTAAAAATTTGTTCTATTTGATATTACAATATATTTTTTCTCATTTTATACCAGCCTTCACTAGCCATCTGCTTGTTTGTGAAGTCTCTGGTTACTATAATCTTAATCATTGATTGTCATGTCATAATATTGTGTTTTCCAACTTAGCTGTTGAAATATAACGCATATAGTTAGAAATTAAACGAACTTACCTGAAGTGAAGTTCTATTTTAATTGTATGAGCTGCACAGTCGCGAAATGACGCGCTCTATAACGCCACTGTCATGTCATTTAGTTTAGAGTAGATGTTAACTTTGGTAGCTGACAGCAACTTCACCATCCCAGCGTGACGCTTGAGGAACTGGAAAAAACTTTGAACTGGGTATAGGGCGGGGGGGATTATCATTTCGCGACTGTGCAGCTCATACAATTAAAATAGAACTTCACTTCAGGTAAGTTCGTTTAATTTCTAATTGTATTTCGCTGCACAGTCGCTTCAATGATAATTAACTCAGTAGATGTTCAGAGTCAAATCAAAGTTTATTTCCAACTTAACTTTCAGCATGTAATCTTTAGACAATGTTACTTATACCAATATTCAATAATTATCTTATTTATTGTATATTAGAGCTCTTGCGAACTCTTCAGGCGGCACTAGAGGCCTGTTATAAAATTGAGCAAACATTTTTGAAGTTGCACTCCAACTTGCTGCCTTCCTTATGACATCAATATTCACCCCGAGCTGATTCGCGGCAGAGACCGAGGCGTGACGAGTCGAGTGGGCAGTAAATATGGATGTGTCAACCCCGCTCCTCTTCAATGTTACCTTAATCCATCTGCCAAGAGTTTGAGAAGATATCTCCTTATGAGGTCTTTTAAAAGCAATAAATAGTTGATCAGAATTATCTTCCCGTATATCCTTTGTCTTATTTATGTATGACAGCAGGGCTTTCCCTGGACAAATTTCAGGTTTATCAGCAAAAAACGGCAGCGCGAGTAGCGGCTGGTCTGAACCCTGCCTAGATGTTTTAATCAAGTCCGGAATTTTAATCAAAACCTTATCAGGATATTGGTGAATATTTGATAATTTAATAACAGACAGTGTTTGTACTCTGTGGGCAGTAGTAATAGCTAGTAAGGTAACTAATTTCTTACTTAGATCTTCTAAGGAGAGCCTACTATTTGGAGACAAGGATGACAAGTAGTTTAGTACTAATTGTGGGTCCCAAGTCGCATTATATTTAGGTTGAGGTGGATTTAGTCTAAAAACACCCTTCATGAACCGTTTAATTCGGTCATCAGCCGAAATCCTCTTCCCTAGCAAAAGAGAAAGAGCAGATTTGCAACAGTTGACACTTCCATATCCAGCTCCCTCTTTACAAACATTAGTTAAAAAAATTAATACTTGAGGGACCGATGCCTCTAAATAATTGATGTTCTGATATAAACAGAAGTAATACCAGCGTTTCAGGTACGTGTCATACTGCTTGGCGGTATTGCGCGAGAGCGATGCCAGCGATTAAACGATGACCTATGAGAGATGAGGAATAGTTCCCGATTCGCCGGATTTTTGTTTCGTCGGATTCTTTTTTCGCCGGATTCTTGTTTCGTCGAATTCTTGTTTCGTCGGAAATATTTATATACAATAAAATCGGTTTGGTAAAGAAATAATTGATTCTTTGATAGTAATCAACTTAGCCCGCGGGTCGTAATGATTAGACTAGATTATTTATTTCACGATTATTACAAATTTGCTTGATGTCAAAATTATACGAATTAATATCATGATCGTCAAAAATGAGGCAAAATTAATGATAAGAGAAAATATTGAAAATATCCACAAATTAAAACACACACTTTATTACCAAAATTACGCACTCACTATTCACACGAACTGTACTTAAAGCGCACTAATCACTTAAGTCTTTCTCTCCGATTATCCTTTTACTCGCACTGTATCGCAGTTAAAATGTTAATGTAAATGCAGCTACATTGCCCTGATGTAACAAAGTTACATCGAATCGACATATCAAAATACGAACAAGAAAGGGCCATAGTCAATGACTACATCGAACAAAAAACGACTGTCATTGAATGTTAAATAGGTTATGCCAATTGTCATAATTAGGTATGTATATTGATCAAATATTTTTTTTTCTAACGAATTTAGGTATGTCTACCTTTTATTTGATATATTATGCAGCGTGACCACTTTAGAATCGTCATTTCTACTAAAAACGTAATCAAAAACTACTAAAATCTACCGAAGTTCAAATTTATTCTGTTATAAAATCTACCATTGAAAAATATTCGATTTTAAACAAGGTTCTGAATATAAAATCAGATCAATTGCGAGTACACTACAGGTGCTAAGGATTTTTTATGCAAATAATAAATAAAAAACGTAAAACGGTCATAATTTTATTCTTTATATAAGTACTTAAGAATCATCAACATCGTCGCTTGACGTCATCACTATCGATTTTTTTAATATTTCGGTATAATTGTTTTTCGTTTTGAAATTTTTTCACATTTTCGCGATTCTAGTTTCCGAATCCCCGATTCTAGTCACTAGAATCGGCGAATCACCTCTTAAGTATGGGGACAGCCTGTTTTTGAATAAAAATGTGGTTACAACCATAAACTACTAAATACTACTGACTCATTTTTTCATACCAAGACCGTATCCATTATGCTTGAAATCTACCAAAAAAGTAGAAAACTACTGAAAGTGGTCACGCTGATATTATGAGTAAAGTCGCGATATTTTCATAGTTTTGCTCAACTGAAGAAGTCCGGCAAAACAAGAAACCGGCGAAAAAAGAATACGACGAAACAAGAATCCGGCGAATCGGGAACTATTCGCGATGAGCTCTAATCTTGGGATATTCCGATCATCCTGATCTTTAATCGGTACCAGCCTTGATTTTCCTATAACAAAGCTTCTCTGATTACCCTGCACTATGTAGACAACCGCTGCATATGCTTTAGTTGAAGAGTCTGTAAAGCAATGGATGGAATAGCTCTTCTGTCGAAGGTTCTCTACACTAGGGCCTAAAATAGGGCCTTTGCTATACTCCGACCTAAAACTGAAATATCACCACATTTTTACATTTTCGAAAATATCCCAATTTGTGATCGGGAAATTAGGAATGTTCCTCATTCTAATAAAAGAACTTAGGCGACCAGTAATTAATCTGTCACAGCACAGAAAGTTATACCACTGTTCTTTTTTTATATTGTAGTGTCAGACCAAAACATGTTTTTCGGTCGAAACTATACCTAAAGTTTCGGCCGAAAGCGAAACCGAACCTTTTATAAACGTGATCAGTAAGGGTAAGGGGAAAATGTCTTGTCCCATGATGGTTTATTAACGTTTTCTGCAGTTGTTCATGATATATATTTCTTATCATAATTTTTTAAAAAAGTCCATATTTTATTTTATCACGAATACAAACAAAATTCGTGTTTTTAACATTGAATTATTTTATAGGAATATATGACTTGAGGGAGGCTTCAGCTCATACAATTGATGATGACGACGACGATTAATTAGTTTTGTGAATGCGTTTATGTGTTTGGTTGTTACTTCTTCACGGTCAAACGGTTGGAACAATTTTGATAAATTTTGGTATGAAGATAGCTGACACCCTGGATTAACACATAGGCTATTTATCCCGAAACATTTAGTGTTCCCGTGGAATGAGCCGCTAACGACAGGCAGGAATAAAAAAAAAATAAGTTTTTGTTACCCTTTGTACATTTTAGGGTTCGTTCCGTAGCTCAGTCTGCAAAAACGGCACTCTTTTAGATGACCCAAGGAAATCAAACTTACCTCCGGTATTGACCTTTTTCTTTGCCTTGATAGTGAAAAAACAGGACATGATGAAAACAACAAAAAGTACTGCCTTTTTCGCCATGGTCAGATCTGAATTGTTAATTACGCACCATAAAATCTGATTCATGATTTAAAATTTCAGTACGTATTGAGGCCATTAATATTACAATCTGAAACGAAATTATCTTTGTGGTATTTCATTTCGTAAATTGGTTTTATTAAATTTATTAAATTTAGGTAGTAGTTTTTAATCTGACGAAAAAATCAGTAATATTTTCTTCGGTTTCCGCGACTGTCACACTCGCATATTTAAATAACATTGATCAAGTCAACCTTTGACAAAGTTAACTGGAAAGTTACCGAAACGACAGCGAGGCCTATACTCGTCGATAGATCGTTAAGAATACCATGACATACATAAAGTGAAATAATATCAAATAAAGTTAGCTCAATAATAATATATAAATAAAAAAATATGTAATGAAATGTAAACTCAAATTTTATAATTTATTTCTCATTTAAATGTAGGTACTTAAGTATAAAAATTGTATGTTTCCTCACATAACATAATACTTAAACGCCGCCTTAAGGTCTTCGCACATTATAACAACTCAACGGCGACTCGGCGGCGAAATTAAACCTAGTGAATATGACATACGGCTTAAATTTCAATATTTAGCATAGAATCGAGTCGCCGTTGAGTTGTTATAATGTGCGAAGACCTTTAGACCACAGACCGACGCGCTCAGCAACACCATGTCGTCCGCGTAGCTGAGGTAGTTTACACCAAATAAAGAAAGCAAAACAATATTATTGTTTTGATTATTCAAGTTTCCCGCGTATATTGAACTGTCACTTTCTGACTGATGACACCTATTTCCGGTTCCGGTTTTGAGTTTCCACTGGGCTGACGTTGAGGCGCTGTGGTTCAGCGTGTTGGAGATGCTCGATGCTCAAACCGTCATGGCCTGGAGACTTGCCTTTCGAGATTGACTTTATAGTAACTGCAACGTCCTTAGCTAAAAATCTTGTCTCCACTACCTCGTTCTCGTTTTGCGCATCAAGCATCATCTGACTCGTCGGGCCCAACGGCGACTGTACCCGAAATTGGTCTTTAAAAATGCCAGTTATGCCTTTAGGGTCACTGATACCATTGACGCTCGCCGGAAGGCCAGGCCGAGAGTTCCCCTTCTTCGTACTACGCCAGAAACCCTGGAAATCACCCTTAGAGTGTTGTTCAGCGAGAGCATCCGTTTTTAGCTGTTCTTCATGGTTTTGACGCGACTTAAATACCCTACGACAATCACACATCACATCATAAATTATCCCAGACTTAGGCCTCCCGCACAATATCCACTCCCTATAAACTTCGACCTGGCCATCCGATGAGCATCCAGCACATGTTCATTCCAGCCCATAACACGCGGCCCCCTACCTCTTCCACCTAAATTTTTGTTACACTCCGATGCTTCGCATAATGCGGGAACAATACTATTATACCTACACTAGCTGTTGCCCGCGACTTCGTCCGCGTGGAATCTTATCTTGAACAGTTTACATCTTTATTATATTATTTTCAGATCTAAACAATGTTGAAATTACTTTTCTTTTTTTGCAAGTTGATGATTTTGATGTTGGTTACTGTAATTTAACAAAAAATAAATAATAATAAATATCGAAGTGCTGCTCTCATACAATAAACGTGTTTTTTTTGCCATTTTATACGTAATGGTACCGAACTTCGTACGCGAGTTCCACTCGCTCTTGGCCTCTTTTTAGTTTTATTTCGGCTAAATTGCTCTAATTACGCGGAATCATTATGAACTCAGGTTTCAAGTCCCGCACTCAAAATAAATATTTGATCTTCAAACAAATTTTCAACCCCTTTTTCACCACCTTCTGGGCTGAATTTTCAAAAACGAATTCACTTTTCTTGTATTCTGATAATATGCCCTTATACAAAGTTTCAAGTCAGGCGCTCAAAAAAAGGTTTGATCTCCATTCCATTCCAAACATTCAACCCCTTTTTAGGGTTCCGTACCCAAAGGGTAAAAACGGGACCCTATTACTGAGACTTCGCTGTCCGTCCGTCCGTCCGTCCATCTGTCACCAGGCTGTATCTCAAGAACGGTGATAGCTAGACAGTTGAAATTTTCACAGATGATGTACTTCTATTGCCGCTATAACAACAAATACTAAAAATAAAATAAAATAAATATAAATAATGACACAAAGGTAAATTAAGAAAGAAAAATTGAATGCGATCCACTGCAATCGAAGCGGGATTTGAACCCGCGACCTCTGCGTTTCCGGCGCATTGCTCTTCCAACTGAGCTATCCGACCGCTACGTCAATCGCACGAAATCTTTCATCCCTTAATTCTTTACGCTACTGGAGCGCCCTCTGTGTCATATATGTTTTTGAAATGCTTATGCGCATTAGCCATACCCTAGGATGTGCGTTTTACACGCACGATCCCCAATCCCCATTGCTTTACAGCAAGTGCGAAGACTGCGAGAGAGATGGCGCTGTTCTAAATATTTGTATAGAATCTTTTTATCGATTCATATTTTTTTATGCGGTAATACCACATTTTTATTTTTATAAATAATGACACAAAGGTAAATTAAGAAAGAAAAATTGAATGCGATCCACTGCAATCGAAGCGGGATTTGAACCCGCGACCTCTGCGTTTCCGGCGCATTGCTCTTCCAACTGAGCTATCCGACCGCTACGTCAATCGCACGAAATCTTTCATCCCTTAATTCTTTACGCTACTGGAGCGCCCTCTGTGTCATATATGTTTTTGAAATGCTTATGCGCATTAGCCATACCCTAGGATGTGCGTTTTACACGCACGATCCCCAATCCCCATTGCTTTACAGCAAGTGCGAAGACTGCGAGAGAGATGGCGCTGTTCTAAATATTTGTATAGAATCTTTTTATCGATTCATATTTTTTTATGCGGTAATACCACATTTTTATTTTTATAAATAATGACACAAAGGTAAATTAAGAAAGAAAAATTGAATGCGATCCACTGCAATCGAAGCGGGATTTGAACCCGCGACCTCTGCGTTTCCGGCGCATTGCTCTTCCAACTGAGCTATCCGACCGCTACGTCAATCGCACGAAATCTTTCATCCCTTAATTCTTTACGCTACTGGAGCGCCCTCTGTGTCATATATGTTTTTGAAATGCTTATGCGCATTAGCCATACCCTAGGATGTGCGTTTTACACGCACGATCCCCAATCCCCATTGCTTTACAGCAAGTGCGAAGACTGCGAGAGAGATGGCGCTGTTCTAAATATTTGTATAGAATCTTTTTATCGATTCATATTTTTTTATGCGGTAATACCACATTTTTATTTTTATAAATAATGACACAAAGGTAAATTAAGAAAGAAAAATTGAATGCGATCCACTGCAATCGAAGCGGGATTTGAACCCGCGACCTCTGCGTTGTGCGAACAGCGCCATCTCTCTCGCAGTCTTCGCACTTGCTGTAAAGCAATGGGGATTGGGGATCGTGCGTGTAAAACGCACATCCTAGGGTATGGCTAATGCGCATAAGCATTTCAAAAACATATATGACACAGAGGGCGCTCCAGTAGCGTAAAGAATTAAGGGATGAAAGATTTCGTGCGATTGACGTAGCGGTCGGATAGCTCAGTTGGAAGAGCAATGCGCCGGAAACGCAGAGGTCGCGGGTTCAAATCCCGCTTCGATTGCAGTGGATCGCATTCAATTTTTCTTTCTTAATTTACCTTTGTGTCATTATTTATAAAAATAAAAATGTGGTATTACCGCATAAAAAAATATGAATCGATAAAAAGATTCTATACAAATATTTAGAACAGCGCCATCTCTCTCGCAGTCTTCGCACTTGCTGTAAAGCAATGGGGATTGGGGATCGTGCGTGTAAAACGCACATCCTAGGGTATGGCTAATGCGCATAAGCATTTCAAAAACATATATGACACAGAGGGCGCTCCAGTAGCGTAAAGAATTAAGGGATGAAAGATTTCGTGCGATTGACGTAGCGGTCGGATAGCTCAGTTGGAAGAGCAATGCGCCGGAAACGCAGAGGTCGCGGGTTCAAATCCCGCTTCGATTGCAGTGGATCGCATTCAATTTTTCTTTCTTAATTTACCTTTGTGTCATTATTTATAAAAATAAAAATGTGGTATTACCGCATAAAAAAATATGAATCGATAAAAAGATTCTATACAAATATTTAGAACAGCGCCATCTCTCTCGCAGTCTTCGCACTTGCTGTAAAGCAATGGGGATTGGGGATCGTGCGTGTAAAACGCACATCCTAGGGTATGGCTAATGCGCATAAGCATTTCAAAAACATATATGACACAGAGGGCGCTCCAGTAGCGTAAAGAATTAAGGGATGAAAGATTTCGTGCGATTGACGTAGCGGTCGGATAGCTCAGTTGGAAGAGCAATGCGCCGGAAACGCAGAGGTCGCGGGTTCAAATCCCGCTTCGATTGCAGTGGATCGCATTCAATTTTTCTTTCTTAATTTACCTTTGTGTCATTATTTATAAAAATAAAAATGTGGTATTACCGCATAAAAAAATATGAATCGATAAAAAGATTCTATACAAATATTTAGAACAGCGCCATCTCTCTCGCAGTCTTCGCACTTGCTGTAAAGCAATGGGGATTGGGGATCGTGCGTGTAAAACGCACATCCTAGGGTATGGCTAATGCGCATAAGCATTTCAAAAACATATATGACACAGAGGGCGCTCCAGTAGCGTAAAGAATTAAGGGATGAAAGATTTCGTGCGATTGACGTAGCGGTCGGATAGCTCAGTTGGAAGAGCAATGCGTCGGAAACGCAGAGGTCGCGGGTTCAAATCCCGCTTCGATTGCAGTGTATCGCATTCAATTTTTTTTTTTTTTTTTTTTTTTTTTTTTTTTTTTTTTTTTTTTTTTTCTTCTTAATTTACCTTTGTGTCATTATTTATAAAAATAAAAATGTGGTATTACCGCATAAAAAAATATGAATCGATAAAAAGATTCTATACAAATATTTAGAACAGCGCCATCTCTCTCGCAGTCTTCGCACTTGCTGTAAAGCAATGGGGATTGGGGATCGTGCGTGTAAAACGCACATCCTAGGGTATGGCTAATGCGCATAAGCATTTCAAAAACATATATGACACAGAGGGCGCTCCAGTAGCGTAAAGAATTAAGGGATGAAAGATTTCGTGCGATTGACGTAGCGGTCGGATAGCTCAGTTGGAAGAGCAATGCGCCGGAAACGCAGAGGTCGCGGGTTCAAATCCCGCTTCGATTGCAGTGGATCGCATTCAATTTTTCTTTCTTAATTTACCTTTGTGTCATTATTTATAAAAATAAAAATGTGGTATTACCGCATAAAAAAATATGAATCGATAAAAAGATTCTATACAAATATATAAAATAAATATTTAAGGGGGGCTCCCATACAACAAACTTGTTATAGATATATATATATAGGTACGGAACCCTTCATGCGCGAGTCGGACTCGCACTTGCCCAATTTTTCACCATCTTCAGGGCTACATATATTTTCAAAAACGCTAAATCACTTTTTTTGTATTCTAATAATACGCCTCTATTTAAAGTTTCAAGTCCCACACTCAAAAAGATGTTTAATCTTCATACAAACTTTCAACCCCTTTTCATCACCTTCAGGGCTGAATTTTCAAAAACGCTGAAATTTCTTTTCTTGTATTCTAATTATTTGCACTAATTACAAAGTTTAAAGTCCCGCGCTCAGAAAAAGGTTTGATCTCCATTCAAAGTTTCAACCCCTTATTTACCAGTTTCAGGGATGAATTTTCAAAAACACTTAAATCAGTTTTCTTTTATTTTATTTTAATACCTATTTACAAAGTTTCAAGTTCCTAGCTTAAAATTAAAATTGAACCCCGAGACAAACTTTCATCCCCCTTTTAACCCTCTTAGAGGTTGAATTTATAATGACGTTAAATTAATGTTATTTTGTTATTATTATATGTATATGCCTTAGTCAAAGAATTTGTAATGGAATCAAACTTTCAACCCTTTTTAACCGTTTTACGAATTATTGGAAACGCTGAAATTACTTTCCTTGTATTTTAATTATATGCCTTTATACAAAGTTTAAAGTCCCACGCTCAAGAAAAGGTTTGATCTCCATACAAACTTTCAACCCCCTTTTTACCGGTTCCCCTCCGTTAGCCCGAAAAACTTTCATCCTAATTTCATTGGCCCTAATTTTGGTAACCCTAAAATCACTAACCCGAATTTTCATTCATCC
The DNA here is from genome assembly GCA_947623375.1 of Apotomis capreana. Lineage (NCBI taxonomy): Eukaryota > Metazoa > Arthropoda > Insecta > Lepidoptera > Tortricidae > Apotomis > Apotomis capreana. Next base: position 7,342,771 of record OX392518.1, read on the forward strand.
TAACTAATGAATAGACCTAATTTCAGGATTCCGAATTTTCATAATACCTAATTATTTCATACCGAATTCTCACTAGCCCTAATTTGCACTTAGCCGATTTTTTTAGACTACTAATATTATAATACCTAATAATGCTAAAACCTAAATTTTATTAAACCTATTTACCTATAAACCTAAGGCGAGGGCTGCTCTACCTCCACCTCCACGCCTCCGGTTTTGGAATAACACTAGGGTAGAAGAAGGACACGCAAGACTACGTGGAGTCAGAATTGCCATAGACTCAGGGGGTTACTAATGTGTTGCACAAAATTTATTGGCATATTTTCGTTTCGCATAGCAACCATTGGCACAATCATCATTTCGCACAATTGCTTTTTGCCTAAATTTCTTGGCATACCTACTATCATTACGCACACGTTTCTTTGGCAGAATAGTACATTGGCATAATGTTGATTAGAACAATACCCTTTCCTATGGTCGAATAATTGTGTCGCCGAAATTTATATGGCATAATATTCCGTTCGCATGATTATTTGAATACACCGAAAAATGAAAAGTCTGACTCAATATTAATACGAAACAACAAAATACCTACCTAATCTAAGCAAAGTCGGACCTGCGCAGCTCGCTCGCTTCGCTCGCTCGTTAGGGTCGTAGTTCAACCTAACACTCCTCCTCGCTTCGCTCGTCGTCGTACCTAACCTAAGCCAAGTTGGATCTGCCTTAAAGTGAACTTGGTAATGTTAGGAATCGTAAGCCAAGTCGGACCTGCGCGGCTCGCTCGCTTCGCTCGCTCGTTAGGGTCGCAGTTCAACCTAACACTCCTCCTCGCTTCGCTCGTCGTCGTACCTAACCTAAGCCAAGTCGGATCTGCCCGGTATGCTATGGTACAATTATGCCGCAATAAATTCGGCGGGACTTATATTGTGCTACATAAAATTCTGCGAAATAAAAGTTGGCGATATTAGTATTCTGCTATACAAATTTGTGCCAAATGAATATTATGCGACATAACAATTGTGGTGAGTATATAATTATGCGATAGTATCATTCGGCTAAAAATGATTGTGCGAAAACGATTATGCGAAGTGTATTTCGGACAATAGAGATTGTGCAAGATAAGGGGTACCCAGACTCAGGATGTACATGGGAATCTTTTGACGCTCCGCTCGCTTCGCTCGCTCCGCTATACATTGTCACAATAGAAACCTAACCTAACCTACAGTTTTCGGGGTTCAGCCAATTCGATATTTGTCCAAATCCGTATCTTCTGTTTTAACGTAAAAATAGGTTTAATAATCTTTAGTACTCTTGACATTTAGTGTCAGTAATGATTAGGTCTAATAATCATTAGGTGTGGTAATTATTAGATTATTTCATATTAGTATTGTTGACAATTAGTACAAATCATTATTAGAGCATTGGATTATTAGGTCTAACAACTAATTAGGGTATAAAAATTAGGTGAAATGACATTAGGGCTAATGAAAATTAGAGCTAACGTTGATAGGTGTAATAATATTAGCACTTGCGATATTAGGTCAAGTAGGGGAGTACCCTTTTTACCACCTAAGAAATGAATTTTCAAAAACGCTGAAATCACTTGTTCCATTTTATTTGCATAACTTTTTACGAAGTTTAAAGTTCCTAGCTTAAAATTAAATTTGAACCCCAAGACGAACTTTCATCCCCCTTTTAACCCCCTTAGAGGTTGAATCTTTGATGACGTTAAATTAATGTTATTTTGTTATTATTGTATATGCCTTAATAAGAAGTTTCAAGGAATTTGTAATGGATTCACACTTTCAACCCCTTTTTAACCCTTTTAGCGGACGAATTTTTGAAAACGCTGAAATAACTTTTCTTGTATTCTAATAGTATGCCTTTACACAAAGATTCAAGTCCCGCGCTCAAAAAAATACTCGATCTCCATACAAACTTTAAACCCCTTTTTTACCCTTTTAGGGGTCGAATTTTTGAAAACGCTGAAATGACTTTTCTTGTATTCTAATAGTATGCTTTTACACAAAGATTCAAGTCCCGCGCTCAAAAAAATACTTGATCTCCATACAAACTTTCAACCCCTTTTTTACCACCTTAGGGGATGAATTTTCAAAAACGCTGAAATCAGTTTTCTTTAATTTTATTTTAATATCTTCTAACAAAGTTTCAAGTTCCTAGCTTTAAAAAAAACTTGTATCCCATACAAACTTTGCACCCCTTTTTAACACCCTTAGGGATTGACTTTTTCAAAATCGCTTCTTATCTCCAGCCCACGTTATAAAAGTAACCTAATGTGCAAATATCAACTCTCTAACATTAGTAGTTTCGGCTGTGCGTTGATGAGTCATTAAGGACTTCTTCTTTTATATATATAGATTCTTTTATATATATAGATAGATAATGTCAAGAGCACGCCTAAGTATGAACTGGGTTGTTACTACTTATTACAGTTACAGTAGGAATCAGCACAGTTAAGGAACGTCATGTCAAAGTCTGTTTCTCAATCTGACGTGAGCCTCCCTACCATAGAGTGCAATTTGCTGCTCAGTTTTCTCACCCCATACTACTCTTTTATTTTCGGCTACTCATATTTTTATATGTATAACTTAGAAGAAAAACGCTTAAAAAACAGTCGATTCGGCCACCGTGCAATAGTTTCATTTCTGGATTTACGCGTAAATTTGATTAATTCAAACTCAAATTCAAAGCATTTATATCAGACCATGTTCATACATTGTTAATACATTAGTATTAGCATCAGTAATTCAGTATCTGATCAGACATTAAACTGCTCCACTTGCGCTCTTGGCTGCCGTGGCTTGGATGTGGAAATACTCGTTATTATGTAAAGTAGGAGACATACTCAACTGCAAAATTATAAACTGGGGTAATTATAACCGAGTTGACTTCACATCAAAAAAGAAATAATCCATCATAATAAATACCTCCTCAATATTCGTCTTTAAAAGGGATAGAATTTTAACCCTTATTCTATTTCCTTTTCGCTTTATCGTAGTCGGGTAAAAATAATCAAAACCTAATTTAAAAATAACTGCAAAATGCTCAATAAACCCGTTCATCGTAGTCGAATTATCGTATATAAAGAATGCTTTATTACAATGGCATAGAATTTTACAGAAACGTATCTTAATGTGGTAGGTAGGTAAGTACATTTTTTTATAGTAAGTCGTAAATATGTCCTTGAAAATACGATATTTTTCGTTGAAGCAGTTTTTTTTTATTCTGTAACACCACCTGAATATTATCGTTTCTAAAAACCACATCATCCTCAATGTTTGACTAGAATACGGTACGAATCGTTCTTATATCGCTATCTAATCTCCCCTTCAAAGAAACTGAAGTATCCATGTGTGTCGGTCTGTCGGACTCGGACGAGTACCGTGTGTTGTACTTACCGATAGCTGTTCGTACGTCATTTGATAGTTTTTAGAAAGATTGATTTGAAGATAGTTTGACGGTAACTTTCCGAAAATCCGTAATCGACGCAACTCAAACATTTGATCTGTTTGATAACAATCGAACTCAAAAAGGTTCTCGGTCAAAACCTGTTTTTTTTCAATCTACTTTTCTTTATTCGATTATGTATATTTTTATACTTACCTCACGACTTCGTCATTTATGAACTGATTTGGAAAATTATCTTTCTGTTTAAGTGTAAAATGGTGACAATTCAAACATTCGCTCCCAGGATCACCCCATCTAGCACAACTATGCCTCGCAACGCAACTTGTCGCGCGGAGTAGCGTCACTTGTCACTCTCTCATACTACTGCACAGAAAGAGGTAGATATCTATGTAAATCTCTCGCGCGTAGGGTTACCATACGTCCGGATTTGTCCGGACATGTCCGGACTTTTCGACTCTTGTCCGGACTTTGTCCGGCCCTTTAATTTGTCCGGCTTTTTTCAAATAAGTTGGAATAATGAGAAAACCCCGCCCGCACCCCGCACCTACCCCCTCGCAAATCGCAATGCGAGCGTCTACCTACTACCATGCCTACCTATTTTGGTTACTAAAAAGTCCGGACTTTTTTCGATTCGTCCGGCTTTTTGCCAGGACTTTTCAAATTCCAAAATGGTAACCCTACTCGCGCGAGAAAGAGTCACGTATTACAGTTGTGCTAGAGGTGTAGATGTGTTTCGCTTAGACGATTTTCGCTTAAGCGATTCTTAATATAATTATACTACATTGGTTAACAGACGTGAAATTGGCTAGCTTTAATGTGATGAGCTGTGTAAATTGGACCAATCACATTCCTCAGCACAACTATGCTTCGCGACTCTTGTCGGGCGACATAGCGCTACCTGTCACTCCCTCACGTTACTGCATAGAATGAGACGGGTAACGCTACGCTTCCATAGAAAGGGAGCCTTAAGGGGCTTCTAAACGAGCCATGTTTTGCTGCAATTTCTGGTCGGCAACTATGGCCGTCTTTCTCTGACACCCTACGCGGGCCACAAATTGCCGCAAAACATGGCCCGTTATGCATTGGTCCAACATTTTAAGTAGAAGACATAGTTACTGATAAAAAACTTACGTAAATCACGTCTGTAATATTTATGGCTCTTTAGTTTTATAGCTATATAAACCGACTTGCGTATTTTTATGCTACAGGCTCTAAATAATAAACAATTACGCTTTATGACTATAGTGTTGATAAAGCGAATAACTATATTAATACGCCGACACAACAGCGTCACTTTAATGCTTTATTTTAATGCTTTTTCATGTGAGTTGGAGCACATTTATGAGTTTTTAACGTTCCATTTAACTGTCTATATTTTAAACTCCAACAATATCAGGAAACGAGTCAGGGACCTAATTCGAGATTGACATTTGAGTGATCGCCAAACGTCAAATCTCTATTAGATAACAGTTATATCGAAATTGAACTGTCATTTAAATGCGATGAGCTTAAAAGTGACATATCTCATCTCAATTTTGGAAATACGAAGGCGATAATGATTGTCAAAAATGTTATTCATGTGTATATACATTTCTGTTTTGAACGAAACGTAACGGACTAATTTCACGTACTACGCGGTCAATTTAAAGTATGCGCCTGTTATTTATGCCGTCACATACAAAAGAAATGAAAGTTTAGCGCGTCCGAATTGACGAAGTTGCGATGTTCTAGAGATATCGCCACTTGTCAAAAGTGACGGATGGCGATGAAAAGGAGAGATCTCCATTATATCTCTAAAATTGGTCGAATACCCCCCCTGGTCGTTACTTATCGAATTACTCATAAGTATAAGCGTTTTAGTGATAAATTGGTAATTACTAATGAATGCTAAATGCATTCTTTCATTACAATAAGTAGGTATTGCTATTTTTTTAATAGTTGGCAATCATTATTTACCATATACAACTCCAACGAAGGGAAGGTGTGGAAGGATTTCACACCTTTTAGTTTTTAGACGCTGCATGAATTGGCGCTTTTATTCAATCTACGGCTAATTTATATTCAGCGCTCTACTAAAATAATATCTTACTGCGGATAAACGGTTATTCCTTCCTGGTATGAAAAACCAGGCAGTTGAGTATGTCTTTTACCACCCAACAAAAACCACTCAGTCCGAGGAACCTTCGTCCGAACGTAGTTAAATAAATAACATTTTTTTTTTATGTCATAGGGGTAAACTACCAAACGGACCGCCTGGTGGTAAGCGATATGCGTTGCACATATATACGCCTACCTGCAAAAACTACGTATATCATACAACAAGCGTTAATATCTTCTAAATATCGACGGCAAAAAGACGAAACGTAATAGTAAACGCCAAGAGAATTCATTGGCGTATACTACATTTCCACTTTTTACCGTCGATATGTAGGTTTCTGGTTACATAAGGTCAGTCGGGACAAGCAGGCCATACGGGATAAGCATCACCTACTATAAAAATATAGAATACCTACATATGTTACTTGCATGCAACTAAGTTAGTTGAATGGTTGTAAGATGGCGTTAGTAGTATAACACCTGTCCATTTCTATATTATATAGGGTAAGGTTGCTCAAGTCGTACCCCTTAAGGAAATAATGCTGTAATATTAATGTCATACAACTAAAACAAGATATTTGCTATGTATGGAACCTTTATTTAGTTACCTTTCAATCAAAATTCATAGAAATTTAAAAAGCTCTTAGCAATATAGATATTTTAACGATTATCACCAAGGTCCGGAATTCTTCATAGCAAAAATCAAACATTGATAGGGTTCGACCAAAGTGTTTTATCGACTATCGATAAATAGTTTTCACTTAACGAAACATTGTTAAAGTAATTAAAATCAGACTTTTGGATATATACAGTGGCGTTCAGCCAATTAGGGACATCATTATTTTATTTCATACAACTGCGTATAAAATATCTTTTGATGAAAAATGTAAGATGCGGTTGACCATTTTTATTATTATGTTATTAATAAGTATAAGTATGGGTGTTTAAACAAGGTTTACTATAGGGAAAATAAAGTTTCTATAAAACATGTTCTCTAGAAACTAGACATGTTCAAATTAACACTTTTAACAACTTACAACTCCATACTTTAATAAATTAGAAACGGAATACACATATGTCTATTTTCTAAAAAATATGTTTTACAGAAATTTTATTTGCACTATACTAAAACTTGTTTAAACACGTGTACACCATGTTATCTATACTATTATAAAATTCTAGATTTGTATTGAAATGATATTTTCTACGGAAAGGGGTCACGATTTCATTTTTCATTTTCGTGATGCACGGTCGTCATTTGTTTTGTATGGGCGCGCGACGCCATGCCTGCCTGGCGCCATCTGTTGGTCATAATTTTCTTTGTCTCGGATCACGCCGAAACGGCTGGACATATTTTAACCAATTTTGGTACAGGGATGGCATCCAAAGATGGTTATAGAATACTTTATATCCGTCTCAGTAAATAAAAAAATACGAGGACGAAGTTGCGGGCGTCTCTTTGTTAATAATAAAATTGGCAAACGTTGTTCATAGAATTTCTAAAGTCATATTTTATATGCATTTGTATGGAATAAAATAATGATGTTGCTAATTAGCTGAACGCCAGTGTATATATCCAAAAGCCTGATTTCATTACTTTAACGATGTTGTGAAAATTATGCATCGATAGTCGATAAAACACTTTGGTCGAACCCTATCAAAGTTTGACATTTGCTATGAAAAATTCCGGACCTTGATTATCACAAATGTACCTTCGGTACGATTAAGGCACCCAGTCGCCTAATTCGTACCACCTATAGCCTAAGTCGTACTTAGAATAAGACTTCAGTGAAGACATTATAAACTATATAGAAAACGTTCAGGTATAATTCAGTCTGAATCTCTCAGATCAACTTAAAATGTGTTTCTTTGGTTAATAGTCATAAAAGTCCATACAAACTAAACTAAACATATAAATGAAAATTATATTCTCTAAAACATAAAAAAATCAGCTTAGGAAATTATTGTGGTTGGACACAGATATCACAAAAAAATCTTTTTACTTTGCTTTCGACACCAGCACATAGGTCATGTACCCAACCTTTACATTTCATACATCGTACCGGTATACGAGTTAAGAATTCTCCACAGGTACGACTTAAGCGGTGAGGTATTCTAAGTTTCTAAACAAAATAACTGGCATAACCTAAAAACATTCTACCGGTTGAATGTGCCTAAACGACGGACAGATAATCATTAAAAATAGATGTAATCAAAAAAATAAGTTGAATTATTACATTCTTTTTATAAAAAGCTTACAAATGGGCTAAAAAAATTATTGAAAACTGTGTTAAAAACTCACTTATTGATTATTTTTGCTCCGCAGGACCGGTTGGCCGTTCAATTGTTTTCACATGCTCGCTCAACTATTTAGCTCAGTTTAACGTCACTAGATGGCACTTCTTATAGGAAACGGCTGAGATATCATCAGGGTACGACTTAGGCGGTAGTACGACTTGAGCAACCTTACCCTACCCCTTCTGTCTCGCTTGTGCCGATTGACACCATATATAAAAGCTCTTGCATTTCTTTGCTAGTTATCTGCAAAATCGAATGCAATATGTTAAATTTGCAGGATTTGAGTCGCGCCCTTTCTATACTCGTTCCGGCGTCAGTCAAGGGAGTACCTTAGGGCCTACTCAATTTTTGATAATGATAAATGACTTGCCAGATGTCGTCAACACGGCTGGGCAAGGGCGTCGCCAGCCGAAGGTCCAGGGGGGGGCAGGGCAAGTTGACATATATGCAGGGTAGGAAAAGGAATTGTTGTAAAGTCATGCTAGAGGATAGGAAGCTTCACCAAGCACGTAAATAAGGTACTTGCGCCAAAGATGGCCCTGTTCCTAAGATAGCCCACTTGAAAATTTTATAGTTATAAGGAAGTTTGAAGGAAATCAAATTTCGCCCCCATGTTCGGTAAGTACCACAGTCTTAACTTATGACTATATATGGTACGGCTATCTTAGGAACAGGGCCGTCTTTGGCGCAAGTACCTTGTAGAAAGTGTATTTCGGCTTATAGTCATAAATGTCATTAAATATGAGATGGAAACGCGAGCGCGAAAGTTTTGGGAGGACGGTGCAAAACGTAGTAAGTCGTAAATCGCGAGCGTAGCGAGCGCGAATATTTTGGAGGGATACGGTTCATGAATGTGATGAAACCGCGAGCGTAGCGAGCGCGAAATTTTTTGAGAGGAAGGGCCAAAATTTAAACTAGATGAAAGCGCGAGTACAGCGAGCGCGAAATTTTTTGAGAGGAAGGGTCAAAACAAAACCAGATGAAAGCGCGAGCACAGCGAGCGCCAATTTTTTAAAGAGGGAAGGGTCAAAAAAACCAGATACGAGTATAAAGCGCGAGCGTAGCGAGCGCGAAATTTTTCGTAACCATAACATAAGTTGAAAGACAATAATTCAATACATTTTGATGCAAGTGCAGAATATCACGAAGCAACGGACCGAGAGATCTTGCAACGAGCCGAAGATCCGCTGGACGCGACGAGTAGACTCGAGGCTGCCCAGTACACCTGGTCTACGTTTGTCGATTCAGTTTTGTTATTTTTTTTCAAAATGGCGTTAATAATGGGGCTGGAAACGTAAAATATACTAATTTTCGAAAAAAACTCAGGACTTCAGCTCAGCGCCACTTAAGTAGTTCTAATTTTTTTGTACCAATGTTATATTATATGGACAATTCTTCTTCTTCGGTACACTCTACATAGTCTCTACAAAGTGTCACCTGTCAGTGAGACACGTCGCCACTCGTTTCGTAGAGTCACTTTTCAGGAGCTTTACTGACGGTAGCCGATACACTGGCGATCTCATCAACGATCTCCCTCTAGCCCCTGACCGCGACTTCTACTCTCCTAATTACATCCATTTTGTGGAGGAGTTGGAATAGATTGGAATTATTACTTACTGAATTAATTTGAGTTTCGATGTGCAAGAATGATCCATCAGACAAGTCAAGTGACTGGACATATTTTTGGATCTCTAGGGGGGGGCAGCTGCCCCCCCCTGCCCCCCCTTGGCGACGCCCATGCGGCTGGGTGTTTAATATTCGCAGATGACATTAAACTATACCATAGAATAGGTGACGACAACGACAGACTAAAAGTACAGAGTGACATCGACGCCATAGCTGAGTGGAGTGAGGATAACCGACTGTACTTTAACGTATCCAAATGCGTTTCTGTTACCTTCTCCAGGCTGCGCTCGCCAATTACCACCACCTACACCCTTAGAGGTGTCACACTGCAGCGAACTGATGAAGTACGTGACCTAGGACTGACTCTAGACAAACAACTGGACTTTCGCCAACACGTAACAACGACATGTAAGCAGGTGTCCAAAACTCTGGGGTTCATCATGAGGATCGCATCGCAGTTCTCTACTGTACGGGTGGCAGTTATGCTGTACGTTGCGTATATCCGTAGTAGGCTCGAATTCGGTGCCGCCGTATGGGACCCCCACGAGAATAAGTATACCATCATGCTAGAGAGAGTGCAGAAAAAGTTCGCCAGGTATATGTACAAACGATTGTATGGATATTATCCGTTTTTGTACCCATCACTTTTCGTGTCGGGCATGGTAGGGTTGTACACTCTCGAAGCTAGGCGTGAACTGCTGCATATAGTGCACTACTACGACCTTTTAAATAATAAAGTCGACAACCCATCGGTGCTGGAGCGTATGGGGCTGCACGGAAAGAAATTAATATAACAATACTACCAGAACATATTGTAAATTTCATTCTAGTTTAAAGAAACAGAATTAAGTTAAATATACCGTATTGACTTTTAACAACAAATAGTCGTATTTTAATAAATGCCAGAATATTCTAGTAAAAACATTTTAGTAAACAATACTCAAAGCTATTTATAAGTACATATTATTATTGTAGAGATAAAATTTCGATAATTGTAAATTATACCATCATAATTCGTTTGTTGTTGCTAGCTGTCAATTAAACAATACAATATTTATGGTTGTCTCTAAAATAACGCAAGTAACAAAAAATATTTAAGATATTTAAATAAGCTAGATTCATATAGTACTGTTTACCCCATAATTCGTTTGTTATTGCTAGCTGTCCATTAAACAATACAATATTTAGGTTGTCTCTAAAATAACGCAAGTAGCAAAAATTGTTTTAGATATTTAAATAAGCTAGATTCATATAGTACTGTTTACCCCATAATTCGTTTTTTATTGCTAGCTGTCCATTAAAAAATACAATATTTAGGTTGTCTCTAAAATAACGCAAGTAACAAAAATTGTTTTAGATATTTAAATAAGCTAGATTCATAGAGTACTGTTTACCCCATAATTCGTTTTTTATTCCTAGCTGTCCATTAAACAATACAATATTTAAGGTTGTCTCTAAAATAACGCAAGTGACACAAATTGTTTTAGATATTTAAATAAGCTAGATTCATATAGTACTGTCTACCCCATTATTCGTTTGTTATTGGTAGCTGTCAATTAAACAATACAATATTTAGGTTGTCTCTAAAATAACGCAAGTAACAAAAATTGTTTTAGATATTTAAATAAGCTAGATTCATATAGTACTGTCTACCCCATAATTCGTATGTTATTGCTAGCTGTCCATTAAATAATACAATATTTATTGTATGGATTGCCTGAACTTTGGTTGGCAACACCGCCTGGCTGCCATTGTTTTGTTTATCATTTCATCTTACGGAGCGATCAGTGCGTGCGCGCGTGCAGAGACGTTGACTGTGACAAATAGTGTGATTCGTTTAAATAGATATTATAGAAGTGAAGTGTTCCAAATCAGGAAATGGACAAAGACATTGAAAAATTATTGGAATCCTGGCAGTATATCGTTCAGATTCATAATGTTCCTTCCCAAATTGTTTCCCAATATGTCCCCTGCCTAGATTTCTTACAGATTACCTAGTTACCTACTGACATGAGTAGAAGTCTGACCGTTCTTAAAAGGTGTCATGTTCATATTTATACTAAAAACCCTATTAAACAGGTAATGAAGCATCACAATTTTAAGATCGGTCGAACTTTTACTAATTTTTCTGTTTGTTTGGAGCGCTTTAACGTATAAGAAATCTAGACAGGGAACATATTCCCAATATATAAAGGGACATTTTAACATGTAAGACCTCCATGTTGATTTTTAGATAACGTGAATAATAAACTTACAAACGTTTAATGTTTTGTTTTATTTAAAACTGTTGTTGACCATGTCTTCATTATACTCGTACTTATTTTTTATTTTCAGAAGGTTGCAGGTTTAGCAGGCCCGAAGAGTAAAGTCCCTTCTACGTCATGCTATCACTATGTTTAGGTACTGTTTCTGATACAGAGTAATAAGCATTTATTCTATAAATACAAAATAAAGATAGTTTGGCGCAGAAGGTCTTTACTTTAGTACGGCTTGTATTACAAGCTTGCTGCAAATGAGTCTTTAAATTTTTTTTACATAGTTATCGTATTGTTAGTTAAGAATAAGTTAAAATCTGGCAGTTAAGTCACGAAATTATACTTATATGAAAATTTCGTGACGAAACAGACAGATTTCAACTTTTTTTAACAACACGGTAAGTATGTACATATTTTTTAAAGACCCATTCGCCTTCTAAATATTGTGGAGCAAAAAATACAACATTGCTGTAATTACCAAAAAAATATAGTAAACTGAACAATATTCATTTCTTATTTTAGTAAACTCAATCATTTGATGTGATAATGGCTAACCACAATGTTGGTAGTAAACACTAAATAAGTAGTAAAGTGTAAAAAATATATAGTTAGGTAAAATCTCAACTTGGTAATATTTGCATTAAATGTGTTAATAGTCACTATAATAATCTAGTAGTCGTTACTAAAAATCTGGTTATCTCCAAAATAAAGCATGGTGTTACGAACGATACCAATTCCGTTACACTTAACAAAACCTGTTTGTAATGGATACAGAAAGGTTTTTGTGCACTATACACACATTTTAATTATGTGTACCAGCATTATGTTTAACTGTGGTAGATATTCCTGTAAGCTATTACCAGATTTTTGTAGTAAACTCGACAAAATAGATAGGTGTCGTATATATTACACGACAATCTGGTTACATTAACTTTATTCTGGTTACCTAAACTAGAATTTTCTCTCCGTGTGCTCGTGCCGGCTCGGCTCCCGGCGGAGGACGCCGACGGCGGCGCAGTGGCGGCGCGGCGGCGCCGGCGTCTGTTCGCGGCGCCTGCCTCCCGCCCGCGCCCGCGCACCCGGCGTGGCGCGAACGCTCCCACATCCCGAGCGATCGCGGTCTTAAACCGCATCACAGTGGACGCTGGGGATATTGACGTATTCGCCGATAGTCCAGGGATCTTTTATCGGAAGGTTCTGGCCTTCCTAACTTCATGTAGCCTAACTAACCTACATATTGATATGTTTTAAATGTGTAATTGTGTACCTACTGCTAGTTGTGAAGTGATTGTTTGTAGTTTTTCATGTAAATGTTTTGGTGTATGCTGTGAATTTACGTGTAAATTGATAAATAAATTAATAAATAAATATACAGATAACTTCTGTATTTGTAAACGCATGTAGGAATACCACTACATGCTATTGAATGCTCAGCGCGAGTTTGGCCTCATAACGTCATGTCTTAACTCATCCACAATGCGTCATCAACGTCAGCGCACAGATCCTAAAATCTCATTTTTAGGGTTCCGTAGTCAACTAGGAACCCTTAATAGTTTCGCCATGTCCGTCTATCCGTCTGTCCGTCTGTCCGTCCGTCCGCGGCTTAGCTCCGTGATCATTAGTACTAGAAAGCTGAAATTTTGTATGAGTATGTGTATGTATCACGCCGACAAAACGGTAAAATAACAACTAAAAAAAACTTTTTTTCGGGCACCTCTCGAACACCTAAAGTGGGGTGAATATTTTTCGTTCCAACACTAGTGTGTGGGGTGTCGTTGAATAGGTCTTTCAAAATAATAGGGGTCTCCGAACATTATTTTTTGGTAAAGTCAGCAGTGTTGTAAATATTCGCTACGAAAAAAAAAAAATAGCGTCTCCCCTCTAACTTTTCAACCACGGATCAAACAATTATGGAAAAATTCATGAAAATGAGGCCTTATAAGTTATTTCAATGAAAACTATATTGAATAAAATCGGTTGAGCTGTTTTTGAGTTATCACAAAATAAAAAAAAACTTTAAAATGACGTAAGTGCCGCGCGGTGTCCTAATACTTCGAGCGTTACACATATTATTTAAGTGCCATACTGTACTGCATTAAAACATTCCGCTCAATCTGGCGCGTATAATCGATAACTTCCAGAAGGTAATAAGTAATTACAGTTGCTTTGGCGTTCACGACCTTTTTTATAGCTTGAAATTTTTTTCGTAATTTAAAACTCGTGCTTAAAACCGCTGTTTTAAGCCCGTCTATTGTGAAGGATGGGCAACTACGGAACCCTACACTGAGCGTGGCTCGACATGCTCTTGGCCGGTTTTAACCATACCATAGCATGATTTTGCTTGCTAAGGCCCTAAAGATGGGCTTATGTTATAAAAAAATGGAAATATGTGATGGAAATGCAAATTGTCCTTAAGTCTGCGGCATTTTAGGCTATTTGTCGTATTTTGACTTTTGTTCCAGTCAAGGGTACCAAAAGGAAAGTGTCTCAATAAATACCAAAACACTAATAAAAATTTCGTACGGAATTTGTTAATTTTATTTGATATATCCTTCTAGAATATCTTTAACGTTTTATCGATTATAATATTACTAATTAGTAAATTTCATTGAGTATTTTAATTTTGTAAAAGAAGAGCCTATACTTGATTACTTTGATGGAATTCTTATCGTCCAGTAAAGGAAACTGAAACCCGAACCTTTTTTACCCTTATCAGGCCTCTCTTTGTACCTGGGTGACCATGTTACTGGCTAATCGTTTTAGAACGAATTATTTGTATTGTCGGGTAGGTAGAGAGAGGTACCTACCCACGTTTTCTTAACTTAGGTAGGTAGGTACCTCTCTCTACCTACCCGAAATGTCTCAAAATGTTACCGCCATTTGGGCAGTTTTACTGAATTAAAAAACCGGCCAAGTGCGTGTCGGACTCACGCACAAAGGGTTCCGTACCATTGATTTATAAAATTAAAGGCCTTTTGTTTATTTTTATATTTGAGTTGATTTAATGAAACGGTTTACGATTTATATTATATAAAAAAAACTACTTACTAGATCTCGTTCAAAACAATTTTCGTTGGTAGTTTTTATATTAATGTACATCATATGTTTTTTTTAGATTTTTCATTTTCTTATTTTAGAAGTTAGAGGGGGGGGGGGACCAACTTTTTTCCACTTTGGAAGCGTCTGTCACGCAAACTATTCGGTTTAGAAAAAAAATATTTTAGAAACCTCGATATCATTTTCGAAGACCTATCCATAGATACCCCACACGTATGTGTTTGATGAAAAAAAAAAATTGAGTTTCAATTCTAAGTATGGGGAGCCCCCAATATTTATTATTTTATTTTATTTTTGCATCAAAATCTTAATGCGGTTCACAGAATACATCTACCTACCAAGTTTCAACTTCAACAGTATAGCTCTTATAGTTTCGGAAAAAAATGGCTGTGACATACGGACGGACAGACGGACTGACAGACGGACAGACGGACAGACAGACATGACGAATCTATAAGGGTTCCGTTTTTTGCCATTTGGCTACGGAACCCTAAAAAGGGAGGAAAGGGCTCTGTGTCTATGACCTGGGTCACTCTAGATTTGAAAACGTATTTTGTTTTAATTAATTGTCGATATTATTTTTATATCCACTGAGATGTGGCACTACAATGAAAGGTAGCGTTAATTAATTAAATAGTATTAGGAATATTATAAGTTATAACAATCCTGAAAAAACTGTTTTTGAGAGATATGCTTTCAAGAATAACAATCATTTTTTTCCTCGGTGTTTACCGTGATGTAATAATTTCTTGGCTTGGGCTTGACGCAGTTCACATTTGACGTCTTCAACATGACCTTCTGAAGCCGTCTCCCAGACAGTTGCACGACATTTATATTCATCCCCTTTTAACACACGCACGATAAAATCAATCTTATTTCTTCCCCACGAAACTTTGTGGACGACAAAAGTAACTATAATATCATATTCTTTGGCATCTTTAATGACCTTTGTGTTATTTAATAGCGCCTTCTCAGCTAAGGATATGTATTTAAACTCGGTGGGATTGACCCACACATCTGCTCCCTTGTAATTTTCGATCGGATCTTCAAAACAATGTACGCTTAGAGGAACAGTATCATCAGGTATATCAAACAGCACAGTGCACTTCTGAACACTATCCATGCCACCGTAATCCTTACAGTGGACATCAATGTTTATGTACAATATTTGTTTCTGACTGACTGGCAGTGTCACAATTGGTATCGGATCAAACTTAACGCTGGTAATAGTATTTCCTTCTGGTAGTTTTTGAATGTATTCTACGGCAGATTTATTAGCTATTGGAATATATAGAAAAGTCATATCTTCAATTTCATGACACTTATAAGACACCAGTTTAACGTTTTCTTCGAATTTTTCCAATACTTCGGAACTACAATTTATTATTTTATTATCTTTAAGTTCTACTAAGAATTGTTTTCTGAATTTTATTTCGGAAATCTGCGTCGTTACTTCACTCACGGCGATACTTTCCACATCTTCTCTTTTTAGGTGCATGTGCTGGTAAGCAATTTCTTCTGCCATCATACTAAATTTTGGATCATTAGGATTTTCCTTCGTTTCGGCTCTTACATCATTAACAGATTTGGGTGACCTCTTTATCCTGAATAATGGAATCTCTTTACTTGTTTCTAATGTCCTATATATTTGTTCTTTATTGCTATTTTCAGCTGCATTGACATTGCTCATCTGAAATATCATTAGCTTGGTGAATTTAATGTTTGTTTTAAACACAGATAAGGCGCTTGCAAATTAAGTAGGTACCAATACTTTTGCAGACGTTTCCCTACATCAAATATCTTTAAATATAAATGAAGAACACTTTATTTAATATTTTTGTTTTCATTTCCCTAGCAAAATAAAAAGATTACAGACTGTCTTTTTTTTTACAGAAATCTATAATACTTATCTTAATATGAGAATCGCTTAAGAAATGCGGTCTCTACGCGAGAACAGTCGGAAATCCGGACATACAAAACAATGTCGGGCCAAGCTGAAACGGAGACACTTCGCTCGCTTGGTCAATAACATGAATTTATTTCAAATGATTTATTCTTAAGTATAGGTACAACCGGATGCGAGTATTATCAGCTCTAAGTATTGATACAGTTTATAGTGCAGTCAGTCATTGAAGCGAAAAATACGGTCTTACCTCCGAATTTTTTTACTGTGAACCGATTTGCATGAAATTTTGGAATTAGGCTCATCTTACCCTTAAATTCAAAATTCAAAATGATCTGAACTCCGCCTATTATTTTTAAGGGGTGTAAACAACCCCTTAATGGAAAAATTTACATTGAGCCATTTTATCGCTAGAAAACATGTCTAATAGTAAGTGGTGAAATTGTAAAGTATTTTCTAACATAATTACCTCATATTAACATCATTTTCAACCCCTTGAAAATCTTACAACCCTTGCAAACAACCCCTAAATTGAAAAAATCACAAAAAAATACTTTGGTATGACATAAAAAGATGTAAGTAAAGAGTAAGTAATATTTTATATTCTCTATAATAATTATCAAATTTTTAACCCCCTTTCAACCCTTGAAAACTACCCCTTGATAAAAAATTGTTAAGTTTTTTTTTTGATAAAATGGAAAGGTTTTAAATATTATTCCACACCTTAGAAAATGATTATCATATTCTTAAGCTTTTCTACCCTTAAAACTACCCTTAAATTAAAACGTAAATATATATGATTAGTTGATTACATATTTAAAAATAATTTAATTTAGAGTAAAAAATTGCGATTTGTGTTAAATGTGTTATATATACATATAAGAACGTTGGTATGTATTCATGCCTACGTTTCCAAAATATATGAGCCATATTATGTATATATATACACATTACAATAGTTGTGGGTCTCTATTATACTGCGTACTTTCACATTGCTCCAAATATTCACACTCCGAAATTTTCAGTTACTAAGTAGAAAAAAATATGATAAGTTTTTGGACTATAACTCCTTCAATTTTCATGCTATCACAATTTATAAAAAACCATTGTTAAGGTAATTAAGAGAGCTACAACATCCTTCATTGCAATATGTAGTAAAAACCTTTTTCTAAAACGGTGAAGGGTTAAAGGGCTTAAGAGAGCTCGCTCTTTAAACAATCATATCTCCGTCAATTTTTGTTTGACAGAAAAAACAAACAAACCAAATTGTTTGTCAAAAAAATACCTAAATTTTTAATCCGTACACTTTAATACGTATCTGTCGTAATTTTTGAGATATTATGAAAAAAAAGTGTTTTTTTTTTTAATTTGATTTTTTTTTTTTTTTTTCTCTTGGCCAATCGGCAATCAGTCGGAAGACTACGAGTATAAGCTGATTTGTGGAGTGGTTAATGGCATGTAGGCGTAGAGGCCAGCGCCTCTACTATCCTTTTATAATACATCCTTCCTTTTCAGCCTCTTCACAGTAAGAGAAGGTTCTAGAAGTTGAGTTGCCAGCGGATTGGGATGAAGTGACAGGCGTTCCACATATTTCTTTTTGTACTTTTCTATTTCAGCATGAACTGTTGGGACTTCAAGATGTTCGTGTATCTCGTCATTTTTGGAGAACCAAGGAGCATTAGCGATGCTGCGCAGAATGCTATTTTGTACACGTTGCAAGCATAATATGTTGGTTTTGCTAGCAGTACTCCAAAGCGGAATGCCATATGTCCAAACTGGTTTTAGGACAGAGTTGTATATCAGCAGCTTGTTATCAACAGAGAGGGCTGAGTTTCTTCCCATGAGCCAGTAGAGGTTCCTGAATTTGTAATTAATCTCATCTCTTTTCTTTTTTATATGAATTTTCCATGTAAGTCTTCTTTTCTATCTAGATGGAATCCTAGATACTTTACACAGCTAGTGTCCGGTAGAAAAGCAGGGCCAAGTTTGACAGGTGGGCAGTCTTTTTTCCTCAGTGTGAATGTGATGTGGTTGGACTTTTGAGCACTTGCCCGGATGCGCCACTTCTCCAACCATGCATGGGTTTTGTCTAGTAGATGTTGTAGTTTGTTGCTAGCTTTTTCTGGACTTACATCACTGGCAAGGTAAGCTACATCATCAGCGTATGTCGCGACTGTCACATCTTCGGAAGTTGGAAGATCTGATGTGAAAATATTATATAATACAGGGCCAAGTACGGAGCCCTGCGGAACACCGGCCTCCATATTGTGCAAAGCAGATCTAGCATCACCATGTTTCACTTGGAAGAGACGGTCTGAGAGATAGGATTTCACAATGAGATACATAGAGTGTGGTAATTGTCCCTTAACTTTGCACAACAAACCTTTGTGCCAAACTTTGATGAAGGCTTGCTGGACATCCAAGAAGGCCGCTGAACAGTACTGTTTCTTTTCGAAGCAGCTTCGGATCTCATGATACACTCGGTGCATTTGTTCAACTGTTGAATGTGATTTCCGAAATCCAAACTGGTGCTTGGGAATAACTGCACAGTTGTCCAGGTGCACTTTTAAGCGAGTTACAAATATTCTTTCCCACAGTTTTGAGAGAACTGGTGTGAGACTGATTGGACGATAAGACGAAGCTTCGTGTAGGGGTTTGCCGTCTTTGTGGATCATAATTATTTGAGATATTTTCCAGAACATAGGGATAAGTGATGTCCTAAACATAGCATTGAAGAGTGAGGCGAGTAGAGTAATACATTTTTTCGGTAATTCTTTTAGAACTTTTGGAGTGATAAGATCGAAACCTGGGGCCTTGTTGGTGTCAAGTCGCCTAATTTCTGCTGCTATCTCTCTTGGTGACGTGGGTGTAATTGGGAGGCTCATCTGAAGATCCTGTTGAAGAATTGCGTCTACCTCTGATTCGTCAGAACCGTCATTGGGTTTGAAGATTTCTGCTAGATGATTCGCAAAGACTTCCGCTTTTTCAGCATCGGTTCTCGCCCATGAGTTTATCGATCGGAGTGGCGGGTGAAATTGTTGTGGTTTCCTCGTAATTTGTGATGCCCTCCACAGCGAATATTCTCCCTTGCCCTGGGGAGACATATTCTGAAGAGTTTTACGAAACCGTGAATTAGCCGCTTCCTGTAATTGTGCTTTCAGTTCTTTTGCAGCTCGATTAAATGCACTTTTATCAGACGGATGCTGGGATTGGTGCCAAATTCTTCTAAGACGACGTTTTTCCTGGAGTTTTGATTTTATATCGTTATTATCGTTATAAATTTGAAATTTAGTTTTTTATTTTAATCGTGACTTTTTTAAAAAATATGTGTCCTGAAGCAGCCAAACTGATACTATCTATCAAACTATTTATAATAAAGTTAATTCTAGGCGGAATACGATTAATTTGAATTTTGGTGGAAATGGCACTTATGAAACCCATTGATTTAAAAGAAAAAACATTAGATGCTCCCCTTATTTGCAATACAGCTCACTTATTTTACGTGCAAAAGACTTTTAATAGTGCTCATTTTAAACCTTATTTCAAGCACTACAAAACCCTTTCGTATTAGAATGCATAAAATGCATTTGTTCGCCGCTAGATGGCATTGACCACATCGATTAAATTTAAGACAAAATAAAAAACGGCTTTGATCTTTAATATCTAGCTTAATATTGCACTTAGAATACTTTATAAAAAACCAAATTGTTCATTGTTTTACCTGCTACAATTTGGTTTATAAAATTTTCGATACAACGTATATTTTTGGAGATATTTGCAAAAAACCGATGAAAAACGTGAAAAAATTGCGAATTTTCAATTGCCTATAACTTGAAAAGTATTGGATTTTTTGAAAAACTTTATAGATGATTTTTTGCTTAAAATTAGGCCTTCTATCGATATCTGAGGTTATTTAAAAAAAAAAAATTCACCCCCGAGAAGGGGTGGCAACCACCCCCAGGGTGGTTGCTGAGTTCAAATCATTTTCACTTTTGAAGTTAAGGGTAAGATGAACCTAATTCCAAAATTGTATGCAATTCGGTTCACAGTAAAAAAATTCGGAGCAATAATGCTTCAATGACTGCACTATTAGGTAAGCCTATACATATATGGATTGGAATAAATTACTTTTTCTCAAACATCCAAGGAAATGTCGTTCAATATGATCGTGGTAATAGAACACGAAATACGTCTTTGTATAGCAATTGTTGAAGATTCGTTCTAATTTCAAATTAGAGGTCAATAAAGGAATTTCATACAACATTATTGGCCGTGGCCAACAAAGAGATTTTATTTTGTTTCAGTGGGGTTTATTTCTTTTATTGATAATCTATGGCATACTGCCAATAAAAAAAAATGTAGTTTGTGCACGTATATTTACGTTTTGTTTCTTATATTTAACTAGATTATTCAATAAGATTTAAACAGATATTTAATAAAATAAACAAGGAATCACGTTTATTGTTAAAAAATATAACAATATCTAATTAATAAGGTGTTGTAATTTTTTAATAAATAGAATCATCTTAACATTTGGTGGCAAAAACATTAACCCGAACGGCTTAAAAAAATAAATTTTGAAAAAAGTAAAAAGTTGGCGGGAATCGTCAAAATATATGAACATATAAGTTGAACATTTGTATTATTTCCTTGGATTTATTTGAGAAAAGCACTATACAAGCCTCGTATCTCTAGATGATCTATTACTACTCGGCCAACAATTCCCTATTTCGCGGCCTCTGCAGTAATGTAGGTACTATTTCACCTCACCAGCTCAAACATGGAGATTTTGCTGCGAGATAACACTGAACTGAACAAAATGCGGTTTTGTTTCGAGCGTGAGTAGAAAGTAGCTTTTACATTTTTTTTTTCAAATTTTGACTACGAATTGTCATTTCTCAGCCTCAGCGTAATTATAAAATTCGAATATCGATGCAATCTGTCTTTCATATCTATATGAAAAAGAGAGTGATAACAACATATCATAAATATGAAATTCAAATGAAATTTGATTTTCGAATCCAACCTCGAATAAGAACACGTTCTCATACGCGTTATACCCTTGTTATACCATAAAATTAAAAAAAAACTACCCGAAGAAGTTTTAATTACAACATATTGTTTTTAACGACGGAATGTGTCTTATTAGGGTTCCGTAGTCAACTAGGAACCCTTATAGTTTCGCCATGGCCGTCTGTCCGCCTGTCCATCCGTCCGCGGCTTAGCTCGGTGATCATTAGTACTAGAAAGCTGAAATTTGGTATGAGCATGTGTATGTATCACGCCGACAAAACGGTAAAATAAAAACTAAAAAAAACTTTTTTTCTGGTACCTACCTCTCGAACACATAAAGTGGGGGTGAAATATGTCTCACGAAAGTTTGAATAAAATTATTGCCTTATAAGTATTTTCAATGAAAACTATATTTAATAAAATCGGTCGAGCCGTTTTTGAGTTATCGCAAAATTACATAACTTTGTTTAAAATGATGTAAGTAAGTAAGTAAGTAAGTAATAATATAAACACTTTATTGTACACAAAAACAGTTACAAAATACATCTATTACAAATAACATATAGGTACAAAGGCGAACTTATCCCTATAAGGGATCTCTTCCAGTTAACCTTTGAGCAATTGAGTGAGTACGAGAAGAAGATAGACAAACTAACACCGTGTACAAAAAGGTATTAAAAATAATAAGACTACTAATAATTACACATATAAACTATGAATACATACACATACACATACATACATACATACATATATATATATATAATGTAATACAAATATACACATAAATATAAATACATTTTAGATCCAATTCACAAGTCATTGGAAAGCCATAACTTCTTAAGATTCGTCTTGAGCGATGCTACAGATGGAGACTTCCTAAGGGACAGTGGCAATTCGTTCCACAACTTCACAGCGCTCACTGTGAAAGATTTAGCGTACGTACGCGTCTTGTTTGACGGTACAGCCAGAGTGAGATTGGCAGACGACTGCAAGCGGTGACCACTCCCATCGGCCATATATTTAAACCTTTCACTGAGGTAAGGAGGTGAAGCAGGGTTGTAGAGAACATTAAAAAGCAATGACAGGACATGCAGGTCTCTACGCTGACGTATTGGCAGCCAACCCAGCTGCGCTCTAAAGGCGGACACGTGATCGTATTTGCGCAGTCCGAAAACATATTTTATGCACACATTTTGTAAGCGCTCGAGCTTGTCAAGCAGTTCCTCTTTGAGATTCGTCATAGCAATGTCACCATAATCCAGAAGGGGCAGCAAGAGTGATCTGGCAAGAGTAAGCTTGGTGGACATTGGAAGGAAGTTCTGCAGGCGCCTAAGTGAGTGAAGAGATGCGAAGAGCTTCCGGCTGACCTCCGAGATATGCGGAGACCAAGACAATGTCTGGTCCATGGTGATACCTAAATTCCTAACAGTAGAGGAAAAAGGGATAGGAATCCCACCAAAAAGAATATCAGGCACCACCATTTCCGCCAGCTTGTTCACAAAGTGAGGACTACCGATGACAATCGCTTGCGATTTTTGTGCGTTTACGTTTAAACCAAAATTATTAGCCCAGCTGTGAATGTATTCTAAATCTGCATTGATTTGATCAATAAGCGATGGCAGATCCTCAATACTAGCCGCCGCATAGATCTGCAGGTCATCTGCATAAAGATGGAACGAAGATCTTAGGCACTCTGTGATCCCACTAATGAAAATCGAAAAGAGAAGAGGAGAAAGGACCCCCCCCTTGAGGGACACCAGCGGAAAGTTCACGCCATTCCGACATTTTGTCGTCGACCCTAACCCGCTGGCGTCGACCAAAGAGGTAGTCGTGAAACCAAGATAAAGATGAGTGAGACACATTTAGTGAGCGAAGTATGCCAAGAAGGATATCAAAATCTACCGTATTAAAAGCGCTACTGAAGTCAAGAAGAACGAGAACTGTAAGTTTTTGTGTTCAATATTAAGACGAATGTCATCAGTGACTTTAACCAAAGCAGTAACTGTTCTATGCCCCTAAAGTGCCGCGATGTACCTAAAGTGCCGCGCGGTGTCCTTATATTTCGAACATTACACATATTAGTTAAGTGCCATACTGTATTAAAACATTTCGCTCAATCGGGTGCATATAGTCGATAAGTTCCAGAAGGTAATAAGTAATTACAGTTACTTTGGCGTTTGCGACCTTTTTATAGAGCTTGAAATCTTTCTCGTAATTTAAGCCTCGAAGCCCCGTCTGTTGTAAAGGATGGGCAACTACGGAACCCTACACTGAGCGGGGCCCGACATGCTCTTGACCGGCTTTTATATAAAGCAAATAGATTATTGCTGAAATAAGATACCTACTGTAAAATTGGTGAAGTCGTAAAATATTGGTGCAGACCAATATTTTACAACTTCACCAATTTATCATGGACATGGAATTGCGAAACGAACCTACTTTAAAAAAACCGGCCAAGAGCATGTCGGGCCACGCTCAGTGTAGGGTTCCGTAGTTGCCCATCCTTCACAATCACAATAGTCGAAAATTACGAGAAAGATTTAAATTACGAGAAAGATTTCAAGCTCTATAAATAGGTCGTAAATGCCAAAGTAACAGTGATTACTTATTACCTTCCGGAAGTTATCGATTATACGCGCCAGATTGAGCGAAATATTTTAATAAATATTTTTTCTGTCGTTGCTTGCGTCTTTTAGTTTTAGGCATCTCATTGAAACTGCTACTTTTATACGAAACGAATCACAATCTTGCCTTGATAATATCCTTACCAATTTATCAGAACCTTGTGTGACATCTCTTGTGGTCGACCACAATGGTCTAGCTGATGGTCATGCAGGAATTTTCAGTACTTTCACAGTAAACAAGTCTGAGAATGCTAATCACAAGAAAAATAATAAAACAACGTGGAAAGTAGTTAGGAAACTTAATGCGGCTGGGAAACAGAAGCTTCGCCAAGCTATTTTACGAGAAAGGTGGGTCAACATAGGCGTAAACACCTTCATCAACAAATTTAATAATTTATTTAAGGAAAGTTTTAAAAAAAAGAAAATTAAAATATCATCGCACAGTGAAAATAAAATAAAATGGGTCACAAAAGGAATAAAAGTTTCAAGTAAGATGAAACGTATTCTGACTACCCACAAAAATTGTATACCGGACTCAATAGCAAGCTACAGAAAAAAGTATCTAAACATTGTAAAATCGTGTTATTAGGAACGCCTAGAGGTTGGCAGTGCAGACTCAAATAGAAAAAGCGAAGGACTCATCAAAAGAATTATGGAAGGTGGTAAACAAGCATCGTAATAAGTTTACGCAGCATCCAAAGGAAAATTTATTTTTAAAAACAGAAGACGAAATTGGTAATCCAAAAATAGTAAATACTCCTGAGGACGTGTCTGCAATTTTTCTTGAAAAATTCACTTTCACAGATGGTGTCTCTGATCGGACTGATCAAGCCTTACGATTACTACAGGCCCATGTCCCCAGGATACAAAACGATATAGCCTTCGAGCCAGTTAATCCAGGTGAGGTTAAGACAATAGTTAAAAACCTAAAGCCTAAATCCTCAAGTGGATATGACGGTATTCCGATAGCAGTTATCAAAGATAACATTGATATACTTGCAGAACCATTGGCCTATATGTTCAACGAATGCTTCCAATGTGGTATCTTTCCGGATCAGTTTAAGGTGGCGAAAGTACTTCCCACTCACAAAAAGGGTTCTAAGCTAGATCCCAAAAACTACAGACCCATCTCTCTCCTGCCCACACTCTCTAAGCTTCTTGAGAGATTAATAAAGGATAGACTGATGAGGCATCTGTATCAGAATAATGTATTAAACTCAAGACAGTATGGTTACCAGAAAAGTAAAGGCACAAGCGAGGCTATCACCACGTTGGTAAAAGATGTAACCGATCAAATTAACGACAAGAAAAAAGTAGCAGGCTTGTTTCTAGATTTAAGCTCCGCTTTCGACACGGTCGATCATAACATTTTACTCGCAAAGCTCGAACATTATGGAATAAGAGGTAAAGATCTGGCTCTGTTTCGTTCGTATCTAACTAACAGAAAACAATATGTTGAAATTAAATGGATAACAGATACCAACGAGACAGTGCATAGTTCCAAAATGGCCAAGATCACGAGGGGAGTCCCCCAAGGATCCATATTAGGACCAATTTTTTTCATACTGTTCACAAATGACCTCATAAACTATATAACAGAGACTATTCCGAATACCAAACTAGTAGTTTTTGCGGATGACACTAACGCAATTATTTCAGCGGACAACCTCACACAGCTAAATAACAGAGCGAATGGCGCCATGAAAGCTTTTCACACCTGGTTCAGCATCAATAACCTGAAGTTAAACAGCAGTAAGACGCATGCTGTGCTCTTTAAAACCACGGCAGCTAATAAAGATTCTCTGGACATTGTTTCTGATGATGCATCAATCAGTCAAGTGGAATCAGTGAAATTCCTTGGGGTTTGTATAGACTCTAGCCTTAACTGGAAGGATGAACTGCTGGCGATAAGAAATTCTTTGAGTTCTGCCTGCTATGCCCTTCGAAGTTTTAGAGATGAGGCGAAACTGACCCAGATGAAGATCGTATACTATGCATTAGTAGAATCGAGATTACGGTACAGCATATCCTTGTGGGGAAACAGTTACAAGTATAATGTTCACACTGCTTTCGTAGCTCAAAAAAGGGCTATCAGAACGATAGCTAGAGTACCCCAAACGACTTCATGCAAAAGCCTCTTCACAGAATTTGCAATTTTAACCGTTCCGAGCTTGTACATACTAGTAGTACTTACAGATTTAATTAAGCATATTGGAGATATAGACACGGCTGAAGAAAGACAAAAGCGTATGACTACTAGACGTAAAGATCTGCCTCAGTTGATAAAAACAAAACTCAAAGTAGTCAAGCACGCGGCAGGTTATCAGGGAGTATTTCTTTTTAATAAGTTACCAGTAGAACTCAAGAAAATCACAAGTGTTAACGCATTCAAAAACAAGCTCAAAGCATTTCTGTTGGAAAAGTGTTTCTACTCCGTTGAGGAATTCTGTCAGAATTCAGACTGTCAGGTGGAAAACTAAAATGTATATACTTGGGCTTTAAAATACATCATAACTTTGCTGTTTTTTATTTGTAGTAAATTATTATTATTATTATTTTTAAATATATTATTGTTATTTTTATATTATTGAGCACTGTGGACATGTATTTTTTATTTGGAATTGTAACTTTATAATTTAGGTAATTTTGAAACGTTTTTAATATCTTTGCTATAATTTTGATAATGATTTTGTTTGACATGTTTATAATATTGACTTCTTGCAATGTACTTACCTACACGTAATTTAGTTAAGGTCTTTTTATTGTTTAATTTTTATGTATTATTTCAAACACAATTGATATTGTTCTATGAAATAAATAAATAAATGAAATGAATGAATGAATAAAGTATGGCAATTAACTAATATGTGTAACGTTTGAAGTATAAGGACACCGCGCGGCACTTACGTCATTTTAAAGAAAATTATGATTTTTGCAATAACTGAAAAACTGTTCGACTGATTTTATTCAATATAGGTTTCATTGAAAGTACTTATAAGGCCTTATTTTCATGAATTTTTCCATAATTTTTTGACGCGTGGTTGAAAAGTTAGAGGGGGGGGGGGACGCTATTTTTGTTATTTTCGGAGCGAATATTTACAAAACTGCTGACTATCAAAAAATAATGTTATGAGACCCCTATAATTTTTAAAAGACCTATTCAACGACTCCCCACACACTAGTGTTGGAACCAAAAAAAAAATCACCCCCACTTTAGGTGTACGGGAGGTACCCGAACAAAAGATTTTTTTTTGTTTTTATTTTACCGTTTTGTCGGCGTGATACATACACATACTCGTACCAAATTTCAGCTTTCTAGCACTAATGATCACGGAGCTAAGCCGCGGACGGACAGACAGACAGACGGACAGACGGACATGGCGAAACTATAAGGGTTCCTAGTTGACTACGGAACCCTAAAAAGAGTTCAAATTGTTATTTTCTTTTTAAACGACTTCAAAAAAAGTTTTTTTTTTGTATTTCATTTTGTTTAGTGCTTTACGGGGTTCCCCTCCGTTAGCCCGAAAAACTTTCGTCCTAATTTCATTAGCCCTAATTTTGGTAACCCTAAAATCACAAACCCGAATTTTCATTCATCCTAATTAATGAATAGCCCTAATTTCAGGATCCCGAATTTTCATAATGCCTAATTTCATCATACCGAATTTTCACTAGCCCTAATTTGCACTTAGCCGATTTTTTTAGACTACTAATATTATAATACCTAATTATGTTAAAACCTCCATTTTATTATACCTAATTATCTATAAACCTAAATATGCCTTTAATGGATAATTTCAAAAATTACCATATTACCATAGACTCTGGATGTACATGGGAATCTTTTGACGCTTCGCTCGCTTCGCTCGCTCCGCTATACGTGGTCACAATACAAACCTAACCTAACCTACAGTATTCGGGGTTCAGCCAATTCGATATTAGTCCTAATCTGGTTTTCTATTTTTGATGTCACTATAAAGAATTGGTTAAATAATCTTTAGTACTCTTGCTCACCTCTGCAGCTTCGGCTCGCACGGGCGAGCGCCTACCATTTGTTACAGCGGGCGACAGCTGCTCTCCCTCCGCGCC
Organism: Apotomis capreana; assembly: GCA_947623375.1. Classification (NCBI taxonomy): domain Eukaryota; kingdom Metazoa; phylum Arthropoda; class Insecta; order Lepidoptera; family Tortricidae; genus Apotomis; species Apotomis capreana. The sequence goes on from OX392518.1 coordinate 7,371,165, forward strand.
TCCGCTTTTGGAATAACACTATAAGGGTAGGATAGACAAGACCACGTGGAGTCGGAATTGCCATAGACTCAGGATGTAAGTACATGGGAATCTTTTGACGCTCCGCTCGCTTCGCTCGCTCCGCTATACATTGTCACAATAGAAACCTAACCTAACCTACAGTTTTCGGGGTTCAGCCAATTCTATATTTGTCCAAATCCGTATTTTCTGTTTTAACGTAAAAATAGGTTTAATAATCTTTAGTAGGTACTCTTGACATTTAGTGTCAGTAATGATTAGGTCTAATAATCATTAGGTTTGGTAATTATTAGGTTATTTCATATTAGTATTGTTGATTATTAGTACAAATCATTATTAGAGTATTCGATTATTAGGTCTAACAACTAATTAGGGTATAAAAATTAGGTGATATGACATTAGGGCTAATGAAAATTAGAGCTAGCGTTGGTAGGTGTAATAATATTAGCACTTGCGTTATTAGGTCAAGTAGGGGAGTACCGCTTTACGGGTAACAAAATTAATTACACTATAAACAATCGAATCCTTCCCTTGCTTGGGACTCAAAATTAGCACTCGCGACAAAAAACAAGTGTGGTCTCTTGTTGCACAAATAACTATTCTCAATGCAATGAAATGTCATCATATCATAACGAGCGTAATAACAGGCATAAGGCTTCGAAGTATCACGTTTCGGGCGGAACACCTTGAGAGAACTGTAAGGATTTTCATACAAAATTGGAGGCCTAGGCCGGGAAGTAGGTACCTTTTTCTTAAACATGGCGTCTATGGTCATGTTCAAGCTAAACAGCAGTTTTTTTGTGTTTTTTTATTTTATATCTTTGCATATGTTTCAAAGATACCTATATTGCGCAAAATGGAACAAACATATATGGCATAAAAGCGCTATATATATGCCGTGTAAAGGGCTTGCCGGCTTCGTATCACTATCCGTCTATACGGGTACGTATTACAATGCCGAAGGTCAAAATACCGAATTTCATAAGACCTATGGACGGAAGGCCGAAAATTAAAATATCGAATGTTTATTTGACCGAAAGTTTAAAATGCCGAAAGAACGTTTGACCGAAAGGATGGATATTATCCCGAATATTATAATCCCGAAGACTGTAATCCCGAAGACTGTAATCCCGAAGATTATAATCCCGAACACTATGATCCTGATTGTAATCCGGAATATTATTTAAACTCTCGAGAATTATATTTCTGTAGTCTTACATACATATTCTAATGATTATGTTATACAAATAATATTAACCTAAATTACGTAACCTACTTGCCTACTACTATATTTAGTACTAGCTGTTGCCCGCGACTTCGTCCGCGTGGAACCTTATCTTGAAAATTTTACATGTTTATTATTTTCAGACCTAAGCAATGTTGAAATTACTAAACGTGTTTTATTTTTATTTTTTACGAAATAGTAACGAACCCTCCGACTCGATCTTGGCCTTTTTTTAGTTTTTTTTCGGCTAATTTGCTCTAATTACGCTGTACCATTATGAAATCAGGTAATCTACGAACGAATAGCTTTACGAAACTCGTTGAGTTTAAGAACGACGTTTATAAATTCTTTGATTCGAATAATAATGCCGTTATACAAAGTTTCAAGTACCGCACTCAAAAAAATGTTTGATCTTCATACACATTTTCAACCCCTTTTTCACCACCTTCAGGGCTGAATTTTCAAAAACCCTGAAATTACTTTTCTTGCATTCTAATAATATGCCTTTATACAAAGTTTCAAGTACCGCACTCAAAAAAATGTTTGATCTTCATACAAACTTTCAACCCCTTTTTCACCACCTTCAGGGCTGAATTTTCAAAAACGCTGTAATTATTTTTCTTGTATTCTATTGATATGCCTTTATACAAAGTTTCAAGTACCGCACTCAAAAAAATGTTTGATCTTCATACAAACTTTCAACCCCTTTTTCACCACCTTTAGGGTGAATTTTCAAAAACCCTGAAATTGCTTTTCCTGCGTTCTAATAATATGCCTTTATACAAAGTTTCAAGTACCGCACTCAATAAAATGTTTGATCTTCATACAAACTTTCATCCCATTTTCACCACCTTTAGGGTGAATTTTCAAAAACCCTGAAATTACTTTTCTTGCATTCTAATAATATGCCTTTACACAAAGTTTCAAGTACCGCACTCAAAAAAATGTTTGATCTTCATACACATTTTCAACCCCTTTTTCACCACCTTCAGGGCTGAATTTTCAAAAACGCTGTAATTACTTTTCTTGTATTCTATTGATATGCCTTTATTTAAAGTTTCAAGTCCCGAACTCAAGAAAATGTTTGATCTTTATAAAAACTTTCAACCCCTTTTTCACCACCTTAAGGGCTGAATTTTCAAAAACCCTGAAATTGTTTTTCTTGCATTCTAATAATATGCCTTTATACAAAGTTTCAAGTACCGCGCTCAATAAAATGTTTGATCTTCACCAACTTTATACCCCTTTTTCACCACCTTCAGGCCTGAATTTTCAAAAAAGCCGTAATCACCTTTCTTGTTTACTAATAATATGCTCATATACAAACTTTCAAGTCCTGCGCTCAGAATTTTGTTTGACCTCGATACAAATTTTCAACCCTTTTTTGACCACCTTCAGGGCTGAAATTTCAAAAACGCTGTAATGACTTTTCTTGTATTCTAATTCTATACCTTTATACAAAGTTTAAAGTCCCGCGCTCAGAAAAAGGTTTGATCGCCAATTCGCAATATAAACTTTCAACCCCTTTTTAACCCTTGTAGAGGACGAAGTTTTGAAAACGCTGAAATTACTTTTCTTGTTTTATAATTATATGCCTTTATACAAAGTTTAAAGTTCCACGCTCAAGAAAAGGTTTTATCTCCATACAAACTGTCAACCCCCTTTTTTACCACCTTAGGGGATGAATTTTCAAAAACGCAGAAACTAATTTTCCTCCATTTTATTTGCATAACTTTTAACGAAGTTTGAAGTTTGTAGCTTAAAATTAAATTTGAACCCCAAGACGAACTTTCATCCCCCTTTTAACCCCCTTAGAGGTTGAATTTTTTAAACCGTTAAATTAATGTTATTTTGTTATTATTATATATGCCTTAATAAGAAGTTTCAAGGGATTTGTAATGGACTCAAACTTTCAACCCCTTTTTAACCCTTTTAGGGAACGAATTTTTAAAAACGCTGAAATTACTTTTCTTGTATTCTAATAGTATGCCTTTAAACAAAGATTCAAGTCCCGCGCTCAAAAAAATACTTGATCTCCATACAAACTTTCAACCCCTTTTTTATCACCTTACGGGATGACTTTTCAAAAACAATGAAATTAGTTTTCTCTTATTTTATTTTAATATCTTTTTTACAAAGTTTCAAGTTCCTAGCTTTAAAAAAAACTTGTACCCCATACAACCTTTCACCCCCTTTTTAACCCTCTTAGGGGTTGAATGTTTCAAAATCGCTTCTTATCCCTAGCCCACGTTATAAAAGTAACCTACTGTGAAAAAATCAACTCTCTAACATTAGTAGTTTCGGCTGTGCGTTGATGAGTCAGTCAGGACTTCTTCTTTTATATATATAGATAAGCGAACTTTTCTGTGGAACCGATCTGCTACGGCGCTGCGAGATCTGCAGCCCCTCCGCCCTAGCGGCGGCCGGGGGCTGCCCTCCCTCCGCGCCTACGGGCTTTTATATACACTCTAGGGGTAGGGCAGAGGGCAAGACCACGTGGAATCGAGGTTGACAGCTTCGGGTCTGTGGCAAGTCGATTAAGAAAAGAAAAGAGAAAAGTGTCCGGGAAAGTGGGAAATTATGATAAAATATTCTGTCATGGACTGCCAACCGAACAAAACTTGTCTTGAACCGAACGCTCGCCGCCGCAGCTTCGGCTTTTTGGTCACCTTTGGCCACCAGCCTCAGCCGCTGCGGCTCGCTTGATGCACGCACTTTCTTACGCTAGGGCGGAGGGGCTGCACATCCCGCAGCGCCGGAGCAGATCAGTTCCACGGAAAAGTCAGATTAGTTTAGTGTCGTGACACTTTTAAAGGGCTCATTGACTTTCGGGATTATAAAATTTCGAGATTTTAAACTTTCGGGATTATGAAATTTCGAGATTTTCAACTTTCGATCTTTTGAAAGTAGGTATTTTGAGCTTCGGTACCTATATCGAATATCGGCTTTTTGAACTTTCGGTATTTTGATTTTCGGTATTTTGACCATCGGTATTTCAACTATAGGTATAATGAACTGACGGGATTGTAATACGTAACCGTCTATACCTAGATATACTCACCCGGCAAGCCCTTCCTTCCCGGCGTCAGCACTAATGTACTACATTATGAAATTATTTAATGATTAATATAGATTTACCGAGCATGGCAGCAGAATAAAGAACATAACAAATATAACAATATGCATGTTTTGACAAGTTGAGATTTACTACTTAGTATGAAACAACCGAATGCAATAATGCACATATTTTTATATAATTAAATAACTTCATAACGAGCAATTTCACGGCATTTTCATTTGCGCTCATAAACCAAAAAAATTAATCAATGTAAAACTCGCCACAAAGTGCGACCTCGTGCAGACGGTAGCCATTGATTCGCCGCTACCCTCGCGAGGGCATCCGTCCACCTACTCGGAGGCCGACCCACGCTGTGCTTTGCTATACGTGGTCGCCACACAGGTCTTTGCTGCCCCAACGGCCGACTATTAAGGATTATAATTATTTATATACTAGCTGTGCCCGCGGCTCCGTACGCGTGGTAATCGGTCTGTGTCAGTAAAATAGTTAAAATAGAAAGTAGCGCCATAAGATTCAGGTGCAAACTTAACTCAATCGAGTATAATGGCTACCACTGTATTTAGTTCGCAATTTTAATTTTATAGTCAAGAACAAAGTCCGGAGTACCTACCTATATACAAAGACCTGACCTGATTTGTTAAGGTATTTATTTTTTCATTATCATAAAATACGTCAATAGGTTCTCTATTGATTGAATATCCCAGTTACGAATAAAAATGCATAATATCCTCTTAATTAGGTATCCATTATCTCATTATTACATCACGTCTGTAGACGCCTGATAGTCATGCCATGCCTTATCTTTGAATGTTTACGCATTGTTTTGTTTTTATCAATTTGTTTAAGCATATTATATAAGTGTCTTCGGTAAGTCACGTATAATTATACCTGATATGGGTTCAATTACAGTGTTTTGCGCGCGACGACGCCTGCGAGGACTACTGTACTTACTATTTCTACTATAAGAACTATAAAATTGAGAGAATGGGATAGGGGTTGTCACGCAATAACATAAATCACGCGAGGTTTTTTGAAACCTCCTCTTTTAGTTTTTGAAATATGTGACTTCAAAAGTACGAAAACTTTACGAATATTTTTTGCTAAAACATAGTTTTACATGTCAACATTATCATTATAAAGAAATATATAAAAATATTAAAATAGGAACTATAACTAAATAACATTAAAAAAGATCGGGAACCCGTGGTAGGGTACCCAAAACGCAGGCAGCATTCCCGCGCTGGATAGCAATGGCTAACCTTTGCGCGAGAAAGCTGCCCGCGCGTGGATCGCCTGTCGCCTCCCGCAAGCGCTTGCTGACACATTTGACCAGGCGGCGTGCCCCCTGGCCCCACGAGCCGAGTGTCTCGACGCCAAACGCCACAAACTCGTATTACTGGGCGCCGAGACAACTATATTTGGCCACCTTCGAGTGCTCACGGGCGTCCGCCGCCGCACCAGCTCTTTTGCTGGTCGCCGAAAGGTAGGACGCCGCCAGCGTATCAGCGCAAGTGGCATCCCAAACCAACGCGCGGCCCATTCTCCACGGGATCAACGACATCCCGTCAGGGCGCTTTCCTCTTTTAGTGATTTTAGTTAGCAAATCTCATTTTCACTTGAAAAATACCCACGCGATCGTTTTACCTGCATGTATTATTTTGAGGATTCCTTCGATTCCTCTAGGATGCTATCATCAGATCATGACTACGTTTCAATGGGTTTTTTAAGTCGGTTCACAAATATCGTAGTTTTGAAGTCACAAAATATAAAAACTACAGACGAACTGAGAATATCGTCACATACTACAAATACTTATACAAATCTGAAAACTATACATTTGTAATAAAATCATAAAAATATAGTCCTTTTCAAACATCATATTTGGAGAACTCGGTTGCGTTAAGTTTGCAACTCGTTTGACTGCGGCGCCATACATTTCGGGTGCAAACTTAACTCCACCAGGCCAATTAAGATGGGATAACTGACAGTTTGTACGGAACGCTCGGTGCGCGAGTCAGACTCTCACTAGGCCTGTTTTTTGTTTTAAATTAAGGTTTCCATTTTAATTGTTGTTGTTGTCTTGCTGGTGTGTAATAAAGAATTGTTGTATTATATTGTACTAGCGACCCGTCGTGCAATGCTGATGATAAATTATGCATGTACTTAGGTGCTGGCGCTTACCTCTGCCAGAGAATCTCTCTGACTATACAAAGAGGTAACGCCGCCAGCATACTGGGGACAATGCCGCAGGCGGACTTGTTAGATGGGGTATTCTTTTTATGACCCTTTCTTTTTATATAATTGTATTATACTTAGGTTATTTAGAGTAAGGTTTTATACATACATATTTCTCCTGCGTTGCTATTTAGTTTAAGTTTTCTCTGTTACTTTGCTTTGCATTTTACTTGTCTCTGAATAAATGTTTGCATGTAGGTATTATACATATAAACCTTCCTCTCGAATCACTCTGTCTATTAAAAAACGCGCATCAAAATCCGTTGGTTGCGTAGTTTTAAGATCTGAAGCATACATAGGGACCGACAGAAGGAAACGACTTTGTTTTTAACCGAGTTCAAAAAAACCCGCCAACAGCATGTCGGGCCATGCTCAGTGTACAGTGTGGAAACCCGCCAACAGCATGTCGGGCCATGCTCAGTGTACAGTGTGGAAACAACCTAACCTAAATATTGACACAAGGTAAATTGTGAAAGAAAAATGTAATGTGATCCACTGCAATGAGTAGGACTCGAACTTGCGACCTGTTTCCGGCGTAGTGCGTCGAAACGTAGCAACGAAACTAAATAATCGGGACCCGGATATATTTTCACCCTAAGCACAGTATAAAAACACTGTTGATAAAGGTAGATTTGAGCTATCGTGTATTAAAAATATCTCCGCCTAATACGGGATAAATACCTATGGAATAAAAAAATTAAAACAGAAATGTCTAAAAACAATATTATCTCCGAAAGTAATCACGGAAAATGTACGAAAAGAAATGCAATCGGTAGGGAATCATACGCAGATGTTCATGTGGTTTAATCATTTTTAGGGTTCCGTACCCAAAGGGTAAAAACGGGACCCTATTACTGAGACTTCGCTGTCCGTCCGTCCGTCCGTCTGTCACCAGGCTGTATCTCAAGAACGGTGATAGCTAGACAGTTGAAATTTTCACAGATGATGTATTTCTATTGCCGCTATAACAACAAATACTAAAAATAAAATAAAATAAATATTTAAGGGGGCTCCCATACAACAAACGGGTTGGTTGCCTTAACTTTGCACCTCATTTGTATGGGGCGCTATACATACCAGGTGCAAACTTAACTTAACCACTTAAGGATGAAAAGTGTTTGTACGGAACCCTCGGTGCGCGTGTCCGACTCGCACTTGCCCAATTTTTTTTATTAGGTAGTAGACCTGTTCTTAAGCAATAAAATGAAATGTACCCTATTTCATGACGCGGATATGAGCAAAGTTAGATTCTTTAAAAAATTAAAACTACAGGACCTATCGATGTGGGAGTTTTAGTCTGATAAACGTAATGGTAATATGTATCGTAGTTTTGAAAAAACCCGGCGTGAGACAAAAACGGGGTTTTTAAAAGACTGTGTGACGGGGGCGATGCTATGTCGCGCGACTAGAGTCGAGAAGCATAGTTGTGCTAGACGGGAGGCGCTTCACTCAGTAAATGGTGCGTGAATCATACGACACATTCAAACCTTTGACCTGCCCTGACTGATCTAATAATTAACACATTTATGTAGCGTGCTACCTACTAGTAATAAACAGCTGGTTAAGCGTGAGTCGGACGCGCGTTGAAGTATTTTTTTTCGAACTCGTTCCAACTTGGAGATGCCTACCCTCGAACAAATAATAATTTTCGAAATCGGATCATAAATTACAGCGTTCTGAGGTAACAAACCCTAAGAAGCAACCGAACTGAGAGCCTCCTTTTCGAAGTCGGTTAAAACCGACGTACGCGGCCGAAGTTGCTAGCATTTTCTAGTAGGTACCTATCCAGTATCCATGCAAGGTAAGATACGACTGATACAAAGATAAGTGGATCTGTACCCTTACAATAATGGGCTTGTGCACAAATCACATGATGTTTTTTCGGCTACTTTTTGACCCCCCCCTCCCCCCTGGTGATATTTGGTGAGGTTCTTTAAATCGTTTACGCAGTCGCTAGAGAGTACAGTCACTGTTAACTCATGGTAAGGGTTCTGTAGGTATCGAATTATTTATTTGATAGCGAGGATGGGATCGCATCATGACAGGCAATCATCACTGCATTTTTGTGCCCACTGTCACAACCATAGACGAGTTCTAGAGTGGAGACCACGAACGACACGCCCTGTAGGACGGCCTCCCGCCAGGTGGACCGACGACCTAAAAAGAGTGGCGGGAAGCGGTTGGATGCGGAAAGCTGAGGACCGGGTATGGTGGCGCGAACTGGGGAAGGCCTATGTCCAGCAGTGGACGACTCCGGGCTGATGATGATGATGATGATGATGTCACAACCATAGATAATTCCTAAATCATTCCTTAGATAAAAGATAAAACTCTTTTTAAAATGCTTTTATTAGCCACACTTGAAACTAAAGTTTGTGGGAGTACTACGAAAGATGATGAGATGTTTCGTCGTAAATAAAATCATGAGTTTGCTCGCAGAAAATTGTTTTATCGAACGTAAGGTTTCGCAGAAATTTTCGGCAATAGATTTGTAAATGGTTCGGTTAGGTTAGATTTATTTTATGACTTTTCAGAAAAAAACTGGTATCAGTAGAATAACAATTATGCGAAATGAGCATTATGCGAAACGTTACGCTCGATACACAACTTCCTGCGAAACATTAGTAAACCATATTATTCTCTAGGCTGTTGACAGTACACGGCGAGGTGCCAGCACCTCTAGCATAACTGTGACACGCGATTCTTTGTCGCGCGACATAAACTACTTTGTCACTTTCCTTTCAATACAGTGTAAGCACGACAGATGCTGATTCGCGCGTCAAGCGAAGTCGTGGAAAGATATGCTAGGCCTGCCGTAGCTATAGGCATAGATCAAATAGGCCAAGTTGAGAAACGGAGACGCTCGCTCGCTTCGCTTCGCTCGGTCACTATTGAATGGGAGCGTGACTCAGACATTCAGCCCTTTGACCTGCCCTAGTCTGATCCCAATTAGAACATTTGCGCCGCTACTCAACCCGTATCGGGGCTATCGCGAGCGGGATAGGCGTGTGTCCTTTTTAGGGTTCCGTAGTCAACTAAGAACCCTTATAGTTTCGCCATGTCCGTCTGTCCGTCCGTCCGATCATTAGTACTAGAAAGCTGAAATTTAGTATTAGTATGTGTATGTATCACGCCGACAAAACGGTAAAATAAAAACTAAAAAAAAAATTTTTTTTCGGGTACCTCTCAAACACCTAAAGTGGGGGTGATTTTTTTTTTTTCATTTCAACCCTTGTGTGTGGGGTGTCGTTGAATAGGTCTGTTAAAACTAATAGGGGTCTTCAAACATTACTTTTTGATAAAGTCAGTACCTAGTTTCGTAAATATTCGCTCCGAAAATAAAAAAAATAATGTTCCCCCCTCTAATTTTTCAACCACGCGTCAAAAAAATATGGAAAAAATCATGAAAATGAGGCCTTATAATTACTTTCAATGAAAACTATATTGATCAAAATCGGTCCATCCGTTTTTGAGATCGCAAAATTTCATAATTTTCTTTAAAAGGACGTAAGTTGACTTCCAGAAGGTAATAAGTAATTACAGTTACTATGGCGTTTACGACTTTTTTTACAGAACTTAAAATCTTTCTCGTAACTTAACTCATGTCTCTTGTGAAGGATGAGCAACTACGGAACCCTACACTGAGCGTGGCCCGACATGCTCTTGGCCGGTTTTTTCAAGGAGGTTTGAGGTTAGAGGTCTCAATAGGCATAACGAAGTTTTTTTGAGGATGTCAATCGATTCAATTTTTTATTGGGATCAAATGTCTATATTGGACTAGCTACATTTAGACTGCTCTAAAAGTCAGAAATGACCGTCAAAATTCATCATTCCTACGAAGCGCTAAAAACGCTACATACAAATAGCCACTTAATCGTGATGCCATTACGTGTTATGGGTACCTACCAATATTTGTATGGATACAATAAGTATAAGAAGTGCGTTTAAGTCCATGGTTGTCATACAACCATTGTTTTGTAAAATTATGAGGATTTCGAAAATAATTAAATTTATTTTATAAAAAAATAAAAAAATGCGTACCTTTGAAGTCACACATTAAAGAAAAAACAATCACATTCCTGCGGATTAAATGGTCAGTTTTGTTATTTCTGACTGACCATACATTATGTATAGGTATGTAAGTTACAATATACATAATATCAAACTTGTTACCTTGTTAGGTACCTACGTAGCAAGCAGATTCTATTAATCAATAAAATATTTATTCCAGTACTCGTAGACAACATAGTAGTAATAAGTGTGCCTAGGTAATGACATAGGTATTTATCTTTATCGATTCATGACGAGTGACTTAGTCATCGGACGTGTAAGTGGGATATTAGTTGTTTACGTACGATGAGTAATGTAAATGTAGATTGTAGGTATGTATGTATACATCATCATGAAGTCGTTTTTATGACGAAAAAAGAGGAGTGTCAATTCCTTTTCCACCAAACAGTGCTAGGAACCATCTCGACGGACAAGTCTTTCGATTAAAAAAACTACACCCAATTGGTCCACCCGTTTAGGAGCTATGATGCCACAGACAGACACACAGATACACAAATACACAGATACACTCTTATTCGTCGGGGGTTAATTAACAAAAAGGGTTTAGATTGAATACTAAGTCTACATACGGTATACTTTAAACGTAAAAAAAAATGTCAGTTTGGCGCCATCTGTTTTCATAAATTCTTTTGTCCTTTCATCACACCGAAACGGTCGGACAAATTTTAACCAATTTTGGTATAGGGACAGCTGGACATCAAAAGATGATTATAGGATACTTTTTACCCGACTACGGTATAAAAAAATACGCGTACGAAGTTGCGGGCACCGTCTATTATTATTATATAATGTCTACTATTTACTTATACAGGAAATTCCGATAACACAGGAAAACCCATAATATTAACAATGTGTCTTGAGACGGCAAATTTGGGCACAGTCGTCCAAGAAGTTCACCTTGCTTACGTCCGCTACAGAAGTCGTCAACATTTTGATTAAAATAATATTGATTAAAGTTTGCTTTTTATGGTTCTGTTTTGACGGACCGTCGTTCTAATTTGTATTCTAGAATCTAGGTCTTACTTAGGTTGTTCGTAGCTGTTGACGTGATACTTACACATGTTTGTTTCTTTAAGTTTTTGTGTCAGATAAGTTAGTCATGGTAATTATAGTAGGTAAGGTAGGTACTAGCTTTATTTAAATTTGGGACTTGCTATAGTACCTATGTTTATGTTTATAGGTTTGTCACATATAATTTGTATGTTAACTAATAACTATGGATATAAACATAACATATTATATACCAATACCGTAACACGGTGAGGCTACTAAGTATACAATACAACAAAACAAATACAATTTTGAAATAACGGTAGGTAGACAATAGGCGGTCCAGAAAACCTTTGGTGAAGGTGAGGCTATTTAGAATCCACGGGTTTATTTGATTTAATATTAAGCAAAAAAAAAGCTTTTATACCATTAGAACATTTGGAAAATACGTGTTTTCGGTTATATTAGGTACTTCTGTTCCAGCTATTACGATGGGAATATCCATTAGGGCTTACCTTTAATTTACAAATTACCAAATAGCCTCTCGGGCTCTACATAACCTTTACGATAATAAACATCAAAACCGGTTGAGTGAGATAGTCGAACTCGCGTACAAAGGTTTCCATTTCAATAACACTTTACGTAAAAAAAGCATCCAGATAAACGCTCCCAGAATGGGTAATATTAGCCCTTATTCACTTTAAATATTTTACTTTTTTGTTGGAGGTGCAAAGGGGTTTCATCAGCTCGCGCCACGTCTTTCTATCCTCAACCACTTTATTGGCCTCGCTTCAGCTCAGTCCATCGGCTCGCAGTTCGCCCTCAACGGAGCACCACCATAAGTGTAGAGGGGACTTATGATGGTTCCATTTATCACGTGATAAATAAGTGACAAAGATCTGTCACTCACACTCGCATTTTGTCAAAACGTGACAGATGATTTGTCACTTACCAAACTTAAAACTAAAGTACAGCAAAATGTAGTCAAACTAAATTTAATAAAAATGGCCTCTGCGGCATAGTGCCGAAGATGCTGGCGGCGTTTCCTCGCTGAATCGCCAAACTAATTATTTGAGCGAGGAAACCGCAAGCACTCCGGTCACCAGTTACTTCAATTAGCCTCTTCGAGATATCTTGGTAGGCTTATTGCGCTGGGGCCCCACGGACCCAGGGTCTTGACGCCAAAAGGTGAATAAGAATTGTGCTAATATCAGACTTTCCTTTCCAGGGAGCTTTTTTGGCAAATAAAGAATTTTGTAGGTAATCTGTTGTTTACTATCTGGGTAAGTCTCAGGAGCGTTATGAACGCTCCTTGACTTATGTTAATGTTTTCACGAATAAATAACATATTTTTTGCAAAAAACACCGTTAATTGGTGAGCTCATAACTGAACTGAAACACTCCTGAGCCTTATACCCATCTACTGAGGCGAGTAAAAGATGGATAGATGTACCGTAATAGTAATGGTCACGTAATTTACAATGTGTAATTATTATGTTATGTTACCGTCGAGAGACACATAACAATGACACCATTGACTACACGTTTGGGATCTCCGATGATGAGGACGTGAAGTTATTCCGACCAAAGGTTGCCGATCCATGCTTTAATGCATTTGTGATGGTGGTAAACATGGAAATTGTTCTTTTATACCTTTGTTTATTACCACGTGTTTTTACTTTGTTGTATTTATTATGTCATTAATAGCATTATCATATCAGCTTGAATATGTAGGTATGTATATCTATAATTTCATAATAACAATAATAGTAATTCCAGTCGTCATGTAGCAATTCTGATTCAAAACGAATGTTGTTTTAAGACAAGGTTTTGAAACAGCCGAGAAAAATCTAATCCTTTAGTTATCTGTTATTTAAAAATAAATAGCGTTATGAAATAAATTATGATATAAATGTTAAAAAAGATTTAAAAAATTATATAAATACCTAGCTGTTTATTTTAAGTTTTTACATTTACAACCTCCATAACTCTGCCATTAAAAAAAAAACGAAAAATTAATCGACAAAAAACTATAATGAACGAACCTGCTCACAAGGATCTTTACTATAATTGGGTACATTGGGCCCTGGTACAGATGATACAGAACAGAACAGGCCCTCTTTGGGTACAGAACCGAGAAGAAGTAAAGGAAGTTTATATCTAGAGAATATACAGTATTTGTGTGTAGCACATGGTTACTATCGATTCTTAACATAATTTGAGACTATGGTGCCGATCATAAAGTCTGAATCTGTATGGTAGATGGCGCTACGATGCCACCCTAAGGCATGCAAGAAGGTTTAAAAATTCAATGGCTCTGGCATCAGATGCAGTGGTCTAATAGGTAGGACGCCCGTGTTGACCCGGATAGCCGTTGGATACGCGGGTTCAAACCCCGCTTGAACCATACAATTTTTCGCTTCATTGTAAACATATCTAATAGAACTCTAACTTTAACTAATTGGCAAGAGACCCGACGAAATGACGCTAATACCGTGGCACATGGGTCGGCCTCTCATCTGGGACGATACCTGCATGGACTGGCTCCGTCCCATTACACCAGTACTTCGGTGAGAGCTGGCAGGGCAGCGGTAAGCGCTCAGGCGGCGAAGCACCGCAAATATGTAGGTCTTAACTTTATATTTGCGGCGCTAGCAGTAGAGACACTCGGGCCGTGGAAAACCCACAGAATATACAGCCTATAAAAAAGCTGTCGGCATGTTCTTCGGACCACAGAACCGGCTCATTCCTCGGCCAAAGGATTAGCTTGTCTATTCAGCGGGGGAATGTATTGTAGCCAGTTTGATGGGTAGCCTGCCGCCAGGCCCGTGATGTTGAGGACATCGGTTTTAGTTACGTTATCTTAGTATTGGTTATGTTAGTTATTGTTGTTTTTTACTCTCTTATCGTTTAATAAAAACTAGCGACCCACCCCGGCTTCGCACGAGTGCAATGCTGATAAATTATGCATGTATTATAAGTACATATAAACCTTCCTCTTGAATCAATCTCCTCTCTCAAACCGCATCAAAATCCGTTTTATACTATGTAATGATTATATACATACTAGAACTTTCTCAAAATTACGGGTATATCCTGTTTGTCAGCAACATCTAACCGGTAGCAGCGTATACCGGCCACGCGCCGCGAATACATTAAGTGTTAGGTATATTATATGCGCGTACGCAATGTCACCGACGGCGCGTATTAATGATGCACAGACAGTCGCATTCATTCACTGCAGTTGTCAAATGTACAAGCCAATTTAAAATAGGCGACAGTAGTAACAAGAACGAGGACGAGAGCGTAGCAAAATAACATTTAAAGAAAGATCCATTTAGTCTCTGAAATTAGCAGACGCATCCAGCTTGGATGGGCTGCATTTGGTAAGCTCAAAGACGCCTTCAGCTCAAAAATCCCACAAACACTGAAAACGAGAGTCTACAACCAGTGTGTGTACTCCCAGTAATGACTTAAAATACGCATGCGAATCGTGGACGTTAACCGCTGGAAGTGGCAACGTCTAAAAGTGGCACAGCGAGCTATGGAGCGTTCAATGCTCGGAATCTTTCTGCGAGATAGAATACGGAATACGCACGAAAGTTACCGACATCGGCAAAAGAGTTGCGCAATTGAAGTGGCAATGGGCTGGTCATATATGTCGCAGAGACGATGACAGATGGAGTCACCGAGCGCTACACTGGATGCCGCGAACGGGTGGCAGAAGCGTTGGAAGACCGCAAGCCAGACGGTCGGAGGATATTAAAAAGACGGCAGGGCTGACCTGGAGTACGATCGCCGCATCAAGATCAGCTTGGAAATCCATGCAAGAGGCATATATATGTCCAGCAGTGGATGCATATATGCTGAGAAGAAGAGAAGAAGTAGCAATGCCGTATTTATAGTCTGACCAAAAAGAGTAGTACTGTAGTGTCGTCCCTTTCTAATCAGTCTAAGAAAACGGGGACGACACTACAGTATTGCCACTTTTTAATTTCTACTCTATTTGGTCAGACTGTATCCCTAGGCCCACAAGACCCAGGCCTAGGGGCCCCCAGTATCAGAACTAGGACTTGCACCATACTTATCACTTAAAATACTGAACATTAGGTACGCCTATAGAACGAGAGTCTAGATACAACAGATTTGCGAAAGATGAAGCCGCTTTTGGTTTTATGTACCTACGCGTGAATGAACCAATCATAGAGACGTTTTGCTCGTGACATGACGTTGTGACAGATGCGCACACGGACGGAACTTAGCCCGTGGCTAACCAAAACTGGCTTCACTTTCAAGCGCTGACTAGGTTTCTAGCCGTATCTATTCTAAGACTTTAAAATATAAAAACCGGCCAAGAGCATGTGGGTCATTGTCAGTTCAAAAAACAAAATGTGTCCCTTCGGTGGTCAAAAGTTAAGAGCTTGTATGAATCTAGGTTATGTTGCTATTACATCGGATTATAGAAGAGGGAAAGTTCTTTATTCTCACAGGCATTTAATCAGAAAATTAGGCCCTGGAATCCTTAATTTTGCAAATGTCCACCGGAGAGACGCGCACCTAAATCTGACAATGACCCATGTCGGGCCACGCTCAGTGTAGGGTTCCGTAGTTGTCCATCCCTCACAATAGAGATAGACACTCAGGCTTAGCCCGAGGTTTAAATTACGAGAAAGATTTCAAGTTCTATAAAAAAGTCGTAAACGCCAAAGTAACTGTAATTACTTATTACCTTCTGGAAGTTATCGATTATACGCGCCAGATTGAGCGGAATGCTTTAATGCAGTATGGCACTTAACTAATATGTGTAACGATCGAAGTATAAGTACACCGCGCGGCACTTACGTCATTTTAAAGAAAATTATGAAATTTTGCGATAACTCAAAAACGGCTTGATCGATTTTGTTCAATATCTAAGTTTTAATTGGAAGAATTTATAAGACCTCATTTTCATTCTCTTGACTCGTGGTTGAAAAGTTAGAGGGGGGGACACAATTTTTTTTTATTTTCGGAGTGAATATTTACGAAACTGCTGATTCTATCAAAAAATTATGTTTGGAGACCCCTATTATTTTTAAAAGACCTATTCAACGACACCCCACACACTAGTGTTAAAACGAAAAAAAAATCACCCCCACTTTAGGTGTTCGAGAGGTTTTTTTTTTAGTTTTTATTTAACGGTTTTGTCGGCGTAATACATACACATCTCGGCGTAATGCGTACATACTCATACCAAATTTCAGCTTTCTAGTACTAATCATCACGGAGCTAAGCCGCGGACGGACGGACCAAAGAGTAGATATATATGTAATGATGTAATCACTCGGTTGGACGGATAGACGTACATGGCGAAACTATAAGGGTCCTAGTTGACTACGGAACCCTAATAAATGACACTTGAAAAGTTTTTATTTTAGTGTTAATGGATTAATAAGGGAAAATAAAAAAATAAAAAACTATCAATGTCACGATTATTTTCTTAGATACTTTTTAAATCCGTCTTACGTTACAAATACGTGTAGGTAATCACACCATCAAGGTAAAATATAACAAGCACACCTCTAGGAAACTAAACGATCTTATTATTTTTTCCAGTACCTACCATCATTGATCAAATGCCACATTTACGAATCGATGACAATTTTAAACCATAATAGGTGCATAACCGCGCATAATGACCCATAAACGCCACTCTAATAAATTCTTCAATCTGTGCTTTGTCCTTGAACCCTGCGGGAATTGTTACAAGGTCGCTGTTATGTCTGGCAGGTTGCCATACGACTAGGGACTGGGGTTGCCAGATCGTTGGCATTTGGGCGGATTCTGCCGACGTTACGCATAGCATTTTACGTACCTACAAACTAAGGCCGACAAGCACAATATTTTAGAATGGCCAAATTTATTCAGGTTAATAACGAAAAAGGTTTTGATTAAGTAAGTAAACGTAACTATCTTATCTCCCAATCCCAACTGATGATACCTATTTCTCGATTTATTCATGAATTTGTACGGATATTTTGGTCTTGCGCTCTGTCAACCCTACACCCGAAACTGTCACAGGATTCTGGCATATTACCTATGTGACGTTTTTCTACCAAAAGAGTCCTTGTTGCTTATCGAAATCGAAATTGGTTTGCAGTTTGCATCTTATAATTTTAAATCTGTTTTATGAAGACTCTCGTTCTATGCGTATTTATTCTAAGATGTTAATATATTTTTAGTGTAGAGAAATGAGATCTGACATGTATCCGTGGAATTTAACACACGTACCTATCGCATACCTACATTTATTTTGGCATTTAAATACTAAATATTGGTCTGTCACAGTACCCCAGAAAATTACGCCGTATTGCAATGTAGATGTGACGTATGCGTTATACCAAGGTAAAACTGTGAACTGTATTTGGCTCTTCGAATTTCAGAGTTCAGAGAGATGCCTTACTCCTCCTAGGTTACATTATTTTATTACGGTGTGGTGTGCGTTGCGATCGTTTACCCCACCTGCAGCACCATGCACTTCACTTCACACATAGGTACCTATTCAATATCGTTCGTTTCTCGTATCTATACAATTAATAAAACTAAAGAGGGTCTTGAGTCCGTACATGGAAAATGTTCGAAAAAAAGTTGGCGGGGGATACTTAGAATCGATAACAGAACAAGTTCCAACAGTTTTTAGAATTTTCGTCTGTTTGTCTGTTCACGTGAAAACCACTTTTTTCAAACATGTGTTACGACTATCGAGTACCCTGATAAACTAACAGATGACGCTGAAATTTAAAAGAAAAAGTTTAGAAGAGGGGTACGAATATCAACAAGTGAATAATCGCTGCTACGTTGCTGCCTGGTGGCGAAACGGCTCGCACAACTTTCAAAATCCCAATAGATTTGGAGAGCACGGAAAGTCCTGTCTTCGGGGTATAAGAAACTGTGATAAAGCAAAACTGACACAGACCGATTTCCATATAGATTTACAATATAGGTTATTTATACACTATTGGCTTCTTAGTCTATTTTCAATGTCACTGAAAATAGCATAGGGAAACTCGAAACATGACGCTACGGTGTGGGGTTTTCCAAGTATTCCATAAAAAATAAAGGTAGGAATATACATTGTATCGATACAGCTTTAACCGTAACAAAGTCTCGGTGTTATGGGCCAAGGAAAACCCAATTGGAACTGAAATACAAAGTAAACAGCGGTTCGCTCGTATCTAGCTAGAATGCTCCAGAACTGTATGGACGGACGAAACATAGGTACCTAAACGATACGCGGCAACAGGTTGCAAATAGTCTGTGGCGTATTCGCGCAGCTTTCTAGAATGCTCTGGGCCGGCTGACCCAATATACAAGCCGCAGCGACCTCCAACAGCGTACAATTGCATTAAAGCAAGTTAATTTGCTAAACGCAAATGCAAATTCACTAGTGGAATAAGTGGGCCATTTCCACACCAAACGTAACACTTTATTCTACGGAGATATTTTTTTCTGTTCTTAAAGCCAGTGTCAATCTCAGAAATCTGTCTGGACGGTCTGTTGCTGTTTTAAAGCCTCGAGGCCTATGATGGTTGCGTTTATCACCTGATAAATAAGTGACTTAAACTCACATTTTTTAAAAGGTGACGGACGCTTTATCACTTATTATATTACGTTTAAATCGTATATTACTAATTAACACTATGTTTTATCAAAATAAATGAATGAATGAATAGCAATACCCAGTCCAGTGACTCACCGGGAACCGGGAATTCCTCGTCATCGTCATAGCGACGTGGCCCACTGTCGCCAGCTTCCGCATCCAAACAAATCATATTGGAATGTATGGAGGAATGGAGGTTAACTCACTTGGCGACGTTTGGGTGACAATGCTTTAGCCATGC
Source organism: Apotomis capreana (assembly GCA_947623375.1). Classification (NCBI taxonomy): domain Eukaryota; kingdom Metazoa; phylum Arthropoda; class Insecta; order Lepidoptera; family Tortricidae; genus Apotomis; species Apotomis capreana. The sequence continues at coordinate 7,390,660 of OX392518.1, forward strand.
AGACGCTGATGCAGCTCTAAAAAATACTACAGTTCTCACACAACGCGCAACTATCAAAAGCATTGGAAATATAATTTAGAAAGCACATGATAAATATTTACTAATTGTTTTCTAACCTCGGGCGTAAGGGACCCACTACAGCCTACATTTTTTCTCCGCCCGACTCTTTAGGTGGGTCAAACTGTAGCTTTAATTCAATCCCGAGATAATTTTTCTCTCGTTTCATGAATAGCTCAAAAGTTATTGGAAAATTTTCGGTCCAAGTCAGCGAAACAATTTTGAAATTTTGACAAATTTTAGGAATTTTCAAAAAGTTGCCGACCGAATTCGAATTGCACTTTGAAGCCCTCCGACAGACGCACAATTTGACATCCGCGTACCGTGCGCGTACCTCTATAATATCTGCGAAACTACAGACAATTATCACAATTTCAGAAATTGGGGCACTAAATCCTCGATTAGAAAAATATAGGTAAACAAAACATTTTCAATGTTAAAAGGTTGTGGGCACCGATATCAAAAAATCGCTCAAGAGCGATTCGTGCTACTGAGACAATGTAATATCAGCCAAGCCAGCCGTGGTCGTGGGCATGCCCACTGTGCTCACAATAGCATTCGCGACTGCAGCCACGCCGTCATTTCTTCCTGGTGAGGCAGAGGTCCAAACAACAGGGTAGATGACGAGACTTCAGGCCGCAAAACCGCCGGAATGCTCATTGGTAAGAGCTTCTTAATGAAGAATGATTGTTAGACAATCGGCAATCTCATATTCTCCCCACTTTGTATCGAAGTATAGCCTAGCAACTGCCAGTCCGACCCAGGGATAGTGGCGCTAAAAACACCTTTCATTTATTTATTTACGAGTATTACTAGCTGTGCCCCGTGGTGTTATCTGCTCATCCCACGGGAACACTAAATTTATTCGGGATGAAAAGTATCCTATGTCCTTTCCCGGGTCTTAAACTATCTCCATACCAAATTTCATGTAAGTCGGTTCAGCGGTTTAAGCGTGAAGAGGTAACAGACAGACAGACACACTTTCGCATTTATAATATTAGTATGGATAGTATGGATGGCGTCGCGGACCGCATTATCACCACTCAAAGTAATCGTGAACTTCAAAATAAGTACCTACTTATAGCCCCACAGGGTGTTTTCAGCCCACGCCATATTGCGAATTTATCCCTAAAAAGATTGAAAAGTGTGTAAGTAATTCATGATGACATTGATGACCCAGTAGGAAATGTAATTATTAGACCAAAACCACAATTGGTCTTACATTTGCTTAGGCGCTTTTAATAATCCCTTTTATTAATTAAGGTGATTAGGTGGATATCTATCGTGTTGTACGAGGTTGCTTCCATACTTCCAACTCTTCCAAGTTCCACGCGGACGTAGTCGCGGGCAAAAGCTAAGTATCAAATACATCAGACAGTAAGTAGTCTTGCGGTCCGCGTCACGTGTCGGCTAGAGGGGGAGACCGGGGCATGATGGGATACTTAAGAGAAAAATCGTCATAATGTGAAAATCAAATTATTTATTAAACAACTCTTACAATAAATCAACGCGTATACTATTCATTTAACAAAATTATAATCATTTATGGCACTGAATCACTTATTCTTTGGACAAATAAAAATTAAATTGCACATGTCAAAAATCCCGTTTTGCCCCATGATCGGGGCAAAATGGGAAAGGTCATGGGGCATAATGAGTACACATTTTAGTCAGGTTGGCAACGGTCACATACATGTGCCTCTTCATCGTCATCGTCTACACCTGCGCAGGAATTATGGGCCCAGCCATGGCACACGCTACAAATAACCCATCCGTCAGTAGACTGTGAATATAAATACCCACAGTATATGCAAGGACAATCATTGTCATCATCTTCAGATGAACTATCTTCATTTTTTCGTCTTTGGTTTTTATTCCTCTTTTTAGGGTTCTTTTTCACAGGATTTTTCTTGTTAGTTTTTTTATTATTAGGTTTTTTTTTGTCAGTTTTCGTGTTTGTCTTTTGTTTTTTACTTATGTCTTTGATTAATTCATTTTTGTACGGAGAATCTGTAAGTATAGCAGTTTTACCGCGTTTTCTTGTTTTTCTCTCCTGAGTTCTTACTTCCTTGGGTATAGCTATAATATTTTCTGGCGTCACGGAAAACAAAGATTTTACTGATTGTATTTGTCTTTCAGGGGTCTTTTCTTTAATCAACTCTGCAGAAGTCGAAGGCTGAGGCGAAAACTCGGTGCTCACTGGTTTTGATACTGCAGAATCAGCAGAAATATCTTTTTGTGCTTGAATGGATGGCTGATCTTGAGTTGCCTGCGATACAGGAGGCGTTGAAATTGTGGGCTGAACTGTCGATTCCGTATTTAGATTTTCAGATGATAGAGACTCGATGATGGGTATTCCGGCAGGAGCAGAAACGTGAGTAATCTCATTTGGAATGGACGATGTTTGTTGGGGTCCCTGAATTGTAGATTCAGTATTTAAATTTTCAGATGGTAAAGTAGCGGTGTCTGTTGTTTCAGCTGCTATGAAGTCTGCATCTGAGAATACATTTCTGTCAAGTGGCCATATTCCACATTTTCTGAACCCGTTTATAGCAGTCAGCATCGTCGCTGCTTGCAAATATGCTTGACCAAATAGCTTTGCCACTTGGTAGGGTGAAACTACGCGACCAGGGTGGTCTCTTAGCCACTTTTTCACTTCTGCACAATAGTATGTACTCAGCGGTCTCATAAATGCAACGTCCAACGGTTGCAATTTATGTGTGCAATGTGGTGGTGTTCATACCAGTATTACATGATGCTCTCTTGCGTAATCAATCAAATCAATATTTTTCGTATGTGATGCATGACCATCCAATATCAACAAGACTGGTTTTTCTGCAGTGGCATTTACGATTCGTACAAACTTTTTGAACCAGTCAAAAAATATCTGTGAAGTTATCCACCCATTGTCACTACATGTACCCCAAAAACCCGGTGGTGCATCATCCAGCAACTCATTCTTCATTCGTTTTCGGGCATAGATCAGCATGGGTGGTATATAAGTTCCAGCGGCGCTAAAACATATTTCAGCTGTAACTAATTGCCCCCTTTCTGCAGATGACAAGCAGCCAACTTGCTTTTGACCCTTAAGTGATAATATCTTCGAATTACTCTTGGGCACAGTACTAATGCCAGTTTCGTCTACGTTATAAATCCTATCAGGCGTAAGGTTATGCTTTTCTACGACACTTTCCAGCAAGGTGAAAAACTCACCTACTGCCACTTTGTTAAAGCCCATAGCCCTCGCAGCAGAAGTTGGCTCCGGTCGTCGAAATGAAAGTTCAGGATGCCTTTTTAGGAATCCACTTAACCAGTCTTCTCCGGCCATACCAGTCTCTGCATTGAAAGGATTCTCAATATGGTTTCTCACAGCTAACTGAAAAGCTATAATCCGAAGCTCTTTACCAGTTATTCCGAAGAGGCGTGCTTCCATTGTTTTAATGTACTTCGATAATTCTAATTCCTGTTCTTTATTATCTAAAAACAGTTTTGTAGCGTCCTAATTTCTGTTTTCCATAGTCGTTATCTGAATCAGAGTCAGCATCCACAGCAGATCGAGCCTTTCTCACTCTTCGCTCCAAGGTCGACTTAGGCACGTCGTATGTAGTTGAAGCGCGAAGAAATCCCATAGACTCTGAAAGCACAGCTCTAACCGCTCTTCTCATGTCTTCTTCGTCCCATTTTCCACGATCCGTTTTACGTTTATAATTTCGTACCATTTTAACTGCAAACAAAAAACATACCTATTATAATATTAAAATTGATAAACATATTTTCTACCTGTACTTATGGGGCATAACGGGATACTATCCCCTTATGCCCCAACAAACATATTTTGCAAAATTAACAACAGTTCTAACCTACAACATTATTCTGCCAAAAAGCAAAGTAAATTCGTTAGTTTAACACTACTTCAACGAGTATGTGGTATAATATAACAATAGCATTGAAACTTACCTTGGTGCTCATTGATTGACCGCCCGTCATTGATTTACAGAAGATAACTTCGTAAGAATCGTTTACAAAACTGTTTTTTCTCGCTGCGCAACCAAAACACGCAGTGACATGCACTCGCCGCTCGGACTCACGTGACATGACTGAACACCGTGCGAATGGGCGCTGTGTTCGCTCTGTTGTGCTTACAATTCACGCACACAAACACAATTCCCGTCCTGCCCCGAGCCTCGTCTTGCCCCTGTCTCCCCTACTTGCGGTTTGGGTCTTGTTACAGGAAATATTGTTGATCTATATATTGCGGTAATATTATACCGGCTCGAAATGGTTTGTTGTAGTCATTTTGAAAATAAGTACCTTTTCTCTTTTTACGAGTAGCTACAATACAAATAAAGGTAAAATGATCGATCAGTAATTTGGCTGTCACGGGCTCACAGCAGTCACAGCTTATTATAATTTGACTAGCGACCCGCCCCGGCTGCGCACGGGTGCAATGCTGATAAATTATCCAAGTATTATCGGTACATACATATAAACCTTCCTCTTGAGTCACTATCTATTAAAAACACCGCATTAAAATCCGTTGCGTAGTTTTAAACATCTAAGCATACATAGGGACAGACAGACAGGAAGCGACTTTGCTTTATATACTATGTAGTGATGATGCTGATTCAATAAAATACATAACTAAGTATTTTGATAGATAGTAAAAGATGCCCGCACCTTCGTCCGTGCAATCGCGAAAGTGTTAATAAGCGATGCACGATGGTTATTAAGTATTTCGTTTAGGCAAATAGTAGAAAAGTAGTAGAATTCCCAATCCCACTTGAGAGCTTATCTAGTAAACATGACCCCACAAAGCGAGTGATTTACTCCTGTATAGAAGCTCACTTTGGGACAAATGGAAGCAGGTAACAAAAAAACGAAAAACAAATATCTTCTTGTTTCAAATGTATTTTCTAAGTCACAAGGTTGAAATTGCAATATCCTAACTCATTGGAATACGATACTTTGGCACTAAATTTACTAAAACCATAAAATTCGAAAAGGGTCGATAAATTTAATTACCTGAGTCCCGCTTCCAATTTCAAACTTGTGACTTATTATTACACCTAATTTATATATACATACCAGGTGCAAACTTAACTTAACCACTTAGGGATGGAAAGTGTTTGTACGGAACCCTCGGTGCGCGAGTCCGACTCGCACTTGGCCGGTTTTTTTGGTCTTGAATTAGAAATCCGAGTCATATATGCCCAAACGACATAATAAATAACGTGCACCGCTTATTAACACTTTCTCGGACAGTACATCGGGACGTAGGGGAGAGAAACCTATATTGAACCGGCGCTTAAATTGGACCACTTCTGTATTTCTACCAAATAACACAATTTATTACAAAAAATGAAGCGACGACATCAGTAACGCCATAATCAGTCCACCAAATTGGTGGACTGATTATGGCGCTGCCATTTTTTGTTGCCAGTGTAAATAAATTGTGTTATTTGGTAGAAATACAGAACTGGTCCAATTTAAGCGCCGGTTCAATATAGGTTACTCTCCCCTAAATAAGAAGCCTCGTGATACGGCACAGCACACGTCTCAGGGTCAGGGCGAACGACTTTTATCTTCGCAAAATTGCCACTCCGTTTATAACCGAACATTTCTTAAACTTTTTATATGTATAAAGGCAGCGACAAATAAATCTTATCTTTGTATTTTGTATTAAAGATGCCAGACTTTTACCATCACAAAAGGTTTACGGCCCTAATTCTAACCTGCCATGTCATTTGTAGCAAATAAAATGTCTATTTTCTACGTGAATAGTTAAATCACATACACATTGAGCGCCTTTTTAAAAACTCGTGTTTTTTCATCATTTCACATTCAGTAACTATTTGGAAAAATATATACGGGCTTACTCACGTCGTAGAAGTCGAATTTACGGCTCGACATGTTTCGAATCGGCGATTCATCACGCGAACACTGGTGGCTGGGCGTTGGGTAGGCCGTCGCCGCGACTGATCGGCTCTCCTGATGATGAATCGCGTACCGATTCGAAACGTGTCGAGCGATATTCGACTTCTACGACGCGAGTAAACCCGTTTATGTATTTTAATATGTCTGAGAGTCACCATTTTTATATGTAAAACTATTTGGAAGTTCCAAATGTAAGTGATTGTAAGTTGTAACTATACTTAAAAAAAAAACCGGTCAAGTGCGAGTCTGACTCGCGCACCGAGGGCTCCGTAAAAACTTTCACTTATCCCATTTTAATTGGCCTGGTTGTTAAGTTTGCATCTGAGATGTATCGCGCCGCATACAAACGAGGTCCAAACTTAACGCAACTGAGTTCTCCAAATATGATATTAAACATATGTTGACGTGCACTCATAGTCGGCTCACATAATTTCTACCACTATGTACAGTACAGTCAACGATAAACGCATATGTTTACACTTTCTAACCATATACAAGGCGAAAAATTAAATGTAGTGTAAACAAGTAGCTCGATAATACCATATTAATCCATCAATAAAAAAGTTATATACGTACTGTGCCAAATTTCAACTCGATCGGAATGTTAGAACTAGTACATGAAGTATCAACATTATTTATAGAGGACCCACCTACTATAGTATTTTATGCAACCGTTGTATAAGAGGGGCCAAAAAACGCGAGTGGCATGGGTTACGATGTGAGCGTAGCGAACATCGTAAGAAAGATGCCACGAGCGTTTTTTGACCTACTTATACAACGTTGCATACAATACTTTTTCTACTCCAGTACTTTTTTCTGTCATTTATATAGTTACTAACTCTAATATAAAGACATAAATTATGAAATTCTGTAAAAGTCTATACTCTACTGCCCAAAAACACACTGCTAACCGATGGTATAATGTCGCCAAAAAAGCATCACTTAGTACCACAGATTACAAGATGAACAGCTGCATTCACACAATTTGCAAATTAAAAAAAAAAACTTATTGTACTAAGGCATTGCTGCCAACTTAAAAAAAAAGTTTTATCTTCAGTGCATGGATGTTTAGTATAGTGAACGTAACCTTTATGTATAAGTTTAATTTTTTTGACAGATGTTTAGTATGGTGATCGTATACCTTTATGTATAAGTTAATATTTTGTATAAGTTATTTTCGTAACCCATGCCACGAGCGTTTTTTGACCTACTTATACAACGTTGCATACAATACTTTTTCTACGACTCGACATTTCATAAATAAAATGCAAATAAACAACAAAGAAAATAATTACATGTTCCCGCTGGGAATCAACAAAATTAAAAAGAAAAATTGTCTCTGATAAACTTTTTTTTATTGACATCCATCTGTCAAAAAAATATTAACTTATACATAAAGGTATACGATCACCATACTAAACATCTGTCAAAAAAATTAAACTTATACATAAAGGTTACGTTCACTATACTAAACATCCATGCACTGACGATAAAACTTTTTTTTTAAGTTGGCAGCAATGCCTTAGTACAATAAGTTTTTTTTTTAATTTGCAAATTGTGTGAATGCAGCTGTTCATCTTGTAATCTGTGGTACTAAGTGATGCTTTTTTGGCGACATTATACCATCGGTTAGCAGTGTGTTTTTGGGCAGTAGAGTATAGACTTTTACAGACTTTCATAATTTATGTCTTTATATTACAGTTAGTACCTAACTATATAAATGACAGAAAAAAGTACTGGAGTAGAAAAAATTGTTTAAATCATATACAATTGGTAATACCACAAGAAAATATCTGTCAACATTATTTGGCTAGCCAGACTCATGGTCTAATAAAACAGCCAGACTCTAGGTTCCATAAAATCGTCTTACCTACGCAATGCTATTCACTAGGTAGGTATATAGTATAGTATATTAGGTATATATGTTTCTATTGGCGTTGGCGAAAGTGTGAACAATAGGCAGGGAAAGGGAAAGGTCACACATTGTTAGGAATTACGTAAATAATCTCATTGTTGTTACATTAGTGACGTTGTCTTCTACTTGGATGGTTTTACTCTAGAAAGATCGATATTGACTGAGTATTTTATTAGCAATCAGAGACGGAGCAGGTTAATATTCTTCAAACAACGGATAAATTTATATATATATTTTTATTATAAAACATAATATGAAACAACAAAGGAACACACAAATAACTACAATTAATGCACACACACGCACACCTCATATGATCACTGCAAGTTACACCAGCCGAAAGAGACCTGGTTTTTTTTTTTTTGGTATCCATGGAAGCTTGCGGGTCCGAAGGACCCTTTGCACTGCTGGTGCCAGACATGCTACTCCGCTTGGAGAAGCACCGGAAAAAGAGACCTGGCGCTCTGGCGCAGCCCTTTTATTGATTCTCAATCCCCGCCGTTACACCGCCCGTGGTGGGACCCCGACTTCATCCGTGACGAGTAGATGGCGCCACTGGCGGCGGTGCAATGCTGATGATGTACTTGCACCCGCCGCCAACAATTTAGTGTAGGTACTAAAGTTTTCTTACACTGTACTTTTTACAAAAAAATATTTTATTTCTTTATTTATTTATTTAAAATTTAATTTATTTAAACTTTATTGCACAAAACAAAAGTCAGTATAAATGGCGGACTTAATGCCAGAGTCTGACCTATATTTTGTGTGGTTTAAGAGTGAAATGAAATGAAATATTTGATAAGACCTTTTGAAATCGGGCCAGCCGTTAAGTAATCGGGGAAGATGCATAAAAAGACATTTCGACGAAGAGACGTCTTATAACACTTAATACTCTTGCGGTTTGAACACATAATTAAAACACATTTCGTCGGGTAGTGATACATTTGGCCGACATCTCCAGTAAAAACTCGCTGTTTTGTTTCATCAGTACGTCTCACGGCACGTGAAACCGTGGTAAATCAAAATATCGCCAGAGATGTCTTTTTGAAGTCAGTCAAAAATGCAGGTATTTATTTAGTCGTAATGGCGTATTTAGGTACATAAACATTTTAAAGAAACTTATGACAATAACAAAAAAATAACAAATAAACTCATACTAAGGTAAACTTAAAAGGTGGCTAAAACTATTGAAAGGTATTATAAAAACATGGCCCTTTTGGCAGCGTGCCCATCGCACAGGCAGCATTCCCGCGCTGTATTGCGCTGGCAATTCTTTGTGCGCGAGAAAGCTGCCTGCGCGAGGGTCACCCATTGCTACCCTTAGGCGTTCGCGTTTGCTTAGCGCCTTGTGGAGCCCACGCGCAGCCCTACCCCACGGATCTAGTGTCCACTCTCGACGCCAAATGGGATAAACTCATACTAGGCGCAGAGCCACTTATAATAAAATGTAAGTATAAATCTTTTGGCGACGCGTTTGGCTCGGTTTGTAGACAGTAGACACCTGCCTACTGAGCGGCGGTCCCGGGTTCGAATCCCGGCCAGGGCAAATATTTGTGTGATGAACTCGAATATTTGTGCTTGGGTCATGGTTGTTATATGTATTTAAGTATATATTTATCTATATAAGTACGTAAATCGTCGTCTAGTACCCATAACACAAGCCTTCTTGAGCTTAATTTGGGACTAGATCGATTTGTGTGAGGTTGTCCGGTATTTATATTTAATAATCTACATTAAGGGTCCCGAGCCACCAGATTGTCTCCCAGGGAACCAGGAAATACAGGTATTACCATTACCACAAAGTACTTAATAAGCTCCGAGATATCGTTGCGTATTGCGTCGTCGTTGTTTGCCAATTAATTATGAAAATATAAGGCCGCTAAGGAAAATAGCTACTTCCTTGTATATTGTCTATTTCCTTAGTTCATAGTTCATAGTTATTTATTCAAAAAAAACAATATACATTGTGTTTGAATGTGATAAATTGACAATACCATATTAAATTAAATTAAAATTAAAATCGACATAATAACAACAAAAATTATTTACCTATATCTACGTCCAAATTACTAAAATTACTAACAATTAATTAAATGTCAATCTAATTCTAAGTCATACGTTCATAACATTAAAAATCTGGTCCCTTAATAATTATTAAAATCCTGAATTAATGGCATTACAAAATTCTTCAATAGAATAAAAGCACCCCTTCAGCAAAAAAGCTTTGAGCTTATTTTTAAACATGTTACTGCTTGAGATCAACTTCATTTCAACGGGCAATTTGTTAAAGAGAATAATTCCCTGGTAGCCTGCCGAATGTTTCACTACATTAAGCCTTGCAAGGGTGGATAGTGGCAGATCCTTTCTCCTAGTTTCCAAGCGCCGTTTTCTCTCTTCAGCCGTTTCAAAGTCTGATATATCCTTCCTGGATCTATTAGCAATAATAATTGCAACAATATATAAAATGCCTATTTGTAATTCCCACAGTAAGGGACAATAAACGTAAATATCTGGCACTGAGACTTGGTCGCTCACAATTGGACGTATTTATGCAAAAGGGAACCAGTCCACATATCAAAACCGTTTACTTTGAACCCTGTAACTATATATCATACAGTATAATTTTATTATACAAACGTTTAATGTGGGTTGGTTCCCTTTTGCATAAATGAAATGCCTGCTATGGCCTACGGTGCTGAATGCTGGGCAATCAAACAAGCGCATGAACAAAAACTCCATGTCAACGAGATGAAGATGCTGAGGTGGGCAGCCGGTGTAACTAGACTCGATAAAGTGCGCAACGAACACATCAGAGGAATAAGCTACAAGGTTACCCCCATCACCGACAAGATCAAGGAATCCCGCATGAGATGGTACGGACATGTTATGAGACGAGACGAAGGCCATGTTGTGAAGAAAGCACTCGCACTACCGGACACCAAGAGAGGCAGAGGTCGCCCGCTTGCTACGTGGTGGTCCACCATATCAAAGGATTTGAAACAGGCCCAGCTGAACGAAGAGACAACCCAGGATCGCCCGACCTGGCGCATGAGAACGAGGAGGGCCGACCCCAAATAATGGGAAGAGGCACGGAAAGAAGAAGAAGAAGGTTCCCTTTTGCATAAATACCTCCTGGGTCTTATAAGAAGGCTTAGTTACCCAAAGGGCAAAGGAACTGGAGAGCAATCCACGTACTTTCATTCCGTGATCGAAGCAGAAGATCAGCAAAAGAGCCAAGTTCTTTCACGGAGGTAGAAGTACTGAGTTGAGTTGTCAGACTTAAATAACTGTTGCATATTGCTCGTAAGTAGTAGAACCGATGGCTGTTGGGGTAGAAAATATGATAACCTAATTTAAGATCCAACGCGTTAAATAAACTATATAATTTAGTAGTTTTAAAGTAGCTATGGTTTTACAGGCGCAGTTTCTTTTAATAATCGCAAATATCGCAATTCAAGTTCTGTTTGTACGTACTCGCTACAATTGGTTGCACCATAAGCTTCTACATCAGATGACAAACAAATGTATTGTTTGAGGTTGAGGGACAGAGAAAACGACATTCGACCTCGTGTCGAGATCGACCACGGAATGCGGAAAAGGTTTAGTCGAAATAATTGCCGTCTAGGCGTTTATGTACATAAATACATAATACGTAACATTTTAGAGAAAAACAACATAAAATTTACTTCGGAACAGTCATGTTGCCGAAATGGCTCACAAAATGCCGTTAGACTTGAAAATTTTTAAATGAACTACCAGTCTATATGCTCAAAAAGTTTGACGACAACTTAGTTTAGATTTTGGATTTTATTGGCTTGCCTGCAGAGGCCGATAAGCCACCCATAACATAACACAACTTAAACATGGAATGAAAATGTTGCAGGTTAACCTGAGTTCTGTCCACACTGTTATCTATGGATTGTTTAACTGCTTGACAAACCAACAACTACGTAGGTACTCGTACATCGTACATCTTATCTACGATAATTTCAACGAGGTATCTTTACAATTCATTTGACTTTTTTATTTAGGTACTTTTATTCATAAAGTAACTCTACGGGCTTGAAATCCCCGAGGGGCCCCGTAATACATCTAAAAACGTGCGTTAAGGGTAGGTACAGCTCTGCTTTTTGCCTTTATAATTTCACGTAGTTATTATGTTTTCGGTTACTTTTTTATTCAAATTCGAAGCTGCGGGCGTAGAGTGCACTTGCAAATTAACTGTCAAACTCAAACCATACAAACTGACTCACTGTATGGTTTGACGCAGTTTGAATTTATCATTGATATTTTGATTTTAAAAAACTACTCGAATTTGACAAAATTCAAGCAGAAAACTGTTTTTTATCTTAATTTCGACTGCACGCAATAAAAGCATGAAATAAACATAGCTATTTCACGCTTTCTAGAACTCGGGGAAAAGTATTTATTCACTTCAAAAGGTTGTTTGTAATTATCAATATATTTGTCACAATAAGAAAAAATATAGGTTAAAAGGAATAAGGCATGTTGGCCAGTACAAACTTATTTAAAAAGTACCAAATAAAAATAACTTGTAAGATTTGATTTTACACGCCGCGGCAGGTGAATTAATAAATGTTTCTAAATTGTTCTACAATGGGTAGTTCAGTTCAGAACACCTGTATAAGTAAAGTGAATTATCTTTGCCCTTGAAAATACGTGCGGTGCTAACATAATGATAGTGGAATATATTACGTACCTACATACCTGATTTAAAATATGGCAAGCAATCCATTTTGTCATAGTTGATTCTTCGTCGTCGGATATATTAAATGGTCGTCTGGAAGAAATCGCTATTGGTAGCTGCAATACAATACAATTTGACGACGCGGTTGGTGCAGTAGTAGAGCGGCTGCCTAGTGAGGCGACGGTCCTGGGTTCCAATCCAGGCAAGGGCAAATGTTCGTTCCTGGTTCATGGGTGTTTTATGTATTTAAGTATTTATTTATCTATATAAATAAGTATGTATATCGTCACCTAGTACCCATAACACAAGCCTTCTTAAGCTTAATTTGGAACTAGGTTGATTTATGTGAGGTTGTCTGATATTTATCTATAATACATGTACATCATCATTTCAGCCTATTGCAGTCCACTGCTGGACGTAAGCCTCCCCCAGGGTTCGCCACATGGCCCGATCTCCCGTTTTCGCCATCCAGTCACCACCAGCCACTTTTTTCAGGTCGTCGGTCCATCTGGCCGGAGGGCGTCCTACACTACGCTTGCCGAGTCGTGGTCTCCACTCGAGAACCCGTCTACTCCACCGATCATCGGTTCTGCGACAGATGTGACCAGCCCACTGCCACTTCAGTCTGCTACACTTCTGAACTACGTCAGTGACTTTGGTTGGTTTGGTTGGAGTGACATGTACATACACTAGATTAAATTACACACTCAAAAACTTACATAGGCTGTATCATGAAGTTGCAAACTATTTCATGAAATGGCCAATACTTGATGGTTTGGCCGGATCAATGAATCAATTGGCGTTTGACCATAAATAACTACACGCGTGGCCCCTTCATGATAATATATGACCAATCATTACTATCATTAGTGATCATAGCGTAAAATAGTACCTACCTTTAGTTTTTCGCAATTTAGGTTAGATTCGGTTCAAACGTCCGAAGGGCAAACCTTTCAGAAATAGGAGCCCCGCGACAGTGGAGCTCTGTCAATAAAAAGAAATACCTCCTTTATTTATATTGTTTATAAAAAAATATACGGAAAGTCTGCATTGATAATACTTAAATTCACTTTTAACAGGTCATTCATGAAATGATACCGGCCATATCACGAAATGTATTACTTATTGACAAGATTTCATATTTTTAAGACCACAATTTTATGACTTGTCATCAATCACTGTTTTTATATTTTTCCTAAGATTACTAATTATTTTAATGTTAATTAATTAAAATTTACTCCTTCTAAAATGTCGTAAGTAACTCCAAAACTATGACACAATGGAAAGGTTACTTTAATCTGGTGTCTAATTAAATAAAACCGGCCAAGAGCATGTCGGGCCGCGCTCAGGTTCCGTCGTAGTTGCCCATCCTTCGCAATTTAAATTACGAGAAAGATTTCAAGCTCTATAAAAAGGTCTTAAACGCCAAAGTAACTGTAATAACTTATTACCTTCTGGAAGTTATCGATTATACGCGCCAGATTGAGCGGAATGTTTTAATACCTTAAGTATGGCACTTAACTAATATGTGTAACGTTCGAAGTATACGTATAAGGACACCGCGCGGCACTTACGTAATTTTAAAGAAAATTATGAAATTTTGCGATAACTCAAACTCAATATACTTTTCATTGAAAGTACTTATAAGGCCTCATTTTCCTGAATTTTCCCATAATTTTTTGACCCGTGGTTGAAAAGTTAGAGGGGGACGCTATTTTTTGGATTTCCATTTTTTGGATTTCATTTGAAAACTGCTGACTTTATCAAAAAATAATGTTTGGAGACCCCTAAAATACCTATTCAACGACACCGCATACACTAGTGTTGGAACGAAAAAAAAATCACCTCCACTTTAGGTGTACTGTGTACTAGTGTGTACTACGAAATTCCGGGAATATCCGGGTATTTTCCAGCCAGCCTGGCAACCCCAACAGCATGACGTCATCACCGCTATTTGGCCTCACCCCGTCCCTCGTTGACTTCTGCACACTTATCGACGAACTGATGCGAAAATGAGCCGAGAATAGAATTGTCGAGTCTAAAAATATGTGCATCATGGATGTTTCACTTAGCTATAAGGTTGAAAATTGTGTACAATTCTTTAGTACTCTTGACAACGGAAAGTGTAGGTGTCAGTGACGTAATAGCATCATTTAGCTTATGCATATGCACTAGACTTGCTGAAGATTATATGTAATCTTTGTTGTAAAATTAATAAAGAAAGAAATAAATAATAAATAAGACGTTTCTGGGCAATTTACTTTCGATGCAAACATCTATTATATAATATCATGCGGTAATTTTCACATATTTTATTACAAGCTTTGATTTAGATATGTCCGCCTGAAATCTTGCAAGTTGAATTTGACCCTCCCGTGGTCCGATTGAGCTGAGATTTTGTATATTATGACATGGAGCTATTTAGATCATGGAATAGACATTACATTTTTTTACCGGGCCATTTTTCCAATATAATCAAATATAAAGGATAAAAAATTTAAGAGAACTACATTTTTAGGGTTCCGTACCCAAAGGGTAAAAACGGGACCCTAATAATGAGACTTCGCTGTCCGTCCGTCCGTCTGTCACCAGGCTGTATCTCAACAACGGTGATAGCTAGACAGTTGAAATTTTCACAGATGATATATTTCTATTGCCGCTATAACAACAAATACTAAAAATAAAATAAAATAAATATTCAATACTAAAAATAATATTAAGGGGCTCCCATACAACAAACTTGTTATAGATTATATATATGTATAGGTACGGAACCCTTCATGCGCGAGTCGGGCTCGCACTTGCCCAATTTTATTAAATTTTAAAAAATATCCCAATGATTAAAAAATGCATTTGAAAGGTTCAGTTGAAAAGAGCGTAGGCGACCAGTAATTAATGAAACAACTATAGTGGCTTGACAGCAACTATAGTTGTTTCATTAGGTTATGGCCCAGTGCTAATTTCAAGTAAATTTAAATAGTTATCAGTGTAGAAATATAGTTAAAATGTCAGCTAATTATTCAGTGAATGTGCCAAAACTGCGAGGTCGCGAAAATTACGACGATTGGGCGTTTGCAGTTGAAAACTACCTAATCTTGGAAGGTGTCGTTTTGGGCGATCAAAATGTTTTAGGTATCCGAAGCAGAAGACAGGAAAGCGAGAGCAAAATTGATAATGACGATAGATCCGTCTCTCTATACCCACATCAGAAATGTAGCTACGGTGCGAGATTTATGGAACAAACTAAAATCTCTCTTTGATGATTCAGGGTTTACGCGGAAGATCAGCTTACTCAGAAGTTTGATATCCATCCGAGTAGGAAACCAGTGATTCCATGACCAGTTACGTATCCCACATCCCAGTTGGTAGAAACCGCACAGAAACTAAAAGGTACCGGTTTCGAAATAAATGATGAGTGGGTCGGTTCTCTTTTGCTGGGAGGACTTCCTGAGAAGTTTAGCCCTATGACATTGGCTATCGAGCATTCGGGCATGAAAATTAGTTGCGATTCTATAAAAACGAAATTACTAGATATGAGCTCGGAATTTGAGGGAACTCTGAAAGTGCTTTTATCGCTCAGCAAAAACGCGGTAAAACACACTCGCACAGCAGTATCGGAACGCAGTGGAAGCGTGCTGGGCCCATAACCTAATGAAACAACTATAGTTGCTGTCAAGCCACTATAGTTGTTTCATTAGTAATTGGTTAGAGCGCAGTAAATCATACAGTCGGACTATTACAAGACGGATTTAGTATGGAAATTGGAACTACCACTGTTCTTATTGTAGGTTGCGAGTGTACATTTTTCCATCGAGTCTTTTCTATCTAATACGGACTCCACGCACGCTCGTTACAATATCAT
Organism: Apotomis capreana; assembly: GCA_947623375.1. Classification (NCBI taxonomy): domain Eukaryota; kingdom Metazoa; phylum Arthropoda; class Insecta; order Lepidoptera; family Tortricidae; genus Apotomis; species Apotomis capreana. The sequence goes on from OX392518.1 coordinate 7,407,136, forward strand.
TGGTATGATAATGATATAATTTAACTTTTTAGTTTATGGCATCGCATATAAACGCTTTTTTTTACTTAAAGAAATTACAATTAACTCGCCAAACTGTGGAGTTTTATTGGTACAGAATATTTTTAATGTATTTTAATAAAGAAGGAAAACGAAAGCAAACCGCACTCGATACCTCTCCATTATGTCGGAGCATAATGCTGCATGCCATGCTACGGCAAAAGGACGTATCTTACTATGACATCCGTATAAAGATACGACCTTTTACCGTAACACGGCAGAATGTCAAGGTGTGACTGCGTATAGACGATAGAGGCATCCCCGTAGCGTAGTATAGGTAACCGGTAGCCGGCCGGGCCCTTCTGGGAGTGGGTTCCGCAGTCACGCTGTCCGCCAGGAAACTTACACTTCACACGCTATTGTATAAGTACTGTTATAGTTTTAGGGTTCCGTACCCAAAGGGTAAAAACGTGACCCTAATACCCTATTACTAAAGCCCCCGCTGTCTGTCTGTCACCAGGCTATATTTCGTCGTATATCTCATGAACCGTGATAGTTAGATACAGTTGAAATTTTCACAGATGATGTATTTCTGTTGCCGCTATAAAAACAAATACTTACTGAAAACATAATAAAATAAATATTTAAGTGGGGCTCCCATACAACAAACGTGATCGGCTGCGTTAGGTAATTTTGTACCTCATTTGTATGTTAACTTAACCCGGCCAGTTAAGAAGCGAAGTGAAGGAAACTTGGCCGCTTTTTTTGGTCACCACATTATGAACAATATAATAGCTATTCATGTGAACTGTACCTATGTACATTTATTTCCTAACAACAAGAGCGGCGCAGGAGAGAAACGTCATATCTGTAAAAGATACTCATAGTCATAACTATTACTGAAATTCTGTTTAATACTGAAATTACTGAAAAACAGCCTTACAGCATTACCCTAGCTCTACCCTACTCCCGAAGTTGACCAAGTTGGCCGAGGCGAAGTTGACCAAGTTGGCCGAGGCGAAGTTGACCGAAGTTGGCCGAGGCGAAAGAGCCGAGGCGAAATTGACCGAAGTATGGGTTTTCGCAGCGAAGTGCCCCTCCACACTATCATATTCGCCCAACCTCGGCCAACTTCGCCAATAGTGTGGAGCTAGGGTTACAGTTATTATTGGGGCAAAATTATTAGTGCTATATAGTATAAGTAACTACTTTGTCGTAGCAAACCAAAATGAGTTTATGGCCTGTAAGACAAAACGCCATCTTGCCCGATCTTGCGCCCCTTCCTGCCAGCGCCAGCTATCGCCAGCTTCCAGATCGCGTAGATCCGCCATCCGCCTCAACTATGTCCATCCAACGATACTTGGGGCGACCAGCACTACCCTTTACCATGAGTTTACAGATGACAGTACTCGAAGTCACGTTAGGAGGCCTACCTTTAAAAAAAATTTTTTTTTTCATATTATGACAAATAATATATTGATAACTTCCACTAACTTTTTGAAGTGCATAATACTTTTCCCCGATCCCTTATTTCTTGCTTACATTGCGTGGAGTCGAAAATAAGTTAAAAAAAAACAAATGTTCCGCGTGAATTTTGACAATTTCGAGTAGTTTTTGAAACAAATATAGCAATGAAAAATTCAAATTGTAGGTTTCAAATATATACCAATAAATCCCAATAGCCCTGTTCTAGGTAGTAACATCAATAATACGTTAAGAAACATGTTTGATCATAGAGAAAAATGTCGAAAACAATCAGCATTACGATTACGAAAGGAACAAGGCCTCGCTAGCGACAAGAATCGAGAATATTAAAGCGCCCCTGACGGTTACTCTGTAAAACTACAATTCTCCATATAAAGGGTAATGGACGTCGTCCTTACTCGTCGTAATTACTCCTGTGGCGCGGAGATAATCCCAATAGCGGGTTCTACTCCCACACAAAGTCCGACTCACTGGTAGTGAGGGCTAGGGGAACCTGTGGGGTAATGGGTACCGGCGGGTAATAGGAGCGGTGCGACTAGAGACAAAACTATAGCTCATATTCACTCACACGCGCGGGCGTTTTCGTCACAGTGCGGCCGTGTTCCCCTGGCTCGCTCGGCTCGCCAGTGCCACGCATTATGTTACCACGGACGCTTATCGGTTTTTTGCTCCGCGCTTATAAAAAAATACGATATTTCAACGGCCAGCTTAAGTTGAAGTAATATGTTTGTTATAATGAAACCTGTTTTATTTAATAATGTTATCAATTTTGAGTATCTATTCATATCATTTCATTACAAGCTAGATTCGGAATATTATTTTATGAAATTTCAATATGGTGGTAGTCGGGTAATCAGAGCTTATTACATTATTAGGCTATTATTGTTTGGATCCTTAAAGTTAATTAATTTACGCATACGTTTATGTTAATATTTATATGAATATGAGATTTTAGGCTGACATTTAATGTTTTGAGGCCGACTCAATAATTAAGTAGCTCCCATTACACATATGGGTATCTATAGGCTCTAGGCCCGCAAAGTCGGGTAATGGGAGCGATTCTGTTTTTTTGAAAAAAGTTTATCTGTCGCCAAATGCCTGATAATGTAACGGTGATGCTGTATTTAAATGATAGTCAAATAACTAAGGATTTAGTTTCTATTAAAAAGATCCAAAAATACCCATAGATATGCCTTATATTGAACTTTTGCCTTAGTAGGCTCCAATTCCCCCACGCTCCCCCACAGCCTTGATACAGTTCAAGTCATGTCTAAAAAAAAAGTCGTCCGTCGTCGACCCAAGTATTCTTGACTTGTCGATCGTTCCCCATTCTCACGTGGCCAATCCAGCGAAGACGATGTGCCTTGGTTTCGCCAATGATGTAACACCAATTATTGGCGGAAATAGACTGTGGCCAGACGGCTATAAAGATGATGATTCAAGCGATATAAAAACGATGAAACATTGCGAACTGTAAATACAGATTATTGGGAGCTAATTCAACGAACACCGATCTTTCATAGTAATATCTCGCAGTGGCGGCCTTAGGGGGTGGCGAACGGGGCAATCGCCCGGGGCCTCGCTCTTGCAGGGGCCTCGCGCAACAACCGAAGACTCAAGCAAAAAAAAAAAAAAAATTTGTTTTAAATCTTTTGATTTTGATCCTTAATAATTTATTAAGGTTATAACGGTAAATTTAAATAAAGTTAGTTAACTAATTAATTAATTCAAATCATATTTGAAAAAATAATTAATGTATTAGGTACTTGAATATCGCGCCTCGAAATACTTGAAGATCGTTTTTTTTTATCGTATAGCACTCGGGTCGGTTCTGCTCTTCTATTACCCGTATTTCATTTGGTTCGTAAAATTATTAAGACTGCACCGAGCGAAATGTGACAAATAGGCAGTTGCCGTTAAATTGACAACGTCAACACTAGTTGTTTAATACACTTCTAAACTATATAAATAGCATTTCGAAGAATGTGTTAACAACTTCTCTGTGGAAAAATTATAAGATTATTCATATTTTACCCTAGAAAACTAAGTAAAGTTGGACGAAAATTGTAAAATCGTAAGCAGGCGTTAAGTGTTTTTTTTTATACTTTAACAATTGAAATCTATTCTGATTTTTAATTAAAAAAAAGATGAATGTTTACATTACAATTGGTCCGCATCAAATATTTCAATTATTGTTTGGTATTAAAGTTCCAGATTTATCAAAAAGTGCTTTTAAGTCTCCATACATTTTTACTATGGCGGCCGCGCGCCTATCTAAATACGCATTCCCGCGCTCTATGGTGTAAACGCTCGGCGCAGTCTTAAAGAATATTTGAGGAATTCGATGACACAAAATCGGCTTTCAGCCCTTGCTATTCTTTCAATCGAAAACGACGTAGCTCATTCGTTAGATTATTGTGCTTTAATTAAAGATTTTAGTGTAAGGAAAAGCCGCAGACCTCAATTTTAAAAGGTATCATCTCTATATTAGTTAATTTAGTAAATCTTGCAATGTAAAATATTTTAAAACTCAAATTGTATTTATTTGTGTAACTAGCATTTCTCCTCAAACATGACAAATGCCTAAACCAAACAACCAGACCAGCCCTACTTTCGCATCTCCTACTTTCCACGAAGGACAAAGGGCCTCGCAAAGTCCTGCCGCCCGGAGCCTCGCGATGGGTAAGGCCGCCACTGATATCTCGGATTAATCACTGACATTGTTTTGTAAGTTCATCGATTCCCTGTTGTGTCGATTTATGCCTTACCAAACGATGTCCTTTTCTTAGAACACTTCAACGAATGTTTTATTTCATAGAACTTTTATTTTATAGACAACTTTTTCTTCGGAAGTCATACATTTATCAAAAGTCTTGAAAATGTCAACCAATGGATGAGGTTAGGTTAGGTTTATGTTATAACATTCCAAAATGTTTAATAGTTTCAGAAAAAAATACCGGCCAAGAGCATGTCGGGCCACGCTCAGTGTAGGGTTCCGTAGTTGCCCATCTGGGCTTCGAGGTTTAAATTACGAGAAAGATTTCAAGCTCTATAAAAAAGGTCGTAAACGCCAAGAAAACTGTAATTACTTATTGCCTTCTGGAACTTATCGATTATACGCGCCAGATTGAGCGGAATGTTTTAATGCAATATGGCACTTAACTAATATGTGTAACGTTCGAAGTATAAGGACACCGCGCGGCACTTACGCCATTTTAAAGAAACTTATGAAATTTTGCGATTACTCAAAAACGGCTCGACCGATTTTATTCAATATAGTTTTCGTTGAAAGTACTAATAAGGCCTCATTTTCATGAATTTTCCCATAATTTTTTGACCCGTGGTTGAGAAGTTAAAAGGTCTTAAACTTATCAATTTCACACATTATTTTTTGGATTTCCCGAGCGAATATTCTATACAAAACTGCAGACTATCAAAAAAAGATGTTTGAAGACACCTATTATTTTTAAAAGACCTATTCAACGACACCCCACACGCTAGTGTTGGAACGAAAAAAAATGAGGTACGCAACTTTTTTTTTTAGTTTTTATTTTACCGTTTTTTCGGCGTAATACATGTATACACATACTCATACTAAATTTCAGCTTTCTAGCACTTATGTTCACGGAGCTAAGCCGCGGACGGACGAACAGACGGACAGACGGACATAGCGAAACTATAAGGGTTCCTAGTTGACTACGGAACCCTAAAAATGCTTTCGATGAAATGAAATTTCTATTAAATGAAAATTCGATGGAACATTTGTCTATAAACAAGGGTAAACCCTTACCAATCTCATAGATGATTTTGATTAAAATATGTAATGATTTTCATCATCATCATCCTCCTAGCCTTCGTCCCATATCTTTGTAGTAGAGTGAATTCTCAATTGGGGTCGGCTACCTAAATCCCAAGATGTGGTGTATGCACTAATCTTTAAGCAAGCGACTGCCATCTGACCTTCCAACCCAGAGGGGAAACTCGGCCTTATTGGGCTTAGGTGGTTTCCTCACGATGTTTTCCTTCACCGAAAAGCGAGTGGTAAATATCAAATGACATTCCGTAGGTACATAAGTTTCGAAAAACTCATTGGTACGGGCCGGGTTCGAACCCGCGACCTCCGGATTGAAAGTCACATGCCCTAACCACTAGGCTAGGCTACCACCGCTTAAATATGTAATGATTTTGGTGTTTTGAATCAGTAAGAATGAATAAATTGTGTGGCAGGTAGGTTAGTAAAGGTGTGATTCAGAATGGAGTGTCAGTACCTATATTAAAACCAATAGTTAATTTTACACAATGTAAAGTAAGTAGGAGTCTTACGAAACCGACATTTTAATCCGATACGTCTGTAATCCGGCACTCTCAACACACACTTTCCTGAGTTTCCTCATCTTCGAGTAGATATCGACGACGCGGTTGGCGCAGTGGTTAAGCAACTGCCTCCTGAGCCGACGGTCCTGGGATCGAATCCCGGCAAGGGCAAATATTTGTGTGATGAACTCGAATATTTGTGCCTGGGTCTTGGATGTTATTTGTATTTAAAGTATGTATTTATCTATTTATACCCTTCCTGTCGCTCTATTGAATATTGAATATGAGTTTTTTTATACAATCCAGGGCCCCCCAGTCTCATGAGGGGGACCTCAGAGGGGAATCTCACATGGACGGTCCTCTCACGATGACGTTTTTTGGAGTGCCCGGACCCCGGCATGCTTTAAGACGACCTTGACTAGGTACTGTATCGAAACGTAGGTATGCGCCGTGAAACAAACACCACTTTTTACTAATGATGATGTTGAATTATAATGAGAACATTGACATAGTCATATAATACAACACAGTTAGTCATTCTATACTATGCATTACATAATAGTACATTACGCGATGAATTCGTGAATGTCCCAGATCGCAGGTGTTTGTATGAGTCCCATAAATATGCGATCTGGAGCTTTACGAATTACCGCCCGTATGTAGTTCGTCTAAAGTTTTACTTCTTGCCTTTGGCCAGGAAGTAAGGTTTTCTCCCTGCGAACCGGGTAGAAAATCCCACATAGGTACAGACTAGGATGACGTAAGTGAAAATACGCACGGAATCACGCACCAACAGACTCAATGTGGGAAACCCTTTCTACATCAGGCGGCCTAATGACCTAGTGAAGAATGCGAGAGGAAAGAAGATTTTTGAAAGAAGTCTATATCCTGCATTGGATGACAGAAAGTAAGTGTGTTATAACGCATATTTAAGTGTCAATACTGCTAGAAAAGTAACACTTTTGTAGAGATAAATTAACACTTTTTGCATCAATAGTGCCTCTGTGAGCTGTAGTGTAGACCTCGCCCCTTCGAGGTCATGAACGTAACATCTCGTTCAAAACGTCAAGGTTATAATAATGAAATAAAAATAAAACAAGTTTATAATATCTAATGTGTGAAAATCGTGTATGTTTAAATCTGTAAAATTTGTTTTTTTTTGAAAAACGGTTACACGGTAATAGTTTGTCAAAGTTGTCGAACCATACAAAGTGGGTCAGTTTATATGGTTTTACATATACTTATGGTCTGTGGTTTTACAGTTCATTTGCTTGGAAGAGATGGCGTGGTCTGACTCTATATAACAAACGTTCCATTATTCAACTCAAAAGTAAAATAAAGTCAACGATTACATTAGATGAAAAATAATTGTTGTCTAAGCCGACGTCATACTGACACAACACTTAACACAATAGTCATAACAGTTTTCCCATTATTTGTAAGTCGGGTAAATTATGGAAGATGTAATAGTAGGTACATAAACAGGTAAATATAATCATAAGATGACGCACATACCTATGAATTGTAAATGTACGTGGGATCTTCAGCAACATCCCGTATGTTTTCTGAGAAGCCGTCTCCTCTTGTGCTGATTATCAAAGTATAATAAATAAAGACCCCTCGCAGCATGACTGCTCTTATGAAACCATAGAAAAGGTCAATTGTACGAAATATCTAGGGGTGATGATGGATCAGCGACTTACCTGGCATACACATGTAGAACTGGTCATGACTAGAATTAGAAAAATGATCTGGATCTTTAAAAACTTAAGACATGTCGCTCCTCAAAAACTATTGAACCAGATTTACACATCACTTGCTCAATCTGTTTTGGTATACGAGTACTGTATCCCAATATGGGGTGGGGCTACTAAAACCAACTTTATTCAATTAGAAAGAGCTCAGCGGGCTCTGCTTAAAGTAATGTACCTTAAGCCGCGAAGATTCCCGACCTCAGACTTATATGTAGTAAGTAAGTAAGTAAGTAAGTAAACACTTTATTGTACACAAAAACAGTTACAAAATACATCTATTACAAATAACATATAGGTACAAAGGCGAACTTATCCCTATAAGGGATCTCTTCCAGTTAACCTTTGAGCAATTGAGTGAGTACGAGAAGAAGATAGACAAACTAACACCGTGTACAAAAAGGTATTAAAAATAATAAGACTACTAATAATTACACATATAAACTATGAATACATACACATACATACATATATATATATACAGGGTGGAACGAAACGACGTTATTTCCTTTAACTGTGGCATTATACAGGCTTAGAATATTATTTTCTCCAAATAAACTTTATTAATATCTCTCACCGTTTTCCAGTTATAGCATGTTAAACTTTCATACGAAAAAGTGTGTGTGTACAACCCTATTTTAGAGTGCAATGACCTCTTCATAACACAGTTAACTTTTGTAAACAAACTTTTTACAAATTGCCTAGCCATTTCTTATCGGTTTAAAAACCTTTGAAAATACCCTTAAGATTGTTTTTAGACTTTTTAGTTGACATGATTGATAGACGTTACATTGACTTTTTGTATCGTATGCTGTGTGCAAAAATGCCGGAATTAAACGCTAGAGGCTATTTGAATTTGCTTCTTTTGTACGCGGAGTGCGATTACAATACTGGAGAGACTTTGCGCCAATACCGGAACAGGTATCCTCCTCCTCACCCAACACACTCTAGTACGATATTACGCGCTCTTGACCGTGTTGGTAACAATCGTCCTATTGTGCCACGAACGGGTCAGGATGACCAGCGCGGAGGACGCGTTATTCAACATGATGTCAGATTGGAAGAGAGAGTGCTGCAGTACTTCAAAGATTATCCGAGGTCAAGTTCAAGACAAGCGGGCCGACATTTTCGTAGGACTCATACGAAAATACTCAGAATACTAAAACGTGAGGGCCGTCACCCTTACAAAATACAAAGAGTCCAGGCATTACTACCAAGAGATTGCCCCGTTCGCGAAGCCTATTGCCGGTGGCTACTGCAAAAGGTGTTAGAAGACCGAGACTTCATCAAACACGTAATATGGAGTGATGAAAGCTTGTTCACACGGAACGGTATGTGGAACAGGCATAACGAACACGTGTATGCCGAAGAAAATCCGTTTGCCTACCGTTATACGGGACACCAGTATCGTTGGTCTGTTAATGTTTGGGCGGCGATACACGGGGATACAATAATAGGCCCTGTATTTCTGCCTCAGACTTTAAACAGACACGGATACATGGCTCTGTTGAGGATAGAGCTCGACGACTATCTGGATGAGTTGACGCTGGCAGAAAGAAGACGCACTTGGTTCCAACAAGATGGAGCACCAGCTCATTCAGTAGTCGAAGTACGTGAAACACTGAATAATGTGTTTGAGGATCGCTGGATCGGCCGATATGGGCCGCACCGTTGGCCTCCTAGGTCTCCAGATCTCACACCCTTGGATTTTTTTCTGTGGGGCACCGTAAAGGACATCGTTTACAAGACTGAGTGTGAGACGGCTGAAGAGATGAGGGAAAGGCTAAGGGTGGCCTTTGAAAGTCTTCGCAGAAGAAATAACCGACACAACATCTTGTCGAGGGTGCATCGCCACATGCGGGCACGAGCAGCGGCGTGTATCGTACGCCACGGCGGTACTTTCGAACACCGGATGTAAATGTAGGTAATTGTAAATACTCCCAAACGTCAAATAATAGTTTAAAAAAACTAGGGTTGTACATACATTAAAAAATACAATTTTAATCGATTTTCGTTTTTTTATTATTAAAAGAATTTAACTATTGCAGGTCGATTCTACATGAAATACATAGCATTATAGTTTCAGGAATGAACATCGCTTCGTTCCACCCGGTATAATGTAATACAAATATACACATAAATATAAATACATTGTAGATCCAATTCACAAGTCATTGGAAAGCCATAACTTCTTAAGATTCGTCTTGAGCGATACTACAGATGGAGACTTCCTAAGGGACAGTGGCAATTCGTTCCACAACTTCACAGCGCTCACTGTGAAAGATTTAGCGTACGTAGTTTGTAGTTTGTGACTTGTTGTCTGTGCGCAAGCTGTATATACTAAATGCGGTCCTGAGAAGACATAAATCCACTGTATACGAACCAATAGACAAGCTGAAAAGGAGGAAAAGGATAAATGTCATCTCAACTCCGATTGTGAAAACGGCCTTTGCGCGCAGGCAACAAGCCACACTATCTGGCAAACTTTATAACATGATAAATAAAGAAATTGACATCTACCCTATCACGGTACATGAATGTAAAATCAGGGTAACGGCATGGCTGAAAACAAAAACATACGATGATATAGAAAGTACTATTCTAAAAACCTACAAGCACTTGTAAATGCATAATTAAATTTAATAAAAACCTTTCGACACTCAACTTGCATACATATTCACATACCTACACACACACACACACACACACACACACACACACACACACACACACACACACACACACACACACAGCTTTCCAACTATTCTCAGATTCCTTAAATTAAATTATAATTATACTTGTATCGACTTAGCTACTATCTAACTTTTCTGTAATGTGATCTTACTGCACGCACACAAGCGCACATATGGACTGTTTATGAGTGCGTATGCGCGTCAGCGTGTATGTGTGTGGGTATATATATATATATATATATATATATATATGTATGTATATATATCTACACACATACCTATACGCGGTGAGCTAGACTCTAGATTTAGACTATATAATTTAACCTATAACCTTGTCTTACCTCTTTTCTCCTACACAACTGTACTAATTGTTACCTTCATATGGAAGAGCGGTTCCCCTTAGCACAGGTATTATTTTTACTTAAAAAGGGGACACCAGCACATGTAAAATAATGTACATCTTAGGAAAGAAATAAATCATTTTTCATTTTTTCATTTTTCAATAAATGACATCTAAAATCTTTAATATCTAACAATAACAATTATGTACACAGAAATTAAAATAAGTAACTATAAATTAAGAACAACTAAAATATATGTTAAAAAGGAATGACCGAAAAATAATTTCGTAGATAGCATTTTTCGTTGCAACCGGAAACTATTTACCTGAGATTGTCTTAAAACAAACCTAACCTAATCTAATCAATAGGATGATATTTGCAAGAATTACGAAAAATGTATGGCTACAGAGGAATATAAATTCTGCGAGATAATTTATCGGCAAAATAAAACATTTGACGAAATAAGTTTCTAGGCGTCAAAGGGCTCCCATTATTGCGTCTATTGTTACATTAATCACGTCTGAGTCGCTCGTTACTAGGTACTTGTTTATGTTGGGGAATCCCCGGACGCAAGTAGCGCACCGCGCAATATACGTAACCCTAGCTACTACTGCACTACTCGCAGAGATGCCGAGGTTTAAATTACGAGAAAGATTTCAAGCTCTATAAAATGGTCGTAAACGCCAAAGTAACTAATTACTTTTTACCTTCTGGAAGTTATCGATTACATGCGCTAGATTGAGCGGAATGTTTTAATGCAGTATGGCACTTACGGACATACGGACATGGCGAAACTATAAGGGTTCCTAGTTCAGACTACGGAACCCTAAAAAAGGACTAATTAAAGTTTGTGTGGTGCAGTGAAGTCGTTAAATGCATTTTCAATGCCGTTAAACGTAGGGTGGGGCTAAGGGTGAGCGTACCTACCAATAATAGAACAAGCAAGGCCAATAGTTGAACGTATTTAGGGTTACCATTTAGGAATTTGAAAAGTCCTGGCAAAAAGCCGGACGAATCGAAAAAAGTCCGGACTTTTTAGTCACCAAAATGGGTAGGCATGGTAGTAGGTAGACGCTCGCATTGCGAGATTTGCGAGGGGGTAGGTGCGGGGTGCGGGCGGGGTTTTCTCATTATTCCAACTTATTTGAAAAAAGCCGGACAAATTAAAGGGCCGGACAAAGTCCGGACAAGAGTCGAAAAGTCCGGACATGTCCGGACAAATCCGGACGTATGGTAACCCTAAACGTATTAGTATGACAAAGTCAGAATGTCTTTATCACGTCTATATACGAGCCTATCACGCATCGTAATTCTCTAATAACCTACACCAGTATTTGGCTGGCGGCTCGGCTCCGCCTTCCTGCTCCGTCTTCCGGCTTCGATGGTTCAACATTAACGCGCGTTCGCAGCTATAACAGCACCCACGCGTAAGTCGGGTCACCAAACTATGCCCTTGCGACATATTAAACACAAAGAACCAATAAATACAAAAAATATAGTTCACAAGTGATTTCTATTTTGATTTCTGCAAAATCTTTGTGGCGTGTTTGTTGTCCACGTGTTTTATTTTGTATAGTATTATGGGCCCGCCCATACTTCGCGTCTTTCTGGCTTCGACGTTCGCGCAGCGTCGACGCAACGTACCGCACAAGTTACGGCGCCGTGACGCCAGTGGCGTCTTTCCTTTCGAACGTCAGCGTCTTGTTAAACGCCCATGCAGTGTCGACGCCACGTCTGCGCAGCGCCGCCTCGACGTCAAATGGTGACTGTTAGATGCAGGCGTCTACTCAGCGAGCGCTTGCGCAGCGTGGTTTATTTATAACTAATGCTCATTGAACTTTCATTTTAACACTGGACAATTGTGCATCCCGCCCATAGAATAGAACGGGTATTACGTAGGTACCAACCGAACCATCGATACACCGTCTAAAACAGCTACATAACCGACGGCCCGCTGATCTTTTCTATACGCCTCGAAAGAGGCAAGACTAAATTAAATTACAACTCAACAGTAAATTAATTATTGCGACCCGGAAGATGATCGCAGCAGAGACGATATGGCCCAGGAAAAAGGTTGAGTAAAACTGGCCTAAATAAAACCACCAATGCTAACTCTATTTTTAATTGGATTTGAACTTCCTGTAGCCGTACCCATGATATAAGAAAACAAGGTATGGCACTCCGGAATGTCAGGTGGACTTTCTACGTCATCACGCTATGATGGGCTGGTTGGTTCTGTCAGTTTCTGTGTTGCCAGTGGTGTATCATAATACTCCCCGATTCCCTTGTTACCTGTATGAATCTCATAAAAACTTGAGTGTTCAAAATCAATTATTACGACAGAATAAAAATTATCCAAAGAACATGACAATTGTAACGTAAAATTATTATTTTGCACACGACTGGTGGCAAACATTTTTTTCCTTAAATAATTTTATTACCACAAACCGGCAACTAATCACTGACGTAATTAGTCTCACTGGCCGGAGTCATACCTTGTTTTTCTATATCATGGCTGTACCCTTTTCGAGAATTGAATTACTCATGACATCTCGCAAACAATGCATCACTGCGGTGAAAATAGCCTGCTATATCTCTATTGGCATGTCCGATTCGTAATTATTAGAAAAGTAATGCGTCATTGGTAGTCGGAATGTATGGCGCGATAAGATTACGCTTGTAATGCAAACCGCAGGTAAAATGTATCTTTGGCTGTTACAAGTTGTTTCCTGTAGCAATAGAGTCCATACGAAGATACACTGGCTAAGTGCAAAGTAGTAGGTATTCCGCAGGACATAGCGTGCGAAGTAAACACAAACACTAAATTAGGAAAAATCAGAATGTATTTTTAACCGACTTCAAAAAGGAGGAGGTTCTCAATTTCACTGTAAATAAAAAAACATTGCTAGGGGTGTAGCCATCAGCATCACCGTATATAGCCATGATACTGGCTAGGCCCCGACTTGTTACCTATACCTACCATAGTAAGTGGTCGTGATCTCCCGACCTATTTATAGATATCACTATAAATATCAGGCCCTTCCAGGGCTAACTACGACACTGACAAATAGTGTGCTACACTTCGCCTGATGGTAAGCAAAAAGGAGAGCCCAAGTCGCAATGGCAACTGACATATCATCATATGATAAACTAACTGTGCCCTGTTAGTTGACACTGCCATGCTGGCCCGAGAGGTGTTTCTTCACGCTTCGTTTGAAGGGTCCCAATCCATGTTATAAGAAGGAGGAAACACATGAGCCGGCAAAGTTATTTTTTTTTATAAGTAGTTCGGTTCGTTAGTTACACAATAATTTTTTAAGCTTTTGCACATTGAGGGATGATTATTTTGTCAAGGACCTGAACCCTCCTCAGATTTTCTGGTTTTAGGTACCACTATATTTTTAATTATCTCTATATCACAATAATTAAGTAGTTAGCTGTGAGCTCTAGACCTTGCGAAAAGTTTGAATGGCTGAAATATGATTCAACCCCCATATCTGCTATTTGAACATTTTCTAAAAACTACATCGACAGCAAAAATCTCTATAATTCGAACCAGAAGGGCTTAACTACTCCGATGTTCGAAATTCGACCTTCCCACTTACTGAAATATAGTTTGACAGGAGATCGAGAGGGACGGCACTATAATATAGTATATTATGACGATCGAATTTTGAACATTGGAGTACTTAGGTACCTCTTCTGCTCAAATTTCATTGCTGCGTTGAGAAGCGCGATCTGTAGGCGACAAAACCCGGATATCCGAACATATCCGGAATTCAGACATAAAAACATTTTTTGGCCAAGCTGATACGGAGACGCTTTGCTCGTGTCGTCTGCTCGGTCTAAAATCCGTCTGGACTGGACGTTGATTAGACCCCGCGGCCCCGGTAAAGTAACTGAATGCAGTGCAGTATGAGAGTTAACGCGACCGTTTTTACTTTAATTCGTGATTCCCCACAATATTTTTTTTATTTTTGATGTAACCTTTTTCGTTCTACTCAACTCAAACTGACCTATTTAAATAAACATAATCGCGATGATGTGCCTTGGGATTGGTTATTTTTTTGACATGTAATTTTAACCAGTCAGGGAACAGTAGCGTGTTTTTTTAAATCAAATATGCTGATGTTCTCTTTGAAATTAATTTGAGTTGAATCTTATGAATATTAAAGTTTAGTAGCGGGTACCATAGAGTATAGAATTTTGGCACAGGTTTAAAAAGAGTGTTGTTGTGATTATATATCTGTGAAATTATAATTGAAAAAAAAACCCCAAACAAGATAAACACACGAGTATAAATAAATAGATACACAGAAAGTTATATCTTGTAATATTGTATAAACGCATTTACATTCCACTTATATTTAAGATCTTAAAAGTCTTACAACGGTTGTTTCATTATTTTCCTTTAACAGCACTCGCGATTAGAGGCTAGTTTGGTCACTGACGGCTAAGTATTAGCCTTGAAATGCAATCTTTTTCCTTAATAAACGATAATGCCGCTTGATATTTTAGTTTACGTAACTGTTACATAATGAGGTCTTAAAACACGAGTGTGGTACTTATTATTACAATAGGATCACACGAGTGTTTTAAGGCCCTACTTTATCTAATATCATAGATTTTCTTTGATGTAGATTCTCCTCCTCAGCAGTCTCAGCACTACCACAACTCTCGTGGAGCGGAGAGCGGAGGAATGGATGTGTTGACCCCGCCGGATGCCGCCGGAGCCGGCGGGTTTGCCATGACATCATCATAACTATATCGTATTATCATGAAATAATATCACTGATTTTGATCCACAATCGTCGTCGTTGCATAGGAATGTATGTCTTTACCTATAATATGTAAACGTGAACGTTGATAGTGTGTTTGTGTAGTAATTAAACAATACATAATATAAAATTGGGTGTATATAAAATTACTTTATCTTCCTTACCTACTCACCGATCAATTACTGGGCTTCCGGTTCGTGACTTAAGATGGCCGCATGCGTTTAAGTTTCGTTGTTCATTATTTATTCATTTTCGTTGTTCAATGTGTAGTATTGATAGCGTATTGTGCAGTGATCTAACGTAGGAGTGAATAGCTAATGAAGAATTCAACTTGAAGCGTTCATAGCCCTTCCTGGGTCAAGGCCCGATAGTCCGCGTGGTTTTTTGTAAATCGCTATCACTTTACAAAAAGCACGATTTTTTCAACTCACCGTACAACGTGGTATCAACCCTCTATCTAGTCGCCTAGTGCGATTGTCAACGAGACATTGGCAGTAATGGTCGCTTAACTGTGACCGGTTGCCATTTAAAAAAAAATAGAATAGAATAGATCAATTACTGGCCCCTGGTCGTGGCGTGGTCAATTACTACTATCTCGATCTTCCTAATATGACATAATAGCAGACAATTACTACATCCGGATAAGATTAGGCGTACATAAATATGAAACGCAGTGATTCAGAATAAACGTGTGACTACGTGTATATTTCTTCGTAATAGTACACTTAATAGGTCTGTCAATAGGGATGACGACTGACGTTAAATTATATCGCTGACGTGTATCACTCCTGTCCTGTGATCCCATTAGGAAACTCGCCTTCGGCTCGTTTCTTAAACCAAATTCGTATTTTAAGACCTCTCAATAAAATTTTACCTGCCAGCTCCGCTATCACCGACTAATAAAATAACTCTAATAAGTTCCTTACAATACATTAACAATCCAACATTATTATTAAGGATTTAGGTGGGTACAATATGTGAGTTTACCGTTTACTTTACTACAGTCAAAACCAAAAATAAATCCTTACCGAAGTTGTAAACAAATATATATTGATATTTATATTAACTTTACTGTCGTATAGTAATAAAATCCCTACATAGGTAGGTACTTAGGTATTGTAATAATTTAATGCCAGCACCTATTGTGAGTACCTAAATGAATTGCCTATACATCATGAAGTATGAAGTAATGAATGCTTATCTACGAAAGTCATTAGAACATTCTAGATTAATTATAGCTTGCTTGATTTTTATTTCCTTAGATTCGAAGCTAAGGACTACTATGGTTGCGTTTATCACGCGATAAATAAGTGGTGCCTTGGCATCTAAAATAATATATTGGCAGTGGCAGCTACAATAATCACTTGTCTTAGATGCCCAGGGATAAGATGCCAAGTTGTATTTGTAGTTGCCATGTTATTATTTTTACGTAACTCCTGGCCAAGGCAAGACGTAAAAGTTTAGGCAAACCACGGGCGGTAATTCGCAAAGCCCCAGATCGCATATTAATGACCCTCACCTTGTTCGGGCCACAAACACCTACGATCTGAGACATTCACGAATTCACCGGTCTAGGTATGTAATGTACCTATTACGTACTAATTTTAATCTTGTCTAAAAGGTACTAATAATCTTATTAAAACTTTCGTGAGACATATTTGACGACGCGTTTGGCTCGGTTGGTAGACACCTGCCTACTGAGTCGGCGGTCCCGGGTTCGAATCCCGGCCGGGGCAAATATTTGTGCAAAATATTTGTTCTTGTGTCATGGATGTTATCTATATATGTATTTATATATTATGTATATCGTCGTCTAGTGCCCATAGTACAAGCTTTGCTTAGTTTGGGACTAGGTCGATTTGTGTATGATTGTCCCTTAATATTTATTTATTTATATTTATTTAATTGTTGTGACAAAGTTGCCGCGGCTGTGTGCGGGTAGCAGTCCCTGTTGAAGAGCTCCATACGAGTTCGAAACATGTCGGGCCGTTCCTGACAATTACACGTGAGTGTAAACCGCTTAATACAATAATTAATTTATTACCCATCAATAACCAATATAACCTATTCTTATTAAGACACTTTATAATGTATCATATCTTTATATTATCAATCTAAGTGACATACCTATTTATGATTGATAGTCCTTGAGTCATTTATACTGTTTGAAATAGATAATGGATAACCTTCAAAATAAAAGATCGGGTAACATATATAGTTTGAGAGCCTACCGAACATCCAACTATCATTATTATTATTTTTAAGGTTCCGTACCCAAAGGGTAAAAAAGGGACCCTGTTCCTAAGACTCCGCTATCCGTGTTTCTGTCTGTATGTCTGTCCGTCTGTCACCAGGCTGTATCTCATGAAACGTGATAGCGAGTTGAAATTTTCACAGATGATGTAAATACAATATAATAAAATAAATATTTCAGTGCGGCTCCCATACAATAAACGTGATTGATCGGTTGCGTTAACATTTGTATGCGGCGCTATACATATACCAGGCGCAAACTACTTAACCCGGCAAGTTAGGATGGGAAGTGTTTGTACGGAACCCTCGGTGCGCGAGTCCTACTCGCACTTGGCTGGTTTTTCCTTTTTCATCGAGAAAAAAGGAAAATCGATATTTATAAGTGGGATCTTCGACTAATTTATCGAAATCAAATGTTGTAAGCTTGTCGACTCAAGGGCCACTCCACTTCAAACATTAGGTAAAAAATATAAAAACGAAGCTTAAAAATAGAATTTCTGCTCGTATTAAATAACGATTATGCTCTTAAAATTTATTTTCAGACCAGCAAAGTCTTGACTCTCACTTATCCAATTGATATATTATATAGTGTTTATACGGATTAATTTGATATTACATTTATCGAGGCAAAAGTACGGTACCCCACGCCAAAACTTATTCTGCAATTTTATTTTACCTACGATTTTTTTTTCCATTTTTATAGGTATTGGCAATTTTTTCGGACTTTTCAGAGCACGGAAAGACTTAGACACCTATGGAGCCGACATAAACATTTAAATTTAATTCATACTTGTACTACGTACGTGGTCGTGGTATACGTATAATACATATGGGGCATACCTATATGCCTATGTGGGAATGTTAATGTCGGTTACTGTAGCTAAATTGTAGCTAAATAAAATCCAACTGTAAATGGAAAATGCGTAATCGGAATGCAACACACACATTATCGAAACGTACCTACGAGTATACCTATCTAAGTGTAATGAACCTTAAGGCGTAGTCTTGGCTTATCTGATTAACAGCAAAACGCAACACACGTGTAAATGGAGAGCCACTTCGATTGGCATTGACGCTTAAGAAGCCTTATTCCTTTAAAAAAAAATTTTTTTCATATTATTACAAATATATTGATAACTAGCGGCCGCCCGCGACTTCGTCCGCGTAGATTTTTGATGATGACAAAGATATTAAAATAGGTAGGTAAGGAATTTTATTCTTAGTTAATTCACCCCCTTAGGGGCAGAATTTTTCAAAACGCTGAAATCACTTTTTTGTATTTGATTAAGTAAGCGTTCTACAAAGTTTCAACTCTCTAGTTCAATAAATAAAGTTTCTCCCATATAAACATTGCACCCCTATTTAACCCCTTAAGGGGTGAAATTTTCTAAAACGCTGAAAGTACTTTTTGTGTTTTTTAATAAGTAATCTTTCTACAAAGTTTCAAGTCTAGCTGAAAAAAAAAGTTCCCCCATACAAACTTTTAACACCTTTTAACCCTTTTAAAGGACGAATTTTTGAAAACGCTGAAATTACTTTTCTTGTATTCTAATAGTGTACCTTTGAACAAAAATTCAAGTCCCGCGCTCAACAAAATACTTAATCTCGATACAAACTTTTAACCCATTTTTTACCACCTTAGGGGGTGAATTTTCAAAAACGCTGAAATTAGATTTCTTCCATTTTATTTTAATACCTTTTTACAATGTTTCAAGTCTCTAGCTCAAAAAAAAAAGTTTCCCCCATACAAACTTTGCACCCCTTTTTAACACCCTTAGGGATTGAATTTTTCAAAATCGCTTCTTATCTCTAGCCCACGTTATAAAAGTAACCTACTGTGCAAAAATCAACTCTCTAACATTAGTAGTTTCGGCTGTGCGTTGATGAGTCAGTCAGGACTTCTTCTTTTATATATATAGATTTTAACCAACTTTTTGAAGTGAATAATACTTTTTGCCGAGTTCTAGGTAGTATTTCATGCTTACATAGCGTGCAGTCGAAAAAATATAGAAAAAGCTAATTTTCCGCGTGAATTTTATCAATTTCGAATAGTTTTTGAAACAATAATTATCAATGAAAAATTCTAACTGTAGGTTTCAAATATATGTATACCACTAAATCCCAATAGCCCTGTTCAAGGTAGTAACATCAATAATATGTTAAGAAACATGTTAGATCATAGAGGAAAATGTCTAAAACAATCAGCATTTTAAAGGAATAAGGCCTCTTAAAATGTGATCTAAATTAAAATGCCAGCAACAATGAAACAAGAATCCCTTCTACCAATTGAGATCATTCAGTTTTTCGAGCAATTTCTTGTTTGTCAACCGACTTCAGGAGGGAAGGGTGTTCTCAATTTCGCTGTATGTTTGTGTTTTCTTTTGTATGTGTGTTACGCGATCATTCCGCCAATTATGAATTTTGATGTTTTTTTTTGTATGGTAGATCATACTTCAGTCAGACTTGGTCCCATATACATTTTATCGAAAGTGGTTTAGGGCTTTAAGAAAATCAACAAAAAACTGGATATTTACCCATTTCGCTCATTGAAGTATGATATTTTGTGTTAAAAAGATAATTTTTACATGTTTTGAAGTCTATCAGGGTTGGCTAACTCTCACTAGCAGTGAGCCGGACTTTGCGGAGTACAAACCCACTAACGGGAATGTCTCCGCGCCACAGGAGTGATTAGGTGGAGTTAATGCGGACGCACTATTTACGCGCATGGACTGCGTCGTGAATAGACTGAACCGGGGTAAGCACGATTATAGACAATATGGGTAGAGTAGGGGAGACCGAGGGTTTTTAAAACAGAGGCAAGTAGAAGTTAATTTATAGGACCTACATCCGTTAGCGAAGCGAGGAGCCCGCGCGCAAGCGGGGCGATTCTAAACAGCGTTTCTGCTCGCTTACGGATTTAGATGACGTTATTTTAACCCACCTCTGTATCCAGCCCCCTCTTACTAAAATTCGAATCAGTACAGTAGCTCCCACGATAAGTATAGTAGAGCTCATCCACTTACCTGCATTCACAATGGCATTGTGTCTTATAGGTATACAATCCTATCTGCTTTTGTTCCCGTAACCGCCAACCAGTTACTTACAAAAAAAGATTAGAACTACATTGCGTGGATATTGAATTTTCAACCTTATTCCTTGTTGAATAGGTTTAAGATGGTTGATGTTGAGAGTTCAAAGTCCTTTTTCTAGAGAGTACGTTCTTGTTGAGAGTCGGGCGGTTGTAAAATTCCAAAAAAGTTATGATTACCACACAGACAACCCCCACTAGACGGAGCATGTAAGGCGACCGCGGACTCCGCGGCGCGGAGAGGAATAAGGAGGCGCGCGCGCACCAACGATATGGTACGGCAGAACATTAAAGTATCAACACGGCGGCCACCGTTTAGTTGCGTCCATGTTTATGAGGTCTCTCTACACCACTTAACACTACAATTTACCATGTTATTTATTTAATTTCTTTTTTCGTTGACGTACGCATGGATCATAAACAAGGACGCAACTAAACGGTGGCCGCCGTGTTGATACTTTAATGTTCTGCCTTCTGCCGTACCATATCGTTGGTGCGCGCGGGTCGCCTTACATGCTCCGTCTAGTGGGGGTTGTCTGTGGATCACCATTATTCTGTTAGTGTATTTTGTAGTCTAATGTCCAAGGAAATAGAATCAATAATCTATATTAACCTTCAAGCTGGTTACAATTTGCTTTTACTACGAGCTCGTTATCTTAATTTGTGGTTAACCACTCAATGGTCTTGAGTTCGTAAGTGGATGAGCTTAGTTTAGAAAATTTGTACTATACCTCCTCACATGACTACTCTATGAGCATTCCCCGGGGATTTTGGTGCACGAATTATTTAACCTTTCTCTTGTGTTTGATAAGGATCCTGACGAACCATTTGAACCACTTTCCAAAGTTGTCATTTGATTGAAAAAGTTTGACCGCCACATACGAAAGGTTGCCCCGAAAACCCCGGGGTACGTCTATAAGATACTCGACCACGGAGGAAACTTGTTGCATGAAAGTGTCGAAGCATCTGGAAAAACTTGGATCTCTTCAACATGAGAGCGAATAGAGGGCGAGAGGCCTTTTCTAGGCAAGCATGCTTCATCGACACTATTAACACCAGTTGACTCATGTTAAATTGTATTAAACTGATATTTATTTCGTATAGTATTTAGCGTAGGAAACTTAAATATATATTATTCAGATCATAAATGTAGAAGAACGCTGAAAAAATTGAATTTGAAGATATGGTTTTTATTCTGTATTTTGAAAAGCTTAAAAAGCTGTCCGCCATCTTCGCTCTGTGACGTTATTGGTCCCGTAAAGAAAACTGAAGGGCTACGATGACTTCGAATACTGCCGCCCCTCTCGATCTTCTGTCAAAGTGTATCTGAGTCAGAGGGACGGCACTATACGACGGTCGAATTTCGAACGGAATCCGTCTCTTATGACGTAGTGTAGTGATTATAAATTGTATACTTACTCTTGTCGAGCCGCCCATGTGGAGACTCGCTGACGGTGACGTCATTGCGCCATCGCCACTTTGTCTCTTCTGCGGAATAGCCGTGAAAATAGTCGATAGTATATAATAAAAGCGATAAAAACAGCTGTTTGGCCTGTTTGGAAGCGTAGGCGGGAAAACGGCTTAGAGCATATTGTAGGTGGTGCAAGCGACCTTGTTACATTTTGCTTGCAAATAGGTAAAAAATGTACGATTTCCTCAGAAATCTTTATAGTTGAGTTGTTAATCCGCTGTTTTCTAACATAATTGTGCTCATCGGGTTACAAGCATGAAATTTCTACCACAGATTGTTCCGCGGTGATTATTTTAAGATGTGGAGGGAAGTTAGATTCGTCCCATGTGGCGGGAGAGCGGGGTGAATAGGACATCATCACAATACAACATCTGAAAAAATCAACGCTATCTCTGTTTGGAAAATTTAATTTTTTATAACCTGATGCGCACAATTTCGCGGCTTAGCAACTCAACTATTACTATACTACGTTGTATCTTTGTTAAAAACTGTCTGATAATCCATTTTTTACCTTTTTGTAGGTCGGGCGAAGAGTGACCTTCTAACATTTAGCTTTTTTACCTCAGGCATTTTTTGAATATGCAATTAATCGTACCTGAACTTACGTACAAGGAAATTGAAACACATACCTTTTTCGCTCTTGTTACAATGACAATCAATAAGGGTCAGAGTTTCGTTTCCTGTACCTATGTAGGTACTTTTAAATGTACTATAAACATTGCTGCGAAGGGGAGCCACAATGTGATGCCTATATAAACAAATAAATGTTGCTTACTTGCTTATAATACGGAAGTAACTAAACTAAGCTCTGCTATTATACGACGAATCAGTTTATCAACTTACTCAACACTCAAGTATTCCGTACTCTTCGCACTTCATAATGAAAATAACGTCATGTCTCTTACCAGACATTAAATGTGGCAATAACTGACATTTTATAGCGTTAATGTAATATAGGTACCGATTTAAAGTCTAGTGCCCCACCGATAAGAATTATGAAGTGAATCCCGACAATTCAACTGAAGTGGCCAGTTTCTTGTTACCGATGCTCTTTCATAATGCGGAACATTTGGATTTGGAGTAAAGATGGATGCTTTAATTTAGACTTCCAGGCAAAGGCCTCTCCCGTTTTCTTCCACACCTTCCGATTTTGTAGGCTCTGGCTATTCCTTCCATCCCACCAGATGAACTGGACAATTTCGAAGGAATAGCCAGTAGCCAGAGCCTACAAATTAGAGGCAGACCTCGTCAGAGGTGGTGACCTCAGGTTTGCCTCGTCTCCGTTTGGAGTTTTCGGTATCCACTCTGTGGTAATCTTAGCCCACAACTCACTCGGCATGTGGGAGAGCTCAGCCCAGTCCCACTTTAACTTAACCGCCATCCGAACTACAACTTAAATCCGAGAATCGGAACGTAGCGTGGTATTCCGGATACGATCCTTTATGTTATCCCTAAATCCCCTAATAGGTATGCTGCGCTCCATGGCTCGCTGGCAAACCCCGAGTTTGGACTTCTGAGCTTCTTTCAATCATAACTTAGGAATTCATATTAATTCCCTTGGATTTACTAAATCATGATTATTAAGGCGCTTAGATCCTCTAGATTAGTCTAGATTTTATAACAATTCAATATTGTCAGATAAAGAGCGGTTCTTATAAAACAGCTTCTTATCAAGGTTTGCTAACAACCACTTGTAAATGGCAGGAAAGATAAATTTCATATCACGTTGTCTTATACAGGATGTTTTTTATTTTACTTACTGAACGAGCCAAGCGATTCCTTTCAGCTTGGCCAAAAAAAATCGTATGTCTGAATTCCGGATGTTTGGCTGTTTTGGATACAGGTAGCATCATTACATTAGATATTTAATTCTTTTCAATTGGTATTGTACCACTTGTAACCGCAAATGACCTAAAGAGGAAAGGTTAAAAAGCATGAAGGAAAAATGAAAATTGTAATGAATTTATATTATAATTTATTGTTGACTAGTGTTCGACCACGGAAGTATAATCGAGGATGTTAACATTGAAACAAAAAACGGGCCATATAGATGAGCATATCCTTAACTATTTTCAACATTATATCAATTAATGTTGCGTTTACATTCGATTAAATAGTTATGGTATACCTATATTATGTAAGTCTTTTATTTATACTTTTAATCCGATGTAAATATCATCGACTGTACCTATCCATGGCCTTTCCTAGAATTAGAACCAAATTTACTCCACAAAAATTCTCAGTCTGTTATTATAAAAATGGCTGAAAGCATTCTTCCAAAAGTCATATTCCGCTGGAAAAAAATACAACCTAAATCATATAATACAAAATGTAAATTACTTTTTTTTTCAGGATATAACTGTACACATCCAGAAAAAAAACAGCGGAACATGGTTTCTGGAAAAAGCGAATTCAAAACGATGACTTTCGCGAAATACCCATATCGGAAGATATGGGGCAAGTAAAAACTTAAGGAATGCTTCTTTTTTACATGCATGGAAAATTCCTGTGTTTATGGGCGTCCGATATTTATCATTTATCTATTTCCGTACTGCTCATAACACACGACGTATAACATACAGTCTATTCTCACTTGTCTTATTTAGTAAACAAAAGTCGAACCCCAAAGTAAGATTTTTATCGAGACACAATTTCCTCATAAATGAAGTAACCTCAAGTGACTATTTTAAAGATTTACGTGCAAGAAAACAGCTAGTTTTGGCAATAAATGACAATTATGAGGGTAGAATATTGTTTACTAAATCGGACTAGTAAAAACGACAGATAGTAGGTTCCTAGATCCAGTCTACGTCAAAAGTAAGTGACCATTCAAGTACTGTATCGCAGTTAACAATAGTACATCCAAACAATGGTAATAATGTCACAGCAGTTGAAGTGGGTACTAATTATGATCAGTTATCTACTTATAATGTTCTGTACGTAGGTACCTACAGGTAAAAAACTTAAGTAATGCCCTTTTAACGTCTCTGACTAATTGACGTTCCAGTAAATTCACCTGAGTCAATTGCAAAATTTAATAGTACCAAACTTAGGCAGTTAGGGTGGTCTTAAAATTTAAAATGTTCCGCTTTTATGATTTTATCAAAATACGCATTTGCCCCATAGTTGCATTTAGCCTCAGGTGAAGTTATCGAAAAAACACAGGTAACTTCCATACAAATACAGTATGCAACAAAGGCATTAGTTAAGTTTTTAATGAAAAATGGGCATTCCTTAATTTTTTTAACTTAACTTAGTTTTTAATGGGATAGACTAATCTGTCAGTTCCGAGGCTTTTCAAGCATTTATCAAGCAATTAAATTGAGATCATATATGTACATGGATAAATTTCCACTAAAAACACGGAGCAGAATTGGATTCGCAAAAGCTCTAAAGTAAGCAAGCCGGCGCGAATCTGATTCTATTGTGCCTCGCCACTGTTAAATACCCTATTGGGTAACAAATGAATTGGCAAAAAAACCGTTATTTATGAAATATCATTTAGTCCACCGAATTAAACAGACTTACGATTGTATTGCAGCGTACGATTTCAAGGCCCTGTTACATTATTTCCGGTATTTTGTTGGATATCATCAAAGTTTACAGTTTTACGATATTTATGTAAGATATGATTTGCTATGCAGGTGAGTCATAACAAGCCCAACTTATTGTTATCAAAATAGGCTGATACGATAGTGATAACGCATGATTCACATCATATGATGGATGTTGGTTACTATCCAACCTTGACGTATTTTGTATCTATTAAGGATTAAACAATATCATCAATATAAAGATGCAACAAATAATTGGACGCCTTTAAAACCAGTCAAGGTAATTATTTGTCCACGTTTTTACCTTGAGTTGATCTTACAGGCTAGTATCCAAATATCTGGATGGGATACTTGATAGTTGAGTTATAAAAAAATTAAGTTTGGTTGAATATTCAGGTGTCCGGTCTAGCCATTGGTTGAACACGAGGGATTCAACCAAACTCTTTGTATGTAACATTATAAAAATATTAAGTTCAGCTAGGTACATAATGTAGAGTAATGGTACAATTTTGTGGTGTAGTAATGAAGGACCCCGCAGTAAAAAAATTAGAGGGCCATGACTGACCACGGCTTGCTCCAGTGCCCTTAAGAGCTTTGTCGCCCTATGCTACCAAGCAATGCCATTGACTGCTCAATGCTAACACAACCCATGTGATATGACAACATACAAGCAACAAAAATTAAATTTACATAAACAAAAACCTTCAAAATGTACATAGTCCATTGAATGAGTCCCTCCAAGGGGGGTCTAGAGTGCGTGAGTTAGTAACGTAAGATGTTTCTTCGGAAACATGTCAAGAGTCCCTAGGTAATAAACATACTAAAACCCCGGGACACTAGGAGGAGCCCCGGAGTGGGGGGAGGGGGGGAAAGGGTCCATTTTTTCACTTTTCGCTTAAATCTCAAAAACGGTACATGTTAGAGAAAAACTTTCAAGGAAAAGTTGAAAGGCCATAAAATTATCTACAAATTGTACCTAAATATTTTTTTTCTATTCGCAGCCGTTTTCGAGCTACATCCCATGGAAGAAAAAAATAAAAAGGTCAAGTTGCGTAACTACTCTAATATAATATTTTGACAATCAATTCCTCCTAAAGGCTTCCATGGAGGAATGTGTTTTTTTTACCAATGATAGACCTAATTAAGAGCAATCTATCAGTACCGGTCACAAGTTGCACTTTTGAGCTTTTTGGAAGAAAAAAAATAAAAAGTTCAAGTATCGTAACTACCCTAATAAAATTCAATTCCCCGTAAACGCCTCCGTGGTGGAATCTGGTATTTTTATCAATGATAGACCTAATTATGAGCAATCTATCTGTACCGGTCACAAGTTGCACTTTTGAGTTTTTTTGGAAGGAAAAATAAAAAGATCAAGTTCAGTGACTCAAACTACCCTAATATAATATTTTGACAATCGATTCCTCCTAAAGGCTTCCATGGAGGAATGTGTTTACTTTACCAATTATAGACCTAATTAAGAGCAATCTTTCAGTACCGGTCACAAGTTGCACATTTGAGTTTTTTGGGAGAAAGAAATATTTTTTGATCGATTGATGTGATAAACATGGGTATGTAGTATGGGGAAATTGTTTGAGCCAAAATCATTTTTTACTGCGTGTAACTCAGAAACGGTAGTATATAGGAAAAAATATTTAGGTACAACTTGTAGATAATTTTATGGCCTTTCAACTTTTCCTTGAAAGTTTTTCTCTAACATGTACCGTTTTTGAGATTTAAGCGAAAAATGAAAAAAATTGACCCTTTCCCCCCCTCCCCCCACTCCGGGGCTCCTCCTAGTGTCCCGGGGTTTTAGTATGTTTATTACCTAGGGACTCTTGACATGTTTCCGAAGAAACATCTTACGTTACTAACTCACGCACTCTAGAACTTTTTATTCAATGGACTAACAATAGAGATCTATTTGTACAATTCTAATAATTTCTACCTGACTGCACATCTTTTGTCTGCATACATCAAAATGCCAGTAGACTAATTGTTGAACCAATGAAAATATGTGTATGTAATGATCTCAAATAATAAATAGTCTAAAAATCACTTACACATGGAATTATTCTTTAGTCATACCTACATATCATGAATTATACAGGTTTCATGTAGTGTACATTATCTTCATTCATTGAAAAAAGGGTTGCTTCTTAATATCAAGAAAAAAAAGAAATCCTCATCATATTCGCGAATGTATTGTTTTTTTAGAATGAGTGAGATAAGCTCATCAAATCAATATTCAGAAAAAAGTTACACAGAAACCTGCGGGGCTAAATAGTTCAATTAGGATACAAATGTGGATATAGCAAGCTGTATGTATATGTATAAATATTCGCTGCAGGCTGTACATAGATGCATCAATTTTTTTTTAATGATTTAGTTTGTCCCTCCATACATGAGATAAGATATTTTTGTGTAACATTGAAATGCAAATTTGAAAATGCAGTGAAAGGCATTTCGTCTGTTGACATCCAAAACTCACTAAGTAACAAATACCTACTTAAAACAACGCTCGTATCTCAATATCAATGTACAAACTAGATACGAGGTTTTGAAGAATAGTGATAAGAATAGAAATTTTAGTAAGTTGGTTGTCACCAGGTGTTTATTGTAAAGATGAAATGGCCATCCATATTTGTTAACTAAGTATCATATTTTGACTTTTTTGTTACATGGCATTTAATTACTAGTAACCTTTTGAAATCAATCATTATGTTTTAGATTCACATGTCTAATAAACTGTTATTTACTAGACAGTGTACTGTAAAGTGGTCTTGATAATAAATAATTATTGTTAAAAAGTCGTAGAAAACGAGTCTCTTGGACTGTTCAGTTGAATTTTTAGTAAATTATTTAGAAATTGGTTCTGCAGGTTTGAAGGACAGTAGGGTAAGACTGAATTATAAATGATATGAGTCATGAGCAGTACCGGCTTATAGATAAAGAGTGAATCAACGGGCACAACAATAGATCAGTATCAGTATTCATCAGAGCTTGAACAAATTATCGCATAACCATAATAAAATAAAAAAATATAAAACTGATGGAAAAGCTTACTAGCTTTTGGGTTACGGTTACATGTAAATATAATTGAAAAATATAACTAATCATTTTCCATTTCCAAGTTGTCATTATTTTGCGATGATTAGTTCAAGCTGTGGTAATCAATAATCATTCATTACCATACAATTAAATACAACAATTAACATATTCCTTGTACAAACTTTAAATCAAAAGCATTCATTTAAAATAGGAATTAAAAAACTTATTATAATAATACAACTCACTCGAAGCTTGTAGCAAACACGGCGCAGTAACGTAAACTGCACTCAAATTAAAGCTTTAACGGGGGACGCTCAAAACTTGAGCTTGGGTTTTAGTTCGTGGGCTTTCCCGCCCCAGTCCAGCCGGTAGCTCCGCGTCCGCCACGAGATCTCCGGGTTCAAGAACGCGGCGAACAGAATGAACGGTGCACAACACTCACTCCATATCCAACCGACTAGGAACTGCACTTTTGTGAACGGTGGTGAGCCGTTCTGCACTGAACGTAACATAAGCCAGTCTGAAAGGAACCACAACAGTATGTGGACCAGGAAGAATGGGAGAGGCTCGGCGCCGAAGAGCTGGCCGGACGCCCAGGCGGCGCCCGCGCCTAGAGGTAGGCACTCGCTGAGCGGCTCCATCAGCGTCGTAGTCGGAACCATGGCTATTCGTAGCCGCGCCCAGCGCGTCAGACGCGCCTGCAGCGATCCCACCGACCGCGTTCCCGAGTTCTGCAGCGCCGGCTGCGAGCACACGCGCATCCGCCACCCTCGCGACGTGACCTCCTTCGCCATGAAAAAGTCCTCCGCTAAATACTCCCCGAACGCGGTCAGCCCGCCGCACTCCTCCAGCGCGCACCGCCGCGCCAGCGACGACATCCCAACGTGACAGTTGATCCTCATCAGATCCGCCGCCAGATACATGCGGGCCTGCGCCGTCCCGAAATACACTTTCTCGTACACCGCGGCAAAGCCTTCCGCGTCGCTCGCGAACGGCATTTGATGCACGATACCAGTATCGTCCTTCATATGTTGCACCATGTCTAGCAGCGTGTCGTCACGCATTCTGATTCCCGCGTCGCTAACCAGCACGAGCGGATACTTTCCGGCCAGAAAAGCCGGCTGCATGTTGTTAATCTTAGGGTTCACTCCGACGCGCACGCCTCCCGTGAACAACCGCGCGTCTATGTGGGGATATTTGTGCATCAAGCTGTGCACTAGCATCACGGCCGGGTCGTGCTCGTCCTCCACGCAGAACAGCAGCTCGTACAGAGGGTAATCCAGCGTAAAGAACGTCTCGAGGTTCGAGAACAGGTTGGGGTCGACGCCGGTTAGCGGCTTCAGGATCGAGACGCCGGGGTACGGCTGTTCGGGCGGCGACCGGTCCACCGTCCGATGCAGCTTCCATTTCGAATATGACAACGACACTATATGAATTGTCCATATAAACACGAAAGCTAGCATAAAGAATATGGCGAAACCATACACTGTGTACACCATAGGCATCATAATTGTAACTTTTTTATTATGTTCTCTCGGTCGGGCCGCATAATATCGAGCGTCCCCAATTGTCTTCTATGTCGCGGTCACAACTTGACTTGACTGGTATAAAAACTTGTAGAGGACGTTCGAATTTCGTAAAATATGCACCATTATTCTAAACTACGATGCCGTGTCATTTCTACCGCCCAGCCGTACGGCTACGATTTAACCGAATCACTAAACGTAAACTTCTTTTACATATCGTAGGACTCCAGTCATTATCGCTATCAGCGAAACCCCTCCACTTCACTTTCAGCAGCTCCGCCTCTAACCCACGCATTGCAGCCAACATAAGAATTCGTCATTGGCGCTAGTGAGCCATGCAAATACATGGCCAATAGCAAGACAGAAAGAGATAAATAATAAATCTGACAGATGGAGCAATAATGAACTAAAGTTGAACCGTGCAATATTTTCAATATAAAAAAAATTGGCCGCTTAAGAAAAGTTATTATAAATACTATAACATTTTATAATTCTACTCATAAATAGACATAAAAATTATTTCATTGCGTTAAGAGAGAAAATATAAAAACAGTAGACCACCAAGCACTGACAGTCGCACATTATTGATCTTCTAATTTATCCCTTATCGGCCACAGTGTTGCCAGTAAACAAGTAATTGTGTTTTTGGTATACGTTATTAGATGGCGTTGACATCGGTAAAGTGGGGAATAGAATATTTACAATAGTGTATTTATCGGCCGTTAGATGCCGTTTATTTCTGTACATATTTAGAAGTGAAGATTTGAACTTCATCGTATTTCCTGGTTTTGGGTTTTAAATAATTAAAAACTATATATTTGGACAGCGAACATGTTAACAAAAAATTAAATCAAAAGTTTAAAAAAGAATTGACCAATAAGGTAAAAGGCGACCTTTTGTATGGAGCTCCATAGCAAAAGGTCGCCTTTTACCTTAGCACGGCAATTATGTCGATATTTGTCGAAAATGTTCGGAAATTTATCAAGTTTTGGCCAAATAGCCTTGCCAAAATTGATATTCCGATAGTTTGGACCGCGTTACTCGCCTATCCGGTAACTTCTCGGTGTCATATCTAAGATTAACATCTGCCTAAAAAATATACGGGATAAGAATAAAATATTCTAACCTAGATTATTACACCGTAAACTATCGACGTAGATTGATTTAATAAATATTAAAGTGGGCTGTTTATTAAATTGTATTCACCTGTTTTAATATTTCTGGACTAGTTAAGAGGCCTTATTCCTTATAATTTTTTTTTTTCATAATTATGACAAATATATTGATAATTTCAACCAACTTTTTGAAGTGAATAATAGTTTTCCCCGAATTGTAAGTAGTAACTAGGGATCGGAAATTCAGGTGGATATTTACCTAAAGTTGATGAAATCCTATTGCATCTCACTCATACTTCAAACAAAGCCGCCTATACCTACAACTGAACAACAAAGCCGCCGCCAGTTTAATTATCTAGAAAAGCATTCGATTTTCCGATGCAGTAGTAACATAGCTATTTCATGCTTTCGTTGCGTGTAGTCGAAAATACATAAAACAAATTTTCCCTGTGAATTTCGTCAAATTCGAGTAGTTTTTGAAACAAAAATTATTAATGCAAAATTCAAACTAGGTTCAAATATATACCAATAAATCCCAATAGCCCTGTTCTACGTAGTAGCATCAATAATATGTTAAGGCGACGGGTAATGCGAAACTAGCGCCACTTACGAATTTTTATTATATCTTCCAAACCAGATCAATTTTCTGTAATTGCAAGATTTGAGGAGCTGGAAAAACACCTTTAGTGTTCATTAAAGCATTATACACAATTTCTTGTTCTTTAGTTGTCTAAAAACTTGCCCAAAACGATTGTGGCCGCTTTTGACGTGAACAAGTTTTGTAAGGTAAACTACAGTGAACAAATTGTATACAGTGATTTAATAAATATTAAAGGTGTTTTGCCACCTCCTAGACTTCAGCTATTTCTAAATAAATATCAGATTATGAAGGTATAAGAAAAAAATCGAAAGTTGCGCTAGTTTCGCATTACCCGTCGCCTTAAGAAACATGTTTGATCGTAGAGAAAAATGACTAAAACAATCAGCATTTTAAAAGGAATAAGGCCTTTTAAAGGATATCAACTATAAATAAAACAGCAGCGTACACAATTTCCTTTTATTTGTTACGTCACCACACTTAGTATGACACATAAAGATGTAGACCTTAAAAGACAAGTAAACCTAACTAGTTCGATACAGAACTGGAAAAAGACACCGATTATTAGTTTCTCTGATACACCAACGCGCAATTCAAATAGGCTTCCATCCCATTGTTTAAATGAAAAACGGTTCCGGGGCTAGCTTTTCAGAAATATACATTTAGTAGGTAATATTAGGTATACAAAATACAGAAAAAGCACCTTGCGGAATCAACGCCTTAATACATTGACATATTTGACATGTAGTCGGCGCAGGATTATATCGTATTGGAAACAATGGAAAAGATGCATACAGTCCTTTATTTCCTTTAAGACTAGAGCGGGTGTAAAGCACTTTCAGAGTACTAGGCAATGATTTTAAAGAAAATCACTCTACTAAAGAAAATAAACGAATGTAATAAGTATGTAACTTACAGACGCATGTCGCATATGCAAAACTCACAGTTTCGTTTTCAATTTTGGTCAATCGTCAATACATCTTGCCCCACAAAGGAATTGTTATTTTATCGGAGACATCGTTTTTATGAATATTAATAACTAAGAAATTCTACTTATACGGAGTAGTGCTCTGACACCTGAGCTACCGCGGCGTTAGGCACACAATTGCGACCAACGACGACTTTGTTCATTTACAAAACCATTAACTCCGTTAAATACAAAGAGAAATAAAAAAAAATGCCTACGCGTCAGTGTACCAGTCTCAATTGAAATGATCAATTTACAAAAGTTTCGATGATTATGATGCTATTTACAATACTTACTTACAAAAATAGTTCGCTCGGTCAACTCCGCGACCCGGCGGAATATCACGAGCTAATTTTCTCCTCTAAAGGCTCACCGTACAAAAAGTAACGAGGGCAAACTATTTTCTGACACTACATGTAGCTTTATTCGATATCGAAATTCTGGAAAATTGATACTGCAGCTCCCCCTCGCTCTCCTATTAAACAATATTTGAATGAGAGGGACGTTACGAAGTTAAAATTCGGAGTAACCGTGGCCTCTCCTAAATATCGGTACCTTAGTGCACACTCTTACTGATTACAATTATTTAAAAGTTAGTAAGATTGTGTTCTAAAGTATCGAGTGAGAGTGAGATAATTATATACATTTTAAATGGTTGAAACAGAATGTGTCAATAATAAACATTACTTTGCCCTCATTTAACAAATTGCACAAGGAATGGTTGTAATACTCCCAACTAGGGTAAATCGCCAGTAATTGGCCACCGTTCAATAACTGGCCACCTCAAACTAAAAATGAACTCTGTTCACCTATAAATATAATTCATTTTAGTATAACCTGTTAATTACTGGGCGCCCTTCAATAACTGGCCACGATATAATAAAATGAATTCAGTTTGTAGGTGAACAGAGTTCATTTTTAGTTTGAGGTGGCCAGGTATTGAACGGTGGCCAATTATTGGCGATTTACCCTATTCTGTTCAGGAATTACTCGTAATAGTTAAAACACAAGGGACGTACGTGCAGTCAGCATCAAAAATGGCTGATAATTTTATTATGCAATTTGACATAACCCAGTAGTAAAATAAAATTGACAGCTACTGTTGATATTTGGTCGAAGTACTACTACTACACGTGTGAAAGGTATTCCTTAATGTTTTTAATTATTATAAGGTTAGGGTAAGACTAACATGTTTATTGTCTAATGGGAATAACAGTTAGTTATTTATTGGACTGTGGCAGTCTTATTCAATAAAACTGGCGAGAAACAGCGCAGGATCGGGACAAGTGGCGTGCTCTCGTTGCGGATGCAAAGACCCTGTTTGGGTCAATAGCCAAAATAGTTAGCTAGTAGCAGTATTCCCCTTTGTTAGTCTTACCCCACCTTACTTTAGCAGCTGTCACATTGCGCTATGCGATGTGAGTACTTTATAACGATACGATAATAACCTGAAAAGATTAGTTACAAATTCAACTTTACTTGTTATGGAAAATGTACTCTTGTACGGTAATCTTTTTTCACTAGAAGCCTTACGAGGTTATAGATTGCACCGATATTTTAGAAGATTTGAAGCTGGCAGGAATGGAATGGTATGGCTATACGAATATTTAAATGTTCTTTTTTAATGTATTTTTTTTTAGTTATTGAGTTTATAGGCGCTAAACGAAACGTAAAAAATCCTTTACAAATGAGCCAAACAAAACTAGTTTATATAAAAAAATTGACAGTTAACGGACAAAGTGGGTGAAACACTGGATTCTAGTAATAGTTATAGATAGAACTCATTATTTAAACATTCGTACAACCGTACCAAGAAACAGTTCGCAAACGCACAAAGCAAAATTCGGATTGACAGACACTACGCTAATAGTACTTAAAAAATATAAAAAAAGCATTAAAAAAATGGTGTAAACCCACATTTTATATGTCCATCACAACCCCTAATCTGATCACAGCTTTTCTTACCACAATGTTACGTATAAGACTATTTTATAGGCCCAGCCCTGCCCCTATTCTTTTATCGACCATTTCATATTAAATTATTATGATATTGCTTAACCACTTTTATATGCCAAAGATGGTAAATGAATTGTAAGCTATTTGGTGTGTTTCAGGTGTTTATGGGGTTACGGAAATCGCTTACCAACAGGTATAGTCCATCGGTACGCGTTGTGTACGATCCGCTTAAGCAAAACAATACTATTTTGTGGTTTTGTACCTCATTATCGTCCGTCACAGAAGAGAAGCGTTTTTTGTTAGGGTTAGGATGTAAAATTAGTAGTCACAATGAATACAAACAAACCTTAGTAGACTAATGTGGTAGATTAGAGCTATACATTTTTGAGCAATTGTTTTATAGGTGAATAAAGAACCCTACTTATAAATCCAATTTACAGCAATTAATATCGAGTAGAACGTTCGTTTAATTGCGTTATTTGATATACATACATTGATATATTTAATACCGGATAGGTTTTGTTTGTGGCTATATTAGTATCAAATTTAAATGGAATAAAAGTTCCGATAAATTTATTTATAAAAATAATGATTAACCTATTGAATGAAATTACTATTTGGTTTATCTGTATAATATGTTGTGCCATCGAGGATACATTCGACGGATATAACGTATGCGGAATGAAATCTGGACAAACTCTTTAGGCGTAACTAAAACATTAAACGTTCGAAATTTGAAATTTTGTGAATGTCATTTCATTTCGAGTACATTTTTCAGTAATTTGCATAATTTTCATGGTTGTGTGTTTTTTATTGAATTTATTATGGCAAATCGAAAAGAAAGACGTCTAGAGAATGTGTGTAAATTTTGCGACATTCACCCGGACTGGCCTAAGTCGAGGGTCGTAAAACATTTCACACAAATGGGGGAGAGCAGAAGTACTATTTATAATATTTTGTCATCTTATTCCTTACGAAAAACAACTACTAGAAAATCTGTCTCGGGGAAGGTTAGCAGTTTAAGTAGTTCTTCGAAGAGGAGTCAATTAAAGAAAATGACGGCCGATCGTGTGGCAAAATCATACAGAGAACTTGGAAATAAATTCAGCTGTGACGGGAAAACCGTGAAAAAGCATCTTAATAACATGGGTATTGTTAAACGATCAAGAAAAGTCAAACCGTCCGTCTCCGATAAGCAAAAAATATCTAAAAAAAAAAAACTTAAAACTTTGGTTAAAAATATATTCTATGCAAAAAACGACATAGAGTGCGTTATGGATGATGAATCCTATTTCACCCTAGATGGGAATGAATGGCAGGGTAACTTTTATTTTGAAAAGGCTAATGACCGGACCGAAGAATCTGTGAAATATGTAGAACACAACAAGTTTCCAAAAAAAGTTCTACTATGGGTAGCAATAAGCCCTCGTGCTATGTCGAAGCCGGTGTTTTTTAAGTCTGGTTGGGCGGTTACTGCTGACAGTGCTGACAACTACATCGAGCGATGTTTGCCAGTTGTGCGTCATTTTATACGGTCAAATCATAGAGGAGCTAATGTAGTGTTTTGGGCAGATCTAGCATCTAGTCATTATTAAAAAAAACTACGAAGGAAATGGATGAGCCAGAAATCCCGTACGTACCGAAAGAATCAAACCCGCCTAACGTTCCCCAACTACGGCCAATTTCAGATTTTTGGGCCAATCTGAGAAGACGTATGTACGCAAATAATTTTTGACCCAAAACTATAGAAAGTTAAAAAAGAAAAATTAAATCGGGGTTGAATTAAATGCCAACATCCTCGTATACGGCGGCCATGAAGAAAGTGCCAGAAAACTGTCGAAAAGTAGCCCTGATGGGACCAAATTTATTTTCACATTAAATTTTATTTATTTTGTGTTAATATGAGTACAAATAAATACATATTTGGTTAAACTAATTTAATTAAATAGCGTATTGAACTTTGTCCAAATTTCATTCCGCATACGTTATTCGAAAAATATGGTTAAGATTAAGATCGATAAAAGAACAGAAAATGGACACTGTGAGTTTCATACAAACCTCAAAATGGTAACAAATGCAGTGTTTATTCGTAATTTTAACAATGTTTAAAATCGAGTAATCTCTGTATTATCATCGTACTAAGCACTTATGTATATTTGTGCACACACAAATCGCAACTCGTGCACTTATTCTTTTTATGGATATTATGGATAGAACTGCAGTTATATTATAACTTGCTATGCAATATTAACTGGAGGGATTTGAGACTACTAGGAATTCATGTATATGTTACCAAAATGGGGCTTGTTCCAAACATCGTAAAGGCCTTACCTACGACTGCAGGCAGTTTTCCCATGCTCTACCACAATCTACACCGTTTACAGAGAGCTCAAGGCAAGCAGGATTATACCTCTACCGCTTAAATTAGACTTACGGTTACTGTACTACGGGTACAATATCATTTTTATATGATTAGATGATAGTTTTTCGATATTAGGAGCTTTCTTATTTAGACGGCGCTTATTCGGCAAAGGTTCTCTAGGACAGGTGAGCGACCGCGATTGGAGAGAGCGAGACACCGCACTCGGACCTTCCGCTCCCACCTATGGCCGCCGTTCGCCGCTATCCAAGGAAACCAAAGCTTAACCAATTTCCACGGGAAGACTCAATTAAGCGGTAGAAATATAGTACGAAAAATATTAAATTCGGAAAACCTTAGGGCATTTTAGTAAACCCTATTCGATGAGAATACAATTCAATATACATTTTATTATTAGTGTTAAATAAATGGGAAAACAACCTTTAAAGCCTGTTAATGATTATTTCTATCTACAAAATAGTTTTAACAGTATGACAAAGCTCAAAAGATATACAGGACATTTTAGAATTATTTCCTAACTTACGTAATTTACTTATGACCTGAATTTCACATCGGTAGTTTTGTATTTAAAATTCAAATCCTATTGGTAAACCCTTAAGAACACATCTAATTCTATCCATTTCAGTTTTTTAAGAATCTTATGCTCTATTTAAATGTGTTCTCAACATGTTAGCATTTTAGTTTCTATATCCTTCAAAGTATCGTTATCACTTGTCATACTGAACGGTTAAGTTTACAAAATCATGACTATGTTACGACTATCACTTCTTGAAGTTTTGATGATAAGAATAACATACAGATGTAACGGCAACGGCTAGACGGACGAAAGATTTCTACACGCTAACTTTCGGTAAGGAAACAAAATTAAGTTAAATACACTATAGCTGACTTTTTGTATCGCAAACACTATACCCAAATAAAAATATAATTTTTCATGATTTTACTTGCCTTGTCCTTCATAATGGCTATTGTCCTGACTAACATTAATTCATGATTCAAATAATTTTCAGAAGTATCGTGAGCCATCTTAAATAATTGTTTAAAACGGTTAAATCTCAAGACGGCCCAGTAGTAGGCCGTTTGTCACACAACAGCACGGATAGCTGTCCATGATGAAGAACTCTATACGAGTTCAAAACATGTCGGGCCGTTCCTAATAAGTGCAAGAGATGCTGAATCGTAGTTACGCCATTGGTTTTAGTTTTTGTGTAGATATTCGCCCGTGATACCTACAACCGACTACGAAGACACATAGAGCTACATGATATTGGAATGCATGTGATTTACAGTGAATTTCTCATGACGATACATTTAGTATTAACATCGGAGAGTCATATTATAATAGTGTCAAAGTTCAAGAAATATGCTACATTTATATAGATTTGTGCGATTTTTAATTAAAATAATTAAATTATTTCCTTAAACGTAACTTGCCGCTCATGGTCCTATGTCGAGGTAAATTAAATAATCGTAAATATGCACAATTAAAGCCCGTTTAGTTATAATATCATTTCCTTCATATAGTTAATTAGCTTCTAAAATCGGGCTACACTAAGCTACGGGAACCATTTTTTTTTTCGGGATAAAAAGTAGCCTGTGTGTTAAGTTAGGGATAGGGACCGCCGTAACCGGACCGACAAAAATATTCCAAACGCTTTTGACACTACTATAATTTTACTCTCTTAACATAGAGCAATACGAGAAAGCAAATAAATTATGTTGTAAGTACAGAACCGGCGTTCATCACATAGTTTAATTCTTATAGCAACGAAATGCATTAAATACTAAAGTAGTTCTGAATCTCCTTACTGAAATGTGGTGTTACATTCTCACCTTAGAATAAATACGTCTAGAAACATAATGATTGAAAGCGAGGCCAGTTTTGGTTAGCCATGGGCCAAGTTTTGTCATAACGTCTATGTCACAAGCAAACGTCTCTATGATTGGTTCGTCGACACGCACACATAAAATAAAACTAACAGCGGCTTCATCTTTCGCAAATCTGTAGTTTGAAGACTCTGTTTCTATGCGTACTTATTCTAAGATTCTCACATAATCTATTTGGAACGCAGACTTAAACTGAATAGAAAACTAACACTAGAAAAAATTCAGAAACATGTTTTATCCGAGGGATGAAATTGTCTGCGACTCTTAAACAAACAGACATCATTATAGGAACAATCATCTACGGCGTGTATTATACAGCGAAAAATCATACCACCTTTACCAAAGTCGGGTAAAAGTAACTATTGGACTGAAGCCTATCTCTGTACGGGAATATCTTAATCTCCAGGCGTTCTAGATAAAATCGTCTATTCAATTGAAATCTGCGTCTCATCTGTATAGTTTGCAATACCGGAATAAGCAAATAAGGACAGTAATGAAAATTCCGGAATATCCAATACTGCTATTTGTGCTGAATACTTGTGAAACACGCGTGGCCTAGCGGCGCCGGTCCAAGAAAGCTAAAGCAAGCACCGGTAGAGGTAGAAACTTCGAGATATTGAGTACATGAGAAGTATATTATGTGGAATTTATAGCGTTTCAACCGTCCTAATTTCCGTGGTTACATTGTGGTTGAGATATAGTGATTTTACTGCAATTTTGAAGGGTACTTCTTGTATAGAAAAGGGTTAGGTTAGGTTTGTTTAACCTTTCGCATGTGGCGAACAAACTTTTCCAATCAAATGACAGATTTGGGAAGTAAAACCATATTCAGCGATAAATCGAAGCAGGTGGGTTCTACCGTTTTCAGATCTTCAATATTTTTTTCTAGACGTTTCAGGGAAATTCCTGATACGGCTGTTTGTAGGTATATAGATTGGTACATGATGTCTCGGTTTCGATAATAACTTGTATATACGTTTTTTTTATCAACCAGCCAAAAATATCACGTTAATCTTGCGGCATTTCGGTAAAATGAGGTCACGGTAGTTGAGTGGTTGAAACGCTCAAAATTCCCTTAGTCAAGATCGGGTGTGGGTGTGATCCTTTTTTATTACATTTAACATACATTTAAGTCTCTAAACTGCACTTAGTGCCATTTTACTTATACTAATGTTTAGTAATTATCGTAATTTTAGCTCTACTTATTTATGCTATTTTCTCGCTTTTACATATAACCGAAGTTTAATAAAAATTGACCTTAAACTTATCTGTTCAATTGTCTTAAACAGTTCGTTTACGCAGTAGATGCCTGTTCGTTGTCTCGAAGACTACAAGTTAGGTTTACGAATTGTTAGCGTTAAACTTACCATAGGGCCTATTCACATGACGTATGAACACAGGCTGTCCTTTACGAGTCTAGTGAAGCAGAAAAAGAGGAAAAGTATGTTTCATAGAAAAGTGGACGAAGCAAGAAAGTG
Organism: Apotomis capreana; assembly: GCA_947623375.1. Classification (NCBI taxonomy): domain Eukaryota; kingdom Metazoa; phylum Arthropoda; class Insecta; order Lepidoptera; family Tortricidae; genus Apotomis; species Apotomis capreana. Next base: position 7,447,816 of record OX392518.1, read on the forward strand.
TCTTAGTTTTAGAGCACCCACACCCGCCGACTTAACCTATGGCAACGTATCTTATATGTATACCGACGGCACCCGACTGTCGCAAGTACCTCCGCCAGCAGCTAGTAGTCTTCTTCAGTGTACTTTCAACCTGCCGGAAAATCATTGGTTAGTAGATCTATATCGGAATACCTAAAACTATTTGTCCTATTTTTGTTATTTGCCCTTATGCATGTACCCTAATATTTTTTGTCCTAATTCTTACTTGCTTTTCCCGCCGATTACATATCCAAATTTTATATGACATAAGTATCAAATGTCCTAACACCATTGTCCCAATATTTCATGCACTACGATGGACGTAGATTCTTTTAACGCGCTGCATTGCCGCCTTTTATTTATTTTTATTAAAAAGTAGAAGTTTATTTTTCTTCCGATAACGCCATAACCTATTTGAGGCAACTAATTAGTCGCGGTAAGTCGTAGCTACTGATCTTCCGTTTTGGCTGTTTAGGACCTATGTTTTTTTTAAATGGCGTTTTAACTTTTTTTTTACTTTGTACCTCGACAAATCAAGCAAACCGGCTTTTCACTTCAAAAAAACTTAACATTCTCAACCATTTTTGAGAAAAACAATGTTAGTCTTATTATGTCAAATGCACCTTAAAATGTTGTTTCTCAAGTACGGAAACTTAGTGCACGAAGAAGCATATTTAGTAATTACAATAAATGACACGTTATCATCTTAAAGTACAAAATAAAGGCACCAATGTAACGCGAATAGGCCTATGAATGCCAGAGCCGAACTGGTGTTGACAAATTTGATTTTATTGGTGAAGATGCTGAGATTTGGATGAGGATTTGCTAACCTTCGTATTAACTTTATCGAAGGGAGGGCAAGGAAGAATTGACAAAAGGTTTCCTGCACCTCTAGCACAACTGTGACACGCGACTCTTTCTCGCGCGAGAAATATTACTTTTCTCTTTCTTCACAGTACTGTAAGAGAGTGACGGGCGATGCCATGTCGCGCGACAAGCGTAGCTATGAAAGGCGGGCGAGCCTAGATCGAAAATGTATGATTATTTACTACTAAGTCTATATGTCAGTAGTGTAACCTTCCTTCTGGTAGTATAGAAATAATTATTTTGGTTGAGCGAATCCCATTAGCTTTGTACCCGATGAACAATACCATTATCTGTTTTGTTAGCTGCGGCCACAACTGCCACTTCAAAATGTAAGGCTTCATTGTCATTATAAGCATCAAACGAGCTTCACTGCTCTTTCACTTACGAAGTGACCAACATCTGTGTTCTCTTTGTTTAAGAGTAAACCTTATTTCGTTTGACTTAAAGACTAATTTAGTGTAAAATTAATTTGCACTTATAACGCCTTACATTTTGAAGTGGCAGTTGTGGCCGCAGCTAACAATACCGATAATGGTATTGTTCATCGGGTACAAAGCTAATGGGATTCACTTAACAAATGTCATTCGAACTATACGGACCTGCTCACTTGGTGTGGAACTCCTCGATGCAGAGCGCGCACGACCAGGAGCCTTCGGGGGGTGCGTCGAGCGGCGGCGCGAGGCAATACAAGTGGTAGCCGCGGTCGCAGTCGTCGCAGAACAGCAGTTGGTCCTGTGAAGTGTGACGTTTAGTGAGCCCGAAGTTATCGGTACCTAAAACTGTTATTTAAAGGATCTGCCACTATCCTATTTACATAAATTCCTTCGCTATAAGTATTCTCTCTGCCCTGTTATTCATAGAGTATTTATAGTCTATCAAGTTGCCGTTTTGCCCTGGAATATTGGCGCTACAAGCAGCTCTCATATGGCAAAAATGTGCGTACGTCATGTATTTGCATTATAAAACGTCAGTAGCGATTTGGCAACAACCAAATACAATCCTCCGTCTTTAAGAAATAAATACCCAATATTATTGAAAAAAAAAATATATATATATTTAAATACTTTCATAATTACTATTATGCAAAAATAACTTGAGACTTACGGAATATTTAGTTCTGTTTCCTATTTTTTTACATCAGTGATACTCACTGACTTTCAACGTCAGTTACCAAACATTTGTAGTTGCCAGTAAAATAAATTTGTAGACCAAAAAATCCGCTATATGTCGTGGGCTAAAACCAACTTGCCACACAAGTAATACTTTTATAAAGATAGATGGTTTCCTCCGATACTATCAAAAGTATTACTACTTAGGGCGTGCTCCATTGGCATATCGTCGGGGATAGTGCAATACCGCTTAAATAACAGTTGTCGATAAAGTTCTCATTTCAAAAAAAATGCTTAGCATTTGTTTAAATATTGATTCGTATCTACACTTGTTACTTACGCGGTATTGCACTATCCCCGACGATATCGTCTATTGACAATAAAAACTCTCTAAGTAACAAATACTTACTTAAAACAAAGCTCGTATCTCTGTATCAATTTACTTACTAGATACGAGGTTTTAGAGCAGCTTTTTAGAGCAGTTTTGGTTGTCACCAGGCGATATGTAACAGACCGACTAACGTCAAAGATGGCGCTGCCAGCTGACATTCTTTCGAACCGTCAAGTGTCTCGTCGCTTAATTAATTATATACTCACGTCGTTGTCGCTGGTGCCACAGACGGTGCAGCACTTGCACTCGATGCACTGCCAGCGGTACTTGCGCACCGAGACGAACATATTCACTGTGAACTGCAGGCACGTCGGGTGACCTGGACACGTGGAATAGTTAAAGTGTCTCTATGGTCTAGCCTCAACAGCAGGCATCGGATAATCGGATCGATATTTACCTAAAGTTACCAAAATCCTATTGCTATCTCACTCAGACCTCAATCAAAGCCGCCTATACCTACAACTGAACGACAAAGCCGCCGCCAAAATTTTGGGAAGTATTGATCCGATTATCCAATGCCTGCTCATCAGGTATTAGGGTAAAATTCAGGAGTGATTCATCTGCTAAAAATATATTATAAAATATTTACAAGTAGAGTCTAGTTTTTTAACAGTGAATTGCGAAATCAAAACATTCCACCGATAACACTACGCTATAAGTGTAATTCAGTAAGTTTTTTAGACACAACTTGAGCTGAAATATTCCCGAATTTATCCCTAAAAAGGTATCATTAAAAATAAGCATTTCAAAATAGTTCCGCGCTTAAATTAATTATTATTAACATTTAATTACAAATACTGTAAGGACTCCGTTTTTCGGCAATCCAGAACTTCTGGACCCAAACAGCTAAATCAGCAAAACCTTTTAAGTCATAAATCATAATATAACTGTGATAAATATGTTAAACATAGGTAACTATTTCACTAATTGTAAGGCACATGATATTTTCTTACCTTGTCACTGTTCTCGGTCAGTCTTCATCGTTGGAACAAATTCAATCATTATTATTAAAGGCAGTCAGGGTTAAATATTATGTGCCGAACAATAGTGAAACACCACAAATTAACACGACACTAATATATATAAAATAATTATCACTTAAATAACAAAAAGTATCATTCAATGATGTATGGAAGTGCACACATTATTCACTATTCTTCAGCACAACGCATAAAACAAAAGAAAAGCCAATTTGAATGTTTAAAATTCATACAATTTAATGTTATAAAAATCCGCTGGTATACAAAATCGAACAGCATTAGAACATGACAGCACTACAACTCTTACACTATATAATAAGTATTTTATTTTGGTGTAAAGACGAAGCGAAGTAACAAACGTACGTTATGCACTTCCGTACTTGCATTTAAGATACTTTGGAATATAATCTAGCCAATGAGAAATAAAACTTCATGGTTCAATAAAAACAAATATAACTATGCTCTGTTTAGTTAGGTATTTATTTGCTTGTCGTATCTATACTTGTCGCGTGACTCAGCATAACCTGTCTTGCTCGCTAGGTATCGAAAGGATAGAAAGGCGATATTTATCACAGGATTGAGTCGCGTATCTGAGCAGTGCTAGAAGTACTGAAGAACAACAGAACCACGAGACTTGAAACTTTCATCTGATATCTGCGGTACAGACATTATCGAAAGTAACTGACAATTTAAGTATGCCAGTAGAAAATCTGTCAGCAACTTTTGATTCTAACCGTATAGGCTTCAGCCAGCCATTTTTGTATCAAGTAAATACCTAAAAAAACAGAGTATATACATCGCAATCGAGAGGACATTAACGACATGACAGGGGGATAAGTAATCCTGAACATCTCCGCACATTTATAAATACTCAATGCCCCCTCAAGAACGATCACAATCATAACCATTACAAACTTGGCACGTACAATGCGTTAACTAGTATATCTGTCCAATAAGACGCTTACTGACGTTTTCCACTTTAAACCAAACAAAGCTTTCGATATTTTAATTAATTCGGTCTACAACTAAGATCTAATATTTCCGAGAAACTGCATGACTTTCTATTGTCCCTCAGTATTATGGAACCCTTATTGGTCACCACATTTTATCTTTAGAGTAAACTGAAGTGGTTCTATATTTCGTATAAGCTAGTAAGAAACATACAGACAGAAACATTGATATCCATGGACGTAAACGCACAATTTCATCGGTAGACACTGCATAATTTGGTAGTGCCTATTTCGATATTTAAACTATGACGAAAATAAAATAAAAGTTTACTAATTTCCTAAAAAACTAACATCTTTCTCATGATGTGGCTTGTATGGTTTAAAACGCAAAATAAACGAAAGTTAACGTCTCTGATAAAAGCTACTATTGCACACGCGATAGTAATGACAATGAATATAAAGAATATGGAAATTAATTACAACAAACGAATAAGCTTCGGAAATGTATTGTACCATTTAAACTTTATTCTCCAACGGTCCGACCACGAATTCGCACGACCAGCGAAGCATAGGTGGGTCGTTCTTCTTTTTTACCTACAATAGTCCGTCCTTCGTCTTATTATGGCATCTCAGAGTAATCATATTCGGTTTTATAATGTTCGAAAAATCATCCATATTTTTCTATCTATCAATATTATGTAATCTGTCAGTTTCTCTAACCAGCATTTTTTTTTCAAACATTTGTTTATTATTTCGTAAAATGGCGTGACAGAGTGGTAAGCTAAAACGCGGTCTCCCCTTAAAAGGACCACTCTGTCACGCTATAAAAAAAAACACAATAAAAAAACTGAATGGGCTGTAAAATAAATTTTAATTAGGTAATAGTCCTAATAATAACACAAATGCATTTTTTTTTAATTCTACTCTGAAACCTCAATTATTGATAGTTCAAAAGCCCAAAAAACGGAAAACCTTCGATTTAATGTAGGTAAAAAAGAAGAACTACCCAGGTGGGAGCGGGAGGTCTGAGAGCGGTGTCTCCCTCACTCCTATAGTCATCGCTCGCCGCTCCGCTGGTCGTTCGAAAGCGTGGCCGGTCGTATGAAGGTTTGCGAGGAATAGCAGCTTTTACTTAGATTCGACTAGCCTGATTGAAACCAGTCCCAACACCATGTACAAGTATTTGGTAGCTTCAAAAAACGTACTATAACATAGATCGTATATTTAATAATACATCGACCTAGTTACCAATTTTCAGTCAGAACAAACCATGCGCATTTATATTGTTTGGGCAATTTTAGAGTAGCATTCAATATTTGCATGCCCTATACTGCCAAGATAAACACTAGTTTTTAAAATACCTACTGCAAATCAAATGACTTAGTGTGTAAACGTCAACCGACTTCTATACAGACAAATATCTACTGCGCGTGTGATATGCTAAATACATTTTCATGAAGTACAGTTTCACAGTTGACGTCCGCATTCTATAGTTAATTAAATTATAAAGTCAACTGACATGCAGTAGTTTCTAAAGTAACAAGTATTCAAGGCACGGATAGTAAACGGCCTTGGCCGCGATTGCACAAAAATCAACAACATACTGTACCAAGTAATAAGCTAAAATACATGTATACCTCCAACTTACTATATCATATAAAATATAGCTACATGATATAATTTGCAAATAAAAATCATAACATTCAAATACCTTAGTTGTCAAACCTTAACATTGATAATCTAAAATTTATATTTAAACAAAACAAATTATTCTACAGGAATGATATAATATATTTTTAATTGATAACATCAAGTTAGTCTTTCGTTGAAAATAAACGCTTAGAATTTAAGTAAAATTTCGTAACAAAATCTTTGGGTTATATTAGTTATAATGTATATATTTTATCTATAGTAATATTCATATTATATAGACTATTCTAACAATTGTTAAGTGTCTTTCTGATATTGCGTGTGTAAAGGCACTTCTAAGCTCAAATGTACTTACATTAATGTACCACTGTTTGGTTAGTAGGAACACCTACTTAGATGTTCCTACTATACCCAATAGTGGTCCGAACAATTTGACATATAAAGCGTTTGGCACACTAAACGCGGTTGACAACGGCGCACCCACGTGCTATCCACGGCAGCACTTTTTTGTTCTGCGAACTGAACTCATATTAAACCCAAAGTAAACTATATGTTGTCACGGTATAACTTCGGTTTGGATTAGTTTAATTTAAGTCTACAATAGGTACCTATATGTGATATTTAATCCGTTTACATTCCATCACCATTTACAGTAGAAAGAAAAATAGCGATCTTTTAAAGAGAAAAAGGTTACGAGTGGACCGCCTAATTTATATATATTATTTAATTAGTCAATCGTCCCAAAAAGGTCAATTTGCAAGGGTATAATTATTATTTTAGATTTAGTTAGCAACTTGTACAATATCTGCATTAGGTATGCAGGTACTAAAGAATATACGTAACGCACAAAAAACTGCGCGCCGCAACCACCTTAGGTGTGTCAGACGCTTATTTTAGACTCACAAATAAATATCTATAATTCTATATAGATGTACATTTACTTACTCGCAATATTTGACACATAAACAGACGATTATATTCCGAAACGTCGTCTGTTTGTTTTTTGGCAATACGCTTTTTACCGGAATTGCGACTAGCCCCAAATGATTTCACATACAATTCGAGTGAAACTGAACGCTCTAGCCCCATCAACAATAAAATCGATCCAACAATAATTCCCTTGTGTTAAAGGTAGTTGTCTCAAGACATAGCTCATCACTAGTTCAAGGTAGGACCGTCGACCTATCTATAATTGGTTGAAATTTAGTAATTAAAAATGGTTTACAAATCGCCTTTTATTTGCAATATAGTAACAGTAGCAATAATATAGCTAATATAGCCACATAGTACATACAGAAGAATCTGTAAAATCTCTTTTGAAAAAACTATTATTTAATCAAGGTGTGACGGGACCAAGTGGATATTTCGATAAGGTATGCGCATTTGCCCCGACTGACCGTATACGAATATTACTTAAATTATGCTATGCTAAAATTCCTTTTTTTATATACACGGAAAATTCACTTTGGCATATAAATTGCATTGATAAGGGAATTATCTTTGGATTGCCTTAGACAATTTGTTGATTAGGGTGTACGTAACCAGTAAAGTAAGTAAACATTAAGACTGACTCACAAACATTAATATAGGTCTATCATGACTCATGACTACAACATTTAAGTTTCATTTTAATAAAATAAGTATATTTGGTCTTGACACTTTATAAGAGTTCGCGTCATATGTAGGGTTTTGCAATAAATTATGTTACGCAACGCCAACAAAAGTAAATCATTAACGAAATTATAGATATGCCATACAAGAACAGATAAGTACGTAGAATTTACGTAAATTAAAAAGTAAATTTTTGTTTCATCAATCACGAATTCGATATCCACAATATTTCATAATACAATCATTTCAGTTGTGAACGAATTGACATCAATTTAAAAATTGTCATAGAACGTTGTCTTAAATGAAATCATAGCATTCGACGCATACTCTTATAATTTATGTAAACATTAGGACCTACAAAATGATCTTGACGGGCAATTTTATAATTTCCTTGATATCCCGAAAACGAAACATGATCATAGATAACTTACACAACATGCGTATTTTTTACATACTTTTACAAATACAATAAATAAAGTTAAAATACATATGAAACTGGTTTAGGTACTCACGTCGTAGAAGTCGAATATCGCTCGACATATTTGGAACCGGTACCAGATTCATCATCAGGAGCAACGATAGGTCGCGAGTGAATAAAGTTAGTTGGGACTAACACCATCTTAAAACCACGCAACCAACTTTGTTGTATATAACATCTGTAGTTTTCGATATTTTTATTGTAGGGGTTCTAACTAAAGATATCCATACTAAAGAACTGCGAAAAAGTGTCTGTCTGTCTGTCTGTTACCTCTTCACGCTTAAACCGCTGAATCGATTTTGATGAAATTTGGCATGGAGATAGTTTAAGATCCTAGGAAGGATAGTTTTCATCCTGGAAATTATCCCTAAAAAGATTGGAAAGTGAGTAAGTAATTCATGATGACATTGATGACCCTGTAGAAAATGTAATGATTAAACCAAAAGCACAATAATTGCTCTTACATTTGCTTAGGCGCTCTTTTATTAATTAAGGTGTAATCACCTCGTAGATATCTATCGTGTTGTACGAGGTTGCTTCCATACTTACAAGTTCCACGCGGACGTAGTCGCGGGCAAAAGCTAGTATCAAATAAACTTTCCATATGCCAGCATGCGATAAGGACTATGGATATGGTAAGAATCAGAGAAATAGGCAAAGTAGGGAATAGGAGCATCAGACACAATACTAAAGTTCAGAATATAACTCGGAAAATAAGAAGACAAGAATGGAAATGGGCTGGCCACATGGTTAGAGGAAAAGAGAAATGGAGCAAAATAGTCACGCAATGATACCCAAGGGATGTAAACGGAAGAGAGGTAGACCATTGAGACGGTGGGATGACGACATAAGACAGGTCGCGGGAATAACATGGGGTAGAGTGGCCATAGAAAGGCAAGAATTGAGAAGATTGGAGGAGGCCTTTGCCACCTGGCAAACGGACATATAATAAGAAAATAAGAAAAAATATAATAATACAAATAATACCTTGGAAGAAATATGTTAAAAATTGTCCAACAAGAGGCTTAAATAATTATAATGTGTAGGTGCGTTCCTATTTCGATATTTTTATGGTAGCACCTACCATAGAAATATCGAAAACTACAGATGTTATATTATGCAACCAACCTGGTTCCGTGGTTTTTAGATGGCGTTAGTAGTGTCATATGTGTAGGTACTATGGATATTTCTATGGTTGGTGCGCTTACCCGTGTCGCACTTGTCCCAACTAACCTTATTTATTGTATTTAACCCGTGTGGCGCGCTAATCCCGACGGACTTTAGTTTGGGAGGATTAACCTAAAAACCACATAGCGCAGTTTCAAGAATATTCCTTCGAGACTGTTATGCATACCTTAATATTGCTTTTAAAATATTGTATCTTCAAATTCATCGTTGAAGTTTTCATTTAATATGTTTCATTTGCGATATATTAACTAAAATATAAAATTGCCTTCAAGATTATCTGTCTATACGGTTTATGATGGATTCGAACTAACTGGAATAAGGTTTTTTCGGAGATTGTGTGACAAAATTGCATAACAATTTTCAGTATTGAAAATCACTGTTTCAGCCATTATTTCAGTCAAAAGGAGTTCATTTTCAAGGACAAGTTCGACTGCGACACTGACCGCATAGCTATCCCTGTCCTAAGACATTTTTAATAAGAGCTCTGAGCCACCAAGACGCTATGCCCCGCCGCCGATCGCTAAGTGTGTTAGCTTTCATACATTTCCATATAATACATCAGCAGGCGATGTCGCTATGGCATCCCGGCGAAGTAGGGAACGCACGCTATATAAATTGACATTATAGGTAGTTCTAAGAATAAACCTTATTCCATGTTATTCAAATCGTACAGTCAGCACCAAATAGTAGCGATCAAAGTAGCCAAACATATAAGAACTTTGCATCACGATATGTTTAGCTAATTTGACTGCTACTACATGATGCTGAGTGTATGAGTTCTTAAATTTCTGAGCGCAGATGTGATCAAAAACATCTGAATACGCTTCTATGCCGTTTTTAATAGAGACGAGCTCACACATTTTCGATCAAATTTTTGCTCATAAATATATAAACTCGATTGTACCTTAAACGGGAAACGCGTGCATTCATTTGGCGCCGTGACTAGATAAGCTAGGTAATGAAAAATTTGGCTTACGGGCAGTAAAGCGAAGCTACTAACTACTAAATGTATAATAAAATAAGATCTATGCCGGCCGCCGACAAACCAAGGCACATGCTGACGCCATCACATACAACAGATAACATGTTAAAATATTTGGCAACCATCGTCACAAGAATTAAATGGCAACACTAACATCACATTTGCTTAATGTATACCATAGACCAGGGGCTCCTAAACTATGCGCCGTAGTTGTAAAAAAGGGGCATAATACAACGGAAACTAAGCTAAGCTATTTCGGCTTAAGTATAAGGATGCTAAGCACGAACACTTTCGTACATTGACCCGCCAGTACCTATGTATCTCTATCGCACGCATAATTATATTGCTGTTGCTGTTGTGGCTCGCCGCCAGCCAATGACACTGTGCGAGTGGGCGGGTCATTGTACGAAATTATTTGTGCTTGGAGTCCTTACTTTACCTAAAATGCCGAGATCAAGTGTGAACGTTTGGGAACCTCTGAAGAAAATTAATATACTTATTCGTATCTAACGCTTGAGAGCGTATTGAGAGTATGATTTCTGGAATGTTTTGATGGGTTGATTAAATAGATGCAGCTAATAATGAAAAACCATCTTTGGTTAGCAGGAGTAAGTTCTTGTGATGCAATTTGTGACCCACACAAGATAATACTCGAAACAGTTGTCTAGTGAAAGTAAGTATTCTGCCCAGTGATCTTAGTGATCAATATGACCGAATCGGGCTACCCGTCAGTGAGTAATAAATAAGCCACTGCTTGGAAAAGCCCATTTTTATAACGATCATTACCCAAATTTACAAGTTTCTTAGAATGTCTGCTGTCGGTTTCATATACCTGTTTATATAAAGACCTATTCATTTCATTTGTTAATAGTCAACGTATACTGAGTAGTCTTCATACAATTTATGCATAGACAATGTAGCATGCACATATAGTTATCAAATCCCGGATATGAATTTGAAAAAGGTTAAGGCTCCTAAAACTAAAATACTTTTTCTTTCTACCGATGTCAGTAAATAGTGAATATGATAAAGAGGATAAAACTATAATTAGCGCTAGAATATACATATTATATGCATCAAACCGCACAAATGAGAGAACCTCTTCTTCTCATCTTTCCGACACAAATCTTTCGTAGCAGCGACGATATTAGACATATATTGGCGCATATACATGTACTACTATTAAATACCAAATTTTGTACCAGCAGACATTCCAATAAACCTAAATTCGGGAGCGGACCTTCCAAGCGACCAAGTTCACAGCCTACCGCAGATCGCGAGGAGACGAAGGCGGGGACACCAAATACCCAGTATAACTATCATTCTCCAGCAGTTTCGTCTGCGTGGCAAACGTGTCGAAGACGTCAGCCGGGTAAGACATGGGGTTGATAATTTCCAGCACCCCGTTCAACTTGAAGTCCCGCTTACCTGAGCGACCGCAGTCTGAACAGCTGACGAGCTCTTCCGGTGTGCCGGTTTTCTTGTTTTCGCGGTCGTCGCCGAGGCAGAAGTCGCAGTATGGCGAGCGTGAGGCCTGAAATGGAAGGAATGGTTTGACTTTATTGATATTACTGATAGAACGAGACTAATGTGTTTGGTGAACTAGGATTTGTATAGCCTACAGTTAATTATACCGACTCATCGCGCATTAAATTTTTTAATTTATCTATGCGACATACATCGAAAACTCCCTTCAGTCAGACATTAATTTTTTTTATTTTTTTTTTATGTCATAGGGGGCAAACGAGCAAACGTATCGCCTGATGGAAAGCGATTACCGTCGCCCATAAACACCTGCAACACCAGAGGTGTCACAAGTGCTTGCCTACCCGGAGGACGAAGATAGAATGCCTCTATGCTAGTAATTTCACCGGCTAGTGGGGGACACCGGAAGACAACAATGCGAACATTGCTGTTTGGCGGTGGGTTAGCAGGCAAGACGGTAGTAACAATCCGGACGGACCCTGCACGAGGCCCTACTACTCCAAAATCCATATGAAACGGGTTTACTCAAGTTGTTTAAGCCGAATATTGCTCGGCATGTTTCGGATCGGTACGCGATTCGATAATGCTCTCTCTAGCAGCCGCGCTCCTGATGATGAATCGCGTACCGATTCACAACATGCAGAGCAATATTCGACTTAAACAACTTGAGTGAACCCGTTTCATACGGATTTTAATCTAGCTAATTATATACTCTGTAAAGTACTCGTATTGAAGGGACACGGCGACTGCAATCAATGCAAGCCATGATGAAACTCTGAGATGTAGCGTGTAGCTGTTATGAAGAGGTCAACGAGATGAGAATGGGGACAAAGAACAAAGTAAATCTAAACGGCGCCAGCGTGCGTGACTTAGTCTTCTGGATTTATTTAGACACGTTTAGCAGAATCATCGTATGGCACGTTATATTCTGCGCTTGATTTCGGAACCTGCCCGTTTAGCACAACTATGCTTCGCGACTCTTGTAGCGCGACAGAGCGCTACTCGTCACTCTCTCACATTACTCCACAGAAAGAGACGGGTCTCGACGGAATTTCGACGAGGTCTCGCGCCAGAAATAGTCGCGTATGACAGTTATGCTAGGTGTGCTGCGCCATTATATCGCCTGGTGACAACCAAATCTCATTAAAATTTCTGTCACTGCTCTTCAAAACCTCGTATCTAGTAAATACGTTGACACTGAGATAGGAGTTTTGTTTTACGTAGGTACTTGTTACTTACAAGTAAAGGTACTCAACTGTCAGACTCCGATTTGATTCATTTTGTCTAAAATAGCAGACACGTATTTTTTTTAGCTGCCCAAATTAAACCTGTTAGGACAAATTGTCCTTCAAAGTACTGAAAATTTACCAAACCCTCTTACTTCTTCAGACCATACCAAAATAAATCAAATCGGAGTCGGGCAGTTGGTTACCCTTCCTTGTTAGTGAGTTTTGGTTGTCAACAGATGATATGAGTGTACACTAGGACTGCACGAATTAATTCCACCATCTCCGTTCAGACAATACAACACTCCGCGCGGACTTGGATTCCACCCTTATGTCGTCGATATACCACTGATACGTACGAAACGCTTTGCGTCTACTTTCCTTATGAGGACAGCTACGGAATGGAACTCTCTTCCTGCGTACCTGTTCCCCGATAAATATAACTTGGATCTCTTCAAGTCGAGAATGGATAGGCATCTTCTAGCCAAGCATGCTACATCTTAGGCCTTATTGTCACTTAACATCAGGTGCAATCAAGGTTAAATGCATGACTATTTTGAATAAATATATATATATATATATATATATATATCCTGCTATCTCGCATCAGTTACCTTGAGGGGTTTATTCCCACCCTTGAGCAGTTTCATCTCCTGCGGCGGGGCGGAGGTGGCGGGCGCGGGCGCGGGCGCGGCGGGCGGCACGAGCGGCGCGTGCGCCGAGTCCGACGAGCTCGTGTCCGCGGAGGCCGGCCGCGGCGGGGGCGTGGCCCGCCGGCCTGTCGCAGGCGCTGCTGGCTTCTCTGTGGGGGGAGGGGCAAGTTGAGCGATGCTCTACTCAGCTAGGTGGACTCGTCTATCCTCGTAAGCATACCTGGGATAACTCGGGGCACGTTCTAGGGATAGGATATCGATAAAAAAGATGTCGATATAATTAAATTAATATATGTGCTCATTGCACATTCTCGATTACTATACAGAGGTTCGATGTCATATCTGAGATGATATTGAGTCTCTTAAATTAAGATAATAAAAGTATGAGGATGTAATTTCAATCAAAATGACAATTTACGTATATTATGAAAATTATTTTAAAATAAACATGTAAATACACGTTTTAATATGTTTATTTTTTTTATTTGAAAATGTGGAGAAATAAGTAATATTTATTTATGTCGATGAAATTAGATGTTGACAGTAACATCGATATATTTTTTTGTCGATAAAATATTTTGCTACGTTACTTTCGTATAGGTGCCCCGAGTTATCCTAGGTATGCTCGTAAGGCCCACTGTACACTACAATGTACAAATACCAAAGGCATTGTATACATTCTTGAAATGGCACTAATTTTACTAACGCGAAATCTGCCTTGGGCCTTACGAGGTTATACTATTACTAGAAGGTTCTTGAGAAAATGATAAGTGTTCTTGGTCAGCAATTGCGAAAGGCAGTCACGAGGCAATATTTTTGGCTTCCCTGTGGGGGGATGAGGCAAGTTGAGCGATGCTCTACTAAGCTAGGTTGACTCGTCTATCCTCGTAAGGCCCACTGTACACTACAATGTACAAATGCCAAAGGCATTGTATACATTCTTGAAATGACACTAATTTTACTAAAGCGAAATCTGCCTTGGGCCTTACGAGGTTATACTATTACTAGAAGGTTCTTGAGAAAATGATAAGTGTTCTTGGTCAGCAATTGCGAAAGGCAGTCACGAGGCAATATTTTTGGCTTCTCTGTGGGGGGATGAGGCAAGTTGAGCGATGCTCTACTCAGCTAGGTTGACTCATCTGTACTATTACTTGAAGGTTCTGCTTGTTTCTTTCTATCGCAAAAATGACCAGTATTCTAGGTCAGCTATTGCGGTTAAAACTTTTGCAACCAGACAAAAAAGTAAGACATATCCCAGAAACCGGCCGAGCCGACTTTTATAGCATCAACCCCGGCTACCGGGTTGGCCGGCATCTGAACAAAGTTTACGAGCGCCCGGCCTCCGGGTTGTTGGTGTCGAAAGTGTTAAAAAACCGCAAGGCAATAGTAGCCTTCCCTATCCCTACAAGCTACTTTATTGTTTGCAATAAGTTACCAAACTTCCTACAATAACTATATTTTTTAATTGATTCCTGATCTCATTGCAATAATTTCATATCTCGCTCGTTTACTACAAATCAGTAAGTAGCACTGTCTCAAGAATATTCCCCCTAACTTTGCCAGCCTATCTCGCCGTTATATACACTGTCTCACTAAAATAAATGTCCCATCTCGCTGCAACAGTGCCAATATATCGATACCTTAGTTCACACTACTACTAATTACAATTTGCCAATGAAATTTAAACCACATAGAGTTGTGCATTAAAATTGCAACTACTTTCTCCGAAAAGTAAGTACGATTTAGCTCTAAAGTATCGATATCTAATCAACTCGGATAGCCTACCTCGCTGCTGACTAACCTGCAGCGGGGCTTCCTCCGGGATTACTCAAGAATGTCACGTAACTGTCTTGGTATTCGGTGGCCGGCGGCTGCGGCGCGGGCGGCGTGTGCGCGCCGGGCCGCGAGTGCGAGTCCCGCGAGTCGCCGTCGCTCGTCGCCGCGGCCGTCGACTCCTTGTGCGTGTGCGTGAAGTGGTACGTCAGGCCTGGTCGCGTCTTGTATTTTGCGCCGCATACTGTTCGAGAAAACCAATTGTGATAAGAATTTAAAAAAAATGTTAGAGAAATATTTACTTCAAAAAAATCTCATCGCAATATACAGTCTCACTGCGATAATTCCCTATTTCATTGCAATAAGCTTAGAGGCGTTCTTTACTATCTCGTTGTAATAATGAAATGATTCTCTACTTTATTGTGTTGGTGCAGTACACAATCTCCCTGCAATGATTCCCATCACGTTGCAATAAACCTTAGCTAAACTATGTAACGGATCTTTGTTTACAAACCATATTTCAAATGCGACATCTGCGACTTAAAAGAATTCTTTAAATGTAAGCCTCGAGAGATAAAACTAAATAAATTACCGATATCAACAACGTTAAAAAAAAAACGAAAGGAATATTACATTTGATTGGTAAATTAGTATTTACGATAAACTACGCTAATATTAGGAACTGCCAAATCGATATATCTCATAACCTACACCTACATTCAGCTATCCTATTTTCTCGACTTAGGTACATTTAATTTAAATTAACAATATTAACATTCACTTACCGTTCGTAGTGCCTCCATCTGCCTTTAACACAAGTCATCGCGTCATTCGCGTCACCAAAATTAGTCATTAAAGGGGAGAGGCCTACGTCATCAGAACAGATCATAGAGGAGGCACTACGACGGCGGCAACAAACATCAGTGGTCCAAGAATTATCCGTCATCAATCAATAGTTACAACCTAACAGTTGACATTATTCAAAACGCATATCGAGTCAAGTTTGTAACGAACAACTACAAAGAATTTTTTGTTTTATTTTACAATCGGCGCAAACCAGGAGTTTTGACTACTATTCAATCGTTACACCTCGTAAATCTCTCATGTGCTTTATATCGTACTAATTCAAGTAATGTTGTTAACTTTATTAAATTAACAGGTTCACAGCCCTGAAGCAATGTGCAGCCTTCTTTCGACACGTTTCCAGTAATAATAAATTATACGCTCAAGCATGCACATGTGCCTCATCGGACTGTCAACATGTTAAAAATATACGAAATTCAAAAATGAAAATATTGCTCTGAGACTTACGAGGTTTAACCTTTTTTTTAATTGTTTCGACTCAATTAGCGTTTTGGATGATGTCAAGTGCAGTAGCCGGCTCGTCGTAATGGTCTATGGTCAGTTCTAGAGGACGCAGGCCGTTGGGTGCATATGATTGATGACTTCAAATCAATGGATCTGCCATAAGGCTCACAATTTTGGAGATTTAAATATGCATTTCACCAAAAGCATTAAATCTAAAACAAGATCCAAACTTGGAGTCCAATCAAAATTAGTGAAAAATAAAGCTTACATTGGATACTTTTATTTCTTATTCAACATAAATATTCTTGTATAAATTCATAACAATCTTTGGGTGCTAATAATAGTTTGGATCTAAAAAGTTCCCTAATAATTTACTGCACTTTTTATAAATAGATTAAATAGGTTGCCAACCGAACACATCCAAAATACAGTGGCGAAAGTTTTGCAAGTGAGATTAGACAAAAAACTTTAATATATAAAAAGAAATACATTTAAAAGCCATTGAACGCCTCTCACTGAAATACATTTTGATAAATCTAGATATATTTTTCACTAATGTCATATAAAAATGACAAGAGGCGTTCACATGGCAAAGACATTAACACGCTCGCCTCCGACAGCGTTCCGCTCAGCCCTTACGCTGTGTCGCACGAATTAAATAAGTGCCAGTGGCATAGGAGTACATATTCCGTTGACACATATGGTGTGCCACCGGCATAGGTATAAGATTTATTTGAACACATTTTCAGGGTAATTAAAATTAGACTTAATGTCATTATGACATATTTCAAATGTTTTACTTGTCAAAAGTCAATGTAATATTGAGCCAGCGATAAGGAGACGAACGTCTCAATTTAACCATAACACACAAGAAATTTTGCTATAAATAACTATAAAACAAGAACAAAACATTAGCCACTGAAAAAATCATGTAAAATTCCTAGTAATATTTACGAGAAGGTGAAATAAATAATCTATCACAGACACATGAGTCTAACGACAATCCAAACCGATGGGTGCGACGATAGGTTCTAGAAAAATTGTGATTACAATTGTGATTCTCATAAGATCCCATTTAGAATAATGATAGGGCGAGCTGCGAGAGACCTAGGAAAATACTTCAAAACTTTGCTGGAAAAGCAATAGGGCCGGGGATGTCATATACACGTACGTCCTAGAAGTATGGTTTTTATGAATATTGGTACCGATATTCATAAGAATATACTTAACCCTTTGAGCGCCGAGCGGCAAGGCAATTCACCGTGCAACTGACGCCAAACAAAAAAAAAAAAAGTGCTCCAAAATCAACAGAGGTTGAAAACACAGATAGTAGTGGTTTGAATTAGCATGTTTTTGACCACTGAAATTTTTGACGTCAATAGACGTCGTTGGCGTCAGTGGCACGACGAATTCCCGATGACGTGATTTGCCGTCTTTGGCGGTCAAAGGGTTAAATACCCGAAGGCCTTTAAAAGTAATTATTGAATTTTGTTTTAGTTTTCATCAGTCGCGTGTGTATCAAGCTTAACCCCTCAGGTTACAGCGAAATATTGCCTTAAAATAGACAAGATAGATAGATAGATTTTTTATTTGTAATAATCATACATTGTCAATTAATCTAAGCTATTACACAATCATAGCCATTACTATTATTACATATAGAATAAATTAAATTCAGTATTCTTATTATAAATAATAAATTAAATTTAGTAAGCTGATGGTCATCAAGTTCAATGAGCTCTACTGAAATGTTTGATAATGATAATCAATCAAATCATTTCTTAAAATCCTTCCAGGCAGGCAAGCTGGGTGGTTGGTCTGAATATTTTTCAAAAAGGCGGGCTACCACTCACCGGTTGCCGCCAAAAATTGCTCAAGTAGCGAGCAGCAGTGAATGGTTGATAGGTATTTCTATTCGTATGTGTGTAAAATTTAACGCCTGTAAGTTAAATCTGGCCCTGGATTGACCAAATATATTAGCGTGATATTAGTGTGCCTATGCTTTATTCTCTCGAATCTTTGCAAGTGCGAAATATAATTTAATAATTTATGTGTCTCATGGTTGTTTTAATATAAGTATAAAGTCGGCAAAATAGGGACATTTTTTCTCCAACTAGAATCAAATAGTGCTCAGGATTCTGAGTCGGAATAACCAAAATTTTCACCAAATGCAAAAAACAAGAAAATGAATGATTTGTGAAAAGTGGAAAACGCCCTGTTGATGATACCTTTATGGCATAGGGTTTTTGTATTTAGAAAATAGACTTGTTATCGATTTATTTTGTAGCCTGAGATATATATATATATATGAGATTCATAGGTCAATAGCAGCCGCTCTTTACAATCTATAATAAAAACATAAACCTATGCTAGCCTACACAATATTCCAACAGTACAATACAATACGCCTACAACCGATTAGTACAAAATATAATTACGTGGCAGTGTTCACATTTTATATTCTTTATTTTATTTACTTTAATTGGTGTCACATGTTTCTTTACTGTCACATTAACATTTATATATGTGTTATACAAATTTTGCACTTTCGGTTTTTTTTTTTAATTGACGCTAAGAGCCCTTACACACTGGCGTAGGCTAGTATGTAAGTGCTCTTATGAAATAAAGTTTAGCTACTTTAAAATACTACAATAAATACTTTGCCTAAGCCAATATAAATTTAAATGCACAATACATTTGAAAATTTTAGTTAAAATAACGTGTGATCCTTGCTGGATCATACATCGTAACAGGTGATCTAAAATTTCCTTAGACTAACTAGTTATTTAGCTGCTAGTAAAATATGCCGAGTATCTTAATAATAAATAATGAAAAGTGAGGCTGAATTCAACAAATGTTTTATTCCCAGTTTACCTCGGGTGCTCGAAGGATTCACTTGTAATGTAACAAAAAACAAAAATTAACTTTAATTTTAAGCCACTGATACAAAGATCAAAAAACAAAGAAAAATTTAAAAGTGTAACCTGGCGGAAGAGACCAGGAATCGAACCCGGTACCTCAGGATTACCGGTCCAGCGTGTTAACCTGTCCACCGCCCTAACGCTAGCTAGATAACCTTTCGATTTTTTCCTCATGCTTTGTGTGTCGCTCTTTGCATTGTTTATTTAAAAGGCTTTACACCTTAGCAATTTCAATTTTTCTTTGTGCTTTGATCTTTTTATCAATTGTTTAATATAAAAATTGTGGCGCGTACCCACATTAAAAAAATTATGAGACATAACATGTTTCATGAACTTCCATTTTGAACCATGCATTTCAACTTTCATTTTCTTTTTGATTACAGACGAATCCTCACGGCGAGTAGCACCCTAAGGCGGGCCACATTTAAACGGTATTGACATTAAATCTGGCACTGAAATACCTGTCGGCTATAAAATCCACCAATCACAACACAGAATTTTGACACCTCATGTCCAACAGATCTGTTGCCAGTTAGGGCCTCACTATAGGCTGTTACATATATGCGCGTGAAATCTGTCATCTCGGTACATTTTATAACATAAATTCGATTAAAATGTCCTGTGATTACAGATTTCACGCGCCAATCTATGTGAAGTAGACTATAGTGATTTACATAGAGTTGAACCTGTTAGCCGCTTTACTAATAGTTTTAAACATGGAATAAAACGTTAGGAACATTCAGCCAGAAACAAGTTACACACAATAAAGGCATCAATTTTCATATTCGACCACATAAATATGGCGAAAACTTTAAGAAAGTTAAATAAAATCAATAAGCGTTTTTTTTTATTGCGAATTATTAGCTAAAGAGGATATTCTAATCGTGTTTTCCTTACGTGTACAGTGAACAACCGAAGTTGCTACAGAACTGTGCACGAAATGATTTGCATACGATTCTATTATAATAGTAAAACCATATGCGTGGTAAAAACGCACGACATTAAAATTAGTAACTAAAAACGTGTTTCTCATAGTAAGGTATTTGATTATTTGGTGTTAACAAAAGGTATTTTTCATGATGTTTCTTCCGTCCGTATTTCTATGGAAGCATTAATGTTCCCCTAATTAATAGATTCATATGGTGCTCTATGATATGGTGTAGACGTAGATGGCCCCTTTACATTCATGTGATTTTGTTTTTAATTTATGTTGAAAATATTTCACCCATACGTTCTCAGTTTACCACTTATTCGCACGAAGCAATTTGCTTTATTTCTAATGCGAACTGGTATGGAATGTATTTCCATCGCGTGTATTTCCAGGTAAATGTGAATAAATAGGCTATTACTAAACCGGTGTGCTACATCCTCGACCCCGTAGTCACTTACCATCAGTGTTACTGAGGTCAATCGCCGGTTAGTTTATATATAAATAAAAATAAAAAATAAATATTATGCGGCCACCGAAATGCCAACGGTAAAAACATTCAAGAATTTTCCCAATGCCGTTTGTCCCTTTACCAGAGAGTATGCAAATAATAGTGTCACTAAGAAATGCTTTCAATGTTCACTCTCTATACGAGGTCAGCTGGTACAAGTGCGCTAGAGGGGCAAATGCACCTATCATATCGAAATATCGAAAAGTACAGACGTACTACTAACGCCATCTTACTTTTGTCAACTAACTATAGTTGCGTGTAATCTTATTAAAACTGGTGAGACTTATTTAATTATTGCATTAAGCGGTTTACACTCACGTGATATTGTCAGGAACGGCACATGTTTCAAACTCGTATGGAGCTCTTCAACCACTGCTACCCATACAGCGGCGCGGTAACTTTGTCACTGATTCTTTGATCGACGCTCCGCTCTAATAGGACGCGCCGGGGGCGGGGGGAGCTTGCAAGCCTGCAACTTGTCCATCCGGCACTCCAACGTTACTTTTGTCATCCATAGACATTACGCACACTTGACTAATGGTTGGACAGCATGGTAGCACAGGCATCCATGCTGAAGAGCTCCATACGAGTTCGAAACATGTCGGGTCGTTCCTGACAATTTCACGTGAGTGTAAACCGCTTAAGGGCAAATTTTAATTTTGTTGTCGATTCCTTTTTTCTCAGATTTCAATCAAATTTGGTGAGTTGGTAAGTTACCTATTCTGACCATGGTAAGCTCTATTTCACGCTTTGTCCTACAAATTATTCCATTAAGATACAAAATGCATGGCAGATTCGTAACTAAACTTCGTATTTTGTACTAAAACTTAGTACAAATAAGAAGCTCGGAATGAAAAAAAAAGTTTACAACAAAATAAAAATTGGCCCTTAATGCAATAATTACAGTTGCGTGGTTCTAAGATGGCGTTAATAGTACAACATCTGTACTTCTTGATATAGTAGCTGCGCTTGCGCGTTTGTCCCAACTGCCCTTTCTTTTTGTGTTGAGAATGACCCATGATAGTTAAATTGTCTAGTGAAGCAGCTACTTAAAGCGCATGCCTAAAGACTGACACTATTGCTTACATAATACACGTTTATATAAAACAACAAATATAAGGGTCACACGACGGTCAAATTTTAAATCTATACAAATGGAAGTCACCGCAATAAATAGTTAAAACAGATTATCCGAGAGATTCGCTTAATCTACCAATATACATGTCTATACAACGATGAAAGGCATGTGTGACTCAACCTCCTGCCCCGTACAGACCTACCTTTATTGTTGTGTGTCAATTATGTTTTTATGTAAGGCTGATTTCTTATTTGGGTCAATAAAGGCTTATTTCCTCGTTGCCATGGTGATGGTCCCCTTGGTCACAGTACAGAATAACAATAATAAAAAGTTGATCCACTTATTTATTCATTGATACCCCACAAGTTCATGTGCGTAGTAATTTAAATTTTACATAATGAGCCGGCCATTGTGATGACGTCTGAAGTATTGATGCAAGACGCAAGGGGAGCGTTCAAGTATTACGTATAGCCTCACTTCGCGGGTCGGTAGCGTTTTAGCATGCATACCAATAAATAATTGACAAATATATAGAAAAATCACCATTTGACACACAACAATATCAGAAGTGCGTTCGAAGATGTAAATGTTTGTAAACTAGTCTCCAATTCTGTTAAAAGAAGGGTAAGTAACAGTTGGCTTCAAATGTCTTAAGGTGATTAATATCTTTTATCTATCCAAATATCATAAACCCTCCATGATGCGTTCAAGAAACGCACATTATGACCACCATAAAAATAGAATAAAATAGAACAAATTTCTTATCTGTAAAAATATTATTATTGCTAAATAATAACATCGATTTCGGTAATATTATTCATTCAAATTTCGAACATCCAAAAACCAAAGAAATTTGATTTGACCTCTATTCCAATATCAGTCGAGATGACGTTTAGTTCGAAATGAGTTGTCAATTTGCAATCACATTTGACAAATGTCGCACGTAAGTAAGATATCGAACGATATGATAGTTGGGGCCGACTCTAGTTTGTCTCTGAATTAAAAAATACCATGACAGCTGCCAGAAAACTGCATTACCACCATTACCGGGTAAAATTTGTCATAACGTGCGGCTCCTGAATGCATTATGGAGGCTTATGATATGTGGGTAGATAAAGTAGTGTATGTAACTGTACATAATTAGGCATTAAACATTCGTGTGATTTTATTATGAAACTTGCATTAGACTCGTTTCATAAACCCACACTCGTGTTTAATACCCTTCACTATGTACAGTCACATAAACTACTATTTAATAACCCGCATCAAAGCCCACATTTCTGAAACAGCTGAACGCACCCCAATAAACAGTTATTGCACACCCGAGTCAATTAATATTAAACTAGTACTCATTGGCCCTGTGCTACTAACCTACTCTTACGTTACTTGATATAGCTCGTAAAGGTATTTCGTTAGGGCTAGCCTATGAAACCACGACATTATCGCCACAAATACAAACATACGTGGACACAGTTAATCCATTAATGAAGTTAAATTCCGTTTCTTTTTATTTATGATAGATTTAGCATTTAGCTTTACATAAATAAATAAAAGTTAATCGTCAAAGCGTAAAATTATCCTCGTCATTTGTCATCATTATCGTCGTCAAAACCATCATCAACATAATTTATCGTCATCAAAATCATCATCATCATGATCACCAAAAGTACGTGTTGAATGGTTAACGGTTAACTTTAACTTTCGTTGTTTTTTTACGTTTAAACAATTATCGGAAGTTAACTTCGTTAACAGATTAACTGTGCCCGCTTATGTAGAGAATCTATATGACACTGCCGTTAAGGTCATAAGTCAATTTACCTTGCGTGGTCGAATTTATTCACTTAACCTCCTAAGACCCAATCTATTTTTAGGACATTTGTAATAGCGACCCAGTGACCTAATTTTAGGTTTTTAATCTGTGTCATAATTCTAGGACCTTGGGTGGATATTTGATAAATTCATACATGTCATTGGGCCGCAATGAGTACGATCTCTGGTCTTTATTGGCCGTTGGGTCTTAGGAGGATAACATAGTAAATAAATTGATTCCAAGACAAACTGTTGTGTTTCTTGGCACTTCTTCTCAACATGTCAACTTACAGGATAACGTATTGCATTTTTTATGTATTTCTCACTATCCGAGGTGCTATTATGTGGCGAGAAAATCGTAGCATATCAGTTAACTTAGAGGGATGATAATGTCAATGGCGACTAATATATTCGTACGTGTCATCCAAGTTACATAATATTTGTTTCAGCCTAATACCTCGCGTAATTCTTGGGGAAACCCTTGATGTATAAAATTATGTTTAATTAAAAACCATGTACTATGCACAACTACGCTTCTCGAATTTTGTCGCGCGGCATACACTCTCCCACAGTACTGTACAGAAAGGGATAGATGATTATTTCGCGGGAGAAAGTCACATGTCACAGTTCTGCTAGAGTCCACTAAGTGGATACCAAAAACAAGTCGCGAGTCGTGATACCCTATCAGCCAGCTAGCGACATTAATCCGACATCGTCATCCCTGTAAGTATTTGCGGATGTGAATCAACCAACTATATCGGGGAAGGAACTATCTTCTCGTCCAATATTTTTTTTTCAAAAGATTATAACTATTCAAGACTTAATAAAACAACACTTAAACTGCTGTTTACGCCAATTTATGTCGGAATTACACGTCAAATATCCCGATAAAAACAAATGTATTCAGTTTACAAGATTTTTTCATTCCACTTTTTTCCCAACTTGGACTAGAAAATAAAGTATTTTTAAATATTTGGTTTTCCGTTTTCGCAACCCTACAGTATTGAATCACATCCGCTATTCCTTTATAATAATTTTACCCTACGGAAGCTCAGGTCCTTTTGAAACATTTTCATGTATTGTTAGTAACTATTGAGCAATTAATACAGTTCCTAGCTGAGGTACTATGTATCATGTAAATCCTGCCTATAAAACCATATCTATTTATTTTACCTTTACTCTAAGATTTTCTATATGAATTATTATTATACTGAAACTAAATGCCTTGATTACTGTTTTTTTTTTTCATCGGATAGGCACGATGTAAGGTGTATACCACATCTTAATATATACATGTGTATTAACGCTTCGTATTATGTTCCCTTGTTAGTTAACACCGTGTCTAACTTTTATACACTTTCGATTACTTAACATGGGTTAGAATATTTAGGATTTATTGCTATAGGTAACCTAAGACCCAAAATCCTTGACGAATTCAGTGTTTAATGGAGGTCATCTAGTTAACTTCTAGGGATATGACCGCTTTTCTCTTTTCACTATAATAAGTCTTTGAATTGAATCGCTAATAGAATAGTTTCCTGGAGACAATACGCATTAATCGACACTAATCACTATTTTACACAAAAAATGGACCAATCATTTTCGCTAATTTTAATTTTAAAAACCAAATAAACTCACCAAAAAACAAATAAAAGGAGGCAAAATTTGACCGTATACGACGGTGACGTCATCGTCCGAGTTTCTTTTATAAATTTCATACTATTCCAGCGTTTCAAAGTTTCATAAAAAGTAGCCGATTAAATCTGTCACGAAACTACCCTATTTGCCGTTCAGATAGTAATTAGTAAGGCTGGATTAAATCTATGGAATAAGGCTTATTCATAGATTAAAGATCAAGTGCATTTGCAAATGCATTTTGACGTTAATTCTAGGAATAAACGGTATCCCATATTGGTTATAAATTTCATGAAATTTCCACTTCCAATTACACTTGTGGGGAATGTCTAAAGGTAGTATACGACTTCTAAAATTCTTGACTTGTATTGTTTACGGGCCAGTCTATGGTTACTACCAAACCGTTCAGGGAGTTTTCTACATCAACAGGCTTATTCGCAGGTTAAGTCAAAATCATTGAAAGAATAAATCTTATACAAGTTGATCGACTCAAATCTAAACTTACTCTGGGTAAAGCCCAACCAGACAATACTGTTTGGTTGTCAGGGGTCAATAAACTTTTTTTTGCTCGTTGCCATGGTATGTGAGCTTTATTTTGACAATACCAATAATATAAATTATCAACAGTATCAGTCACAGGACAGAATAACAACAAAGAAAAGTTGATCCACCCATAGAGTTAATACCGGCCAAGTGCGAGTGGGACTCGCGCACGAAGGGTTCCGTACCATTATCTGTAAGTTTGTTGTATGGGAGCCCCCCTTAAATATTTATTTTATTTTTAGTATTTGTTGTTATCGCGGCAATAGAAATATATCACTATCACCGTTCTTGAGACGGACGGACGGACGGACAGCGAAGTTTCAGTAATAGGGTCTCGTTTTTACCCTTTGGGTACGGAACCCTAATAAATTGACGTTTACAAAGATAGGTGTTTATTGATTTATTAAAACTCTTTCCGATTGGACATGTCTTTCTTGAAAAGATCATTTCTATTTGTCCCTATTCTCTGATAACACATAACAAGATATTCAACTACGTTGTCAGGACGAAGAAAACTTTACCCAGGGTAAACAAAATGTTTGATAAAAAAAATCTAACGCTATCTAGACTGCGACAGTCTTTTGATTTGTCGCAAATTCTCAGGCCTCTGATTTTTACAAGTTGTTACAATAATAAGTGTTTGAAAACTCCCTTATGCTGCAGTCTGGCTTGGAACTTGTACAAGGGAATGAACTAGTGTTTATTATAAATGCTATTGATATTGCTTTCCTATTTTAAACAGTCGGATTCACGAGTCGAAGGTCTCTGAGCGAATTTATAATTAAATCTAACTTTTACAACTTCTAGAAGGTAAATAGCATTTTAAAAAGTCAACAAATTCATTTATGAGCGAATTCTCTATTTTACAACTAAAATCCGAACTCTATAAGATTGGTCGCTAATAATTCAATTTTCTAATAAAATTATTATTAATTTAATCCATGTATTTCCAACACTTGTCGCTTGAGCGCAAACTCGTAAACATGTGTCATCTTCCCGTCATATCTTATTGTGCCAAGTCCTGAATACTATGCTGCGCTCCATGACTCGAATTATTGCCCAGTAAAAGTAGGATTGGGCAGGCATCTACAGCAAGCATAAACAATGGTGTGAGGGCAGCTCAGACGGGAAAAACCTACCCAAAGATAGCTGGATAATTTAGAGATGTTCCTCAAAAACTGGACTAAGTGTTGCTTGGTAGCTTAATAGCTTTCACTCAGAGACCATCAACTATTCGAACACGTCAGGACCTGAGCGGAGCGGGCGACACTAGTGTCTCCGGCGGCTGGACTTACGTTCGCATCCGAATGGCTTGTCGCCTTCGCCGGGAACCTCGTACGGGAGAGTCGCCTGCCCGGCACGCTTGCGGCCGCGACCCTGCAAGATAAATCAGCTTTCATAACCTAATTTAAGGCTTCAGATTATTTCATGGTCATAAATCCAATAACATTTGGTCCTGGTAAAGCCAGAGTATGGATCAGCTTCAAGGCTAACATGAAATAATGACAGGTAATCAAAGAATATTTGTATACCAAAAAAGGGCAATCAGGATAATGGCTAGGGTGCCTTGGGATACACCTGCCCGCGACCTATTTCGTAAATTAAAAATTATAACATTTCCAGGGCTTTACATATTAGAGGTGGCCAAAGTTGTTCGTAGAAATTTCGACGAATATAAGAAAGTTATCAATAAATAATTGAATTAAAAAAAAAAAAAAAAAAAAAAAAATCATTTATTTGCTTTTACACAGGTTTGCATTATATACAGTGAGATACCTGGCGGACCCCAAACTAGGCTGAGCCTGTATCTTGGGACCCTGGAGTGCGAAACAGTTTGCAAATGATATAAAACTATAAACGATACGACGTTACAATATGCGTCAGATGCGAAAGCGTCAGATGCGTGTGTGTTGAATCTTTCTTTACAATAAGTATTCGCCACCCTTCTACTAACTAGAGAAACATTAACAAAAATTCGCCATGACGACCAAGTTACTAGGATGACATGAGTTAGTAGGGGGCTCACTGTTCAGCCTTTTTGAATGAGACTAATTCGTATTTTTAGTTTAGTTCCCTTGTTACTAGAATGACAGGACACAGGATAATATGGGAGTTTATTAAGTGTATGTGGAGGTACACTTTGACATACTGGAGTAAAAAGAAGGTTTCTAGTATATCACTTGTGATGGTCAAGTACCAGTACTAGTACCACCAAGCGATCCTGGCCTGGTGGGCGTTTGGGCTTTTCCTAGTGTCTATGACAGATAACTTGACCATCTGAGATTACATACTTACACCTACCAGACTAACAGACAGGTGAAATGCAGGAGCTCCTTGAGCGATGTCTAGTTTTCAGTCAATTGCAAAAAAATTGTACATAGTTAAGGGCTTTAATTAAAACAATGTTAATTGATTCGTTTGTGTGACGAAAGTTACCCATACATTTTGTATGACTAACTTTCGCCACACAAAGGAAGCGATCGTATTTTATGTTAACTACTTAAGCTTTGAACTATGTACAATTTTTTTGCAATTGACCCTTTTAGGGTTATTTACTACGATGACAAGTGTTTCAAGTATAAGACCTGCCGCGGTCAGATACCAGGGTAACATAAAATAGCAGGAGCTCACCGCTCGGCCGCGCTTGGCGGGCGTGTCGTCAGGCTGCGACTTGCGCGTGCGGCCGCCGCGCGACCCCGGCCCGGTGGGCGTGGCCCCGCCGCGCCGCTTACGCCTATTGGCGTATGTGTCGTCGAAGTAGTCCTCGTCCGATTCCGCGTCGTGGTCTTCGCCGGCTTCTATCTCATCTATTGCTAGCTCGTCGTAGAACCATTCCTGTGAACGATGGGATAGGCATGTTATGAGCGTATTTTTTTTATACGGGACCTTTAATTACAATTAAAATAATGTGTTATTTCCACATTTTAAAAATATGAAAACAATGTCAATTCCGTAAAGTTAGGGGTGTTCAGAAAATATAGTGTCTCATAATAGGTCATATTTTAAGCCATTAAGTAATGTTAGTTCCCTTGTGAGATTGATCAATGGGGTATATTAACAAGAAATCCCAAATTGAATCGGCTGACGTTTTTATATTTCCATCTCAACTTTTTCACCGAAGTTGATAGAGAAAACATGCTTAAACCAAACTTTTCCAACAAAATACAATAGAAAACTATGATTAACTATATCTGTACATCATAGATTTATTTTGCCATTATGACTAGGCATTGGACTTCTGATAGCATGGTAAGACTTTAGAAAGCTATGTTCATCTATTTTCTATTTCATTCCAAACTGCCTTTAGACGAGTATGAGTAATTGTATTTTAATGTTAATATCGGCTCCATAGATCTCTAAAGTCCTACCATACTATCAAAAGGAATATGATCTAAATGTTAAGTATTTAAGCAAATAAACATTTCTATTTCTAAAGTCTGATGCCTTATTACGACAGAAACATTATCAGATGCCAACTATGAACCCAGGATATGCAGCATTAGAAGTTCAATTACATAATGACATCAATCTTTGAGTTATTCAGTGAAGCATTCTATGAAACATTTCAAATAATATTTTAAAGAATAAATGAACTAAATAAATACCTTAGGGTCATCTTTAGTAGCAGTCTGTGATCCATCCCTGCTGTCTTCCGCAACAAGTGCCTCGCCAGGTATGCTGGAGCTGTTCTCTCCTTCGCCTGTGTTATCAGCCAGGTCCGCAGCCCCACTCCATCCCCATCGGGCAGAGGACATTGTGAGATACTGGCGACGAGCTTTGCGCCATCTGTGAATATAATTTAAAAAAATTGCATTAAAAGGAATATCCTTCCTAATACGTATGTTTTTCAGGAATGGTATCGTCTACGGGGGGGGTCATTATTTTAGAAAAAACCTTAACATCCCGATGCAGGATTTGTATGGGCGCGCGGCGCCAGCCATATATCGCCATCTGTTGATAAAATTTCCTTATACTCTCATCACGCCAAAACGGCTGGACGGAATAGAACCAATGGTTTATTGGTACAGGGATAGTTGGACCATGGTTATAGGACACTTATTAACAGGCTATGCGGATGTTGCGAGCCTTCTAGTGTTGAATAAATTGTGCCCCAGATAACCAGAAATAATTCAAATGTATGACAGCATCAAATGCCACCGCGATGACCGCAGAAAAGCTTTTTGAAGATGTGATTGGCCATTGTTGGCCCGTAAAAGCTTCTATTGTTTGGGGATTCACTTGGAAGACTACATAATGGAAGTTTCAAATCTACAACTATCATAAAGTTTGCTAATTTAAAGGTGTTTTTAAAACCTGTATGTAGCTAGTTATCTGATTGCTTTACTATAAGTTACTATTTATTTACCTCTGTGCAGGATATGTATATACTTGTCCCTCCCTCTGACCTGGCATGCGTTGCTTTCTGCTCATAAACAAATTGCAGTGAGTTTGAGCGACGCCTGAAAACATAACATATACATCACATGCGCTCTCTTTCTTTCCTTGTTTTTCGTCAATAACACAGATAAGGACAAACAATAAATTATCTAAAATCAATACTATCGTACCTGTCTGGGTGTCTATAAATGGCATTCGCATCCTTCTTTCGGCACATAGTCGTGTGTTAAATGTTGAAGAGTTCTCTATAATTTCTTTGTAACTTGGATCACTGAGAAAACTGAAACAGGGAAAACGAGAAGTAAACACCCTAAATTCAGCTTAGCTGTACCAGCTGTGAAAATGCTAATTTAAGCCAAGTAGCCATGAATCCTTTTAAAAGTAATGGAAATATATGTTATTATAGGCTTAAAGAGACAAGAATTAGGATAATACCTCTCAATTTTTGCTAAATTCGCTGGGTTCACGATCTGAATCTCGGCAGCCGCCATCTTAGCAGACGCTAGATTCATAGATAAGAGTAAGTGTATTACTTTGACTCTTGACTTGACGTAACGTAACGCACAGTACAGACAGCGGCACGCTGATACAAAATACATAAATAAATTAAAAATGATCTCACTCTACTTAAATTTATTTTATCTTCAGAATATACATTTAACAAATAAGTTAATATTTCCAAAATAAGTGCGACTGCAAGATTAATAAGTTCAACAAAAAGAAAGTTACGGAAATAGCATAGCAACACCAAAAGAAACGTCATGCAATCGTCGCTGTCATTGGCAAGTCATTGGCCATAGACTACAATGTAACATTCGCGGAGAAACTGTGCATTGTGAACATAGATATAGTATAGTAGATTGTGAATGGTGATTGGATGTCACGATTTGGTGCGATTATAAAACATTCAATATACTCTATGGATTGATGGCGCCGATGGCGGAAAATATGAAACATGTCAGTGGTAATATTAGTTTACTTATTTATTTTATTTAGATTATTGTAAAACAACTTTTTATCTCATCTATAAATAAATTGTTTAAAGTGAATTGGCAGTTGTTGACATAAAGTTACTAGCTGAGGTCTGTACATGTACAACATCCCGGCGTCATTACTCAACACCTCATCACATTGCAACGTATGCGCTTGGTATGCGCCCCAAATCCCAAATCTGAGTCATTACATTTATTATAAAGATAAAATATTAATGCGGGCACTACAACGGTCATGGTAATATGTTTTTAGTTATGTAATCCGGTGAAAATGTGTGTCAAAGTTGTCATATAGGCGAAGGGTCACTATGATAGGTACTGAATAAATTAACCGACTTGGTATTATTGTATCTCACAACTTTTTTCCGTAGAAGGTTGCGAGACTTGCAATTTTTTTGCATGTAATGTTTTTGATGGGATATTCTCTTCTCTTTCCCCAGCCCCAGAGTAGTGTAGTCACTCGTGAAGTTGACCGAGGTTGGGCGAATATGATAGTCTTGGAGGCACTTCGAGCTTCGCTGCGGAAAATCATACTTCGGCCAACTTCCTTATAGTGTGAAGCCGGGTTAAGATGGGGTGAAACAGCTTCCAGACGTGACAGATTTCATTAGCGGCTTAGGCAGAGTAAAGTTATAATATGGGCTTAGGGGCTGCCTGCCTGTCCACAGAATCGGATCGGAGGGTCACACTGGCTGAAAGCGCTACACGCCATAAGTGCCGTGACGACATAAAAGAAAAAAAATTGAACGCTACGCGCGCTATCTAATGTCTTTTGTTTTGTCTAAACAATAAATTGAAATTAAGTAAGAGAAAACAAAATAAAACTAAATAGTTGTGTATAAACTCGTTAATATAAACCCTAACAATTAAAACACATTATTTAATTAGGTAATACAAACATTTAAAACTTAATATGTGTTTCTTCAAGCTGACGGAAGTTTCAGTCAGATATAGGTACGTTGATGTTAACCATTTCATTATTTTGACTCGTTTAACTTAAAACTTAATGTGCGTCTATTTATAAGAATATCTATTGATTTCCTACACACTTAGGTAAACACCTACGTAACACATAACACGATTATTTTATTATTCACAGACACTAAAACAGAACTACACAAAAAACCTTTACTTAACAAATGAATACCCAAATAATTATATGACTTATATACCTACCATCCTCAACCAGCTATTGATTTAGCTATACGAGTATTTTTAAACCGTGTTTATTATAATACACCAATAAACTTATTTTTGACTATATTTGGGTAGGTTTACAGTAGTTATTATTAATATTATAAAAAATAATTATAAACTTTTCTCTTTCAGCATTAAAACCAGTTATCAGCAGTAGAAGCGTCCTTAGAAGGGCCCATGAAAGACTATAAACATGCAGCACCAGAAACTTCAGTTTGGCTTAGCAGAAGACATGGACAACTTTGTTCAGTCTGTAAGTATCCGACTATATGAGGCTATTGTTTAATGTTTTAAACCCTGGACCTGGTGTGTATCTATGTTCAAGCCCAAACATTCCGTAGGCCCCGACGGCATTCCGCCCTATGTGTAAAGTCTCTCTTGCATATTTTTAATTTGTGCCTTGACAATAGTGTGTACCCGGAGTGCTGGAAGACGGCCCGTGTAATACCCGTTCCGAAGGGAGGTTCCGAAACCGACATGAGTCGATTCCGGCCGGTGGCGGTATTGTCAACTTTTTCGAAAGTGTTTGAATCCGTCATGCACGCCGCTACATTTTCATTTCATCAAGTGAGCGCGAGGCTGGGCGAAGCGCAGCATGGTTTCCGACCGGGCCGTAGCACGGAGAGCAATCTGCTTAATTTCATGAACTACGCAGTTCCTGAACTGGATCGTTTAGGAGGCCAGGTAGATGTCGTATACCTAGACTTCAGGAAGGCGTTTGATACTGTCGATAACAACATACTGCTGGTAAAACTAGCTGTCGTTGGTTTCACACCTCGACTTCTCAAATTCTTTATCTTAAGAATAGAAAGCAATATGTTGATTACAAAGGTTACGTCTCAGACTGTTATCCAACGCTTTCAGGAGTAAGTCAGGGCAGCAACTTGGGGCCTCTGAACTTTACCCTCATGATCAATGATCTCCCAGATGTTATTGAACATGCTACTTGCCTACTATTTGCAGATGACCTCAAACTGTTTTTAAAAATAAACAGTACTAACCATTGTGCACGGTTGCAAAGCGACATTGATAGGGTCATAGATTGGAGCCATAAAAATAAATTATATTTCAATTCATCCAAATGTAACGTAATGACAGTGAGTAGAGCCATTTCTCCGATGCACCACACTTATAATATATATGAGTGGGCAACCGACAACGCGCGTAACGGCCGTACGTGATCTGGGACTACATGTAGAGTCTGACCTGTCCTTCCGGAATCATATAGTGGAGACCTGCAAAAAAGCTTTCAGAAACTTGGGTTTTATTTTGCGACAGACTAATAATTTCCTCAACATCGCAGCAGTAAAGGCCTTGTACAATGCTCTCGTTAGGTGTAGGCTAGAGAGCGGCGCGATAATATGGAACCCTCATGAAGCAAAATACAATACTATGGTTGAGAAGATACAGAACAAATTTGCAAGATATCTTTATTTAAAAGAATACGGAATTTACCCGTGCTATCCACTGATGTACCCGACTCTCTTTGTTCTCGGGATGGTAGGATACGTCAAATTGGAAGTACGTAGGAATGTTGCGCTGGCCACGTACGTATTTAAGGTGTTACGAGGTTGTCTCCATAACCCTACTGTCCTAGAGTCGCTGGAGCTGGTGGTGCCGCGCCGCCGCGCGCTGCGCCTGCTCGCGCGCCCGAGCGCGCGCACCAACTTGCTCGCCAATGCGCCACTTGTCCGGGCCATAAACATGCTGAACCAAATATCTAAAAAAACTGATTTGTTCAACTGTTCTCTGGCTGAATTCACAAAAGTCGCTTATGAATTATTATGTTATCCCGATAATATTTAGGTAGCTAGGCCATGTTAGGCTTAAAAATTTGTTAATAATGTAAACGTAGATTATTATTATTTTCAAATTATTTTTTTGTTATTTCTTGGCACTTGTTCATTTTTTATTGGTTCTTTCTGTTAAATATGTATCACGTGTTG
This sequence comes from Apotomis capreana, assembly GCA_947623375.1. Classification (NCBI taxonomy): domain Eukaryota; kingdom Metazoa; phylum Arthropoda; class Insecta; order Lepidoptera; family Tortricidae; genus Apotomis; species Apotomis capreana. The sequence continues at coordinate 7,482,443 of OX392518.1, forward strand.
GATTAGTCTGTAAGTGATATGTATATTTCAATTATTAATAAATTAATAAATAAATAATAAAATTAATGTTTCTGTGGCATCGTAGCTCTTCAACGGATGAACCGATTTGATCCCCCTTTTTTTATTGGATGCCTTGCCGTCAAGAAGTTCCTTAGCTGTATTTGGTTGAAATCACAGCTGTAATCTCTGAGATATTCAGCATTTATAGATACCAGTTACAAGATCTCAGCCAATTTTCAAGCCAAGAACTCCAAATTTAGTTCTATTTAGTTTTATTAGCATTCTCTGTATTACTCATTAAATGCGGGTCTTATGATGACCAGGAACTTGTGTCAGAGGTGTATTTTAATTTAGGTACTACACAATCTAAGTTTCCTAAAGTGGATTTTGATATTTGTATTAAATTTAATGATGTAACCAAGTAATTAATTAAAATAATCCACTATCAAGAGCCGCGTCGCAAACCGCACAACAGCTTACGCACTAACAGGCTTAGGTTAGGTCTTTGTTTGGGCAAGCTGAGTGCGCGTTCAAAGCCAGTTGTAGCACACACATGTCGGTAGTCGGTAGGTTGAGTCGCCTCGCGCCACAATCAATAGGCTAGTTGACCCATTTTTGAAATGGTTAATCTTAAAGCTCTAAAAAGATGAATTGTATATTTATGAAAAGCTAGAAAGCTAAATGTTATTAATGGAAAATAGAAATTTCATAAACAGACAAAAACGCCGACCACCATTTTTGCCTTTCGCTTATCGGTGGCGTGACGTAGAATACCGACTAAATACATAGAAGGGCTACTCGTGTCTCATTATATAGAGCCGTCCCGCTCACTCAAATATACTTTGACAGCAGATCGAGAGGGACGGCACTATTAGACGGTCGAATTTCGAACATAAGTTTTCTTAACGGGATCGATGACGTCACTATCATGGGCGTAAATGGCGGACGGCGTTTAAAGCATTTCAAAATACACAATAAAACCATATTTTTAAAATAAATTTATTCAGCCATCTACTTTTATAAAATATTTATATTTAGGTTCCTCTATGCTTAGTACGATACGAAATAAACATTAGTTTAATACAATTTACCATGAGTCAACTAGCTTATTGCGGGTAGTTTCAACTTTCAATATATCCGTGATGTCAATGTCACTATTAATATTTAATTTATTTCACTACTACAGGAAATTCGGATCTCCCCAGCGCCTCGGCGGACACATATAGGTAAATTAATTCTGTTTTAGATAAAGATTAGACCGAAATATTAGGTATCGTAAGACCTTTTAAGAGGAAATTTGCACATTTTTTCATAAAAATCGAGGATTCATTCGTCTTTTTCCTCCTCCAAAACTTAACCAATCTTAACGAAAGGAATTGAATGGGAAGGAAATGTTCTCTGTACTAGGCGTATGTTGTTTGTAGTACCTACACAAATTGACATTTCATATTTTTAATACTAAAATTTTAATTATTTCTGTATTCCGCTTAGAAAGAGACTGATTACGCTGTTTTTATATTTTTCCTGAGATTACTAATTTACTAATTCTAAAATGTTGTAACTCCAAAACTATGACACAATGTATAGGTTACTTTAGTCTGGTGTCTAATTAAAAAATAATACACCAAGTGCGAGTGGGACTCGCGCACGGATGGTTCCGTACTAGAGATGGGCGGTGGGTAAATACCCAAGGTGTTTATCGGGTATTTACCCAATCTACCGGGTATTTACCCGTTTCTACCCGACGGTGGTGGGTATAAACTATTTGTACTATATTTATTGAAAATTATGAAATTAGGGGTGTGTAGAAATGTTACAAAATAGCTATTATCACCACTAACATCATCTTTTTATGAGGCATTAGACTGTATGCTTGTCTGTATGCCTATTATCAAATCTTGTTAGTTCAATTTCACTCTCTTCCCGGTATTTGATTGAGAAAAAAAACTCAATTATTTAACAGAATCCCATTGTGTTCGGGTTTTTAGAATGCCTTACAAGTACCTCTGGTCTAGGATAGTCTCCAGGGTCTAGAAATGGGCGGTAGGTAAATACTACACATAAATTTACGGTATTCACCCAATCTACCGGGTACTTATCTGTTTATATCTGTGGATATAATTTAATAGGAAAACAGAAATACGGTAGCTAGATAATTAATAAAAAAATATGTGAGAATATGACTGAGTTATCATCACTCATCAGCCGTTCGATAGTACGTGTCATCACACTCTCCATTTTGGAGTTTGGGGGTGCCTTTTCTATGTGTCACACAATGAGACTACATCTATCGCAGCCCATAATGACGGGCTGGGTTTTGGTGGTCGAGTTGTGGCGACTGCGGTTTCTGGGTGCCATCTTAGCGTCAGTTGACTGCTCGAAGGCCTTGTCTGTTTTTTATGTTTTGTTGGAGCTTGTCTGCAGTGCATCTTGCAGCTGGTCTCTCCGCTGCTTGTCTTGAGACGTCTTGTTAAGTCTGTGGCAGCAATTCTCTTGGGAGTGGCCGCGGGCGTGTGTTCGGGGGTCTGGCGTGCAGTGGCACTATTCCTCGGAGCACCACGAGGCTTGATTCATCAGCCTGTCGGAACATCCTGAGTGCCAGTCGTCCGATGATGTTATCTATGTTTTCCCATCCCAGTTCCCTCAGGAGATGGTCGTTCCACACGTAGTGTGGGGATTTAGTGATTGTTCTAAGTGCTAGGTTTTCTTGCGCTCGGATTTTGTCCCTGTTGGTGGCAGCCACTAGGGCGTACCACGCCAGAGCTGCGTAAGTGAACCAGACAACCGGGATGTCGTCGGTGTAGTCTGCGTAGCAGGCAGGTGAGAGGCAGCAGCCTTGGGGAACTCCCGCGTGGATTGGGCGTTTAGACGAGACAGCTTCTTCCACTGCAACCTGGAATCGGCGCTCTAGCAGGAACGAGCGGATGACTTCTATTATGTGGCGGGGGGCGGTGGCGTTTGTACAGCAGCCCCTCGTGCCATACTCTGTCAAACGCCTTCTCCATACCATGTCCAGCATGACGGCCACTGCGCTCTTTTCTGTTTATTGAGCCGGCCATGAAGTGCACGCGCGTGAGCTGCAGCGTCTTTCGAACCCGAACTGTTCTAGCCGGGGATCTATGTGTGGAGGGAGTTTCCCCAGGAGGAAGGAGGAGCCTTGAAGAGGGTGCTGAGCAGAGTTATCGTACTATAACTCTCCGGTCTTTTTCGGTCTTTGCCAAGTTTGGCTACCCGCCAAGCTTCCATGTCTGACGAAAGTGGCCTGAGCGCAGGATCCCATTGTAGAGGCGCGTCACTGCCACGATGGTGTACTGTGGCAAGTGACGGAGTGCTGAGTTGGGGATCGCATCGTTGGAGGGCTTTCTGCACCTGACTGGGCGAGAAAAAGACCGGGTCTTCCTCTGCTCGTAATGGTTCCGCAAAGTGCCGTAGGCTTCACGCTGGTGGTCGTCGTTCGTCGTCGGGTTCGCAATAAACTGGCGCTCCAGGCATGCTGCGAAGATCTGCCGCCCGATCTTCGGCTGTATACCGCGGAGTGTTGTCCGCTGGATCGCAGAGTGTACGTATAGCCTCTGGTGTTGTCACAGCTGTCTACATAGTCCGTGGATGGAGGGAGGTACAGGAGTTGTAACCTTGTGGCTGATAAACAATAACTGACCGCGTCTGTCGGGTCGTTATCTAATGACGCTACCTGTAACCGCACCCTGATTGGATACGAGGGGCAAACCGAAATGATCGGGAATTTAAAAAACTATGTGCACTATATACATAAATTATATTTTATTGTTTTTCGAAGTATTCTCCGTTACATTCAATGCACTTTTGCATTCTTTTAAACCAGTCATTAAAACAATAATTCCAGTTTGAAGTAGGCATTGCCAAAATGGCCGATTTATAGGCTTCCACAGCGGCTTCTGGGTTCTCAAACCGCTGACCACGCAATAAATCTTTAATTCTAGGGAACGTAAAAAAATCATTTGGACTCAGGTCAGGGCTGTATGGAGGATGGGACATCAACTCAACGTTTTCGTCGTTCAAAAATTTAGTTGTTTTGTGGGCGGTGTGGGAGCTCGCATTGTCGTGGTGTAAGATGACGCGGCGTCTCGGGTTCCCTTGGCGAAGTTCGGCCAGCACCTCCGGCAAACAAACTGTGATATACCAATCAGCGGTAACGGTTCTTTGTTCTTCTAGAGGAATTGTGGCAACATGCCCCTTTTTTGAGACGAACGAAGCCACCATCTTCTTCGACACGCTTCGAGAACGCACAACTTTCGTTGGTTTGACCTCGTCATCGAAGACCCATACTGCCGACTGGTGCTTTCTTTCAGGCTCATAAGAATAAATCCAGGATTCGTCACCCGAGACCATATTATAAACGGCTTTTGACTTTCCTCCATTGTAGCATTTCAGAATAGATCGGCACCAATCAACACGAGCCGCCTTTTGCTCTTCAGACAAATTATGGGGTACCCATCGGGAAATCAATTTTCTGACACCCAATTCACCATGAAAAATAGTGTGAATTGCAGTCATTCCAATGCCTATGGTTGCCCGAATCTGCTCGTATGTCACATGTCTATCTTCTTTTAGTAGTTTTTCCACAGCCGCGATGTTTTCAGGCGAAACCGCCGTTTTCGGCCGACCTGATGAAGGTACGGTGCCAAGAGAGGCACGACCCCGTCGAAACTCAGCATACCACCGATATATTGTCGTCTGACTAGGTGCTTCAATGTCGTATATAGTAACAAGCTCATTGCGACATTCATCTGGAGATAAGCCACGACGAAAGTTATGGTAAATAATTGCACGAAAATTTTCAAGCGTCAGCTCCATTTTGTTCATCGAGTTGTCAATTTAAAAATGGAATTAAAAAAATATATCGTTCTTTTTTTAAATTGTAAAAACGGCATCGTGATTGTAAGTCGCCAGTATGCATGTGACAAAAAAGGATTTAATGTAACTCAGTTTAAAGTACTCTATTCCCGATCATTTCGGTGTGCCCCTCGTATTAGAAACTACTGATTATTCAAAAGAATAAACAGAATTACCTAATAGCCCTAATAATATTTTGCTTAGTTATTGAAATCTACGATATGATTTTAGGTACATTTTTAGAGTATTTAAAAATAATTATTGGTGATGGTAAATCGATTGATATGTTTCTAAATTTATACAACCTATAATACGTATGTAATACAATTTCACTAAATTCCATTAAAAACAAATACAACTTAAGTTTTATATGTTAGACACTTCATTAGCTGACTTAATTACCTTTTCACTCATAAATATTACATATAATAAACATACATTTATAAGAAATGTCCTTTTAGTTGATTATCACATTGAACTATTTACTTATTTCCAAAAATTTGATGATAGATAGTTTATACCCACTAATTCGGGTATAAATGGGTAAATACCCATGAGCGCTCATCTATATTCCGTACCATTATCTGTAAGTTTGTTGTATGGGAGCCCCCCTTAAATATTTATTTTATTTCATTTTTAGTATTTGTTGTTATACCTATATATTAAAATTTCAACTGACTAGCTATCACCGTTCTTGAGATACAGCCTCTGGTGACAGACGGACGGACGGACAGCGAAGTCTCAGTAATAGGGTCCCGTTTGTACCCTTTGGGTACGGAACCCTAAAAACGAATGACGTTGAGCTTGACATTGTTGACACCTTATTTTTTTTACGGATGGGTCGAGTACTACAACGCTATGCAGGCATAGTTGTCATAGATTAGGGTTATTTTATGTATTTTCTTATATTATTTCTTCACATACAGAAATATAAAAGAAATATAAATTCAAATATTTTTTTATTGTGTAGGTACACGACGCAATAAAACTCTCTCGATCTCTATATTAATTTGCACCTGTTAGAAATATCAAAATGTTGTCAATTATTAACAACTATAACAATTTGCGCATAAATAGAATAGAATAGAATGAAAATTAATTTGTTACGTTACGTAAATCTAAACGGTCTGATACAGATCATGTCCTTCCTATTCAGTTCCTAAAAAATCGTAATGATTAGTTAAGTTTTGCAGGAGTACAGACGAGAACAAAACGTCGATTTGTATGACCCGGGTACGTTAAGTTTGCAACTCATTTGTATGATTTGTATCCGACGCTATGGCGTCGCAAACTTAACGTAAACTGATAGTATGGGAAAGGAGCAGTGATACGTCCTTTTAAATCCATATTACTAATATTATAAATGCGAAAGCTCTTCACGCTTAAACCGCTGAACCGACTTAGATGAAATTTGGTATGGAGATAGTTTGAGACCCGGGAAAGGACATAGGATACTTTTCATCCCGTAATAACTTTAGTGTTCCAGTGGGATGAGCGGGTAACACCGCGGGGCACAGCTAGTACGAAATAATTTTGGGCCAAGCTGATAAGAAGACGCTTCGGTCAATAATTTAAAACAGCTCAAACAATTTAAAGTCGATTATTTATTAAATGCGCGAGTCGGGAGTTACAGTTTAGGAACGGAACGGTAACTAGAATTTTATTTCACTGTATATTTTTGTAGGTTACGTCGCGAGATCCAGGTATCCGCGGCTGCCGAAGTCCCCTTCAACGGATTCTACCACGTCACTTGCTCAGGTAAACTAGGCTTTACTTTTTTATATTATTTTTTATTTTATTTGGGTTGGAGAAAATAAACCAAACAGGCTGCGTCTTTGTAATGTCCAATTGAAGTGCATGTTAATCTGAGGCATGTAATGGATGCATTTTACACATCTCCGCTCGCTCTGCTTTAGTGGACAGACAGCCTTATGAAGGTAACCAGACTGGGGGACAGTAAAAAAAATAATTTTTATTATGAGAAAAAATAACCGTGTATTCCGTTTATCTCGTCTTTTTACTATCTTCCATAAAACCAGCAGTCCTCAACCTTCATGCTAACCTTAAAGGGATATTAAAATGATAGTTTGAAACTACTTACTTTTCAGTTCTCTGTGTACTAGTTTTAACGTTACCCCTATAGGGGCGGGATGCAGTTTAACAGCCAAACATATACCTACAGTCAGCTTCAGAAGTAGCCGACAAATTGCATATTATAATCAGTCGGCTACTTTTGATGCTGGCTGTATATATTACAACCATGCCGCGGGGTTCTGGTGCACAAATAATTTAATCTAAGCCGACAGTAGGCGTCAAATCTTTCGTGCACCGAAAATCCCGGGGTATGATTAGTAACAAGATTTTACAACGATAAAATCGTACTCTTTCGAGTGTGCCAATAAAGAGGGATGCCGTAGGAAATAAGAGAGACAAACAAGAAAAAATAAATAGAATGTTAAAAAAACACTTTTTTAAACCCTAGTTAAAATCAAAGAGCATATAATCACTACGTTTTAAGAGTCGGCACTTTCATACAAGCCGCTAATCGGAATTATGAAAGCCTTTTCTACCAACCTAACAACTTAAAACAGTAGTACCAACATAGTAAAATCCAATTCTACTACGAGTATGTTGGTACCAATGTTGTTAGGGCTTGACAAATACGAATCATACTTTTCTATCGATATCGATAAATATTCGATATACGTAGTTGCGTAGGTTTGCAAGCAATATTTTTTTTGTAATGCAAAAAACGACCAACATGATTAATTGATTAAAATACAAGTCACTTTGACAAATAAATATGCTGGTCGCTTCCTGCATAACTTTGGTCAATTTTAGTGCTGGTTTTACGAAAATAAAAATAAGTACGCCTTAAAAATTGTTTATTTATTTGACATAACCTAGGTATATGAACAGTTTATCATTTGTTTATTTGTTTATTTATAATACAGTACATTGTGGGTTTACAGTATATATCCAAAGCACCCACAATGTTAGTTACACAAATAAGTCACATACATTCAGCAAAATAATACGCATACACACACAATTAGAATTAAAATTAAAATTTACAAGATTGCGATCCTTAATAAAAAAATGATACAAGTCAACTAAGTATAGGTACATCACATAAATTACAGCACATAATTATTTAAAAAAATGTCAAAATATTTTATTAATATGGACCATTTGTCAGTGAGCACATCGGCATCCTGGACTTCTTTCAAAAGAGTATTGAGCAAACCGAGTGCTCGAGGTGTAGGAGAGTTGCGAGCGTGGCGCGTGCGCGTGCCTTCCGGAAGCACAAATAACTGAAGCCGGCGCCGGACACCTCACCCATCATTGGTTTTTGTTTTCAAGCAACATATTAGGTAGTAAACATAAAGTCGGTTGACCTAGGACCTGTAAAAGAAACGCTTTATGAGATTTTCACATTTTCATTTAACTTTCTAATCGGTAAATACGCCAAGTCCTCATTGCCTGTTAACTTCACGCATAAACGGCACCTAAAAATAAAACAACAAAAGTTATCGATAATTTGTTCACACCACTATGTTATTGCTTGCTTAAAGTATGATTAGATTTTTGAGAAAATACATCATTTTACGTATTTACCTGATATCTACTACTACAATCTGAGTAAAACAGCTAACAAATACGATATATAAAAAAGTTAAATAAATAATAATAAAAAATTACGTTGCTCCCCCGACTGTTACATTGAACTTCATTACACTGTACCCCATACACAGTCTAAGTATTTAATTTTTGATAATTTGTTAATTATAATACCATTTGGTTTATATTTAGACACCAAGTAATTAAAGATTAAAGAGAACAATACATATTTACTCGCGAGGAAATTATTAGTTTACTAGAAGCATATGATTGACAAAACGCGTAAAGAGACACAATAGACAGCTGTGGCGCGGAGATAATCCCATTAGCGGGTTATACTCCCACACAAAGTCCGACTACTGGTAGTAGTGAGGGGCTGAGGGCTAACCAGCCCTGAAACAGTTCAATTCATGTCTCAAAAAAAACAGACAAGATATAAATGAAGAGATTAGAGAGAGAAGAGATCATGATGTTATATTGTTTTATTGTTTTATTCCAGCTGCATGATAAATTAAATGCATTACCGCCGGTAATATACACCAAAGTACCCCAAAAGATCTCCGCCACCCCCGAGCTGCCTACGGTCAGAGAAGTTAGCGAAACCGACGATCTCAGCGACCCTTTATCAAAGCGTACCCGTTTTGGAGTCGCGAGGCATCATAAAAGTATCAATAAAGCTAATCTTTCCTTAGCAAAGAAATACACTCCTTGTCAAAATGACATGGGATATCAGAGCGAAAGTGAAGTTAAAACTCCACTAGTCAAAAGGCCTTTACGAGGATATCAAAGTGACACTGAAGCTAAAACTGTTGTTAAAAAAACGAGATGCATTTCACCTGTCAACAAAGAAAAGACACCTAGCGTGCTGTTAGTGGCAACTTTGGGCACAAGTGATGAATCTGTCATAAACGATACCTTTGATAAGTTGTGTAAAGATAACCCCAAATACGATTTGCTTGAGTTATTAGTGGAAGAGGCGCTACAGAACGACCAAGAAAAGGATAGTGGGGTGTGTAGTAAAAGAACTCAAGAGACTGACTTTATTGAAAATACACCCATCGAAAAAAATGTACACCGAAAGAAATTGAATATTACAAAGTCTAAACAGACTGTAGTTAGCAATTCTGCAACTGATGAATCTACCACAGATGTTATTGATGATACACCCTGTTATGTCAATGATAGGAAGAAAAGAGTTCAAACGAATACTATTAAGAAAGGATGTAATGTAATCACAGAAGATGTCAATACTTGTGATGATGTGGCTGTTGATACGTTCTTTTCTCAACACATGAATAAAAACAATGGTAGTATTTACATAAGTCCAACTTTAGCCAAGAAAATAAACGAAACTAGTTCCGAAGCCAGCGATGATGATCTTGCGAACTTTACATTTTTACATGAAGAATATTTTAATGTCTTGTCAATTTTTTCAGAAGTAGTAGATAAAGATATAGTAGATTGCCTTAATAATATCCTTGACAAGGTTTGCAATGACCTTGATGAATGTACCGATTTAATGAATGAAAAGCACCAACATATAGAAGTTTTGAGTAAAGTGCAGCATTTTGACGAAAGTTCAAGCGTTACTTCAGATGTACCTAAAACAAAAAATAATATATCACGTGTGGACGATTTTGAGACAGTCTCTGAAGATAGTAAAAAAAACACTCTGAAATTTAATTTCTCTAAAAAACGGGCACCAAAAATGAACAAAAAGCAGCAAAAACTTAAAAATTACAAACAACCGGTTAAGGTGCATAAAGAGAGTGTAATAATTGAAAATAAAAATGTAAAATCGCCAGAACATACGAATAAAACAATTCTGACTCGAAAAAAACGCAAACTTTACTCACCTAAAGATGGTGACAATGATAACCATGAAATAACAAGGATCACACGAAAAGACGAAACGAGACAATCAGTTATCAATCAGACACCTATAGCAACTTGCTACAAAGAGTTAGAAAAGGCTCGTAGAAGTCGTATTAGACTTCCTAGAAAATCTAGAGCTAGTACTGAACCGATAACTTCACCTAAATCGAAGAAATATAATGATTTATTTGATAAAATTAAAGAGAATGTGGAAAATGAAGAAATAGTAACGCTTGCAGAAAAGTCAGAAACGAGAAATAAAAAAGATTTGACTCTATATAATTTATCTAGTGAAAGTGAAGATCAAGATTTCCAGGAGAAAAAAATCAAGGTACAAAAACGTGTTAGTTCTTCTAGTTTGGAGTCATCGGCCAAGAAACGCAGTAGAGTGGTTAAACCCCACCAGTTCTCAGATCTTGAGTTCCGTGACTTATGTAGCTCGGAAGACGAAAGTAAGATGATCAAAACACGCAAAACTATTAAAGAAACGAAACCTAGAAGTCGTAAAGTGCGAAGGGAACAAAATGATTGTTTAATCGATGAAAGAATGAGACGAGCCCCACCTGAAGTTTTAGAAATTTCTTTCATCAAAGAAACAGCTAACGAGAAAAAGGCCGATGTAGTAGAACCCGCAATACAAGAAGCACCCGTTTCAGAAATCATATCTGATGATGATAATGACGTAATCACGGAGGACATAGTGCCGGAAAATAAATCACTAACACCGAAAAAAATAGAGATATCCAAAGAAAATAATGAGAATGTCAGTAAAAAAAATAATAAGGCCGAAAACAAAGCTCGTATACCAAAAACATTAGATATACTTAAAATAAAGAAAGAGAAAGGCATAAATAAAAAAATGGAAAAGGCTGTGAAATCGTTAGTAACAAAAAGAGGCAGAGTAACAAACAAACAGGAAATAAACACAAATGTATCAAAAGGGCGAGATAGTGCCACAGTAAGCCCTTTGCCCGGGCTTGTTGTAGAAGCAGAACAGTTACACAAGGACGACATAACCTCCTCAATAGAAGCTAATTTGCTGCAGAAATTTAAAAATATATACACCGAAGTACATGATCTCAGTGATACTCAAAATTCGCTATTGAATGCGCACAATAACAATGATGCATATGGCGATGTGGGTTTCAATGAGCATATAGAAACTCTTCAAGTCTCAGATAACTCTACAGAAAGATCAATAGCTACTGTCGGCCGGTCACCAATCACTGCGCATAATGATCTCAACGAAATGCCTCCAAATGTGGAGTTACTGGATGAACAATTTCTACATAGAGATGTAAATAGAGAAGAAATAAGCCGAGATATGGCAGACTTTCTAGATACAATGAGGAGTAAGTTCAATTGCAGCAGACGCGTCACAATGCCTGAAGCAACCTCTCCCGTATTGCCCATGACCAGAACGCCTAGTAAACGAAGCATAAAGAAACAAAACACAACGTCAGCAGAATCGAATGCCACGGTCCCAGTAGTTGTCCTAAAAAGGTTGTCAACAGAAGAAATTGAATCAAATCTCAATCCTGTTGTAACTCCAAGTCAAACGTCACAGATCAGTTCTGGAAAAGTGTTAAGTAGAAAATCCTCTGTATTCATTGAAAAATATCGAAGCCCACATACAAAAACTTCTAGCAGCACAAAATCACTTCAAATAATTTTGGACAGGCTCTCATCTGATGATATCAACAAATGGCTACCGATTCCCCAGTTCACATGTAACGACGCTATCAATAACAAAGTACCTAAGAAATCTAAAAAGCAAGAAACAATGAAAACCACTCACGAAGTTCAAGAAAATAAATTTAAATCACTGAATTCACCCAGTTCCTATAAAACTCAGCAAAAGAAACTTAAATCAATAACTTCGGTCACCCCCGATACACCTCAAGAGAAGAGATTTAAATCAATGATATCGCCAGTGAAATTAGACTTTGACTGTTTAGAAAAGACAGATCGTTGTCTGCTAAAAAGGTATAATACTCGTTCTTCAATCAAAAGTATCAAGTCGCGAGCTACAAAGGTTGAGAGAATTAATGACGGGGAGATACGAGTAAGCCAAAAGTCCTCGAATACAGCGACTACAGAAAAATGTGCGATAGAAAATGATGAAAAGAAAACTCAAACGGTAACGTCAGTTAATACGACGGATATACTAAAACAAGATAAGTCTAGAAGATTGGCTGTAGAATCTGACGGCAAAATTGCAAACTCATCAGATAACACCGAAAACACTGCGAGGGTACAAGACTGGTTCAAGAGGAATGTTTCGGCAAGTACTTCGGGCAAAGGTAAATTTATAACGTAGTAAACTTAACTGTAAGTATTCAGGAGTGGCGTGGCGTCCATATAATCGGATTCCCATTGGAATGCCCACTTCAGAACGATTGAGAACCATTCACTATTGCTACTAAAGAAAATGTAAGCGGCTTCCTTGAGCTTTTATTTGACGCCGCGCCTCTGGCGTTAAGGTGGCGGCGAAAAGTAACAGTCGAATAAATGGTAACGGGTACTTTTTTCGCTCTTAGTTGTTTCAGTTTATATTACCGTGAATTATTGTTTTTTATCAAGAAGCCTTACCTTGCCGCTGTTAGATTTTTCGTTTATAGTCCTTTGACATCTGCTGTCGCTGGTAGACTTATTATCCCAGAAAAGTGCGTGGTTCCCGTGGAAATGCTTTATTAGTTTGTTACACACCAAAAATGTTATCCAGAAGAAAAATAACAGATACATACAATTTTAATAACGGTAGCTAACGGGCAGTCCTAGTGCTGAAGAGCAATCTCTGCTAGACAACCTTTGGGTTAATTTGGGTAAATCACTTTTGTAGTCTCAACTCATGTTTTAATTATTATATTTCAGCTGACAACGCTGCTGTCAAGGACATTCTGGCAAAAGTTACGGAGATCTTAGATACCACTCTGCCCGAAATGCATGAATCGACTCATGAAAAGTAAGTATATGCATGTTATATATATATATATAGGTACATAGAAATAGCTGGTGCGTAAAGTTTATATAATTTTAGTTTAATTATTTACATTATTCAAAGGACTTCGAGCAAAAGTAAGCTTCGAGCAATATGAAACCAAAATAGATTAATTAATAGTACATTACTGCAGACGCCGGGAAATAAGGGCTTGCCGGCTGAGTAGGTATAGACGGCCGACCGTAAGGGAGGCCGTCTAGTGATACGAAGCCGGCAAGCCCTTTTCATGGCTAAGGCATGTATAGTGCTTTTCTCAAACATATGCAATGAAATAAAAAAATACACCACTCAAAAAAACATAATTCAGCTGTTCAGCCAGTTCATGAACACAGACGCCATGTTTAAAAAAGTATTTTTAATTTTCCCTCCAATCCCTCTATATTTTTTTTCTTTAATAAGTCCACGTGTGTAGTGTGTGAATATTAGGGCCATTATACACAACCTGATAATAAGAATCTTAGTTTCTATTTTCTATAATAAGTAAAATAAAGGCAGAGGATTTTTAATATTGTCTATGGTCTCTGGTGACTTACGTATAGACGGTATTTTCAGTTCGTGTGTACTAGGCATTAACACGGATATTGTTGGTCCGATGGCTGAATGGGGGGCTACTAGAAAAAAAAAAACAGCTGTTCATACACACAGACGCCATGTTTACATTAAAATTAAAAACAAATTACTTCCCGGCTTAGGCCTTCAATTTTGTATGAAATTCCTTTACAGTTCTCTCGAATTGTTCCGCCCGAAACTTGACACTTCGAAGCCTGTTCTAACGCACGTTACGACGATATTTCATTGCATGTTTGAGAAAAAGTATATAAAACGTTGTGCACCGACACACACATTCATATCTGGAAGTTGGGATTTTAAGATGTCAGCTGTCTTAAGTTTATGTCCATAATTTTCCATGCAGTTACAAGACAGAGCAATAACGGGGTTAAGTCCTTAATCCACATTTTTAGTAAACTGTTTTTCTTATTTTCAGATTAATACACTACTACCTCGAAAACCAAAAGCGTTTCACAGCTTTTGAACAGGATGTTTGCATGTAAGCACCATGATTGACTGTTTTGAATCCAAATCTTTGTCAATAGCTAAGGTGTTTCCCAAAATATGTAGTTATTTTAGTAGCATTTTCTACATCACTTAATAAGGGTCCTATGATTACCAGCTACTTGTTTCTGGGAAATAATATTTTTTTAATTCCCTACTATTTGGCAACTTTCTGCAACTTGCGCGCGAGAACTGTTAAATATCCTGTGACGCGATTGGTCGATTTTTACAGGTTCCCTTTGTCAATGGCAATTGACGCATATTTTATCCTCGTGAGGCCCAAGCCCAAATAAAACCGTAGCGCCTAAACACACAATGTACTTTCGATTGTACTATTTATTTACATGTACCTGCGGCCCAAGACTTGATTATTGTTTTTTTTTTCAACCTCAACTTGGATCTTTTTATATCTTTTTTCAAAATAGACATGTTGACTGATGTTGAATTCTACAGTGTACTGTAGCTATATGAATAAAACTAGTATTTTCTCGGTGCGCGGGGTGCAAGCACCCCGCGAGGGGGTTGAGCAGTCGTCCTTCTGTCATCCGAAAGGGGGTTGGCAGTGGAAAGTGCTGAAGGGATCGAGTTTGAGTTTTAAAATTTCCTTAGGGAACAGCAACGAGAGTTGTAAAATTGGTGGCGTTGTCGCAATGCGAGTGAGGTTGCTTGGTGCGCGGGGTGCAAGCACTCCGCGAGGGTGTCTGTCCTGGGGTTCTGTCACCCGAGAGGGGGTTGCCAGTGGAATATGCAGAAGAAAAAGTAGCTAAGGTTGTAAATTGCTTAAGAAAGGGGAGCGAGGTAGATGATGGTGGCGAATTTGCACGCAGGTATGTTTGCTTGGGAAGGTGTGGCGGGTGCCAGTGTCTAGGTGGGCTCGCTCTGCGGGCCCTTCGGGCCCTTGGGCTCGCGCGCTACAGGCGACTTGACTGGGACGCTCCGCACCTTCGGTGCTACGCGGAGCTCGGCCTTCGGCCTCGCGGGGCTGACGCTCTCCGTCGGGCCTGCGGCCCTCCGTCGAGCTAAAATTACTTAGGGGTATAGAAAGTTTCTTGGTGGGCTCGCCCTGCGGGCCCTTCGGGCCCTTGGTCTCGCGCGCTGCCGGCGCCTTCCCTGGGACGCTCCGCACCTTCGGTGCTACGCGAAGCTCGGCCTGCGGCCTCGCGGGGGCACGATTGCCTTCGGGCCTTCGGCCCTCGGTCAAAATAAAATTACTAAATTTTGTTTGTCCGATATTTTACGAATTTGATCGAATTTTCAAAATCCAATATCAGATTCCGACTCAGGAACCCAAAACATCCCCCGATACTGAATTTCAGCCTCCTAGGGCCAATTTTAAAAATTTCTCCATACAAATCGTTTTTTGACGATTTTTGCCGAATTTGACCGAATTTTCGGACAAGATTTCAGATTCATATTTTTGAGCCCCAAATGCCCCCCGATACCGAGTTTCAGCCCCCTAGCACCAACTTGAAATTTTGAAAAAAAAAAAAGTCGCCTTCTCGTACTTTTTTTTCCACGACTGTACTCTGGTGGGGGCCCCCTATGACAAAAAAAAAAGTTTTTCAGAATCGGGGGGCCCCAAACCCCCTACATACCAAATTTCAGCGCGTACGACCATTTTGAAAATTTACCGCCATTTGGAAGTCGCCATTTTGAAAAAAAAATTCGCTCGTCAAATTGCTTGGGAACCCCTATGACATTTAGTCGAGCACCCCCCCCCCATGGTTTCGGCGGGCCGTTGAAGAAAAACTCACCTTCCACGGTAGACCAAAAGTCGGATTTTTCCCAGAGGTTTGAAGCCGAGCTCTATACGACGACATCAAAACCACCCCCCCACCCCCCCTCCTTCCCCGAGATCAATTCACTTAGAAATGAGTGGTAATGCAGCTTTATATAGTATTAATTAATTAGCTAAATATTTCACAAAACAAAGAAAAAAAATCCAGAAAAATATTTTTTTTTTTGAAATATGTGACTTGAAAGGTACGCAAATTTTATGATATTTTTTTTAATCCAAAACAATTTTTGAACATGTTTTCAGAATCCTCAAAATTTTACAAAACAATGATTGTATGACAACCATGAACTTAAATGCACTTTTTCACGGTGAAAATGGCAAATTTCTTAATTTTCCATACAATTATTGGTACCTATACCGTCCTGTGACGTCACTAGCCTGACGCGTTTTGTATGGAGCGTTTTTGCGCTACGTAGGAATGTTGAACTTTGACGGTCATTTTTGACTTTTAGAGCAGTTTAAGTGTAGTCAGTCCTATATAGACATTTGATCACAATAGAAAATAGAATCGATTGACATCCTCAAAAAAAAAACCGGCCAAGTGCGAGTCGGACTCGCGCACCGAGGGTTCCGTACAAACACTTTCCATCCCTAAGTGGTTAAGTTAAGTTTGCACCTGGTATGTATAGCGCCCCATATAAATTAGGTGCAAAGTTAGGTAATAAAAAAAAAAATTATGGTTTTCGTAATTTTTCCTTTATCTATGCTATAAGACGTTGTTTCGTACCAAATTTCAAGATTCTGAGTTCACGGGAAGCACCCTGTAGGTTTTGCTTCCCTTGCAAGTGTCGAAAATTTGCGGCATAAACGGCTGTATCTTTTGATTGCGTTGGCTTAGAAGTTTGATTTTTTTCACAGCTTCAAGGGACAGTAGACCTGAGTAATTGATATAAATTTCAGCTTCATACCTCCACGCGTTCCTGAGAAAAAGGGTCTTGACAGACGGACGGACGGACGGACAGACGGACAACAAAGTGATCCTATAAGGGTTCCGTTTTTTCCTTTTGAGGTACGGAACCCTAAAAATTAGTCAACATGTCTATTATGTAGGGTCTAGACGAATAGAATGCACCTAATGAATCTTGTACATCGTAATGTACACTGGGCCTTTACGCGTGAGTACAGCACAAACTATCTGGGTCCGAGTTATACGTGTTACTTTTTGCATTGAGAGGTACATTGGGCCTCATGTTCATGTGGGTAGGTATTAGACATTTTTTGTTGACTTCAAAAAGTAAAGTTCTCACTGTATGCTTTTCTAGGAAACTAGCTGAAATGAAAAAGTTGTTGATGGAAGGAGCTTACAAGATGCTTCGAGAAGATGCAGAGAAGAAAGCCCTATTGCTCCGCCTGCTTCAGGAGGACATCCAGGCGGCGAGAGACCTTGCCGACAAGGCGGATAAGTAACCATGGTTACAGAAATATATCGTATTTCGAAGACGACTTATGAAAATAAGATCGCAATAACGGACACAAATGGCTTATACCCGCGGATGATGATTGCGTTTATCGCGTGATAAATAAGTGACAAAGCATCTGTCACTCACACTGGCGTCTTGTCAAAACGTCACGGATGCTTTGTCACTTATTTATCGCGTGATAAAAGCAACCATCATAGGCCCGCTGACACATATATTCCATTTGTAAAAAATAGGGCTTAAAAGCATTTGTTTCGCTTAGTACCAAATTAACTTTTTTTTTCTTTTATTTAGCAGATATCGAAATGTATTTTATTTAAAATTATAAGGTTAAAAGCGTTACATTTAAGTTTTTTTTCTTCAAATAGTTAATGAAAAGATTTAATTTTTTTTTAACTAATTTTATATTTAGGTGATTGAATGAATTGCGTCTTTTTTTTATTTCTTAACTAGGTATCTAGTATGTGCAAAACATAGATATATATTTTTTTCACTAAACTTCTTAGTGTTGCAAAACACTGTATTTTTCTTACACAAAATTTATCGATTAATGTTAAATGTTGTAAATACAATTTAATTCGTTGTTGTAGTTTTAAGTGTTACTTACTATTACTAATCAATATATAATTTATTAAAAAAAACTGTTATTACTTAACGCCGACCTTGATTAAATACATATTTTGAAAATATAGGTTAGCGATAAAACGATGATTATTATTTTTCGCTTTTGATAATATTTCTGTCGTTAATTGTACGTCTGTGCACGATTTTTTTCTGTTTTAAAATGTTAATCGAAAGTTCAGTTGTTTCTTTGTAATCTTAATTTTTCACTCACTCATTGCTTCACTGGTCGGATGGTTGAGATGCATGCTAGATCAACTATCCAGCGATGAACATGATCAAGAAATATCGTTTTTTTGTTTACTTTTGATTTTCGACGTTGTTGTTGTGTTAAGTTTATTTTAAGAGAGCAAAGCATCACAGTGAAGCTTTGTAGTTAGTTATTGTTATTATAAATGATAATAAAACTAAATACAAGTATGATTTACCTTGTTTTCATTTAAATAATTATAGCTTTATTTATTTATTTGTCGTATGGCATTACAAAACACTGGATCAGTAAAAAAACAATCCCATTAAAAACATAATTAATGAATGAATGAATGAATGAATAAGCTTTATTTACTCAAATATGGTATACGTACATAAACGGTCTTAAAAATAGAAAAAAGTTGCACATATTTGGCCGCTGACGCGACGAGTAAATTTTATAAGTCCTTATATACTAGAAATACCGCTTATTACGCTTACCCTTTTTTGTGGCTTAAATGCTAACAGCACTGTATATATTTGAAGTGGGAACTTTTGTTAAAACAAACCCTGATCTATTCAAAACAGTTTTTCAGCAACGCAGGCTTCCAGTGCGCTCTCAATATAGGAAAAATGTCTGTAACAAGGAACACAAAACAGCCCTTTACCGCAAAAGCATCCTTGGAATGGCTCCTAAAATATATAATAAAATCCCAAATTCAATAAAAATGTTACAAACTGACAAATTTAAAAAAAGAGTTAAAGTCGTATCTTCTAGACAAATGTTATTATAGCCTAAATGATTTTTTAACCGACATGTAGAATATTTTTTATACAATATTGATATTGACATAATACGCTTGAACTGATTTAATTTTTTTATTTTTTATGAGCGTATTGTATGATGTTAATACTTATCTTATAAGCGAAATGAAGTGCAGTTTTAAATTTTATTATTACGTAATAAGGAACAAAATTTGTACGCCAAACGGCAAAACACAGAGTTCTGAATGTTTTTACATTACCAAATAAGATCTTATTGTAGTACCTGTGATTTACAAATAAATGAATTCTATTCTATTCTATTCAGTAAAAATTTATAATAAAATAACCGACGAAATAAAACAAGAAACAATAGAAAAGCAGCTCAATAGACGCTTGAAGGACTTCCTCGTAAAAAAATGTTTACTTACTCTTTAAAAGATTTTTCTGACGATGTGGAAATAATATAAAAAACAAGTCGTAATGCATGCACAAATCTATTTGAATATAACAAAAATCTCAAATATTATAATTTATGTGTTTTTCCAATTTAATATGTAATTACTTGTTTAAATTTTACTAATACTAATACAGAATTATGTGTTCTAATATACTGTATGTTGCTACGCCCTATCAGGGCCCATGAGAAACTGTATATCTAACTAATTAAGACCTATTTACCATGGATGCAATCATTTAATAAATGAAATGAAATATGACTAGGTACAACAAATAATCAATTAGAATAAAATGTAGGTACGGTAAAAAGAAAAAAACAAGAATGTCAACTAGATTAAATTAAATAAAAATTAAAATTAAATTACAATTTCATTTCATTAACTTCCAATTAAATTACAATGTAATAAAAAACACAAATTAACGTACAGCATAAAACCAAATTAAAATCGCTAAAATGTCAGAATAGATTCATTAAATATAGAAAAATAAATAAAGAAAAATTAATCCTGCAAGTCAGTCAAGTACTCTTGAACTGAGTAATAACAATGAAACATCAAAAAATCATTGATTTTTCTCTTAAATTCCTTAAAAAAATAAATGTTAAATGAGAGCCAAGTTCAATATCGAGTGCAACGTTGTCGACTTCGCCGACAAAAGAATTGAGATCTACATGGGCGCCAAGTTCTTTGCCCTAAAATGTTTAGATAGAAGGACATGCTACATACTCAATGCATTTATTTTACATAGAGTGTAATTCAATACCTATCAAGACTTGACTTGGCTAGTTTTTACATATAAATTTGTATAATATTAGTCTAATCAAAGATCAAATTTTCGTAAAGGTAAGTACTTACGCAAGTTAGTGTACGTCCTGTTACTTATACTGTTAGCTTGATAATAATACTATGTTACTTTTATAAAATTTTGTCAGTTTGCGAATATTAGCCACGTGAATTTTGTCAATTTCGAGTAGTTTTTCGAACAAAAATTATCAATGAAAAATTCAAACTGTAGGTTTCAAATATATACAGATAAATCCCAATAGCCCTGTTCTAGGTAGTAACATCAATCATATGTTAAGAAACATGTTTGATCATAGAGAAAAATGTCTAAGCACACAGCATTTTAAAAGGAATAAGGCCTCTTAAAATGCAAAATGCACAATTCCCCCCCCCCCCCCCCCCCCCGCGCTCGCCTCCATATTGAAAAAAACCGGCCAAGTGCGAGTCGGACTCGCGCACCGAGGGTTCCGTACAAACACTTTCTATCCCTAAGTGGTTAAGTTAAGTTTGCACCTGGTATGTATAGCGCCCCATATAAATTAGGTGCAAAGTTAGGTATTAATAGGTATTAAAAAAAAACTACTTACTAGATCTCGTTCAAAACAATTTTCGTTGGTAGTTTTTATAGTAATGTACATCATATGTTTTTTTTAGATTTTTCATTTTCTTATTTTAGAAGTTAGAGGGGGGGGGACCAACTTTTTTCCACTTTGGAAGCGTCTGTCACGCAAACTATTCGGTTTAGAAAAAATTTTTTTTAGAAACCTCTATATCATTTTTGAAGACCTATCCATAGATACCCTACACGTATGTGTTTTATGAAAAAAAAAATTTGAGTTTCAGTTCTAAGAATGGGGAGCCCCCAATATTTATTATGATTTTTTTATTTTTGCATCAACATCTTAATGCGGTTCACAGAATACATCTACCTACCAAGTTTCAACAGTATAGCTCTTATAGTTTCGGAAAAAAATGGGTCGCTGATTACCAAAACAACAACGATTTAAAAAAAACAAACGTGGTCGTTGAAATACCGTCTCGCCTGTTGGGGTGCGATGGGGTTGAAATGACTAAATATGAGTATGGGTGTAATTTTTATGGTTTGTTGGGACGTTAATTACGAAAATGCCACCGATTTTGAAATTTTATTTGTGATCATGAAAATTCTTGAAAGCATTTGCGCCAAATTGCAATTTAATCGGTCCAGTAGTTTTGCAGCAAATCGGTTGTAACAGACGGGCTGACAGACAGCTACACGTGATCCTATAAGGGGGTTCTGTTTTTGCTTTTGAGGTATGGATAGAGACCCGCGTTATCCTAATAGATTAAAAAAATAGTATTTGGTGGCATCTCGATCGTCGTCAATCGGTAGGTAGTAGGTACCTATAGGCGGGCGGCGCGTTGGGACGGGAGGAGTAATGATCGGGAAACTTCCTGCATCCGTAATAAATACATTCAAGCTTTTCAATAATTATGTTAAGTCATTTCAGAATTCTGAATTACGTTTATCTGGCTCAGAATAATACATTTTTCATTCATCAACGAAGAGAACCTCAATATCTTACAATAGAACATGACGTAACTTAGAACATGGCTTAGAATCATTAAACCAATCTCGAATATCCCAAGTCGATAAGCGGAGGCTCGGGACATTATAAAAGCTTTATACAAATAAAATTCACACATATCCCGGTGTCTTAGCTTCACTTCGAGTTATGACTTTTGAAGTGAACTTTATTTGGTACAGTAAAAGCTGAGAACGCTTGATTTGGAGTGCTTGAGTTTTCGGTTTTATTTGATAAAGTGGAGTTATGATAAAATAAAAAGTATTTCCCAGTAATATTAGAAAAGCGAAAGTCTGTGTATGTTTTGTTACTTCTTCACGCTAAAACGGCTGGACGGATATGCATGAGGGAAATGCAGATTGCAGATTATACACTAACTTAACAAATAGCCTACTTTTAATCCTGAAAAAAAAGAGCATTGTTCCCGTAGGATGATGTATATTGTATATTACATAGGCACGCGAGCGAAGCCGCGGGTTAATGCTAGTTTACTAATAAAAATCGAATTGAGCGCGAAGGAAATGACAGTGTTAGTGTTGACAGATAGTGACAGCTTCCGCTGGACGGCCGATGTTACCAGTTCAAATAGCTGTTCATAAGTAATATCTACGCAGTAATCTTATCTAAAAATTATGCTCTGCCTTAAAATAATATGTATTGAAATTCAATAATTTAACATCAATGGACTGGGACGAAACCAAATAATTCTCGTCAGTAATTAATAAAGTAGTACAGTCTGACAAAATAGTGTCGTCCCCGTTTTCTTAGATTGATTAGAAAGGGATGACACTACAGTATTGCCACATTTTAATTCCTACTCTTTTTGTCAGTCTGTAGGAAATAAATACGTCAAATCAAATTACTCTAGCAACATTATTGAAACGTCAAGCTTGTGACTGGTCATCGGCGGACGAATCGTGAAGGTGGCACATTTTCTGTAATTGGTGATTGGAGATCACCAAATATTACTCTGATTATTGGTTACTGTGCTCCATTAACTTTGACCGCGCTAATATTCTTCTAAACAGTTTGTTGTGAATTATTTCGGCCGCTTAATTGTTTGGTTTCGTTTTGACGAATTTCCTCCGTGCAATTCAAGATGTCCGTTTGCTTCTTTGTGCCTGCGTAAGTTCCTGGATGTTAAAAGTGATATTTGCCAGATCATAAGTACTTATTACTTTATATTTTGTTTATTTAGATTGATATTTAGGTCGGAGTATAGCAAAAGGGGCCCTATTTTAGGACTTAGAAAATTTTTGAATTGTTTTTTTTTTTGCTGTTTTTGGGCTTAAATTAGATTGAATCTTGTATATTACGCTAAAATAAGCATATTTTATTCTTTAAACTTTTTCTCTCAGATCGATATTTACCGAAATATTGGGGTTCAAAGGGGACCCGATTTTAGGACTTAGCGTTTTTTAGGGATATAAAAAAAAAAAACTAACCTAACCTAACCCGGCCGAGTCGGATCTGCTCTGAAAGGTGATCAGGATTAGATGGTTACGGCCGGGATGGTTATGGCGGCGTTTCACGATATGCCTAGGAATTTCGTGATCTGGCGGATTTTACGATCGGCCGCCGACAAATATAAATCGATATCTGTATATTCTCCTTTTTCGATCAAAATATTTAAAGGTATTTGCAAAACTGTTTTACGGGATATAAAAAAAAAACTAACCTAACCTAACCCGGCCGAGTCGGATCTAAAACCCGTTCCAAACCTTCCGATCCGATCCGATTTATCGGAAGAAATCGGATAATGTGTTGTGTTTTAGGTCCTAACTATTGCACTACACATTATCCGATTTCCAAACAGTTACGCTACACATTATCCGATAAGTAGGATCGGATCGGGTAGGATCGGAAGGTCTGGAACGGGTTTTAGTGTGCAGTGCGAGGATAATTAGTGTGCAAGTCAGTATTTGGCAAGGCCCATTTTCAGCAAGCAGTTTTACCTTAAAACCTCAATATCTCGGTAATTATTAAATTTAGAGAAAAGTTGCCCGTACAAAACATGCTTATTTTAGCGTCATCTATACGATAGCATCATAAAAAATAAGTGTTATAATGACATGACCACAATCAAAAAATTTCTAAGTCCCGCGCCCCTTTGAACCCCAATATTTCGGTAAATATCGATCTGAGAGAAAAAGTTTAAAGAATAAAATATGCTTATTTTAGCTTAATATACAAGATTCAATCTAATTTAAGCCCAAACAAACAAAAAAAAAATTTTTGATCGTAAATTTTCTAAGTCCTAAAAATAGGGCCCCTTTTGCTATACCCCAACCGATATTTACCGATTTTGTTTATGTTTCATATAACTAATTAATTTCGCATAGGTAAGTACTTCTTTTGTTTATCATTTATCATCATCTTAAATAAAACATGTTTGATAGCCAGTGTTTTGATTTAAAACACTATAATTTAATATGTTCTCTTCTTTAGCCTCAGTTCTAAAATGTTGACATCCTAAATGGTTACATATTTAGAGACTTGTTGATAAGTAACTTTTATACATTCGAGGGTGCAGAACCCTAGGTTTTACTAAGCCCGGCCGTGTGTCTATCCATCCATCCAACAGTCCGTCTGTCTGTCACAGGGCTGTATCATTCCAACCGTAATAGGTAGAAATTCACATAAAATATATTACTATGGCCGAAATAACAAAAGGCTATTTATACATAAACATATAAAAATAATTTTACTGAAATAACTGACATTAAAACCAAAGAGAATATTAGCTATTGTGTTTTACCACAAAACAAATGATTTCTTCCAGTGATCAAGCCGGCACGTCAGCAGCCGAAGAATCCTTGGAGCAGGATGGGCCGGTGGAGGACTCTGCCGACACCCAACATCAGGATCTGCAGCAATTCTGGGCTAAAGTTATGGATGACATCCGGAAGGTTAATGCGGTGAGTTTTTATGGAATCCTATTGGAATACAACTTTCCAATCTGTTTCAAAACAAATTTTATTTTGTCTTAGTTCTTTGTTAAAAAAAGCTTTTAAGCCTGTTTTTTTATTATTATTGCAATTTGCAAATAGATTTAAGCAATTATACCATGTGAATATTTTCATGTAGGACATATTAAATGTTTGTTTAAGAAATCTGAATACTTTTTGTGTAAATCAATGGAAAATTTTGTAGGACATAGCATGAAATTGGGCTTACCGTGTCCAGAATAAGCAATTTTACCAACCACCAAATATGATGGAAATCTCAGCCAAAAAAGAAATCGAATACAAAATATAAATTAGCCTATTTATGGCTTATAAATAAAAATACTAATTACAAAATTTTGTAAGACAGCAAATTAAGTACTTATTTGTACTTACATTTAATTTTCCTCCAAGAATGCAAGTTTAAAGGATATGTAGTTGTGGCTTGAGTCACGTGCCACGAAGGTGAGAAATTATCTAAGGTTGATCTTTAAAGTAGATAGGTAGGTAGGGGTAGGGGGTAGGGTAGGCAGGTAGGTAGGTTTATGCCTTAGAGTCACAGAGTCCGTCCGTCTCTCACAGGTATAAACTTTTAATCCTCTAAATAACTGGAACTCATGGAAATGTGTACTTGATAAATTTCCCATTGTCCTCTTGCGTCTAAAATTTATCTGCTTAGCCCAATGGTTGACTGGTAGAGAATGACTTATGGCAATAAGTCCCCCTTTTGTACGACAAGTTCTTTTGTGCAATAAAGATTAAATAAATAAATAAAATGGTTATAGGATAGGTACTTTATGCCCGACTATTGCAAAGAAAAAAATAATCTGACTAAGTTGCGTTGAGACCTGCTATTTTGGTAATAAAAGCATGTTTGATCTATGATAAAAGTAATAAACATATATTTTTCATACTTTTCAATTTATACTAATTATCATTTCAGGAAGATTTCAAGACCCAAGCCTTGCCCCTCGCCCGCATCAAGAAAATCATGAAGTTGGATGAAGAAGTCAAGATGATATCGGCCGAGGCGCCCGTCCTGTTCGCCAAGGCTGCTGAGATCTTCATACACGAGCTGACCATGAGGGCCTGGAACCATACTGAGGACAACAAGAGAAGGACTTTACAGGTACATTGAATCCATACTTCCATACTAATATTATAAATGCGAAAGTGTGTCTGTCTGTCTGTTACCTCTTCACGCTTAAACCGCTGAACCGACTTAGATGAAATTTGGTATGGAGATAGTTTGAGACCCGGGAAAGGACATAGGATACTTTTCATCCCGAATAAATTTAGTGTTCCCGTGGTATGAGCGGGTAACACCGCAGGGCACAGCTAGTCTTCTATATTTTTGGACTAACTTCAGTAGGCAATAGTTTCTTTTGTTAGATCTGTCATTGGCCAGTTGAGGCTCTGTCTTTTTCACTAAGGCACAAAGAGGGCTGGATCATACCGAGGCAGTATTTAGAAGGGTGAAACTTCTTAAGTCAGTCTAAACATTTGGTGAAGAAGTCAAGATAGTCGAGGCCCGATCTATTCGCCAAGGCTGCTGAGATCTTAATACCAGAGAACCTCAATACCAGAGATCCATACTCAGGATATCAAGATAGGGACTGCAGGTAGGGTTGCCTGGATAAAAGTGTAATGAGGCGTTTGATGAGCGGGAGTTCTCCTGTGGCGGGATGAACCTTCTGAACCCTAATTAATCGTTTAGATTGTTTATGCAGGAGGGAGATATGACGTCATAATTTTTTGTGTGATTTTGTTATTTTTTGTGCTGGCTCCTATCATGTGGGGTATCTAAAGGGCTTCATAAACCTGATTTCAAATATATACTGCATTCCTGCACTGGTCGGTCGCAACTCAAATATGTGACGAAGTTTTCCTTATACTAATCTGTCCGTCCAGCACAACTATGCTAACTCTATTCTTGGCGCGTGACATAGCGTCACC
The DNA here is from genome assembly GCA_947623375.1 of Apotomis capreana. Taxonomy (NCBI): domain Eukaryota; kingdom Metazoa; phylum Arthropoda; class Insecta; order Lepidoptera; family Tortricidae; genus Apotomis; species Apotomis capreana. The sequence goes on from OX392518.1 coordinate 7,509,360, forward strand.
CATCACTCTCTCACAGCGCTGCATGGAAAGAGATAGACAGTATTTCTCGCGCAAGAAAGAGTCGTGTGTCGGAAACAACATTCTTCTGTGAGATTGGGATTTCTATTCTAAATGAAAATGCTTAATGTCAATTTGTTTAACAGCGCAATGACATAGCGATGGCGATATCGAAATCCGACCAGTTCGACTTCCTGATCGACATCGTGCCACGACACGAGGTGAAGCCGAGCAAGCCGCGCGAGGAGCCGGCCCGGCCCCCGCCCGCCGCCGAGCATGTAAGTGCCACTTCCCGGAGACATCGTGTCACGACACGAGGTGAAGCCGAGCAAGCCGCGCGAGGAGCCGGCCCGGCCCCCGCCCGCCGCCTAACATGTAAGTGCCACTTCCCGGAGACATCGTGCCACGACACGAGGTGAAGCCGAGCAAGCCGCGCGAGGAGCCGGCCCGGCCCCCGCCCGCCGCCGAGCATGTAAGTGCCACTTCCCGGAGACATCGTGCCACGACACGAGGTGAAGCCGAGCAAGCCGCGCGAGGAGCCGGCCCGGCCCCCGCCCGCCGCCTAACATGTAAGTGCCACTTCCCGGAGACATCGTGCCACGACACGAGGTGAAGCCGAGCAAGCCGCGCGAGGAGCCGGCCCGGCCCCCGCCCGCCGCCGAGCATGTAAGTGCCACTTCCCGGAGACATCGTGCCACGACACGAGGTGAAGCCGAGCAAGCCGCGCGAGGAGCCGGCCCGGCCCCCGCCCGCCGCCTAACATGTAAGTGCCACTTCCCGGAGACATCGTGCCACGACACGAGGTGAAGCCGAGCAAGCCGCGCGAGGAGCCGGCCCGGCCCCCGCCCGCCGCCGAGCATGTAAGTGCCACTTCCCGGAGACATCGTGCCACGACACGAGGTGAAGCCGAGCAAGCCGCGCGAGGAGCCGGCCCGGCCCCCGCCCGCCGCCGAGCATGTAAGTGCCACTTCCTGGAGACATCGTGCCACGACACGAGGTGAAGGTGTAGAGTTGTCTACTAACTTACCTATTAGTGCTTTATATGCTTGTATTAATGTACTTTCGACACGGATCCCATAATGACAGAAACCAAGTGAAGCTAATAAAGCGGGTTTAAAACTTAGAAATGACTCCATTGTGTTTGTACTTTACATTACAGATGGTGCAGCAGCACCAGACGTTGCCAACTACGAATCAACAGCAGTTCGTCATACAGCCGTGCGCCCAAGTTGTGCAGGTATACCCAAATAAACATCTATACTGAGCCGACGGTCCGGGGTTCGAATCCCGATAAGGGCAAATATTTGTGTGATGAACATGAATATTTGTGCCTGGGTCATGGATGTTATTTGTATTTAAGTATGTATTTTATCTATATAAGTATGTTTATCATCGTCTAGTGTCCATAACACAAGCTTACTAGAGCTTACTGTGGGACTAGATTGATTTGTGTGAGGTTGTCCGTTTTTTTTTTTTTTTATACTATACGTACGGTACGTATTATAAAATTCTTAATTTGTATTGAAAATCAGTTTTCAATGGAGAGGCGTCATGATTTCAGGAAAAAAATTAATAGCGTGATGGAGGATCGTCTTTTGATTTGTATGGGCACACGGTGCCGTGCCAGTCTGGTGTCTGTTGGGCATAATTTTCTTTGTCTCAACACGCCGAAACGGCTGGACAAATTTTAACCAATTTCGGTACGGGGATAGCTGGATATCCAAAGATTAGAAACCGTTAAACTACCCAACTATAGTCCAGCCCACACAACTATGGTCCAATTTAATTCGAAAATGACTCGTTAATATTATGACAATTATTACGAATAAACTCTAAGGTGAACAACATAATTAAACAAACTTAAATAAAAACGTATAAAATCACTGATAGAGTATGGATTTTGATAATAATAAACGAGTTTTGTTTTTTACCATAGTTAGTTAGGAAGCCGTTTGTAGCGCCACTATCCCTGGGCCGCACCGACACTTGTATGCTATAGAACATACAATTGTTCTTTTCTTTAAAATGTTTATTATATTAATGTGGTGATTGTCGTGTCGCAGCAACAGTCGAGCAACGCGACGTCGGCCGGCGTGTCGCAGCAGCCCGTGACGCTCGTGCAGCAAGTCGTCACGCCGCAGGGAGACGTGCAGCAGTTACCGGTAACGACACTATTAGCTATACACACAAACACAGACAACCCCCAGTAGACGGAGCATGTGAGGCGACCCGCGCGCACCAACGATATGGTACGGCAGAACATTAAAGTATCAACACGGCGGCCACCGTTTAGTTGCGTCCATGTTTATGAGGTCTCTCTACACCACTTAACACTACAATTTACCATGTTATTTATTTAATTTCTTTTTTCGTTGACGTACGCATGGATCATAAATATGGACGCAACTAAACGGTGGCCGCCATGTTCATACTTTAATGTTCTGCCGTACCATATCGTTGGTGCGCGCGGGTCGCCTTACATGCTCCGTCTAGTGGGGGTGGTCTGTGTGAGACCCTCATTCAATGAGTGATATACAAAAGAGTAGCATTCAACTGAACATAATTACAAAGTTTGGAATAGGCGTGTAGACAATTTTTGATGACTACATTTTTTTTGTTGGGATAAAATGTATATATGTGTCGAACTACACTTAGAGTGCACTAAAAGTCAGAAATGACCGTCAAAGATCAACATGCCTACAGAGCGCTAAAAACGCTCCATACAAATGGCCATCTACATTGTGTCGTCATTCGAGACAATAAGTAATTTGCCGTTTTCACCGTGAAAAAGTGCGTTTAAGTTCATGGTTGTCATACAACTATTGTTTTGTTAAATTAAGAGGATTCTGAAAAAAATCCCAAATGTCTTTTCGTTTAAGAAAAAAACATAAAATTTGCGTACTTTTGAATATATTTTTTTTAAACCATGAATACAAAGATCAAAGCTTAAAGAAAAAATTAAAGGAGCTACCTGGTGGAAGGGACCTTTGTATTCATGGTTTAAATAAAAATTGTGGTGTACCCAAATTACAAAAAAAAATATATAAATTTATGAAACATGTAATGTATGTTTCATAAATTTATATATTTTTTTTTGTTTAATTCTTAGCATCAATATTATAGCCATTATTGCTCACATAGTTCGGGCCACAACCACCTGCGATCTGGGACATTCACGATCACGACTTCGCCGCCCTATGTAATGGACGACGCGTTTGGCTCGGTTTGTAGACACCTGCCTACTGAGTCGGCGGTCCCGGGTTCGAATCCCGGCCGGGGCAAATATTTGTGCAAAATATTTGTTCTTGGGTCATGGATGTTATCTATATATGTATTTTATATATTATGTATATCGTCGTCTAGTACCCATAGTACAAGCTTTGCTTAGTTTGGGCCTAGGTCGATTTGTGTATGATTGTCCCTTAATATTTATTTATTTACTAATAGTGTGTGTGTGGTTCAGTTGCAGCTGACGCAGGCGCAGCTGAACATGATCAGGCTGCAGGTGCAGAACAACCCCTCGCAGCCCATCATCATACAGGCGCAGCCGCACAACTCGCAGCTCATACAGGTGACTAATCATTGAAAAAATATTATTTAACCCTTTGACCGCCAAAGACGGCAAATCACGTCATCGGGAATTCGTGCCACTGATGCCAACGACGTCTATTGACGTCAAAAATTTCAGTGGTCAAAAACATGCTAATTCAAACCACTATCTGTGTTTTTCAACCTCTGTTGATTTTGGAGCACTTTTTTTTTTGGTTTGGCGTCAGTGGCACGGCTAATTGCTTTGCCGCTCGGCGCTCAAAGGGTTAACCTATTGATCGCCAAGCGGTCTAGCAATTTACCGTGCCACTGACGCCAGAGTAAAAAAAAAAAGATGTGCCCCAAAATCAACAGGGATTGAAAAATACTTGTAGCGGTTAGAATTACAAAGTTTTTGACCATTGAAATTTGGACGGCTGCGGCCGACGTGGCGTCAAGGGCACGATTTTTTGTTGACGGCTACAGCCGACTGTGGCGGTCAAAAGGTTGAATAAGTTCTGATCCGCATCGCAGGCTTCGTCAGGTGAGATACAACAACAAATCAGCAACAGGCATCGTCAAAAACAAACCAATAATGTGATCCACAACAGGCTTCGTCAATTTCGTTAATGGCACGCCCCGAATCGTAGCTGGCTCAAACGTACCCATTAGACTGGCGGCGTTACCACGCTGAATGGCCAACGAAATTTGTTGCACCAGATACGATCCGGACCGCGGATCGTATCTCATAATTGAAATACTTATAACAAGTCCACACATTTTTTTAGGTTCCGTACCCAGAGGGTAAAATACGGGACCCTATTACTAAGACTCCGCTTTCCGTCCGTCTGTCTGTCCGACTTTCACCACACTGTATCTCATGAACCGTGATAGCTAGACAGTTGAAATTTTCACAGATGATGTATACAACAAATACTAAAAACAGAATAAAATAAATATTTAAGTGGAGCCTCTCATACAACAAACGTGATCGGTTGCGTTAACTTTGCACCTGGAAGTGTTTGTACGGAACTCTCGATGCGCGAGTCCGACTCGCACTTGGCCTTAACTATTTATTTTATTCTGTTTTTAGTATTTGTTGTTATAGCGGCAACAGAAATACATCATCTGTGAAAATTTCAACTGTCTAACTATCACGGTTCATGAGATACAGCCTGGTGACACGGACGGACGGCGGTGTCTTAGTAATAGAGCCCCGTTTTTTACCCTTCGGGCACGGAACCCTAAGCAACACAGATCGTATTATCCTTTTAGTTTGTAATAGTACAATACAATACAATACAAAAATGCTTTATTGCACACCAAACAAGTTTACAAATTCAATACAGAACAATAATACTTTCAATCCAATCCATACTAATATTATAAATGCGAAAGTGTGTCTGTCTGTCTGTCTGTTACCTCTTCACACTTAAACCGCTGAATCAATTTTGATGAAATTTGGCATGGAGATAGTTTAAGATCCGAGGAAGGACATAGGATAGTTTTCATCCTGGAAATTATCCCTAAAAAGATTGAAAAGTGAGTAAGTAATTCATGATGACATTGATGACCCTGTAGAAAATGTAATGATAAACCCAAAAGCACAATTGCTCTTACATTTGCTTAGGCGCTCTTTTATTAATTAAGGTGATTAGGTGGATATCTGTCGTGTTGTACGAGGTTGCTTCCATACTTCCAAGGGGCCATCCATAAATTACGTCACACGTTAAGGGGGAGGGAGGGGGTCGACGAAGTGTGACATTGTGTGACAAGGGGGTGGGAGGGGTCCTAAATTTCGTGACGTCACATTTCAAAATTTATTACAAATGTTAAAACACGAACTTTAAACTATTACTTTACGAAAACCTCAAAAACATATACAACTATATCTGTGTAAATATAAGATATCAATTGTTTTGTCGACCACTCGCTCTACTATCATCGTTTTTTGTTTTGTTAATTGTTTGATTTGATGTTAATTAAAAAAAAAGGTAATGGAAATAAAACCGATTTCGGAACCGCTGTTTTCATTCAATAATTTCTAAATGTAAATTTGCAAAATATGTGACGTCACACTAGGGAGGGGGGAGTCTCCAAAATGTGACCAGCTGTGACAAGGACGGGGGGAGGGGCAAAAAATCATGAAATTCGTGTGACGTAATTTATGGATGACCCCCAAGTTCGTTCCAAGTCGTGGGCAAAAGCTAGTAATATATATGCCCCATCTATCTCCAGGTGTCGCCTCAGACGCAGCACCAGCCGCAACAACAGGTGTTCCTCGCACAGGTGGCCAGCAGCCAAGAAGACTCCTAGTAAAGTACGAGTACTCACCCAGTAGCACACAGGCAGCTTAAGTGCTTTATACAGCCCTTATACAACTCAACCCATTCAGGGCCAGTGACTCAGCGTATGGGTCATGCTCAAACAGTCGCGCAGAGCCAGTGACTCGCATGTGAGTCATGACAAATCCAAATATAAAAAATCTTACTATGACTTAATAGTATTAGTATAATAGCTACCTGGCTTCAGAAGCGGCGGTCTATTTAGCGTTCGCGCCGGGCTCATGACCCATACGTTGAGTCACTTGTTTTAGCAAAAAAAATGGTTGTATGGTGGCCTGGCGTGTACGGTCGACGGCGCTTGGCCGTGAATGGGCCTGCGGCGCAAGGGCTGTTAGACTAAGATCCCGATATAAAACGACCTTCACCGAGATGTTTATTTGATGAAATGTATTTTATATTTAATTTAATATGTCAATAAATATATTGCATATGGGTTGCCTAGCAAATTTTAGTCCAGGGTATGTTTTGTTAAAAAAATATATATATATTAAACATTTCACATATTAAATTAAATATAAAATACATTTCATCAAATAAACATCTCGGTGAAGGTCGTTGTATATCGGAATCCTCCACTATGTGCTTATGTGCTACTTGGGTTACGATAGGGAAAAGCCTTAACGAATACCCTTATTGCATGTAGTAGTAAACATAGTACATTGATTTAAACTTACACGAATTTCACACATATTATAACAAAATGGGACTTGGTTTCGGGACCTGACCACTGGATTACCAGTCCAACGTGTTGACCTCTCCACCACCCTAACCGCCCGCCGTCCGGCCGCCATGGCGTCAATGGCACGACTTTTAGTTTGTAGACTTGTAGATGACTGTGGTGTTCAAACGGTTAAAAATTCTGTAGTAGTATACAGAAGCCTTCCATTCCAACAAACATGCAAGAAGGGTGTTAAGTTTTTTTTTTATAATTATACATACAGCCGAAGTGAGGTATTGATGATGTCGGATTTATTTTGTAAATAAATTATTTTTAAATATAGAATAATTAAAATTAACGTCTGTATTTTTTTTACTATCTACACCACCCTCATTAAAGCGCTTACGTACTATGAGCTGCGGAATTGCATGGCCTATTTATGAATGAATTCATTCATATCATATTATTCATAAACAAATGGTATGAATGAATTCATTCATTCATAAATGAATGATATGAATGTATGAATTCATTCATTGGCAACTCGAGCTCATAGCATAACGTTGACGTTGACATTCGTTATCATTTTTTTATAAATGATGACACAAAGGTAAATTAAGGCAGAAAAATTGAATGCGATCCACTACAATCTAAGCAGGGCTTGAATCTGCGATTTATAAAAAATTTAAATGTGGTATACCCACATAAAAAAATGAATCGATAAAAAAGATTCTATAAAAATATTTAGAACAGCGCCATCTTTCTCGCAGTCTGCACACTTGCTGTAAAGCAATGGGGACAGGGGATCGTGCTTGTAAAGCGCACATCCTAAGGGTATGGCTAATGCGCATAAGCATTTCAAACACATATGACGCAGAGGGCGCTCCAGTAGCGTAAGAATTATGGAATGAAAGATTTGGTGTGATTGACGTAGCGATCTAATAGCTCAGTTTGGGAGAGCAATGCGCCGGTAACGCAGAGGTCGCATCGCAGGTACAAGCCCTGCTTAGATTGTAGTGGATCGCATTCAATTTTTCTTTCTTAATTTATACCTTTGTGTCATTATTTATAAAAAATTAAAATGTGGTATTTCCACATAAGAAATTGAATCGATAAAAAATATTCGTTTATCAATTTATTATTCCTCGGAGCTTGCGCGCGGACTGTAGTAATTTGGTAAAGAGCTCGTAACAGTAAAAAAACGGCGTCACTTGATGAATCTATATTTATTAATCGGAACAATTCACTACTTTGTATGATATGAAACCAAACAACTTTTGGCATTAAACATCGAGACATGTCTAATTTCTAACATTGCACGTTCTAATTTGACTAAAACTATCTAAAATAAAAAATAACACTAAATTAACGCTATGAAATCAACAGATTTATATAAAAAAATCAACAGAAAGTAGGTAACAATTCAAAAGGCCTCTTCGAAGGAAAAGTAATTTATAAAGCGGCCTTTTTTATAAAAAAAGTAACAAAATTATAATAATTATAAATATTATAATAGATTAAAAGAATTTTGAATATACATAGTTCTGATAATAATTTGTATAAAAAATCTGTCAGATCTTAGTAAAATAATAGGTAACACAGGTAAACTGCAACTTTATTAATAATATTAAATGATATTTGTATATAAAAATATAAATAAATTCAGTTGCTCTAATAGTTTCTTAAATAATGCATCCTCTATATTATTTTTTGAGGATTTTTTTGAAATGAGAATACCTTTGTGATCTACTTATGGTGTATCGTTTGCTGTCATTTTATGATGATGTGATTGAATTTTTAGTCATTGCAAATGCACGCACATCAACAAAACTAAAGAAAACATGAAAATACAACGTCTAAATTTCTTACTTGTATCTTTTATCACAATGTGTTTTAGCTTTAACGTTTACTCTGAAAAAAGGGTAGAATGAAGGAGTTTAATTTAAAATTAGTTTTTTCTTTGTGATGTAGATAGATCACTGGTTGATATAATTTTTATAATGTTAACGACATGACATAAAGCTATTGTCATAAGAAATATATAAAAATAAGGAATATTTTAAAGTATATTTATGATTAATTGCCTAAATAACATACGGTCATGATAGCTTCGAGCGTCATGGTTAAAAACTTATAAACAAGAACTACTGACCAAAAACTTAACGATACATTCAAACTACATGTTCGCATAAAACTAGGCAACATCGCATAGTTATTTTTAACGTGGTTGTTTAGTTGTCAAAACTCTTGCTAAAATCGTTTATTAACGTTTTTTATATCGTTTATTTAAACGTTAAATAAAACCGATTTTTATTGTGCCTAATAATATTAGACTTTCATATTTTAACAATAATAAATTGATTGATCTTTACTTTTGTTTTCATACAAAGTAAATATGTTTTATATTTAATTTTGTGTATAGAAATTTAAATAACGTTATTTTAACTTTTCTAATCTTATCACTAAACATTTGCAAACATTTGTTTTGACATTTTCTAATACGGACATTTGTCGAATATGAATTATCATTAACTATCACAACAATTTGTGACAAACCTTAAATAAATATACAATAATAATTTACAAAATTGGAAGACATTTAAAGATTTTGCTGTTTCATTCATAATATCTAAGTTATTATGCCTAAGAAATAAACATTTAAGTTAAAATCTATAGTATATGAATGTAGGATTCTTTAATGGAAGATGTTTTAGATGTCGACGATATTATTTCCTGTATTAGCAAAAGGGCGTTATAAATACACACACTACACTGTCGTGAGAAAAGAAAATCACACCTAGCACCAAGTATCTACAAGCTCCTATCTCAGTATAGACTCCGTGCTGAGATACGAAGTTCGAAAAATATTGGCAGATTTTATCAGAGAGCTTCTCAACAGACGATATAAGAAAATATAAAACAAAATTTAGTCTTTATTTAGTAGTAGAAGATCAATTGCGTTATCGATATTGTCCTCTAAAAAATTAGACAATATTTTTATAACCTAATTAATTTTAGGCACTTAACTCAATGTATAGTATATTTCCTACTAATAAGTAGATTCAGCATTTTGGCATGACCTATTACCGAAAATAAAATAGGCGTCCAGCTTGATAGGCTTGTGAGATGGTCGCTTAAAAGTCGAATAACGGTAGCCTAATGAGCAATATTCAGTTAAAATACCAACTAATTGACTCTTATCTGGAGTCAGTGTTTGGTAGAAAGAAATCTTAAAACATACAGTTCGGTATTTAAATAAAACGTTACATGTAAATTTTATTGCTTTAAGTTCTTTTTCCATTTTCAAATAAAAGCGCATTCTCAAGTAAGCGCCAGACTAAATTTAAAATATCCTTAAGTTTATGGCCTATTTTTGCTTCAGTAACTAAATTCATGATTTATTTAGCTATTTCTAATTGAGCGTTGTCTTACACTATAATTCTAGTATATAATAGATATGATAACATACTTATTTGGTTTATTTTCTAAAAAAATATTTAACAAACAGCACCGTTTATATCACTGTGTTTCGTTGTTTTTACTTTATGATACAATAAATTGAGAATACGGCATACAATACAAACTATTAAAATACCATCAAATGTGTCAATCAACTTTTTTCTGTTGATCATTGCAGTGGTGATGTATACCCTGGGCCACACTTAAAAACTACGATTTAAAAATCTTTGTAATTGCAACAGTTATAAGTCCATACTTATGTAGACTATCTTCCGACAATACCAGTAATTTAAATGATCAACGCTTTTTCTAAGAAGTTTAATCACTATTGTCCCATGGGCCACGGGACAGAATAACAACAAGAAAGAAGTTGATCCACCCAAGTAACGATATTTGTGAAATTCTGTGAGAGGAACTTACTGTCGTTCATAATTATGTAATAAGATGTAGTTTAGGTCTCTACTACAACACACTATTATATTCTAAATGATATTATATTCTATCTTTATTTCATATTTAAAGAACGTAGTGTGTGATAGTTCACAATATATTATTTTAAATATACTAGTAACTTAAGAACCGTAAAATCTGCATTAAAATTCAAATCATACATTTCTTATATTTAAGTGTCATATAATAATATCTAAAAAATAACAACAGATAGAATTTTTGGCAATAACATTGAAAATTCGGAATATGTTTAAAAACGTAACATGCATCGTATTTATAAATAATATTTGTAGTGAAAATAATATCATAATGATATAAATATTTATCTTAAAATATCACTTCTGTATTTGAGCCATTACATTAGTATTATTTAGACATTGTCTCATGGCAAGTGATGTTTACTTTCTGTTGTAAAAATAGACTAAAATACAAAACCTAAAGTTCAAAAATATTAAAAACAACACATCGCTGCCAAAATATACAAAAGAAAAAATATCATGTGTCTTAAACTCGCCAAAAAATGTTAGACGATAACGTCAACTTTTTTTGTTAGAATAAACTTGACTTGATTTTTGATATTTTGTGTTATCAAAGATATATTGGGCAACAAGAAGTTTGACTAATTGACCATAAATATTGGCCATTCTGGACATGCTGCTGCTGGAGGAGGGATGGGGAGGGGGGAACCGCCTCCCACTGACACCACATCCGGCATCTGAAATAAAAAAGAATATTACTTTATAACGACTATAAAATAATATAACCTATTTATTGATTTTCACTTCCTTCCACGTCAAAAACACATTAAAGCACTCCAAACACCAATAATTTCAATTTCTGTAAGTGTGTTTGGCCTTTATAAATGTTGCTTTATTCTTCATTCACATAACAACAAAGGGTTGAATTCATGTGATTATTTGCACAGAAAATTCATCATCATCATCAACTCTGCGAAACTATGAAATAAATCCTAAATGGTAATAACAAAAAACTAAATTCAGACGTGATCGATCCTTTAACCTAGTACAAGGTTACGTTACCATAGTCTGCGGATGGTGTGGCGGGTGGTAGTAGTGTGCAGGCGACACCGGTGGCGTGGGGTAGCCCCAGTACACCAGCGGCGGCGGCAGCGTCGGCCCCATGGCTGGGTAGTAGTATGTGAGAGGACCTGCGCATAATATCTCATTAAGCTTTCTTATATTTATTTGATGCACTATATGATCAGTGTATTCGCGACATGTACGGTTGCGTCTCTGAAGTTAACCTCCCGATAGCATTTCGGCAGTTAAAAACTACTACCTGCGGCGCTTAGTAACGCCACTAGTAACTTCTTCAGTCAGACACGCAAGCACATGCCACGAATTAATTCCTGTATGTATTATGTCACATTTAATTTATCCTTTTATTGATCGGCTTAAGTACGATTGGTTTAAGCACTTGCATGAATAATTACACCTGTAAGGTAGTTATTTGTTACCGCTGTTATGATTATTTGATTCTATTCTAATGTTATCTGTCAGGTACAGATTTTACTAGACCCCTCAATTTCTTTCCGCCAATAGTGAATTTCTTCAAAATTTCATATTAACTCAATGATCTTGCCAAGATCAACTTGGTTATGAAATGCGAATAACGTATTTGAAACGAATCATTCTTGTGTCACGTTTTATGAGCTTTTACGAGTATATATCCATTTTAAATATATAAACGGTACACAAAATCATGCATTGTTTGTTAGTCACGCAATAACTACTGTTTTTAATGTATGTTTTATATTAAATTTTCGGCTTTCATGTTAATATTTTTAGTAGATATAATATGCCAAATGCTATTTCCCAGTAGGACCCGCCAATGTTTTTCCTTAGGTGCTTACAGAGCCCATATAAATAGATATGTAGATACATTTTCGTGTTGTGAAGTCACAATGAATAACCGAGAGTTTTTATTAACACCTAAAATATGAACGAAAAAATAACTTTAACTAATATACAACTTATCGTTTACCGTTTAATAATCATTGACAATGAATTGGTTAAAATTAACGTTAATTGGTGACATAAGTGACGTGTAGGGTGGTAAAACATATTAATAATATTATTTCAAAAATCTCTCAGCTAGTCATCACCATCATTGCGTAAGTAACGATACAAAGAGACATACACAATGTATGTATTAAAAAACAAGATGAACACTCACCAGAGTCTCAGTACGTTAACAGTCCACCAAAGCAGTGCGCAACTTACACCAATCTGTTACACACGACGCCGCCGCCAACACCAAGCTGCGGACTTTACCAAACTTATGCTCGCCTAGTACCCCCGATACTACGACCTCAGATTAACAAGCCAGGCGTGCGCAAGGAAACTACATCGATATCATTTATTCAATACTAAAAAAAAGAAGAGGTGATACTTGTCGCGCGAGAAACAGTCGTATGACATAGTTGTGCTATAGGGACAGTTCGTTATATTTTATTTATTGCGTCAAAACAAAAAGATAATTAGACACGCATCAAATAAATTGGGACTTCGTTGATTTGTGCAAGATTGTCTCCTGATATTTATTTATTATCGTGATTACAGAAAACGTACGTTTAATTGATACTATTCAGGTTAAATTTATTTACGTTACGTAGGATTTGTAATAAATACAGCCCTGCCAATTTAAATTAGACTGTTATATCAGTTTTTATGTTGTAGAACGAAAAAAAAGTACAAAAATAGGAACCAAACTGCCGATTTACAGATTCTGCAATCGCCCACACGCCATCTTGTATCGAAAGCACCGATATTAGCAAATTATAAAGCAAAGTCATTAAGCTGAGGTTGTAGTGCGATAATCAACAATAAGAAGGAAATTTCTTGTGAACCCTCAAATGAATATACTTACTTCTCCAAATGCCGTTGGCTACATTCACCCTGCCACTAGAGGGCTACCAACCCGTCTCTTAAGTCCACTAGATTAAGCACAAAAACATTTCTTCTACGACACACTAAGCGGAGATCCCTGTTATACAAGTATTCCATTTCTGTCACCTGTACATGCATTCGGAAGCGGATCATGTAAAGGCAAGCATAGACTACGACATATAGTTATTGTTAACGTTAATCGTTTAGTTATCTCCGTGAAATTTCGCACTGTTAATCAGTAAAGTACATAAGCAGATTTGTTGGAATAGAATATGCACTCTACAAAAGATCAGGGAGATAATAATCGCATTATAGTTATTTTAATTTGGGGTCAGAGCGATATGATTGTACTGGTGTTTGAATCACCCGTTATTGTTTTCTTTAAGGTTATTAACTAAAAATATGCTACGATTTATCTGTTTGAAACAAAGCTACACCAAAGAGAGATCTTCATTCGAGATCATTTTAATTGTCTGAGAAAACGGTATTATGGATTCAAACGTTAGAACCACCACCAGCCATATATTTTTTCTGTCGTAATCTAAGCAGGCCTTAAATTTACGTATTATGTTTTATGAAACCTGTGCTTTTTTGTGAAAGAAACCTTTCCCTGGAGACTCTGTAGCCAATGTCTAACTAGGAAGTCTTTTTAACACATATAATATGCATTGTCAGTCTGCATGATTCTTGAAAAATTCCATAGCAAACCATCAACGAGCTTTTAAAATGTTACATATATTAATATAGGCATTATCTACGGGATACAAGAAAGTTGCATCTCTGTGATTGGCTAACCGAGAAAGTAAACAATTGGTTGACCAATCAGAGAGCTCCACTTGTTAACCGTCCAGTGATTGACATCAATAAACATAGTTAATTTAAGCTATATGTTAGGGGAGGATGGGGTGATTGTGCTATTTAATGGCTAGGTAACCTGTGAAGGGAATTTAGGCGATTCATTTGTACCTGTAAATTAGTAAAAAATGTGCAGTGATTTCAAACTTATTATGTTCTGTGTAATTTTACATGTCTACATATACATGTGTTTGTAGTGGCGTGCACCTTAAGATATATGTCGTAAAAATTGCGGAACGTAAAAGTATCATATATTAATGAGTCTTATTATTCTACATACCTGAAAAAAATATGATTGGATAACATATTGAGTAGTTTTAAATAGTGAGTATACAGCAGTGAAATATATGTGTGTTAGTAAACATTTATAGACGACAAATTGAAGGCGAGTGTTAGTCCCTTCACAGTAGGTACCAACTCTATGGACATAAGCCTACGAAGAAACAAAAATAGCACAACCAACCAACCAGAGAAACTTGCAATGTCACGAAGATTATCGCTTTATTGAAAATACGCAATAAACTATAATTAGCCAACTATAATAATTATAATAAAAATCAATGCGATCTAACAAGGTATTTAAAATTACACGGAACCTTAGTTCTACTTATTGATGTTTAAAAAGTAAAAGGACAAATAAAAGCTAAATTTCCGTTACTGTGATATCCAAATATATACTGCGTATATGTATATATAGAAAACGGTAAAATAATATATAGCATTCAATAACCGAAATTAAGCTTCTACTTTTAACCGTTAATGTTTCCGATAAAATTAACCGATGGTTTAACCGTTATGCTAACGAGAGGTTTACCTATAAATAAACCTATTCCTCACACCACTTCCCCCAGTCACTTATAATATCAAAATAAGAATATTTCAACAACTTTTTGTACTAAACCTTTGCAAACAAATAATAATTTCATTTATTTATTTCACTGTGTAAAATGGACTTGGATTTATGCTTGAGATAGGTTGATCCTATTTTTAGTACCTACACCAAACCTACTTACTAGAATTAACCAATTCTTACAATTATTTTTGATGTTTAACAAATTTATTCCCTCACCAATTATATACGTAAGATAATTTATAGAGATATTATGAAAACAGAAAGTAACTCCAAAACATCAATCATCAAAATAAACCAAAACGCAGAAATGTTTTTAAGAGTACTGAAAAACCGTTGAAATATGAAATATAATTCAAAATAAAGCATATATAGGAGGCTCAGAGCAGCGGAAGAAGAAGCTGTGAACGTAGCGCGTTAATGACTGGAGGAATCCCGAATACCTATATAGTAACTGGCATCATGGTCTAGCGAAACATTAATTAATATCGTGTTAATAACGTAGTTAATCTAAATCGAGGATTCAGAGGCATTGAACAAATTTTGTAATTACTTTTTTCGCAATGTTTAAGTTTTTCTTGCTTTAGACGTTAAGATAGTACTGGTAGGGTGATATATCCGTAGGATTTTTTGAATAAGTAACTAGTTAATATTAAAATCGAATCAAGAGTTTGTTTGGCAATAGTAATAAGCATCACTATATGTTCAGCAGAGACCATAATGCCAAGTAAAGCTAGAATCGTGTACAATTCAAGGAATAAAATACGGTTTTGTACGTTTGTATCCGGCCGCGGTGTGCTGTGGAAAACGTTGACTCTACAAAGCGAAAGTCCGGTCGAGCCATGCAACCCCGTCCTTATAACTTAAGCAATCCATGCTAACCTTAAAACTATTCAAAATTTGTAATCGCCTCGACGATTCTTTCACCGATGTACTTTTTCAGTGTTTTTTTTCTATTGCTACTAATTTAATATATTTTGGTTTTGAGTAACAATATAGATAGTAGATACTCTTTCTGGTCATTCTTTCAAATATCACGACCAGGTGAATAATTATAATTTTGCCTCAAACCACAACTTATCAAGCAGTCGCATTGCAAAATTAGTAATTACCATAATCTTGAATAGTCTTGTACAAGATCAGAATGTCGGTCATAAATAAATATAATGAGTGCAACTTACCGATTTACCACAAAACATGCCCATTTTCCAAAACACGACCCGTTCGGATACACCATGTTACAAGTTACAATACTTTGCCATGTAGGTAAACAATTGCATGGTATACTAATTTCATGTTCACTGTAATTTTGTTAAAGCCAAATCAAAGTTACAATGAACCACCCCTAAAATACTTTTTTTTATAGCCAACATAAAGTATCCGTTAATTTCTCATCATAAAAACATGAAGAGGATGCTCTATGGGCGATAAAAAATGTGTCAAGGTCAGTTAACGATAAATACATTTTAGGAATGACAGAACAAATATATTAGCCTTTCCACCGTGTGAAAGCCCAGGACCTATAGTGATCGAGACATGGCACCACCATAAACAAAATGACGTTATTTTTAGGAATTTTACATTCATTATACAGGTCACCCGATTTGGTACTAACTTCCAAAGCAAAATCATGAATCATCTATTGCACAACAAGACATTATGTAGGTACGTCGGCAGAAAACTCATATAAAAATATGTCAGGTTAAATAACGGTTAACAAATTATCAAATAACGTTATTAAAAAAAAGATTGATGTTAGCTTTGTTTCGAAAATTCGTACCAAACATCTATTTATATTTTTAATTCCATTTAAACTAGGTGGTGTGAGGTAATGAGGATGACAATAAGCTTGGTATCTATGCAATAAAATTGTTAAAGTGATCGCGTCCTAGGAAGGGATAAAAATGAAGGATATCTGGGAGGGAAGAGATGGTAATATCGATGCCCCGCCGATAAGTAACCGATACTAAATAAAACAGCATTAAATGTTCAGTTTCGAGAACGCTTGATGTAGTTTGTGGGTTTATATTTTGTAGTTTCAACGCTCTCGCGAAGTTATATCGCAAAAATTTCTTACTAATATAGAATGTATAAGTAACAAAATATGATTTACAAATGCGAAAATTCGCGGAATATACCTAGGCACTAAATTTTACTTAAATTCATTTTTGTGCTATAAACGCAAAAAAACAATAACATCTATTTATACAGACATCTAAAATAAAACGTGTACCTATACTACACTAGTCACAATAGTGCATTGTACTCCAAAACGCAAATTCACAAAGTACTAACATAAGTACATAAAAGAAATCAGCATATGTTTTTCAGACTTTCGATCAGTCTCTAAAAAATTGGCAAAAAACTTTGTCTTTATAATCATGGAATGTCTAAAGTTAAAAGAAATCACATATTATCTAATCACTCTTACTCTAACTTGTCATATAAACAACCTTTGATTTATAGTTAGATATCATTTTGTCGAACAACTTTGACTATGCGTTATTAGTTTAGGTATTTAACTTAAGATAAAAAAGTACCTAGCAACGTGGCTTTATAACCTTATACAAAATATCAATTTTATTAGTAGAAAAACTTGTGCCACCTGGTCTCTTTGTTAACATTAAGTACCTAAAAAACAAATTACCACAATAATTCGATTTAAAAACAAATTGTATTTGCCATTAATTGGGAAAGTAGACGTGTTAAATACAATATAACACGTCTAAGATAACTTCCCATAAAGTTATTCAGCAAAATGGTGACTAACCTATGACCTAGTTAAAAGATTTTAACACGATGAGAATTCAACAATATTAAAGTCAGTATAAATTCAACAAAAACATGATTGTAGTAAAGTAAGTACTTAACGCAACGAAATATATCAAGCTGCTAGAATCAACTGCCGTTAAAAGTAACCGTTAATAGTTAACATAATTAAACGAAATAAGCCGCGCGATGAAGAATATTTTAGGGTGTGAATGCAATAGGCTAAGGAAGACTGCTCTTTTACATAGTGATACTCTTGGAGCTTCACTAGTGTCAGTGGGCAGTCTCCGGAATGTTCTTTGGCGAAAAGAAAATCGCTTTTATATGGTTAATAAAATCGAACATTTTGCTTGTTAACATACTCACCTTGTAATTAGCAACTAACAACACACAAGCTGTATATGACATAGTACAACCATTATAACTCTACTTTGAGTGCTTTAAGAGGTGTACCATATTTGTTACAGCTTCCGTGCTACTTGGGTACCTATCTCGCTCGGTCGCGACAACTGGTTTAATTAACTTATACCTACAGCTGTCTTAAAGTAATAAATTCATAACTCTACAATATCAATAATGCAAACACAACGCGGTTAAACTTTGAGCTTGTTTTACCCTGTTTATCGAATTACCGATTGATTTAATTGCCCTTGGTAAATCAAAGTCTCGACTAACTAAGCGTCAAAGTCTTTGTTTAATTGAGAGCTTATTTCTCATCTTTATATACGTCGTTATTTCATTAGCATGTATACTTTCGATAAAATAACGTCTTATTTCAAGCTGAAAACTAGCCCAGGGGGCACATACAATAGTTTTAATCCATGTACTTAACTCTTACTTAAACTCAGATAAGTTCGAAGGCACTTTTTCTAAATATAACACTATTCTTACTATTTATAAACTGCCGTAAAATCGCTTTATGTCTTAATGCTTAGTCATAAGCCGTGATCATTGTCCAACAGTGAGCTTTAGGAGGTATGTAGAGACATCTAATGACATTGTCTTTAACTACACAACGGAAACGACGTAAATCAATTGCCATTCGTTCTATGTTGCTTCTATTATTTTGAACATGGAAAATGCAGTTTAAAATCAATAACAACTACGTTTTTACTCGTATGTATGTATAGCTTTGCTTTGCGTTCGTTTACCTAATTTGTAGAAAATACAAATAGTGAAACATTTAAACCCCCGGATAGTACGGATACATGGACGGTAGCATCGAAAACGCCTGGAAAGGCGAGGTCATCGTCGGCGGCAGCGCTGCCGACAACGCTGTCCCGTACCCTGCCGGCATCGCGGTCGAGATACCTGCTTGCAACGCATTCGCGTACGATAGCATCGGACTCGTATTCGCGTATGAGAATATAGGAGTAGATGTTCCGTAGGAGAGGCCCATAGGTAAGGATATAGATGGAGCTAGTTGCGGAGGGAGGTATTGTCTTTTCGCTGGCGGGGCTTCTGTAGTTTGCGTGAACGCGCGTTCGTAACTTCTCTTATTAGTCATCGGCATGACCTGCTGCGGTAGGAATTGTTGGAGCTGATATTGTGGCGCAGGGGATGGCGAGCGGATCTGATAGGTGGGTAGCACGGGGACCATGGGAGGACGCATGGAGGCGAAAAGTAAGTTCTCGTGCTGGCGAGCCAGCAGGCTCTGATGGGCGATGTGCTGCGCGAGCAGGCGCGGCGCGGGGGGCGGCGGGGGGGAGAGCAACGTACCGGGCGAGAGCACCTTCGGGGACGTGGCGGGCGTCACGCCGCCCGTCAGCACCAGGTTCATGTCGTCGCCGGAGCACTGGAACACCTGGCCGAAGTGGTTACTTTTAGTTTATTTGCGAGGGAATTGTTATTGTATGAATCTTCAGAAGAAGTTGAAAAGGCACAATATATTTACCTACACATAGTTTTAGAATACTTGAATAGAATTTAATTGAACCGATAGTAAACTCTGAAGCCGACTGGAATTTCCGTGCAGCTGTGTACGATTTTTTATAGTGGATTATTCTTATTCAGAAAAATACAGCTACATAACATTGCCAGGAATCTTCTAACAGATCATGTGCTATCCAGCACCTTTATTTAACACTTTTTTTAATCATGAAATATAAGGGGCTACGTTGGCGTCTCAACACAACAAACAACAAGGCTACGACATTGAAGAACCTCTCAGCCCCAACGACAATCGGTTCATTGTAACAGTTTAGTGTACCTACATATTCGTAAGTCTGTACCTCTATGTACCGCTGCTTCTTTCCGAATGTCATGTACCGGTGATGTTTCTGTTGTGCGCAGAGGAACGCACTCGCTTCGCTATCCATCTGAATAAAAGCTTCTCCGCTCGGGTGGCCCTGTGAAGAAAAATCTATTAGCAAGGAAATCGAACTAATACTTTAACGCTAACCATGCAGCCCACTCTTTCGATCCACGGGCAAACTGCCTCTCTCGCTTTAGTTTAGCAAAGTCGTCTAGGTATAGGCTAGATACTTATTATTATGGCGTTGGTATACCTGGTCTACTAAACCACTTCAGTTAAGCTGTCGCACGACAAGTGTAGTCACATTCACAAATAGGCGGGCTTGACGACTAATAACAACTAGAGGCCCGTTGCGGCGTCGAACCGCCGCTAGAATATGGAAATCCGGTAGTGTTACAGAAAATAACTACTTTATCGAAAATAAGTTTTTGGCGAACGAAGAATAAATACTGTAAAAAAACACGTTAAAATAATGTTTTAAAAACGTTGAAACATGCCAGGCTAGAGCTAGGCCTGATAGCCAACTGCCAGTTTCATCGTGACAACTTTTTCAACTCTTTTGTAAAAATAACTTGTGCATTAATGACATGTGATCTGCTGATCTGTTCCACAAATAAAATGTATATTATTTTTTATGGAAAAATTTAATTCATAAAAATAATCCCATATCTTGAAAAAAATATTGACATATTTTCATAGGACCGAAGATTGGTAGAATTTTAATTTGTTGTTCTTTCTTCAGGAAAGAAGAATTTATCGATTTGATCGATTTCTATCAATTTCCAGAAAAAGCACATGAATCGAAACGACAGATTTGGGCACTCACTACGCAGGTTTTAAAAAGGAAATCATGTAGTGCGTAACTGTTTATGTATTCATTTATAATAGCTCGTCCACAATGCCAACTCGTCCACATTTCCAACTCATCCGTATTCCCACCTCGTCCACAATGCCAAGTCGTCCACATTACCAACTCGTCCATACACCCAACTCATCTACATTGCCAACTCGCATTCATTTCCAACTCATCAACAATGCCAACTCGTCCATATTGCTAACTCGTCCACAAATACAACTGGTCCACATTTCCAACTTGTCCATAGGCCCAACTCGTCCACAATTCCAAGTCGTCCACATTTCCAACTCGTCCATATTCCCAACTCGACGATACACCCAACTCGTCTATAGAAACTCGTCCTTATTATCAGCCCGTCTTTATTGCCAACTCGTCCATATTCCCAACTTGTTCATTTTGCCAACTCATCCACATTCCCAACTCGTCCATATTCTCAACTCGTCCGTATTACCAAGTCGTCTTCATTGCCCACTTGTCCGTGTTCCCAACTTGTTCATTTTGCCAACTCATCCACATTCCCAACTCTTCCATATTCCCAACTCATTCACATTGACAACTCGTCCATATTACCAACTTGTCCGTATTACCAACTCGTCTTCATTGCCAACTCGTCCATAATGCGAACTCGTCCACAGGTGTGCAGGTGTCTATGGGCGACGGTAATCGGTTTCCATCAGGCGATTCGTTTGCTCGTTTTCACCCTATGACATAAAAAAAAACTGCCCACTTTTCCATGTTCCCAACTTGTCAATTTTACCAACTCATCCACATTGCCAACTCATCCACATTTCCAACTCGTCCATATTCCCAACTCGACGATACACCCAACTCGTCTACAATACCAACTTGTCCTTATTATCAGCTCGTCTTTATTGCCAAATCTTCCATATCACCAACTTGTCCGTATCACCAAGTCGTCTTCATTGCCAACTCGTCCATATTCTCAACTCGACCACATTTCCAACTCGTCCATTTTACCAACTCATCCATATTGCCAATGTAGATACATTCCCAACTAAGCTACTTTGTCAAGTCGTCCATATTCTCAACTCGACCTCATTTCCAACTCGTCCATTTTACCAACTCATCCATATTACCAATGTAGATAAATTCCCAACTTAGCTACATTGTCAACTCGTCCATATTCTCAACTCGACCACATTTCCCATCCCGTCGACATTCAAGCGGAAGGACTTAGTTTTTTCTAGTAAAATACTATTTAATTTACCATAACTCATGCTATTTGCTTTGGTTTCTTTTTTGATGGACTTATATAATCATATTTAAAATAATCTATCATAAATTTACTTATTTGAATGACGTTTAGTTGTACTCACTACATTTTTTCTGCTTTGATTTATTGTAAAACTCGCTTATAAAAATAATCTATTCTTGAATGACGGTCAGTTTTTCTGGTCTTGCGAGCACCAGTCCAACTCGCACTTAACCGGCTTTTTCCTCCACATTTTTAACATGCGAAAAAAGTTTCCATATCAACATTTTAAAAAGAAAAACAACCTGGCAATTTAGATCATTGACATTATAGCCCCCAATAAAAAATACATTAAAAGTTGTCAGAATATGATTACTGTCATTCATTGTCAACAAACTGTAAAATTATTTTTGCATATTCGTACATGTTTTAAGTGTTGCGGATATTATGTTGCCGACTCAAAAATAATATTTCATCATACTGAACAACTTACTACAGGTTTGTGAGCAAATCATGCTTATTATTATTTGGTCATCTTAAGTCAAAATAGGGATCACAGGTCACGTGGTCAATGTCACGTGGTTAGCGCACAGTAGTTTTTTCAAATCCATTTTTCAGTACTTTTTCGGGAAAAAATTAAAAATCCAAGAGTTTTATGCACATCTCCAGCATGGGACGAATCTAATGACATATCATTTATCAAAATCGGACCATAACTGTAGATCTGATGGGATGTACAAAAATCGGCCTCGCGTAATATATATATAGATGATCCATCGAACCAGATTAAGACTACTTTTTGGTAAATATTATAATGATGTCATTACTTACCTGGGCATTGTACACCATGTGGACACCCTGGACTACAATGTTCTTCGCGAACTCGTCCAGGAAAGTCAAGATGTTTTCAACCTGCGAACAAAATAAAAATGATGAAGGCTATTTTCCAGAAACCATCGGCCAAGCTTAACTAGAATAGAATATGAATAATTTACCCACGCTTTATAATCAAACCAGACCACCAAATCTGGGGAAATCGTAAGCTAGGTTTGACATACGAAAAAACTTAAATGCAGTCTCGTGAGGCGCTTTGTGATGTAAGTTTGTTTCTCGTTTTCTCGTTTATTTAGAAATCAACTAACCTGAGGTTTAAGACACAAATTAGACAGTTTCATGTAGATCTTGGGAACCCACTGCTTTTTATGGAACTCCGATGGATGGAAGTGACTATAGAGCCTTATTTAAGTGATAGTACTAGAGCGATTCTCCTATGAAAGGGATTCTTTGGTCGCTGATATCTGGCGGTAGCAACTACGAACCTGAGCTTCATAAGGCAGCCCGCGCAGCCTCACGCAGTCCTTGGCGGTGCCGGAGGTGATGACGTGCTGGGGAACAAGCGCCACCGGGAGAAGGCCCTCGGTGGGCGCCGGTGTAGCCGGTGTGCTCGCCGCTGATGTCCGGGTTTCCAGCGATCGGTTTAACACCTGTGGAGACAAACTCGTTAGTGAATGTAACTAATTATTTGAAAGTAGCATTATTTTGGACTAAGAGTATTTTGACTGTCACGATGTTATTTGCAGTTCGGAAGGTATGATAATTAGAAGCTATAGGACAATTTATAGTAATAATCAAACGTCGAGGCAGCAAACTGTAGGGATGTAGTTGACAACGTCTTACCTACTTAATCGTAGGTCACTGCCATATAGCTGTACCGTTTTCTAAACCTTTCATGACATTTATCTAGGTTTTCAAATGTAGATCTTTTGTTGTGTAACACATATATACGATAATTGTATTAACTTCGTTAATCACTTATCTGTTGCTAAAAAAATGCTGCGTTAAATGTTAAAGCGTCACATTATGGATAATTAAACGATTTTTACAGAATTCTTACAGTTAATCCGTTATTCAACTATGTACCTTCGTTAGTTAATGATTAACGGTTAGCTACCTTAGAGCCCACTGTGTCTATTGTAATAAAATAACGTAACTACTTATAACAAAATATTACGGTTTTTAACGAATTAATTTTTGTACAAATTCCTAAAGTGTCATGACATATATCATATATTATACTACACCACTTACCGGCTCTCAATGGCAGGCTTGGAACACAAAAATAAGATTCAGACAGACAGACAAATATTCTTGAACATCAATTCTTACCTAATTTATTAATAAACTTAATTAACGTAGTTCTATAGTTTCACTGGATTTTTCAATATTAAGTAATTTAAGTATATTCGATATGAAAATCTCATGAAAAATCTACGTTCATTTACATTAAATTTAATACATCATGAAGTCTTAGTATGACAAATAGAAATTAAAAGGTAAAATATCCTTAAATTGTACGGTCATCGTTTTGTAACATATGATGGTGCTTCTATACTAATTATAAAATTGTATTCTGGTAAAAAGGTTGGGACTTTGGAGCAGTAAACCAAAAACACCGGGTTGGGTCCCGGTATGGGCCAGGCCTAATTATAGAATTGTTTTCTTTTTTACATTAAAAGTTAAAAATATGAATCTCACTGAATCATGTTTATTGTATTATTACTTCGTATCTTTGTACGTTCATCGTGGCTGAACCGATTTCAACTATTTTTGGTACATTTGCTACCGGGTACATTTTACGGAGACTCAAAAAAGAGAGTTCTAACTTTTTCTTCCGTGCGGACTAAGTTCGCCGATACCTTATAGTTTTATTAAAATAAATAAATAATGAAGCCTAAACTGATTTTCATATTCTGTCATAAATATACTACTTATTGTATGTGTAGTGTAGGTATAGTTATTGTATTGTATTAAAATATAACATAAGTTGGTTTACAATGACCTGCGAAATAGTCGAATACTGTATTTATTTGTTTATCTATATTTCTATACTTATACATATTATAAGTTTAATTTATATTATTTATTATATACTTGTTGTATTTATAGTTTTATAATTTGTTTGTTTTGTGTGTTTGTATTTGCCTATCTTCTTCGAATATTCACTCAATTGCTCAAAGGTTATTTGAAAGAGATCCCATCTGTACATGTCTGTACATAAGTTATCATTGCATTCATAATTATAACCTGTTTTAATAAAGTGTTAAGTACATACATACAAAATACTATACAGCTTTATCTGACGTCACTTTGCTCGATAACATTAATGTTCTCAGACGTGCGGCGCAATTCAGAATACCTTCCGATACGTTATCGAAGAATTGCCTACCGCTGATAAGCGAATAGAAAATTGTTAGATTTTAACACCCCATTATAGTCATGGGTTTTGATTGAATGGTGTGTGCGAAATGTGAATGCGAATTTAAAGGTAGCACATAGCTATGAGAATGTTTGCAAAAGTGTCATGTTAGAAATAAGAGCAGTCGAATTCAGCCCTAGCTAAATAAGCATTGCTTCCACATTGCTTCCTTTACATTAAAGTTATCGCACACCTAAGAATCACCACCGGACCAGCGCCTCAACTCGTTGGCTCGCCGTCCACCCGGCGTCAACCAAACGCAAGCACGTAACGACACCGGTTACCTTACCATGAGTTTACAGTGACTACTCGTTAGCGACTGCGCTAAGGATTTGTATAGAGAATTGTACGTAACCGCTAGAGGCGATGTACTATTCTCTATACTAATCCTTTACGCAGTCGCGAGCGATTAGCGGTCACGTTAACTCATGGTAAAGTGTACGCAGCACCGCTGACATGACCCCGCGGCGAGGTGACTAGAGAGAGCCTCGGGACTTGCCTTCTATCTTCTATCACTGGGTCACAAAACGAATAGGTACAGAAGTCAATCTAAATACGGACACGTCAAGTGGATGGCACTCGCGCTCGCACTGGTCTGATCTGGTCCGAGATATCGTGTTCGTGAGCAATGTCTATGTGTGCGTTTGCTCGAGCGCGCTTCTATGTGGATTGATTTCTGTAGGTACCTATCTGTTTTGTGACTGGGTCGTCTCTATGCCTGTGGTGTCTGTAGAGGTAGTGGAGCGTCTTTTTCGGCCTCTATCACTGAGCTACCTCTAATCAGAGATGTCACGACTTTGCGTGACAGCGGAATGGGTGCGTACGTGTGTCTCGCTCACTCGCATGGTCGCTACGCTCGGATCTCTCGCTCAACCGCTCGATGGTCGCGCAAACTTGCGGTATATCCGTATATATGTAGACAGCTTTTGCGTAGTGGACTCTCCGAACGGCACCTCAGCGTAATCGGCGGGGAACTACTGCTACTTAGTTCGTGTTTTTTCTTTATCATAACCAGATTCTCTTTCCACTCTCCTCCCGCCCTAAGTCAGACTGATACGGTTCAGTCTATTCACGACGCAGTCCATGCGCCCTGTGCGCCCGCGTCACCCCAACCCAAATTACCCCTGTGGCGTGGAGATAATCCCATTAGCGGGTTATACTCCCACACAAAGTCCTCAATCATCAATTGGTAGGAGGGCTAACCAGTCCTGATACAGTTCAGGTCATGTCTTAAAAAAAAAAGTAGTGGAAAAATACCTGTTGCACTTCAGCAGTCGTCGATCGGAACAGCTCAATATATCTCGCCCCGATGAGCTTGCGATGTCTAGACAAGGCTTTAGGAGCGTCATCTTCCTTGGCGAAGAGAACGAAGGCGTCGCCGGTGGCGCGGCCGTCAGCCCGACGCACGAATAAGACGCCCTCAGCGCCATCTAGCACTTGCACTGGGTCGTCGCCCGTGGAGAAGAATTCCAGCTGAAAAAAATGGGTGTTGAACTTTGTGTGGGTAGATAGGAAGTTTCTAACAGGTGACAGGCGTATATCTTCTTGGGCTTTCTTTTCAGAGCTCGCGGACTGTACATACTTTGGTTACCTATAGGTTAAACCATTGATACAAAGATCGAAGAATTGAAAATGCGTAACCTGGCGGAAGATACCGGGAATACATTATCAGTCCAGCGTGTTAACCTCTCCACCACCCTAACGCCAGATAACCATCTTGTAATTTACCTAGCTATGAAGGCAATAAATAAACTGAAACTGAAAACTTTCGAATTGTTTCCTTAAGCTTTGTGTGTCGTGTGTGTCTTTGCATTGTTTATTTGAAAGGCTTTACCTTTTTTGCTTTGATCATTGTATCAATGGTTAAATATAAAAGGTGTGTATCCATATTAAAAATAACGAGACATTACATGTTTCATAAATGTATAACTATAGGTTGTGAGCAATATACTTACGACTTGCGCGGGAGTGGCATCATACGGCAGCCCGCGCATGCGCACGATGACCTGCGCGCCGCGGGACAGGAACGCTGCAGCCTCACACGTCGCACCGCCTGCGACTGATAGGAAGTCTTCGCCGCTGGCCCGGTACACCTGGCGAGTTTACACGATATTAGTTAGTCCAAAGTAGGGCTGCCATCTCTAAAACCCGGGCAAAGATTAAAAAAAACCCGGACATCTGGCGTTATCGCATTTTTTCCCGGACGACAGGGTGAAACATTTCTAAAGACTGGGCTGACAGGATAGTGTCATCTGAGTGATCTACAATCGACCTATTATAATTGTAAAGCTGGATTTAAAAGAAAAAAAGTCATCAAAATAATATATTTTACTATCAGTGACAACCCTACTAATTTAATGGTTTTATTTACATTTTAAATTGACAACTTAAGCGATGTTCAAAAGACGCTAGGGTTGATATATGCAGATTTTTGAAAAATTAAGTACTCAGTCTGAACAATTCCCTGTTTGCTTAAAAGTCCCATGATCTGTTCCACCATGTATATATACCGGTAAATAATTCAATAAAGTGTTTCCTCACATAAAAAGTGTCCGGGTTCTCCCCGGACGGCCTCCAAACTAGGACAAATCCGGGGAAATGCAGCCCTAGTCCAAAGCATCTTAACATTCATCTCATGAATGCTGACTGCTGCGGGTATACAACAGCATCAAGCGCCAATCCAGATCAAAATTTCTGGTTGCACTTCTATAAATAATACTCTGGGAGTTCATAGGTTTTGTGGTCAGTTAAACCGTCTAATATTGCCGGGATAGCATAACTAGCAGTGCCGTGGCGTCCATAAGCCCCGAATCCGAATGAATTGCCCATGTCTGGGCGATAAAGCACCATAATCTATTGACTACTTAGGAAAGAGTAAAGCGGTTTTAGTTTGACGCCGCGCCACAGATACAGCCCCTGGCAAACATCTTATGAGCATAACTTTGAGTGCGGAATACACTGAAAGAAATAGCCTGTGAATCCTACTGTTATTGAAGTCAGGCTTACTGAAATGTCTGTAGGCCTAACTGTTATTGAAAAGTTAGGCTTACTGAAATGTCAGTAGGCCTAACTGTTATTGCAGTGAGGCTTACTGAAATGTCAGTAGGATTCACTGGCTATTTTTTTCAGTGTAGCGGGACCTGTACCTACGTAAATCGGCTACATGCGCACCCAAGGTTATGCTCAAAATGTTTGCTGGCAACTGTAACTAGGTGGTCAAGCTGGTAATATTGTCTTGCTGATATGTATAAGTCTACCGTCAAAAATCAACCGCCTACCTACATTATAAAAATATATAATATATTAACTCCGAAAAACTATCGTAATATTTATATTATATTTTTATTTATACACATATATATATATATATTTTACATACACATATTATACACATTTATATATTTTATACTTCGTCTTTGACACAAGTCGCTCAGTATGCTGTCCCGCGAAACCGTCCCTCTGGCTCCACAGAAAACCAGCGCCGTGGGCATTGCTATACCTAGCAAAGCCAACAGCATTGCTGAGTGGAGACCATTTCGGATGCACATCTCTTATGTACACTGTCTTTAACACTTATCTAATACACTGTTAAAAATTTTCAGGGAATTTTACACAAAAGTGAGGGCAACTTTCGTTGCCCTCACTTTTTTGTGTTTTTACATAATTATGTAATTTTACAGGGCTATGTAATTTTACATAATTAACGATTTTACATATATGTAAAATTACATAAAGAACATTTTACATATTTGTCAGTTATGTAAAATTACATAAATGTAATTTTACATATCTGTCAGATATGTAAAATTACATAAAATGTAATTTCACATAACTGAAACTGTCAGATATGTAAAATAATATTTTATGTAATTTTACATACCTCTTCATGTAAATTCTAGGATATGTAAAATTTTTATTTATGTAATTTTACATAGACGTTAATTATTTTTACATTTTTCCGGTACTATTACTGAAATATTATGTGTTTTTAGTACATATGTTTTCTGTAAAACTACATGTAGTTTCTGTGATATTAATGATATTTTATGGATTTTTACATTTATTCTGTATTGTTACAGAAATATTATGTGTTTTTTGTACATATGTTTTCTGTAAAACTACATGTAGTTTCTGTGTTATTAATGTTTTTTTGTTGATTTTTACATTTATTCTGTAATGTTACAGAAATCTTATGTGTTTTTTGTACATATATTTTCTGTAAAACTACATGTAGTTTCTGTGTTATTAATGTTTTTTGTGGATTTTTACATTTATTCTGTAATGTTACAGAAATCTTATGTGTTTTTTGTACATATATTTTCTGTAAAACTACATGTAGTTTCTGTGTAATTACTGTTTATTTGTGGATTTTTACATTTATTCTGTAATGTTACAGAAATATTATGTGTTTTTTGTACATATATTTTCTGTAAAACTACATGTAGTTTCTGTATTTTTAATGTTTGTTTGTGGATTTTTACATTTATTCTGTAATGTTACAGAAATATTGTGTTTTTTGTACATATATTTTCTGTAAAACTACATGTAGTTTCTGTGTAAATACTGTTTATTTGTGGATTTTTACATTTATTCTGTAATATTACTGAAATACTATGTGGTTTTTTTACAGATATTGTATGTAAAACTACACGTAGTTTGTGTTTTATTAATGATTTTATTATGTAATTTCACATACATTCAGTAATATTACTGAATCCATTTATGTATTTTTACCTAAAGAAAATGTATTTTTAAGTAAGGGTAAGGTAAAATTACATGTTTATTATGCATTATTAACAATAAAATTAGTTAGTTTTACATGTAACTGTAAAATATTTTCTGTAAAATTTAATAATAATTCGGTTATATTTACATAATATCTGTAATTCTCGGGATTTAGTTTTTTTTTGCCAGAATTCTTTTTCTACGTATTTAAATTAGTGCAGTTGTATTAATCAAAATATATATGAAAAAGAAAACACTGGGAAACAATAAACTGGAAAGATTACTGATCTTGGTATAATCGTAGCTTCTGTATATAAGAACTATCCACCTATATAACATAATTACAGGGGTGATATGTACTCTTTATAAAATGCGTAGTCACACAGCAGTCAAATAAAAATACTGCTTTATGATTAACTTACTTGCTTTGAGGATACACATTTTACAAGTATTACATATATCCCCTGTAATTTTGTTATAGGTGGACAGTTTCTATACAGAAGATACGATTATATCCAGATCAGTAATCTTCATAGTTAATTATTTCCCAGTGTTTTTGTTACATATATATTTCGATTAATACTATTGCACTATTAAAATACATAAAGAAGAACGTCCGTCAAAAAACCTAAATCCCGATAATTACAGACATTATATAAATCTACCGAATTATTATTAAATTTTACAGAAAATATTTTACAGTTACATGTCACATTAACTAATTTATAGTTATAATAATGCACACCAAAACAAGTAACCTGAAAAAAAAAACAAATTAAAAAGTAGTAAATCAATTTATTGTCATACAATGATTAATATAAACAATACACATAACTGAAGTTATATATTATAACACCTTTTTTACAATGAAATACAGTGATTGAAATTGTAATTAATTAAGCGATTTTCGATTATATTTGAAATATTGATATGTGACTTGTAAAATGCATTTGCTTTTATTAATAAATTATCTGTATCTGTATCTGAATCCCCTTTACTTAAATCTAGTTTCAGTTAATAAGGTCAACGTCTTTCTAGCGGTAGCGAATGCGCAGTAACGTTATATCATATCAAATATACCGGGTGTTTCCTGTAATAGGAGCGATAAATTAAAACATAGATTCTTCGCTTGAAACTGGACAACATTTGTTAAGCAACTTCTGAAAACAACGTGTAAAAAAGGATATTTTGTAGAATAATGTTTAGACAAAGAAGCAATGTATTGCGAAATGTCCGATATTAGTAGAGTGACAGCTATGTCAATGCTCAGGGAATGTCAATGTTGGACGACGTACATTGAAAACACTATCTAGTTTGTTTGAAATAATAAAATTCTGAGAACTGACTTTTTTTTAAAGTTGCTGAACAAATGTTGTTCAATTTGAAGAGTAGAATCTATATTTTAATTTATTGCTCCTTTTACAGGAAACACCTGGTATTACATATTGCGAGTGTATTGCAACATATAAAAGAATCAGCCTTATTGTTATCGTGTTAGTAAGAATTTTCGACTATTTTTTTATTTCGTCTTCACATAACGACACGTTGATTCTTTTAACATGTAACATTAACTAATTTATCGTTATAATAATGCACACCGAAACAAGTAATTTATAGTTAAAATTAATTAGGTATCTGAGGTGGCTGACTAGAATTAATAAACTGGTAAGGTAATACAATTTGAACCTTCTAGAGAGTGAAATCACTATTTGAACAGATTCTTTAGTATTTCCTTGCAGCCACCTTAAACATACAAACTGAAATACAAAACAAAGTAAAACGATCAATTTATTGTCTTACAATAATAACAATAACAAAAATGAAGAATACAAATAATTGAAGTTATATACTATAACTTTTTACAAGGTAATGTTATAAATTATTTTGATGTAGATAATGTTAAATATTACATTTCAGTTTAGAAACTGTTACATTAAATCATCAGAAGTGTTAAATCATGAGTCGAAAATTAAGCCGTCTAACGTGGAGCGACTAACTAAATTCTCTTGCCACTACAACTTTAAAACTAGATAAATGGGTAATTGTAACCATTAAGGGAGAATTGCTCTATGCCTATAGTCACGAAATAAGGCTTTAAAACAGAAATTATCGCACAAATACATAAAAACCTAAGTAGAATGCGAGGGGGTTTGGCTGTAATAGTGGTATATATATATATATATATATATTAAGCTTTAGTCTCGAAGAAAGCCCGCGAACAGAGCGCTCACAACGGCAATGATTTCATAGATAATATACGGCTGATTGCTGTATATTATAAGAAGATATATCACACGTACCAAAGTGATAAGGTATATCTACTATATTGATTACATTATTTCCTTCCGAATTTCGTTCCTTGCATAATTTTATATATATATAGGCTCCTGTTTCCCGGCTCAAGGGTCACGGACCCTTTCAGGCACCTTTAGCCGGTGAACCTGAGCTAATATCATAAGAAACTATGTAGAATGCGAGGCGTTTTGGCTGTAATAGTGGTTTATATATATATATATATATAGGCTCCTGTTCCCCGCCTCAAGGGTCACGGACCCTTTCAGGCACCTTAAGCCGGTGAACCTGAGCTAAGATCATAAAAAACTATGTAGAATGCGAGGGGGTTTGGCTGTAATAGTGGTATATATATAATAATGAGTTATGTAAACCTTAAGTACTAATAATAATGAGTTAAGAGTAATAATAACAACATAAAGTTAAGAGTAATAATAAACATGGATATAATTAAACCGTTTTTCCAGACTGAATATCGTGAATTCTAGAATGGTATTCAACATTTTTTGATAAAATTCTCTTATTACACACTGTACATTTATTATAGGATGAATTAATGTCAACATCAGCACTACTAGTTTCGGACTGGTGTAATCTAAAATTGTGATTCCTAGAAGACATAATTATTGAACATACTTTTACACAAAGGATCAATACACATAAATTTTACATTTTTACAGAATCCATGACATTTTTGGTGGTTATTGTACGAGATCACAGTTGAGAAATTCTAGTCACAATTTTCGCATTTAAATGACATTTTATTCAAACTTAAGTTTACCCATTAACGACAATACTTTTTTCAGCGTGACACCTTTACGGATTTTACAACCTTCTTTGGGATTTATTTTGAAAACATACCTTTGCATAAACTCTAACGTGTTTTGACATTCCACTGGATATTCCAAATTAAAGTTGAAGTAAGCTGCCATCAATAATTGTAACGACCTGGAGAAGCTCGCAGTTTCGCTGACGATGTTTTTTTCTACCAGCAAGTAATATATATTTTCAATATCTGTGCGAAAAAAAAAAGGTTAAAACAGGCACTAAATGCTGCTTATGTTAATAGCTACCTAGTTACATAAAAAACGTTCAATTTCAACTTGGGCATTAATTATTTCCCCTGGTTGGTATTTCGGTAAGGCCGTTGAGCGTTTAAACCGTCGCTTCGTTCGTTCGTCTTTAAATGTAATTGCAAGCGATAGTTGAAACGCTCAGCGGCCTTCCCCATTTATAATTGTAGTAAAGTTACATCTCACCTGAAAATACAATATTAGGTGCAGCAACTTTGGGGAGGTCAGCAACTTCTGCCCGTCAATGGTTTCTGAAAAAAAAAAATAGATCAGTATAGATGAAACTACTAATAAAATTAAGCAAGGAACGAAATTCGGAAGGAAATAATGTAATAAATATAATAGATATACCTCATCACTTTGGTACATGTGTGATATATCTTCTTTAAAATATACAGCAATCAGCCGTATATTATCTATGAAATCATTGCCGTTGGGAGCGCTCTGTTCGCGGGCTTTCTTCGAGACACACCGGCCACTTCAACAATACTTGGTATCGCAGGTGTCGAGTTCAGAAATTTGCTCTGCTGTGAATAGGTTCTTCTTTCATTCTTTTCATTGGCTGCAATCAAGAAGATAATGTTATTTTTACAATTTTACAGTATATAATTGATATCCTCTTTTTTTAAACTGTTAACAAAGAAAAATATACAGCCATAGTAAGTCTTTTACATTTTATAGGAGATTTTAGAGAAGATAAGATAAAGATAGGATAAGATAAAGATAAGATAAATATAAGAAAGAAGATAAGATAAAGATAGGATCAAGATAAGATAAAGATAAGATAAGATAAATATAAGAAAGAAGACAAGATAAAGATAAGATAAAATAAAGATTAAATTTATTTTGTTAAAAAGAAGTACTTTATATGAAATAACATATTGTTAAATGATATTTTGTCAAGTGTAGTGTTTGTAAAATTATAATTTGCTAAGTGACTTTTTGTAATATGATACTTTTAGTCATATGTCTCGTTTGCCTAATGAATATTTATTGAAACGTTGTTTGGTCAAATGATCATTTGTCAAACGTTTTTTGGTCAAACATTAGTGAACCATTAAATTGGCTTTTGGATAGTATTTTTTATACACCAAGTTTAATACAAAAAATATGAAAATATGAGGGTTTGTTTACATTTTGTTAGTACTAAAAGTTTATTATTTTAAGGATTGCGTCATATTTTGCTACGGGACCCTAAAAACTGGCACAGGTAATGAATTGGGCATCATCTAATTACCGGATAACGCCACCGTGCTCGGCACCTTCGTGCTGTTCTTCTACGGCATCGCGCGCAGCGACGTGCGCGCGCAGCGAGCGCTGCTGCCGTGCGCGCTGCTTGTTCGCCGCGGGCGGGCCCCACGCTGCGCCGCCGCTCGTGCCGCGCGACCACCGCGACCGCTCCGTCAGCCGCGGCTCCGCGCGCCCCGCGTCCAACGCCAACAGCGCCGTGTACAAGGCGGGCGCCGAGCTCAACGGCCAGACGCTGCCGCGCGACGCCGAGGCGGCCGACGGCAAGTCGCCGAACATCAACCTGGTCGTGCTGCCACCCGGACGGTCGCGCCGTCGGCCCTGCGCCGTTCTACAACCCCGACGATAGATATTAGAAATATATACCAACTCGATTATATAGGACTTAAACCATAATTACATGGGGTCCCGCTGCATATACGTATATGTCGCTGCGCTCGCTGGTTTCGACTTCACGACCGGGACCTTCGCGCAGCGCGTGCTATCGCGACGAGTTTTGACTTGCCGTTTTCGTGGAAACGATCGGGTTCGCGGTATACGCGGTAATGTTTAGCCCTTAAATATCCCAAACCCACTTCAGTTGAATTTTTCAAAAATGTCATGTCCGCCATCTTGGATTTCAAAATTGACATCATTTTCGAATTTCCAACCCCCGATTTATTCGAAATCCATACCCCACATGATATGTTTAAAAAGTCATTACTTTTTTCAAAAATGTCATGTCCGCCATCTTGGATTTCAAAATTGACATCATTTTCGATTTTCTAACCCCCGATTTATTCGAAATCCATACCCCACATGATATGTTTAAAAAGTCATTACTTTTTTCAAAAATGTCATATCCGCCATCTTGGATTTCAAAATTGACATCATTTTCGAATTTACAACCCCCGATTTAGTCGAAAACCATACCCCACATGATATGTTTAAAAAGTCATTACTTTTTTTCAAAAATGTCATATCCGCCATCTTGGATTTCAAAATTGACATCATTTTCGAATTTCCAACCCCCGATTTATTCGAAATCCATACCCCACATGATATGTTTAAAAAGTCATTACTTTTTTCAAAAATGTCATATCCGCCATCTTGGATTTCAAAATTGACATCATTTTCGAATTTACAACCCCCGATTTAGTCGAAAACCATACCCCACATGATATGTTTAAAAATCGAAAATGATGTCAATTTTGAAATCCAAGATGGCGGACGACATTTTTGAAAAAAGTAATGACTTTTTAAACATATCATGTGGGGTATGGATTTCGAATAAATCGGGGGTTAGAAAATCGAAAATGATGTCAATTTTGAAATCCAAGATGGCGGACATGACATTTTGGAAAAAAGTAATGACTTTTTAAACATTATATCATGTGGGGTATGGATTTCGAATAAATCGGGGGTTAGAAAATCGAAAATGATGTCAATTTTGAAATCCAAGATGGCGGACATGACATTTTTGAAAAAGTAATGACTTTTTAAACATTATATCATGTGGGGTATGGATTTCGAATAAATCGGGGGTTAGAAAATCGAAAATGATGTCAATTTTGAAATCCTAGATGGCGGACATGACATTTTTGAAAAAAGTAATGACTTTTTAAACATATCATGTGGGGTATGGATTTCGAATAAATCGGGGGTTGGAAATTCGAAAATGATGTCAATTATGAAATCCAAGATGGCGGACATGACATTTTTGAAAAAATCTGTTAGGGTTCCGTTTTTTGCCATTTGGCTACGGAACCCTAAAAAATTTGCTTTCAAAAGTTATATAAGGACTACCCGTTTGGATTAAGTTTACACCTCATTTGTATGCGGGGCCATAGCTACCAGGTGCAAACTTAACTTAAATACAAAAAATATGAAAATATAAGGGTTTGTTTACATTTTGTTAGTACTGAAAGTTTATTATTTTAAGGATTGCGTCATATTTTGCTACGGGACCCTAAAAAACTGGCACAGGTAATGAATTGGGCATCATCTAATTACCGGATAACATCACCGTGCTCGGCACCTTCGTGCTGTTCTTCTTCGGCATCGCGCGCAGCGACGTGCGCGCGCAGTGGGCGCTGCTGCCGTGCACGCTGCGCCGCCGCTCGTGCCGCGCGACCACCGCGACCGCTCCGTCAGCCGCGGCTCCGCGCGCCCCGCGTCCAACGCCAACAGCGCCGTGTACAAGGCGGGCGCCGAGCTCAACGGCCAGACGCTGCCGCGCGACGCCGAGGCGGCCGACGGCAAGTCGCCGAACATCAACCTGGTCGTGCTGCCACCCGGACGGTCGCGCTGTCGGCCCTGCGCCGTTCTACAACCCCGACGATAGATATTAGAAATATATACCAACTCTATTATATAGGACTTAAACCATAATTACATGGGCTCCCGCTGCATATACGTATATGTCGCTGCGCTCGCTGGTTTCGACTTCACGACCGGGACCTTCGCGCAGCGCGTGCTATCGCGACGAGTTTTGACTTGCCGTTATTTAAACTTTATTGCACAATATGAAATTATGTCAATTTGTTAAATTAATAAATGAAAATAGTATCAATGTACGTAAATGACATGGAAAATATGAACATATTGGGGAATAAGTAACGAAACTTAGTTTTAGTTATTAATGTAACTAGGATGTGAAGAATATGCATTTTATTATTTTTACGTGTCGGATGGCCGAGCTGTAAGGCACATAAAATATGGATAGGCAAACCTTACCTATTAATTAACCAATTATTATCTCCTTTATTAATTTAAAGTCTTAAGTTAGGTTTTTTCAATAAAGTTATATCAAAAGTAAAATACAATACAGAAATTACAAAATATATAAACACATTATAAAAAAACCTAACCTAGGGTGCCACCGGCAGCTGGGCAGGGCCCAGGCTACCGGTGGTTAGGGCTGCAGAGAGAGGAACCTCCTGACAATGCGCGCCGTGTCCAGGAGTACCGCCTTCTGTATCTGACCCTTGATCCAGCCATCTAGCGAGAGTCTAGTCGAGAGAAGAAGAAGGACTTTACTTACCTTTATACACAATTACTTCGGTTTCACAATCACATAATTCACAACACAACCTAGGACGCAACGCATTACTGAAGTGACTCTTCATTGTGGCTGTAGAACACAAAATGATTTTCGCGCCATGCATCGCGCCATTTTGCGTGACGCTTTTGGACGCGCATAGAGTATGGAGCTACATAGACGCGAACGCCGCAAAAATGACTTTGTGGTGGTTCTTTTTTTTTTGCTTTTTAGTGATTGAAATTGAATTATTATTATTGAGTAGTTGTAGTAGCTCAACGTCACTAAATTATACTTTTCGATATAGGTATGTTAAGACTGTTAGACTTTAAAATAACTGAAAAGCCAAAAATAACCCGTTCATGTACAGATTACATTTGAACAAAAATACTCGTAATACCAAATGGTAATAATTAAAGGCTTTATGCGCGGAATAATTTTTTATAGTAAAAGTTGAGTGGTTTGGCACCGACTTCAAAAAGTGGTTCGAATCCCGGCCAGTGCAAATATTTGTGTGATGAACTCGAATATTTGCGCTTGGGTCATGGTTGTTCTATGTATTTAAGTACGTATATCGTTCTCTCCGGTTCACTATTTAAGTACTTACCTACATTAACCTCATAAAATCCTGAGTGTTCTAAATCAATTATTACGACAATACTCAAAGAAAAAGACGATGACACTTCTATAAATTCTAACGGCATTTAATCTATACAGAGATCATCATCGCGACCACAAAACGTCGTAAGCGCCGTGTAAATCATGGCGCTTAGGACGTTACGAAAGCGGGGCATTGAGTCTCGCGACCTAAACGTGTAAGTGCCGTGAAATTCACGGCGCTTACGACGTTTTGACCCGCTCTCGCCTACAGTAGCTCTCTTCTATTCTCTCTCGCCTATTTAGCTGAGCCTCGACGCGAGTTTGCCGGCGTGGGGGGGGCGTCGCTTCTCCCGACTGGCCCGCGATCCGTTCTAGCGCCACGGGCTTCGACTAATTTGCCGTCTGATTCGAAAGATTATCGACAGTGCTCTCGTCCCTGTCACACACAAGACAAACGGGCGAGACAGAGCACTGTCTCGCCCGTTTACTCGGTACGTGTGATCAAGGCATTACTTATATCATAATTCGAATTTGAAATTTTAGTAGTATACTAATGTCGATAATCGAATGACGACTACTTGTCTTAAAGAAATCACCACGAATGATATTGATATTGTTGACAAACCATCATAAAATCATTGCCAGTGTAACACATTAGTTGTAAAGAAATAAAGGGAAGCTATTGCAATTTTAGATTGACAATAATATATTTTGACCAAAGGTTAGATAATTTGATTACACTAAAGCAAATTAGACTGCAGTTTTTGGTATTAATGTTGATGTTTTATGAAAACAATATTTGGTTAGCAAAAAATCCATTTTGGGAAGCAAAAAGATATACGGACTCAACGTAAAATTATTTTGGTGTATGTATATTGATTTTGGAATACAAAATGATTTAGTTTAGGGAGCTCTGTATAGAGTTGGTTTAATTTATATGGAAGTAATTCATTTTACTTGGAATTTAGTTTTAGGGTATAAAGAGCATTTAGTTTTTTGCCTGCCTAGTAGGCCTACAATCGTATAGTATAGAGTATACATTGAATTAAGTAGATTAGTATCATCATCTCAGCCATAGGACGTCCACTGCTGAACATAGGCCTCCCCTTCGGGCAAAGCAGATAAATTGTGGGCGGTGCAACTAACTTAAACAAGTTTTAATAAATATGTTGTTACTTTGTAAGTATCGTATGTTGGTACTTTGTCATTTGTGCTTCGCTCCGCTGACCGATTTTGATGATTCATGTGACATTCTTTTCTTCTCTTTAAATTCTATTAAGTGACAGTTTTCAAAATAGCCGGACGTGTTTTCCTAAAGTGAAAATAGTGAAAACAAAGTTAACTTTCGTAATTTCAAACTTTGCTTGCGTGCGACGCCTCCAGATCATCGACGACCCCCGGGTTTTTTGCTACCATCCAAAGTGCTTGTTAAGCCTTCAACTCCCTGAATTTTCTCAGAATTTTCCGGCGGAAAACAGCCGAGTAAACGCCGAAAAACACTTTTTCTTTGTTCCCGTAACTTGCGACCTGGGATCGTCCGGCTGATTTTGAGGACGTACCAGCCTGCCTGACACCTTTCTGCGTTCAACCAAGAAAACAGAAACAAAATCGGTCCAGAAACACCAGAGAAAAACAGGTTTTTATTGAACTTTAACAGTGAGTGAGTTTTCTCCCCCCATTTCTCAGAACCTAGATCTTTTACCCCCATTTTTAGTGTACTGTTAATTAGCTTAAGTATCAATATAGTTCTGTGCAAAATTTCAGATTTTTCCTAGCTGTAGTTTTTTAGTAACGAATTTTCTCGCAAAACCAGCCGTTCAGAGCACAATATTTACGTAATTTTAATTCATTTTTTGACTTTTTTCCCTTCAAACTTTTGCAATTTTTTCTTTCATAATTTGCTCTGTCTCATCAAATAAATGGGTTCTGGGCTGTTTCCAACCCACACATGTATATAGTTTAGTTTTTATTTAAGTTTTAAATTTATCGATCTCGCGTTGTGTAAATATCAATATCCTTCTTCCATTCCACAACAATCTCACTTTATTGTTTATATATTTGTTAGCTTAGCTATCATTAGATTACTGTGCAAAATTACAGACCTATTATGTCAATAGTTTATACGTTATTAAAATAAAATAAATATTTAAGGGGGGCTCCCATACAACAAAGGGATTGGTTGCGTTAACTTTGCACCTCATTTGTATGGAGCGCTATACATACCAGGTGCAAACTTAACTTAACCACTTAAGGATGGAAAGTGTTTGTACGGAACCCTCGGTGCGCGAGTCCGACTCGCACTTGACCGGTTTTTTAATGATGTGTTATATGAATACAAGCTTTTGCCCGCGACTACGCAACCGCAACCTCGTACAACACGCTAGATATCCACGTAATCACCTTAATTAAACTATGTAACCTCGGATTAAATTATACTTTTCGAGAGCAACTGTTTTTTTTTAAAGTCGGTTAATATACATTTGTTGTACTTATACCAAAACCTTCTTATTTCCAGAATGTAACGAATACATTACTGAAAACCGCATTAAAATCGGTCCAGCAAACATACGGGTCAAGCGCAGAACCTCCTTTTTTAGGATTCCGTACCCAAAGAGTAAGAACGGGACCCTATTTACCTATTTACTGCCGCTATAACTACAAATACTAAAAACAGAATAAAATAAATATTAGAGTGGGGCTCCCATACAACAAACGTGATTTTTTGCCGTTTTTTACTACTAGGTAGGTAGCAAGAGCATTGACTTGACTTGACATCTCTTATTTTTACTCTTTGGCACCACTTCCTTCTAGAATATTCCACGCTGACATAACAAACATCTGTGCATGTCCTGGCACGTTTCTTCTAGTAGAGGATCCCTTTAAGAACGACCTTCACCGAGATGTTTATTTGATTAAATGTATTTTATATTTAATTTAATATGTCAA
The DNA here is from genome assembly GCA_947623375.1 of Apotomis capreana. NCBI lineage: Eukaryota > Metazoa > Arthropoda > Insecta > Lepidoptera > Tortricidae > Apotomis > Apotomis capreana. The sequence continues at coordinate 7,550,662 of OX392518.1, forward strand.
TAAATATATTGCATATGGGTTGCCTAACAAATTTTAGTCCAGGGTATGTTTAATTAATGATTAAAAAAATTTTTTTTTTAACATTTGATTATTAGATAAATTCTATACCAATCGAAAGTATGAAGCCCATAGAATATGCAAACGTTAGGTTGCCTATTCTTTTCCCGTCACAACTATCGGGTAGCCAGGTTTAAACTGGTAAATCTATACTAGCATTTTGCAACGGTCTGATTATTGAATTGAAATTAAATAACATTAAAGATTATTTTATTATGAACACGGTGGTATAGGGTTGCCTGCGAAAAATCAGTCCAGAATTCCGGTTGTCGAATTTTGAAAAGTAAAATATTGCAGCGAGTGAATGTGTGCGACTGAGAGGTCCCAACCAAAACCATCCCATACGATAGAAGAGGACACAGCATAGCAGCCGTTTGAAGTCCGCCCATTTAAAAAAGAGAGTGCGCATGCTATTTGTGCTTGAAAATGAAAAGGATAGCGATAGACTCGTATATGCTGTGCATTATTTTGGAGTAGATTGTCGCTACAGATACAATAAAATGCATGGTATAATAATATACTCCGCCTGGTACTCTCTTCCGAGACTCGCGAACCACGTGACTGACACAAGCCTACGTCATCATGGTGTTCAGAGATTCTCATACTTTTAAATGTTGGAGAATTTTAACCAACGGTGAAAAGTGTTTAAACGGCATTAATTTTAAGTGATTCAAGTAGAAACATAGGTAGTAGAATAAAACAAATGTAATGTATATAATCTTTCGGAGTTTCTTCTCAACAGTGGTCACCTCTTGTGAAATGTCGATAGACTCAGACATGTAAAAGTGCCCTTGTGGCCTACTTGCAGAATAAAGATCATTATTTCATTAATTAATTGATTAAAAAAAAAGTTAAATAACTATTTCTCTATTTTAATAATGAACTACTCCAAAATAATGCACAGCATATACGAGTCTATCGCTATGCTTTTCATTTTCAAGTACAAATAGCATGCGCACTCTCTTTTTTTAAATGGGCGGACTTCAAACAGCAGCTATGCTGTGTCCTCTTCTATCGTATGGGATGGTTTTGGTTGAGCCTCTCAGTCGCACACATTCACTCGCTGCAATATTTTACTTGTCAAAAGTCGACAACCGGAATTCTGGACTGATTTTTCGCAGGCAACCCTATACCACCGTGTTCATAATAAAATAATCTTTAATGTTATTTAATTTCAATTCAATAATCAGACCGTTGCAAAATGCTAGTATAGATTTACCAGTTTAAACCTGGCTACCCGATAGTTGTGACGGGAAAAGAATAGGCAACCTAACGTTTGCATATTTTATGGGCTTCATACTTTCGATTGGTATAGAATTTATCTAATAATCAAATGTTTAAAAAAAAAATTTTTTTAATCATTAATTAAACATACCCTGGACTAAAATTTGTTAGGCAACCCATATGCAATATATTTATTGTCATATTAAATTAAATATAAAATACATTTCATCAAATAAACATCTCGGTGAAGGTCGTTCTTAAAGGGATCTTAGACTATTCATAAATCGGCTATTGCGCAGTCATATGGACCTAGTATGTACTTATAGTACACCTGGAGTGCTCATTGCTTCGTTCGATTTATTTTATACTAGCGACCCGCCCCGGCTTCGCACGGGTGCAATGCTGATAAATTATGCATGTATTATACATATAAACCTTCCTCTTGAATCACTCTATCTATTAAAAAAACCGCATCAAAATCCGTTGCGTAGTTTTAAAGATTTAAGCATACAAAGGGACATAGGGACAGAGAAAGCGACTTTGTTTTATAACATAACACATTACCCTAATATTGTAAGACCGAAAACTGTAGGTTAGGTTAGGTTTGTTTTATGACCATGGATAGCGGAGCGAGCGAAGCGAGCGGAGCGTAAGAATGCATGGAGGTACATTAAAATTTAGCAGTTAGTAGGTTAAGGTTAAAGACCGAAAACTGTATGTTAGGTTAGGTTTGTTTTTATGACCATGGATAGCGGAGCGAGCGAAGCGACCGGAGCGTCAGAATGCATGGAGGTATATTGAAATTTAGCAGTTCGTAGGTTAGGTTAAAGACCGAAAACTGTAGGTTAGGTTTAGGTTTGTTTTATGACCATGGATAGCGGAGCGTCAGAATGCTTGCTTAAAAATCTTCGGGATTTAGGTATAATGAAATGTAGTCAAAAGATTTTTAGCACATTAAATATTAGGAACATACAATTATGCACATCAATCATTCGATAGTTGAATCTTAGCCACATCAAACGATAGGACAAATAATATTTAGGACAAACGATAATAGGAGCAACAATTTCGGACAATCAAAAATATGCGGAACAAAGTGTATGCCATACGTTATTAGGACAAAAGACGTTATGCGACACAACGATAGGACTAATAATTGTATGCCATCCGATATAGACCCGTTCGAGGTACCCGAAAAAAAATTTTTTTTTTTAATTTTATTTTAACGTTCTGTCGGCGTTATACATACACATACTCATACCAAATTTCAGCTTTCTAGTACTAATGATCACGGAGCTAAGCCGCGGCCGGACGGACGGACGGACGGATGGACGGACAGACGGACAGACGGACATGGCGAAACTATAAGGGTTCCTAGTTGACTACGGAACCCTAAAAAACGATTCAAAATTTCTCAATTGGTGCTAGGCGGCTAAAACTCGGTATCGGGGGGCTCTCGGGGCTCAAAATTATGAATCTGAAATCTTGTCCGAAAATTCGGTCAAATTCGGAAAACATCGAAAAAAAAACGATTTGTATGGAGAAAATTTCAAATTGATATAGCATAGCTAATAATGACTACCGCACATTATGGAGCGTTTTTTAGGGATATAAAAAAAAAAAAACCTTACCTAACCTAACCCGGCCGAGTCGGATCTGCTCTGAAAGGTGATCAGGATTAGATGGATACCTAGCTGAAACACTAATATATGTGCATGCTCATTTTATAGTCAGGTAAATATATAAATGTGCATAAATCTGCATGAAATAAATCAAGAAAAATTATCTAATCGCCTTTGTAGGAAATATTTCAGACATGAAAAGCTATTTATCGTACAATAAAACCTCACGATTAATGTTTTAATTAGAGGAAAATATTTATTTTCAAACATTAAAATTTATGAAGTGACATTTAAAGTTCTCTAAGACAAAAACTTATGGTCCAACTCAGCAAATACAAAAAATACTGCTTTAGAAATGTTAAAGATTTATTCATCATATCTGATTTCTGACGTGAAATTTCAATTTTATCAATTTTTATGTGTGGTCTGCTGAAAGATTTCCAGTAGTTCTAGACCAATGTATGGTAGCAAACGATAGCTATGACTAATGAGAACAGCACAAGAGTTCTCAAAACTGCAGTCACTCGGTACTCATTAAGGAATTTTAAATCACGAACTACGTGAAATTTCAAGTTTTACAATTGCAATGAGATAATATCCTATCCTAACAAGAATAACAAAACTACCTACAACTCTGTGTGGTATAAATGACGTCTCGTAAGACACTGTTTGAGTGAGATGGCGTTTGGGTCCATCAAGCGAGTCCAAAGTAATGCCTTAGCGCCACAGACACAGATTTACACCGCAGATGGGCCTAACGGCCTTTATAAATATTCTAATTCTAATTCTAATTTTAAAATATGGCTTCCATCAGGTTAATGATGATTTCGCCAATTTCAAGTTTGAGCGGTTTTTTTACTTTTGAGGTACGGAAACCTAAAAATATTTTTTCTTAATTTTACGCGCACGTAGATTTTTTCCAAAATGAGCCATAATGTAATAAAAATAAGAATAGTAATTTAGGAACGGTAGCTACCTATACCTATTTCATGGATATACCGTCTGTTGACAACCAAAACACTATAAGTAACAAATACCTACTTATATAAAGCTCGTATCTAAGTGTCAATCTACTTACTAGATACGAGGTTTTGAAGAGTAGTGACAGAAATTTTAGTGAGTTTTGGTTGTCACCAGGCTATATACGACTATATCGTTCAGATATTTGTGAACACCTTGTTGAACTGTATATAAATGCCATTCAATCTCTCTTGTAAAATTATTGACGGCGATTGTATTCATATTAGTACAAGATTTACTTAGGTTGGGACTTTATAGGCCAATTGGTGTAAATAGTCACAAGATATTAATCTATTTATTTATTTATTTAAATGTTCCAGACATTTTATGTAATTATGCAGGTTTTATGTAAACGTCCATGTTTAGGTGATTATTACATATTTTTTTAGGCAAAAACACACACTAAAATTGAAAATTACACGATACTTTGAAAAATAAAGTACAAACTGTACAATGACATAGTATCTTTTGTAATCTTACACACACTTTTGTGAATATTCCAAAAAGGTTCAGGAAATATACAAAAAACTGTGTTTTTCAGAAAGAAATGTAAAATAACAAGTATTGTATGTAATAATAGCCGTTTCAATCGTTGTAAATACATATCTAAATGTACTTTTCCCATATATTCAATGTAATTATACAGATTTTATGTAAATGTCCAAGTTTTTAGTGATTCTGACATGCCTTTTATGTAAAAACACACACTATAATTGAAAATTCCACGATATTTTGTGAAATAAAGAAAAACCTGTATAATTACAGAATATTTATGAGAACTTACAGATACTTTAGGGAAAATTCCAAAAAGGTACAGGAAATTTGCAAAAAAATGTGTTTTTCAGAAAGATATGTAAATTAACAAGTTTCGTATGTAAGATAGCCGTTTCAATCGTTGTAAATACATGTCTAAATGTACTTTGCCTACACATTCAATGTAATTATACAGATTTTATGTAAACGTCCAAGTTTTTACTGATTTTTTACATGACTTTTATGTAAAAACACACACAATAATTGAAAATTACACGATATTTTGTGAAATAAAGAAAAACCTGTATAATTACAGAATATTTATGAAATCTTACTGATACATTTGGGATAATTACAAAACTATGTAAAATGACGAGTTCCGTATGTAATAAAAGCGTTATAAATACATATTGAAATGTATTTTTCCCAAACATTCCATATAATTATACAGAGTTTATGTACATATACAAATTTTTTATGATTATTACATATTGTTTATGAAAAAACACAGAATTAAATTGAAAATTACACGATATATTGAAAAATAAAGAAAAAACTGAAAATTTACTTAATATTCTACGTAATCCTACTAAAATTATTATGATCATTACAAAAAACTTATGTAATTTCACATAAAAATGGGTTTTTTCTGAAGATGTGTAGAATGACGACTTATGTATGTAAAATTACAGTTTTAAGCGTTATAAATACATATTGAAATGTATTTGTCCCAGACGCTCTATGTAATTTTACAGATTTTATGTAAACGTACACATATTATTAATTATTACATATTTTTTTTGTAAAAAGACATCAAAATCGTTGAATTTAACGAAGATATTTAAAATTACCAAAAATTATGGAAAAAAACCAAAATTTTGGTACTTTTCCCAGGTTTTGAGGGAATTATACAGGTTTCTGTAATTTTTTTGTGTGTAAAATCACATAATTTTTAACAGTGTAGCTGTGAATTGTAATGATGTGTTATCTTGAATAAAACTTTTTCTATTCTATTCTATTCTATTCTATTCTTATCGCCACCAGTTTCTCTCGCTGTTGACGGAATGAGATAGCAATAGAGAGTAAGTATTGCTACGTTTGTAGTAGAAGTATTTACTGGTATAAGTTAGAGCTCACCTCGATGTACCGCGGGCCTATGTGGTGCTTGTGCCTTTTCAGCGCCATGTCGCGGTGTTCCTGAGATATGAACCGCACGAGGGCCTCGCCGTTTCGGCGACCCTGCGGGGACAGGCAGAGAGCTACTCCGCCCCTGGGGAGACAGAAGAAACATTAAGGTTATTATTTAACACTTTATCACCAGGAAAAAAAAGAATTACCACTGAAACCGACAGAACCCAGTAGGTGGGCGCAACCCCACCCCAGATGCTGAGAGAGCCCGCCAGGTGGGCGTTTGTATAGTACTATCCACCCGGTGGAAGGCTGGCAGCTGAGTAGAAGTTTTTTCTGTAAGTGGGCCGCAAGGACACTTTTATGCCGGGACTACACGCTTGGCAAGCCGACAGGGCGCTGTTGTATGTGTGCGAGAACCGGAACTACATCGTGCTCACTCTAACATATAACTGCGTCTTGTTGGCTTGCCGAGGCTTGGTCCCGGAATTACATGTCGCATAGTCTAGGTACCGGTATTTCACAAGAGGAGACCACACCTTCATGTCATGACATGACTTTAAGTCAAGAAGCAGTTGACTTTAACTGACACACTTTTTTATGGTTTGACAGTTCATTTGCTTGGAAGGTAGCTTAGCGTAGTTTGATTTTATGGGTTCCTTGGGGTACTACTCACTTGGCAACATTGAGGCCTCGGAAGAACTTGGCGATGTCCTGGTCTGAAGACTGCCAGGGCAAGCCGCGGGCGCGAACTATACAGTTGCCGTCAATCTCATCGTCTTTTGAACTGAAACAACAATAACCACCGTTAATCAATAATTTTGGTACAATCAAATACAAATATAAATACTCTTTATTGCACACCTCAAACATCAAGGAAAGAAAACAACATGAAATACATTTAAATAACAGGCAGAGGTAACAACAGGCGATTATAGGTAACTAAATAAGTTCTGCTGCCTTTTTACTGATGATTGTAGTGTGTCTATTGAATGTAGGGGTGTTCTACCAATTCGCATACTGCCGTGCTAAGCTAAAAGGTTAACTTTTTGTATGGAGTTGCTATGGAAGCAAAACGTCGCCGTTCACCGTAGCACGGCAGCATAACATAAATAAATATATAAATGAAATAAATATCGACAACCTTACACAAATCGATCTAGTCCCAAATTAAGCTCAAGAAGGCTTGTGTTATGGGTACTAGACGACGATATACATAGATATACTTAAATACATAGAAAAACCATGACACTCTGTTTTAGAATGTATTTTGTTCAAAGGTATCAATATTATCGCTTGAATAAAGTAAAATTGTACCTCTTTAATGTCTTATATTTCATCATTTCTTATCTTTCCATTTGTGCCAACGTTATATTATAATCACTATCAGTAAATGATGGCAATAACCGATTATCAATCGTAGGATATAAAGGATAACACCCAAGCATTTAACAAATCATTGTTCATTTTGTTATATGTGCATTTTGAGAAAATGTAGGTTATTCCGACTTAGAATCCTGAGTGACTAATGATTGTACTAGTGTCCCTCCTAAGTGTCCTAGTTAATATCTTCGTATAAGAATTTATTATTTTTCATTGCAGTGCTTAAAACGGCCAAGTGTGAGTCGGACTCGCGCACCGAGGGTTCCGTTCAAACACTTTCCATCTTAACTGGCCGGGTCAAGTTAAGTTTGCACCTTCCACCAAACAGACAGACAGACGGATGGACAGCGGAGTCTTAGTAATAGGGTCCCGTTTTTTACCCTAACCTGCACGGAACCCTAAAAAGGAGCGTACCTAAGTGGAATCAAAAAAAACATTCAGACGCTTTGTTCTCCTACATCTATCAATAGTGCTTAGGATTTTGAGTCGAAATAGGTAACCTTAACTTTCTCCAAATACAAAAAACAAGAAAATGACAACGATTTGTGAAAACGCTCACTAAGCGTTAACACAATTTTTAAACCATAATACATTTTTATAAATAAAACTTAGGATTAATGATAATTTTGCAGTCTCGTTCAATATATAATATTACTAGCTGTGCCCCGCGGTGTTACCCGCTCACCCCACGGGAACAATAAATTTATTCGGGATGAAAAGTATCCTATGTCCTTCCCCGGGACTGAAACTATCTTTATACCAAATTTCATCTAAATCGGTTCAGCGGTTTAAGCGTGAAGAGGTAACAGACAGACAGACAGACAGACAGACACACTTTCGCATTTATAATATTAATAGTATAATAGTATTATAGTATTAATAGTATGGATGTAGACGTAAGTCGACTTAGTGAAGTAGAGCATTACAAATATGCATTAAGTACATTAGTACCTACGTATTAATAAAAAAAACATATTATGGGACAATCATACACAAATCGACCTAGTCCCAAACTAAGCAAAGCTTGAACTATGGGTACTAGATGACGATGTACATAATATACTAGGTCGATGCAGAGTCAGCCACCGGCTAAGCTTGCACCATAGATTGGAGCGTTTTTTTTTTCGATATTTTCTCTTCGTCACGACCTAGTGAAATTTAATTTGTGCATTTTAAAACAAATATTTCTAAAATCGGTTGAGAACTCGCTGAGATCTGCGCATTGTTACAAAGTCCATTCGAGTCGATCCATGGGAGCTTCGCTCGCTTCGCTCGCTCCGCTCCAACTATAGGTCGATGCAGAGTCAGCCACCGGCTAAGCTTGCACCATAGATTGGAGCGGAGTTTTTTTTTTCGAAATTTTCTCTTCGTCACGACCTATTGCAATTTAATTTGTGCATTTTAAAACAAAAATTTCTAAAATCGGTTGAGAACTCGCTGAGATCTGCGCATTGTTACAAAGTCCATTCGAGTCGATCCATGGGAGCTTCGCTCGCTTCGCTCGCTCCGCTCCAATAAATACATATATAGATAACCATGACCCAAGAACAAATATTCGAGTTCATCACACAAATATTTTCCCCGACCGGGATTCGAACAAATAATTAATATAGGTACCTAATTTATCACCAGTTTTCGGAGTAGGGTGTGCAATTTCTCGGGACTCCGTAACGTAAAATTAATATGGATATGACTTAATTCCATGATTATAATCGTAATCTACCTTTTTTATAACCATCTAATATTTTGAAACAAAAGACATATTCTTTAAGCTTTACGATTATATCTATCTACTTATAATTATTATCTGTCATAGTCTGTTATAGTCACCAACTCTAATAAAACCTTGTAAAAGTCTAGTCTACTGCCCAAACGCTGCTAAACTATGTATATACTCGCAATGTCGTCAAAAAAGGGTTTTCCGGGAATCCTCAGGGCATATCCATATTATGAATAGCATTTAAGGTCATTCACTCCAAGCACACTCTAATCTGAACACTGTTTATCATTTTTGTTATTTTTTAAACGTTTAAGTGTAAGTACCTAGAATTTCTCATGACTAGTTGTTTACGCCTAATATAACTCTTTTCTTCAATTCCAGATATCAATAGATTCTATCAGGCCGGTTTACAAATGTACCTGAGCCGTATGCTATCTGAAATCGAGGCAAAAAAATTATAGCAGGCGTAATCAAACAGTCATAAAGAAATACTAGGTAAACAAAACGTTTTAACAAATAAAAAAAATAGAAAAGTTACGAAAATTTTCCTAACGGTAGAGATTTTTTCCGTAAATTCAGGAAACTAGAATTTGAAGGAATATTTCAATGTGGAAACTACAGATATGAAGATGTTTCAATTTGGAAATTTTCGCAATTCTTGAAACTTTCTATCGACACATCAGTAAAGAGGGCTGCATGCTTGTCGAGATAAACAAACACTTATGTTTGTAATCATAGCATAGAAGCCAATACATGTAAGTTGTAAAAAACTAAACCAATCGTGGTTTGCGCCCGTGCGCCTGCGGCTCGGAACAATACTCGGCAGGTCACGCTAAGAATGCGTCGTAAAAGTTGACCTCGCGCCGATAACGCGCCGATAGCTTGGACATTACCTATTTCCAGATTTGTGGTTTTGTGCAGTGTCTGGTGGATGGTAACTGACACTGCGCTATCCTGTAGGTAGAGCTGGCATCTCTAAATTCGCCGAACCTGGACCAAAGACTTTAAAAACCCAGACATTTAGCGTAAATCGCATTTTTCCCCCGGACGTGTCCGAAAATAATATTATTTAAAAAAACAATAGCTTTACGCTCTTACTATTTAACGCTGAATGAAGCTTGCGCCTTGATTGCGCTTTGTACCTATTATTTAGTATACGGTTTTTACTTTCTACACAATAACGCCGGTAAATAATGAATTCAATAAAAAAAAAACCTCCCGGACGGCCTCCAAACTAGGACAAATCTAGGGAAACCCGGACGGATGGCTGCCCTATCTGTAGAGGAGACCGAGGGATTTTGGAGAAGAGGTGAGTTGAAACACCATCAATTTCTCGATATCCAAATCCGTTAGCGAGCTGGCAACACCGCTGCCTAAGGCCCTTTCAGTATGCTTCCTTGATTGGCATGCAAATAAACAAAACGGAATAACGCTAACTTTTGCCACGAGCGCATCTACCCAAAATTTTGCATTACCCATACCTATTAGGTTACTTTTTACCCGACTGGACTAAAAAATGGCTGCGAACACTTTCTAACCGTATATATGAGCACATTCTAAACTTATACATAACCATACCCGCTTTAAGATTAGCGACATCCGACATCGTAAAAAGTTCACGACGTTGCTTGAACGATAGCATATTAGCTAGTTTAGGTAACCTGCCAAAACAAACTTTATTTAATGTAAAATATGGCTGGAAGTTGTTAGATTAGAAGACACGTCGCTTCTAACTAAGAAAACTATTAGCTCTCAATTAGTTACATATTGGATATTATAATATATTGCTCAATAGTACCTACATTACATACCTAGAGCGGTGAATTGGTTAATGTCCCAGATCGTAGGAGTTTGTGAATAAATAATTATCAATCTGGGGCTTTACCAATTACCGCCTGTAGTTTGTCAAAAGTGATGCCTTGGTCAGGAAGTTAAATTTTCTCCCCAGGGTAGAAAATCCCACATGTGTATAATTCAAGTGGCCTTTATTTTCTTTTGAGCAGTGTAGCATTTAGGTACCCACACATTAGAGTTAGGTATTTTACATGTGTTTTTTCAGTATACGAGAGGTGCATTCCTTGCCATTCCAAATAGAAAAAGATACATTTATTTTGCATGATTTTACTTAAACACTCTATGGTAATTCTATGATCTAAACGGTGTCCAGGTTGCAAAAATGGAGTCCACTCAGCATTATGTCGTAGCACTCGTGAGCACCACGACGCTGATCTTCCGTGGATCCAGATCAGGGTATGTGTAGAACAGCGTGCTGTGTTTGTTTGTGGAAAAAATAGAAACACAAATAATGTAGATTGGTATGGGAAACTTTTACCTTTGCTAGGGTTATTAAATATGTACTACTAGGCATATTACATTTTGACCGTGAAGACACACAATTGAATGGTTTCACAAGTGGAGGCATTACGACAATCACTAAACAACGTAACAGGGACATTACAGAAGGATTGTTACGGCACATTGTCTGTGAATATGAATTCACGCGATTTGTTTCATCATTCATCATCATTCGAAGTGTCATTGAATACATAATAATATCTAGACGATCCGATAATTCATAAATTAGTGAAACATGTAACTTTTTTTTTTGTAGAACATTGATACAAATTTCTGAATTCTTTGCATCAATGATGTTTTAATCCGATAATGCATGTATCCCTACGTGAAATCAGAAGTAGTCATCTGATAAAACTGATGAAAAGCTATTTGGTAAGACGGTTATTGGTTACCTGAAAGGATTAAGTTCTTGAGCTGTAACCTTGGAAAATACAGTGGCCATCTGAGAAGAATCAGTGGCTATTTTAGAAGACCGAGTAGGTGAGATGACACCTGAAGTTACTTATTGAGAGTCGTAGGCTATCTAAAAAGCCCGAGTAGCCATCTTAGTTACATGTAAGAATACGGGAGAAGACTTAAACCATCTCAATGAAGCCTCTAAGGTTGTTTGTAAAAACACACTTCAAAATTCAAACTTATCCCCCTTACCCCCGACGAAAAAAGAGGGGGTGTTATAATTTAAGTTTCACATACCTATTGTATATCTGTGTATCTGTCTGAGGCATCATAGCTCCCATACGGCAGGACCAATTTAAGTGTTTTTTTTAAGAAAGACTAGTTGAAAAGTTAGCTAGTTATGTTTGGTGGAAATGGGACCAGAAGTTTCAAAGATATTCACCCTTAGTTGGAAAAGCGACGAGAATCCCTAATTTTGTAGTTATGTTTAGAGTAGCATTTCCTACCTATATCGCTTATCGAATGAAGGTCTCATGATGACCAAGCGACTTGTGTAAATTCTTAATTTAGGTTATATACTTTGTTTATTCCAATTCCAACCTTGTGTTGTGACTTAAAGATGATATAAATTTGCGTTTTTTTTTCTTCTTATCTGCTTCCAATTGAAATGAGCTACTTACACGATTTTAACAGTAGGTAGTATACCTAAGTCAAGCAATGTTTACAAGATAAGGTCTCAAGTGGGAACCAGCCAGCATGGAAAATGTCAACTATACATTCTAAGGTTTATCTATAAGACAGAATAGTAATTAGTAAATTTAACGTCGTCGTCTTAGCTACAAAGCAACGCCTTGGCAACAAATTGCTGAAATCTTTTTATAATCAGAGCAATGATTAAGTATTTGTTTGATAAAGAATGATTAACCGTTATCGTTCGTATGGTTATCTATTTATAAATTCGCTTTCCAACATCACCACGTTAATCAGACAATAAAACTTAATAACAACAATTCGAACGACAATTCCGAATTCATCACAAGTTAATATTATAAAGGCGAAAGTTTGTGAGTGTGTTTATGTGTATGTTTGTTACTTCTTCACGCTCAAACGGCTGGACCAATTTTAATAAATTTTAATATGAAGGTACATCCTGGCTTAACACATAGGCTACTTTTTATCTCGAAAAATGTAGTGTTCCCGTTGAATGAGCGGGTAATACCGCGCAGCGCAGCTAGTCTATCAATAATATCAAATAAATAAATAAATATCGGACAAATCTGGACATCCAAACTCAGACATACAATTTAGGCCAAGCTGAAACGTAGACGCTTCGCTCGCTCGAACAATAATAATGTTATTTATATCCAGCAACACTTGTGATGTGTATGTATGTGTTAGATTTGCGGACATTTCTCAATGAGACGATTAAATCTAAGCGAGATAAGGAGGTTAGCTGAAGGGCACGGCGGAAAATACCACGCCGAGTGACTGTCATTTCACCCCTGCCTGACTAGTGTGCTTGATAATACGTATATATTGTTTAACTAGAAGGAGCTCGCAAGATCGTACGCATTATCTTTTTATACCGCAGTCGGGTAAATAGTATCCTATAACCATCTTTGGATATCCATTGCAGCTATCCCTGTACCGAAATTGATTAAAATTTCTCCACCCGTTTCGGCGTGATGAGAAGGCAATAGTTATTTGTGCAACAAGAGAGCAAAGTTGTTTTTTAGGGTTCCGTAGCCAAATGGCAAAAAACGGAACCCTTATAGATTCGTCATGTCTGTCTGTCTGTCTGTCTGTCCGTCTGTCCGTCTGTCCGTCTGTCCGTCCGTATGTCACAGCCATTTTTTTCCGAAACTATAAGAGCTATACTGTTGAAACTTGGTAGGTAGATGTATTCTGTGAACCGCATTAACATTTTGATTCAAAAATAAAAAAATAATAATAAATATTGGGGGCTCCCCATACTTAGAACTGAAACTCAAAATTTTTTTTTTCATCAAACACATACGTGTGGGGTATCTATGGATAGGTCTTCAAAAATGATATCGAGGTTTCTAAAATATTTTTTTTCTAAACCGAATAGTTTCCGTGACAGACGCTTCCAAAGTGGAAAAAAGTTGGTCCCCCCCCCTCTAACTTCTAAAATAAGAAAATGAAAAATCAAAAAAAAACATATGATGTACATTACTATAAAAACTACCAACGAAAATTGTTTTGAACGAGATCTAGTAGGTAGTTTTTTTTTTAATACCAAATACCTAACTTTGCACCTAATTTATATGGGGCGCTATACATACCAGGTGCAAACTTAACTTAAACAATTAGGGATGGAAAGTGTTTGTACGGAACCCTCGGTGCGCGAGTCCGACTCGCACTTGGCCGGTTTTTGTTACGAGTGCTGATTTTGAGTCCCGAGCAAGCGAAGGATTCTTCGTTTGAATCACGAGCCTAGCGAGTGATTCTATGTTAGAATCCTGAGTGTAGCGAGGGACTCAACAGCACGAGATGCAAAAAACTTTGCTGCGAGAACATATTCGACATTTTGTGCTTTTTCTTCCAACGTATGTTTAGTCTTTGTTGCTGATTTCAATAATATTATTAATCAGAAAATAGATAAGTGCTGCTTTAAAAGGAATTACAATATAATTTAATTGAAATTATAATCAACCAACCAACACGGTTATTGTCATTATTTGATAAAATTGGAAGATTTAGCAGATACATGACGTGTTTATTTATAAATACATATTATATTACGAGATTTTGTTTATAAATTGATTAATATTTTTACTCCTAAAATACCAAACAAAATAAATGCAAAAGAAAATAACAATTACAATATGAACTCGATATTTTTTGGTAGGTACGTTTCGAATATGCATCTATGATAAATGGTGAAATTATAAATTATTATTATATTTACAATAAGTAATAAGTTGAAAAATTTTATTTTATTTGAGCAATGATCTATTGTTTTATATAAAAGGCACAATAATTTTAATATTCGGTCGTTAAATAAAAATATAATAAAGAAAAAAAAATACGTTGCAATTAAAACTTTTTCGGGTGTTTCTAATGATTTTTTTGGTATAACGCGTATCCGTATCCGAACTATTCTCAATCGAGGTCGGATTCGAAAATCGAATTTCAAATTGATAAGTTTCTATCCCTCTCTTTTATATACATATGAAAGAAACAGAGTGCATCGAGATTCAAATGATTCGAATTTTATAATTAACCCTTGGCTGAAGAATGACAATTCGTGGTCAGATATTGGAAAAATTAAAAAGCTACTTTCTACTCACGCTCGAAACAAAATCGCATTTTGTTCACTGTTATCTGACAGCAAAATCGCCATGTTTGAGCTGGTGAGGTGAAAAGGAAATTATTGAAATAAATGGCGCCAGGCTGGCATGGCGCCGAGCGCCCATACAAAACAAATGACGATCCCGCATCACGCTATTAAGATTTTTCCTGAAATCATGACCCCCTCTACAGAAAACTGAGTGTCAATACAACAAAGTTTTTACAAGTTTTTACAGCTTTAGTCTTTTCTCTCTATGGATATCTCTAATTTATTACCTATATTTTTCGTCGTGTTATCGTCTTGTCGCATTGTCAGATTATACGTATTCAATTGTTTGTGTTATACGTTATGAAGTTTTTTATCATAATCTTTTAATGTCCACTAAAATGAAGAAATAAGACGCCAAAAGGACACACCTATTTGTTAGAATATGATATTGATAGCAACAGCTGATATTCGTGTCATATACCATACCTATGCTTTAGCATGGACAGACATTAGCATTTAGTGAGGACAATTTCTATCCAAAACAAAGACAGGATGCTAGCCAGAACTATGCTTGGCATCCTTCATTGCGTTTATATACCAATTCCCGAACAAAAGAAGGAATTAGTGATCTGTGCCCATATCTACTTCGTCACCTACACTGGTAGTATCTACCGCCTACCACAAGCCCTTAATAGAATAATATAATAATAATAATTGATTGCTTGGTAAAGTATGTAGGCAAACAAAACGAACCTAGGTTCATCTACATTCACATTTGGTAAAAGAACATTTTATAAGTTATGATTATGACGCGGATGTGTTTTTTCTCCTAATAATCAAAGGTTTTTTTTTTAACACAACAACATATAAGGACATAAACATATAAACATATAACATATATAATTTAACTTAATACCTTTCATTTGCTACACAGTAAATAAAAAATAACAATCGATATTTATGGTGGAATCTTAATCTATCGCGGGAAGCTGGTGGATGGCGAAAGCGCAACATTTTTGGAGGATGCCTTGGCCCACAGTGGATGTTAATCGACGGAGATGGTGGATACTTTGATAGGATACTTTCAGGCCCCGATTAGAGGGCCAGGACCCCTAGGCACTTGGCATTTGGGGCTCCCTCCTTTATCTAAAAATCAAAACGCTTTTCAGTAAATTAAATAGGTATTTTAAATGAGAAATAAGGAGAACATAAGTATGGTGCAAGTCCTACATCTGGGACTGGGGCCCCTGGACTGGCTGAGCCCCTAGACTAGGGGTTTACGGCACTGGATACTTTCTGGTTTGTGGTGAGCCCCGAAAGCCAGTTTCATGCAGGCCTGCGTAGACCAGGGCTGGGCCAATGCCACCCACACTACATGAACAGTCTGACACTAACGTTACAAAATACAAATACTCTTGATTGCACACCTCAAACATCAAGGAATAGACAACTCAACAAGAGATACATTAAGATAACAAGCAGAGGTAAACAACAGGCGGTCTTCTCCCTAAATAGCGATCTCTTCCAGAAAACCTTTAGGTAGCAGAGTAGTTAAAAATTACCCGTCCAACGACACGCCACAACTCGTCCGCGATAGCCAGTCTTACAACGGATGTGTGCGACGTGCAACATTCATTGTTCCCGTTTGTTTTGGATGGACGGACAATGTGCTTCACAGGATTGTTCAAATACGTAGCCCTCACTGAAAGGTTTGCTCAGAGAGAATATAATATTACGTTTTGAGAGACGGACTCTCAATGTAAAAAAGGACGGTTGGCAGTTCAAGGTATAGATATATTCTATTATGTGTGAATCTATTTCTATTACCTAATGAGATATTTAGTGATTAAAATGAGTTAAACAGATTATTTCAAGACCAAGTATTTCAGATTTTTTGGGAGTTTATTATGTTTCGGCCACAGTTGGAAAAGGTTCCAGTCATTTCTGGTGTCTAAAGTCGAGTTCACAAATTTATGAGCTAAACGATAGAACGTACATGTGAACACGCCTCTATTGTTTATGGCTATTATTAACGGCGTAGATTCTTATGAACAAACTTCTGTTCATTTAAGAACCCAACTGTACCAGTAATTAAATAGGTAGCTAGTAGTTATGTCCAGGATAGTTATAGGTAAGGGCGTTGTTTGGGGCTTGGTCACTTAATGATATGCGACCGCTATGGTTTCGATCTCTTCGTAGAGTTGGAGGCCCAGGCACGCATATCGTGCATGATATAGGCAGAAATTGTTATTGGATACTTTTTACCCGACTATGGTAAAAAATCCGGCGTCACTTTTTCATTCCCACAAACATAATGGCTGGCATCTCTTAAATAGTAATATTCCCACTCCGTCTCAGGCCAAATCGGGCGGCTAATGATTTCCCCAGAACGTAACTCGACGCATCAACGTTATCGTCGCTCGGGCACGTTTTGCTTGCTCAGTTCGTAACACAAAACCAAGCTAATTCTACATCACATCACTACTCTTTGTTTACTAATATTAAACCTTATTTTGGTATCATTACGTTGTTGTTTAAAGAGTGGTGTTCTTGATTTATTCCCTATTAGATGTGATTGCTTTAGTAGGTACTGAATTGTGAAACCACCACCTACCTAATTCTACGTCATAAAAGTGTTGTATTTCCGTTTTTGCCATCTACGTATTTGATCTTAGGTTGATAGAATGGTTCTGTTACTTACGCCTTTTTAGATTGAATTATTTTATTGCTGAATTGTGAATCCAATCAAAGGGTTACATCATAACTCGTAGCTCTTTGTTTTATATGAATCCTTATTCTGGTACTATAAGATTAATTTTTAGATTCACTGGAGTTAAATGCTGACTTTGAATCCTCAAACCAATAATGTATTTCTTTGTAAATGTAATAAACAATATTTTTATATGTATAAGGAAGATATTGAAATGTAACGTTGTGTGATTTAAGACGTTTTAGGTTGGGTTTACTTAAAAAACTTTTATGCTGATACTGAGACTTCTTGCGCTGAAATTAACCATTGTGGTGGCATTTTATTATTTCGAATTTCGATGACAATATCATTAAGATGCTTCCGCACCGCGAGCAATCACCTGTAATGGGTCTAGTGTAACAAAAAACAAATGAGATTTTCATATATTTTTTTGTTACATTACCTAGTTACATTCTTTTAGGTAAATATTTCGTTATCATATTTACTACCTGTTTATTTTATGTTTAATAAAAACACAGATACTAAACACGCTCATATTGTACTTCAAAAAATAAACAAAAATGTTGACAAAAGTGTCATTAGGATATTCGTTATTTTTATTTATTTGAATGAATCTTCAGAAATCAACTAGGTAAAACTTATTAGGAAAACGCATCCATTTTTAAATTAGTATATCTAACAAACATATTGTGAATACTTACTTATTAAGTTTTTGTTTAGTTGTATTGTTGTTTTAGGGCCGTGAGGGGTCACAATGGTGTAGAAACGGTTTTTGCACGCTCATAAAGAAGGGAATTTGACATGGCATAGAAGTATCAATTTCATATTCACTTTCTAGGTAATAAGGATGAAAATCCAATAACGTTTACGTGTTTTAAAGGGTGCTCAAGTGTGAGTTTTTATGTAACTTTATGTCAGTAAACGACTTGCTCCTTGGTCTATTCTGTTTTTATTTATTACTAGCCGCAGCCGCTCATCTCACGGGAACACAATTTTTTTTTTGTGATAAAAAGTAGCCTATGTCTTAATCCATGGCGTCAACTACCTCCATACCTACCAAATTTCATCATTTATTGGCCAAGCAGTTTAAGCGTGAAGAAGTAAGAGACATGGTATACAATATAGGTACATGGTGAGGTACAAACACACAAACGAAACTATTAGTGTGATTATGGGATCTACAAGTGCGTAGAGTATTTTAAGAGCTCAAAATGACTACATATATACTGCAGGTTCTCATATTTAATAAAGCATTTTTATTTCTTTAAAAATAGGTATATATATTTATATTTAATTATATTACTTAATATAATCATCAAACTGTCAATGATCATATTAATCGACATTAAAGGGAGGTTCGATCTTGGTTTCGAACTAAACGAACGAAATAAAGAAAATTCATCACATGCTTCCTCAATTTAAAAATAATACATGCAATTCACAAAGTACATATATCCGCAACAAGCTTCCTCACAGAATCAAATAACACGAAATAAAATCCGCGAAACGCTTCGTTAAACAAGAAAGTGCAAAATCAATCGAAGGTTAATTGAAAAGTTCTGAAAAGTTACCCGTCGTGTTTTTCTGACAAACACACAGACACACACACAATTCATAATACAATTGTGATATAATTGCATTAACATTTAATTTAATTTAATTTACACGTTTAATTTTAAACGTGAAATGTAAAATCCGAAATCGCTAATCATAAATTCATAACGAAGAAAAGTAAAATGCCAGTTTTATAATAATAGTGACCTAATTTCAGTGTGTAAAATGATTATACGGTGTTATCTTACGATAATACGTCTACATTAGCAATTCATTAGGCCCTTGTCATATTTACTAATTATCCTCATTCATACTGACGTTGCGTGTTTACTTAACTGTGATAAAGTACTAAACTATTGTTACATTTAAGATTAAGAACTTATCCAAGGGGAGGGAAACAGTCGTAAGTACCTTTCTTGCTTTTTTATGTCTTAGGGGGCAAACGAGCAAACGGATCGCCTGATGGAAAGCGATTACCGTCGCCCATAAACACCTGCAACACCAGAGGAGCCACAAGTGCGTTGCCGGCCGCACAGGTGGAAGGTACGCCCTTATCAGTAGTCGGGAATGTATCCTATAACTATCTGTAGAATACCTTAGCTTTTTTTATACAGTCAAGTGTATACATACGGCTGGACTCGATCTTCTCAAAAATATGTCCCACCGTTCTTATGCCAACGAAATAAAGGTTTGGTACCTACTTACGACAGATATACAGAACATGAAATGCAATTATTTTATGCAGTGTCATAATCTTCCGATACGTTGTTTAGAACACGGGTAATAGCTGAGAATCCAGTACCCACAGAGATAGTTCATTTTCTACCCCCCCAAAAATGATAATAGTACATTACATAATTAGGGCGGTAAATTCGTGAATGTCCCAGATCGGAGGTGTTTGTGTCCATAAATGTGCGATCTGGGGCTTTACGAATTACCGCCCGTGGTTTGTCTAAAGTTTACGTCTTGCTTTCGCCAGCAAGTTTGATTTTCGCCCTGTAGCGGGTAAATTAAACATCCCACTTATACCTACTAGGGTGTGCAAAATTAAGTTGCATTCATTTTCTAAACAGCTGACTTGAGACCTCTTTTTGTAAACGGTTAACACGTGCACGGATACAAGACCATTTTGCATCGGCACACAAAAAACATCATACGAAAAAAGTTCTAGCCGAAAAAATAAGACGACGATAAGTCATCGTCCATCGACGTTAGTGTTGGTAAAGACTCAAGTTCTTGGAGTCTCCATCTCTAAGACTCAACTTAGTTTTATAGACTCCAAGAACATTCATTGAACAGTCATTGAATTGAAGCTTGAGTTCTTTTTAACTTGGGGGGACTTGAGTCTTCTATAGAGACTCGAGTGTTTTGTTACCTTAAAAAGCCCTAAGGGCCTTTTTTCTATACAAGTAAGCGTCGCAGCGAGCTCGCTAGGTGATCGCCTTAATACGAATTTCGCTCGCAAATCGCAAGCGTGATAATGGCCCAAGGCTTGGAACAACTGAGTTATTATTAGAACTTAACTGAACTTATAGGAATTATATTTTGAAGCACACCTAGGTTGAAAAAGGGCTATAAAAGAGGAGGGCTTGAGTCTTTTCAAAGCTTGAGTTGTGACTATAGGACGCAATAAGACTCGAAAAAGACTCGACTTACGACTCAAAAGGCTCGGAAGTCTTTTAAGCTCAGAGTTCCGTAAATATGAGTCGAGTTCTTACAATGTAGACTTCAAGAACTCGAGACTTTACCTGCACTACGATTGACGTAGTGCCATACCTTGAGAGTCTTTATTAGCGTCTCTCGACTTACTGTACTGAAACTGTTAAACAGCTGACATTACACGTCTTTTTGAAGTCGGTTAAAGTGTGTCACACCACTGTCTACAGTTTATCGTATCATGACCGGGCTGCTAACGACACGAAATTCATTTCGAATTATGCTTATCGCCGCGAGCCTGCCTTACGGGCGCCGAGACACTCCTGGCCATCCGTAGCCATTTCTGAGTAAAATTATCTATTGCCACGACGGTTCGTACTATAATAATACTACATTACTGCAAACGCCAAGAAAGAAGGGCTTGCCGGGTGAGTAGGTATAGACGATAGTGATACGAAGCCGGCAAGCAGTTTTCACGGCTAGGCATGTACCTACCTATAGTGCTTTTCTCAAGAACATATATGCAATAAAATAAAAAATACACCACTCAAAAAAATATAAATAAGCTTTTTAGCCTGTTCATGGCCACATAAGTCATGTTTAAAAAAATATACTTCCCGGCTTAGGCCTTAAATTTTGTATGAAATTCCTTTACAGTTTCCTCGAGTTGTTCCGCCCGAAACGTGATACTTCGAAGCCTGTACGTTATGACGACCTTTCATTGCATGATTGAGAAAAAATCTAAAATCAAAATCAAAATGTTTATTCTGTGACTATGACTAGGCCACAAGGACAATTTTCTGAATCTACCGGCATTTCAAAACTGGAGACCGCTGTTTAGAAGAAAGCCGAAAGAAACTCAACAGTAAGTAGCTTTTTGTACTTAAAACTATAACAATTGAATTATAACTAGGTACAACCGCGTCGCTTCAGTTTCCCGCCCGCTTGAGTTTATTCGCATGTTGTTAGGGTTCCGTAGTCAAGGAACCCTTATAGTTTTTTTTTAAATCTACAATAACTCCTAAGATATGACGCGGTTGGCTTACTTTGTAGTGCAGCTGCATAGCCGGCGGTCCCGGGTCCTAATCCCGGCCAGGGCAAATATTTGTGTGATGAACTCGCATATTTTCTCCTGGGTCATGGATGTTGTCTATGTATTTAATATGTAAATCTTCGTCAAGTACCCATGGTTAGGGCTGCCATTACTAAATTTGCCGAACCCGGACAAATACTTAAAAAAAACTCGGACATTCGTAAAAACTATATTGATTAAAATCGGTCGAGCCGTTTCTGAGTTATCGCAAAAATTCATAATTTTCTTTAAAATGACGTAAGTGCCGCGTGGAGTCCTTATACTTCGAACGTTACCTATATTAGTTAAGTGCCATACTGCATTAAAAACATTTCACTCGCGCGTATAATTGATAACTTTTAGAAGGTAATAAGTAATTACAGTTACTATGGCGTTTACGATCTTTTTATTGAGCTTGAAATCTTTCTCGTAAATTAAACCTCGGGCTTAAAACCGCTGTTTTAAGCATGTCTATTGTGAAGGATGGGCAACTACGGAACCCTACACTGAGCGTGGCCCGACATGCTCTTTTTTTAAATGTCGAAGTCATGGGGGTTGAAAATTGAAAATATTTCAGTCGTTTTGGAGCAGACGCGCGTGGTGGACCTCACACATCAGCGAGTATGTGATAAACGTGACCTTCAAAAGACATAAGAACGCTACTAGATGACTAGTGACTCGGGACTCGATATCTGAATAGACTTCGAGCAGTAATATCAATAAGTACATGTTTGGTTGATGATTATTGTTTCTATTAATACGAGTAACTACGCGGGAATGTTACAAGTTCTTACTAGGGGCCATGACGGTTGAAAAGCCCTTTAAAGTCAACATACAAAGATTGGTTGTAACAACACAGTGCTAAAATTCGTCGATGTCTTAACATCCACCTCTGTCTCAATCGGGAGAGCACTCGCCCCAGTATGGCAAGAGTGGCTTATTTCTCATTCTGTGTGAGCTTTGGATTATACTATTATAAAATTCTAGATTCGTATTGAAAATCGTTTTTTTATAGAGTCAAATAGCGAGATTCAGTATCGTCATTTGGTTTGTAGGGGCGCGCGGCGCCATGCCATTCTGGTGCCATCTGTTTGTTGATCATAATTTCCATTGTCCTCGCATCACGCCGAAACGGCTGGACGAATTTTAACCAATTTTGCTGGACATCCAAAGACGGTTATAGGATACTTTTTACCCGTCTACGGCATAGAAAAAGAAATATATAATCGGACGAAGTTACGGGCGCCTCCTAGTTAGTGGATAAATCCACTCTAAAATATATTACAATCATAAGAGTGATTAAAGAATCACATGGGGAAGTTTCTGAAGATGTTTTTAAATTCTACTCAATAAGAAGGAAGCCGTCGAACAGATTCAGAGTCTCAAAAGAGCAAGTCTCCAGTAACAAGACAACTTGATCCCGATAACGTTCCCCATATACATACTATTTAAATAACAAAACGTCGCCGATACGTATCTATGTACCTATGGGTATGTAAATTTTAAGTCCAAGTAGTTCTAGGTACTAATATTTTACCACTAAATGTGGTACCACCTTGAGTTTTCTATCTCGTGAATTCTCAGACTTCAAGATGAAAGAACATCATCAGTTACAAGGGTACTTTTATACAACTGGTCCTTAACTCTCAATTAAAATGATCCAAATTTCATCTCCCTGTCGTTGAAATCTTGTATCAACGGTTAAGTCACAGAATATGGAAAGGAAATTATAATATCGAAATATTAAAATAGTGCGAGGATGACGGCCCTTATATACCTAATTCAGGTCTTGTTTTAATCCAAACAAATTCTTTCTGGTTTTGAGGCTATTTAGAGGTCACTGGATCGAACGTGTACGTATGTATGTATTTGTAGTATCTATATATTGTAGGAATATATGAATATGTATATTATGTATGTGTCATTGCGGCCCAAAACGGCGGGATAAATTTCAACTAGTACTGGTACACGGGCAGCTTACCATTCACAGATGGTTACGCACGTTTTATTCAACTACGGCAATTCACGACGGTTATGTACAATACTGAATTTCCACCGAAGTTATAGACCTGTTATTTATATGAATATTCCAAGGATATTAAGACCAAGCATAATCAAAACCCAATTATCTCAAGCCATCGCAACTCACCTCGTTATCGAAGCTACGTATCGTGCTCCCCAAAGCTTTATCACTCAACAAACACTTCTTATCGCCACCACACTTTTTGTAAGTATACTTATGAGTCGAGAGTTCTTGGACGCGCGTGAACAGTTCGGCGGACGGGGACGGAATGACGAAGTTGGCCGGTACTTCGAGACGCTTGTTATAAAGATCGTTTTATAATTTAGGCATGGGTAAGTATAATGGGAGGTTTGGATGTGAGGTTCAGGATAAGATGTGGGCTGTAAAACTGTATAATGCAATTGTCAAAGATTCTAAATTCAAACAAAAAAACAGTATTAAATCGAAACTCAATGCATGAAGTTAATTGTCGAAGAACCCAACCCCAAAATCCATATCTTAAAGATATTTGAGAAAATGTGTGGGATGTCGTGTTGTCATTAAAAGGCACAGAAAATACAGCAGTATTATAGTTTCTTTACCATAATCTTTTTTAATATTGTAAGGTTTTCTTCGCTGTGACCAGTTTTACGTCAAAAATACGCTCTTTTAAAATAAGAAACTTTTTTTTCTTTTTAAAATGCATTAGAAAGGCGAAGTTTATTTTACTCAAAAAAATATATTCTCCTGTTGGAAGACAATTTTCTACCCGTAAGTTTGAGAGATACGATGTACCTACAACATACCCGGCGTAATCTTCAATCAAACACTGTTCAATACGTATAAAAAAAATCACTAAAGTTAAATTCAATATTTTAAAGAACCTATTGAAAAACTTTGAATTTACGCTACAATAAAACAACTAAGTATAAAAATACGTGTTGGTTCTATGAATTAACCACGTAAACATTAGGTCAGCACAATTCCAGCAAAAATTAGGTCACTTAAGTGAAGCACAAGTATTAAACGTTTTTAAATGCAGAATAATAATTATCTACTTATTCAAATGCACCAAACCACAGACACGGGAATGTATTTTCGCGTTACGTCTCATGAATTCGATAACCTTTTTTACTTAGTCTTCAGGAGTTATGCATTTTTGTAAGGTGAAAAAAATATTAAGTTTAGTATACGATTCCCATTGTAGTACCCAAACATTTCGTTGTAAATCTGGGGCAACCCTTAGCACCTTGGTTGCCAGATTTACGATGATTATCGTACATGTACAGATCGATAAGCGGCCATATGGTCAGAAATGACTGCCGACCTGATCAAATAGTTAACATTTTCGACTGTTTCGTATCCGCCTTGTCAACCTTGTCGCTATTACCAGGGATGCCAATGTCAGATGTCAAAATTCCCCAAAATACCTAAATAAAAATGTTAAAATTGAAGTAAATATCGCAAAAAGAGCTCATGGTCTGTAGAAACATGCATTTGGAGCTGTTTTTAAACTAATTTTCGATTTCCTACCGCTTTGACCGCTCTGTACGATAAAAATAGCCTGGTAGGTACGATAATTTTTAGTATATCGGTATTAAAATATTCCGGTTAGCGTTGCATTTTACACAAACAACCAATTAAATATCTGCTGATGTCTTTTGCGAAATCAAAATGAAAAACTTTCTGTAGGTAATGTTTTATTATGATGTCACCAAATGAAAATATACTCCAAGAAACAGGAAAAAAACACTAAGAAATAATGATGACCCAAATAATCATGTGCGATTCGATAATCTGTCGCACTGTCGTTTACGATAGCTGCCGCTAAGATATCGTGGTACAGGCCATGTTATTCAGCCTGACCCTTGTAGTGCGGAGTAAGCAATACTTTTGTGTGTGTGTGTATGTGCGAAGAAAGAAGAGTGCAAGTGCAAGTTGCTGAGTATATTTTCCGATTGGTAACTTGATTACTCGTAAGTAGTTCGTGTAAAATTGTACAGTCAAAGAAATTGAAACACGTACCTACCTTTTTCGCGCTCCCTAAAATCACAATAAGAGTAAAAAGGTACCGTGTTTCCTTTACTGCACTTTTATACGGTCACGTCCGAGGCTAGTTAACTTAACAAACAAAAAATATTACTCGAATGCGTTTGTAACCACGTTATTTATTTAATATAGGAAGCGTGAACGATTTTATATATATTGCGTCGGCTCGTGGTTCTGATATGTTTATACGATTTTCAACCTTATTCCAAGAGAATAAGCCCTAAAATGTAAATTATACACTTAAAGATGTTTAAACCTTTTATTCTCGACTGGCGATAAAACAAGAAACGTGATTTTTAGCGAAAATAAAAATAAAAGAAATTATATTATAACTAGATACATTATAACGAATTTTCGACGAAAATAGATTTAATTTCAGAACTTCATATCTTCATACCTATCTATAATTGTGGCCACGCTCCCGAATAACCCAATCAATAAGTAAAGGCTGAATCTTATCTAGGTACATATGTACATAATATGTAATAGCAAGCAATGCTACCAAGTTATATTTGCTAAATAAATAAAAACAAAACTATGATCACGACCTTTGTATAACGAATATGAAAGTTAGTCACACATAAGATACCTATGGAAACTTTCATTACCGAAAGAAATAAAAAAAAAAACAAAAAACAATCAAAATCAAAATGTTCGTTCTGTAAGTATTAGGCCACAATGGCACTTTTACATGTCTGAATCTGAATGTACCGGCATTTCACAAGAGGATACACAGTGTTAAAACCACGATCGTAATATGTACCTACCTAATATAGATAGATTACAATGGATTTACTTGGCCGACGAGTTCAAACAAGGTATCCTTTTGTTCAATGTGTCAGATCTTTGTATCAATATCTTTGAAGACATAAACATAACATAGGTAAAGGTATGTGTATTTATATACAGCAAAACCTTTAAACTGAAGTGTATTTGTACTTATGATAAGAAAATTATAGTAATAATTAAGGTAATCAATACTAATCATAAACATTATCCTTCGAATATCCACTGCACAAAGGTTAACTGGAAGAGATTCCTAATAGGGATAAGTTTGCCTTACCTGTGTTTGTGTATAAGTAAAGTGTTTACATACATAAATAGTACTTACTTATATAGATAAATATATACTTAAAATATAGAACAACGATGACCCAAGCACACATATTCGAGTTCATCACACAAATATTTGCCCTGGCCGGGATTCCAACCCGGGACCGCCGGCTCAGTAGGCAGGTGCTTACAAACTGAGCCAACCGCGTCGTCTAATAATTAATTAGGTATGTATATACATACATACATACATCAAACATTGCAAACGCCTGCTAACATTTCATGAGCAAAGTTTCATTTGTTAGCGCGCAGTTTTGCAGGCGTTTAGAACAGTGGGGTATTGAATAGGTTATCAATGTAATCATCTTGTTATAAAAGATTCAACGACACGGTTGGCGCAGGGGTAGTGCCTACTGAGCTGGCGGTCCTGGGTTCAAACCCCGGCAAGGGCAAATAACAAATATTCGTGTAATAAACTCGAATATTTGTTCCTTGGTAATGGATTCATTTAATTTAGAATACATATCCACATCGCTGCGCGCTGTCTATTGCCCAATTGCCCATAATACATGCCTTCTAGAGCAACTACTGTGGGACTACATTTGTGTGAGGCTTATTCAACAATTACCTACGTGTGTTAGAAATCCGTACTTATCCTAATACTTACCCAATTGCTGGCTTGTAACAAAAATAAAACTCCATTAAGTATTCAGTCTTTCTGTCTACAGTCTGATACAGAAAGAGGTGCCTATTCAGCTCACTGTTTCAGTTTCACTGGTCGATAGGGCCCGCAAGCGGGGTGCGGGACATTTCCATAACACATACTTAGCATAGGGCCCGAATTTAAGTTTCACTAGCTGTAAATAAACCTGCAAAGAGTCACCGCACGCTGTCTGTCTACCAAGGCCTTCGGTTGGTGTGTACGATCTCATTAAAGGAAACAGTACTATTGTGTGGTTTTGTACCTCATTATCGTCCGTCGTAAAAGAGAAGCGTGTTTCATAGATAAGGTGTCATTTTGGTGGATTATCAACTTTAAGGCTTTTGCCAAGAGTTAAAATTGCTTTAAGAGTAATCTCGTTTATCTTCTGATTGCAGGAAGGACTATACCTATCGAATTACGAGTTTTACTATTCGTTATACCGCCAGCGGGGAGATACTGCATGCTGTATATGGACTGAGTTATCGACCAATGAAACTGAGCCACTATGGATGTTTAGTTCACACGTGAGAGGACTGACAGTACATAAGCTAAGTTACATATTTGATGATCTTATGTTAGGCCGAATCCTATCTAAAAGATATCATGTCAGGATCCAAATCTTTAAGGTTGATTCTCTAATGAATTTGCTAAGGCCTATTTTCACGCCTGTGAATATCGAACATTAAACAATTTAATCAGCCGTAAAACGTAACACATTATTTAACAAAGAAATATATATAAAATTATAGTACTCACCATATTCCAGTTTCTAGTACTAAGTCGATAGTTTCCGGCAGCTCTAACCGGAAACCTGAAAATTAAAAAATAAACCATTATTTACAGAATCTTTCGTGAATACATTAACCACAAGAACAACCACTAGGAGTGTAAACAAGCTAGCGACCTTCATGAAGGAAGAATTTTGGCCGAAAGGTGTTTTATTCCGGCGTTTCCGCGGTCGGCTACCCAACACCACGGACTTACGAAAGACATCGTGACCTAGTTGTTTAGTATTTTAATATTTAATATGTATGTTAGATTGTAAGGTAAGGGCCTTTGATGCCTGAAATAAACGAATTATTATTATTATTACAATGATTTCAAGTTTAAATATTTTGATGTGACGGACTTATTATGTTAACCATGATATTGAATATTAGAGAGGCTTGTATCAACTCCTAGCAGTTAGCAGCTACACGCTTTTCAAACTACCCACTCTTGTTTCTTATTACCATGCTTAGATATTTTATGCAGTCCTTGAGTTGATAAAATGGTCTTCAGGTTGTATAACCTGTCTCGCTCCCACTTACGCAGTCGAGATTTGAACTTGTCTGATTCTACTCCAAACTGCACGCATCGGGAGCCCTTTAATTTCTAGAAACTTATTTCGTCGAAATTTTTATTCCTAAAGTAAGTTTAGTCATAAATTTTTCAGTCTTGCAAAAATCATCCTATTGATTAGGTGAGGTTTGTTTTATAACAATCTCTAATAGTTTACGGTTGTAAACAAAAATGCTTTCTTCGGAATGAAACATTCGACAAAAATAGTTCTAGGAGTCAATATAGACCCGAACGCATCTCTAAGAGCTCATGGATCGAACCAGTAAAGTTGTAAAGCAGGGGGGTAATTCGACCAATTTTAGAGAGATGATGGAGAATCTCTCTATTACATCGCTATCCGTCACCTTTGACGTGTCCCTACTTGACAAGTGGCGATATCCCTAGAACATCGCAACTTCGCCAATCCGGTCACGCGTTATTTGCGTCTCCTTTGTATGTGACGGCATAGATAACAGGCGCATACTTAACTTGACCGGGTAGTGCGTGAAATTAGTCAGTTGCGTTTCGTGCAGAACAGAAATTCATATTATGCATGAATAGCATTTTTGACAACCATTATCGCCTTCGTATTTCCAAAATTGAGATGAGATATGTCACTTGAAGCTCATCGTATTTTTAATGATAGTTCAAGGGCAACATCACTGTTATCTAATAGAGATTTGACGTTTGGCGATCTCTCAAACGGCATTCTCGAATTAGGTCCCTGGCTGTTTGTCATGAATGTCACAATCGTCGTAAAAGAACTTGAAATAACTTACCGTCTGAAATTATTCTCCTAATGACACTGGCCATGTCTTTGACTTCAGCTGCGTAGAAATTGTCTCCTGTGTATGGAGTTATACCTAAATCTGACGGGAGGATGTAAGTAATAATGACATTTGACGGAGTTTTAGTATAAATAATTTAAGGATTGAAACATTTGCAACCAATGAAGAAATTTTTCTTTCCATCTTATTTTCTGGCATTCAAAGAATTCATAGCATTATAAGTAAGCAGTCCACTAATACTTCAAGAAGATTGCCAACGTCTATGCAAATTACAAAGCTGCGCTCAAAAAACTGTAGCGAGAGTTTTGTCTCATACGTATCGTAAGGCGCTTCGACTTTTCTTAACATATCAAAGCTAATGATTATAATAGTAAAAGGATACAAGTAAGCATATCCTGCAGCGCCTGCGGCGGCTCGGGCGGCTGCGCGGGCGCAGTGGCGGCGCGCAGCGTGTACGCGCGCATGAACTCCTTGCGCAGGTCGTGGAAGCGCGCGTAGTAGGCGGGGAGGGTCAGCTCCTTGCTGCACGCTTCCGGGTAGAGGCATTGTCTGGAATTAGAAGATTAAAAAGGTTACTTTTTACCCGTATTCCAAAAGAGGAGGAGGTTCTATGTTCGACTGTGTGTATTTCTTTTTATGTACCGATTACTCCGCCAATTGTGGACTGATTTTAAAAATTCTTTTTTTATTTGAAAGAGTATACTGCTGAGGTGGTCCCGTTATAACAGAGTTGGGATCTAATGATGGGATCTCAGGGAAATCGAGGGCAACCCTCAAATTTTATAGGCACTCATAATATTTTTCATATATTTTCTAAAGCTATTTAGGTATTTGCATATGGTAGTCATCATCTTCCTATGCTGAGCTGATAATGGAAGGTATAACTCCTTAACGGCAATGCATGCAAACAAGACCTCCGCCGTCCCCGATCACCCCGCCATAAGTACCTACTTTATTTGAATCACTAAAAAGCAAAAAAAAAAAACAAAAAAGAACCGAATTCAAAAAAACTGAAAAGCCAAAAATGACCCGTTCTTGTACAGATTACATCTGAATCACTTTTTGTAGTCGGTGCCGAACTACTCAATTATCTAGGAATACTCGTATGAGTTGGTTCGCGCAGAGATATGGTAGTATAACTTAGTGCTTTTCTCAAATAAGGAAAAAAAACATAAATGAAATAATTAAGACAGAAAAAAACAATATACTGCAAAATTATTAAATCGTATTATTATCTTCTCTAAATTAATCGTCTCGGAGCCAGCTATCGCAATGACCCATTTTAATAGAACAGTTAAAACTTTTGCGTAATGACTTAAAACGTAATGATATGGGAACTCTAGCCCCAAACGGGCATAAACCGATAGGTAAAAAAGGGTTTAAATTACAAATTCTTCATCGTAATTTAAATTCGGGGTCAACGGAAATAGCAAATCGAACGAATAGTGTAGCTATTCAGATTTTACGAAATATCGTATAATTGTCAACAAAGCATTACTGATTCCGCTCCAAACCTCCCGTACTAGTGTAATTGCCTAGATTATTCAAATGGGATCCAGATATGCCCACGACCTTTGCCGCAGGAAGCGGGCCGCTTACCATTTTAATGCTTGAATGAGAATTAGCTTTCAGTCGCACGGTTCCATTGTTGTAAGCAGGAATCAGGGCCAAAATACGTCGACGTAATGTGGACATTTACAGTCTGACAAAAAAGAGTAGAAAAAGTGGCAGTACTGTTGTCCCTTTCTTATCTATCTTAGAAAACGGGGTATTGCCACTTTTTAATTTCTACTATTTTTTGTCCAACTGTACGGTCTGCAACTAGGTCCCGTTTCGGTCGGATATGCCGATCGCGTATCGGTCTTTTCAGCCACCAAAGACGGTGCTTCGCAGACTGAAGACCACAAATCGTATGTAATAGACTGTAGGCCTTTCAGTGTAAGACGGGCTCACTGCTGGCTCCGCTTTTCACTTTTCTGCGTGTGTTCGTTCAAAATCGGCGCGCGGATTTTAGCCAATCGTCGCTCTGGATGGGTTCAACACCGCAAGGTATCCGGAAAAGAACCGTACAAGGAGGAAAAAAAAATGTACCTACTGGAATTGGGGTTATTTCTACCCGGAAAAAACAAATTAAGATTTTTGAAAAACATCATCTATTCTCTATTGGTTATTTTATAAAATACGACGCAATTTTCGCATTTAAAATAGGTCGTGTGGCGACCTACGACCT
Source organism: Apotomis capreana (assembly GCA_947623375.1). NCBI lineage: Eukaryota > Metazoa > Arthropoda > Insecta > Lepidoptera > Tortricidae > Apotomis > Apotomis capreana. Next base: position 7,582,761 of record OX392518.1, read on the forward strand.
ACGTGTCGTTTGCGCCACTGCGATTGGTTGTGAATTTACGCGAATAAACAGCGGAGGGCAGAGCCAAGCACCAAGGTGCTCGGCGGTGTAGGCTATTAGAGCCTTATCACACTTGCGATTTGCGAGCGAATTTTGTATGGCGGCGATCACGCAGCGAGTTCGCCGCGACGCTTATTTGTATAGAAAACTCGCTCGCAAATCGCAAGTGTGATAAGGCCCTTAGTGCGGCTCGAGGCGCGTCTTGCCCCGCGTTTGACGTGTCGTATCGTAAGCCTACGTATAATCCAGCCGAACCGGGAGTCCGGATGTGTTGTTAAGCAATCTGTATCTAGTGACAGATAATTTCGATCTGATATGATCACCATTCATATTTTAATGATGATGTTTGAATGGTAACACAATAATAACCCTGTAAATAATAACGCTATGACGAAATATAATTCATATAATATCCATCTATTATAACATTTAAAAATTGCATAGGAAAACAGTTTTCTATGGAGAAGGGTAATCTCATGAAAAGCCATGTTTTGCTGCAATTTGTGGCCCGGCTATCATTTGCATCTTGCTCTAGCGTAGGTTGTCAGAGAAGGACGGCCATAGTTGCCGGCCACAAATTGAGATTAGAAGCCCCAACAGTGCGATAAAATTGTTACAGTTATTTAATCTATTTAGTTTAACGTACGTATTTATTTATATTTACCTTAAAAGGTGACTCCTTAACCTATTCCGACATGTACCTACTTATTTAAAACCGCGCGGACATTTAACCGCTAGGGTAAATTTGGACAGTTACGCGGTACCTACTACTTAGAATTAGAACAGGGCCATTGCGATTTATTGGTATATAATATTTTAAACCTACAGTTTGAATTTTTCTTTATTGGTTTTTGTTTCAAAAACTACTCGAAATTGACAAAATTTACGCAGAAGACTGGTTTTTTCAACTTATTTTTGTCTGCACGCAATTATAGCATTAAATAGTTAAGTAAAAGTAACGTAACTTAGATATAATCTGTGGTAAAAGTATTATTCACATCCTCCTAGCCTTTGTCCCATTTTTTGAGAATGAATTCTCAATCGGGGTCGGCTACCTAAATCCCAAGATGTGGCGTAGGCACTAGTTTTTACGCAAGCGACTGCCATCTGACCTTCCAACCCAGAGGGGAAACTAGGCCTTATTGGGCTTAGGTGGTTTCCTCACGATGTTTTCCTTCACCGAAAAGCGAGTGGTAAATATCAAATGACATTCCGTACATAATTTCCGAAAAACTCATTGGTACGGGCCGGGTTCGAACCCGCGACCTCCGGATTGAAAGTCGCATGTCCTAACCACTAGGCTACCACCGCTGTAAAAGTATTATTCATTTCAAAATATTTGTTTGTAAAATAACTGATAATGACTATGTACCTGTTATGACAGGCCAATCAAATCAATCAAATCAGGTCAATCAAATCATGACATCAAAACGATCACCAAATTCATTAGAAAAACTCCTTCGTCTTTTTACTTATTGTTCAACTAAAAATAGTGTTCAACTATCAAAGAACAAAAATAACTTGCTTTTTATGATCGTTGTGTATGTTTATTTTTGCGATTGGTGTGAAATAGTTTATTATAGTTACAATTAACAGGTACACCGTCTATTTACTTCTGGTAACGCCATCCGGCATTATCTGACCTTAGAGTTAAGACCGAATGTGGTCATGACGACAACCTCTAAAAAAACTAAACAATGACGTCAGTATTATACGTCAACGAACCATATATCGCCAATAAACATAACAGTAAAATACGTTTTAGCGTTATTACTTAAGTATTAGGCAAAATTCTATTTTATGAATAAGCAATCACATTCAAATTAGGCACCATAATGAAACATTATGTTATCAAAACTATCGTGAGACATCTTTAATAATTATAAAAACGGTTTAAACTCACATAAAGCCGAGATTGGAGCCTGATGAAGAGTTCTATGAGTTCGAAACATGTCGGGCCATTCTTGTCAATTTTTACGTGAGTTTAAACCGTTTTTATAATTATAGTCAAACATACTAAAATATGAAACGGGTTAACTCTCGTCTCCTAAATCGAATATTGCGCGGCATGTTTCAAGTCGGTTTGCGATTCATAATCAGGGGCTCCGATCAGTCACAGAGGGGGCTGCTACTAGATGCGGGCGTCACCAGCGAAGTCAAGAATCTACCCTCATCATAAATCGTCGTTAATGTTTTTGGAGTTTTCTACGCATATAAGCAAACACTTACGCTACTAGACACCCCGTAATATTATCATTCTGTATAAAATACTCAGCACATTAACTATAGTCTTCTAGGTCGTGCGGTCACGTAGACTTCCCTAGTTAGCTTTCTAACAATAGATATATGTACATACCTAAGTGGGGGCTGTCCGTCTGTCACTAGCCTGAAGAGAGGCGAGTGTGGGTCCACCTGCAGCGAGCGCGCGAACTCGTCAAACTGAAACAAAATAAAGGCAAAGTTGAGTACAAGATGGCAAAGTTGTACACAATACGGCAAAGTTGTAAACAAGGTGGCAAAGTTCTACACAATATGGCAAAGTTGTACGTACGATGGCAAAGTTGTACACAAGGCGGCAAAGTTGTACACAAGTGGGAAAAGTTTTGTACTTTACTTGCTACCACGTGACTGTGAATATTGTATGTATATCCATGGAGAAAATTGTACATAGGAGGGCAAAAATATAAACTTGAGTTAGATCAACACAAAAAGAACACATTAGGTGCTCAGATGTTGTATCTCTATTCTCTAGTATATACTACAGTACTTATTTATTTACTTACAAATAACGTTATAGACTTGTATGGTAAACTTAAGTTACAACTCAAAAAATTGAGTTTATACATACTTACATGTAATAAGTAGGAAGATACATCTAAAAGTATGCTGCGTATAGTTATGTAACTTATCTTATGGTGTGCGTAATTATATTTAATGAGATGACGCGAGCGATTATTTTTATGCACTGATTGGGATAATGGTATCATGAAACCACCATTAGTGTTTTAATATGAATTTAGGTATATATTTAGCTATATAATAACCTAAATCAAAAGTTTAAAACACCTCCGACACACTTGTGTCATTATGAAAGCCTCAAAGTGGCGTAGAAAATGCTACTAAAACTGAACATAACTTCATGATTTGGAGTTCTTAGTTTCAATATTGGCTGAGATCTCGGCACTTGTTCCAATTGAAGCTGAATATCTGGGAAACTAGTGGTCGTATATCCTTTAAACATAGCTAGGAACCATCTCAACGGACAAGTCTTGCATTAAACTGCACTCAAATTGGTCCATCCGTTTGGGACCTATGATGCCACAGACATATGCACAAATAGACAGATACATAATGTTAAACTTATAACACCCTTCTTTAAGGAATAGGACTCTTAAAACCTTAATCAACAAATAAAAAAAACAAATGACTGTGTAAAAGGTTAGTATAGTCGGCAGCAATTATAGTACCTATGAAGGCAATATAGAAATAATTCTTTTGGTTGAGCGAATCCACTTAGCTTTGTACCCGATGAACAATACACATTATCTGTATTGTTAGCTGTGGCCACAACTGCCACTTCAAAATGTAAGGCGTTATAAGTGCAAACTACTTTTACACTAAATTAGTGTTTAAATCAAACGAAATAAGGTTTACTCTGAAACAAAGAGAACAGAGATGTTGGTCACTTCATTGTCTTTATAAGCATCGAAACGAGCTTCTCTGCCCTTTCACTTACGAAGTGACCAACATCTGTGTTCTCTTTGTTTAAGAGTAAACCTTATTTTGTTTGACTTAAAGACTAATTTAGTGCAAAAGTAATTTGCACTTATAACGCCTTACATTTTGAAGTGGCAGTTGTGGCCACAGCTAACAATACAGATAATGTGTATTGTTCATCGGGTACAAAGCTAATGGGATTCGCTTAAAAAATGGGAGTAGGACTATACATGAGACACCAGCCTGCAGCTTTTCCCCCTTCATCGATAGGTGCAACATTTATTTGTCAATTATGCGGCCGCGGCTGTCGCTCTCGTATCGGGCTTTCCAGCCATCTTCGAAAATGCCGCAGTTTATTAGACGCTGCTTAACTCATCTGTTATAGATGTAAAAGGCTAATGATGAAGGCAATAAATAAACTATTGTTGCGGAGAATTGTAGTTCTACAAAGTAACCGCTTAGGGGCGCTGTAGTATTCTCCATACAAATCATTTACCAGTTTAACAGTTTATTTATTGTCTTCATAGGTTTACGCTTGTAGCGGATACGGTCACGTTAACTCATGGTATGGCTTTTTTTTTTTTATGTCATAGGGGGCAAACGAGCACACGTATCGCCTGATGGAAAGCGATTACCGTCGCCCATAAACACCTGCAACACCAGAGGAGTCACGAGTGCTTGCCTACCCGGAGGACGAAGATAGAATGCCTCTATGCTAGTAATTTCACCATGTGCTACAGATCTTTATTTGCATCGGAGCGCAGTAAAGATGTGTATACAGGGTGAAATATTAATGACCGTTCATATTGTTCCCAGGCATCAGGTATCAATAAAAGATGCCGTTTCTGAAAAAGAAGATACCCAAAGGTAAAATTTTAACAATAAATTCCACTCAACATGATTCATTGCTCTCGGGTAACTATGAATGAATGTATTAATGAATGATTTATTTATTTACATAAAACATGGTACAGCAGATACCTATTACTTGCTATTACATATAAATGATTCACATATTATGTCGCTGCGCCGGCTTGGTGTGTAAATATGTACGGAAAAATCGTATGTACATAATGTAGTTCTATAAATAAATATTAGAATCCACAAGTCGCTCGCAAAAAGTGTACATTATATTATTAGTTGCGTAAGATGCTTAATGACGCCATTCAGTTATGGTAAATAAACAACATCAATATCGTTTGAGCAGTATTTTGAGTTCACATTAAACTGTTAGCATATCTAACAAAGTACGTAAAATAATTCACTCGATAATCATCAATATCACTTTATACTCTCGTGGTTTGTATTTTATCGTGAATACGTCATCCAAATAGGACGTTATGGTTATAAGAAATTGAGTATGTATATGTATAAACTTTTTTGAATACTGTTTGAAAACGTTTTTGACATATTTAGTTTCGTAAACCTTAACCAATATAATAAACAAACAACCTATGCACAAATTACCTTAAACCAGAATTGTTAATTTTTAACGTCACCCTAGGCCGTAAGTGGGATTTTCCGCCCGCGACATACGGTTGCTACGCGGGGAGAAAATCTCATATCCTGCCTGGCCTAGGCAAGACGTAGAACTTTAGACAAAACACGGGCAGTAATTAGTAAAGACCCAGATCGCATATATTATAAACCTCAACTTCGGTTCGAGCCACAAGCACCTGCACCTAGGTATGTAATGTACTATTTCGTATTAGTGACCCACCATAGTATGCAGTTAAAATACTGCCAGCAATAAGTACCTACACTGTGACTTTACCGTATACAAAAAGCATAAACCAAACTCCACAAAAGCAAATAAATATTGGCTATAATTACCAAAAGGTTGTTAACATGGCGATGTTATTGTCGATTGTTACGGTAATTGTATAATTGTGTGGCTTCGAGCCGTTAAACAACATGTATGGCTGTCGAGGGCCGGCAACTTTTGAATGGAGTTTGAGAAAAATCCGGTTTTGATATCGAATATTCCATGTAAATGGTTGAATATATCGGCAATTCACAAAGGGAGACCACAGTTGAGAAGAAACGCAGAAACAACAGTCAGTAATTCGTAAATGATATATGTGGGCCTATGATGGTTGCTTTTATCACATGCAATAGACAAGTGACAAAGCATCCGTCACGTTTTGACAAACTGCGAGTGTGAGTGACAATGCTTTGTAACCTATTTATCACGTGATAAACGCAACTATCATAGGGGGCCTATAGTGTATAGACTATATAATATAAAGTGTCCCCGCCACCTGCCCGCTGCCGCCATTACGATGACAGACGTCAACCGGAGAGGGCAGGTCGTGGTCCACAGTAAACCCGTTCACGTTGTTTTATTGAACCTGTTCCCGCCCTGAAACCCTAGATGTCACTATATCCATCATTGGGGAGGCTACGATGGTTGTGTTTATCACGTGATAAATAAGTGACAAAGCATCTGTCACTCACACTCGCATCTTAATACTTCTAAAAATCCGCAACATGGCGTGAGCTGAAAAACACCCGGTTGATGGGCTATAATTATGTACATACATAGGTACGGAATATACTGTTCTGTGTAGATAGCTTACAATTAGTCATTCAGTCTTAGTCACTCAGACTTAAGTTTAGTCAGTATAAGAGGCACACACGTCTATGGATTGACAGTTGTAACAGTAGAGCGGGCAGTGAACCCCGGTCCCCAGTTGTGCAAGACGTAATACAGTTACTGAACCTGTTCCCAACTGAAGCCGAAACCTGTGCTTGGGAAGCGAAATCCATCGTAATAGTCACTTAAAAAAAATACCGACGGCGATGAAACGAATTGATAAATGATATGCTTACCGTGAACAATACGTTGTTTGACTATAGGTATAGTAAAAATGAATTGTATTGAAACCACTAAACTTACCGATTTGAGTGCGGTTTTTTATAATCGAAAGCTTTCGTTTGTCGAGATGGTTGTTAGCTATGTTTGATAGAAGTAAAAGCAGTAGGTAGGTAGTGTCCAAAATAATCAGCTTCTTGTGTAATACTACAGCTATTTCAATTATTTGTGGTAATTGTTACCTCAGAACTCTGTTATTTATGAGCCGACTAATCAAATCACAGTAATATTATAAAGGCGAAAGTTTGTGAGTGTGTTTATGTGTATGTTGCTTACTTCTTCACGCTCAAACGACTGGACCAATTTTGATAATTTTTTGTATGAAGGTAGCTGACAGCCTGGATTATACATAGATTACTTTCTATTCCGAAAAATAAAGTGTTCCCGTGGGATAAGCGGATAACACATCCATGAAGATTATGGAACTACTCTAACTCTATACAAACTTGGACTTCGAACTCTTAGTCCAGACCCTCTGGACGAAACTAATAAGATGAACTTCGTATGTACGTATATCTTAGGTATCTAGATCTACTTCGACAACGTGGTTGGCTCGGTTTGTAGTGCAGCTAGACAGCTGAATTGAAAGCTCCTGGGTTCGAATCCCGGCCAGGGCAAATATTTGTGTGATGAATTCGAATATTTGTTCTTGGGTCATGGATGTCGATATCGTCGTCTAGTGCCCATAGTACAAGCTTGCCTTAGTTTAGGACTAAGTCGATTTTATTAATATTTATTCGTAAGCAACACGGTTTATATATATGTTCAATAAACTACCGAGAGATGTAAAGGAAACGAAATCTACTTATATGTTCAAAAAATTACTCAAACATTACATTGTGAGTAACGCCGTTTCCCTAGAATAATGAAATATGAAATATCGTAAAATTAATGTTAAGTGATAAATACATGTTATGATAACTATATATATATATATAAAATAATAATATTAATAATATGTTACACATAATTCATTAATTGTATCATATTATTTCACACTATATTATGTGTTGGTAATGTTGATAAATACAGCAGTATAATATAATAATTAATATTATTTAAAAATGAAACTATATTATTAAATGAAATACAATTAAAACAATATAATAATAAAAATATGAAATGAATGTATACATATAATACCTGTCTTACTTTTAACTTGCTAAACTGCCAAAGAGATCGTTAATTTACTATTTTAAACTAAACTAAAATACATATTAAATTAAATGAAATATACAAAATAAAATATTTAATAAAACAGTTAAGTTTTTACTACAATTTTTAAATATTATAACTTAAATTTATCTTTATTTTATTTATAACGTAAATAAAATTGAAGATTACATATTACAATAATACCTAGATGTCATATCCAATACCATCTAATAAAAAGTATCGTATTGAAGCCCATGAGTACGGACAAACAAGATGCCATATCCAGGTGCGCTCGATCTGTGTTTCTACGAGCACATGACAACAATGTATCGGGAACAAGTTAGCTGCATTCGCTGCGCGCGTGCTTACGTACCGACCGAGCGGCGAATTGAAATCTACCTCCGTAATAAAAATGTTTACCTGTATGTTTTTATGAAGTTGACACTTGTTAAGTTTGTTATTAATTTATAATTTGCATGCAATTATTTTTCTATGTTACATTTCTCATGTTAAGTGAATCAAATTCTTATGAGAAATAAATGTCTTAAACCATAAACCATAAATAGAGCCCTCTTGACAATCCTCATATATATTTCTGGTCTCCCTTTACCTATCTTATGAATTTAGGCTTATATGTAGTCCTCGAAGAAAACACATTATAAGTATACCTATACCTATTGGGTATATCCGACCTTAGACTATAAAACACATTAATCCAGGGTGTTAGCTTCCTACGTACCAAATTTTATCAAAATTGGTCGAGCTGTTTGAGCGAGATGAAGAAACAAAGATACACACAAACGCATAACTCACAAACTTTCGTCTTTACAATATTTAGTGTGATTAGCCTTAAGATTAGAAATACACATGTTTTTGTTTTATTTAAATCAAGCGAATAGTTTTAAAGTTATGTTATTGGAAAAACCGTATGGCACGCCATGCCTGCGTGATGTCATTAGACGAATACTCTTAGCAGCACCTCTAGCATAACTGTCATACGCGACTATTTCTCTCGCGAGATGATTACCCGTCTCTTTCTGTGCAGTAATGTGAGAGAGTGACGGGTAGCGCTATGTTGCGTGACAAGAATTTCGACGAGCTGTGCTTATAGTCTCATCATACGTTGAGCGAATTCGCCAAGTGATGTCACAGACCGCCCCATTCAATAATTCGGCAACTATAAAGCGTTTCCAAAGGTAAAATTCAAAATATAGCTAAAGCGGCCGTGTTAGCACTCTTTGGGCAAGTTTGTGGAGACAACCACAGAACGAAAAATTGTATAACACTGATCTGGAATTGATCCTGGAGCTTATGATTGCTTTTATCACGCGATACATAAGTGACAAAGCATCCGTCACGTTTTGACAAAATGCGAGCCTGAGTGACAGGTGATTTGTCACTTGTTTATCACGTGATAAACGCAACCATCATAGGCACGCAGATTTAGAAGACATAAGAGGGAAATCGGAAGTGTCCCCAGATTCGCATCATGTCTCGCCTTAAGCCAGCCTGAAAAGCACAATTCGTTGTAACACTACACTGAAGGAAGGAGAGGGCAGATATCACAAACAATATTTGTCTAGTCACAGCTGCGAGAAAGTTGTGACTGACAAGTCTGTGTGAACTAAGGGTGCCGTTAGGGTTGCCTCTTGCCAGGTTCAAACACACAAAAGCCAGACTCTGCGCTAATTTGTACGGGGCTGTTTTGGGGTTGGCGTGGCTTTACTTACGGTCGACTTTCGACCGAGAAAATATTTGGCCGGACACAATACCTATCCGTAAAAAATATGTCTGGCCGGATACCTGGCAACCCCAGGTGCAGTGCAAGCGGTGACCGCGTAATGAGTAATCCACGAACATTCACTGTTCAAGCTACTTTAACCCGGCAACGAAAATCTAAAAATGCATTAGCCCAGCATTCTTTTAGGTAAAATCGGTTTTTAACCTTTTCAATGCCAACCACTCTAAATTATTCATCGGTTATTAATTAAAAAAAGTAATCATTAACGCTATTAAACTAAGCAATTGAATCAAGAATCGATTTTTACGTAACACCACAATTTATTCATGACTCGTCATCGTCCGTCATAGGCGGATCGGAATTATCATATTTGATGATCAGTTTTAACCGCTGTTTTTTTTTTCATTGACTTTTTATTGCACCACGAGTGTAGTCAAGTTTTAGTATCGATTTGAAGGAAATAAAGCAAGATTAAAGCCGCAAACCGGCAATTCAAGTTAATTATTGGCGTGTGCCCTGATTTGGCTGGCAAAGCTGACCTTACTCTTAAACACCCATGTTTTTAAGGTTCCGTACTCAAAGGGTAAAAAACGGGACTCTATTACTAGACTCCGCTGTCCGACCGTCTGTCTGTCCGTCTGTCACCAGACTAAATCTCATGAACCGTGATAGTTAGACACTTTAGACAGTTGAAATATTCACATATGATGTATTTCTGTTACCGCTATAACAACAAATACTAAAAAACAGAATAAAATAAATATTTAAGGGTGCTCCCATACAACAAATGTGATTGGTTGCGTTTACTTTGCACCTCATTTGCTAGATACCAGAGGACACGCACAATACATAACCAGAATGCGGGTTGTCGCGTCATGTGACGTCCAGGGTTTCAGGACAGGAGTAGGTTCAATAAACTAAAGTAGGTCATAGTGATGGCGGCAGAGAGCTGTAGTGTATATAGACATCTTTATTATATATTGTATAGATGTCTGTACACTACAGGTCATATTTCAGGAAGGGGTTGATAAGTGATAACCATCTTTGATCTAATCTAACCATGTACCAAATTTTTTGGTTAAAGTCCGTTCAGCCGTTTCGGCGTGCTGAGCGGACACAGGCATTTCAACAAACAGATGGCGCTTAACGGCTGGCGTCGCGCGCCTATGAAAGGGATATTCAATACAATTTCCGAATATTATAATATAACAGTATACTTATATTTATCGCTAAATAAACGTGACCAACAACTGCGACTAGTGCGGGACGCGGATTATATTTTTTTTTTTATTAGCCTGTTTGAGTGTTCCGCTGCTGGGCAAACGCCTCTCCCCTTGTTTTCTACGCGGACTATTGCCATAAATAATACTATCTGACCCGGACCATGAGATCTCGTAAACCATCCAAGCGATGGTCGCCGCGAACTCTCCTAATGGCGCCTCAGCGTAATCCCCGCCGGCGGGGAACTACCGCTACTTAGTTCGCGTTTTTCTCTGTCATAGACCGAATCTCTTTCCCCTCTTCTCCCGCCCTAACTCAGACAGATTCGGTTCAGTCTATTCACGACGCAGTCCATGCGCCCAGTGCGCCTGCGTCACCCCAACCCAAATTACCCCTGTGGCACGGAGATAATCCCATTAGCGGGTTATACTCCCACACAAAGTCTGATTACTGGTAGTGAGGGCTAACGAGCCCTGATATACAGTTCAAGTCACGTCTTAAAAAAAATGCCATAAAATTTTAAAAACGCTAATTTTTATCTCCACGGCGATGTGATTACCAAACCTTAGATCTTACGATCGTAATATCGCATCTACATGTGAGACGGCACAAAACGGCAGAATTAGCACAGTGTATTAGCTCTGCTAGGCTAGAGGTTGGTTGTTAGCTGTCAACCCGGCAGTTTCTGTTCGTCCATAAACTTTGTTTTTATGACTGGCAACATTGTAACGACGCTGAGGTGGCAACCCTGACCCTTGTGTGGAAAGACTGACGTATTTGCTTGATTTTTTTAATAATTAATAGGCAATGCGCTGAATAAATTCGTAATTTCTTGTAACTGAAGTCGTAACTGTGTGTTATTCGTTATAATGTAACAGGCCAGATACTACATATCTACACATAAAATTAATTGCCGCGGGCCTTAGTTCAGCCATACATATACTACCGGTATGCAATGTAGAAGAAAAATAAAAGAGCTGCTTGTAGATCCTTACAGCAGCCTTATATAAAAACTAAATAATTTAATGGTTTTCCAGAAATTGTACCTACCCTTTTATACGAGTATGGTTTTAAACAGACACCCGTCATTGTCTGTGGTGTCTGCATCTGCAACAAACTTTTTATTAACCGACTTCACAAAAAGGAGGAGTTTTTTTTTTATGTTTGTTACCTCAGAACTTTCGATTGAGTGAACCGATTTTGACGATCCTTTTTTTATTTGAAAGCTGATGCTTCTCGTGTGGTCCCATTTAAAAGGTCCGGCTCCATTTCGCTCATTGCAGTCGGTTATATTTTGTGATAAAGTGATTATTTTATGTTCTAATCTCGACATAAAAGTAACAACTTTCGTAGCTGGCTCCACCTAAGAAAACTCGGGGCATGACAACCGCTGGTCCCTCCACGAGTCGCATCGCACCTACTAGTGCCAGGGATGTGTTATTTTATTATAACAAAACGGGACTTCATTGCGATAAATCCCGTTTTCTCATAATAATGTGTGAAAATGACTTACTGTTGAGTTTCTTTCGGCTTTCTTTTCAACAGCGGTCTCCTCTTGGGAAATCCCGAAGGACAATCTCACTTGTAAAAGTGCCCTTGTAGCCTACTCACTATTTCATTTCATTTCGGTATGCTAGTGAGATTGTATCCGACATCCGTGTCTGGCAATTGTAGTGTACATATATTGCAGTTTACTTCAAATTATCTTTTGTAACCAACAGTGAGCTAGAAGGTCAAGTTTCAGCCTTAACCCTGCTGTCAGCATAATTAACGTTAGTCTGCCGTAGACTGTGACGTCATGGATACAAAGTTCATTATCGCACGTGCGTTAATTTGTTAACATTTCGAAGTAACAAATAGGCTGTATATTCTATAGATATATTACACAGATACAGCCCGTATACAGCTCAAATTAGGGTTAATATTGGCTGTATACGGTCTTGCTTTACTACACAGCTATTATCTTATTTAAGCTGTAAAAAGTTAAGAGGCCTCATTCCTTTTAAAATTGTTTTTTTTTCGTATTATGACAAATATATTGATAATTTCGACCAACTTTTGAAAGTGAATAATATTTTTCCCGGAGCTCTAGGTAGTAACATAGCTATTTCATGCTTTCGTTGCGTGCAGTCGAAATATGTTGAAAAAACTAATTTTCCGCGTGAATTTCGTCAATTTCAAGTAGTTTTTAAACAAAAATTATCAATGAAAAAATTATTCTGTAGGTTTCAAATATATGTATAGGTGCCAATAAATCCCAATAGCCCTGTTCTAGGTAGTAATATCAATACTATGTTAAGAAACATGTTTGATCATAGAGAAAACTGTCTAAACCAATCAGCATTTTATAAGGAATAAGGCCTCTTAAGACTGTATAAACGCTAAAATGCAGCCTGTGTGCTATTTGGGGTGAGCTCCCTTGTAACTCACAATCAACATTTTTTTGACTGGTAGAGTATACTATTTAGCTATTTAAGTTCGCCGTTTGTACTGATTTTTGTTTTGTGGTATTAAATTAGGTAATAACACGAAATAAAACAATACAGAAGGGTTATTATTTTTAACCCCCGACAAAAAAATCCCGTGTTGACCCGAAAATAGAGGCTTTGAATCCCGGTCTAGTTATTAAATTTTTCAAATATTCGCACAGTATAAAAAAAAGCAATAATATAGGTACCTTCAAATTTCGACGACTGTACCTAATCTTGTGCAGTTTATTTTCTCCAAGTATATTAAGCATTTTATTAGTTTATCTGGTATTTTAAAGGAGACATCAAGGTTTTGCACAAATATGTAAAACTCGTTTTCATGACAAATTGCTGTCAAGATATTCTAATTTAGCAGATTTATATTTAGAAGAAAATTAAAATGCACAATTCCTTACCTGTTTTCTTGACACTAAAATATTTGATAGATTATGTTTGTTTTGATAATGATAATCTTCCCTAAAGACGGTTTCACTTAAGTTGAGGGTGAGATAACGTGACTGTATTCGCTAGCTACAGCGATATGTACTCGTATGGAGAATAGAGCGCCCGTAGCGGTGACTTTATAGAACTACAATGCTCCATACAAATCGTTTATGCAGTCGCTAGCGATTACAGTCACTGTAAACTCATGGTAAGGGTACAGGAACGGCCCGACATGTTTCGAAGGGTGTCCTATCGTTTGACCAAAAAACGTTTCACCAAAAAAACGTTTCACCAATTGATAATTTTACAAAAAGTCATTTTACAAATGATTCACTTCACCAAATGATCAGATGTTAAATTTTCATTTTACAAATAATCATTTGACCAAATGATCATTTAGCAACTGAGTCATTTGACCAAACTTGAGGTGAATCAATTTCAGAGCAGATCCGACCCGGCCGGGTTAGGTTAGGTTAGTTTTTTTTTTATATCCATAAAAAACGTAAATAAGGTAAGATAAGATAAAATAAGATAAGACAAGACAAGACAAGACATGAAATAACATTTTGTAAAATGATATTTTGTAAAATGATATTTTGTCAAGTGTAGTGTTTGTAAAATGATCATTTGTAAAGTGACTTTTTGTAATATGATACTTTTGTCAAATGTCTCGTTTGCCTTATGAATATTTGGTGAAACGTTGTTTGGTCAAGTGATCATTTGTCAAACGTTTTTTGGTCAAACATTAGTGAACCGTTTCGAAGTCGTATGAAGTTCTTCTTCAGCATCCTCTATACATACTCGTAATAACATAGGTACATATGGAACGGGTTTCCTCGCACTTTATACACTCGCGGTTTATACACACAATTAAAACTTATTGAACCGGGTCTATCTCGACATCTTCAGTAACAACTTGCTGTTTCATAAGTACCTACATCTGAGACGACAGCACGTGATACCGTGTCGAAACGTCAGGCAATGATGGTAAACCAAAAATATCGCGATTGACCCGGTTCAATAAGTTTTCATTATAGGTTTACTCATGTTGTTTAAGTCGAAAATCGTTCGACGTGTTTCGAATCGGTTTGCGATTCATCATCAGGATATATCTCTAAAAAAACGGCCCGACAGAGAATGTGTCAGGCAGGATTTTCCCGACATGTTTCGAAATCGTGTAAAGTTCTTCTTCAGGTACAGTTGGCTCCGTGGCGGTCGGCCAGTACCCTCCCGGGCAGGGCTGCTAACCGGTTAATCTTATTTTTGAAATAGCTCCTTGAATACAGACATTTTGCGGTTTGTTCCTTTTTCGTCAGTATTTATTGATGCAGATCTACGAAATAAAAGACTCAAAGCCCAAAAAAACTATTTTAATAACGAGTAACCGAAATCTTTAACCGGTAATTCGTATGGATACAGGTTAACGGTTACAAGTCCTGCAACGCAGCACGTTTGCTTCTAATATTTATTTATTTAAACTTTACTGCGTAAAAGAAAAGTCAATACAAATGGCGAACTTAATGCCAAATGACAGTCTCTACCAGTCAACCATAGGGCCGAATAGAGACATCGTCTAACGATAATATTAACTAACAGTAGTATTGCCCAACGCACGCCGATTTATTACCAACTTTTGAGCAAAAAAATAACAGAGAAAACATTTGACAGCTGTCACATTATATTCAAAATCCACAGCACAAGCATTTCCAAACCATGCCGCACAAGAACCGTGTTAAACACATCATTTATATTCTAAATGAGGAAAGTTGCCCAATTCATCGTACATTCACTAAACGACAAATTCCCATATAAACTATTTGTCGCATAAGACTTTTACAATGAGGACATAATAAAATTTACAGCCTCAAAAATGAAACGACAGATTTCAATAACAGTAATTTGGCGCTTGAGACATTTTTGATAATAAGGGTACAATTCAACCTCCAATTCAAAACGCCGGATTTAAATAGAAAAAGTAAGGCGGTTACTACCTTTTAATATGGCATCATGTAATGACCGTACTGACAACGTGACTCGAAAGGGTAGTGCCCTATTATGACATAAAACTGTTTAGTTTCTCAATACTTTGGACGAAAAAGCCCTTTAATGGGTAATTTTAACGAAGGTTGCCGTTTTTCTTGAATATAAAATCGGGTGAGGACAATCCAGGTCATGCTCATCAGGGTTCCGTAAGCACATCACAAAGAAAGGATTTTTAGTAAATATATTGTAAAAAAACCTAATATTCAATTTGCTTCCGCGGCGTAAGATACATTTCATAGAGAATTATTTGGCATACGTTTTATAAAGTGACATTCAGCCGTTTTTTTTATCTTGAAGAGCCCAAAGCCCAAACCCTGCAAATTGTCAAAAATTGTTGTGTATCTATCTCCGACATTTTGAGAAATTTAGTAATACTGAATTGACAAAAAAAATATGTATTTATAATTGTAAATACTATGGTTGACAAATGTGGCCTGAGGGCGAGAACAGCTGGAAGACCAAACGAAATTTCGGCGACGCAGAAACAGATAATTCGCTCGCTCGGGCAAAAGATATGACAAACCCGCATCAAAGTTTCTTATTAAAAAGTTGTATCGTTCAGAAATGTCACCCAGCATCTCTGGACTCTTTCTCGCCCGAGATATATTACCTATCTCTTTCTTTACAGTACTGTGAGAGAGTGACGGGTGACGCTAAGTCGCGCAACAGTCGTAAAGCATAGTTGTGCTAGACAGGCTGGGGAAGTAGAGCTCTCGATCGTCAAACGTCTATCTGTACAGTTAACCAATTTGATTTCTAGGCCGCTATAGATCCTTGTCACAATGACAGTGATATGAGATCTGAAGCAGCTTTCATATTGGAGTTCACTGTGACAAGGTACGAAATGACCTAGGAATCAAATTGGTTGACTGTACATATATTATTACTAGAAGTGCCCATGCCCGCGACTTCGTACGCGTAAATATTTTTATACCGTAGCCGGGTAAAAAGTATGCTATAACTAACCATCTTTGGATTTCCAGCTATCCCTGTACCAAAATTGGTTAAAATTTGTCCAGCCGTTTCGGCGTGATGAGGGGACAAAGGAAATTATGTCAGATGATGGCGCCACGCACACATACAAAACAAAAGACGATCCTGTATCACGCTTTTAATACTTTCCTGAAATCATGACCCCTCTCCCTAGAAAACTGATTTTCGATACAAATCTAGAATTTTATAATAGTATTAGATGTCCTGAATTAACATGCACCAATAACGAACTGTTGATTTGATCTGATCTGGATAGAAAATGGAAAGGTTACTTTCATATTTCGCCCCAAACCCTTATCATATTTTGGCCCCATAGACTAGAGGTATGGTTCAAATGTATAAGGAACCCCAACCTCATACGTGAAAGCCGGTTCCAAAGCCCTTAATTACAAGATCTGCCCGACCTGGTAACTGTAAAACGAAATCGAAAAAAAAACAAGATGGTGGCAATTTGGGCTCGCATAAATCTGATAACAGGGCTGTAATGTGACCGTGTTATCGTGTCCATAAGTCTTGTTTTGGACAGGGAATTTAAAGCTTTTTGAATACAATTGGAATATTTTCTTTTTTTAGGTCGACTGAAATAAAGGTAGAGTGCCCTTTAGCCAATAAAATGGCACACTGTCATATCGATACTTTAAAAAAAATATTTTGGGAAAACCCTTATAAACGATTGGAAAATATACAGGGTGGAACATTTCTAAAGACTAGGCTGACAGGATAGTGTCATCTGAGTGATCTACAATCGATCTATTATAATTGTAAAGCTATTCTATTCTTCTATTCTATTTTTTTAAAAATGGCAACCGGTCACAGTTAAGCGACCATTACTGCCAATGTCTCGTTGCCAATCGCACTCGGCGACTAGATAGAGGATTGATACCACGTTGTACGGTGAGTTGATAAAATCGTGCTTTTTGTAAAGTGATAGCGATTTACAAAAAACCACACGGACTATCGGGC
Source organism: Apotomis capreana (assembly GCA_947623375.1). Taxonomy (NCBI): domain Eukaryota; kingdom Metazoa; phylum Arthropoda; class Insecta; order Lepidoptera; family Tortricidae; genus Apotomis; species Apotomis capreana. The sequence continues at coordinate 7,600,420 of OX392518.1, forward strand.
CTTGACCCAGGAAGGGCTATGAACGCTTCAAGTTGAATTCTTCATTAGCTATTCACACATTCGTTTGATCACTGCACAATACGCTATCAATACTACACATTGAACGACAAAAATGAATAAATAACGAACAACAAAACCTAAACACATGCGGCCATCTTAAGTCACGGACCGGAAGTCAATTGTAAAGCTGGATTTAAAAGTAAAAAGTCATCCAAATTAAATATTTGAATATCAGTGACAACCCTACTAATTCAAAGGTTTTATTTACATTTTAAATTGACAACTATCTTAAACTTAAACGATGTTCAAAAGATGCTAGGGTTGATATGTGCAGATTTTTACACTAATGTTTAACAAACTGTATCTCAAAAATGGATAGAAATATTTACATAGTTCAGTGGTGAAAAATGAAATACCTACTCAGCCTGAACAATTCTCTTTTTGCTTAAAAGTCCCTCGATCTAGTCCACTCTGTATATTCATATGTAGTCTTCTCAAACATGCAATGCAATGAAATATCGTCATAACATGAAATTCATGAATACAGACGCCAAGTTTAAAAAATGGCCTTAAATTTTGTATGAAATTCCTTTATAGGTCTCTCGAGTTGTTTCGCCCGAAACGTGATACTTCGAAGCCCGTTATAACGCACGTTATGACCACATTTCATTGCATGTTTGAGAAAATGCTATTTCTTTCTTCGTAGACGAGCCCCACACCAGCCTCGCCTAACACCCTTATTTTGCACCCCTTGAAGAGATCTATCTTGACCCTTGTATATTTCTGATCAAAACTAGCGTACTACCCTCCTTGAAGGACGGTTAAATTATAGTAGTTAGGAATATAGTACTTTTATTAGTCTACTCAATCACTTAGCGGTCATAAGGTTCCGTTAATAAACAAATTAAAACCATCAGCAGCATATTTTATAGTGTAATAAAAAATATTGTAGTAGCTTTGAGGTCATAACGATTTCCACAACTCAATGATTATATAGTTATTGGGTTGTTTCCCACAAAGCGGCAATCAGTTTTTAATTTGTGTTACATCAACGCGTACTTTTATAAGTAAAGTATCTGCTTTATTCCTACAATTTTGTATTTTTCGTTTACCGAAATGATTTAACAGGGATCTCCTTCTTCCTTCAGGGGATGGTTCATTTCATCGATTATTTTTTCCATCGATTATTTGATTAAGTCATTCATTTTAAATATGAAATCCTCTAGATTGGGTTTAGCTTTGTTTTATAAAAATCCAATATAATTTATAGTTTCAGAGAAAAAAGCTTTCGACGAAATATCTTGTCTATGAAATGTATCACAATATATTACAAAATATTTCTATTAAATGAAAATTCGATGAAACTTTTGTCTATAATATATGGGTAAACCTATGCACTGGATACAAAACTACCTTCCATGTTTTCAATTAGGTAACGATGTATTATACGATTCCATCAAAAACATAAATGTAAAATGAGAGCCAAGTTCAATATCGCGTGCACTTCGCCGACAAAAGAATTGAGATCTGCCAGGGCGCCAAGTTCTTTGCTCTAAAATTTTTAGATACAAGGACATGCGACATACTCAATGCATTTATTTTACTTGGGGAGTAATTCAATATCAAGATTTGACTTGGCTAGTTTTCACAAACTAACAAAATTTTATAAAAGTAACATAGTCATAGTGATAGTTCATTATCAAGCTAACAGTATAAGTAACAAGACGTACACTAACTTGCGTACTTACCTTTACGAAAATAGGTTAATGATTTGATTGATTTGATTTATAATATAAATTTATATTTTAAAACTAGCCAAGTCACGTCTTGATATTGAATTACTCCCCAAGTAAAATAAATGCATTGAGTATGTCGCATGTCCTTGTATCTAAAAATTTTAGAGCAAAGAACTTGGCGCCCTGGCAGATCTCAATTCTTTTGTCGGCGAAGTGCACGCGATATTGAACTTGGCTCTCATTTTACATTTATGTTTTTGATGGGATATCATTACTTTTTGTACAGAAATTATTATGATGTGTAAATTACTTAATTATTATTTGTTAATTAGTTCTGTGTGCTATTCTAGTACATATTTTGAAAGTTTTGAACAAACAAAGATTTTTCCAAAACGGTTAGTACGTATTGGATTTTTATGTGCATGTATGTGTAAGTGTGTGCGTGTGAGTGTATATGCTATTCTAGTATATCTTTCAAACAAAAAAAGAGTTTTCCAAATCGGTTTATAAATGACAGAGTTCTGAGGCAACAACCATCAATAATAATAATAATAATAAAACATAAAAAAATCACTGTTTTAGATTTTTATATGTATACACACACAATTACTAAGCTGGATGCCAAATTTCACCTTTCTAGGTCACCTGGAAGTGGGTTAGGTTTTTGATTACTAGTGAGTCAGTCAGTCAGTCAGTCAGTGATAAAAATACCGTTTTTTGGACTTTAATATCTCAATAACTATTTAACCTATATTAATGAAATTTGGGGTTCTACTTGTTCTAAAGGATCTTAATACATAAGCCAAATTTCATTTTTTTATGTTAAATAGATTTGGAGTTATTGGGGGGTCAAAAGTGGCTCCAAACGGTTCGTGTAATATAACACACGGCTGCTGCTCGCCAGTTCCTGCGGTGAACTTGGCTGGACACGCTGCCGCGTGTCTAGATATGAATTACCTTAAATCTTCCAGCGTACGTTTGTTCTAATCGATCCAGTTTGACTAGTGACTTAAGCCCTAGTTTTAGGGAAAAAAATATCAAGTGCGAGTTAGACTCACGCTGCCAGGGTTCCATACCGCTACATCGAATTAAGCATACTTATTTAAGTTAAACGAAAGAAATCAGTACGGGTTTCGTTACGTTTGCAGCTTTTAATTCCCTTGTCTTAAAATATAAGATAGACGATAAAAAACTATAATATGATACTGTAGGATCTCGTTCCTCAAAAGTAAAACTAACTACTAGATACTTACCTTTAAAAATCAAGTTGGATTTCATGGAACTACGAGTAATAACGGATGACTATACATCGGCTATAAATTCATTAAATCATAAAAAAACTAGTTTCTACACAACTAGTTGTAGTAAACTAACGTATAAACCTAACTACTAAGACGAGCGGTTAATCCTTTATGGGTTCCGTATGGAATTTAATATTAACAATGCAAATTATGGGCTTCTCTCTAAAAAGGTCTACCTAACGAATTTATATATATTTATAAGATTTATATGGCAACAATTTTGCAACCAATCGTAACCCACTATAATGACATTAGTTTAAGTACCTGTCAGTTCCACTATGTGAACCCCGTAATATCATTTAATGGAATGCTTTATTTTCCTGACTGTTTTTCGTGTAGTAAACACGTGTACCTACACTTTATTTATACGTTCACGACCATGAATGGTTTTCGGCATTTTCTTTGGATAATTTTTAATATTTGTCTTTTAAGGAAAGCATCATCATACCTAGGATAACTCGGGGCACCTATACGAAAGTGACGTAGCAAAATATTTTATCGACAAAAAAATATATCGATGTTACTGTCAACATCTAAATGTCATCGACATAAATAAATATTACTTTATTTCTCCACATTTTCAAATGAAAAAATAAACATCTTAAAACGTGTATTTACATGTTTATTTTAAAATAATTTTCATAATATACGTAAATTGACATTTTGATTGAAATGACATCCTCATACTTTTATTATCTTAATTTAAGAGGCTCGATATCAGATCAGTTATGACATCGAACCTCTTTATAGTAATCCAGAATGTTCATTGAGCACATATATTAATTTAATTATATCGACATCTTTTTTATCGATATCCTATCCCTAGAACGTGCCCCGAGTTATCCTAGGTATTCATGAATGACACTGACATTCTTGACGAACCATCATAAAATCATTGCCAGTGTAAGAAATTAGTTCCAGTGAAATTCCGCAATATGGCGCATCCTCATATATTTATGGTCAGGCTTTACATATTAGGTTAAGTTCATATTACTGCAATAGTTATATGGTTTCTGAAAAAAATACTGACTCTTGAGTTTCTTTCGGCGTTTCTACTCAACAGTGGTCTTGATACGCAGCTAGAACGGTCATAAACTTTCAGGTAATTATTCGTTAGTGGACAACACCAAAAAGCGAAACTGAAATAAGATGATAGTCACCTGTTGTACTACTACTTCAAGGGGTTGCCCGGTCTGTAGCTCGTCGGAGGGCCGCCTCGTCGGCCGGACGGCGTATTCCCTCTCACCAATCACCTGAGGACAACAGAAAAGCATATTAAAATAGTAGGTACCTACATTACTGCAGACGCCGGGAAATAAGGGGTTGCCGGCTTCGTATCACTATCCGGCCTCTCCGGATAGTGATACGAAGCCGGCAAGCCCTTTTCACGGCTAAGGCATGTATAGTGCTTTTCTCAAACATATGCAATGAAATAAAAAAATACACCACTCAAAAAAACATAATTCAACTGTTTAGCAGGTTCAAGAACACAGACGCCATGTTTAAAAAATTACTTGCCGGCCTATTAGGCCTTCAATTTTGTATGAAATTCCTTTACAGTTCTCTCGAATTGTTCCGCCCGAAACGTGATACTAACGAAGTCTGTTTTAATGCACGTTATGACGATATTTCATTGCATGTTTGAGAAAAGCATCTTATTACAACATTAGTGGACCATAAACTAGTGCCGGCAAAGCACTTGTCACTCCTCTGGTGCTGCAGCGCGTCTAGCATAACTGTGAACCGACTCTTTCTCGCGTGAGATATACTACCCATCTCTTTCTGTACAGTTATGTGAGAGAGTGACGGACGGTGCTATGTCGCGCGACATGAGTCCAGCTATCCCTGTATACCGAAATTGGTTAAAATTTGTCCACCCGTTTTGGCGTGATGACTGATGAGAGGACAATGGAAATTATGACCAACAAATGGCGCCAGACGGGCAAGGTTCCGCGCGCCCATACAAAACAAATGACGATCCTGCATCACGCTATTAAGATTTTTCCTGAAATTATGACCCCCGTAGAAAGCTGATTTTCAATACAAATCTAGAATTTTATAATAGTATAGAAGAAACAAGCTGTCTTAATTAAAAATGTGATTTCTCTTTTGTTTACGTATACGCGTGCTGTTTTGAAGCGTCTCGCAAGCCTCGTTTCGAAACCAGAACTGTCTAGAATATATTAACACGCAATGGACCGATAAATAATAATAAAAGCGATCATTTGTATTTGATTTAAATAAATTATGTTGCGGTAAATTTGTGTTGTTATGTTTAAATAATATTTTCTCAAACATGCAATGAAATATCGTCATAACGTGCGTTAAAACAGGCTTCGAAGTGTCAAGTTTCGGGCGGAACAATTCGAGAGCACTGTAAAGGAATTTCATACAAAATTGAAGACCTAGGCCGGCAAGTGATATTTTTAAAATTTTAATTTAAACATGGCGTCGTGTTCATGAACAGGCTAAACAGCTGCAATATATAATTGAATTTTTCTTTTAGTGCCTGAATGGGTATCGGACCAACAATATCCGCGTTAAGGCCTATTACACAGGAACTGATATTAAGAATACAAGTATGTCACCAGAGACCATAGACAATATTAAAAATCCTCTGCCTTCATTTTATTTATAAAAGTAATTAAGATTTTTAATATCAGGTTGTTTATACCTAATGGCCCTATTATTCGAACAATACACACGTGAACGACTTCCGAAAGAAAAAGATATGGAGGGATTGGAGGGAAAATTAAAAACACTTTTTTTTAAACATGGCTTCTGTGCTCATGAACTGGCCGAACAGCTGAATTATGTATTTTTGAGTGGTGTATTTTTTTATTTCATTGCATATGTTTGAGAAAAGCACTATACATGCCTTAGCCGTGAAATGGGCTTGCCGGCTTCGTATCACTATCCGACCTCCCTTACGGTCGGCCGTCTATACCTACTCAGCCGGCAAGCCCTTATTTCCCGGCGTCTGCAGTAATGTACTATTTTCAACTCCTGCAATTTAATCTGACCATTATAATTTCACAAAGGCATACTTTTTTTAATGATAAAGCATATTATTATGTCTATAGGTTAGGATGCTCGCCAACAAACTATAATATAGAAACTTCAAGTAGACCTTATAATATGTTTTTAATTTCACACGCTCCCGTTCCCGAGATAAAGAGTCTTGACAGACAGACGAACGCACGGACAACAAAGTGATCCTATAAGGATTCCGTTTTATCCTTTTGAGATACGGAACCCTAAACAGCGTTTTATTTATCTAGTAAGTATTACGTATAGATAATGAAAGGCGTTAAAAATGCCTGCACTGCAAGTGTTCATTTTTAATTATTTACTACTTCCCGCTGTTTTTTTTTTCAAATATTCTCCCATAAACACTTTTTATTCTACATTGCATACCTACTATATATATTTCTATGTCGATTAAAAATGTCAATAAAAATAACGCTAACAAGAAACAGAAAATATGAGACGCCACTGTCACCTTCACAGTATCCTAACACGTATAAAACGCTAAAAACAGAATAATTCGTTACATCACCACTAATTAGTGGATTTACACTAATTCGACAGCACACAACGTCAATTTACCTAAAAAAGGCTTGAAATACCACGCTCTTTATACAAATTTACGACCTTTTTCGATTGGACGATAATGTAGAAAACACAAACAGTTTTGATTCTAGTACAGTTTCTTACTCGTACATGAACTTTATGATTAATGCCATACAATCGTGTATCGCTTGTTTGTATAGGTACATATAAGTATGTATTTTTATATGTACATCTGTGAAGGAACTTGGTTTGCGTTTTAGATGAAGGAAGCTATCTCTTAGTAATCTTAGGTTAGTACGATATTGTGTACAATTATAGGGTGGCCGCCCGAGGGGTTGAAAATGTTAAAAAAACTGGTCAAGTGTATCTTTTTTAGGGTTCCGTTAGTCAACTAGGAACCCTTATAGTTTCGCCATGTCCGTCTGTCCATCTGTCCGTCCGCGGCTTAGCTCCGTGACCATTAGTACTAGAAAGCTGAAATTTGGTATGAGTATGTGTATGTATCACGCCGACAAAACGGTAAAATAAAATCTAAAAAAAAAATGTTTTTTTCGGGTACCTCTCGAACACCTAAAGTGGGGGTGAATTTTTTTTTCCGTTCCAACACTAGTGTGTGGGGTGTCGTTGAATAGGTATTTTAAAAATAATAGGGATCTTCAAACATTATTTTTTGATAAAGTCAGCAGTTTTGTAAATATTCGCTCCAAAAATAAAGAAAATAGCGTCCCCCCCCCTCTAACTTTTCAACCACGGGTCAAAAAATTATGGAAAAATTCATGAAAATGAGGCCTTATAAGTTCAATGAAAACTATATTGAACAAAATCGGTTGAGCCGTTTTTGAGTTATCGCAAAATTTCATAATTTTCTTTAAAAGGACGTAAGTTCACTTCCAGAAGGTAATAAGTAATTACAGTTACGTTGGCGCTTACGACCTTTTTATAGAGCTTGAAATCTTAATCGTAACTTAAATCTATTCTCTCGTCTATTGTGAAGGATGAGCAACTACGGAACCCTACACTGAGCGTGGCCCGACATGCTCTTGGCCGGTTTTTATACGTTAACTTATAAGTTTGTTTATTTCATAGCTTCAAGACACAGTAGTATGAAGTATATGGTTTTAATTTCACCTCGATACCTCCGTGCATTCCCAAAAGAGCCTAAAAGACGGACGGGCGGACAACATAGTGATCTTATAAGGGTACCGTTTTTACCTTTAAGGTACGGAACCCTAAAAATGACAAAATTTCAGCTATTTTGAAATAAACTCGCAAGGTCTTCAACCCACAGAGCCCTAAGCTTCGTCAAAATTTCCTTCGTATGTCCGATGTTCGGATTTCCGGCTCTTTTCGCCTACAGGGCACATTTCTCTACTGATTCTCATAAAATTTTGTGAATAGAAAAAAAAATACAAATGCTGTCATTTCAGAACCAACTCGCGAATAGTCAATAGTAGAATGCATGAGGTGATGTTTCAAAATGCTCTTAAATAGGCAAGGTGTTTCTATATACTTACCAACAAATTAGTTTGCTATAATTAGCACTCCCACCGCCATGAGCCCATGACAAAAACCGATAAGAGGCATTCAAATATAGCTCTTAACTTATTGACATTAACGTCTCCTAATCTCTTACCTACTCCAGAAACGTCGCCATATTGTTTCTCGCAATCCGATCCGAACCCATATGTTCCAATTTCAAACTCCCAGCGAATAGGAGCCAAGCGTCCAACTAATGTCACTAATTTAAAACGACTTAAGCGCTATTAGATTGTAAGAGGGATACGTTCTTTTGCAAGATTAAAGTCATAAAGTAATGTTTTGTAAATGTCCAATGACCGTTGGAATTGTAGTGTAGTTAAGTCGTTTTGACATGAGCTGCTGACCAATCAGCTTCTGCCAATGTTAGTAAGCAAAGGGCGGGTATGGGACGGTATATCTTATCTATGGCTAATGACGCCACACACCGATTTGGCCATCATTATTTAACCGCATAAGGATTTCACAGCTAAGAAGAAATACCTACCTACCACTGCTAATTTTTCCATACAAATAGAGGATTTCATTCTCGTTTGTTTCCTCCTTTCGATTTTTGCGTTTATTACTTATTATGAATTTTGTGTACTTAGTTGGCGCCTGTTTTTGGCCAAATCTTCGCCGCAAACGGCCACCTATATATGTATATAATAGTCTATCTGGAATTCTAAGATTAAATTATGTCAAACTGGCACAAGGGAAAAAATAGCTTAAATTTAAATGTAATACGGTTGCTTGTACCTTGTGTCTAAGTGACTTCATTTGATCTTAGAGATCGGACAGACTATACACAACTTCTATAACAATTTGCTCAAATCTCTCACATTCTGTTCTTAAACATTCGTAAAGATTGATTCAATTTTGGAGGTGGAAATAGATGAGAACGAAACCTCGATCTGTACCTACTTATAACCCGGTTACGTTAAGTTTGGACCTCATTTGTCTGTGACGTCATAGTTCCAGGTACAAACTGAACGTAAACTGGTATTATGGGAAAAGGTGCACGGTGATATCCTCTTAAATCAAAATAAAATCCGCAAATGTTTTTAATAACTGAATGTACTATAGGCTGCACAAAACTGCAACTACATGGCCTATTCATGAATGCAATCATTCATAAACAGCCCATGCAATTCTGCAGCTCATAGTACATACTTGACCCTATAAAAAAATAAAAATGGCCATTAAGGGGAATAAAAAAAAAGTGTCGTTATTAGAAATTTTGATTCATGGTAGGAGGTCATTGGTCGCTATTGACAAGCGACGTGGCGTCGAGTATAGCAACACACATTTTTTCTTTACACGTGCCAATAAAGACCATCTAAACCAAACTAAGTATATTAATATTTACAATAGTATCTTGACAAAAACTTACTATTCTCATAATTTATATGTTAATCACATACATATTATCATTTATATCACCGATGTATATTGCAGCTATTAATAACTGAACCGTTGACATGTTTGCCATTCTTGGACAACAATTAGGTACGGGCAAATAGTTCTTTCTATGGAGTTATTTATATTTTATTCAACTGGAAGTTCCTTGGCGACAGGACGATAAATTGAGACGCATTGCCATCTAAATTGCATAACAAAAGGTAGCTTTTTCAATCGAATTTATAATTTTATGTACATTTTTACATAGAAAATTCCGTAAGTCTAAGACAAATCGACATGAAACGGGCACATCGTTTAAGTCGAATATTGCTCGACATGTTTAGAAATTATACTATTTTTAATAAACCTAAAAAGAAGACGTGTTTTCACTAATGATTTTTATGACATCGTCACAAGCCAGAAACTTATACCTTTGCTTCATACTAACGGATCCTGTTTGACGTTTCATAGAGAGTGGCTGATTTGACCTGTCATCAAATAAGTACCATATTTTAAAATATTTTTTTAAATGGAGATTTGAAGTAAAAGTAACAACATATAAACATGGCTTCAGAAACCCCTCTTTTTCTTCTTTTGAAAGCGGTTAAAAATAGCTCAAAATAGAAAGTGCGAATACGCCACAAATCATTGAAACATAGACACACAATTCTACCTGCCTAACTTCTCATTTGTTTTCAAAAACCTAGCGTTTTTTAAAAGCATTGTATGCAAAGAGAGGTCGCGACTCTCATTGTACATGCGTCGGTCAAATGTCAGTGACAATAGGCGCCATCTTGTGGTTGGTTCACAAATTAATTTAGATAATGCTACGTCTAGGATTCGACATTGACATTAATTATTTATAAACATGGGGTTCTTATGCACACTATTGTATGGATTTAAATTAGTGGTTACGTACTTTAGGTATTACCCATTACAGAATGAAAGATTGGAAGCGGTTAAATCAATTACGACGACGTATTCTAATGATTTAGGTTGTTTCTAAATTCTAAATGTAAAAATCGCCCGTCACTTATTTATCGTGTGATTAAAGCAACCATCATAGGCGCGTCAGAATTTGGAATTCATAGCTGCTTAATATTGGCTGAGATCCTGTCACTAATTCCAATCAAAGCTGAATATCTTAGAAACGGTTACAGGTATATTGACCAAACATAGCTAGGAACTATCTCGACACTAGGCTTTCGATTTAAAAAAAAACGCTTTCCAATCGGTCCATCCGTTAGGGAGCTACGATGCCACAGACATATACACAGATACACATGTTATAAGGTAAGGCGGGGTACGACTATCACCGGGATAAAACCGACAGTCTAGGGTGTTGCTTATTTTCTAACCCCGTACTCTCACCCCCTCATTCTGTTCTAGGACCCGAAAAAACGTCACTGATTTTTTATTTATTTTTTTAATTCAGTTTTAAGGGTCGCTACCGCCCATTAAAATCCGAGATAAATGTTAATAAAACTCGGTTCACATAGTTTTATTTTTATTTTTTTTGCAGTGATATTGTTTGAATAACCTAATGTATCAATCTAGTTATATATCAAGTGAATTATTCTGTGTATCAATAAAAAAAATTGGTAGTTCATATTGAACTAGATATTTTTTTTCTATGTTTTATTTAATACAATTATGTACGTTCTGTAAGTATTATGATACAAAGAAAAAAACTTTTTTTCTCATATCTTTTTCAGATTTTTTACTTGCCGGTAGCGAGCCCTAAAACTGAATTAAAAAAATTAATATAAAATCAGTGACGTTTTCTCGGGTCCTAGAACAGAATGAGGGGATGAGAGTACGGGGTTAGAAAATAAGCAACACCCTAACCGACATTAACTAACCTCTAACTAATTAGGTAACTATTTTGGTTCAGTGACCTAAACATGATCTTAGCCTTCGAAACGAGAGCACGCCACTTGTGTTAGACTTATACCATTAGATAATAAACTACTTATGTTAGGCTTACCCCATAATACTATGCGCCCTAGGTATGTAATGTACTATACCTTAGTACATTTACATACCTAGGGCGGTGAATTTGTCAATGTCCCAGATGGCAGGTGTTTGTGGCTCGAACCGAAGGTGAGGGCCATGAATATCCGATCTGGGGCCTTACGATTACGAGTCCGCGGTTTGTCTAATGTCTTACGTCTTGGCTTGGCCAGGAAGTGAGATTCGTAGCGGGCAGAAAATCCCACTTACGGTCTAGGGTGACGTAAAGCTTATAATTATAGCACACCATATTTACGTCACTGACTAAGCTAGCGGTTTATAAGAACAAAATAAATAATATAAGGAAAATAATTGCTTTCGTCGCTCGTGCAAAAATATATCGAGCGTAGTGTCTCCCGATTCAGCTTGGACGAAAAAGCTTATATGGGACTAGGTCGATTTGTGTGGGGTTGTCTAATATTTATTTATTCTCTCCACAAACTTTCAAATGTATAATATAAATAAGATTCCTCAAACTTGGTTGGTTTGGAATCTAGACTCCAGATTTCCAAAACGCATCATTGATCATTTGCAAGAATCTGACACAAATGTAGAGAAAGTAGAAATTAGACATTTTTACATTTTGTTGTAAAATTAACGACCAACTCCTTAACATTCCGCTTGCTAATAATATCGGGTTTAGTTCGGACATATAGTATTCATGTTCTCAATCTATTAATTTAATAAGTCATTTCACGGAGCGAACGAAGCGAGCGAGCGTCACCGCTTTAGCTTGTCCCAAAGTTCTTTCGTATGTCTTTATTTCCAAACGTCAATGTCAACGTCAATAATGATCGTTCGTAATATTTTGTTACCAAAAATATTATTTAAAATTGAAAGTATCTCTGTAATTTTATTTGGTTATATCCTTTACCACTTGGTCGCTACGATATACTGCTAAGCATGGTATAAGGTGCCTGAGCCAATTACATTTTACCGATCCACCAGAGAAGAGTCGGACTTAAATCACGACGCAGAAATTAAATGAAATTCTTCTTTCACGAATCTATTAAAAAGATTTCAGCATTTAAGTATCCGTTTTACGAGTAACTAAGGACGCCAGGGACGCCGCAGTTGCCGTGCCGACGCGGCGCCCGGGCAACCGTCACCAGTGACACCGGCTCCGTGACAACTAATAAACGCTGCCGTGCTACCGTGACATACTTCTATATTTACTTAAATTTACCTTTATCTTTTTATATAATTGTACAGTTTAAATTATTAGTTCATATATCCTTGTAATGTTATTTGTAAGTGTAAGTATTTCCCCTGTTGCCTACCTGTAAATGCAGTGTTGTGTAGTGTGCAACAAGTCCTTCCAATCAACTAAGGGCCTACATATTCACCAGAGTCGCACTCATCAGGTACGTATTCTTTCCATCTTACCCCACACAAGCTCCCAAACCCCCAGCACCTCATCGACATCACATACACTTCCTTTAAATTCTCTTCTCGGCAAGCTCAAACTATCAACTCCATTAATCAAACGAATACCGCGCGGGGCCCGGTCCACAGTGGCCGAGGCCCTGTCCAGTTCTATCACCTCTTGCATACGTGATAACAACGAAACGTCTTGGCGCGACCTACTCGCTTTTCCTTTCAAAATTCTACATGTTTCGAAAAAAACCGACGCAAACATTTCTCTCTGCCAAAAAATTAAAAGCAACGTGTCTTCCCCTACCCTTGCAACACCTTCCTTGTCTTCTAGACCCAGTAATTATAACCTTTTTAAAAAGGTCGAGGAGAAGATTTACGACGGGGATCTTAAAGGCGCCACACGCCTTTTATTCTCGGATGACACAATTGCACCTGACACACCGGAGACTGCTGCCGCTTTACATTTAAAACACCCCCCAGGCCCTTCTACGCCCATTTTTGTTGATCCTTCTTCTGACCCAACGGCCTGTCTCCAAGCCACTGAGAGAGACATATTAGCAGCCCTCTCTTCCTTCCCAAAAGGATCGGCGTCCGGACTGGACGGCATCTCTCCACAGCACCTCATAGATCTCACCAGTCATGGCTCAGGAGTAGCTGGCGAACACTTAACTGCTAGCCTCACTAAACTGGTGAATTTTATGATCGTGGGAGATGTTTGCCAGGACGTCACGCCGGTTCTTTACGGAGCTAACTTAATCGCGCTCAAAAAGAAGGATGGAGGAATTCGTCCCATCGCCGTGGGCTCAACGTTTCGGCGCTTGGCTGCCAAAGTTTGCGTTCGGCTCACGCGCAATAAATTGCAAAATATATTTGAACCTGTACAGGTCGGATTTGGTACCCGCGGAGGTTGCGAGGCGGCGGTCCATGCAACACGCACCTTCGTAGAAGACGACCAGTGTGAAGTTCTCCTTAAAATAGATGTTAAAAACGCATTCAATTCGGTCAACCGGGATGCCCTGCTGAATGAAATTAAAGTACATGTCCCAGAAATATACAACTTTTTACTCCAATGTTACCTTTGCCCTTCTAAATTAATGCATAAAAATGATGAGATCCTTTCGGCTGTGGGCTGTCAGCAGGGTGACCCTCTCGGTCCAGCCATATTCAGTTTGGCTATAAATTCGATAATTCATAATTTAAATTCGAAATTGAACGTGTGGTACCTCGACGACGGCACCCTTGGCGGAGACTGGCAGACTGTCCTTAAAGATCTAAGCGAACTAAAAATTAAATTCAATTCGATTGGTTTGAATCTTAATTTTGATAAATGTGAGCTATATATTTCACAAAAAGTAAACACATCCTTGGCTTTTCAAATTCATCAAAACTTTAATATTCTGGCACCTAATATCAAAATTTTATCTAAGAACAGTCTGTACCTCCTCGGCTCAACTATCTTCGATGAGGCTATCCCTCCTCTGCTATCTAATTCATTTTCAAAATTTAATAACCACTCGGACCGCCTAGCCAAAATTTCTAGCCATTCGGCCCTATTTATCTTGAAATTCTGCTTACTCGTTCCAAAATTTACGTACCTGCTTCGCTGTTGCCCTATATGGAAATTTCCCATTCTAGTTCGATCCATTGACCTAACTTTAAAATTCCAAATTGAATCAATCCTTAATATCAGTCTTAGCGAGCAGGCGTGGACCCAAGCTTCTTTACCAATAAGGAACGGTGGGTTGGGTACCCGTACAATATGTTCTATTGCTCTGCCGGCGTTCTTATCTTCAATCTATAGCACTTCCGATCTCGCAGGTAAAATCCTTAAAGCCGATATGGCTGCAAACTGCGAGATCGCATGCTTGGCTGAAGCTAAGAACGCGTGGCTGGCTGGACCGAACCCAATTTTACCGGATGCACCCAAAAAACAAAGGGCCTGGGATACTCTAGCTTCTGACGCAATTCTCGAATCACTAATTCTCAATTCCTCTGGCAGAGACAGGGCGAGGCTACTGGCAGTGTCCCGGCCAGAATCTGGACACTGGTTACACGCCTACCCTTGTCCAAACGCTGGTACGTATATTGACCCCAATACCCTACGCATAGCGGCAGGTCTCCGACTTGGTGCAGACGTGTGCGAGGAACATGCCTGCACCGCCTGTGGAGCCAACGCGAATCGCCTCGGTCACCACGGTCTCGTCTGCTCTTCGGGCGCCGGCCGCCACTCTCGCCATGCCGCTCTCAATGACATCCTTAGAAGGGCGCTCGTCAGCGTCAACGTCCCAGCTGCCCTCGAGCCTCAGATTGTACGGGATGACGGCAAGCGCCCCGATGGGATGTCCTTAATACCGTGGAGGATGGGGCGCGCGCTGGTGTGGGACGCGACGTGCGCAGACACACTAGCGGCATCCTACCTCCCGGCCACGAGTAGGCGGGCGGGCGCGGCGGCGGACGCGCGGGAGCGGATCAAAGTCAGTAAGTACAGCTGTCTCGGCGCCCAATACGACTTCATCGCTTTTGGCGTCGAGACACTTGGTCCGTGGGGCCAGGGTGCGCGTGGACTCCACAGGGAGCTCAGCAAGCGCCTGAGGGAGGCAACAGGGGACCCACGCGCGGGCAGTTTTCTCGCGCAAAGGCTTTCTATAGCCATACAGCGTGGGAATGCTGCCTGCGTCATGGGCACCCTACCGAAAGGTCTTAGTTTTATAAATATATTTTAATCTTAGTTTAATTTTTAGTTTTAATTCCATAAATTTGTTATTTGTATATTTTATTTTTGACCCATAATAAATGTACCTTCTATTATTTCCAGCCGTTTTCACCTAGAGGTCGTATTGGTCAACCGATTCTCATTAAATATTGTGAGTAACGTTGAAAAAATTAAGAATTCAGATTTTCGTAATTTATAGATATGGGGTTTGAAAAATTGGGCAAGTGCGAGTCCGACTCGCGCATGAAGGGTTCCGTACCTATACATATTTATAATCTATAACAAGTTTGTTGTATGGGAGCCCCCCTTAAATATTTATTTTATTTTATTTTTAGTATTTGTTGTTATAGCGGTAATAGAAATACATCATCTGTGAAAATTTCAACTGTCTAGCTATCACCGTTCTTGAGATACAGCCTGGTGACAGACGGACGGACGGACCGACGGACGGACAGCGAAGTCTCAGTAATAGGGTCCCATTTTTACTCTTTGGGTACGGAACCCTAAAAAGTAAACATTTTATAATTTCGGCCAAAACGATCTCGCGAGGTCTACACAGCTAACAATGCCTCTAGATCTCGGGGTTTTCGGTGCTCAAATGATTTGACGCCAAATATCGGCATAGTGTTAAATTATTGCACCGAAAATCCCGGGATATGGTAATGGACGTAAGTATGATAGTTCCGAGGCCTCCTGTTATTTTCCACCGCTACGGTGAGCCAATGCGCGGGCGCGCACGCAATGCTCGTTATTTCCGATGATACGATACATTACGGTACTTGACTGACTTGAAGAAAAACGCTAAATATCGTCGATTTTATTACTGGACTAGCTTCGCCCCGCGGGGTACCCACTAATCCCACGGGAATACTATTTTTACGGATAAAAAGAAGCCTATGTGTTAATCCAGGATACCATCTAGCTCCGTACCAAATTTTATCAAAATTTGACCAGTTGTTTCAGCGTGAAGAAGCAAAAAACATAACACTCCTAAGCACACAGCGATCGTAGTTTTACTTAGTTAACTTGTTTTGTATGCTTTTATAATTCTATCGACCAATTGTAACTTTTATTATTTTGCGATTGTAATAAATATAATGTTTACGCTCAACTACCTTAGATTAAATATTATAGTTTATGCATGTTCTTTCTCTTAAGTGAATTATTGTTATTCTTTTGAGAAAATAAGGATCTGTAAACCGAGAAACACTCAAAAACTTTCGCCTTTATAATATTAGTGATTCAACTATTAGACGCCATCCCAACCTAACTGTATAATCGATATAACCGTAGGTGTAATTATGGTTGAGTTTATCCCGTGATAGTAGAACAGGCATGATGACAAATCAAGAAAAACTGGACAAGATCGAGTCGGGCTCGCCCACCCAGGGTTCCGTATAGCGTTGCCAGGCGTCCGGATAAAACCGCACATAGTTAGCATTTTGATTGCGTTTCCGACCGAAATAAACGGTGTCCGGCTTTTTAAATATTTTTTTTTTGTCGTACCTAATAATACTGAGCTCAAAATCCTCAATGTAGGGTGTCTGGCCTTTTCATCTAAATATCCGGCCAAACTGTCTGGTCTGTCCGGTTAGTAGGTTTGGCAACCTAGAAACCCGAGTTCCGTACAAATTTATACCATTGCTTAACCCCGATGACTACTTACTTACGTACTTACTTTAAATAATGACTATATTTTTTCTGATTTAATCACAATGTGTAGTTTTCAGGTTTTTTCCTATAGATACTGGTAGCATAAGACGGTATCTTTGTCTTGTCTTTCATAGTTCTAGGTCAACGGAAAATACCCTATAAGTTTCGATTTCCTTGAGTGTCGATTTTTTGCAGCATAAACAGCCGTGTCATTTTTTTACGATAACCTAGAAGTTCGATTGTTGCACAGGTTCAAGGGACTGTAGACCTTACTATAGTCCTTTTCAAAAATCATATTTGGTGAACCCGGTTGCGTTAACTTTGCAACTCATTTGTATCCGGCGCCATACATACCAGGTGCAAACTTAATTTAACCCTGCCAGTTAAGATGGAATATGTATTTGCACCTACGGAACCCTCGGTGCGCGAGTCAGACTCGCACTTGGCTAGTTTTTGTGTTACCTACTTGCTTCCGTTTGTTCTACACGAGTGAGATCGCATTGGTGGGGTCATGTTTAGAAGATAAGCTGTTTATGGCCATTACGGCATCTTCGCATTTTCGGACATTTTCTTTTACGCAGAAATAATCGTACACTACACAATGCAATTACCTACCAGTAAATGCGGCAAATAGACGGCTACTTCCAAATTATCTGCGTAATATCATACAAAAAAGCAATTTATAAGAGCGATGGAGTCTATCATTAATGTCGTTAATGACGACATGATCGTAAATATAACATCATTTCGCTGTTTTTCTGCACGTGTACATTGACTCATACTTGTTTATATACCTTGTTTACTTAATAAATATATTGTTTATGTTGTATTGAGACAGCGTGTTTTATAGACTGTATATGCATATACCTATAATGATTGTATATTTACTTTAGATTAAGCCTCCTCATCATATCATCCATAGTCAGTTTTTATAAAAAACCGGCCAAGTGCGAGTCTGATCTCGCACCGAGAGTTCCGTATAAATACTTATCCCATCTTAACTAGCCGGATGAAGTTAAGTTTGCACCTGGTATGTACGCTGGATACAAATGAGGTGCTAAGTTATCGCAACCGATCACTTATGGGAGCCCCTTTAAATGTTAATTTTATTCTGTTTTTTAGTATTTTGTTGTTATTGTGATAGCGGCAACAGAAATACATCATCTGTGAAATTTTCAACTGTCTAACTATCATGTAATGAGGAAATGCCGCCAGCATCTTTGGCACTATGCCGCAGGGGCCATTTTTAGATTTAGTTTAAGTTTATTATGTTCGAGTTTAGTTAAATTTTTAGTATAGTTTTATTGTAAGTATTTTAAGTTCTATTGACTATCATGTTTCATGAGATACAACCTGGTGACAGACGGACAGGCAGACACGGACAGCAGTCTTAGTAATAGGGTCCGTTTTTTACCCTTTGGGTACGGAACCCTAAAAACATCCTGCTCTGTGAACAAATGAATTAGTTACGTGAAAAACGTTCTACTTCTTTATACAGCACATGCTAACAGATATTAAAAATATTCATTTTTTATGGATCTTCATCATCATAATCATACCTTCGTTGGTAGTGTGCATTCCAGTAGAGTACCCCCCATTGTAAAAAAAAGACTTTAAATAACAATTTTTGTGGGACTTAGCTACGGCGTATGTACAAAAATTGGGCAAGTGCGAGTCCGACTCGCGCATGAAGGGTTCCTTATCATAATCTATAACAAGTTTGTTGTATGGGAGCCCCCCTTAAATATTTTATTTTATTTTATTTTTAGTACCTATTTGTTGTTATAGCGGCAATAGAAATACATCATCTGTGAAAATGTCACTATCACCGTTCTTGAGATACAGCCTGGTGACAGACGGACGGACGGACGGACGGACAGCGAAGTCTCAGTAATAGGGTCCCGTTTTTACCCTTTGGGTACGGAACCCTAAAAATGGCAGATCTGCGCATGTACCTACATTTGTACGTAAATCTGCTACTGCGCAGAGAGCATAACCTAGCTCTAAAAGTTTGCCGGCAGCTGTACTATGGGCTGCACAAAATGCATGGCACAATTCTGTAGCTCATTATATGTGTTCGGTATTTTATTCTATACACGAAAAGTCACTTCGTAGGGGCATGGAGGGAGTAGGCATGACGTCTTCAATTTTTTGTAAGGAATTTACTTTGTATTCGAAGTAGGTTGATTAACGATAAAAAATGTGCGGTCACTACTAACATATTCCCTTCAGTATTATTAATATCCAATATGACCAAGCTTAAAGACGTATATAATGAATGTATTGATACGCTGCAAACCGGTTTCCCCGTACTGATAATAATATCTGTATGAATAGAACTCGCATCCCTGTGTTAATGACGCGATAAAAGTATAAACAAGTTGCCTAATAGCGTCTGTGTTTACCAAGTGCACGGATTATTCGTACATATGTTACTCCCGTGAGAGATGCTTCAGCTATTAAAATTTGAAGATAGACTGCAGGCAATGAAGCGTATAATTTTTAAGGACCGCAGGGAACGTGAACGAATGTGCGTACATATTTGCCAGCTAATAGTCTAGCCAGTGTAACTCCGTCCAGAAGCGCATGGATCCACTACCCTACCAATCCTAAACTCACAGACGGAATCTCAGACCATAGAAAATGGTCTGAGGACGGAATCGAGCCTCTAAGCTAGGCAGCTTAAGCAGCCTAGCTTAGGCACGCACCGTGACCTAGCATAGGTATAAAATATGATCTAAAGTACACACAGTTGCCTAAGAATAAATGATATGAATTTGTACAGCGTGACAAAGGGGAAGAGGAGTCCCAAAAGTCTACATTTCGCATAACGTAGTTTTCTCACACATGCGATGAAATATCGTCATAACGTGCGTTATGATAGGCTTCGAAGTACAAGTACATACAAAACTGAAGGCCTAGGCCGGGAAGTATTTTTTTAATCAACTGTTTTTTGAGTGGTGTATTTTTTATTTCATTGCATAATATTAATATGTTAGAGTAAAGTACTATACATATATGTATGTACACATGCCTTAGCTTAGCCGTGAAAAGGGCTTACCGGCTTCGTGTCACTATCCGGCCTCCCTAATTCTTAATTCTTTACCAACGTCTGCAGTAATGTACTATTGTAGACACTAGTGTGCCAATGTCTTACTGTGGTCTAGTGTAATGTTACATATTAATTTATATATATCTGGTACCAACAAGGGTTCAGCAAGGTAATCCTCTGCTCAGGTTGAATAACCTCCTTTGAATAATACATGCATTTAGTAACCTATTTCCTTGGAGTTGCATTCTTGCTGCACTTAATCAGTGACCTACCTATACATAGTATCATTCATTAATATTCTAGTCACTAAAGGACATGAGCTAAATTTATTTTATCTATCCAAATATAAAACCCTCCACGATACGTTCAAGAACCGTACATTATGACCACCATAAAAATGGTCTGTTTTGTTAGAACAAATTTATTATCTGTAGAAATGTTATTATTGCTAAATAATAACATCAATTTCGATAATATTATTTATTCAAATTTCGAACATCTCTGAAAAACAAAGAAATTTAATTTGAACTCCATTCTAATATCAGTCGAGATGACGTTTAGTTCGAAATGAATTGTCAATTTGCAATCAAATTTGACAAATGTCGCACGTACAAGTAAGATATCGAACGATATGATAGTTGGGTCCGATTCTAGTTTGTCCCTGAATAAAAAAAAACTATGACAGCTGCCAGAAAACTTCATTGCCGCCATTACCAGGTAATATTTGTCATAATGTGCGACTCCTGAATGCATCATGGAGGCTTATGAGATGTGGCTAGATAAAGTAGTGTATGTAACTGTACATAATTAGGCATTAAAACACTCGTGTGATGTTATTATGAAACTTGCCTTCGGCTCGTTTCATAAACCCACGCTCGTGTTTAATACCCTTCATTATGTACAGTCACATAAACTACCAAGCCTGCCAAGGCTTGTCGTAAGTCTTGTCTCCATAAAAATATATTATTTATATTAGGGGCTGTTCAAGTCTAAAATAAAATAATCAAGTACATATTTTTACAACAACTTAATAATTTACAACATTTCAAAATGGGGAGGAATACTTCAAAAACCGTTCTTCTGGGTTTGCCGTGCTAGAGAAACCTTAGTCTTCTTAGTAGAAAATAACTCGTTTATATGTACTTACTCGTTTGTTTCGGTCGTATTCGAGATAAGTATGTATTTTCTTAACTCATTAATAACTTAAAGAAATAGTGTAAAAATGTGTAAACTCACGAATACAAGTTTTCCACAAGTATGAATGAATTCTATTTAGAATGACGGACATACAAAGGGTAAAGATGTGTGTGACTGCGCTGTCGCCACCCACGCTCTGACGTACTCACTAAGAGTATAGAATTTTCAGACTGCTCTCATTTACAATATACTCTATACTAAGTAAATAGGTATTTAAATACATTCTAGAATTGTATTGTTAATCATTTTTCTATGGAGGGCAGGGGGAGGGTCATTATTTCAGCAAAAATCGAAGCAACAGCGTGGCTCAAGCCATACAACGCCATATAAGTAGGTATTATGTCAGTAAAATTTTCTTTGTCCTCTCTTCACGCCGGAACGGCTGGACGGATTTTAACCACTTTTAGTACAGTGATAGTGGTTTTAGATATCCAAAGATGGTTAGATGTCTGTGCTTTTTAACCTACCAGGGTAAAGAAATAATCTCTGACGAATTTGCGGACACCTTCTAGTAGATAATAAATACATCCTTCCACCAACAACTGATTTAAAACTTTTTAAGTAATATTTAACTTATTTTTCTTACTGTACCTTAGTAAATTAGCTACAGTTGATGCGAGAATATCGCCATGCATAAAAAAGCACTTTCTATTTAATAGTTTTAGTTTGTAGTAGTCTAAAAACTAGACGGGAATACTTATCAACTTTTATAAAAATAGGCGATGTTAGGTATCCCAGGCGAAGTTACGGGCTTGTACGTATTTTAGTTATATAATTAATTGTACGTACTGTTAATGATTATTATTAATGTACAATAGAACACCACAAAAGGGTAAGTATTTATTAGTTTATTGTATGCTGTAGTTTATTTTGTTTTTTATCTACACTATACAGTGCCATCCTATACTACGAATTCTAATTCAAGACCAAAAAAACTACGACAGATACGTCACTGTCAAAATTGACAACATTTAAATGACATTTGAGTTTGTTTTTTGGCTTGCATTTTTTTTTTTTTTTTGTGGATTTTATGGCTTGGCTGCAGAGGCCTTTAAGCCACGGCTTAATTTCTTGATACAGCTTCGCAGAATTTACATTCACATTAAATGTTTTTAATTGTGTTTTTAATATATTTGTATAGTGGTTGATATGTTTCACTGTTTTTTAATAGTTCTATGAGCGGCGGCGGGCGGGAAGAAATATCACTGTAATTTTGACACACATCACTGAGTTCACTTGCAAGTATTAACCTGTCAATTGGAAAGCTTTGACAGCTGAAGATAATGTGTTCCATGGTTGCTTCATTAATTCCACAGAAAGTGCATAAACTACTTTGGATTATATGGAGCCTCGCTAGGTGTGATGGTGCAGCATTGTGCCCATATCGTAATCTAGTTATGGTGGTGATAAAGTCACGGCTGGCTCTCTCAAGTCTGTCATACCACGGTCTTACAGGTAGGTCTTCTTGAATGCTACCGTACCAACGGCCTTTCGACTCTTGATCTTTCTTCCACATTTGCTTCCATAACGTTCTTATAGCTATATTTACACAATATTGGTAATCAGTCATAGGTACATACATGGAGTCGGAAACATCAAGTGCATTTATACCTTTGAAAGCAGCTTTATCTGCCATTTCGTTTCCAGTAATTCCTCTATGAGAGGGTACCCACATCAACGAAATTTCTATCCCTTCAAGATAATATTTAAATATCAATTCCTTAATTGAATATAAAATTAAGTTAGTTTTAAAATGAATTTTCAAATTCTTTAACCCCTCAATCAGACTAAGGGAATCAGTTACAATTAAAAAATATTTACAATTATTTACATTATTGATTCGTAAAAGAGCTTGATAAACAGCATAGGCTTCTGCAGTAAATATTGTACAGACATCCTGCAAAACAAAACTCTGAGAGAATTTTATTTGTGGATCATAAACAGCACAGCGCACATAGTCACTGCCTTTACTTCCATCTGTATAAAACGTGTAATATTCATTTTTTGAAAGAAATTCTAACATGTCTAAGTTGTTTAACACTGTTGAGTTAACAATTTTAATTGGATGTATAATACTTGTGTAGTTAGTGGAATAGCAAGGCCATGGGTGCTGCTTTCTGATTTTCTTACAATTGCTTTCTATTTCCAGAAGAACATGGAACAACATTGGGGAGTTGCCAATTAGGAGACCCTCTCCTGTTGCTAAAGGACCCGACATAGTGATACGATGAGGTAAAATTTTATTAATAATTTTTGTGTTATTAGAGTACAGCAGTTTGAGGCAATACCTTTCAGCTAGGACAAGACGTCTCAAGATAAGTGGCATAATTTTGGTTTCAACTTCCATGGCCCTTATGGGAGTTGAGCACATTGCACCAGAAATTATTCTCAGAGCCTTATTCTGCAAAATGTCTAGTTTCTTTGCATGTGGACTGTTAATATATGCTAAAGCACTGTAGTCGAAATGACTTCTCACTATTGCTTTATAAAGAATGGACAATACTTTGGGATCAGCACCCCATGAGACACCAGCCAGACATCTTATTATGTTTATAGCTTTTAAAGCATTTTTGGAGATATATCGGATGTGCTCTTCAAAAGACAATTTTTGATCTATGATAACTCCTAAAAATTTTGTGGATCTAACTCTGCTTATAGCTTCTCCACAGTACATTATATCACAGGTTGGATCATCATCACCAAAGATCATTAGGTTGCTTTTTGATGGATTTATCTTTAAATGTAATCTATCTCCATAGTACAGGCTTAGCTGATTTAAGGCTATATTCATATTGTCCATAGCAACATTTAAATTCCGGTTACTACTGTACAAAACAATGTCATCTGCAAACTGCAAAATATTTACATCACTAAGGTTAACATATTTACATATTTCACAAGTGTACAAATTATATAACAATGGTGACAATGTGGCACCTTGCATTGTGCCTTTGGATGACGCTTTAGGCCCATGTAAAATATTATTATATTTAACATACAAGATTCTATTATTTAAAAATGTATATATCCACTGACATAGTTTGCCAGGTATACCTACACTAGACATAACTTTAACCTAGATACCTGGGTCAACATTATCGAAAGCTCCCTGAACATCTAAAAATACACAGACTGTGTGTGACTTTAAATTATTTGCTCTTTTCAGGTCAGAGATCAACGAAATGAAGCTGTCTGCACAGCTACGCCCTCGACGGAAGCCATACTGTACATGTGGGATGATACCATTAGCCTCTATGAACCAGTCTAGACGGACTTTAATCATATTTTCAAAAAGTTTACCTAAACACGAAGACAAAGATATAGGACGATAGGAACTGGCATGCTCTGGAGATTTATCTGGCTTGAGTATTGGAATAACACATTGTGTTTTCCATGGCTCAGGAATGATTTGATTATGCCATAAAGCATTCAAAATGTCAAGAAATAGGCGCTGAACAGATATATGAAGTTGTTTAATTACAATATATGGAAAATTATCTAAACCCGGACTAGTGTTGCGCCTAGATTGAAGACTGTTAATAAATTCATTCCAAGTAAACGGATCTAATAGGAATTTTGATTCGTTATTATTATTGTTACTATTAAAATAATTAAATAAGTTACTTGTATCTACTAAATTATTATTGTCTGATAGTCTATCTATGAAAGGAGAAATAAAGTTGTCACAGTGAGATTTATTATTGGCCTTAATACCCTTAAACATCTTAATCATGTTCCAAATCCTGCTTATAGGGGTAGTTCTGTTAAATGAATGGCACAAGTTATTCCAACCAGCTTTCTTTTGTTCAGAAATTGTTCTTTTCTTTAATGCATCTTTTTTCTTATAATTTATGTAGTTTTCCATTGTAGAATCTCTTCTGTACAATTTCAAGGCATCGTAGGATGCTTTTACACTTTGCTCGCAGACCTCATTCCACCAAGGTGCCGGAGGTCTGCTAGTAAAGCAAGTAGACTTAGTGAACTTAGGAACAACTTCATCTCTAAGGCGATCAAGACGTTTGCAAAATTCTGTATAAGAATGAAGTGGTTGCTCGTCATTAATTTCTAAATCCTGAAAAGCATTTTCAGAAATTTCTTTAAATTTGTGCCAATCGGTTCTTTGATAAAGATATTTATCAACAGGGGGGTTTATTTGATATTTCTCAATGCCTAGGGATATTACTCACATAGTGGGATAATGGTCGCTTCCCATACAGTCATCATGTACAGACCATTCACATAATGGCGCTAAGCACGCACTGGCAAAACTGACGTCGATAGCTGAAGGATTGGTTCTGGGGCGGTTTACTGTCGTGAAACTACCATCATTTAGGATACATAAATCTAACTCATCAATAATGTCATATAGATCTTGCCCTCGACCCTTTGTTGATAAGCAACCAAACGCAATATGATGAGCATTAAAGTCACCACTAATAAAAATCGGTTTCGGAAGGTCTCGAATAATATTGCGCAGTTTATTTATTCTTATGTGCCCGCTAGTAGGTGGGCAGTATACACAAAGTATAGTTAAACTGCCGTTTTCAGTAGATAGAGATATAGCTATTGTTTGGATATCTTCGTAAAACGGTGTATTTATGACATTATATTTAAATTCTGGTCTAACTAATATAGCTACACCATTGTGAGCATTACGGGATATTCTGGAGTGGAGATTATAGCCTGTTATTCTGAAATTATGGTACTCTTTGAACCAAGTTTCATTGAGTAGACATATATGTATATTTTGTGTTTGTAAAAATTTAATTAGCAACGGTTTTTTGCTATTAGCACTTTGACTATTAAACTGCGCAATACGTAATTGGGACACTGTGGGGGAACTTAGATCCATTATTTAGACAGATTTTTTATTAGTACGTCTTTAATACTCGTTGTAGTGATCGGGGTGGAATCAGTATTGTTACCCA
Organism: Apotomis capreana; assembly: GCA_947623375.1. Lineage (NCBI taxonomy): Eukaryota > Metazoa > Arthropoda > Insecta > Lepidoptera > Tortricidae > Apotomis > Apotomis capreana. The sequence continues at coordinate 7,626,879 of OX392518.1, forward strand.
GCTCCACCAGTGTTTGTACTAGGGCCATTAGTACTCCACTGTCGCAGAGGATCTGGGCTTTGATGTCCATAGGCTGGACATGTGTATTTACAGCCTGGGAGGCAGGCTTAGTATTTACATTTTTATTTACAATTTTATTTACAGTATTTACAGCTTTTTCAGAATTTACAGGGATATTTACAAAATTTTTATTTACAAATTGACGATGCTTGGGCAGCGGTAAAGCAGGGTATTCAATATCAGGTTTCTTAGTTTGGGCTACACTTGCATATGTAATTTTACTTTTCTTTTCAATTATTTTATTTATTTTAATTGGACAAAGTCTTGAAATGGCCAGATGAGGGCCGCTGCAATTGGCGCAGCATAGCTCATTGGGCTTGTCACATTCTTTATATGTATGTTCACCGGAACAAATTGAGCACCTCTGCTTGCCGTTACAAATCTTTGCGGAGTGGTTGAACTTGAAACATTTAAAACATTGTTGCAATGGAGGGATGTATTCGAAGACTCTGTATGAAAACAAGTCATATTGTACGTTATCTGGGAGAGTATTCGATAGAAATGTTATACTGACGGTCTGTAGGGGAACTCTTTCCTGTCCTATTTTTTTCGTAAATCTTCTTATAGAAATAATTTCGTAAATTGATGATAATTTTGTGTATAAGTCCTTATTTGATATATTTGCTGGAACAAATCTGATGATGCCTGTTTTTTCGATTTTATTTGCCGGTATATATGCTTTCATGCCGTGTTTTTGTAAAAATAAAGAGTTATTCAAGAAGTTATTTGCCGTGTTATATTGTTTAAATATTACTGCTATTTTATTAGCATTCAGTCTTTGAATAGCCATCACACCTTTGACGTCAGTCGTGAATATATGGTTGAGGTATATGGGACTCTTGTTCCCTAGTCGCTCCTTGTGGTTAACATGTTCCACGAACACCTTGAACTCGGTATTGGTCGAGTTCTCAGGATATAGTCTTTTATAATTAGGTTTGTAATAGGGTAAGAATTGTTCATCGATACGCTCACCGCCGCCGCTTTCGCCGCTGCAGTTGCCATTGCCATTCGTGTCCTCGGGCTCGCCGCGAGGACGCTTCAGGGAGTTGGGCGGGTTTTCCCCGCCCCCCTCATTACCATCCATTTTTAAAAGTTTTCTTTCACTAAAATGGGTTTTATAGCACTTTTATAGAAATTATAATATAAATTTAATTTTTAAAGAAAAAATCACTCCCGCTTCTTTCAAATTCCCGCCAAAGAATCTCTTTTTGGCTTGCACCAAATGCTGAAGTGTTACAAGTACAATACCAGATTTTGTACCAAAAATCTCCGATGTTTAAGTTTTTATTATCTCCTCTCGTAATTATGCAATAATAAATATATCTAGTTATTTTGTTAAAACATAGAGTTAAAGTTACCAATAAATAAGTTATGTTAGCCTGTTTACAAAAGAAAAAGGAATTTACTATTGTAAAAATATTTTGTTGTAGTGGCAACCTTGTGGTAGTTTTTTTGGTCTTGAATTAGAAATCGTAGTTTAGTTATACACATGCAACACATCCTAATAATATTATAAACGTGGAAGTTTGGATGGATGGATGGATGGATACATGTACGTTCCACTTAACCTCAAAAACTACTGGACGAATCATGATGAAACTTTCCAGTTATGTACCTTATATATCAGAATAGGACATAGGCTATCATTTATATCAAGGTTTGTCCCTTTTAGGGACGAAAAACGAGATTAAACTTTGCATGGAGAGCAAATCATTGTAGTTGCAACAACTCCCTACATGTCATCGTTTTGACATAAACTAATCAATATATTTCGTCTGGGCCTACGATAGATCTTCACGAAACGCATACCAAACTATTCTTTGTAAAAAAACAATAAATTCTGATATGGGAACACGTATCCGCAAAATTCGATTAATAGCGTAATTTCAAGAATGAAATACATACAATTTTACAAATTTGAAACAATGACATTTAATTTGACGAACGTCACACGCCCATCTGGTAAGACATGTCAAACCAATGACGCCAGAAGGGCTACTCCGATGTTCAAAATTCGACTGTCGAATAGTGCCATCCCTCTCGATCTCCTATCAAAGTATATTTGAGTGAATGGAATAGCACTATACGACAGTATTATATACGATAATTCCAATATCGGAGTAGCCTTTCAAGCAGGTATCAAGTTCCGATACGCACATCATCTGAAAATAGTACAAGCTTTTATTATGTACCCCCGCTTGGTAACTGAGTATAAATAATAGTATATTACTGCCGAGGCCGGGAAAAGTCAGTTCGTGGATGAGTATGATTTTGAAGGACGAGGCGTAGCCGAGGCCTTCAATAATACAAATCTGCGAACTGACATTCCCGCCGAGGCTTGTATAGTGCTTTTCTCCAAATATGCTTGGAAATAATCATCAATCTACATTATAATTAAATATATCAGTACCATGAAGTTCATTTGGTACCTACTTATTTTTTTAGGAATAGGAATAAAATTTCGGGTCCGAATCATATGTTTGATTTAAAACAAAATATATGAATAAGAATCAAATATATATGAAAACACAATAACAAAAATATGCGCATAGGTAATTATAAATTTTAGTTAAATTAACAACTTCTAAACACACTGTTTTTTTTTAGAAACCATACCTTATTTATCATTCGGAGAAGATCATAAGTTCAAAATAACTTTTATATTGATTTGGACACAATCATTTCTGTTTTATTTTTTATTTGTTTACGTTTGGTACACTTATTAATTTTCAACTCACTCATTAAATATCATCATATTATTAAAATTAAAACTTTCGTGAGAAATCTCTAATAAATAACTAAGAATCATGAAAATAAATTAACCGCATATAAGATTATTATTTAAATTGTTTGTCCGTTATTCGAAATTTTTCGACATTTCAAATACATTGGCAGTAGCAGAGCAAAAAAATGTTCAGTGCAAGAACTAAACGCAGAGAACAATTAAAAAGTTTATAATAGGTTTTATTTTTTAAATTTAGTGGACAATTGGCTGTATGGTGAATTATCAGTCTTTGAAAAAATTAAAAGTAAAAATGCAGTAACCGGCCAAATTAAAATTACCCTCATTTGTATGAGACGTTATAAACGGAAGGTGTGTTTTTTACTTAATCGTCTTATTTAAATAATATTGATTTCCCGGCTAAGGCCAATAATATATATATTTTTTTTAATTTTCATTAACGCCTTCTAAATATAACGAACGATTTCGCGGTCCAGTTTTACTACATTAATGGGAACATTTCCAAGCAAGTTGGAGAAAAGTAATAAATAACTGAGTATGCAAATATAGGATAATCAGCATTATATAAATCATCCTAATAATATTATAAACGTGAAAGTATTTACGTTCGTTCTTCCTAATTTTAAACGATGATTGACGGACGGTTCGGAAATCGTCGTAAACAGCCAATTGTTAAATTAATGTCTCTTTCTAAAGACCGATAGGCAATATTAATCGCCGAGTACAGTATTAATAGTGCATAAATAAAGTTTTTGTATTACTCGGATCTTAGACTCGGATACTCGACAATAATCGACGTGCTTAAGTCAAGGGCCTGACACGCTTTGATAGAGAAGGATAGCCTTATAGCGATACTTTTAAAAGGGAAAATAGAAAAGAGTGGCATTTTTTGGCTCTATCACCGACCGAGCATTTTTTCTTTGCGCACTTATATTCATAGCACCAAAAATGATATTGTATTTAAAATCAACAAAAAGTACCAGTTTTGTTAATGTGCAACTTAGACTTGTGATTCACAATGTACTTCCCTAATTTGGTGATTCTCAATCTAGCGCCGTTGCAAAATTTGGGTGCGTTGTGAAGGGCATGATTTTAACGGGAGAAGCCAAGGGACAAAGTGTAGTGTTGATTATGGACCATCACCGTCTCGAGCCATTTCCGAGCATAGCTTCTTTGAATCGAATGGGACTTGGCCTCGGATAACCCAATATTTAGCCCAGAACTAAACTACTAACTAGATTCCATTCGAGTATTGAAGACCTGAAAGTCCAATTGTTTTTTTTTTCATTGTCAACATCAATTAACGAGTTCTACGCGTACGAAGTCGCGGGCAAAAGCTAGTAACAAATAAATATAGTTAATATATTTACCACGGTTGGTACTTTAAATTGCTATATGGTTCTTGTTATTTTCAATAATCTTTAAAAATACGAGTATATAAAGGTTACAAGTCGACGCGCATTATTGCGCGCGATTGAACCTTAATATTAATTATTGATCTATGACCCATGATATGCATTCGGAAACCATTTCTAGAAATAGGGTTCTTATACCGTAATAAAAAATTAGATAGTGAAAATATGACACATGTGGAAATGTACCTAATTCATTATAAAATTTTCGACTTTCAATTGTCCTTAGCGTACAAGTCAATGACGTCATCACAAAATGTTTACCTACTAAGGAGAGAAACTATTAAATGTATGTAATTGTTAACCCGTTAAATTACTAATATCTTAAAATACGTTTAGTATATTTTACGATTTTATTATTATATTTTTTGCGTAAACCTATCGTAATTGGGATAGGATTCAATATTGGGAAATGAGAACCATTAGAATCGACAGAGCCCCTCCATCGTTGTAAGCACACTTACATACATTTTGACGTCTTTCATATAGAATTTGCTTCCAAAATTGGATAAATTTTCATTGCAGCTATTTTTTTTTATAAAGTTTCTTCTTACAGTGACCCCTCTATTCGTTTCATACTCTCTGTTTAACGTACCTAAGGTACTACAAGAACGAGTTTTAAGTCAAGACTGTTAAGTCGTTCGACGTAATATTTGCCTAACGAAGAAACGCTTTAACTTCAGTTAATGTTTTCCAACTTTAATATTCTAACCACTAATATCCTTGTTTAAAATGTATGTATGTATTTACTCAGTATTTCTTAGGTATATTTCCACTTATTATCAGTTCTTATTAAAATAAATAATAATAAATAAATATCGGACAACGTCACACAAATCAATCTAGGCCCACAGTAAGCTCTACTAGGCTTGTGTTATGGACCCTAGACGACGATAAACATACGTATATAGATAAATACATACTTAAATACAAATAACATCCAAGACCCAGACACAAATATTCGAGCTCATCACACAAATATTTGCCCTTGCCGGGATTCGAACCCAGGACCGTCGGCTCAGTAGGCAGTTGCTTAACCACTGCGCCAATCGCGTCGTCAATAACTTCAAGTTGTATTTATAATCCATACTATTAATCTGAGTATTCCATTCATTATGTTAGGTGATATATATGAATCGCTCTAACCGATAATTACCGTCATCTAAAAGAATCTTTCATTCATTCTCATTCTTTGATTATCTCTCATTCTCATTCGTTCTCTCATATTCTCTCATTATGTGATGTGAAAATATGCGAATCACTCAAACCGAATTACCATATTTAAAGATTTGTATTAATCTCAAGCTATAAATGAACTATTAAGTACTACATTACCTAATGCGTTATCATTCGATTTAAACACTAGATCATCACTTGGATAAGACCAAAACCGCAGCCGATGAAGAAATCCATTACACAATCGGCCTCCAACACTTTTATAATGAATTAAAAAGTTTCCGATACATTTGAATGTTTATGAGGTATTTATATATATACATCGAGATCATCGGGCGTATGATGGTTGCGTTTATCACGTGATAAAGAAGTGACAAAGCATCTGTCGCTCACACTCGCATTTGGTCAAAACGTAATGGATGCTTGTCACTTATTTATACTCGTAGTGTGATAAACGCAACCATCAGAGGCCCGAGGTGATTCATGATGTTTCGAGTAGCTGTTTTTATAGTGTTGAAAATACGAATATTTCACACATTTTTTGCAAACAAAAAAATACATAACCAGTTATAATCATAACCCTAGGCTTTGCCGTAGTTGGATAATAATGTGAACAGTCCCGCGTAGCGAGGGTAGTTCGTTCACATACATTTTCAGTCTGAGTAGGTATGGTGGTTGCGTTTTATCAATCGATTTATCGCCTCTGTCACTCGCTCTTTTTTTTTATTAGTGAGTTTTGGTTGTCAACAGACAAAAATATTGTAACCTAGAGTCCACAAAACTCTTCCAAGCAAATGAACTGTCAAACACATAAAAACTACGTATGGCAATGTTTTGTATTTGACACAGATCAAGTTGTTGGCCGGTATAAGAGTTAACCAACAATCTTTAGTACTTGCATATTTTTGATAAAATAAACATATTTATTTGATCATCCATGAAAAATGCAGGCATGTTTTTATCCATGACAGGCATGTTTTTAAGTTTAATTTCATTTCAATAAACGCTGAAGTTACTGTTTTGAAAAACAGTCAATACAGTATGTAAACTCACTAAATACAAGGCAAAAGTGCTCCGAAATATCTTATTTCGTAAATAGTTTTATTCAATGCTTTTTTATTTATTAAATTTGCTAGAATCTAATGCTAGTTTAAAGATTAACGACAATACACAAGTATCAAGACTAATTAGTGCCTTATCTTCAGTGTTGTCATATTCCGATTTACAGATACAAAAACTAAAATGGCTGGGGCACAGATATTTTAGCCAGAATATAGCGACTAAAAATGTATTTATTCAGTCAAGCTTTCGACTCTATATATACCTACATATAAAAATAGGCAGCTAGACATTACGAAACTAGCTGTATCCAGTTCGTCTAACCACAGTTTTTATGCGTACGGTCATTTTGTTTTCATAACAGGTCGTTGACATCGCGGTTATTTTTGTTTAGAAACGAATACGGTATTTGGCTATAGTGTATCATTGAAACCACTAAACACACATTCAATACGCGGAACCCAATAAACTACCACAACCTTTGTAACATTATAGGTACTATTTTTAATTGGACAATAAATAACTAAAAATAAGATGTGTTTCGACCTCAGATTTTTATGACGTCACAAGCCAGTATCTTTATATAAACTTCATACTTACAGATCGTTTTTAGGGTTCCGTTCACAAGGGGTAAAAACGGGACCCTATTACTGAGACTTCGCTGTCTGTCCGTCCGTCCGTCAGTCATCAGGCTGTATCTCAAGAACGGTGATAGCTAGACAGTTGAAATTTTCACAGATGATGTATTTCTGTTGCCGCTATAGCAACAAATACTACCTATTCATGATAAAACAATAATAGTTAAGGGGGGCTCCCATACAAAAATAGGGCTTTTTGCATGATATTTCGTTCAACGGACATTTTTTTCATGAACCGTTATAGGTAGACGGTTAAAATTTTCATAGAATGTATATTTTTGTTACCGATATAACAACAAATAATAAAAATAAGTAAAAATTAAAGGAGGACCCCATACAAAGACCGTGTTTTTTGTTCAATATTGGTACGGAACCATTCGTGCGCGAGTCCGACTCGCACTTGGCCGGTTTTTTGACATTTCATAAAGAGTAGCTGATTTGAGATGTCATCAAATAATAAGTAATAAACAATTAATATTAGGTTATATGTGTATGTCTGACGAATTGAAATCAGGGGGGTATTCGACCAATTTTAGAGATATAATGGAGATCTCTCCTTTTCATCGCCATCCGTCACTTTTGACGTGTGCCTACTTGACAAGTGGCGATATCCCTAGAACATCGCAACTTTGGCGATCACTCAAATGTCAATCTCGAATTAGGTTCCTGGTCCGGAAAACCGCGTGGAAGTAGAGGTCAAAGTACTACGGTATCTAGCCATATCCTGGACCTATCACATAACTAAGTGATATACCGATATCATGTCATTAACGGACTCCGTGATAAAACAAAACCAGACTTCAGACTTATTTTTATTGGGTTATTGTAATTTTTTGTTTTATATTATATTACTAGCTGTTGACCGCCATATCATTAGTTATAAACACCACTACTTACGTAGTAACTTGTATATAATCTGTGCCACTACCTAATGCAGTTTCAAGGAAAATGAAACAAGGTCTAAAGGTTAGGTTAGGTTAGGTTCAAGTGTTTTGTACTAGGAAATCAATTAATTACTCTGGCTAAGTGATGTGGAATCGTAAGCAACAACTATGTGTCTCGTTATAGCAATACTTTTTAGCAATTTTTTAAGAATTGCGGCGAGACCTTCCATTAATTACGTGATTTCTTTTTATGATTAACGCGTGCAAAATTGAATATCTAAATAATTTTTAGCCAAAATCTGTTGTCTGTATTTAGCGCGTCATGGAACGAATACGTACAGTGATTATTAATATTTAAGTATTATAAATTAATATGCTTGGATTTATGTAGGCACATGACAGATTGCACGTCCAAACGCCTGGGCGAACCTTTTTTGGATAAGTATGTACCTTTACTTTAAATCCCCAGACCGAGAATTATGGGATAGTTTTTACCTGACGACGGAGAAGCAAAAAAAGAGGGTTTTGCCTTTTTCTTCCACGCGGACGAAGTTCGCGGGCATCTTCTAGTTATTATAACAAAACGAAACTACATCGCGTTCAAAAAGCGTTTTTTTATTACCTCGACTTTTGGAACGTGATGTTACGTTCTTGGTCTCGAAGGGACTCCATGCCCCCACATATTTTGCATGGTCGCTAAGTTTAGATCAGGGGGGGTATTCGATCAATTTTAGAGAGTTGATGGAGATCTCTCCATTTCATCGCCATCCGTCACATTTGACGTGATATCCTTAGAACATCGCAACTTCGTCAATTGGGGCGCGCTAAATTTTCGTTTCCTTTGTATGTGACGGCATAATTTTTTTTTTATTTTTTATTTTTTTAAATAATAAAATCTTTATTCATGAAATCATAGTAATAACAAATAACAGGCGCATACTTTAAATTGACCGCGTAGTGCGTGAAATTAGTCCGTTATGTTTCGTTCAAAACAGAAATTCATATGCATTAATAACATTTATGACAATCATTATCGCCTTCGTATTTCCAAAATTGAGATGAGATATGTTACTTTTAAGCTCATCGCATTTTAAATACAGTTCAATGGCGATATAATATACCTAACATGTTATCTAATAGAGATTTGACGTTTGGCGATCACTCAAATGGCATTCTCGAATTAGGTCCCTTACCTTCTCTAGTTAGTCTAGTATATAATATACACTTGTCAAACATAAAAATGTATAGCTAGGCGGAAATACACCTCGATAACATTTAGATAACATTAGACACAGGCTGACCAGTTTGCCCCAAAGTTGTCGTATTAAAATTTATTGTCCGCAATTTGACTCAATTTGAAAGTCATTTCCTGTAATTTGCTGGCTGCACGTTGTTTAATTGAAATCTGCGTAATTATTTGACGACTTTTAAATTTATCTTTTACATGAATAAAGTAATTAAGTTGTAAGCTTATAATGTAACTAGGTGTAGTCCCTGAAACAACATACTTGTCTTTTTTGTCACAGTGGAATAAAATACCCAAGTCATATCTACATAGAATAATCACTTAGTGATGAAAAATAAATATTTCATTGAAAACAAATTCTATTTATCACTTATCAGGGCTTCCAATCTCGGAATTTGCAACGGATTTTGATACGGTTTTTATTTTATAGATAGTGATTCAAGAGGAAGGTTTATCTATAGTAATACATGCATAATTTTTCAGCATTGCGTGCGAAGCCGGGGCGGGTCGCTAGTACCAAATAATCCTTACTATTTATCGCATGTATTAAATTTTGAGGTTCATAAAGAGAGGACGAGTGATGAAGTTATAACAAAAATAAAAAGCATAGCCTTGACTTGAGAACCTCCTATTTTTAAATCGGTTAAGAGATCCATAACATCACTACAAATCAAACTTACTATAAGCTACTTAAATTTTTGAATTCACCATGTCATTCGCGTCAATATATCCATAATTATTAGCCTCAGCCAATCTTACAGCCATTTAGAGCGAAATAACTAGTTGGAACCGGATTTCGTTACCAAACTAGATCTCAGTAATAACAAATAAGTAGGTAACACCGTCCAAAAGTTAACCAAAACAAAAACATACAACCGTATATTAAATTGACAGGTTCTTATGACCTTTCTGAACGAGGTCGGGGACAGGAAAGTTGGGTTTTACTTTCTTTTCAAGTACGTGCGTGTTGTTGAGTTGTTATTGCAATAAAAAAATGCAGAAGCGAGACTAAAATGAGCGCAATTATTATGTTTAAAAGACAGATGTCTTTTATACATATTTTATGTAAAGACAAGCTGGTAGGTATTATAATCTAAAAACAAGTGGCGTGCGACTTGAAAACATTAATGACTTTCATGATCATGAAATAGTAGTTGTCCAGGATGGCATTAGGCAAGTGAATCGAAATCGAATTTTTCAACCAGTATGGTGGCGGCATGATGGAGAAATCAATAGTAACACTGTGCACCCAAACTAATATTTTTTTTTATTAAAGCGTTGTAACGTCTGCTAGCTTTCGATGCTTTGGCTGCATAATTGGTGATGCACCCGCCTGGCCTGGAATACCGTGGGGACGTGGGTTCAAACCCGCTCAAAACATAGAATTTTTAAATTTGATTAGTTTTGGTGCAGCTCATCAAACTGTCAAAATTTACCAATGTTTCCGATATATATCCTCAGGTGTCTGACGTTTGTCGCAGGGTGACATACACGTTAAGATAGCTTTACAGGTTCAAGAATGTTCTCCCGGTGAGCACTAAGACTCTTCTCGTCCAAGCTCTTGTCCTCCCCGTCATCGACTATGCTGATGTGTGTTGCTCTAATCTCACCCAGGCCGCCCTGAATAAGCTGGAACGCATGCTAAACAATTGTATCAGGTTTGTCTTTGGCCTTCGTAAGTATGACCACATCTCGGAGTTTCGCCGTCAATTAAACTGGCTTCCTGTACGTGAACGTAGATCTCAAAGAATTCTCTGCACTCTCTTTTCGATCTTATTTGATCCAACCACTCCCGATTATCTCAAATCCAAGTTTCAATTTGTAACTGCTCGCCCTGGATGCACTCTCCGTACTTCTCGTAGACTTAAGCTAGTAGTCCCCCTTCACCGCTCCGGTTTCATGTCCAATTCTTTCACGGTTCAGGCAATACATCTCTGGAACGCTCTCCCACTCAACATCAGGCAAGCTCAGAGTAAGGTCTCCTTCAAGCGCATGTTGCGCAAGCATCTTTTGGACAGTCTCTCTTCCTAACTCTCTTCGAAATATTTTACTTTTGGTACATAATATATGTATGTAAGTATATTATATAAAGTATTCGTTTAAGTTTATGGTAATTAATTAATTATATATACATTCTTATATATATCTTTAGGTAATTGATTTGTGTTGTATTACTGTTTGTCTGTAATCTTTGATCCTGCACCGACAACATATTTCTGTTTAACCCAGTGGTTGACTGGTAGAGAATGCCTAAAGGCATTAAGTCCGCCATTTGTACTTTTACTTATGTATTTTGTGCAATAAAGTTTAAATAAATAAATAAATATATAGGTACGCTGATAAAGCCAAGAAATTTTTATTAATAATATATCGCAAAGCTACGAGCTACTCGTGCGTGACTTCGCGTTGGGCGTTTAAACAAGCGTAGGTACTTGAGATATCGCCAAAGAAGAGATATCTCAGGTATATCGCCTGTAACAGTCAACAAAACGCGGTGTTTGCGATTAGAGCTGCATTAAATGACATTTCACGTTCATACTTGGCAGTAGCGTGGCTTCAAAAAAAAAAACCCGATTCCCACTGGCTTACATATTCTAAAGCATTTAGTCAAACTATTCCACTGCTCGTGAAGAAAGAAAAATTAGGCTAAAATCTTTCTCCCCCGAACGAACAGATGAGTTGATGAGCGCCGATTTGTGAATAACAGCGTATAAATAACATACGACTAAAACATACTTCAAATAAACACTCGGAATGATTAGATTAGATAATTTGTTGTATTATATCACAGCTACGGCCTCGTCTCTGCACTAGACAATCGTTAATAAACATAATATACTTTATCAAAATCCCACTACTGGCTCTTTGGGATGTCGACCTCGCGAGTTTGATTCAAAATGGCTGAAATTTGTAATTTTTAGGATATTGTACTCAAAGGGTAAAATACGGGTCCCTATTACTAAGACTCCGCTGTCCGTCTGTGTGTCTGTCCGTCTGTCGCCAAGCTGTATGTCATGAACCGTGACAGTTGAAATTTTCACACATGATGTATTTCTGTTGCTGCTATAATAACAAATACTAGAAACTGATTAAAATAAATATTTAAGTGCGGCTCCCATACAACAAACGTGATCGGTTGCGTTAACTTTGAACCTCAAGCCAGCGCTATACATACCAGGTGCAAACTTAAACTTAACCCAGCCAGTAAAAACTTCCGCCCAGGGCGCTGGCTACTAAAGGGCGCTTCTTTAAGGTTTAAGGCACCACAGAATTTATGAATCGCCCGATGCCAGCCCAGTAAATAACTGAAACATAAAAAGCAGTTGGAGATATAGTTGCCGGATGATCGCCATTTTGAACAAAAATGGCGGATCTGCGCATGTACTTACATTTGTACGTAAATCGGCTACTGCGCAGTCAAGGTTATACTCTAAAAGTTTGCCGGCAGCTGTACAATACATCTCGAAACACCAAATAAACACCATTTTGTAGGTAGGTATAACTCTGGATGTGTTATACCAATATTATAATTATCATCATCAAAGACGAATTCTGTGTCAGTTTGCTAAAGGTCCTGACGTCAATCACTCTCGATGACACTTTTAACGTCATTTGTAAGGAACCGAACCTGTTTTAGGATTAATTTGCATTAAAAACAAATAAATATAGTTTTCCTCGAAGCTATGACGTAAGTATTTAGTTTTTACACTAAAATTGTCATCGTCATCATGAGTTGGACTTTTTTGAACAATGATTGCAAGAATAGTCTCACCTGAAGGAAAGAGAAAGCAATATCTTAGATGTACCACGCTTAATACAGAAGACGCTTGTTGTTTTTTAACCGACTTCAAAAAAAAAGTTCTCAGTTTGACCTGTATGTATGTATGTTTGTTCGCGATTATCTCGCGTTTAATGGCTGAACCGATTTATCGTAACTTTCTTTTCTTCACACTTTCCACTCACACCTTGCCAGTTTCTAATAAGTGTATATTTTCACTGTGTTCTTACTTTAAAGTTTTATTTCCCATGTTTACATCCTAGTATATTAATAGTAGCAACAAACAGCGTGTGAGTAGGTAAGTAGTAAGTAATATTAGGTACTTTACATAAAAATAGAAAACAGAATTTACCTAGTACTTAAACACGCAAATAACGAAAAGGGTGTCGTTACAACAGTAAAGTTATTTCAGTACAATAACTTCATTTAACCGCTCTCAGGATAACCATATTCGAATAGCATACACATGCTATGACAAATCAGTAGACGCCTATAACCATATACGCAGGTATAAATAGGTACAGGTACATCCTTACCCTTATACTTAGTGGCTCTGTGACCTGTGGAACTCGCGATTATTTTTCTAAATGGCTGAAACACGATTTTTTACATTTTAAACCCCTCTCAGCCATATTAAAAACTTTCGAAAACACTGAATCGACAATTTTTTTTATAATTATTGGACCTGCTCACACATTTTTTTTATATACAATGAGAAACATGGCTTGCAGGCGAAAACAATCCGGAAATCCAAACATCCGGAAAGATTTTTGTGCCAAGCTGAATCGGAGACACTTTGCTCGCTCGGCTAATAAATGGGAAATATTTCTGTTCAGCAGGGCTAGGAGATCTTGCTGCGACTTCGCGTTCGACTCAGCGTCATCGGTCTTACTCGCACAGTATTGAAAGGAAAGTGACAGGTACGTGCGTCACAGTTGTGCTAGAGGTGCAGCAATGATGCAGCTCATGCAGCAAGAGATCGAGATATGATCGAGATCACTTCTTGCTCAGCTGAATGAGAACGCCCGCAATCTTACAAAAACCGGCCAATAGCATGTCGGGCCATGCTCAGTGTAGGGTTCCGTACCTACTTGCCCATCCTTTACAATAGACGGGCTTCGGGGTTTAAATTACGAGAAATATTTCAAGCTCTATTAAAAGGTCGTAAACGCCAAAGTAACAGTAATTACTTATTACCTTCTGAAACTTATCGATCGTACGCGCCAAATTGAGCGAAATATTTTAATATGGTTTATGGTTTAAGACATTTATTTCTCAAAAGATTTACATAAATCACTTACTGAGAAAACAATAATTTACTTATTTCTAAATAGGAGAGGGTAGCATGCTAAAACGGTTGATGACTTACATATAAACGCGCTTGGTAACAACAAGCAAAATGCAACAATGTAGTGCGGTGCGTAGAGGCCGGTTAAACTGAACTACCTGTGTAACCACTGGTTAAGTGTAGGTTATATAATATGCGTGGTTTAGCTCTGCTAGCAAAGTGTGTTTAACTGTAATTTTTCATTATTAAATTAGGATATGCAAATTACATATAAATTTATGTTTTAAAAATTAATACCTAATTATAATATAAAAAATATAATAATTATGGGAAAGCCTGAATTGTTTTTTTTTTTTGTTTTACTTGGTAAAAATCGGAAGCGGAAAGCCTACCAAGAGTTTTTATTTAATACGTGTTGTTTTAGTGCTCTTTTGAATACTATCATTGATTTGGCATCTTTAACGTCTTTTGGTAATTTATTATATAATTGAGCTCCTTCGTATATTATATTCCTTTTTCCATATAATGTTCTAGGTGGTCGAAGGAGTAAATTATTAGCTTGTCGCGTCAGTCTTTTTTGTACTTCTGATCTTTTGGTGAATGTTATATGGCTATGTATATCTTTATTTATGATTTTTCTTATTAGAATGCATGTGTTGTATATATAAGTTTGAGAGATATTTAATATTTTGGTTTCCGTGTAATACAGTATGGAACTTAACTAATATGTGTAACATTCGAAGTATAAGGACACCGCGCGGCACTTACGTCATTTTAAAGAAAATTATGAAATTTTGCGATAACTCAAAAACGGCTCAACCGATTTTATTCCATATAGTTTTCATTGAAAGTACTTATAAGGCCTCATTTTCATAAATTTTTCCATAGTTTTTGGACCCGTAGTTGAAAAGTTAGAGGGGGGGGGGACACTATTTTTTTTAATTTTCGGAGCGAATATTTACAAAACTGCTGACTTGAAAAGTTGACCCCCACTATAAGTGTTCGAGAGGTACCCGAAAAAAATATTTTTTTTTAGTTTTTATTTTACCGTTTTGTCGACGTAATACATACACATACTCATACCAAATTTCAGCTTTCTAATGATCACGGAGTTAAGCCGCGGACGGACGGACAGACGGACATGGCGAAACTACAAGGGTTCCTAGTTGACTACGGAACCCTAAAAAAAGGTTGCCTCGCGTTTATCCCAAGTCAGGGTACTGCCCAACCAGCAAAAAGTCTTGGATTGCGCACTTTATGAGAGTGGTGGGCTTATAGCGCTCTTACAATTGATTTGGAACATGTTAACTGCTCTTATATTAGCTTTAGATAAAGCTAGTACGGACGCAAGAACTCTCCGTCTTATTACTTAGTCTTATATATGTATATAAGAGCATTTTATAATACTTACTGTTATAGGCCTCTTACTCCAACAATCTGGGGGCACGGTAGTGCCCCCGCCAAGACGAACAAAAAAGAAGGGGGCACTACCTACCTTTTCTCGAACCGTTTCGTCTCATATTCAAACCCTCATAGTTTCGTCCCAGTTAACACTAGAGCGCCCAAATTCTCAGGTTAAGATGCAGTTAGCAAACATATAAAATGTACAAAATTTAATTGATCTAGCTTTTATACTTTAGGTTTTATAGGTACCTAAAATACGCCGATTTTGCCACTCACTCACTGACGTATCAAAACCTCTGGGGTACTTCCCGATGACCTAGAAAGCTGAAATTTGGTATGTAAGCTAGTATTAGTACACAAACAACATAATAATTCTAAAACTTGGAACTTTTACCCCCCAACCCCTTAAACTAGGGGATGGAAGTTTGTATGAAACTTCCGCAAATTTTGATACTAGAGGTCTGAAAATTGAAACCTATAGGGACTCATTGTTATAAATCTAATACATATTGTAGGACTTTTAAAAAATCACCCCCCACCCTTTAAATAAGGGGATGGAAGTTTGTATGGGTTTCCCATAATAGGGGATAAAAGTGTATATATATATGGGGCTAAACTTAAGTATTTCTTAAATACACAATTGTCTACTTCAGTTGACGCTCAAGAAACCCTACAGCCCAAAAAAATTTAAAAAACTAAAGCACCTTACAAAAAGAAATGAGATCCCACCAAAAACATTTCATGTAAAATTGACGGCCAAGACTCACATTCTCATAACGCTTTCGCTGTAAAAAGTTATCAGATCCTAGGAAAAGCCAAGCCCCTAAGCCCCGACTTTACTAACCCCACCACCTTGGTTTAAAAAGTATGGCATCAACTGGCTTCAAGCCCCTAAACCCGGAGTTTACTAACCCTACACCTTTGTTTCAAAAGTATGGCTTGGCCGTTTCATAGAGTACCGTAAATAAGTCCAACGGACCGTCTGGCCCATATGGTATCAAGAAACTAAGTTTATGTCTTTGATAATATATACTTATAAACTTAATTCCTTACGATATGGGCCGGACAGTCCGCTAGACTTATTTACGGTAGTCTATGAAACGGCCAAGCCATACTTTTGAAACAAAGGTGTAGGGTTAGTAAACTCCGGGTTTAGGGGCTTGAAGCCAGTTGATGCCATACTTTTTAAACCAAGGTGGTGGGGTTAGTAAAGTCGGGGCTTAGGGGCTTGGCTTTTCCTAGGATCTGATAACTTTTTACAGCGAAAGCGTTATGAGAATGTGAGTCTTGGCCGTCAATTTTACATGAAATGTTTTTGGTGGGATAACATTTACGAAGACTAATTGTACTTGAGAATATCTGTTCCCTTCCGGCCGCCATCGCAACTGTGTTTCACAACCAGTTGTCTACGAGGATTTTTTAGTCTTTCACGCCAACCAGTTGTGATAAAAGATCATTTATTCTTCTTACGTAACGTTTCTAATCTTTCAAGCAATGATTATTAACAGAGATGGGGATTATCGATTAATATTTTAATCGATTAAAAAAATTAAACGTTAAAATTAATCGCGATTAATTTGATCCATACTAATATTATCTCTTAGTTCAAAACCAAGCTTATACGATGATAGAATCAATATAAGAGCGAAATTTTGTAGTCTTTAGACTGTTGTAAGTGGGATTTTGCTGGTTGGGTGACAACCAGTACTTACCGTGTACATAAGCAAGACACGTGAAGCTCTCAGCAAAGGCCACAGGCCACTCGACAAGGACGGGACTCGCGTCACTCACTGACATCACGACATGTTGACAAATTTATGTAATATAATAATAAGTTTATGTAAATACATTGTTTTCGGCATTCGCAACTTAGAATGCAAGTACCTACCCTATGACCCTACCAAGCCTGCCATTTGCGTAACCTCCTAAATGGTATGGGGTGTGATCGGAATGAGATGTACGTTGCTTTGTACTTCGGAATTGATTTCAGTAATTCATACGAAACTACACTACAACAAATACTTGTGCTATACAAGTTGCAAGACCAGACCATCCTCACGTGGAGTACTGCTATCATCTCTGAGCTCGATTCAAAGATGTGCTGTGCGATCTTAAACTTACAAGCGATATTGAACCCCTATAAGTCTAAGGAGAGACCTACTTATTGCTTCCTTGGTTGCTTTTATAATGGGTTGTGCTCTGAGAAACTATTCCACATGATGCCTACGGCTGCATTCTATCACCGCACCGCTCGTCGCCGCGCGTTGGAGCCTACAGTCCGACCAAAAAGTGGCAATACTGTAGTGTCGACCCTTTCTAATCAATTTAAGAAAACGGGGACGACACAACAGTATTGTCACTTTTTAATATCTACTCTTTTTGGTCGGACTGTAAATGGTCGCGTACGGTACGGTTCCAAAGGAATTTTCTCCCATGGATTTCTTCAAAAAAGGAGTGTGAAGATTTTAAAGGGTTGGCATCGGCAACACGCGTGCCAATCCCCTGGAGTTGCAAGCGTACAAGGCTATTGGCGATAGGCTGAATAGGCTCCCGTAACCGCTTACCATAAGGCGGGACGTAGGCTTGTTTGCCACCTTCATGGCATAGAAAAAGAAATACGTTTTCCTAACGGGTTTGCTAACCCGTCAAAATGACCTGGATGTTCGTATATACGTATATTCTTAACACAACTTACAAATACCCAACTTTTTGTGGTCGGCAGGTATCTGATTTTCTTTGACTGGATTTATTTAATTACCTGAAACAAAATAATATACTGTTAAATACATTTTACTCGTATTATTTAGAAGATGTGTCTAGATACACTTAGTACTTAGACCTCCTCCTCCTCCTTAGTAGGTCCCTCAAGTGTTAAGGATGACCCCGTCTAGTAATTTGTCGTACCTACTTGGACAAGTTTGACAAAATGTACTCACATATTTTTTTTCTTATTATGGTTTCTTATCTGAAGACACGATTAACATTCATGAATGAATTGATTCTTATAAATCTATTTAGACTTGGAGAGGGGTCATGGTATCAGGAAAAATCTTAATACTTAGCGTGATGAAGGATCGCCTTTTGTTTTTTATTGGCGCGCGGCGGCGCCATGCCAGTGTGGCGCATCTTCTGTTGGTTATAATTTTTTTGTCCTCTCATCACGCCGAATCGGCTGGACAAATTGTAACCAATTTTAGTACAGGGATAGCTGAACAGATGGTTATATATGATTTTTGCTCGTTTATACGGTAAAAAGAGTTTGCTAGTGATAAGTAAGTCTGTATAATGTAAATCCGTAATTGGCCAATGTTAAACAAATAGGTATGTAGGTATCTGTTTAAAAAAATATTGTAATTTGTGCTGTGGATTTTGTATCAATAAATAAAAAAAAAAATACAATAATATTACTCGGTCGAAATTATAGAAGAGGAAACTTTGTGTAAATATGTGAATACGAGTGTAATAAAAACATGCTTTCAAAACTTTGCACATTTCCACAGGAAAGAAGCCAATCTTAATCTATGTAGACTTGTTAATGATTTCGACTGTACTTGGAAATTGTTTCTTAATACATATGTGTTGCGGTAACCCCATTTGGACTAGCGCTATCCTGCGGTTTGCCTCGCAATAATCGGCTCATTTGAGAAGATTTGTGGGCCTCCAACGGATGTGAGAATGTCATCATCCACATCTACTTATACCATTACCTACTTGCAACTATCCGCAAAAGAGAAAAAGTTATACTTAAGCCTCTTAAGTAAATTAAATAAAGAAGAGAACATATTTTTTATGATTTAATTACAAATGTATAGTTTTTAGTTTATTCCCTGAATTTACTTGTAGAATAAATGAGTATTTATTTTCTTGCTAAATGTCATAGTTCTAAGGTCAACGGGAAATACCCTATAAATTTTGATTCCCTTGTGTGTCAAAATATACGTTTTTTACGTCAATTTAGAAGTTTTTTTTTTACGGCTTCAAGGGACTGTAGACCTGAGTATTTTGTTTTAATTTCAAGTCGATACCTGCACGCGTTCTCGGATCTTGACAGACAGACGGACGGACAACTTTATTTCCCTTTGAGGTACGGAACCCTAAAATTTAGACTTAGAAATAAATAGATTTGGCCCAAATCGCCGTCTATTGCCAGCGTGCCCAGAAGGCTGGCAGCATTGCCACGTTGTATGGCAATCCTGATCCGCTGTCACTCTTTTTGCGTCAGGGGGTAAAATGGCCGCACTCCGAAGAAAGTCAACTCCGTTTAAACATAGTTTACTGTTAGCAACCGAAGCAATTTTGTCTAAACGGCCTCGTCCGCCACTCTTACTTAATGAGCTAGTCGCCAGTGAAATTATGTTTACTGTTGCCTCATTAACACAACTTATAAACAATTACATTGCTTATAATATAACTTACGTTATAAGAACAGGCGATTAAAGAAAGTGGTTTAACAAAGCAAGTTATTTCACAACTAAAGAATGCGCCGATTTGTACGTTAGAGATGTGCCGTTTAACGTTTCCGATTTATATATGAAATGTTTTCGAGAACCTATTATTTATTAATTTAGCGTAGGTATAGTATAAATTACAATCGTCTAATTTTTTACCTAAGCTTAATCCATCCGCTTCCTCTTTTTTTTATACAGCTACTTGCCTACTCAATTTGATGGCACCATACAAACAGAAACATGCACAGAAATACCTCGTCTTTTATTCGCAGAAAACAATTACCTTTACATCGGCATCTCGTATCAAGATCATGTTTTCAACCTGACGTGACCTAACCCGCAGTTAAAGCTGGCTAATTGCTAGATCTAGTTAAGTCATTACGCTAAGTACTAGGGCAACATAAACACGAGAGGCCGCTAAGGACGCGCGCCTTGACACCGCACGTTCTAATGGTGCTCCGTGAAAATATGCTAGCCTGGTACTTTGCATCCTGTGGCGGGATAAAATGCTGTATTGATGCTGGGATAACTGTCTCGAGCATTATACCCCGACTCTACAATACTCGCGAAGTTGCCCGAGTCCCGTTGACCAAAGTGCCTCGTCACACTATCATATTCGTCCAACCTCGGCTAACTTCGCGAGTAGTGTTGAGCTTGCATTAGGGTACGTTGCCACTGATACGGAGCCGGGCCGAGCGGGCCATGATTTTAACCAATCAAACTGTTTCCACTCACTCGCGATTAAGTCGCTGTGATTGGGCATGAACAGCTATAGCTTGACTGCAATAGTAATGGCCTATTAACTACCTAAAATGTGTCAATGGCATCATGAAGGGTCTTTAACGGAGATGCCACGACTTTGCGCGACCAGCGGCGCGGCGAGCGGTGATCGGAGCACGGCGGCCATACGAGTGAGCAAGACACACGTACAGCGCACCGCTGCCGCTGCCGCTATCGCGATTCGCGATATTGCGATCGTGGAGTGAGCCTCAAGTGCCAAAATACTGCGCCAAAAATTTTAAACTAAGTTAACCGAAGTTGGGCGAATATTTATGATAGTGTGGAAGGCACTTCGCTGCGGAATCTCATACTTCGGCTTCGCGATAGTGTAGAGCTATTAGGGGGAGATTTATGGCTACTGCCCTTCCAGTACAACTCCAATCTTTGACTGCTGCCTTTCTTTCCATCCATAATGTGAAGTGACAAGTGACGATGTATCGCGAAACAAACGACGTCGGGGCCAGTTGTTCTAGACCGGCTGGTGTTTTAAATATCATTAAAAGAGTGCCGGTTATTAAGATTTCCAAACTCATGCGTTAATCAAACAGGCTGTCTAAACTATTAATTAATTATAATAACACAAAAGATGAAACTGACAGCTAAGCGAACAAGAATGCTATTAATTTTCTTTTGAAAAATCTTGTTTCTCAAAGGTTTAAACTTTGACCCTTCAAAAAGAGCACAAACTTGAATTTGAAATGAGTTAAATTTCTATTCAAATTCTTGTAAGTTATACAAATACTCACTACTTATGCTTTACCTGCTAAAAAAAAAAAAAACATGCTTTACCTAAATCGTCCATGGTGTAAGGTAGCTGAGAGTAAAGAGTTTAAGAGTTAAACAAATATAGGTTTTAGAATTTCACTAATAAAAAACAAGTAAAAAATAACAGAAATCAACTAACCTTAATAAAAGTAACTAACTAAGACCGATGTCCAGATCATGGCCCTGCGGCGGGTACCCATGATGCCGACTACATTCCCCCGCTGAATAGCCAAGCTAATCCTTTGGCCGAGGAATGAGCCGGCTCTGTGGTCCGAAAAACAATCTGACAGGTTATGTTTTTATTTTTGTGTAAAGTCTGTGGGCGTCCGAACTACAAGGTCCGAGTGTCTCCACTGCGAACGCCAAAAATATGAAGTTATTAAAGAGACCTACCTATTTGCGGCGCTTTGCCTCCTCGGCGCAGACCGCTGCCCCGCCAGCTCTTAGCGACGTACTGGACAAATGGGATGGAGCAGGGGGGCCTACGCAAGTAGCGTCCCAGATGAAAGACCGTCCCATTTGCCATGGAATGAGGGTCGTTCATTTAAATAATATTCTCTTCGGTTTCCGCAAGTGTCGCACATTTAAATAAAACAATATAAACGATTTATATCGCGTATATTAATTATTTGACGACGCGGTTGGCGCAGTGGTTAAGCAACTGCCTACTGAGCCGACGGTCCTGGGTTCGAATCCCGGCAAGGGCAAATATTTGTGTGATGGACACGAATATTTGCGCCTGGGTCATGGATGTTATTTGTATTTAAGTATGTATCTATCTATATTACTATGGTTATCGTCGTCTAGTGTCCATAACACAAGCCTACTAGAGCTTACTGTGGGACTAGATTGATTTGTGTGAGGTTGTCCGATATTTATTTATTTATTTATTGGAGTTTACTCCTTAAGAATCGATTTTCATATATAAGCCCGGGGTATGAAAAATATGGGGTATAAAATCGAACGTATCTGCCGTGCTAATTTAAAAAGTCGTATCTCAGTATACGATCGGAGTAAAAATACGACTTCTTAATTTAGCAGGTTATGCGTTACGCGTTATAGGCTAAGATCCCGATATAAAATTACCTTCACCGAGATGTTTATTTTATGAAATGTATTTTATAATCAATTTAATATGTCAATAAATATATTGCATATGGGTTGCCTAACAAATTTTAGTCCAGGGTATGTTTAATTAATAAAAAAAAAAATGTTTTAAACATTTCACCGGTTTGATTAATATTAGATAAATTCTATACCAATCGAAAGTATGAAGCCCATAGAATATGCAAACGTTAGGTTACCTATTCTTTTCCCGTCACAACTATCGGGTAGCCAGGTATAAACAGGTAAATCTATACCTACTAGCATTTTGCAACGGTCTGATTATTGAATTGAAACTGAATAAAATTAAAGATTATTTAATTATGAATTTATCTAATAATCAAATCGGTGAAATGTTAAAAACATATATATTTTTATTTTTTACTAAACATACCCTGGACTAAAATTGTTAGGCAACCCATATGCAATATATTTATTGACATATTAAACTAAATATAAAATACATTCATCAAATAAACATCTCGGTGAAGGTCGTTTTATATCGGGATCTTAGTCTATAACGCTTAACGCATAACCTGCTAAATTAAGAAGTCGTATTTTTACCCCGATCGTATACTGAGATACGACTTTTTAAACTACCATTATGTTCACATAAACAAACTATAAAATTGTCAATGTCAACTTCATGTCGAGTGTCAACAAAATTTTATAAATAAAATAAAATTTAATAAAATCTACGCTTAACGGGTAAAATGTGCTGCTTTTGAAACAATAGCGCCCGTCACACAATCGGCTAAAAGATACGTGTTCGTTTCAGCTCCCAAACAAACCTAACGAATTTTTGTGATATCCAAGATTACAACTTTTATAACGTGCAATGCAATGACCGTGTTTTCTTGGTGTTTAAGCCGTGCTTGTATGGTGCTAAGATCGAAGAAGACGTCTTGCTGTAGAGAGAGAGACCGCTTTAATTGTGACTCAGCTTTAAGCTTAGAAATAGAGAAGGCGTACTACTTTTCCATCACCACTGCTTTTTCCTGCATTCAGCCGCAGAATGGTTTTGATTTCGTGAAACTTTCCAGGATAAATACATACATAAATCAAGGATCCAACACAACCGAGCCATTCATTTTCTAGACGGGAGTCTTGCCGACCGACAAGAAGCTATGAAGTTTAAATCGAAATTGTTATGTTTTTGATGTTGGCTTTTAAATTGTATCTTTTTTTTATTATAATTGCTTGTATTTTTACTTTTATTTGTAAGTGTTAGTTATAAATATGAGTGATCCTTCTTCATCCTTGCGCTGTCCCCATTGTCCCAACTCAACTCGAACTTTTACCCCTCATGGACTTAAAGTGCATATAGGGCACATGCATAAACATTTTCCCCAAGTCATCCCCTCCAACCCTAGACTGTCGGTTTCACAGCAAGCTCATGGTAACAACCCCATTCATCTAGATTTTGGTGATCTAGCTACGTTAAAGCAGTCAGTACGTGTGTTACGGCATATCCCCAAAGGGGCGCGAAACTTGGCAGCGGCCAAATTGAGCGACCTCATTGATAAGTGTATCGACTCCAATGGCACTCTCGAATGGTTTAGTTTACTGTCTTTTGCCTATTCCGCACTCAAATCGCCTGAAGCGTCGGCCACGGGCAATTTAACCACGAAAGTTAAGAGAAATATTAACTCTGCTTCTTTTGATATCAGTGGGAACATCGGTGCAGAGACCACGCCTTTGAGATCACACTCCATACTGAAGACAATTGAGCGTAAAGTACATGAAGGGGATCTCAGGTGCAGTGCGAGTGCTTATGTCGGATGAGGGCGTGGCGCCGTCGAGCCCTGAGACTTTAGCTACGCTGCAGTCGAAGCATCCAGCCCCGTCCCGGCCGCTGGTACTTCCACCGGAACCTGACATATCTATTTCTGCCTTAACTGTTAAGCCGGAGGAAGTGGTGCAGGCACTCAGCTCTTTCAACAATAGTTCGGCCGCCGGTTTGGATGGTATCCGCCCTGTTCATCTTAAGGAGCTTACGTCTGCATCTGCGGGAGACGCCGATTTTCGGCTCCTGGAACATCTGGCCAAGCTTTGTAATTTTTTGCTCAGTGGTCAATTAAACCCTGAAGTTTGCTCCTATATTTATGGTGCTTCCTTATGTGCGCTGTCAAAAAAAGACGGTGGTATAAGACCCATTGCCATAGGCAGCGCTTTCCGCCGCTTAACGGCAAAGCTAGGATGCCGTGCAGTGAGAGAAGAAATGGCAGCTTATCTGCAACCTTGCCAATTAGGGTTTGGCACAAGATTGGGCTGCGAGGCTGCAATTCACGCTACGCGGGCTTTTTCGGTAGATAGCAAAAACTTAGAATCCGTTTTAATACGTATAGTTAAGTTCATATCATTGTAATAGTTAAGTACTTATGCTTTCTGAAAAAATGGCTGACTGTTGAGTTTCTTTCGGCGTTTCTTCTCAACAGTGGTCTCCTCTTGTGAAATGCCGGTAGACTCAGACATGTAAAAGTGCCCTTGTGGCCTACTTGCAGAATAAAGTTCATTATTTCATTATTATTATTATTAATTAAAATTGATTTAAAAAACGCGTTTAACTCAGTGGAGCGTGATGTTTTACTGTCCGAAGTGAAGGATAAAGTGCCATCACTCTACCCCTTCATTTTCCAAGTATATTCTTCCGCTTCTAATCTTTTCTACAATGGTCCTCTTGTTCTTTCCCAAGTTGGTGCACAGCAGGGGGATCCGCTAGGCCCTTTAGTTTTCTGTCTGGCCATACAAAAGGTAATTTCAGAGGTTAAATCCCCATTGAATATCTGGTACCTAGATGACGGTACCCTAGGTGGTAAACCTGAAGAAGTGGAACAAGACTTGCTCATGCTCCTGCCTCGTTTAAAAGCTCTGGGTTTAGATATTAATTTCAGCAAATGCGAATTTTTCCCCTGCAGTACCAACTCACACGATTCTTTCCCCTTATTCAGTGCTCTGCTCCCCGGACTGAAAGTGTTGTCGGCGAGATCTTTCAACCTCTTGGGGTCCCCAATATTCCCAGAAGCCATTCCTGAAGCCTTCGAGGAGAGAAAGCTGCTTCTGCTGATGGCTGCGCAGAGGTTGAATGAACTTTCGGCTCTCGTAGCCCTCGTTATGTTGCGAGTTTGCTTTGCCGTGCCTAAGCTGACATATTTCTTGTGCACCGTGCCAGCCTGGCTGCACCCTGTCCAGACAGACTCCTTTGACTTCGTGTTGAAGGAGAGTTTGGAAAAGGTGCTGAACGTCTCCCTTAACCAAGGTCAATGGGACCAGGTTTCTCTGCCGATTCGAACTCGTGGTTTGGGCGTGCGTCGCGCGCGAGATGTGAGCCTCCCGGCATTCCTGGCTTCGGCGTGTGGGGTGGTGGACCTTGTCACTCAAATTTTATCTTTTGATGGTGACAAGGCTATCATTCCTTACGCCTCCGATGCTTTGACGGCCTGGACGGCTCTTAATCCCGGCGTAGCCATACCCGTAGAATTGTTCCGTCAGCGTCTATGGGTTTATTTATATGAGAGTGCGCGCACCACGATTTTCATAAACCCATAAGTAAGCTTATTTCTGCGACAAAATTATCGCGCGACTAAAAAAAATCGTGGTGCGCGCCTGGCCTGAAGAGTAAACTCCAGTCGTGCGTCGGAGCTGACACACACACTTTTTTTGAGCCTCTCTGCCTGACGTTTCAGTTATATTTAAATATACATATAATATAATAAATGTTAAAGCTCCTATGATAGTTATTTTATCACGTGATAAATAAACGATAAAGCATCCGTCACTCTTGCAGTGATAAAGGTATTAAAAAGGTAACATTTTTATGAATCAAAAATCCTGACTACAACTTTCGATTAAAAAAAAAAATATTTAAATCGGGCGATCCGATGCCACAAGCAGATACACAAAGACTTTTCTTTTTTTGTCGGATTAAAAACGGAAAATCTATAATGACCTCTTTCATTTACAGTTTTAATGATTGGCGGCGTCGAAGTGTCGATACCGCGCAAAGTGACAGTTGCTTTATCATTTATAAACGTGATAAACGATATCATCATGTCCCAGGTATATCGGCTTTAACTGTCATTACAATATTTTGTATGTGATTCGAGCTGCATAGGTGACATTTCACGTTACTACCCGTTCAAGCTTAATTTGCTCCTGATATCCATGGCGTCGCATATAAATGACGCGCAAACGCAATGTACTAGGTATATCGCCACTTCAGAGATCTCTCCAAAATATCACAGAGTTATGGAATTAGGGCCCAGGGCGCATAGACAAAGAGACAGATAATATTTATTGCGTGATAAGGAGTGGCCATTCTTAATATGACTAAATAGTTTTTAAGGATGTTAGCAATTTTCGTAAATTTAACGTAGGTAGGTATAATGCCTATACTATTATTACATACAATCAAATATTTTAGGAGCGTGACTGGTTTTTTTTTAATTGACCAATTTGACAATTATGCCAGAATGGCTTTTTTAATCTGGCATCCAAAGTTGCCTAGGTCTGAGGTCAAACAGTTTTATACAAAATTTAGTTTTTTTTTTTCCTATTTCTGTAAAGAGAACTGAAGTCTTGCGATGATATCGGAATACTGATGCGAGTTGACCTTTGAGATTTGGTATTCAATGGGTGATTAACGGACATTTTTTATCTGGCAATGAATGTACAACTATAGAATTATACAGAATAATTAATTATGAAGAGTATATATAGTTGTTAGGTACGTCTGTTAGTATTAGTACATATTACATACTTGTAATAAATCCTTGGGACCCGTGAAGCAATAAGTTACAAATTAGGTTAGCAGTCTCTTACTAATACAAGAAGTTGATCAGGGACATCCGCTTGTAATAAACTTGAGGCTGCGTGAAAAGGGGCCCCTGGTTTCTCGGATAAAAAAAGTGTTACTTTTGGTCTAGTCATGGCTGCTTGGGCTGAGTCTACGTTAGGATATATACACTAGCGTCTCTTAATGTATCCTGTGTCAACTCCGTAACATTGTTTGCCATCTGTAAACTGTCGCCAAATTGCCATTTGTCCGAAAGTATTTTCTTCCTGAAACCCATAAAATTTTCAGGATTTTATAAACATCGTTTTAAAGAACCCATTAGATTAGGTTTGTTTTATAATTAAGTATGCTGAAAAATCAACTTTTTTGAAAAAATTGGCGAAACGTTGGGAGATGCGAATCAAAATTAGTGTTTAATACAATTTTGTACCCTCTGAGATTGAGACCTAAGTTCCAATGGGGTCCCACTCAGCCTTCATAATGGAGCTCACCACAAGGTTAAAAGAGACCACTGGGGACCAAAGAGATGGCAACTTCCTCGCACAACGTATCTGCATAGCTTTCAGAGAGGAAATGCTGCCAGCATATTCGGTATACCATGCCGCAGGGGAGCAATTTCCTAAATATTGGTTTATTTTAATTTTAGCTTTTTTGTAACTAGTTCTTTTGTAGTATTTAGTTTAATAATTTGCTGCTTCTTCGTTTTTTCCTTTTTTGTCGATAAATTGAAATAAAAACTATTATTATAATGTTACTCCGATGTTTAGTTGTAGACCATCGACTATAGTTTCGGTTCGTGAAATAGTGAAATAAATAATGATGTAAGCGAAGCCACGGTATGAAAGCTAGTTCGTGTATAATTCTCAAGTATTTTCCCAGCCTTTTCCTTACTGACGTCGCATGTAATAATGCAATATCATCGTTAGTGGCAATTTATAATAGATTAGACTTTGAACGTGGCTGGAATAAAATCAAATCTAATATTTATTTATTTAGCTTCCTCAAGAATCACTCTGTTGATAATTAAAAACCGCTTGGAAATCCCTTCATTAGTTTTTGATATAATCGCGAACATATACAGACGAACGCAGCAGGGATTTTTGATTTATAAAGTGTAGTGTATTTTACATGCATGGGGTCAGTGTTCAAATCATAATGACTCTTATGTAATATGTAGGTACATATGTACCTATATGCGTTTTGGCTATGTACGTAGCGTACATATACGTATGTATGTGTTTTGGCTTTTCGCCTAAACACTTGAGCCGAATTCAACTAAACCATTCATAGGTACAAAGATCAAAGCTCAGAGAAAAAATTAAATGCGTAAGCTGGTGGAAGAGACCGGGAATTGAACCCGGTACCTCTGGATTGCCGGTCCAGTTCACCGCCACCCTAACGCCCAGACAACCATTCGAATTTTTCCCTAGCTTTGTGTGTCGATCTTTGCATTGTTTATTTGAAAGGCTTTAGGTACATCTTAACTACCTCTATGTGAATACGTTAATATTCACATCATACCGCACTACTTTACAGCAGTGAACGAGCAAGAGAGAGAGAGGGCGCTGTTATTTATAAATTTATGAAACACACCACAATTTTTATACTACCCGACCACCAGAAGCATAAAAGCGGGTAATGCCTTTTCCTTCCACGCGGACATTCGCGGGCATCTTCCAGTACCTATCTATACGAATGCGTAAACAATCACATAACTTCCTTTTTTCTCGTTGCGCAAAGCTGGCGGACTAGATTCCTAACGGACACGTTACGTGCAGGGAAGTGAGAACAATCTCCGTTAGATGGCTTGGGAAAGTCTAAGTTACGTTGTCATCGCTTAGGCGTCATCCCGTTCTATTAACCAGGGCCCTGGGTGCTAATTCGAGTGAACTTTAAGATATTAGCATAGAAGCGATAATTCAGGTATATCTCACATTGCCTTTAACTGTCATTAATACGCGATTTTTGCGATTCCAGTCTCCATTAAAAAAAAACGCTTCATTCAGGGTTCTAACCACCCGATGCCACCCTAAGTCATGCAAGAAGCAACTGGTTGAAAAATTCAATGGCTCTCGCATCAGGTTCAGTGATCTAATAGGTAGGACGCCGGTGTTGGTCCAGAAAACCGCTAGAGAGGCGCGGGTTCGAACCCCGCCTGGACCAATAAATTGTTCGTTTCATTCTAAACATTTGGTTTACGCTAACAGACTATACTGCTTTAATAAAAATAATTAAAGTGACATTACACATTACTACCCGGTCAAGTTAAAAGGCTGTGCTTGATATCTATGGCATCGCATATATAAATGATAGTATTCTTCGGAGATATGGAATTAGAGGGCCCTAATTCCAGGAGTCTTATTGCTTGGATTTGTTGATCAGGGGCCAAGAGCCCCTAAAAGCTTGAGGGCTCCACTCAGCCGATTAACTATAAAAAGCTTAATACACGATATAGAGTAATATATGATTAACCAACGAGAGTTATCGTTAACTCTTAACCCATGACCTAATCGGGCAAGTTATTACCAGATTTGGTCGTGAATTCCTAATTGATTCGTGCATTAAGTAATTATAAGACATATTAGAATATGGAACCTTCCTAACAGCTGCTATCATTATACTAATAATACAAATTTAATGATTAACGCAGAAGTGGTGTCGTGAACACTTCAATCGTAAAAATTAGTGTCAACCACGTAACGTACCGTTATAAAATTAGAACTTTCAAAATCCTAAATATAAGTAAATAACGTATGATGCAACATTATTTATGCTTGCAACATTGATCACCTAATCGAATTAATGATCAAACCAATTAATTTTATCGAAGGAAGTTAGAAATGTCACATATGTTACATCTTATGAACAGCCATAAAATTACCAAATGAATACTACTATACTAGAACCTGCGTAATTTGAATAATTGGTCTCAAACAATTTATGAACTATCTTAGACACAATTTAAAGAACTAGTTTTTATTAAAAAATCAATTTTCGATACAAGCTTTTCTAACCAACTGGCCTTTTCAAGCACAAACGCCAATTGCTCGTCAAAACAAATTAAACCAAAATTTGATTGGGGTGCGTCCCATGAGATGTAACTACATAATATATAATTTCACATTAATAACGTTCACAAGATATAATAAACTTTTGCTATAACATCAAAATCAATATTTTTATTAGGAATAACGGTCAATTAGCATAATACTCATGTTGTAGAATCATTTTTTATATAACACTCAAATACTCTAAATTCAGTTAATATAACATACATAACGTATATCGATCATAGTATATACTTTCTTTTAGTATAATGATTAGAAAATATAATAGCGTATGATATATTAAATAGGTTATAACAGCTACCCCTATGCCCCTAAAATGGAACATGGGTCAAAAACCGAAAACTGTAGGTTAGGTTAGGTTTGTTTTATGACCATGGATAGCGGAGCGTCAAAATGCTTGCTTGCATGGAGGTACCTACATTAAAATTTAACTGCGAAATATTGCATACGTATGTTCACAATTCATAATGGCAGATGAAATTCTGGCAATTAAGAGTATACCGTTTGGAAGAACTGCGATAAAATGGAATATGGGTCAAAAACCGAAAACTGTAGGTTAGGTTAGGTTTGTTTTATGACCATGGATAGCGGAGCGAGCGTAGCGTCAAAATGCTTGCTTGCATGGAGGTATATTAAAATTTAACAGCGAACTATTACATAAGTATGTACACAATTGATAATGGCAGATGAAATTCTGGCAAATACGAGTATACCGTTAGGAAGAACTGCGACAAAATGGAATATGGGTCAAAAACCGAAAACTGTACGTTAGGTTAGGTTTGTTTTATGACCATGGATAGCGGAGCGAGCGTAGCGTCAAAATTCTTGCTTGCATGGAGGTACATATATTAAAATTTTACAGCGAACTATTGCATAAATATGTACACAATTGATGTGCAGGCGGTTATTCTATATGAGCATTATGCATTTTGGTGTTAGATGTATTGAGTAATATACATTATAAATCTGAGATATTATGAACGTTATACGTTAGGATCGTTATATACAATGATATTATACTTAAATAACGTTATACTTAACAAAAATAGATATTTTGATGTTATATCTAACGTTCGTTATACACCTTGAACGGTATACAAAATGAGCGTATATAATATGAATATTATAGTATAAGTTCTTATATCTTATATTACTTACCCATTTGATTGCGTATAATAAATAGCGGTACTTCGGAACGCGCCGAGAACAGGCTAGCATCACAGGCAGTCTCGCGAGGGCTCCAAAATCTCAGGTAGGGAGTTCCAATAACTACCGATAACGATAAGACATACCTAGATGTCGTTTTTTGAGGCTCCTAATGACGGAGTGTCCATGCTTTATTCAAGACGATCTTGGCAACACTGCAGCTCTCTGTCATAGAAAGAGATACACTTTTCCTACCATGATGGCATACGCATAGCGTCCTTAAATTCACGATCGATCATGTTGTACACAATTATTATATGCAATATGTCGTCATCTAAGTACTAAGTGCATTTATCATTTAATCTCTGATTTTGAAGTGTTAAAATGACACTGACGACACTGTCAACTTTAACCTCCCTTCCATTTTACAGCCATTTGCTAAGTGCCTATACCATATGATCTTAAAGCTTTAAAACGACACCTCTTCGTTAATTTGTTCATTGGTTATTGATGGACAAGGTTGTTCTTAACTTAGAACAGTTCAAACACAGTTTAATCGCAGTACAAACAAATATACATTACAAATTTAGCAGTATATAGAAAACAAAACATACAAGGTTTTCATGTGGTGTTTGTTTGTTGGAAAATTCGAGGCTTAAGCAGACTGAGCCGGGAGGCGAGGGTTGTAATTAGGGAATGTGAACCCGGTTATTTGACCATACAAATAACCCGTTGTAACCGGGTTTATTATGAGAAAATAACCGGGTTTTTATTCCCTAGTTGTAATAGAGTCAATACGTAAAAACGAATAGAGTGCATCTCATATCTCTGAAAAACAATTGGCATATCCATGTGACCGAACAATGAACATATACGTTTGATAGAATTTTTAAATAATATTACAACGTGCCTTAGAATATTTCCTTCATCATCATCATAAATTTAAGAGTTAAACTCGTGTCGGTGTAGCTGATTTAGTACTTATATAGCTGTCTAGATAGATAGATGGCTATCTCTATGCATAGCCAACTCCTGGATTTCCCTAAACGACATGCTTAACTGTATGCTTATACTTTCCAAAAGTCTTTTTTGTGTAGGTACAGTACAATGTGTTTACATACATACATACAATATACTGTAATTAAAATGGAATTAAACTTATACCTAAACATGGATCATAACTATTATGTATATAGCAGTCAATGTCCTTTAATAGTATACATTTTATTGATCATATCAGCTTCTTGTATCTGTATCGATAGAGGAACCAATATGTATTGTATACATGTGTCGCCAATGATAAAATACTATTATTAGATAAAATTTATGTTTACATTACGGAAATTAGATTAGGTAATACATATACCTATTCTTTTAAAAATGTAGACCACGAAACAAATGAAGCAATAGGTTGAAAAATTCAGAGGCTCTCGTATAGGACTCGACAGTAGACTGCACATTAATGAATAATAATTATAGATAAGGAAATACTTAAATGCATAGAAAATATCCATTGCTCACTTATTCGAGTTGAATTTTGGCTCAGTAGGCAGCTGCATATCTACTGCGGCATCAGTGTCGTCAATTAAGTCAATCATAAAATTATTAAAATTATCGGCCCAATGAAAGCGGACGTTACTGCTTTACTAAAAATTAACAACTGAGAGGTTCCACTTCCTCATTTTTGAAGTCCGTTGAAATACTTTCCAACTGTTAGCTGTATTGCGGAATGCGGCAGTAGAAGGCAGGCACCACTGTGCTCCGTGAGAGAGTGAGATAGGTTTCCCATCAAGATGGCGTACGGATAGCGTCACTAGCTAGATCCATGTCTGATGGATATTCTTTGCAGTATATTAATATCCAAGTACCTTACCTTAAGGACCTTAGTAAAAGATTAACAGTAACTATTGGGGATCGGAGAGCTGACAGCTTCCTCGCAGAACGCATTAGCATTGCGATTCAGCGAGGAAATACTGCCAGCGTCTTCAGGACCACGCCGCGGGGCACAGTTTTTACATCACAACATAGTATAAAACAAAGTCGCTTCCTATCTGTCTGTCCCTATGTATGCTTAGATCTGAAAAACTACGCAACGGATTTTAATGCGGTATATTTTAATAGATAGAGTGATTCAAGAGGAAGGTTTCTAATTCTATGTACCTATAATATATGCAAATTTATCAGCATTGCACCCGTGCGAAGCCGGGCGGGTCGCTAGTATTTTTATTTTAGGTATATAAATATTTCATTTTATAAGTTAGGTAGCTTGTCTTTTTTTTGTATTGTACATATATTATTATATTAATTTATTATACTTTAAGTATTAAGTGTAGAAGTATAGTTAGTTGTGCAACAAGAGAGCAAAGTTGTTTTTTGTTGCGAGTGCTGATTTTGAGTCCCGAGCAAGCGAAGGATTCTATGTTTGTTTCCTATGTTCTAATTTAGAATCCTGAGTGTAGCGAGGGACTCAACAGCACGAGATGCAAAAAACTTTGCTTTCGTGTAAAACACAACTTTTCACCTCGCGACAGCGAGAACATAGGTTCGACTTTTTGTACTTTTTCTTCCAACTATTCAGGTGAAGGTATGTGTAGGTACTATTGTCTTTGTTGCTGATTTCAGTGACATTATTAATTAGAAAATAGATACCCGCTGCTTGAAATGAAATAAAAATCTAAATAAATTGAAATAATACGTTCCAATACTGTACAAGTCCCTCACGACCACCATGGTGGTCATTATTTGATTGTTTATTTATTTTATACGAGATTTTGTTTATAGTTTAAATAATATTTTTTTTAATACAGTTGCTCAAAAAGTGGTACTTTTCGTAGCTGCAAATCGTGCGAAAAGTTGGATATTTCGAACTAGTGCTTTTTACTTTTTAATTTTCTGTTGTATGTCTCATACATCCAAACAAAGGTCAATCACTTTCCGACTTTATTTATTACGGCATACAGCATTGCAAGTGTATATCTTATAATTATGCTTAAAATATTTAAATTGCATATTGGATCAATCAAAGGGTTATCTATTAAAAATATTCAAAAACGGTTTTAATAATTTGTCTGAGTGACTCTTATTTAATGAGCAAATGAGTATTATGCGTGAACTAAAAAAATTAAAAAAAAAAGTATTGTCACAGATTAGAAAATACAGTATTAAGCGTGACCCACGCGCTGCTTTATACATTTATAATAATTATGAATAATCGCTATTTTTGTGTATTAAATAATATATTTATTTACAATTATATGAAATGTAAAGAACTAAAAACAGATTCACGGTTTTTTGGCTGGAATCAATTAAATTACTGTGTAACATTATCATATCTCTTCTGAAATATTATAACTATTTCTTTTGATTTGGCTGAATGATGACAGCCGACGCCATCTTGAAAAAAATATTACAATTAAAAGTAGAACTTTCTTTTTCATTCAAGATTGTTTTAATTATGTGTAAATGAAACGTAAGATTTATAAAATAAGAGTTTTTTGATAGAAAATGATGGATTCTGATGTTACCAGAATAGATTTAACACCGCCCTATTTACGATACGAGTCAAGGCAAAAATTGCAAGTGAGAGTATTTTACCCGCAAAATCGAAAGAAAAATTGCATTGCCGTCTATGAACATTTTATTGGCTGGAAACTAGAAAAACAGAATTATTAACAACTTGAATAAAACTTTAAACTTACCAGCAATGGCCTTAAATGCGACCCTTCACAATTGCTCTAAAAATTGTAGGCAGGTACTCTTAATTTTTATCAGACAAAAATAAATATAATTGCCCCTTTCAAATCTTTCAATTACTGTTTTAAATTTGTATTATTGCAATTTTTCGCAAATGTATTTAAAAAACGTTGTTTGGTACACGTCTGGAAGTGTCATTTTAACTCGTCCCGAGTCTTGACCCTCGCCTTGCGGCTCAGGCCAAGACTCCTCGGGACTCGTTCAACATGACATACTTTCCACACTTGTATCAAAAACTACTATACTCGTAAAGCACTAAACAAAATTAATACAAAAGAAAATAACAATTTGAATGGTGATTTTGAATAAAATATTTTTATTTTATTCATTATATTATTATTTATAATTTACTAGTGACCCGCCCCGGCTTCACACGGGTAAAATGGTGATAAAAATTCCTCTTGAATCAATCTTATCTATTAAAAAAATTTAAGACAGACAGAAAGACGGAAGCGACTTTGTTTAATACTATGTAGTGATGAAGTGAACCCTACTCAAGTACCTACTCAGGGAAAACTACGAGTAACTTCTACATCGAAACTCAAACCACAACGTATTCCTCGGCATACCTGGCTGCGAGGTCAGAACAGCTAATTGTCCATAGCGGTGATTAAAATCGCGTGCCGATACTACCTACTATTATACTGAGCATGTGAAATTCGATACTCGCCGGACTGCAGGAAGGAAGGCTAGCCTTCTTTATTTGTTTCATCATTGTTCACCTTTTGAAAGCAATCACAACGGAAAAAAGACAAAAAAAAAATTGTGACATCGGACACATCGGACATCAATTATGCCATTGGCGCTAACGTACGCATTGTAGTAACGTAATCTCATGGAGCTATTATTTAGGTGTATCCTAGGTCCATGCGTAATCTATACCATTATAGTCTGGCTAATGAAATATTACTCAGTTTTGGCGGGAAATTTCAAAAATATTCGGTTGGTCACACTTTTTGTAGTGTTCTTTATTAACTATAGTTTTGATTCTAGAAAATATTTTTGATTTTCTATGCACACGTAAGGTACACCTACCTAATGCCGAGATTACACCTAAGCAATGTAAGCGTACAGGACGCATTTATATGTTAGAATGAGGTGGAACTACATCGTGCTCACTATTACATATAACTGCATCCTGTAGGCTTGCCGAGGCTTGGCAAGTGTGGAAAGGCACCATAAGGAAATAAGTTAAATACGTATATGTTGACGTGCACTCATAGTCAGCTCACATAATTTCTACCACTATGTACATTGTACAGTCAACGACAAACACATAATATATTTACACTTTCGAATCATATACAAGGCGAATAATTAAATGTAGTGTAAATAAGACATAGCACGATAATACAATATTAATCCATCACCAAAAAAATTACATATGTAGGTACTATGCGAAATTTCAACTCAATCAGAATGTTACAACTAGTACATAAAGTAACAAAATTATTTATAGAGGTCCCACCTACTAAATTGTTTAAATCA
Source organism: Apotomis capreana (assembly GCA_947623375.1). Classification (NCBI taxonomy): domain Eukaryota; kingdom Metazoa; phylum Arthropoda; class Insecta; order Lepidoptera; family Tortricidae; genus Apotomis; species Apotomis capreana. The sequence continues at coordinate 7,663,914 of OX392518.1, forward strand.
GAGACAATTGTTAATACCACAAGGAAATATCTGTCAACATTATTTGGCTAGCCAGACTACTAACAAGTGAAATTTGTAATAACCCACATTATCTCCGCCATTTTTTCAAATATCGAAATTTAGTTGTTGATCACTGCAGACGCCGGGAAAGACGGGCTTGTCGGGTGAGTAAGTATATTTTTGAGAAAAAAAAATACTTATCGAATCTCACTCACGAAATTTAATGAGAATCGGAGTTTTAATCCTTTGACAATAGAAAACCTGGGCAAACCAAGCTTCAAATAACAACTAATATTATACCTATTACTTCTCCTACTTTTCAATTAAATATATACACAAATTACATAATATAGTTAACACAGCCTCGGCAAGCCTACAGGATGCAGTTATATGTAATAGTGAGCACGATGTAGTTCCACCTCATTCTAACATATAAATGCGTCCTGTACGCTTACATTGCTTAGGTGTAATCTCGGCATTAGGTAGGTGTACCTTACGTGTGCATAGAAAATCAAAAATATTTTCTAGAATCAAAACTATAGTTAATAAAGAACACTACAAAAAGTGTGACCAACCGAATATTTTTGAAATTTCCCGCCAAAACTGAGTAATATTTCATTAGCCAGACTATAATGGTATAGATTACGCATGGACCTAGGATACACCTAAATAATAGCTCCATGAGATTACGTTACTACAATGCGTACGTTAGCGCCAATGGCATAATTGATGTCCGATGTGTCCGATGTCATTGCAATGAAAAACTGGAAACTTGAAAAACGAGTTGTCAAAGTTGAAATTAACAAAAACATTTTTTCTCATTAAATTACAACGCAATACACAGTTTCGCAAAAACGCTAAACTTTTTGCATTAGCTAAGTCCTTTGTATGTAAATGATTTACAAATGAAAAATAAATGTTGCTCAATAAAACATAATTTTAAACATCAAAGACGTGTCAGCGTTGTGATTGGCATAGCATTGTAAACGTTTCACAAATGTTTTCCAATTGCCCTTCGTATTAATGGAGATAATTCAATGGTTTAATAAGAGGCCTTATTCCTTTTAATTTTTTTTTATATTATGACAAATATTGATAATACCAACCAACATTTTGAAGTGAATAATACTTTTCGCCGAGTTTTAGGTAGTAACATAGCTATTTCATACTTTTATTCCGTGCAGTCGAAAATAAGTTGTAAAAACGAATTTTCCGCGTGAATTTTGTCAATTTCGAGTAGTTTTTGAAACAAAAATTATCAATGAAAAATTCAAACTGTAGGTTTCAAATATATTCCAATACATCTCAATAGCCCTGTTCTAGGTAGTAACATCAATAATATGGTAAGAAACATGTTCAATCATAGAGAAAAATACTATCTAAAATAATCTGCATTTTAAAAGGAATAAGGCCTCTTAAGAATTTTAATTAAAACCTTATTACACATTACAAACCAGTATTCTAGTGGCCTTAATGCCATATCTGGGGGCACGGTAGTGCCCCCGCCAAGACGAAAAAAAAAGAGGCGGGGCACTACCTACCTTTTCTCGAACCGTTTCGTCTCATTTTCAAACCCTCATAGTTTCGTCCCAGTTAACACCAGAGCGCCCAAATTCACAGGTTAAGATGCAGTTAGGGAACATATGAAATGTATTAAATTTCATTGATCTAGCTTTTATACTTTAGGTTTTATTGGTACCTAAAATACGCCGATTTTGCCACTCACTCACTTATGTATCAAAACCTCTGGGGTACTTCCCGATGACCTAGAAAGCTGAAATTTGGTATGTAAGCTAGGTTTAGTACACAAACAATAGAATAATTCTGAAACTTGGAACTTTTACCCCCCAACCCCTTAAACTAGGGGATGAAAGTTTGTATGAGACTTTCGCAAATTTTGATACTAGAGGTCTGAAAATTTATACCTATTGGGCTCATTGTTATAAATAAAATACAAATTCTAGGATTTTTAGAAAATCACCCCCCACCCTTAAAATAAGGGGATGAAAGTTTGTATGGGCTTTCCATAGGTAATGAGGGATAAAAGTGTATATATATATATGGGGCTAAACGTAAGTATTTCTTAAATACACAATTATTATTACTACTTACTTAGAAACACTTCAGCACAAAAAAAACATATAAATTAAAAATTACCTTGCAAAAAGAAATGAGATCCCACCAAAAACATTTCATGTAAAATGGGCGGCCAAGACTCACATGCTCATAACGCTTTCGCTGTAAAAAAGTGGTCAGATCCCTCGAAAAGCCAAGCCCCTAAGCCCTGAGTTTACTGATCCTACACCTTGGCTTCAAAAGTATGGCTTGGCCGTTTCATAAAGTACCGTAAATAAGTTTAACGGACTGTCCGGCCTATATGGTAAGGAATTAAGTTTAATATATTTTATCATGAAGACATAAACTTAATTTCTTGATACCGTATGGGCCAGACGGTTCGTTGGACTTATTTACGTTACTCTATGAAACGGCCAAGCCATACTTTTGAAGCCAAGGTGTAGGATCAGTAAACTCAGGGCTTAGGGGCTTGGCTTTTCGAGGGATCTGACCACTTTTTTACAGCGAAAGCGTTATGAGCATGTGAGTCTTGGCCGCCCATTTTACATGAAATGTTTTTGGTGGGATTTATATAAAAAATATGAACAACAGTTTCAACCATTATATTAACCCTATTTATGCCACGATGGAGCTAACAAAGCTACACGGAAAAGTTTTTGATATTGGAGAAAACCGTAACTTTGGAAATAGAACATAACAGTTGCGATATCTAAATATTTGGGGTGACAGTTACGCGAAATGGGAGAATCTTACGTTGCAGCATTTTTACATTCTATCAAATTTTCATTTCGTCGACAATTTTTTCTTCTAGTCATATTTTTTTCATGGATTTTATTAGGCTAGTTTAGATTTCATAGCAATCCCAAATATTTTACGGTTTCAGAGATAAATACCTACTCTTTATGAAATTATACGTTGATAAAATGATACGATGTCGACGAAACAAGGGCAAGCAGCCATAGTATCTATAGCGACCGGTCCAGCTCCGTTTCGCTGTTTACCATTGTTTGGTCATCAAATCCTTCATCGGTAACATTTCATAGAAAGCAGCTTTACATGCTTTTATTTAACTTCCAATGTAAGTCCACTCGTCCACTCGTCGTCCACTACCTACCTACTAATATCATTTTTTGAAATTAAACCTAGTAGGTATGACATAGGGCTTAAATTTCAATATTTGGCATAGAATCGAGTCGCCGTTGAGTTGTTATAATGTGCGAAGACCACTTACTATGTTTGTTCGGTGGAATCTTGCAACTCAATTTTGATGCAGATATGTTCAACCGATTGAGCTGAAATTATGCAGACCTACTTAACTTTGATGACAATATAATAATATGGTACCATGGGGCTGGTCTAATGTTGGAGCCGGAAGGATCTAGAAACTATAATAGATAAATCAATTCTAATACCGAGTTTGGGGTCTTTAGAATCGTCTCAGTGAGCAATTGACGAATGTTCAAAGAAAAGTACAGTCCGCTATAAAATCTTGTCTCAAAAATGAAAATCTTATTTTCAGCAGTTCTAATTTAGAAAATTAAGCCCTGGAATGGGAATCCTTAACTTAGCACATCTCCATGGGAAATAAATAAATATTAAGGGACACAAATGTCTATGAACGACGGTAATCGCTTTCCATCAGGCGATCCGTTTGCTCGATTGCCCCCTATGACATAAATAAGTTTCTGTCAAAAATGACATTTTAGTGGCAAGCTTTTATAGCCGACTGTACTTTTCTTTGGATATCCATCAAATGCTCACTGAGACGATTCTAAAGAGCCCAAGCTCGGTAGGATTGCTTTTTCTATTATAGAGTTCCTATGGCCACCTTCCAGCTCCATCATCAGATCAGCCCCATGGTACCATATTATTGTATTGTCATCAAAGTTAAGTAAGTCTGCAAAATTTCAGCTCAATCGGTTGACGATATCTGCTTCAAAATTGAGTTGCAAGATTTCACCCGAACAAACATACTTTAAACATACCATGCAAGCTAAATAAAAGCTTGTAAAAATATATCGACCTAGTCCCAAACTAAGTAAAGCTTGTACTAAGGGAAAGACAAGAAACTGTGTATTAAGTAATCCAAACAGGGATTGCTACGAGATGATGCTAAATGGACGCATTTACTTATGCAAAATGGATTATAAAACCGTTTACATTGAACTCTTTAACTAAAGCATAAAGTACAAACGTTTAATGTGGGTTGGTTCCTTTTTGCATAAACACTTCCAAATTATAAAGAAAAGATGAACTCACGTCTAACTACTACTGTCTTACATTGTTTCCAATCGTGGGATGACGTCAAACACAGCTGCAGGAAGGCTGTGTACATAAAAATAGTGATTACTTCTTTACTGGCCACGTAACTGATTAAGTTATCACTTGTGTGGAGGTTATTTGTACTATGCGTTGGCTACTTTATTTGAATAAAGTTCGTAAATTATAAAAAGAAAAATTAAATAAATAACTCTTATCTTATCTTTATATAAATAAAAGCCTTTATTTGAATCCTCACTAATTATATACCATTCCTCAGGGGCGGCCTTAGCCATACAGGCGCCCTGGGCGTGTTATTCATCATTTGGCGATGTGAGGTCCTAGGCGCTCTAGTCATGGTTAAAGAAAGGCCCTTTAGGACCCAGCGCTCCGGGCGGCCGCCCGCCCTGGTCGACCCCCCTACAGCCGCCACTGCTATTCCTCCATGCCTATTCCGGGTGTGGCAATTGTGGTATGTAACAGGAGCAAATAAGCATTTAATTTAAACATACATTCTGCCCTTTACACTGTACACTAATTTTTACCTTCTTGTATTAAATAATAGTAAAATAATGTTTATTCATTAAATAGATGCATTGAGAAATATTTGATACTAGTTGCGCTGCGTTGTGTAGCACGGGAACACTTTATTTTTTCGGGATAAAAAGTAGCTTATGTGTTATTCCAGGGTGTCAGCTACCTTCATACCAAAATTTATCAGGTTTGGTCCAGCCGTTTGAGCGGGAAGAAGTAACAAACATACACATAAACACACTCACAAACTTTCGCCTTTCTAAAATATTGTGTTTTAACCACACGTAGCTATTTTTGATACTGACTATACTTCAGTTGTGACTACAGACCTGCTTATTAGAATTGGCATAATAGTACATTACTGCAGACGCCGGGAAATAAGGGCTTGCCGGTTGAGTAGTTATAGACGGCCGACCGTAGGGAGGCCGGATAGTGATACGAAGCCGGCAAACCCTTTTCACGGCTAAGGCATGTTTAGTGCTTTTCTCAAACATATGCAATGAAATAAAAAAAACACCACTCAAAAAAACATAATTCAGCTATTTAGCCCGTTCATGAACACAGACGCCATGTTTAAAAAAAAAGTAGGTACTTCCCGGCCTTAGCCCTTAAATTTTGCATGAATTTCCTTAACAGTTCTCTCGAATTGTTCCGCCCGATATGTGACACTTCGAAGCCTGTTTTAATGCACGATATGACGATATTTCATTGCATATTTGAGAAAAACTTATTTTCAGTAAGTACAACAAAAGAATATTAATTAGGACGTCTTGGAAAAACCTTGTTGGAGGCACCTGATTATATATAGCTGACACGCTGATATTTATTATAGAGGTGTGTCGTTCGCGAGTGAGTGATTCAAATGAAGAATTAATTTTCATTCTTGTCAGTAACCCACTCACTCACTGAAGGATAAGCCAACTCACTATCAGTATATCTTTCGTTCGCAACCACTCTCCACTCAATATTAACTGACTATTTGACATTATGAGTAGGTTATACTTATAAAATACATTAACGACGTCAAACAATTTTATTTGTCGATAATTTTGAGATGAGTCTCATTTTTCCAATAGCTACGTCATTAGTATCATTTATGCATACTTCCTTAATAATAGTTCTTACGACGCATCATTCAAATCAACCACTGAACGAAATTTATATGATGACATGAAAGAGTTTGAATCTATAAATCCACTGAACGAAATGAACGAAATGAGTGATATAATAAGTATATCACGAGAGCATGAATCGTTCTCTTTCATGTGAGTGGAATGATTTGCGCATCTCTATATTTTTATTAGCGTAACTAATATGATTAACAAGATATCTACAAGTCCTTAACCAGTAGGTACATATAATATCGCCTCCGAATTTATTATGCGTATACCCTTTTAAGCTATTCATATTGACGATATCGTTCATTCATACTTCATAGTAAGAATGAATAAAAAGAAACGTCGTCATTCCCGTGAGTGGGTTTGTATTGTACTCCCATACATAGTCTGACTGGTAATAGTGAGGGCTAACCAGCCCTTCAAGTCATGCTTAAAAACAAAAGAACATCATTCATTTCACAAATGTTTATGGCGCCTAATATAAGAAGCAATGTCATTCTTAACCTGACTTCGGCAGGTTTTAAGAAAGAGTTATGATTTTAGCAGATCTTCTTCTCAGTCGGCATTTTCATTGTCTGGCTTGAAATATAACGTATACATATAATATGTAACTTGATACACCATTTTAAATACTTAACAGATACAAGCGGATAAAAACTAAACCAATTAAAAACAAACTAAAAGCGGGATTGAAAGTTCTTAACCATACAATTGCATAACAGACCATTTCATAATGAAATAATTAATTTTTACTAAAATCAAATACCGTATAGTAGATGAGTAGATTATACAAGTTCGGGCATAATCAGCCTTTACGTGGGCATACGGGTTTGGTCGTTCCAGCTCGTTTGGTCTTTTTTAGGCGATTCCGCGGGATGTTGACCCCTAGATCGCCATCTTGCCGACGCTAATCAACATTCTAACAGCGTTTACGAATCGACTGATAATCGTAGAACAGGATACAAATATTATAAAAACGCAAGTTTGTGAGTGTGTTTACGAGTATGCTGCATTGAAAGGTAGCTGACACTGGATTAATACATAGGCTATTTTTATCCCGAAAAAATATAGTGTTCCCGTGGGATGAGCGGGTAACACCGCGTGGCGTAGCTAGTATATAGGAATACATCAGCTAATAGTTTTATTAAAACTCGTGGATTGTACCTCTTTTTAGGGTTCCGTACCCAAAGGGTAAAAACGGGACCCTATTACTGCATGAAACTTCGCTGTCCGTCAGTCCGTCTGTCACCAGGCTGTATCTCAAGAACGGAGATAGCTAGACAGTTGAAATTTTCACAGATGATGTATTACTATTGCCGCTATAACAAAAAAACTGGGGGACTCCCATTTAACAAACTTGTTATAGATTATGGTACGGAACCCTTCAGGCCTTCATGCGCGCAATTTTTTACCGACATTGAATGTAAAGGTGGGTCTACGCTAGACGAACCGAGCACGAGCGAAGCACGAGCGGAGCGTTCTTGGCTTCGTCGTTCGCGGCGTCAAGTGTGGACGTTCAACGAACCTACAACGAGCACTTTCCTCGTTCCTTTGTGTTCGTCAAAAAACCGACAACTGGCGGAACGCAGCCGAGCACGAACGAAACGCTCGCAGCGCGCTCGTTCGGGGCTTGTAAGTCGGTCCACATTAGACGAATTGTGTTCGGTTCGTGCTCGGCTCGTGCTCGGCTCGCCTAGCGTAGACGCACCTTAAGGACGAAAAAATTTAATGAAATTTATGCATACATATTTCACCCCGCAAATCCAAAAAAACCGTTTGAACAAGTTTTGTTGTACGGCAAAATTCATGATACACATGGCACTTTGAAATAGAACGTTGAGGTACGTTATTCGATGTTTTGTCGTCGCACAACAGAAACTTTGATATAAATTTTAATTGAATGAATAAGCCCCCCCCATTAGATATGAGCGCCGCGCCGGCGCGCCGCCGTCGCCGCGGATTCGAGTCGGCGCGCCGCCGCCGTGTGAAATACGCGGCGCGCCGGCGCAACAAGTTGCGATTTGCTTTCTCGCTCGCACTCGTAACGTATCCCACCCGACCCGCGTCCGCGTTCGGTCGCACGATGGCTTCATTCAATCGAGTCAAGTATTTTGCCGAGTGAACGCGTGTTGTTTTTTTTTGAGCCGCGTCATAATATGAGTCAGACACGATGATGAGTTCTTAATATGAGTTTAACGTACCTGGCGCCTCCTAGCTTTTGAAATGGATTGTGTTGTGACTAAGAGATTGTGATTAAAATTTTTGTGATGTTAAAAAATATGCTTGTTAAGTCTTAATATTTAAATAAAACAATTTGAACGGACCAGACCGCGCATATCAATCATTTGAGCCTCCCCGGCGCCTCAGCACCTTCACAGACACCGTTGTCAATGGTTGACTGAGAAGAACACAATCTTTCTCTGTCAAAGCCTCACCTGTGCAAACCACCCATTCCACAAATATTAATTTAAAAAATAAAGGCGCTCACACATGCGAGACGGGCCCAATGTGCAAAGACAGCCACACATGTGCCAGAAGGGCATTCATCACTCTATTCAAAATATCTACCAGCGGCTCACTACAAGGCCTACTGAGGAGAAAGAACCGCCAAAGAAAACTCTCAGATTGCGTTATTACTATAAAATACTTTTAAACAAAACTCTACATAATATACTACTTTTAACACTAATTTGTTTTACACCGTTCGAGGCCCAAGGTTTCCGAGTGTCTTGCTTGATCCTTGATAAGGTGTACAACAGGATCCCAAGCCGGTGGTAATGACAAACCATCTTCTCTATTGAAATTGGGATATTTTTTGATTTCAATAGCCTCGCGCAACATTCTGGGAAAATATCGTTTCTCTCTGGCAAGGATTGAAGTGTTATCAAACTTAATTGAATGGTTAGGTTTATCCATGACATGCTCGCAGACTGCAGACCAGTTTTCTTTGGCAGCTCCCTCCCCCCAGCAAGCCCCACAGCGAACCGCTGGTAGATATTTCAAACAAAACAATAAACACCCCTCTGGCACATGTGCAACTGTCCCCACACATCAGGCCCATCCGGCATGCATGAACACCTTTATTCTTAAAAAAATTACATTTACAAAATGGGCAGTCCGCACAAATGCAACTTTGACAGAGAAAAACCACGCTTCCCTCAGTCAACCCCTGACAAAGGCATCTGCAAAGGCGCCGAAACGTCAGGGAGGCCCAAACAATTAATACACGCGATATAATCCGCTCAAATTGTTTTATTTAAATGTGTGACAGTCGCAGAAACCGAAGAAAATATTAAGTTTTAATATGATTATTTTTCTGGAAACGTAATCTTTAACTGATTTATATTTATACATGAAGACTTGTATTAAAACATAGACACGTTTTTAAAGTGAAGATTGTGATGGTTTTATATGCTTTTTATGTTATTTCCATTATAAATCTGAGAATTTTCATTCAGTGTTATTTTTTGTTTTGTTTTGTTTAATTAGTTATATTTGTGTGCAATTAAAAAAATATGATTGTTTACATACTTGGTTCCTTTATTAAAATAAATAATAGTCACAAAAACCAGGTTTTTTTTTCTCAAATTGCTCCCTCATAAAAATCTAAAGCTCAAGGTCACGCCGCCGACGCCGCCGCCGCCGCGGAATTTTGCCTACCACGCCGCCGCCGCGGAATTGGCCATCGGCGCTCGTATCTACCCCCCATTAATAATGTTTTTCGCTACAAAACACCCAGTTCTTAATTTATTTTATACTTTTTATTGGATTTCTGATAATTAGCATGATAGAGTGGCTTATTTACACATTCTTTTTTAACACGTTCGCTGCGGGACCGAAACTGACGTTTTTTCGTATGGTGCGTTAAAAGGCCGATTGGCCTGTTACTTAAACTATCAAGCAGTGCGTTGTAGGGCTCATAGGCCTAGTAAGGTATTGACGGATATTAAAGACTGTAACTATGCGAAAACTTAAAATGTTCGATAACTACCTATCAATATCAGTAGTAGAAGAGTTGGTTATCTTAGTGTTTGCCTCGCCCCGGGTTCCTGCTATTTACTTTAAAGGAATAAATATGTAAAGGTGTAAGGTCTTTCAACCCGAAACCGCACTGAATAACAGGAAAAAATAGAGAGTTATTAGTGATGGGCAACAACTTATCGACATATTATTTATAATATCGTTTGATAAAAAATAGATATGGGCCTTATAGAAATATAACAAGCATTAATCGTTTCTTCCATTCCACACAGAAAGGTTATTTTCTACATTTTTATTTGTTTCTCGGCTGGTGAGTGCCCCACGCAGCTTTAACATCGCTTACATCATTTATTTGGTCGAGGCATTATTAACGGTTTTAAACCATATAAAAACGTACACAGACACTTTAAAGTCTTGAATTAACACTATCGTAATTACGTCCGTTCCCGGTAATAACGTCACAACACTGATCGGAAGTAAACAATGCAATAACCTGCAACCAGTGCGGGAGGGGGCGGAATGACCTTGTAATCTATGTCAGGCCTTTCGACCCGATATCCGCAAGGAATCGAAAAAAATATCACCCAGTGCCTTATCGGGCCGAAAAGCCTTAGCACAATGTTAATGCTTTATTATGCTGCCCTTAAAGTCCTAAATTCAAACCTATACTTGTCTCTTTTGTACATGCAGAAATACTCATATTACAGCCGCAGCAACAGAGGAAATTCACCGTTTCTCACCTCCGCACAGAGTGAGAGCACATGCATCGGGTCTTTCGACCTTATATCGCAGCGATCGTGTTAACAGTTTTAGGAATGAAATTGTTGTCTAAATTAGTTTGACATAATTTCTTCATAGTATAGCCAATAGGGATCATTAAGTTTTCCAAAAGTAGTCATATTTTATATTTTTCCGATAGTATACGTTGTTGGGACCCTGAATGTACGAATAATTTATGTTTCAGTCGTATAGTTTTTTAGATATCATTTTTTAAATCCCCTAAATGACAGTTGGTAAAATACCGAAAGTAAACATTACCGTTCAAGTCAAACAATATTAAAAAAAATAAATTAAAAAAAAATAACAACTTTTGGTTGTCATGTCATTGTCAAACGAATTGACGGTTTTGCTTGTTATTTACGTTTGCTTTTGTGTCTGCTGTTTTCTCGAGGTTTTAAAGACGACTTGTGCTTGATTTCTGGATTCCGACTTACCTGCATTTCACGACGACCCCGCGCTACGTATTGGACTACGACTGGTTCTTTTCTGACGACAAACGCACGTATTTTGGGAAACGATGTAAACAACCCTTGGCCAGCCTCAGCTTATTATTTACAATGAGTGCATCAGTTGGTTTTGTGCAGGCAGATTCTACAAATTTGCCGGATGTGGATATGGCAGTTATTATAGAATATTTACAGACCAGTGACAAACACAACATTGCTGAGATAAGGGGTGTGAAAACATTGATGTAAGTTACTAAATAAGTAACTTATTTTAAAAATGCAAGTGTTATAACAGTATAATAACTAATTTTTTGTTTACATTTTAGGGCATCAAGAAATGGTTATGTCCAGCATGCAGTAGGTTATGTAGAAATAAACCGAGACTCGAGACCTCGAGAAAACAGCAGACACAAAAGCAAACGTAAATAACAAGCAAAACCGTTAATTCGTTTGACAATGACATGACAACCAAAAGTTGTTATTTTTTTTAATTATTTTTTTTAATATTGTTTGACTTGAACGGTAATGTTTACTTTCGGTATTTTACCAACTGTCATTTAGGGGATTTAAAAAATGATATCTAAAAAACTATACGACTGAAACATAAATTATTCGTACATTCAGGGTCCAAACAACGTATACTATCGGAAAAATATAAAATATGACTACTTTTGGAAAACTTAATTATCCCTATTCTATATTTTTTCTAAGTATATCGGAGCTTACACACTTCGCACACTGAATAAAGAATGTGAAGCTAAATAAAGATAATCAATATTACTAATGATAATGATAAAATTGTGAATATCATTCACGTAATTAGTCAGTCAAGGTTACTATAAGATAATACGTCAATTTCACACTGTGCATGATTTGTTACATACAATGGTTTTTATAATGCGAATACAACGCAAAAACCTTGTGATTACACAATATGTAGGTATTGAATAATAGATTTCCATTGATAGAGAAAACATGCTAAAACGAACTTTTCCGACGATATACGATGGAAAACTTTATTCACTACATCTGAAGAGTAAAACTGACTCAATTTGTATGGTTAATTTGCTTGGAAGCGTTAGCTTGGTTTGACTCTACCTACGGACTTCGGACCTACCTACGCAATTAATCCACGTGGAAGAAATAATCATAACCCTCTTTTTGCTTCTCCGTAGTCGGTAAAAAAGCCTATAACCATCTGGACATGTTTGAAATCATTCGCGCATCCGTTTAGGCGTGATGAAAGGAGATGTCATTTTTACAATTTTATATTATTATACTTAGATGTATGATCAATTAGCTATTATAATTAAATAGTCAATGTCAATCAAATTAGGATTATGTCCGCGTTACAATTTATGACAATATACTGTGCATTTTTTGGTCTTCTATGTAGGTATTTTTGTAAATTTTCCTACAACAAGTAACGGCTCAAAAACTGAGAGCTGAGAGCGACATAGTCGGCAGTTATCAGCCGTGAGTAGCACGAAACGATTAAAAAAATATCTTAAAACTTTATGATCAGTTATGATAACACGCGGTAAAATACGATTATATATGTAATCATAATCATAAATATGATAAATAAACCAAAGTGGCCTAAAATGCAGTAAGCGATGATGCAGTTCGTCGGTGGCATTATGTAGCGTTGTCCGACATTCCAATTTTGAACGATGTAGTGTAGCTAGTTATTTTTTAAACATGTTATGTTAATAAAAAGCAAACAAGCGACACTTTCATAGAAAGAATGTGTTCATGAAATTTATATCAACTGTGGGATGACTATGAATTTAAAGCGTTTGATGTTCATTTCTTAATAGGCACAAATAAAAAAAATTACAGCTACTTGTTGAATCTATGATACCGTCTCTTTTAACGTAGAGTGTATATTTTCTTTAGGCTTGGGCCCTTTTGAATTTTGCCAACCAAATCATTTGAATGAGCGCATTTGGTTTGATATACGACGTTCGAATTTTGAACATCGGAGTATCCCTCTTTGCTGCTAAACCGCTAACACATACAGTTCATTTCTCAAACATTCAAAGAAATGTCGTTCTTATTTTTGCGATAACAGGCAGACGACACAACAGAATAGTACACTTTTGATTTATATATAAAAAAACATGTTTTAATATCAAATGAAGAGGGTATCTAAAAATGAAATTTCATATGACATTTAAGGGTATGCTGAGGGTCAATAAGGGTTGTCACAATAATACAATCAGTCGGATAGTCGATAGATTTTGTAAATTTTTATCTTGAGATAATGGGGTTATTTACAAGATACTTTTTACCTGACTATGCTTAAGCCAAAAGGAGGTATATGTTATGCCTTTTTCCTCTGCGAACGAAGATACCCCAGTTAATTTTACTATCATAGACAAAATCTTTATGTTTTAGGATAGCAACAGAGATAAGACATTATTTATCTACTATACCGTTAGTTGAAGCCGTACCAAGGAAACTCAGAGCACATAACTATTAATCTATATATATAAAAGAAGAAGTCCTGACTGACTCATCAACGCACAGCCTAAACTACTAATGTTAGAGAGTTGATTTTTGCACAGTAGGTTACTTTTATAACGTGTGCTAGAGATAAGAAGGGATTTTTGGAAATACTTCCCCTAAGAGGGTTAAATAGGGGTGCAAAGTTTGTATGGGGTAGAAGTTTTTTTTTATGCTAGGAACTTGAAACTTTGTAAAAAGGTATTAAAATAAAATGGAAGAAAACTAATTCCAGCGTTTTTGAAAATTCACCCCCTAAGGTGGTAAAAAAGGGGTTAAAAGTTTGTATGGATATTAAGTATTTTTTTGAGCGCGGGACTTGAATTTTTGTGTAAAGGTACACTATTAGAATACAAGAAAAGTAATTTCAGCGTTTTCAAAAATTCGTCCCCTAAAAGGGTTAAAAAGGGGTTGAAAGTTTGAATCCACTAGAAATTCCTTGAAACTTCTTATCTATATATATATCGGCGGCCGATCATATAATCCGCCAGATCACGAAATTCCTAGGCATATCGTGAAATGCCGCCATTTCGTGATTTGGCTAAACGTTGACCAGGCATATCATGATGTGCCTGATAGGCAGATCGATTAGAGCAACGCATTCGTCGATATTTCTAGATATATACCGGGCACATCGTGAAAATCCGGCAGATCACGAAATTCCCAGGCATATCGTGAAACGCCGCAATTTCGTAATTTGGCAATATCCTAATTTCAATAGAGAAGACGGTTTGTCATTCCCACCAGCTTGGGATCCTGTTGTACATCTTATTAAAGATCAAGCAAGACACAAGACTGGAAACCCTGGACGTCGAACGGAATGAAACAAAAATTATATTCACTAAGATATACAAAAAAATAATAATTTTAATTTTATTTTTATACAGATTTTTTCACGGCGCCGCCGAGTTATGAGCCGGCGCGCCGTTGCCGGGTAAAAGGTAGTCGGCGCACAAAAAAAAAACCTTAACTTACCTATTTCTGGGAGCAGTTTCGTTTTTAGGGGCATAAAAAAATAACCCTAACCTAGACCGTTAGGTTTTTTTATGACCCTAACCTAAACAGTTAGGGTTATTTTTTTAAAGGATTTTTTTTTGTGATCCGTAAAACGAAACTGCTCCCAGAGTATGCCTAGGAATTTCATGATCTGCCTAAACGTCACTGGTGGGTGTTAGCCAGATCATGAAATGGCAGCCTTTCATGATATGCCTAGGAATTTCATGATATACCTAAACGTCATGGGGCAAATCGTTAAACGTTGTGTTTTGAACGATATGGCGGATGTTATTTAGCCAAATCATGAAATGGCGGCGTTTCACGATATGCCTAGGAATTTCGTGATCTGCCGGATTTTACGATCGGCCGCCGACATATATAAAAGAAGAAGTCCTGACTGACTCATTAACGCACAGCCGAAACTACCAATGTTAGAGAGTTGATTTTTGCACAGTAGGTTACTTTTACAACGTGGGCTAAGGATAAGAAGGGATTTTTGGAAATACCTTCCCTAGGAGGGTTAAATAGGGGTGCAAAGTTTGTATCGAGGAAACTTTTTTTTTTGAGCTAGAGACTTGAAACTTTGTAGAAAGATTACTAAATCAAATACAAAAAAAAATATTTTGGCGTTTTAAGAAATTCTGCCCCTAAGGGGGTGAAATAGGGGTGCAAAATTTGTATGGGGGGAACTTCTTTTTTGAGCTGAAGACTTGAAACTGTAGGAAGATTACTTATTAAAAAACACAAAAAGTACTTTCAACGTTTTAGAAAATTACACCCCTTAAGGGGTTAAATAGGGGTGCAATGTTTATATGGGAGAAACTTTATTTTTTGAACTATAGACTTGAAACTTTGTAGAAAGCTTACTTAATCAAATACAAAAAAAGTAATTTCAGCGTTATAAAAAAATCTGCCCCTAAGGGGTTGAATTAACTAAGAATAAAATTCCTTACCTACCTATTTTAATATCTTTGTCATCATCAAAAATCTACGCGGACGAAGTCGCGGGCGGCCGCTAGTGAACTTCATAAACATATAGGCGAAGAGCTCAAAAAAATAAATTACCTTTACTTTATTATGACTTTATTGCAGGTAAACGTCACTTATGAATCTGTCATGATAATTCCAGTTATTTTAATTATTTATTAATCATTTTACTTGCCTTCATGTGATAAAACTCATAAAACTATAAAGAAGGTTATTTTTAGGGTTCCGTACCCAAAGGGTAAAAACGGGACCCTATTACTGAGACTTCGCTGTCCGTCCGTCCGTCTGTCACCAGGCTGTATCTCAACAACGGTGATAGCTAGACAGTTGAAATTTTCACAGATGATGTATTTCTATTGCCGCTATAACAAAAAATACTAAAAATAAAATAAATATTTAAGGGGGGCTCCCATACAACAAACTTGTTATAGATTATATATATATGTATAGGTACAGAACCCTGCATGCGCGAGTCGGGCTCGCACTTGCCCAATTTTTTTATCTTCTCAAAAGCCGCCTGGAAATTGTATTTTATTGGTGGCTTGTGAAAATGCGACGCCATGGTGCCTGCCGATATGTACCTAGGTAGGATTTTAGCACGATTTTGCGCGTAATGACACGTGGTGGGCTTGTCTTGAATGAAGTGAATATTCTTACCCTATTCTTATGGCAATATTTTTACCCTCAGGAGCTAAAACAGTCGCTTAACCCCTTGTATGCAATGTCAAAAATTTGCTAACCAAATTGAAACCAACTGATATATTAACGTAAAGTTGCAATGTCCCACATGGATCCGTGTTTAAGCATACAAAGGGTTAAACTTTATTAAGATATTTAATGAGGTTTAATTCGATTATGTGAAGAGAAAAACCTTTTTTCCCAAGGAAACATTTGACGTAGAAAGGTTTATGTTAATTATGGGATGTGGATGACGTAAATAGTGATGGGGCGTATACGTTTTGATTGACGTTATGTTCGAGTATCGATAAGAACCAGAATTGATTAATATTGCCATTTATTTTGCAAACATATAAATACGTAGTAGTATAGGCAGTTTTATATTCATTAATTTAAAAAAAACACACCAGAACCGCAAAAACTGAGTTGGTCACAGCACTAATATTTCAAAAATAAAATAAAAGGTATCTTTAACGTATCTGTTGTGTATCAAGATTTCTGAAGATAATCTGATAGTTTTTTGCGTTCATTTTAAAATATTTTTTTCTTCCATCTGATAGTTGTTTAGGTGTATTTGAAGGTTTAATCCTATTGACAGTTTTTTATGGCTTTGCAAAACATCTACATTTACGTTATATGGTGGTAGCCATGTGTCAAAACTAGGAAGTTAAATATTTCTTACTATAGCTGATTCCCAATATTCTCTTCCCATTCTCACTAAACTAATTACTTACCTTTATATTAGCGGGCCTATCAGTAACCGTGGTCGCTTTAAAAGTGCGGTGAAAAAGACCATCAATGCCCGCAGGTTAAAAATCCTGAATTGGTCCAGAATTTTTCCACACGTGTTCGTACGATTTGGAACATCTCGCATATTACGATATCGCCAACTTGGTGTAAACAGAGTGACTAATTGTTTTGGACACAAGCGTTTAACTTCATCAAAAACGGTAATTTTCACCGAGTTTTAGTGGTCAGATTAACTTGAAAATTGAAGTAAGAATGCAGCATGTAATATAAATGTTTTTTCTGAGATGTTTGATGAGCCCGATTTGATTCGAGTTCATGTCCTCAAGTTACAAAATTGAGAAATGTATTGGACCCAGCGTCGAACGAATTGTTCAGTGTGATAGCTCTCTTATAGACATCTCCGCTGGTATCTAGGAAACATACCCGATTGTTAAATTATTCTAGCATTAAACAATTTGGCTGGAAGATTAGATTCCGTGGTCAAAAATGAAAAAATAAACATACCTGGTTGGTGCTGACGTCTATGACAACATAGGCCAGATAAACTACCTCCTCCTCATCTGACCCTAATGCTGCACCCCCTAAACCCGCCGTTCGCACGTGCAAAGCACATACCCATCCCCCAGATATCATGGCGCCATACAAAGATGACAACACTTTAAAAAAAAAACTTCACTCTCATGCCCGAATTCTGGTTTATGGTCACTTGCCCGCTAACTCGATGTACCGCTATTCAAGCATCGTTGCTTAAAAACGTTATATCACATCACTAGCGAGTTTCACTTATTAAATTAAAGTTTTTAAAAACCGTTTCGAACGTAAATGCACAGACAATGTATAGTTATTTTTTTATCAATTTATATTTATTTTTAAAACGGCTGTTCGCCGAATGGTGTGATGGAGACTGCCGAGTGCCGCTCGCTTGCCCCCTTGACAATGCGCAAGCAGGTAAGCCAGGTGAGGCAACGTTGCCACTCCGCCACTATCAATGATGAGATAGCTAGCTGACATCCACGCGCCGTTGCCAACGCGGTTCATTACTACTCAAACAACATTCCAAATTCGAATATTCCTTTACAAAACCGTAATGGAACGTTTTGTTTATCTAAATAAAAGTTACCGGTCAGCATTTTCACCGCTTTTCACATGTCTTATACCATTCAAGTGTGCACTTTGTTACGTAAAAAACTAGGTTCATATTCATGTAAGTGGAATGAAGATTTTGTTTATTTATTATCGTGATATTAGAAACCGATATCGATATCTGCTGTCCATGCATTTTGGTGAATCTATCGAGCGACGATTTTAGTGTTTTATGTGAATCAATTACATTGCTGATTTTGTTTGTCCTATTTAATATTATCCTTATCAGGCGCCGCAATGGATAATGAGTTAATTATTGTTACCGTTTGTGTTATTTATTGCGTTATATTTCAGGCGGTGTGCTACTGAAATACTCAACTAAGCATGATTAAAAAAAAAATCATGAAATTCATTTGTAAGGTCGTGTTGTTACGTTTCACGTGGAGTTAATTGTTAATAATATGCAGTCTTATTTGACGTTAAACACCAATTTACAGAGAACTAGACCATGTAGTACAGTCCATTTCATGAATTATGAACAAATATTTGACCCAATATAATTATGTAAACTGGAGATTGTTAACGGCATAGATGCGTGTTCAGATATTTTTGAACACGTTTTTCATCATAAATTGAAGAACTCGACTGTACTTACCTGTACTGTACTGCACCGCACTGTACCTTCTTACAAGCAAAACGCTACTAAAAATGGTTTAGAAAAAATATCATTCAATGCAAATCTTTGAATGAAAGATTATTGTTAAATACAGTAAGTAAGTAAGTACGTGTAAAATATTAAGAAAATATTAATTAATGATAAGGATTTTTCTTAATTACATTTCTAACTTTCTTCCTTTCACTTACTAGGTATAGGTCTGAATTTTTTTAAAACGTCCGAATAGTCATAAAGTGCTTAACATGCCCGCTGAAGGCTCATCGTGCGACGACAAATGGAAACAAGTAACAGACAAACGCAAACAAATTTATATCATCTTTTCTAAGTGACAAGGTTGCAATTGGAATATCATAGCTCTTGGGAAGCTAGACTCTCTGCATTGGCTTTAGTGTCAAAGTATCAGATTCCAATGAGTTAGGATATTGTAATTTCAACATTGCGACTTAGAAAATACATTTGAAACAAGAAGATTTTTGCTTGTGTTTTGTTTCCTGCTTCTATTTGTCCAAAGTGAGCTTATATACAGGAGTAGAACAATGACTTTGTGGGGTCATGTTTACAAGATAAGCTCTCAAGTGGAATTCGGACAGCTTAAAAAATTTCAACTGTAATGTATGCAAATTTCTTACACATCTTAGTCGTTTTTATAAAATCATTTAAGAAATAAATGTCCCATTAAAGGATAATACTATAATAATTTCATAACGATTCAACATTCGACCAAAGAAGGGTAGACAATTCCTCGTTATTCTTCGTTAAACCACAAAATTATAACGTATAATTAAACACATTATATAGAAATAATTCTTTTGGTTGAGCGTATCCACTTAGCTTTGTACCCGATGAACAATACTTATTATTTGTATTGTTAGCTGTGGCCACAACTGCCACTTCAAAATGTAAGGCGTTATAAGTGCAAATTACTTTTACACTAAAATAGTCTTTAAGTCAAACGAAATAAGGTTTACTCTTAAACAAAGAGAACAGAGATGTTGGTCACTTCATTGTCATTATAAGCATCGAAACGAGCTTCACTGCTCTTTCACTTACGAAGTGACCAACATCTGTGTTCTCTTTGTTTAAGAGTAAACCTTATTTCGTTTGACTTAAAGACTAATTTAGTGTAATAGTAGATTGTTAACCAAGGGTAGAAAGTGACCCATTGCACCCGAGATATTTCTGGTGCTCGAACGAAGTGAGAGCGCCAATAGTTCGAGGGTGAAATGGGTAATTTCACCCGAGTTAAACACTCTACTTTTCATTTCGACTGCGAGGAAAATAAAATACTACATGCACATATATGTCATGAGTGAGTTATATTAATGTCCATGTCATTTTTAACAAATAATCAATTAAAGACACGGTATTTATATTTAACCTTGTGTTCTCCCGCTTTTTCTACTGCAAACTTTCATTCTTCTTATTTTTGAAAAAAAAAACTTAAGATAAATTATACGTACTGCCAACATTTAAAAAGTAAAAAAGAAACGACCCAATGCTTTCAATTGTACTTTTTAAATAAATGTACGATCTATCAATAAATGTGGGACGGAATTATAATTATGTATGTATTATGAATATTAGGCAAATTTATTTTTAATAATTAAATATAAAAAAATATACATACAAATAGACATTAATAAATTAAGCTTGCCTATATCTAACCTTTGGAGACCTTTTTTCAATGGCCACTTACCACGGCCGACTAGATTGTACCTAATTTAGTTGGTCACGACGTGCATCTAGAATGCAATTATCTTTGACTCCGTGGCAATTAAAAAAATATTACTTTCCACCCTAGGGATGGAAAGGCTATTTTCCACCCGGCTATCTATTCATGAAAATGACACTTTCCAAACAGGAGAGATGAAAAAGTAATTTGCACTTATAACGCCTTACATTTCGAAGTGGCAGCTGTGGCCACCGTTAACAATACAGATAGATTCGGTTAACAAATGAGATTCGAACTATAATTGCAGACACTTTACACATCGAATGCGTCTTTAAATGGAATAAAATAGGGTTCACAATGAAACACAGTACATATAGATTTAAGACATTTTGTATTTAAATTAAAACAACAATAGGTAACAACAATAAGTAGGTACATTCGGACTCCAAACATAAAAAAACCAGACAAATTGATCTAGTCCCAAATTAAACTCGAAAAGGCTCGTGTTATGGGTAACTAGACGACGATATACATACTTATATAGATAAATATAAACTTAAATACATAGAACAACCATGACCCAAGCACAAATATTCGAGTTCATCACACAAATATTTGCCCCGGCCGGCGTTCGAACCCGGGACCGCCGGCTCAGTAGGCAAGCGCTTACAAACTGCGCCAAACAACGTGTCGTCATATTTCTTATTCTTACTACACTTCTTTCAACCTTATCTTAGTTAGCTATATCTTATTAATTGCTAGCTGTGCCGCTTGGTGTTACCCGCTCATCCCACGGGAACACTACATTTTTCGGGATAAAAAGTAGCCTATCTGTTAATTCAGGGTGTCAGGTACCTTCATACCAAAATTTATCAAAATTGGTCGAGCCGTTTGAGCGTGAAGAAGCAACAAACATACGTATAAATTCGCCTTTATAATATACTAGCTGTGCCCCGCGGTGTTACCCGCTCATCCCACGGGAACACTAAATTTATTCGGGATGAAAAGTATCCTATGTCCTTCCCCGGGACTGAAACTATCTATATACCAAATTTCATCTAAATCGGTTCAGCGGTTTAAGCGTGAAGAGGTAACAGACAGACAGACAGACAGACACACTTTCGCATTTATAATATTAGTATGGATATGGAAGTATTAGTGTGGATTACCAAAGTATCCAACATTTTTCCTCAAATGCATAATTCCATTGTTAACATTATTTTTAATTATTCCGAAGGTAAATTCATTGTTTACAAATTACCATATTTTCAGTATTTTTCCAATGACCTTTCTTGACCCCTTGTAAAAGACTTCAACGACACGTTCAAACTAACTGTCCAGTATTATTTGACCCATGACTTCTATCAAGTGTCATAGGAATTTTGGGTCAGGATACACTGGCATTTTACAAAGTTGATGGATGATAAATAATTATTTATGTGTAATTTGTTGCTAGAAGTAATTATGTGACATTCATGTAATAAATCTTAGATTAAAGCATATTTTACTGTTTAATAAATGTACTCATAAAGTTTAAATTCCATTATAAATACATAAAATAACAATTTATTGTTGTCGAATTCAAAATTTATGAACATAACATACTTGTTTTTATGCATGCATTGAAATGCAGTTATTACTATAGCTATATGTAATACCAATGTAAAGAATGACCTTCAGATATAAGAAAAATAATGACGCAATGGGTTTTAAAAAAAATCTCCATCGAGTTATGCAATGCTATAAAAAACATGCGAATCATAAGTTTATATTTTTCGTCTGTCTATGTTCTTACTGCACCTCTAGCATAACTATGGCACGCGACTTTCTAGCGCGAGAAATATTGCCTGTCTCATTCTTCGCAATACTGTGAGAGAGTGACGGGCGATGCTATGTCGCGCGACAAGACGCGAAGCCTAGTGTGGTGGGCTGGTGTTAAATCGATAAACATTTTTAGTTTCCTTATAAATTTGGTAGACTAACGAGCCAAGCCAAAAGCATTAGGTATACCTAATGCTTTTGGCTTGGCTATCTGGTCTTTATTGCTTTTTTACCAAAGACGGGTACATTTTCTTCAGCTCTATATAAAATATAACCATTACATATGCCCGTCTTCGATATATTTATGTTGTTGCTGTTCAAACGGCATCAAATAACAAGCAATTAAAAAAAAAATTAAACGTCTGACCAAAAAAACTAGAAATTAAAAAGTGGCAATAGGTACTGTAGTGTAGTCCCCGTTTTCTTAGATGGATTAGAAAGGGACGACACTACAGTATTGGCCACTTTTTAATTTCTATTCTTTTTGGTCAGACTGTAATGTCTCATTATTATATTTTTTTAAATGTACCCACATTTTGTTTTATATTGAACCATCGACACAAAAGATCAAAGCACAAAGATAAATTTGAGGGAATCAAACCCGGTGCCTCTGGATGACCGTTCAAACGTGTTAACCTCTCCACCACCCTAACGCTAGATAACCTTTCGATTTTTTCCTTATGCTTTGTGTGTCGATCTTTGCATTGTTTATTTGAAAGGCCTGTAAAGTAATTCAATGCTTTGTTTATTTAAAAAGCTTTAGGTCGCTAAGATGTAAAGCCATTCAAATAAACAATCGGAAGATCGACACACAAAGAATAAGGAAAAATTAAAAAAAAAACCTGCGTTTGGGTGGTGGAGATGTCAACACGTTGGATAGTAATTCAAAGGTAACGAGTTCAATCCCTGTCTCTTCTTCTTGTATATTTTACAAGTCATCAATTAAATGTAAATAGAGCACATCGCTAACGTATACATAGGTATTTAACGGAATTTAGTGGTCTAACTCGTACTTTACGAGTATAACGTCATTCATCAGCATCTCACCTCTGGCAATCGCGTGCGCCGCCCCGCCCCCTGATTGGTCGAGCGAAAACATGGCCGCCCCCGCTCGCGTTACACTGACACATTTCATGTGACCCATTTCACTGGCGTTGTATAGGTACCTACAGAATGGCTACTCCAAAGATCGAAATTAGAAGTTTGTACCGTGCTATTCCACTTGAACTCGTGTCTAACTATATTTGAATGAGCGGGACGACACGATACGATCGTCGTAGTCACCCAGGTTTGAATAGGCTTAGCTGCTCAATCAACTCTCTTACAATATCTATTACTCTTTTCTCAAACATTCGAGAAAATGGTCTTATTGCGATAGCAAGCGGCGAAACAGTATACTGCATATAAAAGTTTTTCGTATATCCGGATGTTTGGACGTTCCGTCCTGATGTTTTCTGGCTGTTCTCGCCTAGAGATCGCATTTCTCAACCGATTCTCATTAAATTTTACTTGAACTCACGTAGGTTTGTAATTTTACAAAAAAATTCAATGGCGGAGATATGGGGGGTAAAACGTAAAAAAACAGAAATTTTTTAATTAAACTCGCGAGATCGAAAGGTGCACAGACAGACCCACTTGTTTAAAAACTTGTTCTGATTTCAAATTAGAGGGTATCTAACAGTGAAATGTCATATAGCATTTAAGGCTAAAGCCATCAGGGTGCCAATTTGAATTTAGCTACTCTTAAAATAGAGTAGTACAGTCAAAGAAATTGAAACACGTACACACAACGTACACACGTACAAAAAAAGTTGAATTTATGCTTAGATATAGGTGAAGCAATTATGTGTAGGAAAGTGGTTACTTCGAATAGCACCGACAAATGTCATTATCATTATATTAATATACGCGAGATATTAGATTCCATTGAAATCGTTTTATTTAAATGTGTGACAGTCGCGGAAACCGAAGAAAATACCTATCACTTATTGAAACTTCTAGCTCGTCTACGGTCACCGTGACCTCATCCATAAGTACCATCATTAAGCACGCAAACAAGTGTTTAACAAGCCCTTTGGCCAGCTCTATAGTGGTGCTGACTAGGCAAACACTAAAAAGGGAAATCCGTAAACTAATACGCAATTCAATCGCTATAGCTTAACTACTGGTCTACGAGCAATCATTGCCGATAACTATTGGGGTAATAAGGTTCTAGAGTGGTAACCGCGTACCGGAAGACGCAGCGTGGGAATACCCAACAAGGTGGACCGACGGCATGGTTACGGCCGCGAGCATCAATCAGATGAGGGCAGCGCAAGACCGATCGCTGTGGAGAACTTTGAGGGAGGCCTTTGTCCAGCAGTGTATGTCTATCGGCTGATATGATGATGATGATGATGATGACGAAAATGATAACATTCAGTGAATAGAAAATTAAATTAAGAACACTAATCGACAAGCACTAAGCTCACCTAACGTCATCGTGACCTCAACCATAAGTACTATCATTATACACGCTAATAAGTGTGTTTAACAAGCCCTCCGGCCACCTCTAGTGGTACCTATGAGTGGACAAACACTAGAAACACCCGTACACTATGCAATGAACGACTACAAATACATCTTATTGGTAATTTAGTGAATAGAAAAATCGAATTATCCTATTTTAAAGATGCGGTTGGTGCAGTAGTGTGCAGCTGCCTATTGAACCGGCGGTCCTAGGTCTGAATCCCAGCAAGGACACATATTTGTGTGATGAACTCGAATATGAAATCCTGTATCCTGGATATAAGTATATAGTGGACGGAATAACTACTTGGTGTACTTAAGTACACCCTCAAATACTCGTATTTTAAAAGCTTTTATTTAACTTGCAATGTATGTATGTTAAGTACCTATATATTTGTTCGGGTGGAATTATGCAACTCAAATTTTGAAGCAGATATCGTCAACCGATTGAGCTGAAATTTTGCATACTTACTTAACTTTGATGACAATACAATAATATGGTACCATGGGGCTGATCTAGTGATAGAGCCGTAAGGTGGCCATAAGAACTCTGTAATAGAAAAAGCAATCCTACCGAGTTTGGGCTCTTTAGAATCGTCTCAGTGATCATTTGATGGATATCCAAAGAAAAGTACAGTCGGCTATAAAAGCTTGTCACTAAAATGTTTTTTTTTGTCAGAAACTTATTTCCTTGACGGGGATAAGAGTCTAGCACCTCTAGCACACTGGCACACGCGACTATTTCAGGCGTGAGATAATTACCTGTCTATTTCTGTGCAGTAATGTGAAATAGTGACGGGTAGCGCTTTGTCGGGCGATAAGAGTCGCGAAGTGTAGGTAATAGTTATGCTAGACCAGTGTTTTTCAAACAGTGGGTCGCGACCCCCATTATGTCCAGGGGGGTCGCGAGGATCATCAACAAGAAATTTTCAAGCATGTACATTAATTGAATTGAATAAAATACGATTAGTTTTTTTTTAAACAAACTGATTGAATGATAGACGGCGCTCCAAATCCGTTAAATAAGAGTCGGATTCTAAGTTTAAGCGTACAAACTGGGTTTGAGGAGGTCGCGAAGGAATTCTTATGGTCATTAAGGGCCGTGACACCAAAAAGTTTAAAACACTGTGCTAGCCTGACAGGCAGCTCTTCCCCTTTCACTGCTTTGTTTTGGGGAAAATATTTAGAAATGTCGAAATTTAGTCCCTCCCTGTTTGATAATCGGTATTATCTTTAACTTATAATTTGATTGAGTTTCTGAAGGTGAATGAAAATAAACATAAGTACACAGTTCGCTTAAGCATGCTTAGGTACTCTATTAACTTCTGTGATAATGTCAAGATAGAAATATAAAAACGAGCTTTCTCGAGAAAATACGATATCAAAACATGCACTATAGTGCAATAGCTATATCTGTATATACTTAGTACTTAGGTATACTTAAGATCGTTTACAAGAAAATCACATCCAAGTAACACACGGATATATAAACAGAAAACCGGATGTAGTGTCATCTTAGAGGTACTTAAATACTGCTTTTCTACTTTTGTAACAAATACCTAGTATGTACCTATATATATTGACATTGCTGTGCCCTTGCAGGGCGTCACATATAATATAGGCCTATTTATCTTTAATTCCATCTATATTTGTAATGTGACATGCAATAAAGAATTTGAATTTGAATTTGATATTAGCAAAACGACGCCTTTGGCGCAGTTTGTAGACACCTGCCTACTGATCCAGCGGTCCCGGGTTCGAATCCCGGCCAGGGCAAATATTTGTGTGATGAACTCGAATATTTCTGCTTGGGTCATGGACTGGTTGTTCTATATATTTAAGTATATAATATCTATGTATGTATATATTCGTCTAGTACCCATACCACAAGCCTTCTTGAGCTTAATTTGGGACTAGATCGATTTGTGTGAGGTTGTCCGATATTTATTTATGTAAAACGACCATATATGTGACACAAAGTGCATTTTAATTCTTACTGGCAGGTTCCCATGACGTACGTATTTTTGCACCAGTAATTATTATACAAGTACTTTTTATTGCACACCTTATAAAACATACCGGAGAATTACAATGCAAGAAATTACAATTAGAGGTAAACAACAGGCGGTCTTATCGCTAAAGTGCGATCTCTTCCAGATATCCGTTGGGTAGGCTAAATTATACTTAAAACTATTACAATTATATTATAAATAGAGGAGATGTAGATACAAGAACCTAGTTGCGAGCAACTCCTAGTCTTAAATGCAGCCGTACAGATACTTAGTAATTAGAATCTTGTTTTGAAGGTTGCAAAAAACATTATTTCAAGGAGATCTTCTGTGTCAAAATATCAATCGTGGAACTATTAGGTATATAACATTAAATCAATGTTAACTAGATACTACAATTTACTCGGTGACAAAAAATCGGACAAGTGCGAGTTAGGCCCGAATTTGACGAGTTCCGTACCACAGTCAAAAAATCTCTTCTTATTGCTTGCCTACCCTACTTTATAAAAAGATATATAGCTTACTGTAAAATTATTTTAACACTATAGGCTCACAGTAGACGTCAAATCATTCGTGCATGAAAACCCCAGAGTATAATTTATGATACACGTTGATGAGAACTCTCTTTGAATATTTTCACGTAAACTGAATCCGCTTCCCTGTTACCACCTAGTTATACTTATCAAACAAGACGCAATTACTGAGAAACCTGTACCGAATACACCATGCGTAACATAACATCCATAGGGCACTTGTACAGCACGTCATGCGTGTAAAGAAATGTGAACGGCTACGATGACATCACAAAATTAGCTACATTCGGACCGACATCCAACGCACTCCTTGTCATAATACACCAAAAGGAAAAAGACGGGAGATAATGTGTTCCGAATTGCCCTAGTGGTTTTACCAGTTATTATGCCAAGTCGGTTCCCCAACGATGCTTGCATAGAAATACACTTGTTGCATTGCAACGGATAGACGAGTAAAAAGCGCGGGCAGCCAACCGTGCCGGGGAAGGGCGGCGGCCGGTTGGGTCATGCATCGCCGAAATGGACATTAGATAGTTACCTGCTTGTTAAATACGAGAACTAACAATTTTATGCCGTTGGCTATCGTAAAAAAACGTAGAAATAAATGATAGAGCACAGTTGTTAACGCGTTTGATTACGCAGTCGGACTGTTGAGTGTTTCACTTTTACTGCGTCTTATTAGAAATATTGCATAATGTAGCATCGATATCTTGCACGGAGTTCATTTATTTTTTAAGTATGTATGTCGAGATGATATCGTGTTGTCTATTACGTTATAATATAAAACTTGTTATAAAATAAATTCAAGCTAGTTTATTAACTTTTAAAATTGCGCGCGCATTCTGTTAAAGTTGCTATATTAAAAATATATATCACGGTTGATGAAGTCGGGTCAATTTTTTTATCTTAAAGAAAATTAGCTCACTGATGTAATTCACTATATTACGACCAGATTGTTTAAGTAATATTACTACAGAAAGAAATCTGATCAAATACATGCTGAAAAAACGGCGCCATTATTATGATTACGTATGGCAACACCGGTAATGGTGACAGATGTTTACGCGCCAAACAACAATGGTTGCTTGACTTTTGACTTGCTCCGCCAACGTTTCATTGCGTTCACTTTACACCTTTTTAGATGTCTTTTTGTGTTATTTTTTACTATTTCTCATCTTTTTATTAAACTAAATACGCTCACCGTTATTTGAGCATATAATGTTCTGTTATTCATATGTATTTTGAGACATTAAACTTGACAAAACGAGACACGTAGTCCGTTGGCAATGTAACTCGACGCGGGTTACAACGAGTTAGTGTTAATTAAGGACTATTATAACAACACTACAAAGTTAGAAACATGTCTGCGGTAACGCCTCGTCGATCTACACGGCTTCCTCATACACACACGCCGAAAATGTCGGAGAGAAAAAAGAGCTTGTTTCAAAGTGAATTGGAGGCATCGAGGGAGTCTCTGACGAAGCATCGCCGGCTGCCCGTGGTGGACAGCGAGAGCGACAGTGATGAGTGTGACCTGGGCATCATCAGCACGCTGGACTCGAGTTCTGGAGATGAAGTCGACCACAGCGTCCCCAAGACGCCAGAGCGGGGGCATTGGCGTGAGTAACAAAACAAAACACCATCTACTCAATGATTTTCATACCGTTGTTTAAGTATAGCAATGAAATATGGTTGTTTTAAAGTACAAAAGCTACATGTCGAGATGAGAAATTGACCTCATTTTTATGGTAGAGTCCATATGTTAGCTACTGTAATTATCTTGTTTAGAACAAGGAAGATGTAACCTATTTAAATGATTGTTTATTTGTGTCAACTTAGTTTATTGGGGATTGGAAGTCAATGGTCTTTATAAGCTTTAAAATCACTCTTTAATGTTATGTTACATTTGTAAAAAAATACCTAAGTTAGGTTAATTGTCTATTTACATCAATTCTTGTTGTATTAACACTCAGAATTCATTTGCATTCGAATATAAATAATTTGTATTGAAAACTTACAACTTTATGCTGGATTTATAAATTGCATGATCTTTGAACAATAACCACTGAAAAAAATCAAGGTTAACAACAGGTTATAGTTTAGCATTCACCTTTTGTATCCATATATTGAATTATGAGTAAATTTGGTTTTCCCAATTGAGACTTAGTAGTTGAATTTGTTATTAAAACTCAACAGTCACAGCCTTAAGGGGTTCCAATCCTTAGATTTTTAATGGGAAATCCTGGGATATTCCATACCAAAAGAACCCAACTTGTGGTCTGCGGACTACAAATAGTGTAGAATTTTCTTACAACTTTGGTCAAGAAAAGGTTGGAAACTACTGATTTATATGAATATAAAGAAAGAGAAATAAATTCTTAAACCATAAGTAAACTCAAAAAGCCAAACCGTAACTCCATGCAAACTGCTCCATAAATAAATGTAGGTGGTTGTTACATTTTTGGAGCACTTGTTGCAATAAAATACATGCCTATTTATTTGACAATTATGGTTTATTCACAGTACACTTCTTACAAAACGTAATTTCAGTACACATATTGCTCATCAAAGATAAATCAAATTGTCCATTTTGTCACACATTTTGTATTTACTTGCAAAGCAGATTAATGTCATTTTTGAATCTAGGTTTTTCGTATGTCATCTATTTACATCAATTGCACATTGATCATTGTGTGGTTTTAAAATTATAAATATCTGCAACTACTTAGCTAAAATAATAAAGAAATAGAGGCAACTCATTCAGTGGATTAGACAAAATGCTTAATTTAAATAAAAGTTTCCGCAACTTTTAGCAAATTGAGGCAATTTGCTTCTATGACTATTGATGAATTTTTAGTATGTTTGTTTTGTACCTTAGTACCTCACATATTTATTATTTTTCTTTACACAGGTGGCACTCGTAGCTCCAAACTACTCAAAGAGAACCATGACCTCAAAAGCTTCATCAAATCACCATTCACTCTCAACAAGTACCATACTCGATACTCCTGTCCGGAGAAATGCACCGGGTCTTATTCAACACCCGTAACGCCTCACATGCAGTACCATCCAGGGACCCCATCGTCTACACATTCCTGCACAAGTGTCCATACAACTTCGTCTACCTCAAGCAAAGCCCGTAAAAGCCTTGCCTCCCTGATAGCTGACACCGAGAGCTGCAGTAGCTCCTTAAAAGACCTCAACTTCGATACAGACTCCGGTACAGACACCAAAGAAAACACTCCCACAAAAGCCCTGAGAAGATCCAACAGGAATCAGAAATTGACTCCGAAACTACAAAGTTTCAAAGGTGTTCTTCTAGAACGAAAGAAAAATGTTACACCACCAAATTTAAAGAACCCAGTTGTATGCTTGACCAAGATGGACTTAGCTAGCAATCTGTCTCCAACACAAATGTTGAAGACTCCTCATACGACAGAAGCTACTATGTCACCGCCCAAATTAGGCCACAACCGAAGAGCAGCAGTTGAGATCGCTGAAAGCCCGGAGTCATGTGATGGAGAGATAAGCCATAAGAGACTCCGGAACAACAGTTTGACTGAGTATGGTCCTGTGTCTAAATACCCTAAACTAGATTCTAATTCAGCTCCCAAGGCTCGATTGTCTCTGTTTAACAGTGACAAATTGAAAGAGATCCTTACAACCAAGTCCTTCTACGGCAAATCCAACCCAGACTTGAAC
Organism: Apotomis capreana; assembly: GCA_947623375.1. Taxonomy (NCBI): domain Eukaryota; kingdom Metazoa; phylum Arthropoda; class Insecta; order Lepidoptera; family Tortricidae; genus Apotomis; species Apotomis capreana. Next base: position 7,695,031 of record OX392518.1, read on the forward strand.
ACAAGCATCTCAAACAAACTCTCAAATGCTATTGAGGCAACTAGTACTCATAACCGTCGTCTGTTCTCGGGCCATTCACAAAGACGCAAGAAGAAATCCGGACAAATCAACATGGGTGTCCGACACAGGATCAGAAAGCCTAAAGCGTTGAAAAAGATGTTTGCGAAAGGCAGTTCATACATGAATAAGTCTGAGCCTGCTGTCTTGAATAATAGCACGCTCTCAAACGTTTCTGTCAACCATTTGAGCATGAATAATGTCTCTATGGCTAGCCAGAATTCATCACAGGAACTTGACAAAGGTAAATTTAAGTTATTAATAATAATAGTTTAACAATCACGCTAACACTATAAAGGCGAATGTTTATAAGTGTGTATGTTTGTTACTTCTTCAAGTTCAAACGGATGGACTAATTTTGATATAGCTGGAATTGTTAAGGCTACCTGACACCCTAGAATCTAATGTAGATTGACACATGGGCTACTTTTTATCCCGAAAAAATGTAGTGTTCCCGTGGGATGAGCGTGTTGTTCTTGATTGTTATAACACATTTCTTATTAAATTATTTGATAATGGATAAAGATTTGTCTTTCTATCTAGCATAGGCCTCTCCTTGAGAATGCCACTGACTGCAGTTGAGTGCTTAGCTTCAAGTACACTCCGCTATTTTCTTAATTACCGTATTTCCATCTAACCAATTTAAGCAACCAAATTATGATACTTTATAAGCATTTTTATTAAGTGGTTATGTCATCATTAGTAATTGCATAAAGAATTGCGTCACGAAATTTTTCCGATTGGTATTTTGCTACTCATCAATATCGTAGGTTGTCAACCTTTTATTATCAAACCGCGATGACAATTGGATTAAAGCAACTGTCATTCATATACATTTTAATGTAGGTATATGAAATAACTGTCATATCATAAGCAACCGGAGCAGAGTTAAGATGTACTAACGACCTATTTAAGGGTGTCAGTAACCAACGCATACACACGCATGCAGCGTCTCTTTGATTAAGGAAGTATTTGCTGAGTGTCTTTTTAAAAGGGCTTAGTTTTGTATGGCTTCCATAGATAAATAAGTATTTTTGAAAAGACACCTCGCTCCTTCCCACCTTGCTCTTAGGGTATCCATTAATAGTTAAATGGTTCTCGGCGTCCTAGAACAGTCAGCATCAAAAGTAACTATCAATTGTACTACTGCAACTCGAGCATAACTGTGACACACGATTCAATCTCGCGCGAGATATACTACCTATCTCTTTCTGTAAAGTCTGTGAGAGAGTGACGGGTGATGTTATGTCACGCGACATGAGTCGCGAACCATAGTTGTGCTAGACAGGATGGCTTATGCCAAATTTCATATAAAATTGTCAGCCACTTTTGATGCGGACTGTACTATGAATTAATTCATTCATAAATGAGCTATGCAATTCTGCAGCTCATTGTACATATAATAATGGCCCGTTTCATTTGTGCTATTGTTTTTAACACATATACTCCAACGTACCACCCGCCCGAGCCTTATCAGAGGCTTTAATAGACAATTACTTTTTTTTTTTAGATAAAGCTGACCCGTTTGACAAGGAGAAGTTGACCATAGAAGCGCTGCTCAGCCAATGGACTGAGGATGACGAGGAACCTCTCCCAAGGCCAGAGCTGCCGTGCTTCAACAGTACCGTTATAGAGGAGACCAACCAGATCTTTCAACCGGTCACTGCTATACCCGTGTCTGGGCAGAGCTTGCCGCAGGATAGTCCTGTGATTATAGAACTAGGTAAACATTATTGAAAATTATTAATAATACTTTTAATCCCCAACGAAAAAAGAGGAAAGCTGTTATAAGTTAACATGTGTATCTGTGGCATCGTAGCTCCCAAACAGATGGACCAATTAGAGTGTGGTTTTTTAATCGAAAGACTTGTACGTCGACATGGTTCTTAGCAATGTTTGGTGGAAATAGGACCAGTAGTATCCAAGATATTTAGCTTTAATTGGAACAAGTGACAAGATCTCAGCCAATATTGAAACTAAGAATTTCAATGATTGTAGCTTTGTTCAGTTTTAGTAGCATTTTCTATATCTCTCATTGAATGAGGGTCTCATGATGACCAGTTAATTATGTCGGGGGCGTTTTAAATTTTCAATTTAGGCTATTCTTCATTTTCAAACATATATCATTTAACCCCTCATATGCCATTTCAAAAATTTGCTAATTAAATTGAAATTAACTGATATCACACGCACGGATCCGTGCCTAAGCATAAGAGGTGTTAAGTGACGTCACGTCCTCGCCCTACGTCTTTTCTGTGTGTCTTGCGCCTTAGGAGTGAACAAAATAAAAAAAATTGGGCAAGTGCGAGTCCGACTCGCGCATGTAGGGTTCCGTACCTATATATATTTATATATATATAATCTATAACAAGTTTGTTGTATGGGTGCCCCCCTTAAATATTTATTTTATTTTATTTTTAGTATTTGTGGTTATAGCGGCAATAGAAATACATCATCTGTGAAAATTTCAACTGTCTAGCTATCACCGTTTTTGAGATACAGCCTGGTGACAGACGGACGGACGGACGGACGGATGGACGGACGGACGGACGGGGACGGACAGCGAAGTCTTAGTAATAGGGTCCCGTTTTTACCCTTTGGGTACGGAACCCTAAAAACTAATTAGCGTATCATGTATGTATCCCTTTTTCTAGGTACTGAAAAGCCTCAAGACAAAGCGGGAGCGCGTGAGACACCGACGGAGAACGCGCAAGATGTGACCATGGTAGACCTCCATAAGGCCGACCACGGTGACGTGCCGAGCGGACAGTTCCTGCCCGTTGACGGAGGCTTTATATTAGTCCAGGATAATGTAGTACCAGGTACTATTTTATTGATTTATTTTTCAAATTAGTTACACAGCATTACAGGCACTTTAAACTATAAAATTATATATAAAGAAACTTAAAACTAGTTTGATTTAGGCGACGTAACAGCGTGGCTCCGTCGTCTGATCTGGCGCAGGGTTTGGCAGATTGCCCCGGAACCGCCGAAACACAATGTGTACTAAACAGGATGATCAATCCAAATGGGTCAGTAGAAAGAAGTTACAAACTATAAGAGATAGGGAAATTTGTTCTTAGAAATCATGGTGTCGATTTTAGATTGAATAAAAACTGCATTTTTTTTGTATAAATTTCATACATAACCTGGTTAAAATCGTTGTAAAGAATGTCACAATATGACTTGCGATTACTTACAGAATTTTAACCAGGTTTAATACCCGGTTATGTATGTGATTTATAAAAAAAAATGCAGTTTCTATTAAATCTAAAATTGACGGCATGGTTCTTGAGAACAGAGTTCCCTAACTCTTATAGCTTCTGACTTCTCCCTGCTGACCCATTTGGATAGACCCTGTATATTGTTTACACAAACAAGTTCAAAAACTAGGTCTTTCTCTCTTCGTTCGCGTATTTCATTTTCTTTGCCATAGTCGGGTAAAAAGTATCAAATAATCTTTGCATGACCTCCCAAAGTATACCAAAATTGGTAAAAATTTGTCCAGCCGTCAAGGCGTGATGATAGGACAAAGAAATTGTCCTTTAGGATACTGATAAAAATGTCGAAATAGAATTTAGTCGAGGTATTAAAATTACATCTTTGAATTGACTTATTTATTTTGTGAACAGTGCCAGTGCAAGAAGAGCTAACAGATCTGGACGAAATAGAAAGAGAGCTCAAGATGCTGGACGAACAGATTTTGATGATGACGCAAGTCGCACCTGAGGCCGCAGTAGTCGCCAGTTCTACCAACGGTAAGTCTCAGGCGGTTGTATAGTACAAAGAAGCCCAAGACAGTCAAAAGATTTAATTCAAACCTCACGTGTTTGTTGAAACCGTTTGATGTCGGTTTGAAGTAGAGATGCACTGAGTATTCGGTTTCTATCCGGTATCTGGCCTATCCGGCCCTTATTTTAATATCCGGCCGGATAACGGATAGCAACGTAGGTAGATACTATCCGGCCGTATACGGGATAGCAACATACTATCCGGCCTGATACCAGATAGTAAACTAAGTTGATTTTAGGGTAAAAAATGGGATCTACTGCACTACACTACTTAGTAGTTAGATAGTAGTACTATCTGCACGTGTACATAAACGTGTAATAGAATTCATTTCGAACCGAGAAATGTGTCCGCGCGAACGTTCACTACGAAACAGGTCAAAACCTGCACGACGCGCACCTGCAAAACTCAAAATGTAGGTATAGTTCCGCCGGCCCAATATTCGAATTTTGCTCTCCAATTCCCTTCTGCATCTCCTATTCATTGGTCACCCAAAGGTCTGGAAGAGATCGCTATTTAGCGATAAGGCCTGTTGTCTACCGTTATTGAAATGATTGATTGTATCTGTGGTTGGCCCGTGAGCAGGCCGAATATCCGGTATCCGGCCAAACAAATATCCGTTGCATCTTTAGTTTGAAGAGTTGTCAAACGCCACTGCGTACTTTGGTTCGGTACGCCGCCGAATAATGATAAGAGCATCGAAGTAAATTCATGGTCACATTCTCTTACTGTCGAGGCCGTGCTTTAAGTTTTAATATCTTCACACAAGCAAAACGCAAAACTAAGATTAGTTAGGTTTTGAAGGAGGAAACAGACGAGAACGAACCTCGATTTGTATAAGCCCGTTACATTAAGTTTGGACCTCATTTGTATCCGACTCTATAGTCACCAGGTGCAAACTTAACGTGAACTGATAGTCTGGGAAAATCAGATTCAAGATTCAAAGATTTATTTGCCACAAATACAGTTACAAAGGTGTTAAATACAATTAAATTAACATGTATTCAGCCTACATACAGGCATGCAAATGTTTAGAAATAAAAATAAACTAAGAATACACAATAATTGAATATTGATTGCAGCGATATATGCTCTTAAAATACCACTAACATAGTTTAGCTGTTCAAAAATTGCGCAAGAACTAACCTTCATGTGCCATTGAAAGTAGGTGCATATTAAAATATAATGTGTATTGTTTGAATATTGCTGTTTACCTAAAATATGCAAAATTTGACATGCCATTGTTTCATATTACAAAATCACTATGAATAATTATGGTGTCAATTTTAAATTTCACTGTCAGATTGTTTTTGTTGAAAATACAGTTTCGTAGTTTTTACGTTAATTTACTATTGAATTCAAGAAGTTTCGGTGAATATATAACGTTTTTACCTCGTTGTCTTCACAATAAAAACCTAAATTAAAATTTAAAACATCCCCAACTCAAATGACTGGTCGTCATGAGACCCTAATTCAATGAGTGAGTAAAATGCTACTAAAACTGAACATAACTATACAATTTGAAATTCTTAGCTACAACATTGGCTGAGATCTTGTCACTTGTTCCAATTAAAGCTGAATTTCTTCGAAACTACTGGTCCTTTTTCCATCAAAATAGCTAAGAACAATCTCAACGGACAAGTCTTTTGTTTAAAATAAACTGCAATCAAATTGGTCCATCCGTTTGAGAGCTTATGATGCCACAGACACATGCAGATACACAAATACACGTGTTAAACTCCTTTTTTGTCGGGGGTTAAAAGAAAAAGGAATTTTGCATAAAAATGAAACCGAAACCGATAAGTGTACTGTATATACCAAAGAGCATATGTATATGTATACTTAATTCACAATATTAATTTTGTAGCCAAGAAAAAATTCAGAAGAATCTAAAGTCCTGATATGGGCAGGCATTTGTTAATTCCTCAAAGTGGCGGAGATATGGGTGTTGAAACGTAAAAACATATTTCTATTGCAGATTACACAATTATTGTTCTTGTATTAAGGCTCCTTATCCGTTCAAAAATGCTGACTGTTTTAGACATTTTTCTCTATGATCTAACATTCTTAACATATTCTCTTCTTAAAATATATATGTTACTATTACTACTTAGGACAGGGCCATTGCGAGTTATTGGCATATATTTGAAACCTATAGTTTAATATTGTTATTGATAATTTTTGTTTCAAAAATACTCGAAATTGACAAAATTCACGCAGAGAATACTGTTTTTTTTTTTACTATATTCCTACTGCACGCAATGAAAGCACGAAATGGCTATGTTACTACCTAAAACTCAAGAAAAAGTATTATTCACTCCAAAAAGTTGGTTGAAATCCATACTTAATATTATAAATGCGAAAGTGTGTCTGTCTGTCTGTCTGTCTGTTACCTCTTCACGCTTAAACCGCTGAACCGATTTAGATGAAATTTGGTATATAGATAGTTTCAGGCCCGGGGAAGGACATAGGATACTTTTCATCCCGAATAAATTTAGTGTTCCCGTGGGATGAGCGGGTAACACCGCGGGGCACAGCTAGTTATCAATATATTTGACATAATATCAAATCTTAATACATTTTCATAATTATTTCAGATAAAGAAGCTGATGCTGCTAAGCAAGATGAAGCTGCGAAATTGTTCCCGATCTTCAGCAAACCCAACCCTGGCACCGCCACACCCACACCTAAAGGTACTTAAGTTTTCAGATTTGCCTGTTTGATGGTTTGTTAGGATCTTAGGATTATGAATCTCAATCCATTGATTTGGTACTGATTCTAGCAACTGTTCGGCTATGGCGGACTTATTCACCAGACTGTTCTTTAAGGGGCTTCTAAACGGGCCTCGTTTTGCTGCAATTTGTGGCCGGCCATTATTTGCATCTTGCTCTAGCGTAGGGTGTCAGAGGGACGGCCATAGTTGCCGGCCAGAAATTGCAGTAAAATATGGCCCATTTAGAAGCCCTATAAAACAACCTTGATTTGTTATAATATGATAATTGTGAAAATCGTATAAATTTAAGTCAGGTTCTCAATTCGACTATGTTTTAGGGTGCCAAAAACGGGTCCCTGTAACACTCCGTTGTCCGTCCGTCTGTCTGTCCGTCTATCACCAGGCTGTATCTCAAGAACCGCGATAGCTAGACAGTTGAAATTTTCGCAGATGATGGTTTTCTGTTGCCGCTATAACAACAAATACTAAAACCAGAGTTAACAAAAAAAAACTTAAGAAGGCTCCCATACAACAAAAGGATTGGTCCCGTTAACTTTGCACCTCATTTGTATGCGGCGCCATACATACCATGTGCAAACCTAACTTAACCCGGCCAGTTAAGATGGGATAAGTTGTAGGGAACCCTCGGACCGCGAGTCCGATTCACACTTGCCCGGTTTTATTTTTCTTTTCTTGGTTAGTATAATATTGACATTTGCGCAGGAAATAAACCCAGCAAGAAGCCGCTTCTGAAAGACGGCAGCAACCAGTACGTCATCGACGCGGGTCAAAAGCGGTTTGGGGCAACGCAGTGCGCCGAGTGCGGAGTCATATATCAGGTAAATGGACTGTACGGTGCTACCACTGTGCGATGATTATCGGTGATCGGAATATCAGAGTCAGAATATCTACACTTTGCGTAAGTAATAACGGAATAAATTTAAACTATAAAAAATTTTTTTTTAGAATAACTGCATTCCAGGATATGTTGTTATGTTATTGAAACCACTACTTTATGTTACGTCTAGGGTTGCCAGATCGAATCATCCTATTATCAGGAGAAACAAATGTTTTTTTCGGGATTTTGTGACTTTGGTCGGGAGAAACAAAAATATAACCAGATTAAAGTAAATATATTAAAAACAACGTCGTTCGCTACCGATAGACATGTCTACATAAATAAATACTAACAAAAAACGTACAATGGTTTTCTTTTTATCTATAATCTACAAAAAATGTAATAAGGTAATTAGTAGGTAGGTAGGTAATGGAAAAATATGCAGTGGTATTCCCTTTTAAAATTATTGTTTTATGAAATGTTGTTTTTCGGGAGTTTTTGTAGTTTGTCGGGAGTCGAAAGGACATACAAAAATTTGGGAGAATCCCGCCAAATCCCGACCATCTGGCAACCCTACATAGTTACGTCTATTCGCAAGCTGTAGGTATTTTTACTTTATATTATTTGATTTAAACAACCCTCTTTTTTGTCGGGGGTTATGTCGGGATATTCCGAAAATTACTAACAGCATTTTTTTTTTTATTACTAATCTGATGTTCGTTTTAACTGCATCTAAGGACGTGTATGTGATTGCGAAAATAATGTTGCCGCGTTTATTATGCATTAGTAGTTTTCGAAATTTACTGTCATTCGGAATAACCCGTACCGATTTAACCAGCTGGTTGACATAACTCTTAAATTTTTAATTATGATGATGTGACTTATTATCATGCTCTTGAACAACTGTTGGCTACGTGTGAGGCATATGCCTTAGCGCATGGGCTGGTTTATAATCCGAAGAAAAGTGAGGTATTAATATTTAATGCGGGAAAAATTAAACCAGACTATGTGCCCTCCCTTAAGCTCAATGGCTCTTCGCTAAACGTAGTTGATAAGGTGAAATATCTTGGCCACATTGTGACAAGTGGCTTAAATGATGATGCCGATATTGAGCGGGAGCGTAGGGCGCTGGCGGTTCGTAGTAATATGCTGACACGTAGGTTTGCCCGATGTACGAATGGCGTAAAAATTACTCTATTTAAAGCTTACAGTCAATCATTCTACTCGGGCAGCCTTTGGGTTAATTACACGAAACGGGCCTACAGCGCCCTACGAGTCCAATATAATAATGGCTTCAGAATGTTGATGGGTTTGCCTAGGAGGTGTAGTGCCTCAGGAATGTTCACTAAGGCGAACATTGACACTTTTGAGGCCATTATTAGAAAGAAAATTGCATCGTTGCTGAATCGGGTCAGAGATAGCGCCAACACCATACTGGCGGAGATTGCTAGCAGGTATGATAGTGATATTTTTAGGTTTTGGGTAGGACAAATAAAGGGCGTAGCCCAATATGTAATATAAGTAGCTTAATGTAATTTTGTTAATGTTACTTATTGTTGCCCCATTAATTTTGTTACTAACCTAGATGTAAGAAATACTAATAACTATGGATTTAATATCTGAAATAAAGAATTTATTATTATTATTATAATTTTTCACTGTACATGTAAATGATCCAAGTTATGTGATAGATTAAAAATACATACCTTTTGTTAAATATTAATACTAAACATTTATTTTACAGATTGGAGATCCTCAGGATGAACATGACCATTTGGTTCACCATAACGCGACGGATGTGCTCAAATTTAATGTAAGTCAGCTTCATTACCGAAATACAAAAATAAATACTATTATTTGTCAACACTCAGTCTCAAAGTATTGACCTCTATATACCACGATTTTTGAAATATATACTAGATAATTTCCCTGAATATGCTATACAAATTTAAAGAATATAATATTTCGCAATGTGGAAAATCTGATTTATGGAGTTTTGCAAATCTTTTTAAATAAATAAATATTAAGGGACAATCTGACACAAATCGACCTAACCCGAAACTAAGCAAAGCTTGTACCATGGTTACTAGACGACGATATACATAATATATATGTATAGATAACATGACCCAGGAACAAATATTCGAGTTCATCACACAAACATTTGCCCTGGCCGGGATTCGAACCCAGGACCACCACTCACCAGCTTAGTAGGCAGCTGCACTAAAAACCGAGCCAATCGCATCGTCAAAATTGAGGTTTTAACAACTATGGCTATAGTAAATTACTGCAGAGGCCGCGAAATAGGGGATTGTTGGCCGAGTAGTAAAAGATCATTCCCTGTACGCGCCGAGGCTTGTATAGTGCTTTTCTGAAATAGATAATTTTATGCCATTTAGGGCTGGAAGGAAGAGTGCGTAGTCGGCAGATGGGAGGGCGCGCGCTGCATACGAGTCCGCGGCGGAGATGCGAACTGGAAGCGAGTGGCAACCCTACTGGCCAGGGTTGTGCATGTCCAGCTAGGGTACAACGCGGACCTGCCTGGCGAGACGCATACTTATACGGTGAGTGACGCTATGTTTAATTCGAAGCTGAACCGGGTCGAATAGGGCTATTTTTTTATTTAAAACCTGGAGATATGTGATAACCCTACTAGGTGTCAGGGTTGTGCTAATTCTGGTGCAATATTGATTTATTTGCATACTTCAATCGATTTTCAATTGTTGTCTTGCGTATCTTCTAACAAAGAATGATGGGTGGTATGCCATAAATATGCGATCCGGGGCGTTACAGATTATCACCCGTGGTTTGTCTAAAGTTTTATGTCTTGCCTCGACCAGAAAGTGAGATTTTCTCCCCAGAAAATCACACTTACGGCCCAGGATGACGTAAATTACCTATATGGTATTATTGGGTACACTACAATACTTCGAAGTTTCGTTTGTGCATTCTGCATCATCATCATTCCGAATTATCATAATTCCGAAAACCAAATTCAGATAAAATTTTTAGTTTCTTTTTGGGATATCATATAACCGTAACCTAATTATAGTAAGTAACGTTGACCCATGGCGAAAACGATCGTCTCGCGTTATTTCACTGTCGGAATTTTGAAAATTCGGAATATTGATGTTTCCGGATAAATGAAACTTTTGAGTGATCCCGGTATTATTCTGTATACAGGCATACTTGTACATCGACAAGAAGCAGATCGTCGGCTGCGCGATCATGGAGCCCAAGACCCGCGCCTACAAGCTCATCCCCGGAGACCCGGACTGCTGCACCGTCGAGGATTACCCCGTCAAGTGAGTATATCATCGCTTTTACTCGTTGACATGACATGATAGTTAATAGGCGTGCGGACGATTTTCTTTTTGAGGACGTCAATCGATTCTTTTTTTTATTGGGATCAAATGTCTACATGAGACTGCTCTAAAAGTCAGAAATGACCGTCAAAGTTCAACATTCCTACAGAGTTCTCGATAATTATCCATATGTTATTATCACGATAATTATCTTTTCTCAAATATGCAATGAAATGTCGTCGTAACGTGCGTTATAACAGGCTTCGAAGTATCACGTTTCGGGCGGGATAACTCGAGAGAACTGTAAAGGAATTTCATACAAAATTGAAGGGCTAGGCCGAGAAGTATTTTTTTTAACATGGCGTCTGTGTTCATGAACAAGCTAAACAGCTGAATTATATTTTTTTAGTGTTGTACTTTTTTATTTCGTCGCATTTGCTTAAGAAAAGCACTATATATGCCTTAGCCGTGAAAAGGGCTTGCCGGCTTCGTATCACTATCCGGATACCCACTCACCCGGCAAGCCCTAATTTCTCGGCGTCTGCAGTGATGTGCTATTTCGAACCCTGCCTATTGCAAGCAAATAGTAAGAAATAGGTAGTAAGTATGATCATGTATGTATGTATGTATGTATGTATGTATGTAAACTCTTTATTGTACATTAAAATATACATATACATAGCAAGGACATTAAACTAATGATATGTACAAACGCGAACTTATCCCTGTAAGGGATTTCTTTCAGTTAACCTTTGAGCAAATGAGAGAGAACAGAGAAGATCCAAGAATATAGGCAAAACTATAAAAAATGCACAGAGACACTAAATGCTTACGCAAAAAAAGATAAAATCTTAAATATACCTACATAAACTTACACATATCATATTCCAGATGCGGCGTGTCCCGTCTGTGGACGCACGTGTCGCACCGGCGGCGCGGCGTGGCGGCGCGCCTGCTGGCGTGCGCGCGCGCCTCCTGCCTGCTGGGCGCCGCGCTCGCGCCCGCAGACCTCGCCTTCAGCGCTCCCACGCCACAAGGGAAGGCCTTCGCCACCCGGTACTGCGGGACTGAACAGTTCTACGTCTATTTGGATTGAAACCGGCTCACGTTGGTAAATGCCGACCGAAAAATACAAGGTAGATGCCATCACGGTTTGCCATCAAATATTGATGATACAGTTGCCGAGAAACTTCTTGAGCCTAACCTTGACTGCGCAGTAGCCGATTTACTTACAAATATGCATGCGCAGATCCGCCATTTTGGGTCAAGAAGTTTCTCGGCAACTGTATTACAATTAGGTTTCTCATGCGATAAAAATAAGTGTCCATCCCTTTCGGACGTGTACGAGTTCGCGCGACGCGGAGCGGCGGTCATAGGTGGAAACGGAAAGTCCGAACGTGGTGTCTAGCTCGCTCCTATGGCCGCTTCCGAAAGTGACATTTATCCATCGAGGTGGTTCCTAAAGAGCAGCCCGCAGATCCACGATTGATTTAATTATCCACAGTTGAAATTGTTTACATTTTGTCCCCAGCGAACACAAAAAAGTGGTCCATAATCAAGAAAAAATTGAGAACCACTGGTACTTACTTTTTAGGGCATAAAGTCTTAGCGAAATAATTGTAATTAGTACGAGGGTGAAGTAGGGTATCGATGATATACCCCATTGCTATCGAACGCTGACAAGCATATGTGCAGGGCACACTTTAGGTGCAACATACACTTCGCCACGCAGCATAGCTCATTTTCATAGTGTTTATGTTTACCTGGTGTCCGGAAGAACGCGTACCTTTCGATTTCTTAACCCTTATTGCCATCGTGGCATAAGCGAGAAAGGTACGTATTAAAATTTCCTTGGCCATATAAAAATAATGGTTTAGTGAAATCGAAATATGCTACAGTGACGTGATTACGTCATATTTTTGCTATTGATTTCAGGCAAACTGGCGTTATATTTTAGTCTATCGAATACTCGTTTTTTAAGATTTTACTAAGAACTTCACTTTTGATGCAACTAGTGTAGCTGAACTTTTATAAGTTATTCTTTGATATTAATTTTGTTTTTAGAACATGTTTTGTCTCAATAAATGTGCCAATTATCCTAATATATTAATTTGATAAGAATGTATTTGTTAAGGTTTTATAGTTTTAAGCTAGTATGTCCAGTGTCTTTGTTAGGATTTTTTGTGAATTTACAATTGATACTTAATTAAGTTAAGCTTTTATTAAGAGGAATACGTCAGGTAATATACAAAGTGTATACATAGGTCTTTTTATTTATTTATGTAACGAAAAACAAGGAAAATTTTCATCATGTATACTAATTGTTAATGCACGAAAATCTTAGCTTTAAGCGCTCTCTGTATACTTAAGTTCTTTTAATGATTTAATGAGTGAAAAACGTTCGTATAGATTACAGTCTGACAAAAAAGAGTAGACATTAAAAAGTGGCATGTAGTGTCTTCCCCGTTATCTTAGATTGATTAGAAAGAGACGACACTACAGTATTGCCACTTTTTAGTTTCTACTCTTTTTTGTCAGACTACAAACGAAGGCACTGTTAACTATACACCCATAGACCTTAACGCATTCACTACCGTGTAGGGCTACGGGCTACGCTCGTAGCCGATAACATGGGAAAAACCGTATGTAGCGAAAACTTACTACGAGCAGAGCGCCCGGCTACCCGGTTGCTGGTGTCGAAAGTGTTAACAAGTTGTACTAAGCTTTATATTAGTTCACAAATGTACAGTTATCAGTGTCTTCGTTTGTACATGCATTAAACTGAAGCCAATTCCATAATTGGCCTTAATTTTACCTTTTAACCAGCATGTATAATATTCAATGACTATTTTTATGCTTTCTTGAGGAGTAGCCAAGACAGTTGAGGTGATGCACACAACAACAGAGATACTGTTTCACCTATTTTTTCGAAACTATATTGCGCTTTTAAAACTAAATTGCATTTCCAATCACTCTATAATCCCATTTATTCACAACTTTTTTGCAATCAGTACCTACTTTATGTAGATGTGTGTGTAATCCATTCACCTTAACTTTAATGACGATACCTATACGAGTTAATATGTTAAAGTGATACGCTTATATTTTTAACACAATTAGATACATAAATGTAGAAAGATAATGATAATACAACGAACAGTCAATGAGGTAGCTTTATGTAGTCAAACTAAATATAATTTTCTAATGTGTACACGGAACAATCATTACCAAACGTTTTGCTTATTCGAAGATTTTTAAAATTTGATATATCTGAATAAAACTAAGCAATTTGACCATACAGAACAGTGACGTCATAGTTTGCGGTTCTCTTATACATTGAATGACTGGTATGAAATTTACAAGTATGTATAACTCGTAAAACATTGCAAACAGTATACTCCATTTCAAATAGGAAGGCCCGATTGCTCTTGAACGTCTCAAGTGCAATCGGGCCTTCTTATTTGAAGTGGAGTATAACAAAATAGGGAAAATATATGGAACTTTAATTGAGGTCTTAATTTTGTATGAACTTTTTGAGAAATGTTCTTCTGTTTCCGCGACTGTCACACACATTCGCGACTGTGACTTTCCAACCTTTTACAAAGGACGTCAGGGAGGCTCAAATAATTAGTATACGCGATATAATCCGTTTAAATCGCTTAACCCTTCGTCTGTGAGATTAAAAAAAATCTTGCGTTCAAACCTCATTTGTGCTGCAATGAGTAAAAAAATATGTCCGTAAAAAAATACAAAAAGACGGCCTTAATATGTGGTCAGGATCCTATACCAACACAGATTAGATTTGTAATATTTTGCCGCTTTACAGATACAGCTACGTGTTTACCTGAAACCAGAATTGATTGTAATCTGTTTTGACGCACTTTAAGTGTTTTAGTCTGTCCGATCTCCAAGATCAAATGAAGTCACTTTGGCACTGGGTACTAACAACCGTGAACGTGTAAATTTAAGGTCTTTTTTCACTTGTTTGACATAATTTGATCTTGCAATTCCGCATAGACTATACATGTATGTGTTAAATGCAGGGATCGTACATCATTTTGATAAGAATTAAAAAATCTGCGTCTTCTACAAAATGGCGTCTTTAATCATAGTAGGTTCGTTAAAATATAGTGGTCACGGTAATGAGGCGGTTAAAACGTTAGCATATACTATATTTATACCAGTTCACAATATGTCAACTTACATCAAACTGTTGATTATAGGATTTCTTCTCGTCGAAGTCGGGTTTATGTCAAGTGATTATTTGTAATATTATTTAATTTAAAATAATTTAAGCTAGATAATATTTAATACAGTAAGTCAATTCTAGTGCCTTAGAAGTAAGTTTGTCGGCCAAATGGTAAGCCATCAATTTAGTTTTGAAATTATTATGACAAATATGTATACGCGCGAGTTTTTGTCCATCATATCACACGCTCTTCAGTCCGCGACTGATTGCGGACTAAGAATAAGATATTCTGTATAGATTGACGCACATCGTAGGTAATCCACGATATTTTACATTTGGAGCGCCGTAAAGGTTGCGCGGTTGCTTTGGTCTGTGATGTGTTTGTTATTTCATTACCTGTAGGCTTGTAACAAATACTATTTACGGGTCTTTTTTTTTTAAAGTACTTCAAATCGTATTTTTTTATCGTCTATGAACCGATTTAGTCATTTATTTTTTATTCGAGGATAGGCATCCCTAAGTTAGTCCTATGATATTTTTTTGAAGATCTGATGACGACATCCATGAGGAATCGAGAGAATTTTTCAAATATAGGCACATCTATGACAATTTCGGTGTTTCAAATAACTCGTTCAGTTGTTTTCTGAATCACAATTCCTTCTCGTTGAAGTCGGTTATTTTTTGAAGTGATTATATCAACGAGAGGTGCGTTTTTGCATTTTAAAAACTCTGATGTTAAATCACTTTGAAATATTGTCCTTGACATGTCTCGTTTGTCGAAACCGCACATTAGATATTCATAGTTATTGTTCGTTTTTTAATGCCCGAAACAAAAAGAGGGGTGTTGTGTTTCCAATCTGACATTGTAGCAATCATAAATAGTTTTCTATGCGGTTTTTATTAGATAGCTGATTTCCTGGCGGTTTATAGCTACATATGAAGAAAGCCCTGCTGATTTGATTATACGGGTAATATTGATTTTAATTTACAAGATTTTTATAATAAAACGGGACTAATCGAGGTAATGAAATAAACACTTTTTGAAGGCGATTAAGTCTCATCGTAATTAATATTATATAATACGGGTGATTTTAGAAATTAGTTGCATGTTTTTAACGCATTCAATGCCAGCGGGGGTAGCCTTGAAACAAACTTGTATGACAGTGAACGCATACATGCGTTGCTGCGTGCGTGACTACGTTTAACGTTAACCTTGTAAATACTAATGACGGCAAATCACGTCGACATATAGCTGTGCCCCAGACGCCACGACGTCGTTTGCCGCTATACAATGCCAAACTATCTGCTGCGAGCTTGGCGCCTCGGACATAGTTTTCCGTTAACTAGCTGAGCTGTCAAAAGTTTAACCTTTTAAACGCCACAGTCGGCTGTAGCCGATAATGGAGCATTGCTCCACTGACGCCATCGTCGGGCACAGCCGTCAAAATTTCAATCATCAAATATTAAGTAAATATTAAATAATCAAACCGCTACAAATATCTGTATGCAACTGTACATAATTAGGTCTTAAAACACTCGTGTGATCCTGTTAGGAAACTCACCTTCGGCTCGTTGCATAAAACCAAACTCGTGTGTTAATGCCTCTCATTATGTAGCAGTAGCATAAACTACTATTCAATCCCTGTTGTTTTTTTATGGCGTCGGGGGTAGTACGGTGAATTGCGTTACCACCTGGTGTTATACTATATGGATACGATGGATATTAACTTGCGAGCGTACTATACTTTGGAAGCAAAAATGCTAAAATACGGTCGGCCTTTAGTTTATACTACGGGCGAGTCCAAAGATTTGTATCTTAAGATATTGCCTTACGCTTGTACATAACGATTTGTTGATTCTGATGTTTCTCGATTTTGCTACTACTATTATTTCACAATGATTCCAAGTATTGCATTTAATTTTAGAATTATTTTGATTTACACAACGGTGTGTCCAGTTTTAATAAAAACCTGTTTTATAATTTTGTTGTTTTATTTCTAATACTTTTACAGTCCGCAAGCTATCAGATGCAATTCGGGTTTGGGTGAAAACTGAGAAGTTCTTATCTGGATAGCGTAAGAGCGAGCGAGACAGATCACGCCCTGTATAAACGAACTCCAAAAAGAAGTTGTAAAGTTGACGCGCTTTTTTGTCGTGTAAAAAATTATAAGTCACAAGAAGGTGCCCGCAACTTTTTTCTTTACTAGTCAGGAAAAAATTATCATCTAACCGTCGTTCGATGTCCACTAACGAAATTCTATAATAGTATTTTATGCAACCGTTGTATAAGAGGGGGCAAAAAACGCGAGTGGCATGGGTTACGATGTGAGCGTAGCGAACATCGTAAGAAAGATGCCACGAGCGTTTTTTGACCTACTTATACAACGTTGCATAGAATACTTTTTCTACGACTCGACATTTCATAAATAAAATGCAAATAAACAACAAAGAAAATAATTACATGTTCCCGCTCGGAATCAACAAAATTAAAAAGAGAAATTGTCTCTGATAAACTTTTTTTTTATTGACATCCATCTGTCAAAAAAATATTAACTTATACATAAAGGTATACGTTCACCATACTAAACATCTGTCAAAAAAATTAAACTTATACATAAAGGTATACGTTCACTATACTAAACATCCATGCACTGAAGATAAAACTTTAAACTTAAGTTGGCAGCAATGCCTTAGTACAGTAAGTTTTTTTTTAATTTGCAAATTGTGTGAATGCACCTGTTCATCTTGTAATCTGTGGTACTAAGTGATGCTTTTTTGGCGACATTATAACATCGGTTAGCAGTGTGTTTTTGGGCAGTAGAGTATAGACTTTTACAGACTTTCATAATTTATGTCTTTATATTAGAGTTAGTAACTATATAAATGACAGAAAAAAGTACTGGAGTAGAAAAAAATATTTAAATCAGCGCCATCTCTCTCGCAGTCTTCACACTTGCTTTAAAGCAATGGAGGCAGGGGATCGTGTGTGTAAAGCGCACATCCTAGGGTATGGCTAATGCACATAAGCACTTCAAACACAGACGCAGAGGGCGCTCCAGTGGCGTCGAAGAAAGGACGAAATGAAAAAGCACAATTTTAAAACAACATTTATTTTTACATACATTAAGTCGGATTCAAAATGCCTGAAACATACTGATTTTTGTACACATCAGTTATAGATAATTGTTATGGACAGTAAATTATACATTGCACAATTCTATGAAAACAATAGAACTTAAGCATCTGTTACTCGCTTTGCCATACGCTACTATACACATAAATATTAAAAAATTCATTTATCTTTAGGAATTTCATAATTAGGTATATATATATGTATATAATATATATTTTAAATTAATTTCGATAAAAATATAGATTCTCAGTTAGTTATATTTAAGGTAGAGCGGCGCTGCGGCATTTTTTTTAACCGCTAGAAGTACTTAAGAAATAAAACTACTGAATTGATAAGTTTGTGCTACTGAACAGAAACTAAAGCCCAACACACACAGAGTTATAATATATATATATTATAGCAAGGTATTACGATGTATTATAGATGCGTGTGTGGACTCTATAAAATATTGTAAGATACCTTGCTATAATATTATAGGTCGTGTGTGACGGCCTTAATGGTTACTAGATAAATGCCGTCAATGTTATTAATTTGTTCCAAAACAGCCATATTCCTTGACCATATGTCGAAGGAATTGTATTCAGACGTAATTTTGGACGAAAAATCAATTGGCATGTTAGAATAATTATCGCTATGTAAATTCGTTACTAATCGCACGTTGTCAATAAACTCGTTTGTTGATATTAAAACTAATATCGATAAATTAATTTATTAAGTGCTAGTGCCAATATCGATAGAGTTTTTTCGTATTTTGCACCAGAATGATATAATATACGGTGTCAGTAAATTAATTTATTGATAATAGGATCCCTAGTCTAAGGACTATTCATACCTAATTTCATAGACTTTTTCTTGTATCAATAATAATTCCAACATATCAATTGATATTGGACTAAAAATTGCTACATCTGGATAATGAAAAATTCAGAATCATGAGTTTATGATTAAGGATATGACAGCTCCAGAACAAATATGTAATCTAGGAAGAAAACCACGACTACGAAAGGTAAAATATTACCAAAAATATTTGCAGAAACTGCACTTTATAAATGAAAAGGACAATCCATCGCCTCTCACACAGTGCACACACTTACTACTATGAAGATATATTAAAAAAGGAGGAATCAATACTATTTCTTGTTGGCATCGGTCGTTACATACTACTTAGGGATCTGACCTGCCAAACCATACGCTACGTTATCAAAATTGTATTCGCTGGGCTGGGGAAAAAGAGATTCCTAAAGTTACATACGTATACAACATTTGCGATTGAAATATATGTATACATATATATACGACTTCGGTTGTTACGCCGAATCACTTTTCTCCGCCCAGTTTTTGCTGCTAGTTCCATATTAAAATACTTATCTTGATGAATCTGATAAATTTGTAGTAATCATATCGATTTTTAAATACTCGTCTTGAGTATCGATAAATATGTAAGTATTTATGAAGATATACATACCTAACAAACATTTAAAACATTACCTACACGTAAAAGGGCAGGAAAATTTTAAGAAAAAATATAACTAAACGTAAGAAATATTGTATGTAAATTTTCGACAATCTGTTTTATCGATGATTAAAAGAACCTATCATTTTGTTCCAAAAATCCTGATCTCAGTTAATGCCATAAGTATTTTATTGAATACAGGGAACAATCTGTTTCTAATTCCCTGAGAATAAACGAATACAATTATAATTTTGTTTATAAGAATAGAAGCTCAATATATAAGATAGGTACCTCAATACAGAACTAGATCAACGAAATTTCTGAAAAACTAGTTTCTCGACATGCTGCTGTAGGTTAAATTTTCCTATTCACTTACCACGCGTAACGCACCCAGTCTCAAAACTGCGTACTTACCTATAATTTAATTTTACTGTAGGTACTGTAAGTATAGGATTTCGCGATGTTTTTTTAATCCTCCATTACCTGATAAACAAAACGGGGTTACGTGTTTTTTTAATGAAATGGTATGTTTCAGGCTAGTTCGAACGCATTTGACATATTCACATTTAGGAAGGATTTTGAATACGAGTGGTAATCCATCTCAATCGTAAAAAAATGTGGATAAAAATCAATACCTACACGACCCATCGACTACTACAACAATCGACCATTCTGCATGTTTTGAACCTAATTTTTCAGAATGATATCGTGGCGTTTTTGAACTGAAGATAACCCTTATTATTACCTTAGTTTCATGTAAACTTCACATCGATACTGGCAGTATTTCATCTAAATATCGAAAAACATAGAAGATATGCTATACTACTTTATACATATTACATGAATCACTCGTTATTGCGTTCCTTATAATTGTACGAGCAGGGCGGGTGGTTGCTGAAATAAATCTCAACTGTTAGTCCAGTCTAGCTATCATCAGAACTTTTTCTATGTACCCTGGGATCTCGGCACTATACAAAAAATCCCGAGATAGGAAGGGCCAGTCAACAAGGTGTCCGACGTCGACGAAATTTCTCCCTTCTATATTCCTCATGACTGATGTAGGTATTAGCCGTCTCAAAAAGATCTTAATCCTTTTTAAGCGCGAAGTTTTATGTTCATTTTTTATCTCCATTAACAATCGCGACTCTTTCGATCCTATTCAAAGAAAAGTGTCCCTATTTTTTATTTTATTACAAAAAGTTTCCAAAATCAAAAAAACTTGGAGAACGGCTTATACAAGGATTGTCAAATGATTCTCATTTCTTTAACCTGAATGACTTGATATTTCTGACATACATCAATCATATAGGCAGAACATCGACGATGAAAAATAACGGTCAAAATCTCCCCATTAAAAATAGTCCTTGTTGAGTGGTGTAAATTAATACAACCTATTGGTAGATCCAACCATCAGGTAATTTTAGTTGTGATGTTCAGCGATACTGCTACGTTAGCCTAATACCGTGAATCCAACTTTGCCCATGTGTTGCAACTTTGCCCTGAATGTTTATTTAGGATTATATACTTCTTATAAATATTCAGAAATAAAAATTACCTAGAATTCTTTTATTATTATTCCATATTGATAAATCGAACGACAGTCCTAAAATATTCAGGAAAAGTTACCACAGATAGGCAACGGAATCTGACACGATATAAAAAAAAAAACTCTAAGCTCGACTCAAAATTATTCAACGCTGTTCTATGATTCTAAGGGCTGTATTTAATATACCGAGGTTGAGATTCCATCTAATTTATAGTATTTCAACGGTGCCGTGAAATCTCGCAACTTTGCCCAGGCGTTTAAGAATTAATCACAGTAAAAGAATAACTTTTGAGGATTAGGATACAGGAACCAATGTTTTTGAGGGTTCAATGAAATTGATTAAAATTGCAAGATCTTACGTTAGTTACTACATAATGCTTCGACTATTTCAACACAAGACGAAGTTTGTTCGAAGTACATTTTTGAGTGTTTTTGTTCCAAAAAGAATATTTATTCACTGGGCAAAATTGAAGTGACATTTCCCTCCGAAGACATTAGAAAAGCAAGTTTACATAGCAATTTACTTTATAACCTGAACTCTAAAACACATTGTCGATTGACTTATTTACAAGTTTCATATGCTATGCAACGAAATCACCGTTAAATTGTCGAACGTAAATTTTAAAATCAAGAAATTTCGTATAAACTTAAGGCTCGCCGCACACTAACGATTACACATTTTGAGTGATCAACTGTAGACTATTTACTGCTATCATTTAAGAGTCAAACTCTTATCAATTACCCCCTCAAGTAACAGCGTCTAGATTGTACTCTTCAGTCTCTTTGCTTCAATTTTCTCGTCTAGAACTTAACCTTGTAACTTTTCTTTTGACGCTTTAATCGAATATTTTGTGAGTATGCTTGTAAGTCTATCTTTTTGCGCAGCAACGAATTAATGGATTTTCATGGAGCCTTTATAAGAATCACAAAGGACACGCAAAGCACTTGCCACGCAAGGAAAGCCAGTGCAAAATGTGAGTAATCTACGGCTGAACGTTGCCTGTCGCCAGTGTGCGCCCAACCTTACTTACCATCTGCCAAATATATATAATGGGCGTACATTAGATTTTTTGGTGCAAAGTCAAATGACATGTTTGAATGGTTTAATAAACTCGTTTAGCGATACTGATACAAATTCAATTACTTACTGAATTTTTACTTGCTTTACTATAGATAATTATTCCAGCCATTTGAATTTGTAGTAAAAAAAAATTATGTCTGTAATTTGCCAATTTTCCTGAATCTTTTATAACAGTATGTTTCGTTTACACTGTTCACAGGTGCCTTAACCAATATAATACTTCAATATTACGATAACTTCAATAGCAGACTTTCTTTCAGATGTTCTTAGCTATGCATGATCGGGTCAGCCCTTTCTAAAACGCGAGCTGTTTTTGGAATGAATTATATAATCAACATTTCATATGTATTACGTGACCAAAGCTTGTCTAAAAGAGATCGCAAATTAGCAAAACGACCGCCTTTTGTTTGCCCAGTTATAATATTTATTTCTTTGTATATATTTTTCTTCTCTACCAGATCCATCCAGCGGTACTCTGCATGAGCTCGGAGCCACAAACTGGCGAGATTGCGCAGGATCGGGTAAAGTGGCGAGCTCTTGGGTTGCTGAGCCAGCGCAGTTAGTTTTTTTATATATATATATATTTCTTGTTTGTTTAATTAAGTGTACAAATAACGAGTAATTATATATTTTTTAATGTAGCAGCAATAAACGTAGCAAGGAACTATTCAGTAGTGTTATTTATCTTATAGTGGGTATTTACGAAGTAATTAGCACTTTTTATTTCTTTGGGACGATTGTTGTGCGCTTTATATTTTTTTATATTAATTTCATAATAACACTAAAGTATAAGCCAGCAAAAAAAAATATTGTGATGTAAATTAAAAATTTAAATTCGGACTATTGAATATGAATTCAACTGTTAGCAGTATCCCAATAAAGGATAACTTACGTTTGGGCACATTACGGCTGATTGATCGAATTATTTTTATGCGCTCATTACACAAAAACGATTGGAAGAATGATAGCCAAAATTGCACAGAGATAGCGGGACGTGTAAAGATGGTTATAGGATACTTTTTACTCAACCATGTTATAAAAAGGAGGGTTACGCGGATCAAATTGCGGTCATCTCAAATGCAAGAAATCTAGGCTTTGGTGTATATGTTTAAGACAGCTGTGAACGGCGTTCCACGGTTTGATATCCGACTGAGGACAGACTGGGTGACTTGCGACCTGTCTAAGTTATTCATATTTGTTACTCTTGCCTTATTTATGCGATACGCTAGAACTTACTTAAATAGCTACCAAATAGTTTTTATTTTTTATTTTAAAGATACATATACAATAAGTTTAAGATGCCATGTTTTTTTACACGATGGCGCTATAAATGGTTGATTTGTGCGGAAGGAATTCGCCATTTCTGCCGCCGAAAGGGCGCATATCCTCAGATCACGGAGACACGTCTTTTCAGTCCAGGAGGAGCGTTTTTGCGAGTTTACATATGACACGAGACTAAGTCTAGTGAGATGCGAGCTGAGTTGCTAACCGAAAAACGCCACTGAAACGCCTAAAGAGGTAGGTTTATGCTAAAAATCGGTAGAAAATATGGACGACCCCCGGACGCAGCGCGGCGTTTTAGAACGATCCTACTCCGAGAAACAAAAGAGAAAAGAAAAAAAAAATACAATTTCTGTAGTTATATATTTAAAAAAAAATAACGATAAGTGTTTAGAAAAGCAAAATAGCATTGTTACTTTACACGACAGAGGAAGTTTAGCTTGCTTTTTTGACTCGATTTTTTTAAATATGGTAACATTTGATGGTATTCCGTTAACCGGGTATGGCACATTTATCAATCCTCCCCAATCATTCTTATATTAAGGACCATATTGAATCGGATAAACAATTATACAACATCAACAACAGGCATTATTTTCCGTCGAACATAACACAACGTTACATTTAACGGAAAACAACGACAAATAAAAAATTTAGATTTTACAGATTCACGAGTGAAATAACATTAAGAATAGACTTTTTAACGTAATTTTACTATAGTAGCTTAAAGGGTAAGTACATGAACCAATTATTACTTTTTTATATAAATAAAGATAATGCTATTATTAATTAATAGTTGTTAGAGCAAAATTGTTAGTAACATTTTGTACTTACGGCTAAACGTGTCCATCTTAAAAACAACGAAAAAACGTTTACAACTATATCGAATAATATGAAATATTCTTTTAAATCAAATACTGCTAATAATAAGAATTATTTCTCACCGCATCACATGCGGGCTGTATCTTTGGACCTTACTATTACTAAAAGCTCAATAGGTATATTAAAAAATATATTAAACTAACGTAAAACTAAGCGAAGCACATGCTAGTGTTACGATTTAGTCAAAAAATTGTGCTACAGGTAAACGTATACTCTAAAGTTGCTAGTGGGTTCCGTCGGTGCTACAGTGACATTGTCGGACACCAAATCTCATAGAAAAAATAATCAAATAGTCTCAGTAAAGCTTCTAGACCCGCTATAATCTCCCTAGTATTAAACCATGCCGCGGGGATTTCAACGCCTACTGGCGGTCTAGTGCCAAACCATTCGTGCTCCCAAAACCCCGGGACATGTATCAAAAACAAAAGGAGCACAAAAATATTTAGCCTTTTCGGCATAAACGTGATGCTTATTTATTGCAAAGGCTGCAAGCAGCTCTAGAAAAATGTTATTATTCATATATCGAATTCGTAAATGCGATCTAATAACTGATATGCGCACTGACTATCAAAAACCGCCCAACTTTGCACATCAGTATCGACTTTATTTATAGACATTTCTACTCTGAAGTTTTGCGATGGGTTTTTTATCTAAATCGGTTTACACTACGAGACATGTATAATACAATTAATCTAAACTATTTACGTAAATTGTGCGATACTGATGTAAGTACTTTTAAAATATGATCAATATATGTATGGCGTAGTTTAAGTTATATACTTATTATGAATTGCGCAATCGAGCTCTTTTGTTTAATCACATATTTACTATAAAACGTTATTATATACATCAATTTCATAAAATTTAGTGCTAGACAATGACACTGAGAGTCCCCAAAATACCACGCGTTAAACAATAGTTAATAGAAAACTATACCATAATATTGGAAGACGTACAATTCATAAAAACTTAAAAAATAATTTGTAATCCTAACGAAAACTTCGTTAAACAGAAAATAATATTTATATAATCGAAAATAAAAACAATAACGAATAATTATTGAGAAAAAAATAAACTAGTTATATACCGAAAAAATATCTTTGTAGACAAAAATATACAGACATAACAATTCATTTGTTTATAATAGAAATTATATTTACGTAAAGGGTCATCGTGCTAAAAATCTATACAATTGTATATATTTGACTATAAACATCTTCTGACATTTGCATAAAAATAGGGAAAAAATATTTACGAGTGTATATATAAAACATTATGAATGTGATCTCACGTAGCCCCGGCTTTTTATCGTATTTTTGAAATATTAGAATTGATTTAGACTAGACATATGTTAAGGACTTAATGTTAAGAAATCACGGATATGTAAAATGAGACACGTAAAAATGGTCACATTATAGGCTTGTATCCACAAGAAACTAATTGTTCAATAATACAAAGAAAAACCTCGTTTAACAAGTTATTTGTAAAGTTATACGTAACATTTATAGCTGTATGTGTCGAGGTTAATACACAAGCAAATATTTTCTTCCACCTATTCTGACCTCTGAACATGTGAAACTCAATATGAAAATTACGAATAAGATTCAAATTATGTAACACATAGTGGTTAAAACCGACCTATTCACCGTGCCAAGAGGAACATCAGCTATACTGTGCATTAAATAATTTGTACACGCATAAACAGTTTTAGAATACCATGAAATCCGATTGTCCTTTTTCCAGCCTAACTTTGCCCAGTGATCGAAAGGGTTAACCCTTTTGTATGGGTGACAACTAACATAATAATTTTCATTACTACGATCATGTTGTAATGAAGAGATTGACCTCTTCGATATTTAATAAAACGAATGTTTTATTCACTGGCAAAATTAGTGAAAATAAGAGAATTTACGGTATATAATAGATGGCAAATAATAGAGAATATCAGGTTTAAAACCACCGTTCAGTTATATATGTGCGTCACAGCAAAAAATGCTCTTCATAAGGGTATATTTTATTTAAAGTGAACAGTTTACACTGTGTAAATAAATAGATTTTGGCCTAACCTTGAGCATACTCCAGCATGTATGCAAACATCGAAAATTACTTAACAAATAATCATTTGCTCTGAAAAGGGAATATTCTAGCCTCGAGAAAACACCACTTACATTGATGATCCTTAATATAAACAATGGTTTTTACAGACACCGTCACAGAGAACGCGAAGATTCTTGACTTTATATAAGCATTTAAGTGGACATGAACACAATGTATGATGCTTACACTCTTACTTTTTGTTATGCGTGAATGCATGATATAAATATATTAAACTTGGCCCAAAAATCGAGGGATGGGCAATTGGAAAGCATAAAAAAAACGTAAGTTGCAAGCACCACGTATGACGCCAAATCAGCGCTTATACGAAGTCAGAAGTCTGTGTTATTTTCTGTGACACAGCATCACCACGCTTCGGCTTTGAAGCCCACACACTAAATACTTTATTATATGTGAAATAATTCAGAATATACAAGCGTTGAAGTAGTCTTGGCTAATTTTAATCGCCAGACAAGCGTAGCCAAATTTTCTGTATCTGTCAAATAAATATGGCGATTAAAATCAGCCGCAGCTTTCCGTTCAATCGCTTGATGACATATGTCAAAAATAATATATTTTTTTTTACGTACATATACATTCGACTGACGATAAATTGTTTTTGACACATGTCAATATTACATATGCCCTTTATTTGCTAGCAATAGACAGGTCGCGTTTGGCACTCAATACCGGTAAATAAAACGGAAACGTCACAACTGTATCGGTAAACGTAAATACCGTATGTATGAATATATAACTATTTGTGCAGCTTTAAATTATTTGTGCTGATTATGAACCATTAATTGTTAGAGTCACGCTCACTAGCTAGTACCATCAAATATCTTCAAGTATGTGTCATCAGAATGTGTGCTCTATTCTGTTTCCCTGGACATAAAACAATAAAAAAAAAATGTGACGTTTCGTTTCACAACAAAGTGTCCAGCGCGTAACCGAGCGCACACACTCACATATGACTGTGCTGTCTCCACTACTTACATTAAGTTAAACAAAGACAGAACAAGCCAACGGGTTTTGAATGTGTGCCTTCAGCATCAGTACAAGCGTTTGGAAACATGTGAACGACTTGTCTAGAAATATCCACTAACAAACAGTAAACTATAGCATTTTATTATAAAATAAAAAAAGTTTGGTAGTGAAAAGGCCTGTCCATGAAATCGATATTAATGAAGAAAATACATATCGTACCCACGAATGTCTATTCCATAGTGCAGACCCACATACAACATATTTCAGCCACAAAACCTTCAGATCTACAAAACATAAAAATTCGAGAGTTTTGGACAATTTTCGACAATAATATGCTATAGTTTGACGGGTGGTTAAGATCAGAAGGAAATCACAGTGACACAGGTCGCGAGACCTCACATCCACTACACCGCGGTCCGAATTGAACTACTGTTGCACATACACTTTGGTAATAACAAAGATACACAGAAAAAAATGTACTACTGTTTCACATACACTGGCAGTAACAAAAGGTACTCAGCAATGCCTTCAGAAAATGACTTTACACTACCGTGCGTATCAAGTGAGAAATATATACAGTTCGATAATATAACAAGACACGACATAAAACCGCAAATGTTTAGTGCGTTATGAAACACAATAAAAAAAATGTAGCTGGTTCCCTCAGTCATTCAGGTCCTACCTAAATGAGATTTCAAATCGGTTTAACATTTTAACGGGTCTTGAATTGTAGCATGTCGGCTATGTATAATTCAACACGGAATTAAACTTATTTTTTTTATTGAATTAAACATATCTTTTTACCCTGTGTAAGTGCATCAAGTCGAGTTTTTGTTTATTTAACAGAATTGAACTACAAAATACTTGAAATATAGGTACTAAAAGTTAAATAATGACATGAAAATAAATTTAAAAAGCTATGTGGGTGGGAACAAATGGCTACTTTTACCATAAGATCACCATCTGGGGAATGGAAAAATGAGCTCACTACTCACTAGATGCCGCTTCAATAGTTAAGGAATACGTTATCTAATGCGAAATATCGTTAATATCTGTCAATCTATGTGAATTACACCAAGTCCAAGCACGAATAAGGATCCGCGTATTTATTTCAGAAATTCTGACTTTAGTTCGATTCTGACACAACTAAATGAAGTAAATATATTGGTTTATCAGACGGTAAACTTTAGATAATCGAATCGAATCGTTCGCCTTTGCACATGCTTATTCTTTTAAATGTATTTCTTGTTTCCGTATACAAAATCAATAAAGTGGTTACATAAATACATACATAATTGAAGTCAACGGATCTTCGAAGCGAACAGTTGGTACGAGTCTACGGGTCTGATTATATCAGTGAGCCGGCAGCACTGGTACGTTTTGGCATTGTGAATACGAAGGTTGTACCGATTATATCCGGTAATTCTTACGTAAGGGTCACCGAATACAATCGGGTTAACCCTTCAAACGGGTAAATTATCTTTGTGGTGAAATAGTGAGAACGTCGGGTAGTTCAACAAGGACTCTGGCTAAGTTACGTTATAAGTGTATACAATAGTAATACAAATGTAAATATTGCTGTGCCCAACGGCATTGGTGTCATACGGTCGGTGCGCGCCTCTGCGCAGCATGGTTTATCTGAAATTATAATTGGGAAGTTAATATCATAAATAAATTATATTAACGTAATATTACTGAGAGTACGGAATTAGAGGGTCATAAGATTCAAGCCGTAAACAAAGGATTAAGCAGTATTCCGGTAAATTATGTTTTCAACTTGGTTAATCAAATATATGAAGTATGCTCATTATAGCCGTATGAAAGCTGTCTGTAGCGCCGCTATCCCTGGGTCGGACCGACGCTTACTGGGCTATACATAGAGATAGTGTTGGCAATATGTTGAGGCGCCGGCAGTACGCAACTCTTCTATGTGTGTACTCGCCTGTGTGAGTGTCGCTACTGTCAGTTAGAGCAGCTCGTACTGCCGCAGATGCATGCGCTGGATGATGTCGCGGCAGTACGCAACTCGTCTATGTGTGTACTCGCCTGTGTGAGTGTCGCTACTGTCAGTTAGAGCAGCTCGTACTGCCGCAGATGCATGCGCTGGATGATGTCGCGGCAATACGCAACTTGTCTATGTGTGCTACTTGCCTGTGTGAGTGTCGCTACTGTCAGTTAGAGCAGCTCGTACTGCCGCAGATGCATGGGCTGGATGATGTAGCGGCAGTACGCAACTCGTCTATGTGTGTACTTGCCTGTGTGAGTGTCGCTACTGTCAGTTAGAGCAGCTCGTACTGCCGCAGATGCATGCGCTGGATGATGTAGCGGCAGTACGCAACTCGTCCATGTGTGTACTTGCCTGTGTGAGTGTCGCTACTGTCAGTTAGAGCAGCTCGTACTGCCGCAGATGCATGCGCTGGATGATGTCGCGGCATTACGCAACTCGTCTATGTGTGTACTTGCCTGTGTGAATGTCGCTACTGTCAGTTAGAGCAGCTCGTACTGCCGCAGATGCATGCGCTGGATGATGTCGCGGCAGTACGCAACTCGTCTATGTGTGTACTTGCCTGTGTGAATGTCGCTACTGTCAGTTAGAGCAGCTCGTACTGCCGCAGATGCATGCGCTGGATGATGTAGCGGCAGTACGCAACTCGTCCATGTGTGTACTTGCCTGTGTGAGTGTCGCTACTGTCAGTTAGAGCAGCTCGTACTGCCGCAGATGCATGCGCTGGATGATGTCGCGGCAGTACGCAACTCGTCTATGTGTGTACTTGCCTTTGTGAATGTCGCTACTGTCAGTTAGAGCAGCTCGTACTGCCGCAGATGCATGCGCTGGAAGATGTCGCGGCAGTACGCAACTTGTCTATGTGTGTACTTGCCTGTGTGAGTGTCGCTACTGTCAGTTAGAGCAGCTCGTACTGCCGCAGATGCATGCGCTGGATGATGTCGCGGCAATACGCAACTTGTCTATGTGTGTACTTGCCTGTGTGAGTGTCGCTACTGTCAGTTAGAGCAGCTCGTACTGCCGCAGATGCATGGGCTGGATGATGTAGCGACAGTACGCAACTCGTCTATGTGTGTACTTGCCTGTGTGAGTGTCGCTACTGTCAGTTAGAGCAGCTCGTACTGCCGCAGATGCATGCGCTGGATGATGTCGCGGCAGTACGCAACTCGTCTATGTGTGTACTTGCCTGTGTGAGTGTCGCTACTGTCAGTTAGAGCAGCTCGTACTGCCGCAGATGCTTGCGCTGGAAGATGTCGCGGCAGTACGCAACTTGTCTATGTGTGTACTTGCCTGTGTGAGTGTCGCTACTGTCATTTAGAGCAGCTCGTACTGCCGCAGATGCATGCGCTGGATGATGTCGCGGCAGTACGCAACTTGTCTATGTGTGCTACTTGCCTGTGTGAGTGTCGCTACTGTCAGTTAGAGCAGCTCGTACTGCCGCAGATGCATGCGCTGGATGATGTAGCGGCAGTACGCAACTCGTCTATGTGTGTACTTGCCTGTGTGAGTGTCGCTACTGTCAGTTAGAGCAGCTCGTACTGCCGCAGATGCATGCGCTGGATGATGTCGCGGCAATACGCAACTTGTCTATGTGTGTACTTGCCTGTGTGAGTGTCGCTACTGTCAGTTAGAGCAGCTCGTACTGCCGCAGATGCATGCGCTGGATGATGTAGCGGCAGTACGCAACTCGTCTATGTGTACTTGCCTGTGTGAGTGTCGCTACTGTCAGTTAGAGCAGCTCGTACTGCCGCAGATGCATGCGCTGGATGATGTAGCGGCAGTACGCAACTCGTCTATGTGTGTACTTGCCTGTGTGAGTGTCGCTACTGTCAGTTAGAGCAGCTCGTACTGCCGCAGATGCATGCGCTGGATGATGTCGCGGCAGTACGCAACTCGTCTATGTGTGTACTTGCCTGTGTGAATGTCGCTACTGTCAGTTAGAGCAGCTCGTACTGCCGCAGATGCATGCGCTGGAAGATGTCGCGGCAGTACGCAACTTGTCTATGTGTGTACTTGCCTGTGTGAGTGTCGCTACTGTCAGTTAGAGCAGCTCGTACTGCCGCAGATGCATGCGCTGGATGATGTCGCGGCAATACGCAACTTGTCTATGTGTGTACTTGCCTGTGTGAGTGTCGCTACTGTCAGTTAGAGCAGCTCGTACTGCCGCAGATGCATGCGCTGGATGATGTCGCGGCAGTACGCAACTCGTCTATGTGTGTACTTGCCTGTGTGAGTGTCGCTACTGTCAGTTAGAGCAGCTCGTACTGCCGCAGATGCATGCGCTGGAAGATGTCGCGGCAGTACGCAACTTGTCTATGTGTGTACTTGCCTGTGTGAGTGTCGCTACTGTCAGTTAGAGCAGCTCGTACTGCCGCAGATGCATGCGCTGGATGATGTCGCGGCAGTACGCAACTCGTCTATGTGTGTACTTGCCTGTGTGAGTGTCGCTACTGTCAGTTAGAGCAGCTCGTACTGCCGCAGATGCATGCGCTGGATGATGTCGCGGCAGTACGCAACTCGTCTATGTGTGTACTTGCCTGTGTGAGTGTCGCTACTGTCAGTTAGAGCAGCTCGTACTGCCGCAGATGCATGCGCTGGATGATGTCGCGGCAATACGCAACTTGTCTATGTGTGTACTTGCCTGTGTGAGTGTCGCTACTGTCAGTTAGAGCAGCTCGTACTGCCGCAGATGCATGCGCTGGATGATGTCGCGGCAATACGCAACTTGTCTATGTGTGTACTTGCCTGTGTGAGTGTCGCTACTGTCAGTTAGAGCAGCTCGTACTGCCGCAGATGCATGCGCTGGATGATGTCGCGGCAATACGCAACTCGTCTATGTGTGTACTCGCCTGTGTGAGTGTCGCTACTGTCAGTTAGAGCAGCTCGTACTGCCGCAGATGCATGCGCTGGATGATGTCGCGGCAATACGCAACTCGTCTATGTGTGTACTCGCCTGTGTGAGTGTCGCTACTGTCAGTTAGAGCAGCTCGTACTGCCGCAGATGCATGCGCTGGATGATGTCGCGGCAATACGCAACTCGTCTATGTGTGTACTCGCCTGTGTGAGTGTCGCTACTGTCAGTTAGAGCAGCTCGTACTGCCGCAGATGCATGCGCTGGATGATGTCGCGGCAATACGCAACTCGTCTATGTGTGTACTTGCCTGTGTGAGTGTCGCTACTGTCAGTTAGAGCAGCTCGTACTGCCGCAGATGCATGCGCTGGATGATGTCGCGGCAATACGCAACTTGTCTATGTGTGTACTTGCCTGTGTGAGTGTCGCTACTGTCAGTTAGAGCAGCTCGTACTGCCGCAGATGCATGCGCTGGATGATGTAGCGGCAGTACGCAACTCGTCTATGTGTGTACTTGCCTGTGTGAGTGTCGCTACTGTCAGTTAGAGCAGCTCGTACTGCCGCAGATGCATGCGCTGGATGATGTCGCGGCAATACGCAACTCTTCTATGTGTGTACTCGCCTGTGTGAGTGTCGCTACTGTCAGTTAGAGCAGCTCGTACTGCCGCAGATGCATGCGCTGGATGATGTCGCGGCAATACGCAACTTGTCTATGTGTGTACTTGCCTGTGTGAGTGTCGCTACTGTCAGTTAGAGCAGCTCGTACTGCCGCAGATGCATGCGCTGGATGACGTAGCGGCAGTACGCAACTCGTCTATGTGTGTACTTGCCTGTGTGAGTGTCGCTACTGTCAGTTAGAGCAGCTCGTACTGCCGCAGATGCATGCGCTGGATGATGTCGCGGCAATACGCAACTTGTCTATGTGTGTACTTGCCTGTGTGAGTGTCGCTACTGTCAGTTAGAGCAGCTCGTACTGCCGCAGATGCATGCGCTGGATGATGTCGCGGCAGTACGCAACTCGTCTATGTGTGTACTTGCCTGTGTGAATGTCGCTACTGTCAGTTAGAGCAGCTCGTACTGCCGCAGATGCATGCGCTGGAAGATGTCGCGGCAGTACGCAACTTGTCTATGTGTGTACTTGCCTGTGTGAGTGTCGCTACTGTCAGTTAGAGCAGCTCGTACTGCCGCAGATGCATGCGCTGGATGATGTCGCGGCAATACGCAACTTGTCTATGTGTGTACTTGCCTGTGTGAGTGTCGCTACTGTCAGTTAGAGCAGCTCGTACTGCCGCAGATGCATGCGCTGGATGATGTAGCGGCAGTACGCAACTCGTCTATGTGTGTACTTGCCTGTGTGAGTGTCGCTACTGTCAGTTAGAGCAGCTCGTACTGCCGCAGATGCATGCGCTGGATGATGTCGCGGCAGTACGCAACTCGTCTATGTGTGTACTTGCCTGTGTGAGTGTCGCTACTGTCAGTTAGAGCAGCTCGTACTGCCGCAGATGCATGCGCTGGATGATGTCGCGGCAATACGCAACTTGTCTATGTGTGTACTTGCCTGTGTGAGTGTCGCTACTGTCAGTTAGAGCAGCTCGTACTGCCGCAGATGCATGCGCTGGATGATGTCGCGGCAGTACGCAACTTGTCTATGTGTGTACTTGCCTGTGTGAGTGTCGCTACTGTCAGTTAGAGCAGCTCGTACTGCCGCAGATGCATGCGCTGGATGATGTCGCGGCAATACGCAACTTGTCTATGTGTGTACTTGCCTGTGTGAGTGTCGCTACTGTCAGTTAGAGCAGCTCGTACTGCCGCAGATGCATGCGCTGGATGATGTCGCGGCAATACGCAACTCGTCTATGTGTGTACTCGCCTGTGTGAGTGTCGCTACTGTCAGTTAGAGCAGCTCGTACTGCCGCAGATGCATGCGCTGGATGATGTCGCGGCAATACGCAACTCGTCTATGTGTGTACTCGCCTGTGTGAGTGTCGCTACTGTCAGTTAGAGCAGCTCGTACTGCCGCAGATGCATGCGCTGGATGATGTCGCGGCAGTCGTTGAACACGCGCTTTATGTTCTCGGTGTCGACGGCGCACGTGAAGTGCGGGTAGCAGTAGTGTTTGCCGTCGCCTGACGCCGTGCTGATGCGCTGTCAAATTAAGAAAAGTTAATGGGCGTAATCATTATTTTATATACAGTAAATATACCGAGACATTGCAGAAATACCGAGCGGGAGTATTTAATTCTGTCATACCGGGACATTCAAAAGAGATCTCTCGGGTCTCACTGGACATATACAAAAACACTTTTAACTCGACTATGGCATAGCAAAAATAGAAACAATGTTATTTTATAGTCACGAGTTGGAAAACCAATTTAGAATAATCTAACAAAAGGCATAAAGTACTTGCAACGGTATAACACGATCATTAAAATGTGGAATATCGGATTCACCCCTCCTCTCGAGGGTTCCCCAATGAAATTCTGCGTCACAGGTCTGTCCGATCTTCAAGATCAAATTAAGTCACTTTAGCACAAGCTACAAACAACCGTATAGGTACATAAATAAATTTAAGGTCGTTTTTCACTTGTGCCAGTTTGACATAATTTGATCTTAGAATTCCGGATAGACTAAACTCCATGGCAGAACTTTGCGCCACGTTTATGCTTTGACTAAGTTAACACTTTATTAATACTTTATTTATTTGCCATGTTTATCAACCGGCTTGTGCATATCAAAATACATATGAAACGGGGTTACTCACGTCGTAAAAGTCGTATATCGCTCGGCAAGTTTCGAATTGGTTCGCGATTCATTACGTCTCAAATGTATTCTAGTATATCTGAGATTCACGGGTGTTTTTAACAGATTTCAAAAAAGGAGGAGGTTTTCAATTCGACTGTTTTTTTTTTTTTTTGTAACCTCATAACTATCGACTGGGTGAACCAATTTTGATGATTCTTGCCGTGTGGCCCCATAACAGTTTGGTCCAGTTCAGACAAAGGCATCCATGAGAAAACCATATGTCTTATGGTATGTTTGTTCTATGTCGCTCATTGAAGTCAATAATTTTTGTGAAAAATTTATTATTTATGTAAACGGCTTGTGCACGTCAGTATACTTACAAGGAACTCGTCCCGTATGAAGTACTTGGCTCGCGCCACTTCCGGGTGCTCGCGGGAGTCCGGCGCCGCGTCCGGGGGGACCTGGCACAAAAAAAAACATTAATTACGTGGAATAAGTCTAACGGCACATCTATGTGAAATTGTTATATTCCTACAAACCCGTTTTCATGCAAACACGGGTATTTAAAACCATGTTAAAGAGTCACTTCATAGAATCTTCATTGAGATATCACCGTTCAACTCCGTGAGGTTAGGCATAGGTGTAGGTCCGGGTTACCCTTATCTGGCAGAAATTTGTTTTGCCGAAAATAATATTTGGCATAATGCCCATTTCGCAAAAATCTTCTGCCGCTTAAACGGGAAATATATTTTAAATGTTTTTGTGTATCCTGATAGATTAGGATAGGTCAGGTTAGGTTTATTTTATAGCTTTTCAGAAGAATCTTAAGTATCCGTAGAATAACAATTATGCGACATGAGCATTATGCGAAACATTACGTTAGGTAAAACAATTTTCTGCAGAACGTTAGTAAACCGGTTGTCACCCTAACTGTCTGTGTAAGAAAACCCAACCGATTATGTGTCACGGGTCTCGGGCCAAGGGCCTTGCAGTCGGAGGCCCGTGACACGGCTGAACAAGGCCACAAGATTACCTGGTAGCGCGTGAATTCTGAGAAGTAGTCGTCGAGACGCGATTTGCCGGCGAGCACCTTCTCCGCCAGCAAATCCTGCTTGTTGAGGAACAGGATGACCGATATCGTGCGCAACCATCTGTTGATAAGCAAAAGAGTTGTAGTTGATAAACAAGAGAATTGTACTTAGTAGTTAAAAGTTTAGTAAATGTTCTTAATGCCTGCGTAATGAATGATCAACATTATGATAACAACGTAACGTAACCTAGATAACGCTCGGATGACACTTGTCTTGTTTTTTCAGGAATCTGTAATAGTATTCATCGTCACATCAGCCGATAGACGACACTGCTGGACAAGTCCCACAAAGTTCTCCACAACGATCGGTCTTGTCTAAACAGGTCGTCTGTTCAACTGTTTGGGAGCCTTCCCGCGCTGCGTCTTCCGGCCCGCGGTTGTCACTCAAGAATCTTTCTGTCACTTAAGTTAGTCAACTGTCTGAGCTATATCTAGAACCATAATTCTCTTGTGTATCTCATTATTTCGGATTCGATCACGCAAGGAAACTCCGAGCATAGCTGTCTCCATTGCCTTTGACTAACTTTGAGCCTTCTTATGAGGCCCAATGTGAACGACCACGTTTCAGGGCCGTATGTTTTATATGCTAAGCAAGTAACTGTGCGGAAGATTGGGACGAGCGTCCATCCCTAGGCGCATGTGTAATATTAGCGATCTGTCAGAATGCAAGTCACGCTTTATACCTATTTCACTCGCTCTTTTCGATCCAGATAAATCGCAAGCGTAAAGGCCCCCATACATGACCAGGTTTACCATCTGATCGGACTTAAATCCGTACCGTGTATGAATGAACCGGCCTTAAGGCCCCCATACATGACCAGGTTTACCTTCAGTTCCATCTGATCGGACTTAAATCCGTACCGGCCTTAAGGTCACCACGCTTTACGCCGGCCGAATGGACTGAAGCGATTCAATCACATCGGCCTGATCAGTTTTGCCTTCCCATGTATGGGGGCCTTTAAGGTCACCACGCTTTACGGCGGCCGGATGGACTGAAGCGATTCAATCACATCGGCCTGATCAGTTTTGCCTTCCCATGTATGAGGGCCTTAAGACCCTCGCGACCACACACTGTTGTTTCCGCTCCGGGCAGGTGCGGCCGGCTAGCCCCGCCCCCTGCCGTTTACTGACACTCGGATGCAGCCATACCAGGCTTCCGGCTTCCCAAGTTAACGAAAAAAAAAAAAAAAAGCACCTGTTGTTCCATATGCTCTTGAACAGGTCGAGCGACTCGCGCAGGCGGTTCTGCGTGGGATCCTCCCTCAGCACCATGTTGTAGGAGGAGCAGGCGGTCACGAAGATGATGGCCGTCACGTCGTTGAAGCACTGGATCCACTTGCGTCGCTCGTCGCGCTGCCCGCCCACGTCGAACATGCTGGAATTATACACAAACTTTACTTGTATGTTGACATGACATCAACCCTCAAAGTCAATTTTGCCAATA
This sequence comes from Apotomis capreana, assembly GCA_947623375.1. Taxonomy (NCBI): domain Eukaryota; kingdom Metazoa; phylum Arthropoda; class Insecta; order Lepidoptera; family Tortricidae; genus Apotomis; species Apotomis capreana. The sequence goes on from OX392518.1 coordinate 7,732,511, forward strand.
CAAGAAAACGTTTCGATCGCGTTTACGTTTTTGTCGAATCAATAACATTGTTATGGACGCGTTCGAGACGAGATTGCAAGGAAATTGAAACACTGCTTTTTAGGATACCGTGCGTACCGTGCTGCGCTTCGAAGATAGGTTTCAACTCGATAGTAAAATTATCTCACTCCGTGGTAGCAGAATAATTTCACTCCGTTATTTAACTTAGTGCTGACACCGCTGACACCAGCCGGGCTAGTGTTCGTTTCGCTTGTCGCGCGTCTCAACGACACCCATCGCGTTCGCATGGTATTAAAAGGAAAGAAACAAATAACTCACTGGAAATTGACTTTATCGACGACGAACTGCGTCTCGAAGATGCCGGAGGTGAGCACTCGGCAGCGCAGGATATCCTGCTCCGTGGGCGTGTACTGCGGCTGCTTTATTGTGTGGACCTGGTCCAGGAAACTGCGAAAGAAAATTTATATATATAAGTAAATATAAAATAAATATTCACGCTACAGTTATTGGCCAGGCCACCAAGAATAAGAATATTACGCTCGTGAGCACATGCAAAGATGGCAAATCACGATCACAGACACTGTGTTCCAGGCGTCATGCCGTAATCTCCCGCTTTCACATATATAGACATCGTATTTAATTATTATTTATTTTCTAACTTGGCCTCTGGGATAAGATACAGCGGCTATTTCCAAAGCAGAAAGGTGCCTAATACGGCTCAGATCAGATCATAGATATTGTTAAAACGCTGTTAAAGTCGAATACTACTAGAAATGTTTCACTTTAGCCTGCGTTTATTATCCGCCCTACGAAGTGACATCCAGACTATTCGTTCTGGTCGTCATTAAATGTTATTAATACTGTCTGTAGCACAGAACACATATCTTCTTCCTATTGGATGTCAGCGATAGTCTTCAGCTTTTATTTAACTTGCAAGGTATGTTTAAAGCAGGGACCGGAAAACCCCTCTTTAAAGTTAAGCCTATTGATAAGGTAACCCCAACAATTTGGTAACCATAACATAAGGTAACCTTTTCATTTGGTAACCCTATGTTAAGGTTACCATATCATAACAGTTAACTACAACCTCAACACAGTTACACAGTTACGGTTGAAACCCTAACGCGTAAGGGTTTTTTATAGCAGTTAACTCTAAACCCCTACGCGTTAGGGTTTGGAACTGAACCTTGAAGGATCGTTATAGATGAGCGGAGTTGGCAGAATGTTCACGTTTTGCCGTGTTTTTTTTACACTAGTTTTGTTTTGACTTTTTGTTTTTTGTTGTTGTTATTAGATAATAAGTACCTTATCTTCGCTTTTTATGTGTTTCTCCTACACTGATGTTGTTAATTAGTTGATAATTTGATGTGATTGTTCTGCTAATAAAAAAGTAATAACATCTAATAATAAATAACTATAATTTTCATACTAAAGTTTTTTCTTATCGAAGAACGATCGGCAACTTTGCTGCGTTACCAGCATTATACCTGATAACAGTAAAAACCATCGTATAAGAACAAAAGAGAGTTTGACTTGCAGCATGGTATTTTTAAGTATGCAACGTGCTGTTTAAAAATCACGGATAAGATAAAAAATGTAAGAAAGAGATGGGATTAGTATTGTTTTGAAGCATCATGGATGCTAAGCGTTAGTTACTCAGTATCCTCCAAATCGTCCAACTGGTCAGTTAAAAACGGGTGCCATAAAATAACGAATATTAAAAAAAAACTTTAAAATGGACAACAAAAAGCGCTTGCTGCCACTGCCATGCAACTTTCCCGAGGAATATAGTGACTTTGTAAATAAACTTAACAGGCAAATGACAGCAGAAACTGGTAAGTTATGCATTCTTATTATGATGATATTTCAATTTTGTTTACCATTAAGTCTTTGTAAATACTATCGACCTTAAAGGTACTCGAACTGATATTTTTTCCTTAATAGTATCTGCAATATGTTTGTTTATTTTCAACCATATTCTAATTATATATATACCTATACGTACATATATTTATTTATTTAAAGTTAATTGCACATTGCATTCCACAAAAACGTAGATATAAATGGCGGCCTTTTGCCATGAAATGAGGCGTTCAGACAACTTGTTTAAATGAATGTATACGTAAATATATAATATTTAATTACTAAGTATACAAATTCGGAATATCTACTACAATGACATTTCGTAAATGTGTGTTTGTGCATTTTCATTTATTATACATTTTATTCAGAATATGTTGGCACATTTAGCTAAAAATCATAAGTATATATATATATATATATATATATATGTATATGTATATTGCATTATTCCAATTTACTTTTTATGTTCGGGTTTCCTTAGAGCTGCCAGTTTAGCATTCCTAACAAAAAATAGGCATTTAACGTTGTACTTTATTGGACGGCGCTATAATTTCTAATATATAAATGTAATATTAGTGACGTATTACTTACTAAACTTAAAATGAAATGCCAAATTAAGTATATATTTTTTTATTTCAGACTCAAAGTTAAATCAAGAGAGGAAGGAAGGTTATGAAAAACGTACAGAAATTTTAGCGGAATTCAAGGAATTGTTAGAAGATGTACCGGACGATAAATTGAAGAACATGTGGGCACGTGTAAAATATATGACAGAATTGTATCATACGGCTTTCCAAAATTACGTAAATAATAAGTAATCCATAATTTGGTAATATATTTGATAAGGTCTAATTTTAAAGTGATTTGATTTTTTGATTGCTGATTTATGTCATTGTTTTTTTTTATTATGGTGTTTTTAATGTACTTATAGGTGTTATAAGTATTAATTGTTAAGAATAGGTAGTTATTAAGACTGATTATGCATGTTAAACTGTGATGATGATATTTTTATGGTTTTAGTAGTATAATTAAACTTACTATTTTTGTTATCTGATAAAAAAATGACTATTCTAGTTAATTATTTACACACCCAAATTTTATTTTATTTTATGAACATAGCATGATTATAATATGGTAAATACTTTTAAAGGTATCATTATAGAAATCGCGTTGATGCTGGCAGAACATATTGACCATTGTTGAAATTTTAATAAGGTACCTAGGTATATATTTTAATATTTCATATTTATTTATAATATTATATGTGTTATATATATAGAAATCATATATATATCTTATAATACAATATGTATGGTTTGTGTGCGTAAGCTAGCTTGATTTCAAGTTTTCTTTTGTTTTTTATTTTGACCACTCAGTGAGCCGACTTATTTTATGATAATATGTTAATTTACTTTCTGATTACTGCTGTAACAACTTTTAATGTAAAGATAATTTTTAAATTGGTTGTGTGTTGATAGAACAGTAAACTGGATTTTTAATATATACAAATAAATGCCATTGATTATTAATTTAAATTGTTTAATTTTTTCTTCCAAATTGATGTTTTTTTTTATTTTTCTTAGTTTACAAATCGAAGTCGATAAAATTATTCGAACCAAGTTTCGAATAATTTTATCGACACAAATATTTCATATAATTAACTAACCTAGACCTCACAAAACTTCATAAATCGGTTGAGAAATGTGACCCCTAAGCGAGACCAGCCGGAAGTCCGGACAAAAGGACATCTGTCTGTGTGTAAAGAATTTTCTTTCTATAGTTAAAAAAAAAAGTTATAGAATACATAATATAACAAAATTAACTTTATTTCAAATAACATTTTAATTAATTACTTAAAACTTTTTTAGTGTTTAAATGTGTTAATAATTATTACGTTTTTAACTATTAATAAAAAAAAAAGGATCATGATATAATCAAGACAGAGTACAAGAAATATTCTTGTTCAAATCAATTTGAATAATAAGAATATCCACAGAACCATCATTAATATTGCTTATCTTTACAATTGAAGGGTGTAATTTGATTAAAATAATTTGAAGTTCGTTATTGACACATACATCAACCTAAATATAATTATACTTAGATGAAAAGGGATGAGTGAAATGCTAAGAATTATTTTTAGTTTATTGTTATCGGGGTATTGGCATTTACTGCACACTGAGACGCGGTATTTATTATTGTTTTAAGAATAATCAAAATGCAGTTGTGCCTTAACTGAATGCCGCATTAATTGTTATATTTTTTTTTATCGAAACAATACTCATCTGTATTACGGGGTATGAAGGAAATGATAGTTAATTGTTTTTGCGATAAACCAATATGTGATAACAATGGTGACGGCAAAAATAAACGAATAACTTTTATTTTTTCCGTCTTACAGTTATTTGTCAAGCCGCAAAGGCAAAGATGAAATATGAAAAAAAAACAAACAACACATTGTTTTCGCCGCTCGAGCTAAGCAACGCTACCATGGTAACATAAGAAGTTTCTACACCAAAGACTTAAAGTTGAATATTGACTGAATTGTCGCTTTATAGCATATTGTTACAAACCTCGCAAACCAAACACGTTTATGACTTGCAAGAGATAAGAAATTTTCTGAGTTACTGTTATTCAAAAACTAACCTAATAAGACATAATTTAGGGATCATATTCGTTAGAACTCGTTCAAAAACCCTTACGTTAAGGTTATTAAGTTAGGGTTAGTAGTTATTATAACTGCTATTCAAAAACTGAACTAATAACACATTACTTAAGGATCACATTCGTTTGAACTCGGTTCAATACCCTAAAGACTCGGTTAGTGGGACGGGGTAGGTTAGTTAAGGTAACCGGTAACCGCGTTAACTGCAACAAAACAGTAACCGTATCATTGAAACAACCACATCATTGGGTTAACAATATGTAAGGGTTTTTAAAAACAACTTCTAAAATAACCTCATCAAAAACCCTTGTTAGGGTAACCGGTTCCGGTCCCTGGTTTAAAGTATGTTTGTTCGGGTGAAATCTTGCAACTCAATTTTGAAGCAGATATCGTCAACCGATTGAGCTGAAATTTTACATACTTACTTAACTTTGATGACAATACAATAATATGGCACCTTGGGGCTGATCTGATGATGGAGCCGGAAGGTGGCCATAGGAACTCTATAATAGAAACAGCAATCCTACCGAGCTTGGGCTCTTTAGAATCCTCTCAGTGAGCAGTTGATAGATATCCAAAGAAAAGTACAGTCGGCTATAAAAGCTTGCCACTAAAATGTCATTTTTGACAGAAACTTATTAATATCTGATATTATCACATTATGTTGTTCTAGATCTTCCTCTACCTCTTCATCCTTCTCTTTATTTTATAGAATACCGTTTCATTAGATATTTTATCCACCCACGACATGAATGTTTAGGAAACATACAAAGGCTGCTGGTGTACTCACTACTTGGCGCAGTCGATGAGCTGGTACTCATTGCTGCGCTCGTAGGTGCGCTGCACGCCCTGGTCCTTCCACAGCGCCTCCGTGTGCTCGTAGAACTCCATGGGATAGTCGAAGTCGGGCTGGGAGGCCACGTCCTGGAATACCAAAAATGGATTGATACAAACAAGCGGTGGTAGCCTAGTGGTTAGGGCATGTGACTTTCAATCCGGAGGTCGCGGGTTCGAACCCGGCCCGTACCAATGAGTTTTTCGGAACTTATGTACGGAATGTCATTTGATATTCACCACTCGCTTTTCGGTGAAGGAAAACATCGTGAGAAACCACCTTAAGCCCAATAAGGCCTAGTTTCCCCTCTGGGTTGGAAGGTCTGATGGCAGTCGCTTGCGTAAAAACTAGTGCCTACGCCACATCTTGGGATTTAGGTAGGCGACCCCGATTGAGAATTCACTCTCTACAAAGATATGGGACAAAGGCTAGGAGGATGATGATGTTCGGTTCCAGAGGAACTTCCTACCGCGAACGCTCCGCGTGTGGAATGAGCTGCTGCCGAGGTGTCCCCGGGGGCTACCGTATGCGGTTCTTCAAGAAGGGAGTAAATAGGTTTTTGAAGGGTCGGCAATGCGCGTGATGCTTCTGGCATCGCAAGCGGCCATAGGCGACGGAAACTGCTTAACGTCAGGCGGGCCGCATGCTTGTTTGCCACCGTATAACCAACCAAATATAGCTAAGAAACATCTCGACAGCCAAGGCTTTCGATAAAAAAAAGCACGTTCAAATCGAACCTTCCGTTTGGGAGTTACACATGTTAAACTTATGACACCGCTCTTTTTTTGTGGGTGGTTAAAACTTAGTTTGATTGACGGTTTTGTGTCATAACGAGTATGCTCTAAACAATTCTGAGGAACAAGGTCGTGAGTCATACCGAGTGATGTGTGTCGTGCCTGGGAATATAATAAGCAGAATATATTCCCCAGGTAGGGAATGTTGAGGGAATTTCCATCAAGAAGGGAATATCCCCTTGTGAGGAACATTCTCGGAGACAGTACAACGTTACCCGCGTCTGTCTAGAAGACGATGGTCTATATCACGCGACTGACGCGTAATTTCGTAAAAAGTAATTTTCCTAGTGTTTGGGAATGTTAGGAAACAAACCTAACTTAACCAAATCAATAGGATGATATTTACAAGAATTATTAAAAAAATTATGACTACAGAGGAAAAAAAAACAGCAATGTGAAAGTTCGATAAAATGTAACATTCGCCGAAAAGGCAGAAGAATACTCTCCGTATTGTTTAAGCACCAAATATAGAAAAGAATATTCTTATTGTTCACCTCAACGGGAAATTTTGTACAAACCAACACATATTACCTACACGTAAAATGCAATAGAGGTAAACAACAGCCGGTCTTATCGCTTAAGAGCGATCTCCTCCAGATAACCTTTGTGTAGCGGATTTAAATAAAAACGTCAGAAGTACATAGATATAGTTGGAAACTTGCCTGTATGTAGTCGACGCGCGCCTTGTTTTCTGGTTTCTCCAGCGGTATGGGCGGCGTGAGGGTGCTCATTGCACCGGTGATTGTCTGTAAGCAATACATGTACCGTTAAACGTTTATTATTATTATTTCCTTTATTTACATTTGATCGTAGGCTAGGCTTTTTTACAATAAACGTATATATAAAGTAAAATAAAATAAAGAAATTACAGAATATATATAACATATTATATAAAAAAACCTAACCTAGGGTGCCGCCGACAACGGGGCACGGCCCAGGCTAGCGGTGGTTAGGGCTGCAAAGAGATAAACATCCTGACGATGCACGCCGTGTCTAGGAGTACCGCCTTCTTAATTCGACCCTTGATCCAGCCATCAAGAGAGTCAACATCCCACATGGCGATCACGTCATGTGCCAAGTCAAGGTACTAATTATTATTGAAGCTACATAGCCATGATATCACAAGCCCTATCATGGATATGTAACATAAATATTAAGGTATGGTCTGCTACTATGGGGTAATTATGTACTGAAATCAAGAACCACATACAAGTATCGCGTCTCGAATATTCTTCTTAATGTCCTCGATCTTCTCGCGGCGCTCCTTGTCCGAGAAGCCGTTGACGTGGAGGATCCGCATCTGTTTCACGATCGTGGACTTGCCGGATTCGCCAGCACCGAGCAGGAGTAGTCGGTGCGTGGCGCGGTATAGCTGGAAGTGGAAAAGATTGGCTGTGAAATCGCACACAGTTAAACTACATATTATTTTTTTATATGGGATTTCAGGAAACCAAAACAAATGATTTTAAGAACAACTAAGTACATGACATATATAGCACGAAGAATTGCCAAGTTTAAAAGGTAGTGGGCGAGGTATATTGCTTGTGGAAACTGTTAAGGTGAAATGATCTGGTGAAGATCGCAATAGTACGTCTTCTAGATGCGTTCGGCGTCTAGTTGCATTTGGTGCAGAAAAGGCCAGAGAAAATTAGACATGGACGTTGGACGAGTTGTTCATTTGTTTGCAAAATAACTATGAAGTATGAGGCTCTTTGAACGAAACCTATATCCGATAGTCATAGGTCCGACTGAGCTGGAAAGCCGGAAATAAGTAGGTTTCTCCCAGCGTTTGGCCGAGAGATAATGGTGGCTAGGATATTGTGACTTGTAACAAGCCGGACCCGTGGTGGGCCCGCGCAGGCTAGCGCCCGGCTGGTAAATGACAGCCTTAATTATTATAAAAACGGTTTAAAGTCACGTTGTGAGGAACTGCCAGTCATGTTTCGAACTTATGTGGAGCTCTTCATCATGGCCCAACTCGCGTAGCAGCACGGATAGCTGTCCCACGATATAATAGTATTAAATGACAGCCTGTTCATAAGGCCAATTCAAATAGGTAGCGTCCTATGTTTGGTAGTTTTGAGTCTTCTTCTTCGTGTAATGTGATCAAACTTCTTACCCCAAATTTTATTTCGCCAATGCGTTGCCACTTCTTTCTCTCGTGGAGTATTTTAAAGTGAGGTAATCGAGAGTGCCTACTTCGGCCACATAATGAGGAGGGAAGATGAGAGCCTCGAAAAGCTGATCATTGTTGGGAACACGGAGGGCAAACAAGCCCGTGGACGGTCCCCAACCAGATGGACCGATCAAGTGAAGGGCCCTTCCTCAACCCAGTTTGATTCGGTCATCAGATACGCGATGAACAGGCACCGGTGGAGGCAGATCATAAAAACTAGGTGTAGAGCATCCACAACCACTGATGACCACGATCCTCAGTCATGAGGAGAGAGAGAGAGATAGATAGAGAGAGAGAGAGAGAGAGAGAGAGTACGTGGTTGAACCCAGAGGGAACAGTTTCATGATTAATTGAGCAAATAAATGAACAGCACGTTACCTGCTTATCCTTTTGCAGTTGTCGGGTGATGGCATCGCTGCGGCGTTTCTGCGACTTGGGGTCGTCGCCCTCGCCGCCGCTCTTCCCGCTGGGCGAACCGAAGCACCCCATGGCAGACAAGGCTGCCCACCTGTGGACAACGAGAGGATTCGTGAGATCTCCCAATTAAATAAAAGAAAAATAATACTATCTATCTCTCGCTTAATTGTTTGTGTGACTTATGAAACTGCTTTCGTTCGTTTGCCTCTGACTGTGTATGTGTTCCTTATCTGTCTTGCATATTTATGTATGTTGAAATAGGTTTATATACATGTCGGGGCATAGGCGGCAGAGGCCTTCTGAACAGCAGATGGGTTCATCTTTAGTGGGCGGTACAGTGGGTACAATCACGCACGCAAGTCCAGTTACACGATACAAACACATCAGTGTCAAATAGTGTCACAAGCACAGTAAAGTCACAATAGTGCTACACGCATAAACAAATGACAGTAAAGTCACAAATAGTGTCAGTAGTACAAACAAAGTCACTAAATCACTAACGTAACAGAATAAGTCTGTAATCGCTAAATCGCTACACTAAATAATTGTAAATTAACTCAGAGAACAAACTAAATGAAACGGAAACGAATCCGCGGGTCAACTCAAGATGCACTTCACACGGCACGGTCGGTGTGGTACACGTCCCGTCTCAACCATAGATCGAACCCGAATCCTCGTCCGGCACCCAAGCCAGAACTTAGAACAAAACAACTTCATCAAATTACATTTCTCAGACCCCACGGCTACGTTCGGAAGTGTTTATATTAACATCATAAACTGCCCCGCTTCTATGAACAAAGACTTCCTTTGGCTATGTGTCAAATATCACCTAAAGCTCAATGCCGCTAACATAAATGCGCGTCGCCCTTCGCGGGTCTCGATAGCAACATACTTAAGACATCCCGCGCCGACATATATATATATTTATGCATGTGTATATCTTTCGATATGTTTACATGCTTATATGTTGATAATTATTTTGTTATAAAGACAATAAAGCATTTTGTATTGTATTGCAATGTATCGACTTTATTGTAATCCTTTGGGTGCGGCCGAACCGCTGCTCAAAATACGGTTAATGACGGTGCGTTCCCAAGTAGCACACTTATACAGCCTTTATACAGCTTAAATGAGAGTTATAATGGCGGTATCAGGTCTTATATACAGCCTGTTTACTACCTGGGTTTAGGCAGTGATGTGTAACACTAGGACGCGTTGACAGGTTTTTAGTATTGATATGCAAACAAAGTATCCTCATAACACCAGTGGACCATTTTGGTTAAAAAAGGAACAATAATAAATATTAACGGACAATCTTACACAAATCGACCTAGTCCCAAACTAATCAAAACTTGTACTATGGGTACTAAACGACGATATACATAATATATAGATAACATCCATGACTCAAGCACAAATATTCCAGTTCATCACACAAATATTTGGCCTAGGATTCGAACCCAGGATCGCCGGCTCAGTAGGCAGGTGAACTACAAACAACGCCAACCGAGTCGTCAAAGACACCACGTCCGCCACTAAGATTGCGATCCCAATCCCGTCAAACTGACGAGAAATCACATAAATTTCGGACCACAATACTTCCGAAAATTCTTCTAGAAACGAAACACAGGACATCAAATTAGTTAGAGATCGTTTAGCATATCGTCTGTTGACAACCAAAACTCACTAAGTAACAAATACCTACTTAAAATAAAGCTCGTATCTCAGTATAAATCTATTTACTAGATACGAGGTTTTCAAGAGCAGTGACGGGAATTTTAGTGAGTTTTGGTTGTCACCGAGCTATATGTTCGCGACGGCTACAAAGGAGTTCGGCATAATGAGGACATTAGCATATTCGTTGCATTAGCCTGAACAATTGACCGCCGTGGGCTTTCATACTTTAGGAGTGCCCTAACCTACTTCGTGTTTCCAACCGACTTCAAAACAGAGGTATTCGTTTTATTTAGGGTTCCGTACCCAAAGGGTAAAAAACGGGACCTTATTACTATGACTCCGCCGTCCGTCTGTCTGGCCGTCTGTCACCAGGCTGTATCTCATGAACCGTGATATTTAGAAAGTTGAAATTTTCACAGATGATGTATTTCTGTTGCCGCTATAACAACAAACAAATACTAAAAAACAGAATAATAAAATTAATATTAAATCTTTCCCGTGCCACTGACGCCAACGACGCCTATTGACGACAAAATGTCAAAGATTAAAAAAATTGCAGTTCAGACCGTGTTTTCCAATCCCTTTTGATTTTGGAGCATCTTTATTTTTTTGCTGTGGCGTCAGGGGCACGGTGAATTGCTTCCCCGCTTGTTGTTCAAAAGGTTTGATGTTCGGGACTTTGAAAAAAAATATACAAATGGGGGCATCTCGAAAGTAGTCCCATGAAAGGGCATAGCAGGATAACCTAAGAAAAAGTGCCCCCAGCGTTTTTGGGTCGAAACTATAATCAAACGATGCCTTTTAAGTAGGTTATACCCTGCACAAAGTTTCATCCCTCTGTTACCCCCTGGGGGTGAAAAACACCCGATTAACCCCAAACCTGTTTTATTTATTTTTTCCTAAACTATGAAAGTGACGAATTTCAAATTTTGTACAAATAATAATGAGACTAAAAGCTATATGTCAAAAAAATATGACCGCCCTAAACATTTTATTTCTTGTAAAAAAAATGAAAATAAAAATTGAATCACCCTGTATAACAAGTTCGGCTCTTGGTACACACACTATTTTTTTTCCAAGGATGAACCAATTTATATTCTACATCATACAAAAGTTTCATCGACCTAGTCCAGAAGGAACATTACGAAATTAATATAAATTGGCTCTTTGGTGCCTACTATTCATTTAACTCCTACTAAGAGCCTTGCATTATTAATAAACAATGGCCTGCGATCGGACCGCTGTTTGTGTCCGATTTAAAAAAGGTGGGGATAAAGAAGAATAAATCAAACTTATTTGTAATTAATAAAAACATTTTTTTCTTTACTAGTAGGTATTAACATAATATATTTTTTACTGTGTATTCATACATTACGAGTAAGTAAGTAAGTAAGTAAGTTAAAAACAATTATTATTCAAACAATCGTCATCACTGTCTTCGTTAATAATTGTCAAATTGTCTAAGTAATTATCAAATATATGTTAGTCAGCATTTTTTGGTTTATACCTCGCATTGGATAAATAATATATACCTACCGGTATATCAATCCAAATGGGTCAGTAGGGAGAAGTCAGAGACTATGAGATAGGGAAATTTGTTCTTAGGAACCATGGCGTCGGTTTCAGATTTAATAAAAACTGCATTATTATTTTTTTACAGGTCTCATACATAACCCGGTCAAAACCGCTGTAAAGAATGTTACAATACGACATGCGATTAATCACAGAATTTTAACCAGGTCAATTCCCGGTTAAATAAATTATAAATTTATAAAAAAAAATGAATGCAGTTTCTATTAAATCTAAAATAGACGGTTCCTAAGAAAAGATTTCCCTATCTCTAAGAGTTTTCGTTTTCTCCCTACTGACCCATTTGGATTGGTCACCCTGTATATTATATGTTTAGATGGTTTTCTTCTTTAAATATCCATCCATTTACAATTGCATTAACTAACTGTGCCATGTTATTGACTGTTATTTCAGAGTTAGTCTTTAAACGTGTTACAATTGCATCAGCATTACTTGTACCTATCACTAATCAATCTCTTTCCATATTTGTTATTTAAAATATTTTTTGCAGACATTCTGGCTTCACATTAGAAAAGCGTAACCCTGTGCGGGTTACGCTTTTCGCTAGGGTTTGCGTTATTTTTTTTTTTTAATTCGAACTCGGGCGGCAACGCCGGTGCGGGCAGTGTTTTTTCTTAATTATTTTGGTTGCAGGCGGTCCTGGCGGTACTTTGCGTATTAAGCATAATATAATGAGTAGTGCCTACTAAATAGTACATTCATTTTAATTTCGCAATGTTCCTTCTGGGCTAGGTCGATGAAACTTTTGTATGATGTAGAATATAAATTGGTTCATCTTTGGAAAAAAAATGGTGTGTGTACCAAGAGCCGAACTTGTTATACAGGGTGATTCAATTTTTATTTTTATTTTTTTTACAAGAAATAAAATGGTTAGGAGGGTCATATTTTTTTAACATATAGATTTTAGTCTCTTTATTATTTGTACAAAATTTGAAATTCGTCACTTTCATAGTTTAGGAAAAAATAAATAAAACAGTTTTGGGGTTAATCGGGTGTTTTTCACCCCCAGGGGGTAACAGAGGGATGAAACTTTGTGCAGGGTATAACCTACTTAAAAGGCATCGTTTGATTATAGTTTCGACCCAAAAACGCTGGGGGCACTTTTTCTTAGGCTATCCTGCTATACCCTTTAGGTGTAGATCTGATGACGAGATCCATGAAGAATCGAAGGAGCTCCTCAAACATTATAGGAACTTCTACATATATGACGATTTCGGTGTTTTTATGACCGTACAAAATATTCTGAGAAAGATGATACAAAAAGTCAATATGCTGTTTATTTTTTAAATCGCTCTCGTATAATGAACAGAAGGGTCACTCGGATGTTCCAAATTTGACCTTCGTATCGTGACGTAATCCTGCTTATTCAAATATTGTTTGACACGAGAGCGATGGCCGGTACATACCTACTCCAAATTTTTATCTTCGGAGTCACCCTTCTGTATTTATTTTGGTAATATTGTGTTGCGTTGCGGTCTCTGTTTGATAAATTCGTCAAACTGTATGCAGTGAGCGCGTTTTCGCGGAATTGTGCGTATTGGCTTCAATAGGTATTGTAGTCTTGGTAAAACTGATATGCGAGATGCTTCTCCGAAATGTTTATTATCCTGGGGTTTTCAGATTTCCACATCGTGAGTCATAATGGGCGAAAATTGTGTCAATATCAAACAATATAATGTGTGATTTAATTGGAATTTTAATGCGGTACCTATTCCACCAGAATGTTAATAATACGGTGAATAGAGACTAAAGTACTATGTGTGACCTTACAAACGGTCCGGTAGTTTTGAATTTTTGATATGTTGTCTAGGATGGTTAGTCAGTGCTTAAAATGCAAAATGCACAATTCCCCCCCCCCCCCGCGCCGGCCGCCATTTTGAAAAAACCGGCACTTGCACTCTCTTCATATTTTTGCTCATATCTTCCTTTAGGCGCATTTTAGCTAGAAAAAAGCTTCGACAATGTTATAGAGAGTTAAATTTACTACATTTTCCATTTTATATTTTGGTTTCTAGGACAGATAGTTACGGAGATATCCACATTTAAAAAAACGTAAAAAAATCGCAATTTCCTACTGAAAAACAAACTTCTGGATTATATCTTCGTTTAGGAGCATTTTAGCTACAACAAAGCTTGGGCAATGTTGTAGAGAATTAAATTTACTATAATTTACACTTCAAATTTTGTTTCAAGGACGGTTAGTTACGGAGATATGCACATTTAAAAAACAGGAAACATAACACATAACACATGACGCCATTCTAGTTATATTATTTTTTCTTTCCGACCGTACTTTGTTACAGAAATGTTAATTGCTCACCAAGAAATTAAAATCATCATATTTTGTATTGTATTACTAGGAGGTGCGCGCAAGTTCGTCCGCGTATTTTTTTATCTACTGTAGACGGATAAAAAGTATCCTATAACCATCTTTGGATTTGGATGTCCAGCTATCCCTGTACCAAAATTGGTTAAAATTTGTCCAGCCGTTTCGGCGTGATGCGAGGACAAAGGAAATTATGAAAAGAAATGGCGCCGTACGCCCATACAAAACAGATCAGAGATACAAAAGTCGATCTTGCATCACGCTATAAATTTTTTTTCTGAAATCATGACCCTTTCCATAGAAAAAAACATTATCAATAAAAATCTAGAATTTTATATTAAGATAGATTACAGCAGATGATATGAAATTAGATGTTTTTACATGCCTTTTCTGATTATCCTATTGATCAGAGGTGATCGGCAAAAACTTAACAATGGCGTGAGAGTCTAATGCCATTGCTTCAGCCGTCTCTATATATAGCGCTAATTACGCTATATAATTATACATCAGTACCCTTACCATGTGTTTCCAGTGACCGTAGTCGCTAGCGACTACGTAAACGATTTGTGTGGAGAATTAATTATAACTAATTACTAATTAGTTTTACAACTACAAAGTTTCACGACGCGGTTGGCTCCGTATGTAGTGCAGCTGCCTACAGAGCCGGCGGTCCTGGGTTCGAATCCCGGCCAGGGCAAATATTTGTGTGATGATCTCGAATATTTGTTCCTGGGTCATGGATGTTATCTATATGTATATGTATGTATATATTATATATATCGTCGTCCAGTACCTATAGTACAAGCTTTGCTTAGTTCGGGACTAGGTCGATTTGTGTAAGATTGTGCCTTAATAAATGTAAAAAAAAAGTTTACGCTATGGGTGCTATACCTACTATTCTCCATACACATCGTTTACGCTGTTGCTAGCGAGTACGGTCACGTTAACTCATGGTAAGGGTACATACATCTACACTGTTCACTTATTTATAATCGACTTCAAAAGAAAGGTTCTTATTAATAGTTGTTGGCGGTTGGTAATCAACATGTGTCTTTAACTGAGTTAGTCCTTAATACTGAAAGATAGGCTATTTGGCTTTAACTCTTAAGTGCATGAAGTATCAAAAACGATACTACTGAAATAACACATTGTCGAGAATAGAACGTCAATTGAGACTTAGTCACAAGGACCTATCATAGTATTTTTTTCAGTCATTTCTCTAATAAAATTTAGCATCACTTTCTAAACTGTATGCATTTAAGGGTTAAGGGGGTATATATGATACGAAATTATCGCCACTTTCGTTTTTTTTTTGTGTATGTTCTAGAAGGCTAGGCACTAAAACGGACACTTTAGTCTAGGGCACGTTTTGGGGACAGCTACAGAATAACAATTTGTATACAGTGATTTAATGAATATTAAAGGTGTTTTCCCAGTGCCTGGCCTTTTGCATTGACGGATATTTATGATGTAGAAGATAAACTTACTTAAGTTTATGTTTTATGTACAGCAACTATTTGTGAGTTCCTGTAATTGACTCTTTATTTCTATTTAAGTTTCTATATTTAGTGTATTAGCTGTTGGTTCTCCTAAAATAAATAAATAAATAAATAAATAAAATATAGGAAAAATAAACTTGGTAAAATCTGGTCGAGCTTACCCAAGAATACTTTTGCCGCCTCGCCACTGGTAGATTTCCTATCATTATGGACTTCTATCGCACTATCATGTAGTTCATGATAGAGTCATTTGAACCCCACAGACAGGACAGGTACAAGTGAACATTAAAAAAAATCCTGTTTGCCACTCTTGTGGTAAAAAACAGAAAATAATCAGATTCCTTTGCGCGTTTCTAATGCAGGTATATGGCAGATAGCCACAAGTATGCTGTATATGTAAGCAACGCGCAAGGCTGTGGTTGCATCTCAAGGTTGCGCGTCAAGACAATTTTCACGTACACCAAGTATCAGGATGATTGGACTGACAGTGAATTTTACAACCTTTTAATTTAGTTTCCCTGCCGAGGTTCTTCCCCGGGGGCTACAGTAGGTATGCGGTTCTTCAAGAGGGGAGTAAATAGGTTCTTAAAGGGTTGGCAACGTGCGTGTGATGCTCCTGGCATCGCAAGCGTCCATGGGCGGCGGTAAGTCGGTAACTGCTTAACATCTGGTATGGCATGCCGCATGCTTGTTGGTCACCATCGGAGTATTAAAAAAAAAAAGTTTCATCGGTGTAATTTATCAAGCAAGGTTTAAACCCGGATTGCGGTTAAAGCGGCTGCCAAGGATCTATCAACTTTTTTCCATTGCTGCCAAGCTGATGTCCCCCGGGTCACTCATTAAATATATGATTTTTGTCGACTATATTTACGTACAACTTTGTAATTGCAACCGTTACAAGCCCAATCTTACATAGGTATCTCCTGACAAAAAATATCAACAATTATCTAGGAAGTTTAATCACTATTGTCCCCTGGGTCACAGGACAAAATAACAAAAAGAAAAAGTTGATATGGAGTGGATCTGACCTGACGATGGAACTGGAAGGTGGTTACTGGTTATGGGAACTCTGTTATACGTCTGTATCCAAACGAAGTAAGTTCTGATGCTTTCATTCGTCTTAGTGAGCAATAGGATAGATAAAGTATTTTAGAGACTATTCAATTGTTATTATTTTATCCGATATTGCACAGTTCGGGAAATCTCCAATATTTCAGCTCAATTAAAAACTTTTCGCCTGTGACTAGTAAATAATAGCAAACACTGAATACAAGATGTCTGGAAAAAGATGGTGTTCATTTCGATTAAAGTGTCTTCTTAACATTATCTGTAAATGTAAATGCTACTTACATTAGAAAAACATCGGGATATTCCAAATAAATACTTATTCACCAATTTATTTAACATAAAGAACCCAATTTATACTTTTTTAAATTTAATTTAAAGTAGATTGGTCTATTTGCAGGGTAATTAATTAAAAATATTACTTTTTCTCCTGGTTCTTAGCGAACAAAATAAATACTGAGGTGATTTTTTATTACATTCATATATAATATAATATTATAGTATAGTCACCATGACTCTACTTTTTTAATAGATTCATGTAATGTAGGTGATCGATTCACCTTTATAAGTTTTATAGCTGTTCAATGATCTAACAATAGATATTCTTATAATAGCCTTAGCCTTGTTAAATATAGAATAAACAATACTATTTTCGGACGGTGTCCCCTGAATTACGGACATGTCCAATCTTGTGAAAATTCCATAAAAGGACTAAAACCAAGAACCTGAATTAGAAAATAATAGTTTAAGAACATGCATTATGTTGGAATTCCTAATTCTTTTTTTAAGGTAATTTAGTGAAATTATCTCAAAAATTAGGCAAGTGCAAGTCCGACTCGCGCATGAAGGGTTCTGTACCATAATCTATAACAAGTTTGTTGTATGGGAGCCCCCCTTTAATATTAATTTTATTTTATTTTTAGTATTTGTTGTGTGATAGCGGCAATAGAAATACACCATCTGTGAAAATTTCAACTGTCTACCTATCACCGTTCTTGCGATACAGCCTGGTGACAGACGGACGGACAGCGAAGTCTCAGTAATAGGGTCCCGTTTTTTCCCTTTGGGTACGGAACCCTAAAAAGTAAATCCCTCACAATAATACTAAAGTCTACCTACTTCAAAAAGATTTTTAGATATTTTTTTTTAATTTTCAGCACAAAAAGAGCAAAAGCAGATGGAAAGATATGTCGGTTCAAGTCTGGCAAGGTGCCTAATTCTTCATTGCAAATAATTTATCATTGTTTCGTATGATCGTATCTGTAACATCACATCACTTAAAAATATATGACGATCATGGAAGTAAAACACCATAATCATCATCATCATTCCCATGCTCTTATCCCATTTATTTAGGGTTAGTGCAGCGTGTTTTTTCGCCCGTTCTTCCCTATTACTCGTCATCTCGTTGTTTACTTTCACACAATCCATCCATCTTTTCTTTGGTCGTCCTCTTCTATATCCGTCCACATTCATGCTTAACGTTTTTCTGGTTACATGGCTTTCCTCTTTTCGCATCACATGATACCGTGATAGTCGGTTAGCTTGTAGCTTCTCCCTAATTGGTGCAACTTTTAGACTTCCTCTTAAATACTCTCTTCTTATTCCGTCCATTCTTGTCACCCCTACACATCCGCTGTAACATTCCCATCTATGCCTCATGTGAGGTCTTGTAAGCAGGTTATATAATTATATAGAAGATTTTTGCCGGGCCAGTATTACGAAATTTACGAAATATTTCAAAATTGCGAAGAAATGGGGAATTGTTTATCGCGCGGTATCTCCCTAGCGCGCGGCTTTCTCTAATTTCAAAAGAGTGAGCCTTTTGCTCTATTGTGTGGCTTTACGCACTGGAATATTCTAAGTGGCTGCGATAACGGCATTCCCGTTTGAGAGTTTGTGTTCCTCCCACTGAGTTACCATCCTGGAAAATACGTTCACCGAACTTGCAACGGGCCTATGATGATCATGGTTATCACTTATCACGCGATAACTGGTTCGTTCATACTCGACCGCAGATACCAGCTGCTAACGTATCGCTGCGACACTACTAGTTTCTATGTATTTCTATGGAATACCATTCGTAGTCTGCGAAAAGAAGCTAAAGACGACAATCGCCCGTACGCAGGTCAACATTACACTCGGAACCAACTGGATATGGACCTGCCGTCAGCAGTCAGGTTCGAAATAATAATGTAGCTAAACACTTTCCACAAGAGGGATACAGCAATACGAAGGTGTGATATGGAGTTATATGTCCCTACGTGTCTCACATATTGCTGCATCCCACTCGTCAGTGACTAATTTAGGAAAGTGTAATAGACGCATAACATAGCGGCCTGACGTCATGTGTCGCTGCGACACGTCGTCTACTGCTGTTGTCTGCGCTCATATCAGAGAACCTCACACAAATCGATCTAGCCCCAAATGAAGCTCAAGAAGGCTTCTGTTATAACAACCATGACCCAAGCACGAATATTGGAGTCCATCCCACAAATATTTGCCCTGGCCGGGATTCGAATCCGGGACCGCCGGCGCAATAGACAGGTGCACTACAAACTGCACCAACCGCGTCGTCGTATGGCAAAGCATCCGTCACTTTTCGTCAAGTATGTAAGTGTGAGAGTAACAATCTTTTGTCACTTCTTGATCGCTTGAAAACCGTGACAATCATAGGCCTGCAGTTAAATTTGTGGAGCAAAAATCCTGTCACTCTAATCTAAACATAGGATTAAACGATGACAATGCAATAATAAACTATACCATTAACGGTGACAATACTTTTTTTTTTGCAAAGTCATTGCACGGTATTGTACTGATTCACTGGACAATTTGGTTTGTAAACAAAGGTGTTTTGCAGCCAACCAGCCCGTCTAGCGCAACTATGGTTCACGAATCTTGTCGCGCGACAAAGCATCACTCGCCACTCTCACACAGTACTGTACAGAAAGAGATAGATAGTAAATCTCGCGCGAGAAAGAGTCGCATGTCACAGTTCTGCTAGAGGTATAGGATGAGGCAGCAAATTACCTTCAATGCGACAGTGAACTGAACACCAGCCACTTTCCTTCAATCCCCTGCGAGAAAAAAAGATGACTGAGTCGCGCGACAAGCGAAGTCGCAGAAGGGTACTATGCTAGCCTTGCAGAGCCTGTAACCATTAACCTTTATCCATTAACCAGTTAGATATTACGGTTACTCGATATTACCTTAGTTGTTTTTTCATGTAAGTGACATTTCCTATTTGGCTTTGCGTCGTGTACACACTAAAACTTATATGTATTTATTTTTCTGTATGTAAAGAAATATAAGAAAATACATAAAATAACTAAAATCTACGACAAGTATGCCTGCATAGAGTTGCAGTCTTGCTCAACGTCATTCGTTTTTTTTAATTAGACACCAGACTATGTAGCTTCCAACCTTGACGGTGGCAGAATTGTCCCAATGGACAGTAGCCATTAAGTTAAAAATTTAATTGAATGGAAGTTACCTTTCCACTGTGTCATAGTTTTGGAGACTACATTTTAGAATGAGTAAATTTTTATTAATTTATAAATGAATAGTAATCTTAGCAAAATATAAATAAAATGATATGGTCCTCTTTTTAAGCGGAATACAGAAAAGTAATAAAATTGTAATCTTAAAAATAGGAAATCTTGTCAATTGAAGGCGCAAGCCACACAGAAAAACGAAAGACAAGGACGCTCAAACTAAGTTTATTGGCATGAAAAATTGAATGTAATTTTATGCGCACAATTAACTTATAGGGAAGGAAATTGGTGCACTTCCTACGTCATTATCAAATCAAAACTTGTCGACGTATATGCCAGGGTTTTTAATGACTTATCCCTGTACGAAATGGGTCATACGTAATCTAGACACGCGGCAGCGTGTCCAGCCAAGTTCACCGCAGGAACTGGCGAGCAGCAGCCGTGTGTTATATTACACGAACCGTTTGGAGCCACTTTTGACCCCTCAATAACTCCAAATCTATTCAACAGAAAAAAATGAAATTTGGCTTATGTATTTAGGTCCCTGAGAACAACTAGAACCACAAATTTCATAAATGTAGATGAAATAGTTATTGAGATATTGACGTCCAAAAAACGGCATTTTTATCACTGACTGACTGACTGACTCACTAGTAATCAAAAACCTAACCCACTTCCAGGTGACCTAGAAAGATGAAATTTGGCATTCAGCTTGGTAATTGTGTGTGTACACATATAAAAATCAAAAACAGTGATATTTTTTAGTTTTATTATCATTATTATTTATGCTTGTTGCCTCAGAACTCCGTCATTTATTAACCGATTTGGAAAATTCTTTCTTTGTTTGTAAGATGGCACTCTCTCTCTCACACACACACCACACACACACACACACACACACACACACACACACACAGAGAAGGTTAATAAATTGCCGTGGCGCGGGGACGGATAGCGAAGCGCGGGAGCGCGGCGTGGCGAGGAGCGGTCCGGCCCCTCCCTCTACCCCGCGTCACTCTAGTCAAGACAGGTGGGGCATCAATTCAAATTTCTGTACAAAAAGTAATGATATCCCATCAAAAACATAAATGTTAAATTAGAGCCAAGTTCTCGCATGCAACGTTGTCGACTTCGCCGACAAAAGAATTGAGATCTATATGGGCGCCAAGTTCTTTGCCCTAAATTTTTTAGATACAAGGACATGCGACATACTCAATGCATTTATTTTACTTGGGGTGTAATTCAATATCAAGATTTGACTTGGCTAGTTTTCACAAACTGACTTAATTTTATCAAAGTAACATAGTATTATTATCAAGCTAACAGTATAAGTAACAGGACGTACACTAACTTGCGTACATACCTTTACGAAAATAGGTTAATGATTAGACAAATGTAATATACATTTATATGTAAAAACTAGCCAAGTCCAGTCTTGATATTGAATTACACCCCAAGTAAAATAAATGCATTGAGTATGTCGCATGTCCTTGTATCTAAAAAATTTAGGGCAAAGAACTTGGCGCCCATATAGATCTCAATTCTTTTGTCGGCGAAGTCGACAACGTTGCATGCGAGAACTTGGCTCTAATTTAACATTTATGTTTTTGATGGGATATAATTACGTACAGTAAACGTCAAAATTACGTCATGGATCAAATAATGTAATACACTTGATGAAGACGAAAGAGCGAAGTACCCAGACACTATGTATGGATTGAGGGTACTTTAACCTGAAACTTCCTGACCAGGATAATGAGCACATAGACTGACTACATAAACAAAAAACCGGCCAAGTGCGAGTCGGACTCGCGCACCGAGGGTTCCGTACAAACACTCCATCCCTAAGTGGTTAAGTTAAGTTTGCACCTGGTATGTATAGCGCCCCATATAAATTAGGTGCAAAGTTAGGTATTAAAAAAACTACTTACTAGATCTCGTTCAAAACAATTTTCGTTGGTAGTTTTTATAGTAATGTACAACATATGTTTTTTTTAGATTTTTCTATTTCTTATTTTAGAAGTTAGAGGGGGGGGGACCAACTTTTTTCCACTTTGGAAGCGTCTGTCACGCAAACTATTCAGCTTAGAAAAAAAATATTTTAGAAACATCGATATCATTTTTGAAGACCTATCCATAGATACCCCACACGTATGTGTTTGATGAAAAAAAAAATTTTGAGTTTCAGTTCTAAGTATGGGGAGCCCCCAATATTTATTATTATTTTTTTATTTTTGCATCAAAATCTTAATGCGGTTCATAGAATACATCTACCTACCAAGTTTCAACAGTATAGCTCTTATAGTTTCGGAAAAAAATGGCTGTGACATACGGACGGACAGACAGACGGACAGACAAACATGACGAATCTATAAGGGTTCCGTTTTTTGCCATATGGCTACGGAACCCTAAAAAGGAAGGCATGTACCCCGCTGGGGGTACTATGGGGCTGCACAAATACATGGTCCATTTAAGAATTAATTCATTCATAAATGGGCCATGTAATTCTGTAGCTCATTGAAAGGCTTCTAACTTAAGTATATGCTTATAGCCAACAGAGCTGACCGCAAGATTTAAATTAGAAAAAAAAACTTGACTAATCAATAGTTTTGCACCCATTCGCCAAGATCCGAATGCCATCTATGATATACTGAATTTTATTTCACGCTAATATTATAAAGGCGAAAGTTTGTGAGTGTGTTTACCGCGTATGTTTGTCACTTCGTCACGATGAAAGGGCTCGACCAATTTTGATAAAATTCGGTTTGGAGGTAGCTGACACACTGGATTGACATGTAAGCTACTTTTTATCCCGAAATAATGTAGTGTCGACTTCCGGTTCTTGTCTCAAGATGGCCGCATGCGTTTAGGTTTAGTCGTTCATTATTTTATTCATTTTAGTTGTTCAATGTGTAGTATTGATAGCGTATTGTGCAGTGATCTAACGTATAAGTGAATAGCTACTGAAGAATTCAACTTGAAGCGTTCATAGCCCTTCCTGGGTCAAGGCCCGATAGTCCGCGTGGTTTTTTGTAAATCGCTATCACTTTACAAAAAGCACGATTTTACAACTCACCGTACAACGTGGTATCAATCCTCTATCTAGTCGCCTAGTGCGATTGGCAACGAGACATTGGCAGTAATGGTCGCTTAACTGTGACCGGTTGCCATTTTAAAAAAAAATAGAATAGAATGTAGTGTCCTGTAGCTATATCTATGACGACTATGACATTGGTATTGTATTTTTAACCCCCAACAAACAAGAGGGTTGTTATAACTGTTATAAGTTTAACATGTGTATTTGTGTATATGTGTATCTGCTTGTCTGTCTGTGGCATCGTAGCTCCCAAAAGGATGGTCCGAATATAATGCGGTTTTTTTTTTATCGACAGCCTTGTCTGTCAAGATGGTTCTAAGCTATATTTGGTTGATTCGAGGGTTTTTTTAATGTTGAATTTAGGTTATTTATGTAACCCACGGACCACGTCGCCAGTATCACCATGTTTATAACTAAACAATCTTATACCGACGTAAAATAATCAAGCGGTTTATTTTTAGCGACAATGATAACAATAAGAGCTAAAACTGTATTGTACCAAAATGGGCTCAAATGTAAACACGGCGATAAAGATAAAGTTTGAGAACTAGGACCTGGATTAAATATTTATATTTTAGTTTAGTGCAATGGAGCTATGCTCGGAGTTTCTTCACGGTACAGAATCAGAAATGAGGATATCCACAGAAGAACCAAGGTAACCGATATAGCTCACAGGATTGCACGGTTGAAGTGGCAATAAGCAGGCCATGTACATTGTGCACCCCAAAAGTATGGAAACAAGCTTATATAAGAATACAAAGCTGTGATTTCCTTATGCAATAAATTACCAAATTACACATTACCTATACTAAATATTTTAAAAGTCAATAACCTAAATTCTGCTTACGAACATTGATAGTGCAACATTTTGTAGAAAGACAATGAAAAAGGCGACGTCCAACTTTTTTCCGGAGTTAGGAAAAGGATATATTTTTTTACGATATTAATATGATGTTTTAATAGTAAACGTTCAATGTTTTAACCTTTTGGGGGTGGTTACTAACATTTATACAATGAATAATCATTGGAAACTTTAAATATTAAAAGAAACACTTTGTTTCCATATTACTTTTTGCCTTGGGTGTAGCCTGGAGAATGGACGGCCGTTGGGGCAGCAAACTCCTAAAGTGGCGACCACGTATAGGAAAGCGCAGCGTGGGTCGGCCCCCGACTAGATGGACGCATGACCTCGTGAGTGTAGCGGGGAATCAATGGATGCGGTTTGTACGGGATACTTTGTGGCGAGTGAGCATGGGGAGCAGTGGACGTCTGTGGCTGATAGATAGATAGATTTTGGCTTAGGCTGCCTATCCACAGAATCGGAGCGGAGCGGAGCTGCGTAAAATGGATCAATCACATTCCTCAGATTTAAATCCACTTCTTTTGGGCTTCACAAAGACAGCCTGGGGCCCAATTCGAGAATGCCGTTTGAGATATCGCCAAACGTCAAATCTCTATTAGATAACAGTTATATCGCCATTGAACTGTCATTTAAATGCGATGAGCTTAAAAGTGACATATCTCATCTCAATTTTGGAAATACGAAGGCGATAATGATTGTCAAAAATTTTATTCATGTATATAAATTTCTGTTTTGAACGAAACGTAACGGACTAATTTTACGTACTACGCGGTCAATTTAGAATATGCGACTGTTATTTATGCCGTCACATACAAAGGAAACGAAAATTTTGCGCGTCCGAATTGACGAAGTTGCGATGTTCTGGGGATATCGCCACTTGTCAAGTAGGCACACGTCAAAAGTGACGGATGGCGATGAAAAGGAGAGATCTCCATTATATCTCTAAAATTGGTCGAATACCCCCCCTGATTTGTTCAGTTTCTCTTTTGACAGCCTTACGCTCTCCCCACACTACGGCTTCTTGTGGCCGCCACAGTACACTTGTCCCTTTTTCACGCTCGAAGTGAGAAAAAGAGAGACGTACCGTGGCGGCCATTAGAAGCCGTAGTGTGCGCCGGCTGTTAATAAGCTGTTGATTTAGGCGACTGATATGATATGTGTCAACCAAGATATATGATAACATGTATGATAGCCTAATTCGGTATTTTGCATCATCTGTAACTTCATTTGACGTATAATAGGCGTGTAGTTTTTTTTGAGGATGTCAATCTTGGCTTCAGCCTAGTATATTGGACGCCGAGGTGTTGGGTGGCGATTACACAATCCACCGTCGGGATCGCGACCTGTCTACCCATCACAAAAAGGATGGTGGCGGGGTTCTGATTGCTGTACGAAACTCCATACAGGCCACTCGTCACACGAACTGGGAGTCCCCGGACGCTGAGGATCTTTTTATAATTTTACCAACAGCTAGTTACAACCTAATTATTTCTGTCGTGTATATTCCCCCGGCCTCCCACAAAGATATTTACAGTTATCATTTCAAAACGTTAGAGAAAATTCAAGATGAAGTGCCCAATTGTAAACTCTGCATAGCAGGGGATTATAACTTGCCTGAATTAGTATGGGTTCCAACCCATGGTTCATCCTCATTGAGTGTCCATTCAATTTCTACTCCCAGTGACGCGGCTAAATATCTCATTAATACGAGCAATTTCGTAAATCTGCTGCAATTTAACTACTTAACCAATCAGAACAATAAAACTCTAGACTTACTATTATCGAATATTGACTGTCATCTTTCTACTCCCGATGTAGTTTTAAGTAATATTGATAGACACCATCCGCCATTTAAATTTAGTATTAATAAGTGCTTTGGCACTTCTCTATCTTCAGCGGATGTACCAAAATACAATTTCTATAAAGCCAATTATCCAGAAATTATAAATCAATTGAATAAAATAAACTGGTCTGATGAGTTAGATTTGTTATCCACGAACGACGCTGTTTCAATTTTTTACAACATTATCTACAAAATAATTGACCTTAATGTACCATTATGCAAAAAGAATAACGCTGCGTACCCAAGATGGTTCTCGCATGCACTTATAAAAACACTCAAGCGCAAGGAAAAAGTATGGTTAAAATGGAAAATATACCAATCTCTTAGAGACTATAGCGAATTCTCCCTGTTACGTTCACGATGCAAATTACTGATGACACAATGTTTTCGCGAATACACCGAAAATACCGAAAAAGCGATGGCGTCTAATATAATATAAAATCATTCTGGGCTTATATACCATCGTTAAGAAAAACAAAATCGAATTATCCACACACTATGTGCCTGGAAGACGCGTCTGCCAACACCCCTAGTGATATCTGCGAATTATTTTCAACGTTCTTTAGTTCAGTATTTGAAAGCAAACAAAATTACAATAAAACTGACCTTGATGATCTACCATGTTCACCGTCAGCTAATATTATACCAAGCTTATATATATGTGAGACAGACATCAAACGTAAACTTCGCGAGTTAGATCCTAACAAAGGTCCAGGTCCGGACAAAATTAGTCCACAGTTCCTTAAAAATACGTCTCCGGCAATAATAACCCCATTAAAAAAACTATTTAACAAATGCCTCATGGAGGGAACATTTCCCGAATTTTGGAAAATGTCTTTTGTCACCCCCATACATAAGTCCGGATCCAAAGCTCAGGTTACTAACTATAGGCCCATTTCAATACAATCTTGCATCTCAAAATTGTTAGAGTCCCTCATTCATGATGTAATCTATCCACTTATTAAAAATAATATCATCCCTCAACAGCATGGCTTTATGAAGCGTAAATCGACATCAACCAATCTCTTGATTTTTTCCAACTTTCTTTTTTCTTCTATGGACAAACGTACCCAAGTTGATGTGGTATACACAGACTTCCGGAAAGCCTTTGATAAAGTCGACCACTTACTACTATTACGAAAATTAGCTTATAATGGTATCAAAGGTAACTTATTGAGATGGTTTGCTTCCTATCTTGAGAACCGAACGCAGAAAATCGTTATAAACGGTTACGAATCGCAAACGACGCGGGTGTCCTCTGGGGTGATTCAAGGATCTATCTTAGGACCACTTCTATATACTTTATTTATAAATGATATTAGTATTTGCTTCCGGTATTGTGAATTCGCTTTGTTCGCAGATGATTTAAAAATATTTAAAACAGTAAAAACCCATAACGAGTGCAAACTGATCCAAGATGACCTGGATCGCTTTCATAATTACTGCACTACTAATAAACTATACTTGGCTTACGATAAATGTGTACACATAATATTTACTAAAAATAAACATAAAATATTAAATAATTACAGCATAGGAGGAGAATTGATCCAAAGGGTTTCGCATGTGAAGGATCTTGGGGTGACACTCGACGAGAAGTTAACTCTAGATAAACATATTAATAATATTACTGCTAAAGCCTATCAGATGCTTGGATTTGTCCTTAGAGCTGCTAAACCTTTAAAAAAATACACGTCATACCTACTCTTGTACAAGTCTCTTGTCCGACCCTACCTGGAATATGCATCTGAAGTTTGGAACCCTCTCTATATGACATATACCCACCAGGTGGAGGCAGTTCAGAAACGATTCCTGAGAGCACTTAACTACAGACTAGCTCATACACCCTTTTCATATGAAAAGCTTCTCGAGCGGTACAAGCTTAACACACTGGTAAGTAGGCGTAAAATGCAGGATGCAATGGTACTATTTAATATATGTACGGGCCACTATGACTGTCCCAAATTATTGGAAAGTATCTAATTATTGGAAGTTTCAGAGCTCCTCCACATAGAACGCGAACAAAGTCCCTATTCGCGGTCCCGATGGCTGCGACCAACGCAGGCGTTCGAGCACCTCTGCGTAGAATGTGTCAGCAATATAATAAGAACCTGGTCTCGGTTGATATATTTAGTAACACGCGTGTCAATTTCAAGCATAAAGTTACCCAACTTTTGTAATACAACAATGGTTTGTTTCAACAATGTTTTCTAAAATTCTAATTATCCATTTACTCAGGAATAGTATGTAATCTCGTGCTCATTATTTAATTTGCTTTTTGTCTCGTTCTACTTTTACGTTACCTTAAGTTTGTATAATACGTTTTCATTTAAGTTTTAGTGTGTATAGTGTTAATCAAGTGTTCTTTTAATGGCAATGCCACCTTATTTACCTGCATAAAATCTCAGTGGGAATTGTGTTAGGATGTAGGCTATACCTAACTTAAGATTTCTATTCATATTATGTAACTGTTTTTGTCTATGTCTGTTTTTTTCCCCAATAAAGAAAATAAAATAAAAAAAACGATTTTTTTTTGGGATCAAATGTCTATACTTATGCCACTAACCTTAGACTGCTCTAAAAGACGAACCACCTCTAAAAGACGGACCTACTTTGACGGTCTAAGAAATGACTGTCAAAGTTGAACATTCCTATGGAGCGCTAAAAACGCACCATACAAATGGCCACCTACATATGACGTCAGTTGTGGCTTGGGTGCCAATATTTGTATGGAAATAAGTAATTTGCAATTTTCACCATAAAACGTGCGTGTGAGTTCATGGTTGTCATATAATTACATATTTAAAAAAAAATTTTTTTCTTTGTTTCATGAGCTCATTCATGACATATTTAGCTATTATTTATATAATATAACTACAGTATGTTGTATAATTCAGCATACACCCCTAATGTAATCATTTGGTTTATGAGTCATGGGCGTTAGACATTTTTTTTTTCTATTAAAACGTGTGCGCGTAAGGAAAACATCGTAAAGGTATTGACTGGTTCATTTTACAATCTTCGCACCGCTTCCGTGGACAGGTGGCCTAAGGCAAGCGACGGGCAATGCAAAACCATCACCACTTCCGATTTTCACTTATGTCTTTTGAATTCATCATCAATTTTTGACAACGCGGTTGGCGCAGTGGTTGAACAACTGCCTACTGAGCCGACGGTCCTGGGTTCGAATCCCGGCCAGAGCAATTATTTGTGTGATGCACTCGTGCCTAGGTCATGGATGTTATTTGTATTTAAGTATGTATTTATCTACATAAGTATGTTTAACATCGTCTAGTGTCCATAACACCTCCTAGAGCTTACAGTGGGACGAGATTGATTTGTGTGAGGTTGTCCGATATTTATTTTATTATTTATTTAATTTTCAATTTCCAGTTATTACATGAGTATGGCAACTAGAAAAGCAACTTTAATATTTATTAACAAAATTTTTCAATCTGTAGCTGTCACCAAAAACTTGCCCGTAACTGAGGTGGCCGATTGTGACGGTAACACGTTTTGTGGCATAAACTACAGTACACAAACCGCCCGGTGACAACCAGAACTCACAAAAATTTCTGTCACTCCTATTCAAAACCTTGTATGTATCTAGTTTGTAAAGCCTGACCAGAAATATATGAGGATTGTTAAGAGAGGCTACTAAAAATAAGAAAAATAAATAAGATCAACCACTCCATTATTAGAAATAAAACTAAAGTAATATATGCTCTTAACCACGCACAGAGACACAAATGGAGGTGGGCTGGCCATGTAGCCAGACTCCAAGACGAAACATGGACCTTCCTTACAACATCCTGGAAAGGTCCGGCAGGTGGGAGAAAAAAGGGTAGGCCATTGACACGCTGGGCAGATGATATTGTCCAGTTAGCAGGTCCTAACTGGATATGGAGGGCACAGGACAGAAATGTATGGAGATCTCTAGAGGTGTGGTGTTAAAATTAAAATTAATAGTAATATATCAATTTTAGTCAATCACGAAAAGTGTCTAAACTTAGTTCTGCACAGCATTTATTGTCTAAATTTGTAACATTGTTTCTCACCAAATTTGTAACATTGTTTCTCACCTTACTAAGAAATAAAGGCTTTTTTATTTGTTATTTATTTATTTAAGAGAGGCTATATTTTAATAAAAAATTAAAGCATGGTTTCCATAGGATTCCATAGGATATGTTTCAACTCGAGTGAAATCATGAGCAAAAGCTATTTAATAACCAGTGATCGGGGATTTCTCTGCCACTTGGGGTTAATGACCTCAATCATTATGCTAGTATGGATATGCCGCGGGATTCCGGCATTCGTGTGCGATATAGGAGTGTTACGGCATGTTACTGTTAATCAATTAATCATGCATTGCATAATATATTATTATTATTAATAATTGAAAATTTGATTACAGATCAATTGAATATATCAATAAAGCCACTAAGTTCGCGTTACCTTATCAGTTTCGCATTGCCTTTCAACGGCCGAGTCGAGACCCATGTTGCTGGTAGTAAACGAGTAAAAATAAATGTCAGTACAACGATACATTGGTTACGTGTTGGTCTTCTTTTAATAAAAAACGTGACATACATACATAGAATTAAAATCTTACAAATTGTATAAAATCAAACTATAACTTTCTTAATGCTATCAAAATATTTTAAAACTAGATAAGTTAATATAAAAATAATATTCAGTTTTCACATAAAAATTGTATATTAAGTATACATGATCATTTATTTCGAATATCAAATAACATATTATTTTTTATTACTTTTGGTCACTATAAAATTAAAATAACAAACCATAATTTTTTCAATGTTATCTAATGTTAATCTATTTCGCTTGACATCTAAGATCCAGTTATAAGCCGAAAATGACCTTTCTACTTCGACCGACGTTAGCAGGGCGAATTTGTATAGGTATAGAAATTTCATCGGATGCGGATTCGTGTTATATTTGCTCGGCGTATGCTCTGACAAGATCTAAATCCGGATTTCGAGCCATGACTGCTTCTAGTTTAGTCTCTATGAGTAAACTATTACTCCAACTTACAACTGTCCGGACTTCGTCAAAGATTTCTAGGGCATCGATGATTGACATATCTCGTTCCTGTAGTTTAACTAAGGCGACCTCGATTATGCTAAAATGTTCATTGATATAATCCAAATCCCTCTTTATATTAGGCTTCCTTAATATTGCTTTAGTATTTTTTATTGATACTGCTTCCGAAGCTCTTAAACTTGTCACAACTGTATTTATTTCGTAGCCTTTCTTGTAAGTATTTCGTTAATTCATCGCCATATTTTTTCCTTGAAATTGGTTTGTGAGATGTGTTTTTCAACCGACATTTTTGACTATTGTTTTAGCTTTTGCCCGCCTGAGAGTTTTGAATAATATTTTTTCTTTAAATCATAACCAACACTGTTTTTTAACAGTCCTTTATTTTATAAACGAATGACCAACACCGAAATAGCGTTTACTTTTCGAACAGTTTTGTTCCTATCGCGGGCCAAGCGGCGTATCCATATTATCATTTCGACTTGATATCCCGCGAGTGGCAGAGGAATCCCCGATCACTGTTAATAACATATTTATCTTCATACACAAGTTACCTCAAATGTTGACTCAATTTTTTCTAACATTATGAGTTCCTTTTCATATTTTCCTTTTATGATTTATCAGTTATCACAAATGGCTTAGTGTGGAAATGTTGGATGACTTGGAGAAAAACTGAGTACCTCCATTTTTTTGTTTGGTTAAAAAAAGACATCTAGTTCGAGTTATATTATAATAAGGGATTAATCTGTGCAGTTAAAAATTACTAATTTATATATATTACTAGCGACCCGCTCCGGCTTCGCACGGGTGCAATGCTGATAAACTATGCATGTATTATACATATAAACCTTCCTCTTGAATCACACATTAAAACCAGTTGCGCAGTATTTATATATTTTGTAATTTCTTTATTGTATTTTACTTTTGATATAACTTTATTGTAAAAAACCTAACTTAAGATTTTAAATGAATAAAGGAGATAATAATAATATAATAATAATAATTCGTTTATTTCAGGCATCAAAGGCCCATAGATAAATACCTTACAATCTAACATACATATTAAATATTAAAATAACTAGGTCACGATGTGTTGTTGTCCATGGTGTTGGATAGCCGACCGCGGAAACGCCGGAATAAAACACCTTTCGGCCAAAATTCTTCCTTCATGAAGGTCGTTATTAAAGATCTAAGCATACATGGAGACCAGGACAGACAGACAGCAAGCAACTTTGTTTTATACTATGTAGTGATTAAAATTGTCCCATAATATTTATTTATTTTATGGTATAGAAAAAAAAATACTGAAAATATAATCTAGTGTGCACTGTGCAATATAGTTCTTACTTCAAATCAAAGACCAATATTTTCGACTTATCCCTTGATAATAGTCAAAATATTTTGTTTGCATCTTTATACCAATAACTTGTCAATGCTTCTATAAGGAAGAAAGTGAACCCTTTTGATGTCACATTATTTATTTAATATAATGAATAAGTTTCTGAAGCTTTTATAGCCAACTGTAGTTTTCTTTTAACATCCATCAATTTACTCTACTCGCTAGGACGATTCTAAAGACCCCAAACTCAGTAGGGTTGCTTTATCTATTACAGAGTTTCTAGGGCCACCTTCCGGCTCCATCATCAGACCAGCTCCATGATTTCAGCTCAATCAGTTGAAGATATCTGCTTGAAAATTGACTTGTAAGAGTCCACCCAAACAAACATCACAGCGATACACATTGCAAGTTATAAAAGCTTGTAAAACAATTCGATGAAAATTACGAACAGTAAGCAAAGTCAAAGTCAAACATTTATTGCATATCACATTACATAATTTTGATGGAATAATTGAAAGGTATACATGTGACACCCTGCAAGGGCACTGCAACATAAGAGGACTAACACTATTTTCTTTTAATTTTTAAATAAGCATACAAAACAATTTAAATTTCAAATTATAAACATTTACATCTACATTTACATTTACATTTATATTTACATCTAAACAGTTACAAATTATATTTAGGGCAAGAGCTAAGCTTTTTAAAGGTTTCAGAATTTATGGTTTCTTTCCCTGATATAGTGGAACATTCACAACAGATATAGCAGTGCCCTGCATACTTTAAGTATACCTAGAAAATTAGAAAATATTGGAGGTACACCATAACCGATAGATGTGATTTGCAGCTACATAGGTATTTTACTCGAGTTTCTACTTTATGAGATAACCATATTTTTCTGATGCACACCAGCAAATTGCCACAGGACACCAGTGTGCTGAACACATTAAGCAGAACACTAGTAATAGGGTAGTACTTAACCCAACGATAGAAGAGCAAGGAGGGTTATCACCTTTTTTGGTACAAAATTAGGAGTGTTTTTCAAAAAGACTTTTCTCTAAGGAAGCAATACAAAACTAAGCCCTTAAGAAAAGACACTCCTCAAATAAAAAAAAACAATATGTATCTATCAGTAGGCGGTCAACATTGTACACTTAGCATTAAATTTCTTCTTTCTACACTGATAGTGAAGGATATGCATATTAAGTATGTTTTCATCAGACTGACATTATAAAAAAAAAATCATAATAAATAAATAAATAAGATATATCTGTATGCGAGAGACAACGCCTCTCCTGACTATATAACCCTATCCGGGAGCGACATACACATCCATATTTTCTACACATCAGTTGAGAGTCTGCAGCGGAGGAGACAGTAGTATTGTGGTTATCTTAGCATGCTTTTTGCCCAA
Source organism: Apotomis capreana (assembly GCA_947623375.1). Lineage (NCBI taxonomy): Eukaryota > Metazoa > Arthropoda > Insecta > Lepidoptera > Tortricidae > Apotomis > Apotomis capreana. Next base: position 7,766,531 of record OX392518.1, read on the forward strand.
AACCTGAAACCAGGTGTTGTTGTGGGTCTCTTGGCCTTTCGGACATGGAAATGTACTTGTATGGACGTCTTTCCACTGTCAACTATCTAAAAGTATTCACTGGCTCAAATTTAAGATATATTCAAGTAAAAATACAACTGGTTTTAGTTAAAATTTCTGCATCTAACATCAAGGTTAGGTTATACCGACGAAGAAGATTAACAGTAATCTAAACTTTTCTTATTGGACTAAGATGAAAATGTGACAGGGGTCAATATTGTATTGCATTTACATTAAATTAAACATGAATAAACCACATTTATTTGTATGAAATGCAACCAAATGAGCTGTCAAAGGTAGTCTCTATTGGACAAGTAACTTGTCAAGTATTGGGCTGTGAAGAAAGCAATTGTTTGGTTTACAATCAGTTAGAAGAAGTGAGAAGGTACCAGGCTACCAGAGGCAAGAAGGAGCACTCACCAGCAGGTAGGAGTGGCGTTATCCACGGTGTCTTGGTTGGCCTGCGAAGGAGACTCCGCTCCCCGCGCGCCGCCCGCCACTGACGAAGCCGTGGTGCCGAGCCCGCTCAGTGGGCCATCCTCACCGTACCGCACAACCACACAGATATTACCTCCAGGAATACGATACCACTACTTGCATCGCTACCTGAAACCACCATTTACCACATCAGATCACTGTTAAACTGGGTACGAGACGCGAGAGGATTCGCACTTTCAGCAAGGTATCGCGATGTTTCGAGGGGACACCACTGGCTCAACACTCGCGGGTGGAACCGATCGACAAAACACGCTACACCGTGCTCCTGAGCTTCTTCGCGCGACCGCGACGAGCTCCGAGAGACATGCTCACGCCCAATAACACTGATCTACAATATCTACCACGAAAAAATGGCAACCTTCATAAATTTTGTACGGACACATCACACACTAGCACTGTATTATACGGCAATATTTAAACTTTCACAGGTTAATTATAGAGCAGACGTTACTATTAACGCTTGAACATAAGTAAAAGCTGAGAAAATAATATTTATAAATAGCTTCAGATTATTTTGATACAAATCTAATTCGGTCTAGTCTAGCATCACTGCATACACACCCTCGATTCGGGCGGAGTGGATCCTCTTCTTTTTCTTTACAATTCGTTTAACATATGAAAATTAGCACGGATTAGTTAATAAGAGTACAATTAAATGACCTACACCCTGATAACTACAAAGACATTTTGTAGCAATGACAGCAATCCGTATCGGCTTCACAGAACCTGTGAAAAAATCAACATGTCGCCAAAAGGTGTTTTATCGTTGATATTTCAGTAGAATCGAGATAAAGGGGCGTGGTCAAATACAATCGAGATAATTTATTCCTGTCAAAAAGTTTGAATGACTTTAATCTACACAATTTATTACAATAGTTTAGATAGTGTACACGTAAAAAATATTAACATCTTTAGTAATCGACTAAAGTATGAAAAACCTATACATTAGTTCTAACTCGATTTTATAGTGCAACACACCTATCGAGTTTAGTTTTGTGTTGTAAATTATTGATAAAAGCCTGAAAATATATGTCGTCCACTATTTACATGGAAATACTTTAAATAATTTGGAAAAAAAGTCACTTGATTCATGACTTTGCACTTGGCGCAAACTTGGCAATGTGTTTTACATGAATAGTAAGCCTTATGGCATAAAAAGTAGACTCCAAATTGTCAAATAATAAGCTTTTAATTGAACCTGGCAACACTGAATAAAAGTCAATCAAATGTCAAACGGAACTGAAATAAGCGCAAGGCGCGCAATTCTTATCGTATTGTATTTTTTGCAGTTAATTATCTAAGGAACAACTGTGATTGAATAAAACAATGGCTTTGTATAACAAAACACTGCAATTGTTAGCTTCAAAGCTGGGTCTTAGTGAAGAGGATAAAGTATTGAGGTATGTTTACCATATTTTGTTTTTCATTGTATTGTTACGCATATCTCAGCAAAAAAACGTGTTTGGTTTTTGATTCGTTTTAATAATTTATTAATTCCGTGCATCTTTCTGCTTAGTCATTAAATACAATACAAAATAATCATAGCTTAGTGAGGTTTTAATCATAGCTTAGTGAGGTTTTGTTACCGTTTCATCTATCGTTCCAACAGCAAAGCAGCAGAGTTTGAACGGCTTCTGCAGACTAAAACAATTGCCGGGAGCAACTTAAGCGACACGAGCAAGCTTGTGATCTGCCTGGACTTGGCAGCGGGCATATTTGGTGTTGATCTTGATGTAGTGAGTGCATTTTATTTTGCATTACCGTAACGACACAAACACATGCACACACACACACAGCACGCTGTCGCACATTGCGGCCTACACTACTCGCGAAGTTAAATAAATAAAATAAAGAAATAAATATTATGGGACAATCATACACAAATCGACCTAGTCCCAAACTAAGCAAAGCCTGTACTATGGGTACTAGACGATGATATATTAGGCAGGCGTCTGCAAACTGCGCCAACTGCGTCGTCAGTAGTAGCGTAGTTGACCGAAGTTGGGTGAATATGACGGTGTGGGGAGGCACTTTACCGTGGAAACCCATTGGCTTACTTCACCTCAGTCAACTTCGCGAGTAGTGTGGAGCTAGGGATACATATCCCATGTTGAATGGATTAAATTTTTGCAACCTGGACACCATTTAGGTCATAGTATTATTAGGTAATCTAAGTTATCTAAACATCATTGATAAAATGCAATTAGCTTGTTTCAATGTAAAATGTAACTGATTTTCAAAATAAATGTATCTTCTAACATTAAGTTATGTACAAAAACGTAACAAAGTAACTAATAATATATTTACCGAAATTACAGAAAACTGCGATAAAATATTCAGGCTTAAAGCCAATAGCATACACAAGCAACCGCAAGACCGTGGAGAACCTACTGGAGCTTAACAGCAGTAAGCTGACCGTAGCCCAGATGTGTGTGATGCTGCAGTGTACGGGCATACAGGAGCTTGCCGAGAAGATATTGGACGAATATCAGAAACATTCAAAAGTGGTGGGTTTTTTATAAAATTGTATTAAAATCAGAAATTAAATCGACGGGATCCTGTATGTAATGGACAACATTCTAACCCCTGATATCTGAGATTGTTCCAGAAAATATGATTCTATTTTTAGCTGTATTAAAAGTCCCATGGTTTTGTAAATAATAGGACTATATGTATATTTTTTGAATAAACCTTGTTTCACTTTAATAACTGTCTAGGCCATTGCTAAAGATAATTTTTAGGGTTCCATACCCAAAGGGTAAAAACGGGACCCTATTACTGAGACTTCGCTGTCCGTCTGTCACCAGGTTGTATCTCAAGAACGGTGATAGCTAGACAGTTGAAATTTTCACAGATGATGTATTTCTATTGCCGCTATAACAACAAATATTAAAAATTAAATAAAATTAATATTTAAGGGGGGCTCCCATACAACAAACGGGAATGGTTGCGTTAACATTGCACCTCAAACTTAACTTAACCTCTTAAGGATGGAAAGTGTTTGTACGGAACCCTCGGTGCGCGAGTCCGACTCGCATTTGACCGGTTTTTTTTTTTTTATTCTGTTTATTGTTAAATATTCTTTCATAGTGATGCTAACTAGCATGTATTTGATCCTTATGGTAGCCAGGACATTGTTTTTAAAAGGTTTTTATTTACAAGTTTAGTCACTTGTGGTGAAAAATTTGCATTACATTACAGGCGGTGAGAAGGCACCCTTTGGGAGTTTAGAGGGTTGTCCATTAAATCTGATCTCTGATAATGTTACTTCTTGGGAATTTAAAAAGTTTAAATTGTCTTTATGTTTCATTAAGTTCAATGATAAGCGTAATATATATATAGATTTTTTTTCTATTGCAGGAGCTAGATTTGAGCCTGCCGCAATATGTCTGCATGGCGATCTATCAGGCTGGCCGGTAAGAGTACACCAAATTTTTTTGATCAGTCAATCAACAAGGCTTTTTAGATGCTTGGTTAAACACAGTTTTTTTTGCTTAAACATGTCCTAGCAGTATGGTAATAATAATAATGGTGAAATTGGTGAATAGCGTTAAAAAAAATAAAGTGGTACACAGGCGGCTCTGGTGGAATATAATGCTTAATTTAATGCGCTACGGAATAGTGTAGTTATAAGCAGAGGTTGTGGTTCGCCTCCCACCTGCAATGTTGTTGATCGCGTGATATTTAGTATTTATTTCTTACTTCTTTATAAAAAAAGGGTATACATTTTCAAAAATAATGGTTATTTTGTTTATGGTTCTGATCCTGAGACAGACAGACAGACAGTGGTGATACGAAAACCTAAAAATAAATTGATCTACCGAACTATTTGCGTGCTACTACATATTTTCCTTATCTTTTCTTTTCTAGAATTAACAAAGTGAAAGTGTCAAAAGTGAAGATCAACGAAAAATGCCGACTGAAACCTGCACAGTGGGCAAAGTTGGATGCAGACTGGACCAAATTCGTGAATGAAAAATTTGCTATCACTCTAAAGAAAAGGGGAAGGCCTCCGAAAACCGCAGTTATAAATGGTAAATGTTTGCCATTTTTTATTAGCATTAATTACTTCATAATTATATTTTGTTAGTTCCAAACCTTTTCATTCCCCCACCAATTAGGTAATATAACCACTAGATTGTCTCAATAAGTATAGGTCGATTCACTAAAGCTGGCGCGAATGGATTGAATGAAAGTTATGTCACTTGTCACTTTGAGTGTTAGTGTGAGTGCCGTTATTATACAGGGGCCTCCTAATATTTTGTAAACAACAACAAAATGGGTTTTTGTTATTCAAGAAAAATAAAAATTATTAGGTATAATATAAGAATAATCCGCACAATATGTAGACTAAACAAGTAATATATATGTCCGAAAGGAATATTTAACTGTTTGATACAAAAATATTTTACTATCATGGTGTTTTATGAAGACGCTAGTTTTTTGACATACTTTAGATTTTGACTGTTGTAAGGCAGTGTAATAAAATTGTACATATTGCTTAATATTCATACAATCGGTGTATGACCAGAATTAGGATGTGGGATGATACTATTCCATTGACTCGTATGAGTTTAACCATGTGGGACTATGCAATGGTATTAACGTAACCCACATTTTCTTCTTGTCTTCGCGGCATGGTAAAGGGTTAATGTCAAGAATTAATAGGTGACGGACGACTAGTTCGAATTATAAAAAACCGGCCAAGTGCGAGTCGGACTCGCGCACCGAGGGTTCCGTACAAACACTTTCCATCCCTAAGTGGTTAAGTTAAGTTTGCACCTGGTATGTATAGCGCCCCATATAAATTAGGTGCAAAGTTAGGTATTAAAAAAAAAAAAATATGGTTTTCGTAATTATTCCTTTATCTATGCTATAAGACGTTGCTTCGTACCAAATTTCAAGATTCTGAGTTCACGGGAAGCACCCTGTAGGTTTTGATTCCCTTGCAAGTGTCGAAAATTTGCGGCATAAACGGCTGTATCTTTTGATTGCGTTGGCTTAGAAGTTTGATTTTTTCACAGCTTCAAGGGACAGTAGACCTGAGTAATTGATATAAATTTCAGCTTCATACCTCCACGCGTTCCTGAGAAAAAGGGTCTTGACAGACGGACGGACGGACAGACGGACAACAAAGTGATCCTATAAGGGTTCCGTTTTTTCCTTTTGAGGTACGGAACCCTAAAAACCGGCCAGGAGCATGTCGGGCCACGCTCACTGCTCAGTGTAGGGTCCCGTAGTTGCCCGTCCTTCACAATAGACGAAAATTACGAGAAAGATTTCAAGCCCTATAAAAAGGTCGTACACGCCAAGAAACAGTAATTACTTATTATCTTTTGGAAGTTATCTATAATACGTGACAGATTGAGCGAAATGTTTTAATATAGTTTGGCACTTAACCAATATGTGTAGCGTTCGAAGTGTAGGGACACCGCGCGGCACTTACGTCATTTTAAAGAAAATTATGAAATTTTGCAATAACTCAAAAACGGCTCGACCGATTTTATTCAATATAGTTTTCATTGAAAGTACTAGTATCCGAGGCTAAGACCCATTCGATTCAATAAGTTATGCTCAGAAATGGCTGGGCCCTCCGTCGAGCTAAGATTACTAAATTTTGTTTGTCCGATGTTATCCGAAGTTGACCGAATATTCAAAATCCGATTTTATATTCTGAGTCGGAGGACCCAAAAGCCCCCCAATACCGAGTTTCAGCCCCCTCGGACCAATTTGAAATTTTCGAAAAAAAAAGTCGCCATTTTGTTTTTTTTTTCCACGACTGTACTCGGGTGGGGGTCCCCTATTGTTACGTCTAGTGCCTTATTTTTACGGGAAGGAGAACTAGACTATAGAATGAATCTAAGAGCGGACTGTACAAACTCTAATAAAAATAATAAATAAAAAAACTACAAAATAGCCAAGTCGCGGCGCGAACAATGTGTCGTGTATAGCGAAGCGCGTCCGTCGGTGGAGTCGCGGGCTGTCCGCGCGGGCGCTCCGTCCCGGTACCGCACCGGGCCGGTTGGCCTTGAAGCCCGCCTTGTTGCTGCCCGGAGATTATCGCGTTGATGTGGCGGCGTTGTCGTCGACACCTATGATATTTGTTTGAGAAACTCCTACCCATCTCCAGCCGTTTACGAGATACGGGACTCCAAAAAAAAAATCCATACAAATATTGTTTTTTTCGATATTTTCCGACTTTGACCGAATTTTCGGACACCGATTTCAGATTCATATTTGTGAGCCCCAAATGCCCCCCGATACCGAGTTTCAGCTTCCTAGCACCAATTTGAAATTTTGAAAAAAAAAGCCATTCGTCATTTTGAATTTAATTTGGTTCGATAATTTTCACATTCATAATCACTTATTGTATCAACCTGTATGTAATCATTTTGTGACGCACACATAAATATTATCGTTCACTCATTCATTCCATTCGTGCCAGCTTTAGTGAATCGACCTATAATAATAATAATAGCATTTAGTTTGCTAACCATTAATATTATGAATGTATATTTTAAAAATATGCATTTGATAGAGAAATTTTCAGTGGATTATTGTAAAAAAATTACCGGCCAAGTGCGAGTGGGACTCGCGCACGAAGGGTTCCGTACCATTATCTGTAAGTTTGTAGTATGGGAGCCCCCCTTAAACATTAATTTTATTTTATTTTTAGTTTTTGTTGTTATAGTGGCAATAAAAATACATCATCTGTGAAAATTTCAACTGTCTAGCTATCACCGTTCTTGAGATACAGCCTGGTGACAGACGGACGGACGGACAGCGAAGTCTCAGTAATAGGGTCCCTTTTTAACCTTTGGGTACGGAACCCTAAAAAAACAATTCTGGTTTCGGGTGATAAAAAAAAACTAATTTATTCTTCATAAATCAAGAAGACTTCATTTTGGGTGCATTTTCATTGAATGTATTTAATTAAGTTATCGTATTTCATCTAAATAAAAATATTGTTAACTCTCGAATATATTATTTTATACACTATAATATCATATATGGCGTCCTAATATTTTATTTTATTTGTGTAACAGAATTACGAAACTTTACAATAAAGATGAGTATCAATTCAAGGTATTACATTTGATAACTCTAATTTATTCCTCCATCTCCTCTTATTAAAATAAAATATTTTGTAACTCTAAAATACGTCTCATGTCTAATATACATTTTTTTTTAACTAGCCTGTTTTTGTGTGTCCCACTGCTGGGCAAAAGCCTAATATACATACATTTCATAATTTCCAGATGAAAACCAAGAAATGGAAATTGACACCAAAGAAGAAGCACCAACAGAGATAGAATTAGAACCTTATGAAGATTGGAAACGGCGCATGCTAGAAACTGCATACAAAGAACTTGAACAGAAACAGAAAGAAAACAAGAAATCACCAAAGAAAATCCCACTAAAAGAATGCTACGTTGTTTTAGACACACAAAAACGTGGAACACCAAAGAAAGAACGAGACGCTGCACAAAAAGAACGTGGCACACCTCAAAAAGAACAGGGCACACCACAAAAGGAACGGGGCATACCCCAAAGAGTGTTGCGCGGTACCCCACAAAAAGACACAACCACAGGCACACCCCAAAAGGAGTTAGGTTCACAACAGAAAGACCTACTGACTATTTTTGAGATATCTCCCAGAAAATCCCCGAGGAAAACACCGCAGAAATTTTCTCCATACAAGACACCCACCAAAGGAAACGGGGTTCGATTGCTGTTTCCCAATTTTGTGTGACCAAAGGCTTTTAGGACTAAGTCAAACCTCATTATAGGGGTGGATCAACTTTTTCTTGTTGTTATTCTGTCCCGTCACCCAGGAGACAATGGTGATTAAACTTTTTAGAAAAGTGTTGATAAGTAAAGTACTAAGTAAGGGTAAGGTATTTAATGTACTACATAGATAAATCATCTGAGTCTCAGACATTAAAATCCATACGAAACGGGTTTACTCACGTTGTTTAAGTAGAATCTAAATATGTTGAAAAATATTCGATTTAAACGACTTAAGTAAGCCCGTTTAGTATAGATTTTAATATGTTATTAGCTATAATTCTTGTTAGAAATTATTATCTCAGAAGTGGGCGCCACAAACAACGAGGCAGCCCACAATAAGAATCACAGGAAACTCCGCAAAGAAGGGCCACCGGTACACGGGGACACAACCCCACAAAAATATTCTTCATAGGTACAAGACCCCGCTCCACCAAAGAAAACAGAGTTCGGTTACTGTTTCCTAATTTTTAACCCTATAAGTTTAACATTTGTGTCTGCGTTTCTGTTTCTGTGGCTCCGTAGCTCCCACACGGGCGGTCAGATTTGAATGTGTTTAATCGAATGCCTTGTCTGCCGAGATGGTTCTTAAGTATGGTTGAGTCGGGGGCTTTTTAATTTTGAATTTAGGTTATTTGTGATTTACTATGAACTTTGACTTGGTTGATAGTCGACATAAGTGTAATATTTTAGATACCTATCATGTTAAATGAAATAATGATGACTGTATGCTTGATTAAATATTAAAAGATAAACAAAACAATTTAATAAATGTGCAACTTAGCTCATTAAAACAACAAATGTAAATTTTTTTTATGAAAAATTATTACAGAACAATGCTAGAATTGTAGGTTGATATAGTTATTTTTATACGCAATCCTTGTAGTATTATTCCTGATATGTATTATATTGACATTTTAAACGATTATCTTAAGTAAAAATATCGACTGATTATCGTAAATGTAAAACTGTGACGTACTTTTCGACATGTTTACTTCTAGGTTTAGTTATATTGTAACATATTTATTAGATTGTTGTAATAATTAAAGTGAATGCGAATAAAATACAATGTTTTTATTTAAATATGTTTGTGAGGTGGAGTTTTTGTGGCTCTCTGGTAATAGGTGATTAGTATATATTCTGATATCGAAAATATCGCAATGGGTATCATAGTAAAATTCATTTTCACAAATTCAAATCAAAATCTGATAACAGAAAGTTATACAAATTCAGCGATATGTTTTTGTATTTTAAATAAATAAATAAAGCTTATTATTAATACTCAAATAAAATCAATATATGTTCATGCGTGAAAAACCTAAAATGAATAATACCTACCAACACCCCTAATGTCAAAATCGACTAGGCCATGATAAAATGGCACGAACACTACTTTTTATATTGCTTATACTTTGCGATGCTCAAATAAATTCAAGTGAAAATGACACGGAATCACCAGCACCATCAAATTCTAGTAGTAGTGGCACATATGGATATGGCCCAATTAATGACCGGCCAAGTCCGGCGTACCCCAAGGCACCAGCCGTACTGTTCGTCTTTGCGACTTTGCTCATTGGTGTATTCGTCAGAGCCATCATGCTTTGGACTAGCTTGAGTATCCCGTATAGAGTCGTCATGTTTGCCATCGGCGCCCTAGTCGGATACTGCGCGCATGTATACCCTAACTTTAAACCTATAGTATCCGTCTGTTTCATCGACGTAGATATTATCCTGTTGGTATTTTTGCCTATAATCCTGTTTAACATATCGTATTCCGTCGACGCACATTCGTTCTGGAAGAGTTTTCCTCAGATAGTCCTGGTATCAGTTCCTGGAGTGTTGCTGACGAGTTCCATGGCAGCTTTCATGGCGTTCCAAGTCATCGATACGGAGTGGTCTATGGGCACAGCTATGATGTTCGGCGTCATCTGTTCTCCTATTTACCCAGTGGAGGTTGTGAAGCTGTTGAAAGAAGCTTCTAGATGCAAATTCGTTAGTGTTTTGTTGCTCGGCGAAGGCGTTATCGGTGATGCCACAGTTATGATTCTGTTCACGGTTATATTCGGGATTTTAGGGGAAGCTATGAGCAAGCCATCACAAGTCGCGTTGATGCTTCTGCGATTTGCTTGCGGAGGTATTTTCCTAGGCGTCGTGATTGGCAAAATTGTGGCTACCCTCATATCGGTAACGTATTACGACCTGCTATGCGCTGTGACGGTAACATGTGCCGCGGCCTACTTATCTTTCTACATTGGTGAGAAATTCCTCTTCGTTTCTGGTTTACTGGCTACAGTGATAACAGGGGTTTTGATTAGCGATCGTAAGTCGACGATCGCGGGTGATGTAGAGGCGATTGTGACGAATTTCTGGCTTATTCTATCGCACGCGGCGAATACCTTAATTTTCACGATGGTTGGGGTCGTTATTTTCGAAACTATGGCTGACAGGTTATCCATCAGGGAAGTTTCTTTGGTGTTTGTGACGTATACTACTGTGTATGTGTCGAGGCTGGTAGCGTATGGGATCATGACGCCGATTCTGCGGCTGGTGGGGTATGGAATGACTTGGGAGCACAGCCTGGCGTGCGTGTGGGGAGGCCTGAGGGGTCCGTTGTCGCTGTGCCTCGCTCTGCTGGTGAAGGAAACCAGAGAAATGAAGATTAAACAGATCGGCGATGTGAGTTTACTTTTACTTAAATAGCTTTCCTTGCCTAATTAACTACTCTACGATTAAATAATAGACATGAATGCTAATATACATCATTGGAGAACTGTATATATCCTGCTGTTGACTGCTACCTTAGCTAAGAGATACTTGCTCCTTGTCTTAGGAAGCATAACTGAGTACTACCGTCCAATTTTATCCTTGCGGGCACTTGTCCCCACTGGCCAATGAAATAATATTGTTAAAATTAAAAACATAAGTGTATTTCAGCATAAAGGCTATACAGTCATACATTGTCAAGTGGTTTAACCTTTTGAGAGCTAAGTGGTAAATCAATCTACCGAGCCCCTGATGCCACGGCAAAAAAATAAAAAAAAACCGGCCAAGCGCGAGTCGGACTCGCGCACCGAGGGTTCCGTACAAACACTTTCCATCCCTAAGTGGTTAAGTTAAGTTTGCACCTGGTATGTATAGCGCCCCATATAAATTAGGTGCAAAGTTAGGTATTAAAAAAAAACTATTTACTAGATCTCGTTCAAAACAATTTTCGTTGGTAGTTTTTATGGTAATGTACATCATGTTTTTTTAGATTTTTCATTTTCTTATTTTAGAAGTTAGAGGGGGGAGGGGGGGGGGGGGACCAACTTTTTTCCACTTTGGAAGCGTCTGTCACTCAAACTATTCGGTTTAGAAAAAAAATATTTTAGAAACCTCGATATCATTTTTGAAGACCTATCCATAGATATAGATACCCCACACGTATGTGTTTCATGAAAATTTTTTTTTTGAGTTTCAGTTCTAAGTATGGGGAGCCCTCAATATTTATTATTATTTTTGCATCAAAATCTTAATGCGGTTCACAGAATACATCTACCTACCAAGTTTCAACAGTTTATAGTTTCGGAAAAAAAATGGCTGTGACATACGGACGGACAGACAGACATGACGAATCTATAAGGGTTCCGTTTTTTGCTATTTGGCTACGGAACCCTAAAAATGTGCTCCAAAATTATAACATAAGTCTGTTCGAAACCATAATGTCGAGGTAATTAAATATACACTTTTGAACGCCCTGTATGTCCCGTTTTGTTATAATAATGTGTAAAAATCGTGTAAGTTTAAATCATTGTATTAAGCGGTTTAACAATCAGTGACGAAGTTGCCGCGCCGGTGTACGGATAGCAGTCCCTGATGAAGCTCCATACGAGTTGGAAACATGTCGGGCCGTACAATTTCACGTAAACCGCTTTAATGCAATAATTCAATACACCTATGCATAAAGGTCTTGATAAAATGCCTGGCCTTTTATATGTGGTACTATCTGACCGCTTCTCCAGGTATTCATCGTCCAAACCACCGGCCTGGTGATCCTCTCCCTCGTCATCAACGCCACAACCATGCAGAAGGTCCTCAAGGTCCTCGGCCTGTCGCAGATCTCGCTGGCCAAGAAGGCCAACATGACGAACTGCGTCAAACGCATCATGATGACCAGGGACCGGTGTATTTCGATGCTGAAGATGGATAAGTTTTTGGCTGATGCGAATTGGGATTTAGTGCAGGAAGGTATGGTATTTTCATTCTCTCAAATATGCAATGATATATCGTAATAACGTACGTTATTAACAGGCTTCGAAGTATCACGTTTCAGGCGGTGTCAACTCGAGAGAACTGTAAAAGAATATATAGCTACAGAATTTTGTCAATTCGAGTAGTTTTTGAAACAAAAATTATCAATGTAAAATTCAAACTGTAGGTTTCAAATATATACCAATAAATCCCAATAGCCCTGTTCTAGGCAGTAACATCAACAATATGTTAGGAAACATGTTTGATCGTAGAGAAAAATGACTAAAATAATCAGCATTTTAAAAGGAAAAATTCCTCTTATTATTTTTCTTTTTTTTCGTACAGGCACAACAATAAAACATCCTTATCAGACCCAGATTTCGGCATCGAACCAAGAAGAAAGCGACGACGATGCGTACATGGGATACCGGTACACTACCTGCCCGGACTGCGAGCGGGAGATACCCAACGAGCCTACTAAGAAAGAATTCGCTGAAATGATGAGGTACCTACCTACAAAGTTACCGGATTCAAGAAGCGAACCAAAGGATCATGCAGTAAAGGGGAAAATTCCGTCCGTGGAAATTTATTAGGGGTCGGGACAGCATTGGCTTCTTCTATCCTTCCCTATCATTCGTACTCTCGTAATTTAAATTCTTCTTCTCAGTGACATCTTTCACAAAATCCGTCCATATTTTCTTTCGTCTCCTCTTCTTTATCCCTCCACATTGATCTTAACCCTTGTTTCGTCACGTGACTATTATCTCTAGGCATCACGTGCTCATACGTTGGGTCGTACCTTATTCTGATTGGTACTATTATAGGCCTGTCCACAGAAATAGAGTGGAGAATATGAACCAATCAGACTACGTCTGTGGCAAAATAAGTTCATTTAAATATGAGAAATGGGATTGGCCCATTTTACACATCTCACTCAGCTCCACTCCAGTGGAAAAGCGGCCTTATTCTGTCTATGAGTTTCAGTACCTAAAGCTCGAGTAGCGGCCGTCTCCTTCGTACTTACTTCGTAGTACGAAGTATGGAGACTGCCGGTATATGACGACACCGCTGTCCTAGGAAACCAGAGCTTTACGTTACGGTTGATATTTTATTATTACAGAGAGGCAAATCAACGCGTCCTAAAATCGCTGAAGATTTCCTTCTGGCGTCAATACGAGTATGGCAAGATCAGTAAAGATAGCGTGAGAATATTGGTGCAGGCTGTGGAGGTGGCGGCGGACTCTGATGATGGCTGGATCAATATAGACCAGCTTGGCTCGCTGTGGAAGCCCAAGGTAAGTGGAATAGGAGGTCCATCATTCCGTTGAGAGACCGTTTCTGGACAAAAGCCTTCAATTATATCCATAACGACCGGTTGTCGTATCTATCAAACGGTTTCCAATCTTCAATAGATCATCGGTTCACCTAGCTGAAGATTGTATTTGTGTAATCCAAAGAGTGTATTGGCAAGGACAAATTTCTGAAGGTTGCCCTTCTGGCGTCAGGACATTATGAGTATGGGAAGGTCAGTAAAGATGTGAAGCGTGAGGATATTGGTGCTGTTCGTGGAGGTTGTGACGGGTTCTGATGATGGCTGGATATAGATACCCTTACCCATGTATATGTGCCGACGTGTACATGTAAGCTCATGTATTCGAAACTCGGCAAAAGTTCCAGAAGCAGCCACTACCAGTACAACCTGAATTTGGGTTTATGGGCTAATATGTATGCCCGCCAGTGCCCCCGTATAAGGAACAGTAGCAGGATCACCGTGTAAAGATGGGCGTTAATGAAAACAAGGGAAGTGTGTGATATAATTTATTACTAAGTACTTAATCTCAGGTCGCACATGATGAAGCCTGGTTTGCTACTTCCGGCATTGACAGGCGCAACATTTTTGTGTCAAATAAGCGGCCGCGGCCGTCACTCTCGAATCGGGCTATTGAGTCACGTTCGTAAATGTCGCACTTTTATGGATGCTGCTTAGATCATCTTTTATATAAGCAACAGGCCAATGATGGCCTCTAGGGTACAATATAAAAAAATTGGACAAGTGCGAGTTCGACTCGCGCATGAAGGGTTCCGTACATATACATATATATATAATCTATAACAAGTTTGTTGTATGGGAGCCCCCTTAAATATTTATTTTATTTTATTTTTAGTATTTGTTGTTATAGCGGCAATAGAAATACATCATCTGTGAAAATTTTAACTGTCTAGCTATCACCGTTCTTGAGATACAGTCTGGTGACAGACGGATGGACGGACGGACAGACGGACGGACAGCGAAGTCTCAGTAATAGGGTCCCGTTTTTACCCTTTGGGTACGGAACCCTAAAAAAGAGTTGAGTTTATGCGTGTTATTATACACCAGAGGTATCTGTAACCCGACTCGCACCTGCTCGTTTTTTTCGTATGGCCCACAACCTCTTTAGCGGGCTAAATCACTTGACTACTGATCCATTCACCCCTACAGGCCTATGCAGTATGGCTCCGGCGACGCCTGATCGATTACCCCTGAACCATCCAACGCGCGGATCCCACGGGAATCCTGGCGGCAGCGGTGCTACCGCTTCGTCAATAAGACAGGATCCGCGCTTGACTGGTCCATATCTTCCTACAGGCCCATGCAGTATGGCTCCGGCGACGCTTGGTCGATATGATCACCCCTGAACCAGCCAACGCGCGGATCCCCCGGGAACCCTGGCGCCAGCGGTGCTACCACTTCGTCAATAAGACAGGATCCGCGCTTGACTGATCCATTCATATCTTCCTGCAGGCCCATGCAGTATGGCTCCGGCGACGCCTGGTCGATATGATCACCCCTGAACCAGCCAACGCGCGGATCCCACGGGAATCCTGGCGGCAGCGGTGCTACCGCTTGGTCAATAAGACAGGATCCGCGCTTGACTGATCCATTCATATCTCCCTACAGGCCCATGCAGTATGGCTCCGGCGACGCTTGGTCGATATGATCACCCCTGAACCAGCCAACGCGCGGATCCCACGGGAACCCTGGCGGCAGCGGTGCTACCACTTCGTCAATAAGACAGGATCCGCGCTTGACTGATCCATTCATATCTTCCTACAGGCCCATGCAGTATGGCTCCGGCGACGCTTGGTCGATATGATCACCCCTGAACCAGCCAACGCGCGGATCCCCCGGGAACCCTGGCGCCAGCGGTGCTACCACTTCGTCAATAAGACAGGATCCGCGCTTGACTGATCCATTCATATCTTCCTGCAGGCCCATGCAGTATGGCTCCGGCGACGCCTGGTCGATATGATCACCCCTGAACCAGCCAACGCGCGGATCCCACGGGAATCCTGGCGGCAGCGGTGCTACCACTTCGTCAATAAGACAGGATCCGCGCTTGACTGATCCATTCATATCTCCCTACAGGCCCATGCAGTATGGCTCCGGCGACGCCTGGTCGATATGATCACCCCTGAACCAGCCAACGCGCGGATCCCACGGGAATCCTGGCGGCAGCGGTGCTACCGCTTGGTCAATAAGACAGGATCCGCGCTTGACTGATCCATTCATATCTCCCTACAGGCCCATGCAGTATGGCTCCGGCGACGCCTCGTCGATATGATCACCCCTGAACCAGCCAACGCGCGGATCCCACGGGAACCCTGGCGGCAGCGGTGCTATCACTTCGTCAATAAGACAGGATCCGCGCTTGACTGATCCATTCATATCTTCCTGCAGGCCCATGCAGTATGGCTCCGGCGACGCCTGGTCGATATGATCACCCCTGAACCAGCCAACGCGCGGATCCCACGGGAATCCTGGCGGCAGCGGTGCTACCACTTCGTCAATAAGACAGGATCCGCGCTTGACTGATCCATTCATATCTTCCTACAGGCCCATGCAGTATGGCTCCGGCGACGCTTGGTCGATATGATCACCCCTGAACCAGCCAACGCGCGGATCCCACGGGAACCCTGGCGGCAGCGGTGCTACCGCTTCGTGAACAACGTGTGGTTTGACGGATTCATATACATCATGATCCTGTGCAACACACCTGTCATCCTCTGCGAGGTTTGTATACTTAGTTACTAAATTAGCCGCTGCGTGGCGCTTTAGTCTGGACCAAAATGTACGTGATTTTTTTTTCTCTTTATTTGAGAGCTTTGCGAGTTGCTGAGTGACCATGTCGCTCCGTTATTAAAAGGCTACAATTTAACTACCTACACCTAACTTATTATATTAATAATCGCTTTTCGAACTAACTGCAACAGTGCCGCGGCTATCTATTACCAGTAATACACTCTAATCTATGGTATACGCTTTATAGATACCTACAATAGACATGTTGACGTATTTTTAGGGTTCCGTACCTCAAAAGGAAAAAACGGAACCCTTATAGGATCACTTTGTTGTCCGTCTGTCCGTCCGTCCGTCTGTCAAGACCCTTTTTCTCAGGAACGCGTGGAGGTATGAAGCTGAAATTTATATCAATTACTCAGGTCTACTGTCCCTTGAAGCTGTGAAAAAATCAAACTTCTAAGCCAACGCAATCAAAAGATACAGCCGTTTATGCCGCAAATTTTCGACACTTGCAAGGGAATCAAAACCTACAGGGTGCTTCCCGTGAACTCAGAATCTTGAAATTTGGTACGAAGCAACGTCTTATAGCATAGATAAAGGAATAATTACGAAAACCATAAATTTTTTTTTTAATACCTAACTTTGCACCTAATTTATATGGGGCGCTATACATACCAGGTGCAAACTTAACTTAACCACTTAGGGATGGAAAGTGTTTGTACGGAACCCTCGGTGCGCGAGTCCGACTCGCACTTGGCCGGTTTTTTGATATGTCAATCGAAACTGTTTTTATTAGCATCAAATATAAAATGACCGTTAAAGTTCGACTTTCATACGGAGCGCTACAAACACTCCATACGCCACGATTCTACTCGTAAAAGTGTGACATTTCATATTTTTGCCGCTTCTGTGGATTATTTATAAACGACCAGGAAGCCAGGAACTGCCCGCAGCCGGGTAAATAAACGGAAGTTTTTTTACTTCTTGCTTGTAATATTTGCACGCACTTGTAGAACCCTTGTAAAATAGACCCAGAGGCAAAATAATGTTAAGTTTTGGACCTTGTATTTTGAAAGGTGGCGCTGCCAGAGCCTGGGAGGAAGACCATGATCGTCATCAAGACTCTTAACGTGTGAGTGTAAACAAATAATATACATCTATAACTAAACTTCAGTTGGTATAAGAAAATAAGGTATGTCACTCCGCGCCGGCTAGTGAGACTGTCACTGCTTAGATGCCGCTTTATGGTAACAAAATAAAGGAAGAAATGTTTGCCGCCAATCGTACAAAAAAAACGTAATTATGAGTCTTGTTCATTTAAAAAAAAATTATGTCGTAGGTAATACTTGAATAAAAACACTCACGATTTGATTAGATTTATACAGGTAACAAGGGAATCGGGGAGTATTATGATACACCACTGGCAATACAGAAACGGATAGACAGAACCAACTAACCCATCATACGTGATGACGTAAAACGTCTCGTCTGTCATTCCGGAGTGCTATACCTTATTTTCTTATACCTAGAGTTCTTTGAAGACTGTTGAGCGAGAATGAGCTCCCTGCCGAGGTTTTCCCGGTGGCTACAGTATGGACTTTCTCAAGAGGGTACCGATAGGTTCTTACGAGGATTATACCAATGCGAATTTTTCCATATATGGAAATTTTTGGATGATAATCGAAGTTTTGTTCTCATCCGTCCTCCAAAACATAAACAATCTCTACGAAATTTTAGGAACTGAATGCGGAGGAAATGTTCTGTGTCAGACCGTTTTTTAAAAGCTTTTATTTAACTTGCATTGTATGTATGTATGTATGTATCTAAGTATGTTTGTTCGGGTGAAATCTTGCAACTCAATTTTGAAGCAGATATCGTCAACCGATTGAGCTGAAATTTTGCATACTTACTTAACTTTGATGACAATACAATAATATGTTACCATGGGGCTGATCTGATGATGGAGCCGGAAGGTGGCCATAGGAAGTCTATAATAGAAAAAGCAATCCTACCGAGCTTGGGCTCTTTAGAATCGTCTCAGTGAGCATTTGATGGATATCCAAAGAAAAGTACAGTTGGCTATAAAAGCTTGCCACTAAAATGTCATTTTTGACAGAAACTTTTTGACTTGAGACCCCCTTAGCGACCCCCTCCTAAGCGAAGGAGCGTGTCGACTAGCTCTTAGAATATCCTATACGATATGCCAAGGCATTCAGTTGAATGCCGGCAGTCATCATCATCAACGACCTGGCTATTTAATTGACTGGCTAATTTAACCATTTGGCTCCCTAGGATATAGGTAGTGGCATCGACAAACCTTTTGAATAATTGATCCATTGTAAATCCTAGTGTGTTTTCAGGTTTTTCTTCTTGATCTATCTATTGGAGATGATAATCAAGATGTGCGCGTTTGGTGTTAAAGGATATTTCGCTTCGAACTGGAATAAACTGGATTTCTTCATTATCGTCATGGCCACTGGAGGTTAATAAATATAAATAAATTAATATCGGACAACCTCACACAAATGATCTACTGCTGAACATAGGCCTCCCTATACTCGCCTCGCCACAAAGTGCGATTCCGTGCAAACCGCATCCATCGACTCCCCGCTACCATAACGAGGTCATCCGTCCATCTACTTCTAAATGTCGTATCGAAATTATGTATGTATTTACATGTAGTTCACGTGCCAATACAATAGTTGGATATGGTATCTTTTAAGTGACGATATGATGATACTTTTATCCGTCTACGGCAAAGAAAAAAATACGCGGACGAAATTGCGGGCACCTTCTAGTTATAGATATAATTCCTTTAAATCCATTTTGTCTACAGCAGAGCCTCTATAATCCGAACACCCAAAATGTATACCCTGTTCGGATGCACGGAGCGTTCGGATTTTCGTATGTAGACATTTTCAAAGAAAATTTTCTTCGACGTCTTAGCCATGATGAAAAAATCTCTAATTCGAGACACCACACTTAACAAAATGGCGAATCGACGCGTGGCGGACGATAAAACGTGAAGCACTTAAAATCTACTTCGTGGCACTGCAAGTCAGTAACTGAGCGAAACGGCAGAGGTGTTCGTATTAGCGTGGATACGTATTATCGAGGCCCTGCTGTATTTACATTCTTTTGTTTCAGATTTCGTATTAGACATGATAGACGCGTTCGTATCCGACTTCAACAAGTATGCGTCGATCAACTCAAGTGTTTTGACCGCTACGAAACTGTTAAGGATGCTGCGGTTCCTCCGCCTATGCAAGCTTGCCAGGTAATGTTTTTTTTTAGATATGACTTGAAATGTATCAAGGCTGTTTAGCCGCAGTCATAGCGCAGAAATGATAGGTTATGAAGGTAAACAAGAAATATCGCGATAGACCCTTTATACTTTGCGTTAGTTACTTTTGTACTGTTACTTAGTAAATGTCTTTATTTCTTCCAGAGTAACTGTCCCCAAAATCATGGCATACATGGATCGAATGATCGATAAACAGCTGGCGTTTGGATACGACGTCGGTAAGGTGCGTATCGTTTGTATAATACAATATCGAAAATAGTCTAAAGAGCACTTAAAACGAGCGAGTTTGCAGCAAAACAATACAACTTTCACACTATTTGTTTGTATGGTGGTATCACTATTATTTTCCTAAAAACGATTATGTCATATACTTGAAGTATAGAAGTATTTTCGGTTCACAATTTTTTAGTGACTTCTTGACGCTTCGCTCGCTTGATTTTGTATATTTTTGGTAACTAACGTTGAAAGTCGGTGAATGTTACTGTTGTCAAGAGAAAATAGAACTAAATATTCCGCAATTTCAAGTATTTTTTGTTAAATTAAGCTAAAACTGTGATGAAAGTTTTTTCAATCGAATTTAGTGTTTATTTCGCAGAATTTTAGTATTTATTAGAACGGAGTATAATATAAGCAGCATTCCGGTGAACAATGTTTTGAATTTGATTAATGACAACTCCTTGACAAATAGCTACTGACGTTTAATACGGGTGTCTATCACTTTATCGAAATTTCTTTCATCGATTTTCATTTCATCGAAAACTATTCCACGAATGTCTTTTCATTTTTTTTTCTATTCACATAATCATCAATTCATCGCTTTTCGAATCATCGACCAACTATTCAACGTAAATTGTTTCGAATTTGTCTCAAATCGCAGCTTAAGAGTCCGCAGCAAGGTCCGCTCAACTCCGCGTTGAGATCGCGCGCTTACGCTTTAAAATGTTGTTGTTTCACCTAGAGGAAGACAGGGCGCTAGCAGTAAAGCGAGAGCGCGCTAGCGGCGGGCGGTGCTTACCGCCGCCCCCCGGACCGTTCCCCGCGCTAGAGTAATTCGCTGCAGTTTCGCAACAATTTTTTGTAATTTATTTTAAGGTTTTCGTAGTTACGCTCTCATTTTAAAACTACGAGATCAATTTTGATAAATCTTTTTTCTTATCAAACTGCATAGTTTAATCGACACCGGAAATAGGTTTTGACTTCAATCTAAACTATATTTTGGTCGTAGTATGCCGCCAAACTGAACAACTTTCTGGGGTCTAAAAATGCAAAACTTGTACTCGCTCTATTTTCTTTCTATTAACATTTCAAGAGTCATAAACTAGTTTTAGCCCTAGATATATCTTATCTCATTATATTTAGAGAATTTCATGATAATGTGACATGTTATACTAAAATAAGGACGTAACTACGTTTGTATGAAGAATCGAGCTTGCTGCGGACTCTTAACTATTCATCGAATTTACCTTTCATCGAAACATGATTCACAGATGGCACGTCCCATTTATTATTGCTGCCACGAAAAATGTTTCATCGTAGTAACGTTACGGATCATAAAATAAAACCTAAACCTAACCCAACCAGGTCGGATCTAGCCAAGTCGGGTTTCAGGTCATAAAAAAAAAATAACCTAAACCTAACCCAACCAGGTCGGATCTAGCCAAGTCGGGTTTCAGGTCATAAAAAAAAAAATTACCTAAACCTAACCCAACCAGGTCGGATCTAGCCAAGTCGGGTTTCAGGTCATAAAAAAAAAAATAACCTAAACCTAACCCAACCAGGTCGGATCTAGCCAAGTCGGGTTTCAGATCATAAAAAAAAAATAACCTAAACCTAACCCAACCAGGTCGGATTAGCCTAGTCGGGTTTCAGGTCATAAAAAAAAAATAACCTAAACCTAACCCAACCAGGTCGGATCTAGCCAAGTCGGGTTGTCAGTATGGCCTATGGTCTTAGCCTGTCCGGAAGGACGAATCATTAAAAAAACGGTAAATCAAAATTATACTAAAAGCGATTCGATGAACGACTACGTCGATGAACAGATGAAATAACGAAGTGAAATTCGATGAATCGATTCTTGTGTGAAAGGTAATTCGAGCAAATGTACAAGCGATGTAACGAAGTTCGATGAATGATTCCTAAGTTGTAACAAAATTCTGCGAATAGTGTTATGGGAAACGATAATCGATGAAACGTTTTTCGATAAAGTGATGGATTACCGTTTAATACATACACATTATTGCCATATGAAATCTGTTTGTAGCGCCACTATCCCTGGGTCGGACCGTCACTTGTTAAGCTAAACCTGAGGAGATTAACCACATAATTTATTGAAAAGCATTATTTTCATCCTGTTGCAGGGTTTCGTAACAGGCGAACAGGAGGTCACTAACCTGTTGCCGCAACTGGTCGACAATCGGGCCATCCAGGAAGCGCTCACGGCTAGGTTGGAAGAGGACAGGTGACTATTTTATTAGCTGTACTCTTTGCACTGCCATGATCACGATCATACCATATTGAACTCAATTAAGTAATAAGTATAAATAGGCAAGGCGAATTTTTTTTGAGGATGTCAATTGATTGTCTTTTTTATTGGGGTCAAATATCTATATGGAACTACACTTAGTCTGCTCTAAAACGTCAGGAAGTCAAACTTCAACATACTGAATGTATTAAGCATGCCACAAGGGTTTTGTCGAGAGAATTGCGGTGGCACGGCGGAATAAATGTAGCGGCGACAAGGGAAAATGCCACGAGTTTAGAGCGGCGCGAGTGGCGAGCGCGGACGGATCGCGCGGTGCACGTGGCAAGCATGCCCTAAGACCCAAGTCGTGGCATCTCCGTTATAGTGGCAGTAGAGCCACGATAAGCTTGTTTTATCGTGTTCCGCTCTCAAATGTTTATTTTTTTTAGGTTGAAGGTGACTCGTCAACTGGGGCTCCTGCAGCGAGACAGGCCCTGGACGGCCATCACAGTGAAGACCAGACAGGCAACCACGTCGACCCTCAACAATATGCTTATTGATGCTGTGCAGTTAAAGGAAGAAGGTAAATAGTTTCAGCAGGGGGAAAAATTGGGCAAGTGCGAGCCCGACTCGCGCATGAAGGGTTCCGTACCCTTACATATATATAATCTATAACAAGTTTGTTGTATGGGAGCCCCCCTTAAATATTTATTTTATTTTATTTTTAGTATTTGTTGTTATAGCGGCAATAGAAATACATCATCTGTGAAAATTTCAACTGTCTAGCTATCACCGTTCTAGAGATATAGCCTGGGGACGGACGGACGGACGGACGGACGGACGGACGGACGGACAGCGAAGTCTCAGTAATAGGGTCCCGTTTTTACCCTTTGGGTACGGAACCCTAAAAATGGAGAAATGATTAATACCTATACTATTATAAAATGCTAGATTTTTATTGAAAATCACTTTTCTATGGAGAGGGATCATTATTTCGGGAAAAATCTTGATAGCGTGATGCAGGATCGTCATTTGTTTTGTATGGTCGCGCGGCGCCGTGCCAGCTTGGCGCCGGACAGGGCTTTCGTGACAAATGTTGTGTAGTAACTCGTTTCTGTATCCAGGGTTCCTCGACGAGGTGGAATACCGGCTTCTGGTGCTGGCAATTCAACAGAAGGTCCAGCACATCCGCCACAAAGCTAGCCTAGTCGCCCCGTCATCCCCAGAGGTATGTACTAATTTATTATCATAATATTCACTTGAAGGAGTCAGGGAAAGAACTACCTAGCTAGGTCACATATGCTAAATTTTACAGCACTGACATTGACAACATTTCGAATTTTCGAATAGTGTTCAGTTTAAATTAATTTCATTAATTTATTCTCACAAACTAGTTTTTAAAACTAAGAGGAAACAGGACTAAATATTCGGAAAATTTCTAGTAATTTTTGCATAATAAACCCAAAACTATCCACAGTGATGAAAGTCAGGTTATTTTTTTTTTTCAGTAGGATTCAGTATTTATTTTGCGAGAAGAACGAAGGATTGAGCAGCATTCCCGGAAAGATTGTTTTGATTGTTTTGAATTTGGATAATGACAAATCCTTGACAAATCGCTACTGAC
Source organism: Apotomis capreana (assembly GCA_947623375.1). Classification (NCBI taxonomy): domain Eukaryota; kingdom Metazoa; phylum Arthropoda; class Insecta; order Lepidoptera; family Tortricidae; genus Apotomis; species Apotomis capreana. The sequence continues at coordinate 7,790,535 of OX392518.1, forward strand.
GTTTAATAATGCAAATATATGACGTATGCTCAGTATTGCCATATGAAAGCTGTTTGTAGGGCCACTATCCCTGGGACGGACCGACACTTGTTATGCCTTGAATTGTTGTATACTGTCGCCAGACTCAACTGCGCGCGATCTCCTGGCTGCAAGGCAATGAGCGGGTCGCGGACCACTTCATAGAGAACTCCGAAATCATCAACTACAACATCAACGACATACTTATTTCTAGAGGTTAGTTTCATAGTCGTCGTCATTTATTCAATAAACAATGCAAATTGTGTTTGAAGTAGTGGTAATAACAATAGAAAATTAACAATTTGGCACTCTGCATAAAAATCAAACTATATCACAAAAAATTAAAATTACAAATTATGCCGCAAAATATATCACAAACAAAAATTCAAATTATGTCCAATCGTATTTCAACCATGAGCCATGCCGCGGCCACGTGGGCGCGTCGCGTATTTTACACATAAAACCAGTAAAATATACTGCTTTACGCGGCTTTTGTAAAGATCAAAAGAGAGCCTTTGGTAATCGTCATTTCAGACGTTCATTTAAAATATGCGCTTCCGAAAGCTTGTCTGGAAGAGATCGCTCTGTAGCGATAAGACTGCCTGTTGGCTACCTCTTATTTGTATTCCTTCTCGAGGTATGCAATAAACAGTATTCTATAAATATTTAAAACTTACACTAAACATAAAATCTTGTGAACTGTCAATTGACTGCGTGAGTACATAGAAAACACTGCAAGGAAGGACGGTGTCTCTTAACACAGGTTTATAAAGAAATTAAAAAGAGACATCGGCCTGTTGAAATATTGTTACAGAGTTGATGAAAAAAAGATTTTCTTTATCTATCTAATATTTTTTTCTGTACCATAACATTAACAGCGTTTGATCTAAAGGCTTAACAGCAGTTAATTTAAAGTAGTCTCCATCAACGTATATGAATGTGTATGAGGAACATGGTTCCAAATATTAATAGTAAATAACCACATCCTATTTCTAAGAAAAGGTTTTGTAAACTGTGTTGGCTGTTTATCCTCATGAGTTCTAACTCAACTCAACTCAAACTCTAACTAAACTCAAGTCTCTAGACTTGTTACAGTTATCCACAAAGGTGTGGGACTTTGATTATCAGCCTACAACTTTTATTGTTTTAACTAGATACTATGAATATTCTCTCATAGGTGACGAACCAAAAGGCCTCTACATCCTGGTCTCCGGCCTCCTGGAGGCCTCATACATACCTCCGGACGACGACATTGACGAGGCGATTCCTAACTACGAGTTTCTGACCGACCTGAAGTTTGGGGAGCCAAGCAAAGACTACATCGTATCCGGAAACGCTGTTGGTGTACTTGGGGTAATTTGTCATTTCACACTTTATGTGCTTTTTGGGCCAATTTTTATTTTGTTGTAGATTTCTTTTTTTTTCTCAGATTTCACTCATACTCAGAGTTGGGAAAGTTGCTTATTTTGACTATAGTAAACCCAATTTCACCTACAAATTTTTCTTCATTGAGTTACTAGTATTTGTTTTGTTGTTGATTTACTTATCTATTTCTTTAATTTCAAGCTCTTTTTGTATTAACTTTTAGTACAAAATACGAAGTTTAGTTACGACAATTACATACATTTTATGGAGCAGCTGTCTCAGTACCAAAATTGGTTAAAATTTGACCAGCCATGTGTGAGGATAAAGAAATGATATGACCTGTATGCCTGCGTTGGTTAGTCGTTCAATCATTTTCATGTCGCAGTGACCACACAGACCACACTTTAGACATTAACGTTACATGAAATAGGCTTCGTAGAATTTTCAGAAGGCCGTTAATTTTTTTTTCTGTTTTTCTTGCTGTTAGAATCTACAAACTGCAGATCCCCATTTTTCTTAACTCAATCAAAAAAAAAATTTTTAATTGACCATTCGATAAGTCGCAATAAAATTGGGTGAAAGGACCTTTGCCTTCGAAACAGTTTTTTTTATTTGGAAATGAATATATTTTAATGGTCTTGCAAGAGTACCCAGCCAGTGTGTTAGACCCTAAGCTGTCACATTTATTTCCAGGTCCTAACCAGCCGGCCATACAGCTACACAGTGCGCTGCGACTCTGCTGTCCAGGCGTACTACATCACTCTGCCGGTTATCAAGGAGGCCTTCACTTTGGCGCCTCATCCTATCCAGGGGTAACTGCATATTTCAGGTCTTTACCAACAGTTCCACGCTGCAACTCTGCTGTACAATCGTACCTATTGCACAGCACTAGAGATCTTAGAAACACATTCGGGTTTTATACCTGTCTCGCCTGTTTTGAACCTGTTCTTATCTGCTGGTCTAGCATAACTTACCGCGACTTTGCTTATCGTGCGACTCAGTATCTCCTTCCATCCATCCGCGACAAAGAGTCGCGTGTTCAAGTTATGCTAGACGTACTGGACCGCGTATACGCGGTCCAGATAAGAACAGGTTCAGGCTTGTGAAAAATGGTCTTCTAAGATCTCACGTACTGTACAATACTCTTGCGATTATCAAGAAGCCATTCACCTCGGCGCCTCATCCTGTCCAGGGGTAACTACATATTAAAGCTAACCCTACACTCCAACTACACACTGCGACATTAATAGTGCTGTCACTTATAGTCCCTTCACGACCCCTATAAGGATTTTATCGTGGTATAGGAAAATAAAGTATGGCACTCTGAAATGACAGGCGAGACATTATCATCACGCTATGATGGGTTAGTTGGTTCTGTCTATCCGTTTCTGTATTGCCAGTGGTGTATCATAATACTCCCCGATTCCCTTGTTACCTGTATGAATCTCATCAAATCGTGAGTGTTTTACGACAAAATAACTTAGGCAAAGAACATGACAATCTTAATGCATAAATGAATAAAAGCTCAAGATGAAAATTAACTGTTCTTGCTCCTCCTACTATTTCTGAATGTTTATTTTTCAGTTTAGAAGCAAGAATGTGGCGAGAGATCGGCATAAAGTTGTCCATCATGGTGCTTCCAACCGTGCCCGCGTACCACAATTGGTCTGTTGAAAAGATCAGTATAAGGTTGGAACGCGCCTTTGTTCCTTGCCTTAAGATCTTCAAGGTGAGTTATAATTGTTATTACCTGGCGACCCTTGGCTTCGCACGGGTGTAATGCTGATAAATTATGCATGTATTATTTATTTATTTCATTTATTTATAGCAACCATGGTATTATAGGTGTTACAATTATATATAATATAAGGTACATCATGGACCCTGTTAGGGTATAGCTTATTTAACTTAATCTAATCTAAGGGAACAACACATGCAATGTTTGACATTTGTTAATGTAACTATAAACATACACATATCACAATAATATTATTAAAATGATTATTTACAATTTTAAATTTCAAATTTTACATTTATCTTAATACTTATTAATTATTTCAATGTCAAAAGTGTTCATTCAAAATTATTATCATTAAAAAAGTCCCCTATCGAATAATAACATTTCTTAATTAATATTGATTTTAATTTATTTACGAGCTGGGCTTCGTCTTCAGTCTGTAAGATGTTTGCTGGAATTTTATTGTAAACTTGTACACATCGACAATAAGGGCTGTTTTTAAATACTACAAGTTTAGACTTTGGCATTTGAAGCAGATGTTTGGATCTTGTATTATATTTGGTAATGTCCTTCTTTTGTGGGAATAAATGGATGTGTTTCCGTACAAATATTACATTCCGTACAATTATACATATAAACCTTCCTTTTTAATCAATCTATCTATTTTAAAAAACGCATGAAAATCCATTGAGTAGTTTGATCTAAACATAGATAGGGACAGACAGAAGGAAGCTACTTTGTTTTACACTATGTAGTGAAGTAACTAGCGGCATCTAGTGTAGAATATGACTTAACACTGTTAATGAAGAATATAAAACTGTCTACCAGTTCACTGTGCCCTGTATCATCCTTAAGGGGTTCGAAAAAGATCAGTGTTTGACTAGAACTTACCTTCTGTTTTTCAGAGTGACAGTTAAAACCCTAGTTAAAAACTGGCACTGCTAGTAGCGACATCTAGTTTTGAGTAGAACGACTCATTATACTCCTTTCAGTTGAAAACCAGCGAACGAATAACACATAGAACACGAGCTTCATACAAAGTTACAATCAAAAACCGGCCCAACAGTCGAAATGCGCATGCTCACCGGTGTACCAATCACAGCCACTCAAATGTTTTCAATTACGCATAACAAATAAATGTGATTCGTCAATTTCCGAATAGCCAGCTGTGATTCGACAAAACGCATGACATTTGTCTATGGTAATATGGCGGTGACAGTGAAAACTCATAATTGGTGAATCGTTACTGCAATAAAGAGCCATTTTTGTTTCCTTCATTATAAATCTTGAATGTTAAGGTTAAGGTTATTGCTTACATACGAATAAAAAAAAAAACATCTTTTAAGGAATCGTTGAGTGTTCCTTGTTGTTACTAATACTTTGAATGATTATTATTAATGCGTGCTGTAACTGCTGTATAGATTATTACGAACTGTATTTCTCCTTCTTTGTAATAACTAATATTTTACATGTAAAGTCGATACAATCTTTGTAGTGAAAAAATATCAAACATAATTAGGAACTTATACGTTTTCCTACCAGACTGACGGAAAACGCATAGCCTTTTAGGGACGGTCTTATACAAGCACAAAAGCCCAAATGATTTACTTGAACAATATAAAATTGCGCACCGTGACATGTTTCATAATTTCAAATTGTGTCGACGCCGCGTCATAATTTGTACGCGCACCGACCGCACCGCGCTCGCTGATGGCTCGTCGCCGCTCTATGTCACCGCTAGTCATCTCCCTCGCACGCGTTGGCTTGCAATCAGGCTTCATACCGTCTACTCTAACACATGGAAAAAAAACCTATGTACGAGTATCTACGTTGCTTCAAGTTAAGTGAAGTTAGATACGGATCAGCCACTTGCAAATTTCGCGTAAACAGGAATGATTTAACTTCACGTTGTTTAGAAATATTTAGTTAGTGTAGTGTTTGTTTGAGCGTAGTAATAAGTAGAAGTAGGTAATATTAGAGATAGTGTTCGTGTTTTGATTTTGTTTGTTGTTGTGATTACTGTGGCTTTAAACAATGGAAGGAGTTGTTCCGTGCGATTGTGATGAGTTAAAGTGTGCAGGTCTTTTAATAGGAGAAGGAAAGGTAGGCACTCTTTCGCTCAGAAAAAAACAGCTCATATTTTCCCCAAACCCACGCCCAACCTGTGTATTATTGAAATTGTACTTTGAACAGTAATGCGGCAATAAAATGGATTTACCCACTAAAAATTACCAAAACAAATCCCTGGGCTTGCCCTCTCCTGTAAGCCTAGGCACGCCACTGATTGCATTACTTTTTTCAAACATCGTATATAAATTAGTCATATGGCATAACACCATCCCTATACAAAATCTGTTCCGTAAAATAAATTAAATTAATATGTGTACGGCTTTATTTACGTATGAGAACGGATACCATCTTTTTTTTGTGTTTTCCTGAGTGATTCACACCATTTCACTGAACATTCTGGCATATTTTGTTACTTTGAGACTTCATATATTTCACGTAATGCAACTGTTCGGCTTCGTCGCCATTTGCAAACTAGACAGCCGTTTGACACAAAATTTACGCCCCGCCTTAACTGACACAAAATCCGTGGGGCCATTTTCCGACGCTAGTTAGGCTTCTATGTTTTATTCGTTCGCTGTTGAAAACAGATGGCGCACCAGTAGACATGTAAATTGTAATACTGCACCGTCATGAATCTCCGAGAAATCACATTCCATTATACTACTTTAAGCCTGGAAAACCATACCAGACTAGGTTTTTTGACAATAGGCTAGTTGACTCAAGTTCAATTGTATTAAACTAATGTTCATATCGTATAGTATTTGACCTAGATATATATTATTGAGTACATAAGGCTGAACAAAATGAAATTTAACATATGATTTTTATTTTGTATTTTGAAATCTTTAAAACGCTGTTCATAAAAACGAGTGTGCTGGTCTTTATTTACGAGATCCCTATGTCACGCCACAGATAAGCTAAAGACAAAAATAGCGGGCGGCGTTTTGTCTGGTCATAACATTTATATTTTCAATGTATACAATTTAGCTTAATAGCTTAATAAAAAATACAATACTATTTTTAGCGCTAGTAAGATAATTATTAACCATTTCAAATATATTTCAAAAATGGGTCAAGTAGTTAAAAGTTATTTCTTTAAAGTTTTTTGAACGTTTTAGGTGTTTGTAGTGAATGAGTTGATGGAAGATATAGTATTGCTGGACGGTATCTGCCAGGATGCTGCCACGCGAGAAGTGTTTCAACCGCCTTGCTACATACCAAGGTTACTATCATCATTTCAATCAACAATTTTAACAATATGAGTTCGTGGAGGGATGAGTTATGCATCTTGAGGTACCTAGAGGTAGAATCTATTTATTCGAAACAGGGACTAGGCTGCCTCCATTGAAGCGGACCGAGACAATTGCCAAGCAGAAAAAAATATTTCGCTGCTATTAAGAGTGCCAATTTGCCAAACCCGGGGGGATGATTTGAAAGCGGGTATAATGTGGATCCACAAGTTGAGCGAAACATGACTGCATGTCAAATCAGGTTGTTCGCAAAGAAGCCTGAAAGGGCATTTCTATTTTACACATCGCCGCTTATGTAGACAGACAGCCGTAGAAAAATCAAAGCTTTGTGTTATCTGCTTACAGGTAGCGACATCTGTTGTAAAATAGGAAGAACTAGCAATCGCAACGCCTACAGTTTAAACCATTAATACAAAGATCAAAGCTTAAAGAAAAATGTAAAAAGGAGCTACTTGGTGTAAGAGACCGGGAATCGAACCCGGTACCTCTGGATTACCGGTCCAGCGTGTTAACCTACATTTTTCTACCAATACCTATTAAATAATGCCTCCCAAGAGTGCTTATAAAACGCTTTTCAGGATATTTATGCCGTCCTTTATTACGAATTCTCATACCCATCTTTCCATTACAGAACAGCCCACCGCCTCATATTTCCAGCTTCCTCACAGCTGGTGGTCACAAGTGCGTGTCCGGAGACGAAACTACTGTTGGTGCCCGCTAAAGACTCCGATGAACTGGACATAATGGAAGACGAACTCGACGATATGCAGTGCGAACTGGTGCGTTCTACTTATTAGCTAGTAAAACTGTTGCGACATCTGTTGTCAAGTAGTAACCCTTCTTGTGTACAATAGATGGGGCTGTTGGTTTAAAGCGCGTTTTTCAAGTTTCCTAAATATCTACTCCATACTCCAACTGTAATATCTGCCTGAAAATATTCGTCTTGTACCGCCAACCGTGTAATGGCCTAGTAATAAAATTAATGCCTATACCTAACCGCGTTAAGCGTGACTTATATCGTATGTACCTATTGTAAGTTTGACACTTATTCCACCGCATAAAATTTTAATTATAGTTTGGAAATGTTGTGCTAACACCAGCAAATGTCCATGTTTGCATGTTCGTTTAATTTATGACTCCCTTGTTCGTAGCAACAATGCATGTGTTGCCTTATTGGCAATGATCGCAACTCGGTAGTGTTATAATACCTAACTAAGCGTGTGAATGTAACCAAATAGTTAAACAATAGAATTTCAACATATTCAAGTGTTAATCTTATTAGAACTTCCGTGAGACATGTTTAATATAATATATTCTAAACCATGAATACAAAGATCAAAGCTTAAAGAAAAATTGAAAAAGGAGCTACCTGGTGGAAGGGACCGGGAATCGAACCCGGTACCTCTGGATTACCGGTCCAGCGCGTTAGCCACTTCGCTACCCTCGCTCCACGTAGACCTGACGAATTTTTCCTTATGCTTTGTGTGTCGATCTTTGCATTGTTTATTTGAAAGGTTTTTACACCTTAGCGACCTCTATGTGAATGCGTTAATATTCACATCTTACCGCACCACTTTACAGCGGTGAACGAGCAAGCGAGAGAGGGCGCTGTTAGTTTATATAATATATATAAATTTATATAATATATTCTGTTTTGAAAGATTGGAGGTTTCAAATGAATACTCTACGTTTGATTTGACTGTGTCCATAGGTATCAAATGCATCATCTCGCTGTTTATACCACAAGTCTGTCAGAAGGTTGTCTGAAGACAGCCGATCAAAGCTGACTCGTCGCAAGCGCCGCGGACGCGGCGGCGCGCGGCGCGTTAACATACGCGAGTCTGTGTGGAGTCGAAACTGTACGTAACCACATCTAGTGTTGAGTAGTCTGAAGCAAATAAAGATACAATGTCCAAATCACACTCTACAAAATACACATACAAACACTGTGGTAATAGATACCGTCGAGACGGCCAAATACGGTGCGCTAGATAAGAAATATATTATTTTGTCAGTTTATCTTTATAGTGACCACTAGCGTGAATATCTAGTGTGGATTTATGGGAAGATAGATATTAATACTCAATAAATATAGTGCCTAACCTTGATTCTTTTCCAAATGACGCCTATAATGCGACGCGTCACATCATTATTTGCGAGCTTGTGTGAAACTGCGACTCGTGAGGTTAGCAATTGCTAGCGACATCTATAAGCCGCCGATAGATGGGGCGTTCTTTTACGCTGCTTCTAATCTAGTTACAACTTACACACACTCCAATATGCTGGAAATGCGGGCAATTCAATGCAACGCGTGATTATTCGCGATTTCTTTTAGTCGTGCGGCTGGTGATTATGACTATTAGCGACATCCCGTTGAGATTAGTAAAATAACACGAGTCTTGCTGGGTGACTAATAATCCAAGTTTTATTTTAGAGCTACATGTGTGTTGCTAATTGCTATCGAAGTTAGCGATCATGGTACTAACCCCCCGTGGCCGAGTATCAATTATTTTGTAATGAAATAGTTTTAATGCTTTATCCACAGATGGCACATCCACCTACAACGATAAGGAACTTAAAGAGATCAGCTCCAAATACTTCAGACCTGGAATGGACCCTGTAAGCCACAAAAAGTTACAATCATTATTTATTTAGTTTTATTTAATCTCTATTATATCGTATTCAAAATAGTCGACGCAACGGACCCACGCCGTTATGTCGCCTAAATTTTAGTAGTTTTAAGTCTTGTTTATATGTATTTTCCCAGTTCACAGTGCCTTGGTTTTGTTACTGTAATACTGTGTAACTTATTTGAATAAAAAATAAAAAATATAAGAGCATGAAACATTGCTTAGATTGTTAACTGTCCTGTTTTTTTTGCAGCCCGAAAAACGCGAGGCCTCGATGACGAGGGTGAGAATGTGTAAGTATTAAAATATTGATACAGCTCACTTTAATTAGTACAAGTAGCTATGTCCGTTATAGGGTGAATTTCCGCTGATATAGCGCTGAGCGAAGCATATAAAAGAACTTAAAGAACAGTGTAAAGTGACGATGTTTTGGAGCTGGATGGATGAGTCCTCTAAGCCTCGCTTCTCTCCGTCAAAGTGACGAAGAATGGAGATCTCGCATTCTGTGATTGGTCAGCTCACGGTCAGCAGTCTACTCAGGATCGCGTCGCGTGGAAACACAGCCTCAGAGGAAAATTAAGTTCTTTGAAACTGTTATAACACTTTAAAAAACAATCTCGCTTCATTTTTAGAGGCTTGTAGTTGCGCCATTTATTGTGAAATTGGATGACTTTTTATCTGGTACTAATTATTTATTAAAAGGATTTCTGCATATAATGCCCATATAGTATATGGGTATTATATGCAAAAGGGCTGCCTTTTAAAAAATCACCTCAGAACGGAGTAGGCATTACTATCAGATATTTATGTCGCAATTTATATTAAAGTCTGTAAAAATAATCCCTAAAATGTACATTATCTGTCTCCAGTTGAGCCCAACTCTAGCGAGATTCAGACACGGTTCCGAGAAGACTCCGAACAAGAGCAAGAAGTCAAAAGCACGGGATTTACGGGTAATATTGCTATCGCCTAAATAATAAATTATACATTTCTGTTCATCTTACACAGATCGATCTAGTTCCAAAGTAATCCAGTTAATAAAGGAGTTCGACCTTACAAACGGTCCGGTAGTTTTGAATTTTTGATATGTTGTCTAGGATGGTTAGTCAGTGTTTAAAATGCAAAAAGCACAATTCCAATTTGTATTTTAAGCACTGACTAACCATCCTAGACAACATATCAAAAATTCAAAACTACCGGACCGTTTGTAAGGTCACCCATAGTACTTTAGTCTCTATTCACCGAACTAAAGTTAGCAATGCTTGTACTTTGAGTACTAGACGACGATATACATTATGAGTTATATAATACTAAATACATAGAAAACATCCATAAACATGACCCAGGAACAAATATTCGAGTTCATCACACAAATATTTGACCTTGCCGGGATTCCAACCCAGCACCGCCAGCTCACTAGGCAGCTGCGTCATCAAATATGGCATACTTTCGGTTAAAATAAAATAAAACTAGATTTGAGACCAAGTCCCTGGCATGCCCTTGCAGGCATGCATGATAAATCTTATTAAATTATAGAAAAAAAAAATAATAACATAAACCTTATTTCTTTGTATTCTCAATTTCAGCTAACCGTTACTCGTGTTTACTTAATCCTAAATACTGTATTATTTTTTCAGATATGTAACAACGGAAATCTTAGTCACCTAAGTACATACGAAGAATCGGGAAACGAAAGTTTGAAGGATAAATCGCTCCTATTTAGACGCGATTCAACCAGACTGTGCAGGGTAGTCTCAAAACGCTCTTATGAAAATTATAAGAGAAACACAAACTATGGTGTCGCTGTGACTATTAGCGCCAAAGACGGCAAATCACGTCGACAGATAGCTGTGTACCAGACGCCACGTCGTCTTTTGCCGCTGTACAATGTCATACTAACTGCTGCCTGCTTGGCGCGTGGAAAACAGTTTTCCGTCGACTGAGCGGTCGTAAGTAAAAAATATTCGAATTGGCAAAAAGAATTATAGATTATTCTTTAAAAATTACTCTTAATGACTGTCGTTTTCTATATCGACTTCAGAAATGAATTAAGTGTCATTACGGCATAGCAATTGACAGTATTTTAGGAATAATATATGATAATGTCGATCAGAATCCGTAACTTTTGGAAACTAATCTACTCTGCGTAAATGATTTCCTAACAATCAGTTAGGCAAAATAGCGCTGTCTGCTAACAAAACGAAATGAATAATATTCCTCTATTTCAAATTAAATGCACACGATGCATCGGATGGGGAGATATCTTAAGAGTTGTAACTATTTACGGAATGTTTTTTTTTCGACACTAATATTATTGAAACCCCGTTGCCAACTACTCGCCAATAGATGGCGCTAGCTGTTCCTTTTTTTTTTGTTGATGTTAACTTATAACGCTAACAGCCTGCTCCAGTAAAGCAAAAGGCTAAGTTATATCTAGAGGGCTACTGGTATGTTCCAAACTCGAAGATCGTATGGTACTGTCGCTGTCTGCCGATGCTAAATAATTAGGTATTGAATAAGCGGGACAATACGTTACGAAGTTCGAAATTCACAGTAGCCATCTAGATAGTAAAGTCTGTGCTATCTAAACGTGCTCAGTAGATGGTGTTCCTATAGTTGTTAATTCCAACGGCCGTAAATGTCAACTCCCTATATACAGGTTTTTAGGTATGGTCACAAAAAATCTGTATTCTCCCCTCAGCGATGTCAATTTTAGTAATAAGTTTTCGTGATTTTAACTACACGCTGTACGTATTGTACATTTGAAATGATGACTATACACGATCATGTTAATTAACTAAATCTAATCCAAAATTAAATTATTAGAAATATAAACATTGTTTTATTGATATCAACAGTTTGCTTTAGTTTTAGATGGTTTTAGTATTAGCTTAAGTAGGGTGCAGGCGTATGTTCATGTTGGGTAATGTTATTTATGCAAGACATAGACTATATCCATGGTGCACATTTTTGAGATGCGTATAGTGACATCATAACACCATATTTTTGAGATTAGATGCTTACGTCTCAGCATTTCATAAGACAGATCATAAAAAGAGCTGATTTAATCCTGTCAGTTTCTTTATTATCGTCAAAATACTTGTAATTTTTATCTTTACACTCTCATAGAACTAGATACTGAATGGTTTTTTCTCCAAGTCTAGGGTGCCTAGAGCGTAATGACTAGCCCGGGGCTGGTTTTAAAAATGTAGTGTTTATCAGTGGTTTGAATACTAACCCAAACTAGGACCCACGTTCTAACAAAAATAAGTAAAACACATTTTTGTAATTAAGTTTATTAAAAATTAAGAAAAATATAAGTAAAATGACAAAATAATGGTCCCAAATATGAAGAAATAAATAGCACCTACTTTAAGGTAACAATTTTCCCTTTAAAAGCAGTTTTATGGAAAAGCAAAAAATATATTTTTAGAATGTATTTAAAATGCAACAAGTAAACTGATCAAGGAACTTAGGACCAAATATTTAAACCTATATATATATATAAACATCGTAAACTCTTTAACAATTTGAAACATATTTAATAATTTAGACTAAATTCCCAAAGAAAAGTCAGATAATTTAACAAACCAAAACCCTGTACTTTCGAAAAACAATTGACCCAAAAAAGTGTGATTAGTTGACATAAAATATAAAAAAAGCCTATAATTTTCTGCTATAAAAGCATTGTATGTAATTGGAATTTGAAAGACATTAAATCAGAACAATTAATTATCTTACATTAAATTTAACCATCTATATTTTTTTTTCTTCAACGTTTTCAATGTTATTTAGCTTTTTTTATGACTCAGTATCATGTGTCCTTCTGTACATTATGTACTGCAATCCTTAACCTAAACACAATCCTTATACAAAAAGCCCTAATTCAGTTGGATCCAATGTCATCAAATGGATCCATTCAAAGCACGGATCCAACTAAATCGAGGTAACATCAATAAATAGGTGACTACAAATTTGCTATGCCACCACAAGTGATGAATAGTGAATATATTTGTAGATTCCATGTTTAAAAACACGTAGGTAGTTACTACATCAGACATGGATGCTGTTATGCCTTAAAGTTAAATTGGATTAGTCAGTTTGTAGATACCTATATACTTTCTTTCATATATACAAAAATGATAGTAATTATAGTTTCTTAGTGAGCACACACTTATGTATATGTTAAAAGGGGCCTTAAATTGATTAGGATGTTATAGAGATATCAGTACTAATAAAAAATATATATTGAAGTCCGCAGAAGTGAACCCTCACATATTTACAGTAATATAGTATTATATTACTAGGAATATTCACAAATGTATACCAATGCAACTACTAATATTATTTCTGCGGACATTCATTGATATACTTGTCTATATGTATAATATTTAATTCACTGGAATTACATGAAAAAGAATGTAAATATTCAGTACTTACAGTATTACAAAAAGAGTATAAATTAAAAAGTGGCAATGCTGTAGTCCCTTTTTAATCTATGAAAATAGGGAAGTCACAACAGTATTGCCAATTTAAAATTTTTACTGTTTTTTGTCAGGTTATACATAGCCAAAGTGCTTCAGTTCAGTTTATTTTAATGGGCCACAGAGTACTTATGACCCTCTTGCTTTTAATATTGTATGTTATAGTGATAACTATTACAATCTAATCACTAGGCAAACAGTGTTCACATTAGGTGTCCAAATTTATTTTTCGAATTACAGATTTAGAATTACAGATCATAAATCATTCGAAAATAATTTTAATTAAATTCTAACCAATTTAGAACACAAGGAACAGTTATAGAGTACTTGTAAACCATTATAAACAAATTTGTTCACATAGGTACAACTACATGACTAAATATTACTGTGCTTTATTGGTTAGAATAAACAGATAACTGAAAGTTATTATGCAGCTAATAATATACTCAAATGCTTAAGTTGAAATTATTATTATCAGATTCCATTTTGTATAGCTACATTGAAAGCTGGCAGTATAGTTGTATTTGTGTGACAAACTAGACTATGTCACAAGATTTAGCCATTACAATGAAATTGTAATTTGTTTGTACAACTGTTCAGTTCGAAATATTTATTAACAACAAAATGTTCGAAGACTACCTAATGTAAAACTGCGAGATGTTGATATGCCTATTTGTTCATCAGTTCGTAGGGTCTACTTCCTTGGCTGTTGGATGTGTGGCTTGGGCGCAACGTTAATATGCGCTGGAGGCTTTGGACTATGTGCCACTTGTGCTGCTACTGGCGTAAAGTCTGCGTTGCCTCGATTCGGTGCTCCGGAGATTGAGACTGGGTTGGACGGAACCGGTGATGGCCCAGACAGGCCGGTTAAGTCTTCATTCGCTGGCTCGTTAGGGTTGTTAGTGTGTGGAGTCTTGTGCTGTGTGATTCTCATACCACCAGCCTTAACTGTGGGCAAAGTTAAAATTGCAAATTGAGACTGTGTGGAACGTATTGAATAAAGTGTATTGGAACGTTACTGCATAACAGCTGCATGAACAGAGATCAGACGGATGAGCGTCATTGGACATAGAACTGTGGATAATAGTCCAAATATTTAATAAATTTATTGTTGACTTGAAAATTAGCAAGTAATATATTGTTATATTAACACTAAACAATTAATTTACACTGGGCTCATATCCACAGAGTGCAATGATACCATGCATCACATCTCTGGTTATAAAATACATTTCATAAATAAAGGTATCCCACTTTAACACCTTGTTTGCTTTAACATGGATCCATGTGGAACATTTCAACATTATGTTAAATTACCAGTTAGTTTCAATTTGATTAGCAAATTTTTGACACACTAAAATTAAAAATGTCTAAAGTAGCCTTTAAGTAAATAAAAAGAAAAGTTTCTCAGCAAGACTTCAAAAGTCCTAAATAACTTGACAGATAATTTGTACTGATGAAATTTGAACAAAAACAATCACATTATCTCTACTATAGGTATCTCTTATGATAAAAACATTAATTGCAACATAATGTGTAACTGCGATTGCGTTTATTACGTCATAAAGGTAATAGACGTGTAATAAATGTTCATATTTAATATCATGCCTACGTAGTTTTAAGTAAAAATGGCTTTAGGATAGTCATCAATGTTATGCTTAGTAAAGCATATAATCGTCTTACCGGTGACCACAAGTTGACCTTGTAAAAATGCTTTGTCTATAGCCATTCAAGTAATAAAGCAAAACAACTAAAAATTACGTCGTCTCTAGACGAACAACACTGATATGAAATACCTTAAAAAGTAAGAGAAACCAACTCAAACTTCATCGGATAGCATGCCCTAATCGTCCATATGCTTTCCAAAATCATTAGCAATGAAATAAACACGTTCTAAAATAAAATTCCTAATTGATATTCCATGTAAACAAAGAACTTTATATACGGCAAACTCACCTGCAGGAGGATGTCCTGCCTTGAGTTGGGTGCTCTCATCGGGGGAAGACATCGTTAATTACTTTAAAAAATTCACAAAATGCACGGGAAAGGTAAAAATCTGATAAGATTATATCGTAAATACGCTAAAATTGTCAACGTGTAAGTACGCACAATGACACGGACAGGACACGGGCGCGGTGAAACGTCAAACATATTTTAGTATGGCAATCTCAAAATTTTATTGCAGTTATTGTAATATATATTATATATATTTTCATTATTAACCCGTCAAGCGTCCAGTAGACTAACGTTAGTCTACAGCAATTTTGTGCCGGTAGCGTCCAGTAGACACACGCTAGTCTACAGCCCAAACCGCTCATTGGATCAATTTCTCTGCATCGATTCGTTATGGTGGCAGCTTGATAGATATTTTACTATCCAACAACAGCTATCAGAGCACACAAATTTGATTTTTAACCAATCAGAATCCTCAATAGTGACGTGTAAATATTTTTTTTTCTCTACATTGGCGGAATTCGTCCGCCATTTCGAAAATCACTTGCATTTGAGGTGTCGTGTCGTGTAATAAATATGTCCAAATCTTCTAAACGGAAAGTGTTTATATTATGTATTATATATGAAATTACTGGCAATTAAATAAGGTTTTCGTTTTTAATGTTAAATTTAGCCGCACGACATTGTTTCCTAGTGAAAAAAGTCCTCAAGTTTGAATGACGCAATAATTTTGCAATGATGGCCGTCGTAATTCATTTGTTTCCTAATTTTCAATTGTTCAAAACCATACGAACAAATAATAGTTTTATAATACACTTTCTCAGGATTTCATTTCATATATTAGATTGGTGTAAGGTCTTGGGAATTTTGATAGATTTATGATTTTGTTCAAACAGTGCTCAATTTCGCGGCAAATCCGCCATGACAGTTGCGACTTGGACGGCGCAAGTTTGTAGCGTGCGCGCACGTTCTCGTAAATAAATATTTGTTGTGAAGTAATTATTAGGTGTTTAGAGGTGAATTTACGTAAAATTGACGCATAAACTAGCCAGTATCATTTTAGTGTATGTAAAATGTGATATGTGGTTTTAAATTGAGTGTAAATTGTGAATGATTAGTGACGGATGTGACGGAAATCGAACATCTTGGAATATAAATAAATCTACATCTCACTACAAGTAAGTGCGGCTATTATAACATATTGTGCCGAATTCCAAATTTATCTAGCTCTCTAACGATATATAACACATCTCATATAATTATTCTCGGGGTAGGTAAAATTCCCATCTTTAGCGGAAATTCAGCCGTTTCTTGTTTGTATGGGACATTTCGCGGTGTTTTGTTTTAGGGAGGTCTGACACTTGACGGGTTAAAATGTTAAATAAAATTATATTTTGTTGAAAATACAATGTAGTATTTATAGAATATTACATTTAATAATTGAATTCCTAAGGCTGCGCCACACTTGTATCATTTTGCCGATCCGATCCCCGTCGCGTATCATGAACGGTAGTGTGGACGTCGCGCTGTCACGATCATGCAACCAAAGAGCATGCAACGGCCCGTATCCGCTCGCTCGAAATCGATGTTGATACGCGTATCTTCAGTACACCGCACACTCGCAATCAGCAAAGCGTTGCATAATGCATAATGCTCTGTCCACACTTGTATCATTTCGCCGATCCGATCCCCGTCGCGTATCCTCACCGCGTATCATGAACGGCAGTGGACGTCGCGCCGTCGCGATTATGCAATGCTTTCGTGATCGCGAGTGTGCGGGGTACTGAACATGGATTTCGAGCGAGCGGATATTACGGGCCGTTGCATGATCGCGACGGCGCGACACGTCGACACTCACCGTTCATGATACCATGTAAAATGCACGATTGGGTCGTTGATTTCGATAATTTTTAACTGAATATATCTGATCGAATACTTAATATTAATTCATATGACGGCGCACGCTAGTATCGCCTCTTGATTTATGAATGACCAAACTCTTTAGTACGTAATACCGAACTCTGTGGCCATATACGACGGGATTGACGGCTGTCGTTGGGCAGCTGTTCTTCCATGTCAAGCTAGCGCCTCACGTGTTGCGGTAGAACGTTATAAAAGTTGGGAATCCAAGATTATTCGTCATAGATACCTACTCTAGATTTATGTTACAGGTGCGTTTGGTTCAATCATAGGAAGTGAAGTATACGGATCGGCTGATACTTCTACCAACCCTTGTCTCCTCGCCCGAATACTCACGCGGGTGAACCAACCTAATGAAAACCAAGTGTAACCGGACCCTAACTGTGAGTCGTTACATAAAATATTAAAAGACTAAAGTTTTTTTTGTAATAAGTATTACAGGGTCATCAATCCAAATGGGTCAGTGGGGAGAAAACGAAAACTATAAGAGATAGGCAAATCTAAAATCGACGCCATGGTTCCTAAGAACAGATTTCCCTATCACTTATAGTTTTCGTTTTCTCCCCCCTGACCCATTTGGATTGATGACCCGGTATAGTAGTCAAATCATGAAACGCTGATCCTTATCCTTCTGCTTCCAATGTTCACGGGTTAAAATAATAATCACTTACCTACAATCTCTGAACGCTACGTACTTACCTATCGTTATTCACATTACATTCATTGAGGTCACAATTTTCCCATTAAAGTGAATAATAGTCCCTACATACCTACGTATGCTCTCATTCTCACTGGTAGGTATTTACTCACCAATTTATGAGATCATCCAATATGCCTACCTATCCCTTTATTATAATGTAATACCTATTATAAATGCGTGATTGTTCATTTATTGAAGGAATGGAACTTGAATTTGTGTTCTGGCGGGCCTATGATGATTGGTTGCTTTTTATCACGCGATAAATAAGTGACAAAGCATCTTTCACGTTTTGACAAGATGCGAGTGTGAGTGACAGATGCTTATCGTATATTTATAGATAAGCTCGCTTTTGCCCGCGACTACGTACGTACGCGTGGAACTTGATAAAAGGGATTATTAAAAGCGCCTAAGCAAATGTAAGAGCAATTGTGCTTTTGATCTAATAATTACATTTCCTGCAGGGTCACCGCACCCCAACAGAAATGTTCACTCACTTTTCAATCTTTTTAGGTATAATTTCCAGGATGAAAACTATCCTATGTCCTTCGTCGTATGTTAAAATCGATTCAGCGGTTTAAGCGTGAAGAGGTTACAGACAGATAGACACACTTTCGCATTTATAATTTATTAAACTTAAATCTATTCCCCAATAATTTCCGCACTTCTTCTTACATCCTTTTTTGTGAACGGGACAGATAACACCTGTGTTCCACTCTTGAGGCTGGCTTTCTGTTTCCTAAATTTTGAGAAGCAATTCAAAAAGCTTGGTTTGTACTGTACCTCCGCCGTATTTCCATAAATCTGCGGGCATACCATCAATTCCCGGAGCTTTCTTATTTTTGAAGTCTAACTTATCGCTTGACGAACCTCCTCAAATGTCAAGTCATCCAACACGTCTTCATTGGCTTCACCACCAGTCTGGGGAATACGCTCAGTAGTCGAAGGACAATTCAGCAAGTTCCGAAAATAATCGCGCCATTGAGTTTTCTTCTCTTTTGGATCCATTACCAAATTGCCTTTTTCATCTTCCAGCACCTGTGTTGTGGGTTATGATATCCTTTCTTGCGTGATCTCACTTCTTTATAAAACTTCCTACTCATTAGCTCTAATGAGAGTCTCCATCTCCCGGACCATGTTTTCCAAGTTCATCCTTTTGGCCAGATCCTTTTGGCAGATCTTGTATCATACTCTTGTGCCGATCGTCTATGAGAACGTGATCAATTTGGTTAACTGTTTTGCCATCAGGAAACTTCAGTCCCTTTGTAGATATCAAGATACCCTCCTAGTACTTTTGACAACCATGGTTTTAGATGTCGCGAAACTGATGGGTCACACGCCATTATCATTGGACCGCTGATGATTGCTATATCTGCCTATTGTTGCAAGGAAGGCAACCTCAAGGCCTACTTGGGCGTTAAAGTCTCCTTCAAGTAGGTATCTTGGTATCGTAGGACGGCAGTTGATCGAAAACAGATTCCAGCTCGTCATAGAAATTATCCTTTACGCTCTCATCTGAGACTTCCGTCGGGGCATAGGCATTCACGATAGTAATGTTACCGGACTTCATTTTAATGCAGAGTGTACACACTCTATCTGAGATAGCATCAAATCTGATCACACTTCCGATCACCTTTTTCGATACCATAAATCCGGTACCTTTACTATGTCTCCCATTATCACTACCACTGTAAAAGAATACTGATCTATTGTCTACATTACACTCTCCCCGCCCGAGCCATTTACCTCTTGGAGGGCTGCTATGCATACCATATATCTTTGTAATTCCTTGCTGACTTGGTACAGTACGCCAGGTCTAAAAAGAGAGCGTACATTCCACGAAGCTAATTGGTGTTCCATTAGACCTTGCTGAAAGTCGTTAATTTTGGGATCAGTCCGGTTATCTTATGGGTAAATTTTCCTAAGAATTGGTTTTAACGTGGGAGGGCTGTTAACCTGCCGCACAACCCCCAAAATGCCGGAGGACCACACCCGTCGTTGGTTAGCGAGTCAATCTGACTGGCTGTACTACCGACCGTTCCCCTATCCACCAACCAGGGGACGCCCCGCTACGCCGTGAGGACCAGCGCGAGGATATCACTGTCCGGTCTCCCTACTCACTCGGCAAGCCTTTCCTTCCCGGCATCTGCAATAGATAATGTACTATCAATATATTATGCCGTAGATATTAACTACCTATAACATAGACGCTTTGATACTTCCATAAACAATTACTAGACCGGTTACAAAATGCCGGCTCAGACTACCCGAGATCCGACGCGCACCTATCATCTTTAAACTGGTTCCAACTTGAACCTAATTATAGTGTCGGTTTTGCCAGGAATCTATACCTATGTTAGTACTTATGTCACATACTAGCGTTAGATTGCGAATCAACTAGAGCTGTCCAAGTATGTGTAGGTACCTAACATTGTATACTTTGGTATATATAAAGGTCACTGGCTGGTTTTCCGAAACCTTATGATAAGTTTATGAGAGACGAATTAAAAACTGCTCTACTACACAATCACCATCATATCAGCCGATAGATCCACTGCTGGACAAAGGCCTCCCCCAAAGTTTTCCACAACGATCGGTCTTGCGAGTCATCCAATTTCTGCCAGGTCGTTAGTCCACCTCGTTGGGCGTCTTCCCACGCTGCGTCTTCCGGTCTGCAGTCGCCACTCAAGAATCTTTCGGCCCCATTGGCCATCGTTTCTACGACAAATGTGCCCCGCCCACAGCCAGTTTGGCGACTGTCTATATATGAGTATCACCCATAGCTTAATTCGTTTTCTTACGTCAAGTTTGACCGAACAGTACTTATAATCCGGTTAATAAAGGAGTTTGACCTTACAAACGGTCCGGTAGTTTTGAATTTTTGATAGTTGTCTGAGGATGGTTAGTCAGTGTTTAAAATGCAAAATGCACAATTCCCCTCCTCCCCCGCGCTCACCGCCATATTGAAAAAACCGGCACTTTCTTCATATTTTATCTCGTATCTTCCTTTAGTTTTATAGAGAGTTAAATTCACTACATTCTCCATTTTATATTTTGTTTCTAGGATAGTTATGGAGATATGTACATTTAAAAAAACGTAAAAATCGCAATTTCCGACTAAAAAACAAACCATTGCATTATATCGTCGTTTAGAAGCATTTTAGCTCGAACAGAGCCTGGGCAATGTTGTAGAGAATTAAATTTACTATAATTAACATTTAAAATTTGGTTTCAAGGACGGTTAGTTACTAACCATCCTAGACAACATATCAAAAATTCAAAACTACCGGACCGTTTGTAAGGTCACCCATAGTACTTTAGTCTCTATTCACCGAACTATTATATTTTGACCTGTGATCAAAACCCTTACCACGAGTTTACAATGACTGTAATCGCTAGTGACTGCGTGAACGATGTGTTTGGGGAATTGTAGTTCTAAAAATAACCGCTTAGGGGCCCTGTGCTATTCTCCATACGAATAGTTTACGCTGTCGCTGGCGACTACGGTCACTTTAAAACTCATGGTAAGGGCACTAGGACACGTACCACTGCTGCACGTGTCTAATGGGAGTAAATAATGGGAAAGGGATGATATTTACTATAGGTAGAAATAACCCACTGATAGAAAAAAGTTACCTACCTACACATATTTTTCTCTACGCAATTGGGCAAGTGCGAGCCCGACTCGCGCATGAAGGGTTCCGTATCTATACATATATATAATCTATAAAAAGTTTGTTGTATGGGAGCCCCCCTTAAATATTTATTTTATTTTATTTTTAGTATTTGTTGTTATAGCGGCAATAGAAATACATCATCTGTGAAAATTTCAACTGTCTAGCTATCACCGTTCTTGAGATACAGCCTGGTGACAGACGGACGGACGGACGGACGGACGGACAGCGAAGTCTCAGTAATAGGGTCCCGTTTTTACCCTTTGGGTACGGAACCCTAAAAAAATTATGTTGATGATAATATTTCTCTCTTTATTGTGCGGGGCTTTATACGGGTACCTACCTTGGGGTAGGCGCCTACAGTTGTAGAAATTGCGATTACAAAGCTGCTGTTGTTGTTATGATGTTGTAAGTTGTGAATAAAATAAATAATAAATAAATCACTAAGTGATCTAGGTCGATATTTGTAAGATTGTCCCGACTAAGCAAAGCTTGTAGGTAGGTACTCGTAGGTACTATGGGTACTAGACGACGAAAACGAAAAAGAAACTTAACAAATACTCGAGTTCATCACTCAAATATCAGCCCTGGCCGGGATTCGAACCCAGAACCGCCGGCTCAGAAGGCAGGTGCAAACTGCGCTAACCGCGTCTCAAAAATTAAAAATCGAGACACATCCCTAAGTCCTGTTGTAGTCCTTGACATTGAAGTGCATAAATATAATGCATAATGGAAATAATGCAATAAGGAAAATTCGGAGCTTATAGTGTATTGGTAAATTGCCAAGAGATGATTGGAATATATTATGTGACCTCTACTTTACGTCAAAGAACAAAAAATAAATGAATAAGGCACAAGGCATGAACATGTGTAGTAATTTTAAAAACGATATTTTAGTCTAAAGATATAGTACTCGATAGACTATAACTTAGGTACAGTCAACCAATTTGATTTCCAGGCCACTATAGAACCTTGTCACAGTGACAATGATATGAGATTTCAAGCGGCTTTCATATTGACGTTCACTGTGACAAGGTACGAAATGGCCTAGGAATCAAATTGGTTGACTGTACCACTCAGTTGGGTACAGATATAAATATCGAAAATTAAATGGATAATTATAATTACAGTGGAGTCCGTTTTGTACGACTTCGCATATAGCAACCAACCGTTTTTAGCGACGTAAGTATAGGCGTATGTTTGGTTTTAGAATGAGCTTATATGAAAGGACATTCTTTTATTACGACTCCGCTTACAACGACCGATCGCTTTTAACGACGGAATTTCACACATAATTGTCCGGTTACAACGACAAGCGTTGACGTGTTTACAAATTAAATCGTAGATAAGAAGCTATCTCCGCCCGCGCACCCCCCTTGCCGACACCTTTGTTCAATGCGAATGTTTTAAAACCTAAACGCGTGAGGGTGTCGTCTCAAGAGCAAGTTGAAGTGGCACTTTTACAATGGCTAAGCTGGATTTGCCCGAGACAGTCTCAGTGTTGTTGCCGACAACGGTGATGATATGCCGCTGTCTGTCTGGGCGAGAGCTCTGAATAAAGGACTGCCCATAGGAAATTAAGAACTTGAACAATATTCTGCTATTGATGACGATCTCGCAATGTGTGAGGAGCCGACTGGAGAAAATATTCTGCAAAATGTTATCGTCAACAGCCAAGATAGTAAAGATAATAATGACGATAACCTGGAAGAAAATTTTACCACTCCGAGCGAGCGTATCTGAAGCTCTAAAAGCTGCAGAAGTGCTAAATGTGTTTGTGCACGTCTAATTTTGAAGATGACACCATGAAAAGCATTATGTCTCGTTTGCATAATGCAGTTCGTACTTCTTACTATAGAAATAAAAACCAAAACCAATCAAAAATTACAGACTTTTTGCACTAGATGTTACAATAGATTATATAGACCAATTATAGACCGGTACATTATGTACGTACTTAAGATTAAATAAATACATACATACATATTTTCATTTCAATGATTTTTTATCTGCTGGTCACCTAAATATTAATAAATACATTATGTAAGTGATTAATCAAACACAAAAATTGTCTGTTCGTTTAGTACGTCTTCCGGTTAGTACGACGTAATATCAACGGTCCCTTGGCCGTCGTTATAACCGGATTCTACTGTACATTGTTCCCAACTTTCAAATCGCGATAACTCAAAACGTTGTTAAGGTGACTAGACATGTTCTTTCCGTGTACTTACCCTTCAAATGAGATTTCACAATTATTATATGTATAAGAGAAGGGAAAAGGTTTCTCCTTCCTTCAAACAAAACAACCATGCAGTTTAAACGCCTTTTCCTCGCGGCCAAAATGGCATTTTTTTTCCTTAGGTACTTATATTGGCACCCATACTTGACAATGACGTCACGTTATGGTAGAGAATGTCGCACTTTAACGGTAATTTCTAACTTTTAGAGCTCTTTAAGTGTAGTTAGTCCCTTAGTCCCATATAGACATTCGATCCGATTAAAAAATAGGATCAATTAACATCTTCAAAAAAAGTTTATTTACATTCCAATTAAGCTGCATTTGTAAGTTTAGGTTGCATAATTATGTCACTATTCTCTCAGAGGCTGCAGCCTATTATGTATAATTGCATACACGCAACAGATAGGGTCTGATTGATGTCTGGTGATTCATAATCACAATTTGTAAACACGAGTGTGTATGGCCACTGGTAGTCTCACGTCTCACCAGTCTCCAGTGGCCAACTGGCATCGACGAGTGACGGACTAGTGATTTATTTGTGATACAAAATGGGTGCGTAGTTTTTTGTTTTCTAAAAAAGTAACTTTAGTAAGTAAATCAATTTTAGGAAAATGGAAGACACTGGTTGTCATGTGACGACACATAGTTTAAGTGCTCTACTTATATATTTCTTAAGAATAGGTACTGTAAACAAGTTGATTACAATATAAAAAGAAAAATTGATAAAAGGCTTATAAAATTTTAAATTAATTTAATCATCAAAAGTTTTAAATTCATTTTTATTCATGAAATTCTCTAGCATGATAAAACAAATATTAAACAATCAAACTTGATCTATATAAACCTAATGGTATTTTTTTTTTGATTAAAACTAAAAACTATTAGCCTTACATTTAGAAATTTAGAAAAAAGAAGCAAAATTTTAGCAGCGTTTAAACAACCTATTATCATTAGTTCAGGTTACGAAATGTTTCCAAAACCTGTGAAATTTCCCGGAATTCTAAAAAATTAAAAAGAGTATTGCAACTGGTACATTTCCTATAGGAAATTTCTAGAAATTAAGTAAGCAAGAATTTTCCATGTGGAATGTTTTGCAATTTTGAAAACTTTCAATCGGTAGTAGTTTAGACGAACTACTTATGCTAGCCAGTTTTCAATACCTAAGTAAGTATGTATGAAGTAGGTTTTTAGACTTAGAGCAAATAACTGCTCCAATGTCTGTTCACTTTACATTTGAGTAAACAACTCTTACTATAGAAAGTCTCGGGGGTTTATCTATAACGATAAACGTATTTAGAAATAATAAGGTCAGTTAGGGCAGGAAAATAATAACACAATTGGAAATAAGAAAAACTGCAGTCCTTCAGTTACATTTCTATTTTCTTTATACTTTGATCTTTCAATGGTTCAAAAATAAAAAATGCGTTGTATCCACATTAAAAATAATGAGACATTACATGTTTCACTTTACAATTGTATGTTTTCGTGGTCATTTAAAAATAGAGTGCGAAGTAGCACATTTCAAGATTTTTCACTTCTCATGCTCTTAAAATGTTACTTTAGTCTCTGCATATCGGGACTAAAGCTCCTTATTAATCTCTAGGGACTAAAGTAAAATTGTTTTAATTTACTTTGAAAAACCCCTAAACAGCCAATCACGACGTTTGTGAATGGAGGTTTTATAGCCATTTTCAGTGATAGGTAGGTATACAAACTTTTTGGTGCGTGAAAATAACCTCAAAATTACAACTGCTCAAAAAAAGTAAAATTGTTTTAATTTACTTTGAAAAACCCCTGAACAGCCAATCACGACGTTTGTGAATGGAGGTTTATAGCCATTTTCAGTGATAGGTATACACACTTTTTGGTGCGTGAAAATAACCTCAAAATTACAACCGCTCAAAAAATCAAGATTTTATTTAATGAAACACGATTAATTATTACGAATACGAATGTAATTTTATCATGCATGGTCCATAAGTCCATATTAGTCTTATATAAATAAAATAGTTTTCAAGTTTGAATCTGTTGGCTAAATATACAAGCATTTAAAGCGTCACTTTACAAAAAAAAAAAGAAAAAACCACGGAACATTTATTTTTTCTATTAGAATTTTGAATGGAATGAGTAGATGTCCATTACTTGTATTAAGCTTGAATTGTAATCACCAATTAGACCAATTAACTGTGTCACTTTATAAATTACGGACAAAATATGTAATCATCATCTTCCAATGAAGAAGAATAAAGCTGAAGGCTATATAAGTAGATGAGTCAATCCAAAATAAACACAGTATCTATCGAAGGCTATATGTACTATATTGAAGGAATTAAAATATCCTCAAAGCAAAAATCACAACCAACATTTGACCCACGCCCATCAACATCGCGGGTTGAGAATGAGCCTAATGAAATGACCATCGGCAACCTTTTTGAGAAAAGGTCTACGTCTCTACTTTACCTACTCTCCATTCTCTCCAACTTTTACTTCGACTTCGAGTGAAAATATTGAACATACTTCTCAATTACAAACCACGCCGACCCAGCTTAGTTTACAGGGAAAAACCATACATTTGAATGTAAAGAATTGTACAAATTGCCCTTTAAATTTTTCTGAGGTTAGATTAACGGCTGTACTACGTAATTGTAAGAAACTTTGTTATAATAAATATCGTAATTTTAAATTGAAATTCGTTTATTTTCCTCGCATTCAAAGTGAAAAGTAGAGTGTTTAACGCGAGACTAAACAACCATAATGACACTCGAACTATTAGCCACCCTCGCTTAGCTCGGGTGGCTAAAACATCTCGTGTCATTATGGCTTGTTTTAGTCGCTTGTTCAACAATCTACTATTATTACCCTTGTGATGTAGTTTCCGGGCAATTTCGCCGTGAAGGTAGGTACCTACTTACATCAACAGACATACTTGCATGAATTAGGGTTGTTATTTTTACTGATTTTATAGGTTTCAACAAATTTAATATCAGCGTTTTACCTTACAATAAAACGCTTATTAAATACTTACCTTATTCGAAGCCTACAAATATAATGAGAGAAGCAATTTCGTTTCCAAAATGTATCGTAAGTATCTAATTTGACAGTTTCCGGTACCCCCTACCACCTCCCTCCACCGTCAGCAGGGGAGCCAGCCATCTTGGATGTGGCTGCTCGCTTCTTGCCTCATTGCGGCTCAATATGCGCCAGGCAGGGCTTATTTTGTAGGCTTCGAATAAGGTAAGTATTTAATAAGCGTTTTATTGTAAGGTAAAACGCTGATATTAAATCCTGTACGTTATTCGAAGCCTACAAATATAATGAGACGTGTTTGATATCGCCTGGCGGTGGAGGCCAAAACGCTAATGTGATGATATGCTAGATTCTAGCCTTCTAGTGATGATATCAATATCTACCCAAGTAGCACAACTGGGTCTAAATAGCTCGTATATCATATCTAATTAGATGCTTAAGTGAAATTTACCACCATGACTAAGTGCTATATAGGTGGCAAGAACCCTTATGCCACCAGTATAGAACCAAAAGGAGAAAAATTGCAGCCTATTTTTGGTGCTAAATAGAATCCATAAGAGATCTCACAATTACCTTAAGTGGTAATTAGAACTATGGGTGAAAGTTATGCGCAGTGAACGAATGAAAACATTTCAGTTCGGTCAATGAGTGATAAATGAGTCGCCAAAATTATCTTTGAGTGGCGAGGCAACTGTCAAATTGTGTTTTCTCCAACTTGCTTGGAAATGTTCCCATTAATGTAGTAAAACTGGACCGCGAAATCGTTCGTTATATTTGGAAGGCGTTAATGAAAATTAAAAAAAATATATATTATTGGCCTTAGCCGGGAAATCAATATTATTTAAATAAGACGATTAAGTAAAAAATACACCTTCCGTCTATAACGTCTCATACAAATGAGGGTAATCTTAATTTGGCCGGTTACTGCATTTTTACTTTTAATTTTTTCAACGACTTTGATAATTCACCATACAGCCAATTGTCCACTAAATTTAAAAATAAAAACTATTATAAACTTTTTATTGTTCTCTGCGTTTAGTTCTTGCACTGAACATTTTTTTGCTCAATGTATTTGAAATGTCGACAAATTTCGAATAACGGACAAACAATTTAAATAATAATCTTATATGCGGTTAATTTATTTTCATGATTCTTAGTTATTTATTAGAGATTTCTCACGAAAGTTTTAATTTTAATAATATGATGATATTTAATGAGTGAGTTGAAAATTAATGAGTGTACCAAACGTAAACAAATAAAAAATAAAACAGAAATGATTGTGTCCAAATCAATATAAAAGTTATTTTGAACTTATGATCTTCTCCGAATGATAAATATGGTATGGTTTCTAAAAAAACAGTGTGTTTAGAAGTTGTTAATTTAACTAAAATTTATAATTACCTATGTGCATATTTTTTGTTATTGTGTTTTCATATATATTTAATTCTTATTCATATATTTTGTTTTAAATCAAACATATGATTCGGACCCGAAATTTTATTCCTATTCCTAAAAAAAATAAGTACCAAATGAACTTCATGGTACTGATATATTAAATTAAAATGTACATTGGTGATTATTTCCAAGCATATTTGGAGAAAAGCACTATACAAGCCTCGGCGGGAATGTCAGTTCGCAGATTCGTATTATTGAAGGACTCGGCTACGCCTCGTCCTTCAAAATCATACTCATCCACGAACTGACTTTTCCCGGCCTCGGCAGTAATATACTATTTATTAAAAGTAATACGTGATCTGCCCTATTCATTTTGGATTTATATGTCTGTTTGATTGTGATTAAAACTTTACGTTATACAAGCATTGAAATAAGCACGAAATTCTTGCGATTTTTTTTTTACTGTGAAATTATAGTATGTTTTCTTTGTAAATTTCGACGCGCCCTTCATTTGATCAGGAATATTAAAAAAGAGAGTGCTAAATTAAATAAGGAATAGATACTGATAAGAAATAAAACTGTTAAAAACCTGACCTAATGATTGTAGGTTACGTACAATGTTAAAGTAACATCGTCACAACTATCAAAAGTCTGTGATTATGCGTGAGTGTGATAAAATTCTAGTTAAAATAATCAATTTTCATAGGCTTCCATTTGTAAACATGGCGAAACAAAAAAGATCCTACAGTGTTTATTTTCACTTATTTGTTCCTTATTTGGAACTATCAAGTCTAATAATCACTTATTTGTATCTTGCGAGTGGCAAAGCAGTGAATGATATTACCAATAGTAATTATTTGCTCTTTTGTAGACTATTAAACAAGCAAGACTATTAAATATATTTTGACAAGGCGCAAATAGGAACTATAATAGAACTTTTATTTCGTTAGTGGTTTGAAATAAGTGAAAATAACTGCTTTTGGTTCCAAGAACCTCCTACTGAGACCTATTTATGCGTTGGAGTGGCAATAAGGTACTTCTTAGGCCTTAAAGTTGCAATATTTTTTGGTTCCAAAAGAGCCGTAAAATTATCCCTTTAGCCACTATTGGTGATATAATTCGCTATTGTACTAGTCATTTGGAACTTTTAGTTCCAAATAAGGGTATGTTCCCACTTATATGTAAAAGTGCAATAGCACTATTGCTTCTTATTGAGTGACAATTTGAACCTGCATGCAACTTTAAGTAGCAAAATCGACTTTATCCCACCATAAGTAATAAAGTAGAAACAAAAAACGCTCCTATGCAACTACAAGTGATAGGATGAACTCATATACAGTTTTGAGTTGTATTTAAAGCTATAAGTTGTATCAAACACTGTTAAACCACTCATTTAGAACTTAAAGCTATAAGATAAGCTGCAAAATTCACTAATGTGCTGCTTGGGTAGTCAGTGGTAAAGTAGCATTTATGAAAACAATGTTTACTTAATCAACATTTATTATTATTAATAATATGGGCACATTTACGAATATATAGTATTATAATACTCTCGCAATCATGAACAAGTAAACAAATTACTTAAATTATCATTTGCATCTTGTGATGATGCTTGCACAACTTGGCGACGGTAAAACAATCGAAAAGTATCTCCTGATCGCCAATTCCCTTGTTGTAAAATGGCATCTAGTGGGAAATTATCTACCCAATTCTTGGAAGCCACTGCCGCTCTTACACTTCCGGGAGTAGCTTTAATGCCAGCCTCACGTAGTAGAGTTTTTACCCAACCCGCTATAACAGTACGTGAAGCTGCTTTTGAATTACCATTTGTAGTAAGAAAAAGACTTTGACTCTTACAAATGAGCCTCCGTGGTTGTGAAAGCTCTATTAGTCTTTTTATCCAAAAAACCGGATTTGTAGCAGTGCATTGTGTGTTAGTGAGAAGCTTCCAACCCGACTGTCTATGATCTGACGAGTCTGTTTTTGAACCAAAACGAGGCCAAAACATAATAAAATCATCGACTGCATTCATGTGATCGGGGTCCACACACAAAAGTGTGAGGTCATGTACCCTTCTTCCCGAACACAACAATAACAAAGTAGCAGTATGTCGAGCTACATCAAATAAATTATTGGATTTGATATGTCTAGAAGACATAAAAGATACCAACTTCGAGACGTCCCATATAGGAGGCTTCGGATCTTTGGGGTTTTTTAAGGCAATAGCTTTAAGGACTTGCCTGACTAATTTGTGCGAACTAAGAGTGTCTGAGTTATCAATACTGCAAAGCGAAGACACTACGGACTTATGCACTAATATGGTATTATAGGAAAGACCGTCCTTTTGATAGAGATCTGTTAAGTAGCGTGCCAATAATGGCCCCGACGGTGCGGAAAAATCAACATTATTATCCATAGCCCACCGACACCATCTACTCCATGCGACTCTATATGTCTTCAGAGTTGATGGGCGCCAACTTGATAATAGCAAGGACTTTTGCTCCCCAGACCAGTCCCCTAAATTCCTAGACCACCCCCACACTTCCAAATTTCCATTGTCATTTGTTCTACTTTCGGCGGGGGAAGTCCGGTGGCTACGTCGACTAGAACGTCTTTCAGAGTCCATATTGTATGCGGAGGAGCTAGAGCTCGACTCTTCAGATCTGCGCGCCAATAAACTCTCTCCCACCTGGGAACTACCATCAAGTACACTCCTCTGGATCGGTTCAGGTGGTGTAGGACTCTGGGAATTAGGCACGGCGGTGGAAAGACCCACGCTAGACTGAAATTCCAATCCCTGCTTAGGGCATCGCAAAAGAGAGCCTGGTTGTCGTTCTGATCCATCGAACAATAGGTTTGTACCACATGCGCCATCCGAGATGCAAATAGGTCCACCTGTGGTATTCCCCACTTGCGAAAAACCAGTGACGTAGCTTTCGGCAGCAAGTGCCATTCGGGAAGTAATTTGAGTCTTGAGAGATGATCGGCTTCGACATTGTACATGCCGGGAAGATGGTAAATACGTAACTGAATCTGAGACATATCCAGCAGCTGGTAAATCTGGTACGTTATGTCCATAAGTTCGTCCGACCGAGTGCCGCCTTCGTTTCTTAAATATGCTACTACTGTCCGACTGTCGCTTTGAATCAGCAAGGAAGCTTTGTAGAGTTCGTGACAGTGAGTCAACTGCAGAATCTTGACTATGGCCAACATCTCTTTTTTGTTGCAATGTAGCTCTTTCTCGGATTCGGTCCAAGGACCCGAAAAATGTATATTGTTCAGCTTTCCTCCCCAGGCAATGTCTGACGCATCGGTCGTCAGATAATGCGTCGGTGGTGGAATCTGTAGGCGAGAGGTATTCTGGCAGTGTTCGGTCCACCAATTCATTTCCGACATTACTTCTCTGGGAAGCGAGTATCGCTTTTTCGGGTTCTGGCGCAGGAGCTGATTGACTCTCTTTTGTATGAAACGAAAGTTTAAGCGACCTCTTGGGACCACATAACTCGCAAAGTTCAGCATCCCGGCTAGCGATTGCAGTTCTCTGAGGTTCGCTGACTGTAGGCGGAGAAGCGTCGATAAAGAGCTCAAAATTTTGTTTATCTTCTTGTCGGGAAGGCTCTTTTCGTCTATCCACGGATCCCATATTATGCCCAAGTATTCTAAGCGAGTCTTGGGAGACAGGACAGATTTTTCCCAATTGATTTGCCAACCTAACTTTTGTAGTACCTGCGTTGTCATGTGTACGTGGGCACTGAGGGTACGGGGATCCTGGTGAGCGATTAAGTAATCGTCCAAATAGACCAGGATCCTTACTCCGCGTTCTCTCAGCACCTGAGCGATCCAATTGGTGATCGAGGCAAAAACGCGTGGTGCCGAACTCAAACCGAATGGAAGGCACGTCATTTGGAGCAACTGGTCCTGGTAAATCAGACGCAAGAACCTCCGGTGACTGTTTACAATTGGGATGTGGAAATAGGCCTGAGATAAGTCTATCTTTGCAAGCCAGTCTTTGCTTTGTACAAAATCCGGAATTTTGGCAACGTTTATGAGACGGAATCGTTCGGTCTGAATGTACCAGTTGAGAGCCTTCAGATTGAAAATCGGCCTTTGTGTGCCATCCCCTTTTTCTACCAGAAACATCGTTGATAAGAAACTTGGGGACCTCACAACTTCTTTTAGGGCACCCTGATCTTTCAACTTTTGTATGGCAGCCGTCATCTCCGGCGAAGACGGCGTTACGTAGTTGTCGTCTTGAAACGGCATTATGAGTGGTGGTTTTTTCAGAAAAGGTATGCGATACCCCTGGATCACTTTTAAAATGTATGATGGTGCCTGTAGGTCTCTCCAGTTCTTGTAAAATTTGTGTATCTGTCCGGCTCGGAAAGGCCTCGAGTCAAAATCGCTTACGCTTACCGGATTTATCTCTGTAAGAGGGGGAAGGTCCCCGCTTGGTGCCGCGACCATCCGGCCCGCCCCTGTTAGGCCGCCAGTTCCTGGGACGATAAGTAGCATTGTCCTGGCGTGGATGTGCCCTCTGACCCCCACCATTGTTTGTTCCTTGCGCAGGACAGTGTTGGCAGTAGCTAGGATTTGGCCCCTGCAAGGGATAGTGGCTGCATGTACCCTGCGCGGGTATGTATTGAGGAGGGCCACGCCGTCTACTCTGGTTCTGGTAATGATAGCCTTGCGCAGGCATATTTGAAGCAATAGACCCCTGCGCGGGGCGTTGCAAGTTTCCGCTGTTCCCCGCTTGCGCAGCGGGAGCATTCGCTGGCTTAGGTTTGGGCCAGAAAACTTTGTGTACTCCACCGGCTTTCTCCAAGGTAGCTGTGAAAGCCTGTGGTTCAAACAAGCTAGTAGTTGTTGGCGGTATTTTTCGCAAACTAGCTTTGTGTAGTGGATCTTTCACTGCTTTCAAAATTAGGTCACGCCTCTGTTGAACTATATCGGCCCTATGACCACACACGAGCTGTAAAGAATCGGCTGAAATTTTGTGAAATTCTCCTGTTTCGAAAAGTCCTTCTAGTTTCTCCTTAATTGAGGGAAGTGACAGTGCATCATGACCTTGGGCCCAATCAATAAAGTCTCGAATATTTCTCTCAATACTTTCTTTTTGCTTCAACAATGCAAAAGTAAGCGCGGCGTACGATCGTTCTGCGTGAGATAATGATTTAGAAGTGTCGTATGCCAGTATTTCATCGTTGGTTTCTAATTCAACAAAGCCGGGGGTGTGCGCGTACAATTTTTGAACTTCTAAATAGCGGACATCGGTCCACGTTTTATCAGTAAAATGATTTAACTTCAGTAAAGCGTCTAAGTAACTATCCGGCGTCTTTGGGATTGCGGGCTCTTTCAAGCTAGTTTCTAAATTTATACAGAACGCCGATTGAGCAGGTGCTTCAGCAGGTTGGTCCGCAACGCTGTTTGTATCGGCCGACACGGTTTCGTACAAATCGCCACTCACGTTAGGATCGATAAAATTGACATTGTAGACATGTGGGTAGTTTGGAGTACTACTACTATTAGACCGGTACATAAATTTACGCAACTCGCTTACCTCCTTAGCCAGTTTTTTCATTTCACGTTTCGAGTTTTTGTAATATTTCTTATGACGACGTTTTTTCTTTGTAGATGAATCACTGCTGGAGCTGGAACTTGATGACGAGGAACTCGAACTTTCCGAATCAGAGCGACCCATCTCCTTGCGACGCTAATGCGTAATGCTGCAAGGAAAGGTTAACAAAACTATGCACTAAAAACAATTATGAAACCAGAAACTGCGATAAAATATTTAAAACTTATCATTACATATCGAACGGCAATTACCGTTAATTCTAAAATGTTAATTATTCTTTTTAGAAAACTCACGATACGGCGTAACAACGGTCAAAATTCAAAAGTCTTTGTATTAAGACTGACTTTAACTGTGATCAGTAAGTGTGACCGTTCACAACGGGAAACAAAACGCCAATGAGGCAAGAAGCGAGCAGCCACATCCAAGATGGCTGGCTCCCCTGCTGACGGTGGAGGGAGGTGGTAGGGGGTACCGGAAACTGTCAAATTAGATACTTACGATACATTTTGGAAACGAAATTGCTTCTCTCATTATATTTGTAGGCTTCGAATAACGTACAGGATTTAATATTTCTTTTTAAAAGTTTACAGCACAAAACCGACGTCTAAAAACGGTGCAGGTTCTGAGTTTGCTGTTGCTCATTTATATATATATTTAATATATTGTCCCTGGTCACAGGTTACCGACTCGAAAACGGCTGAACCGCTTTTTAGGGTTCCGTAGTCAACTAGGAACCCTTATAGTTTCGCCATGTCCGTCTGTCCGTCCGTCCGCGGCTTAGCTCCGTGATCATTAGTACTAGAAAGCTGAAATTTAGTATGAGTAGGTGTATGTATAACGCCGACAGAACGGTAAAATAAAAATTAAAAACAATTTTTTTTTCGGGTACCTCTCGAACACCTAAAGTGGGGGTGATTTTTTTTTCTTTTGAACACTAGTGTGTGGGGTGTCGTTGAATAGGTCTTGTAGAAATAATAGGGGTCTTTTAACATTATTTTTTGATAAAGTAAGCAGTTTTGTAAATATTCGCTCCGAAAACAAAAAAAATTGTGTCCCCCCCCCCTCTAACTTTTCAACCACGAGTCAAAAAAAATCGGAAAAATTCATGTAAATGAGGCCTTATAAGTACTTTCAATGAAAACTATATTAAACAAAATCGGTTGAGCCGTTTTTGAGTTATCGCCAAATTTCATATTTTTTCTTTTAAAGGACGTAAGTTGACTTCCAGAAGGTAATAAGTGATTTATAGAGCTTAAAAACTTTCTTAACTTAAAACTCGGGCTTAAAACAGCAGTTTATTGTGAAGGATGAGCAACTACGGAACCCTACACTGAGCGTGGCCCGACATGCTCTTGGCCGGTTTTTTTTAGTTTTAAGAGCATACTTCTAAGTTGGTCCCATTGTCAAACTAAATTTCGTTTCGTTGATATCGGTTATTCTTTTGTTAATAATAATGGCTGCCTTGAGTTATAGTTCGATGTTGTTAAGGTCAATGACGTTTGAGATTGATTAATTTTATTCTTTTATTAAAAATAAAGTTGCGTCACTGGTAAATTTCCAGATATAGACTCGTCCATTGAAACTCGTTTGATACTAGACCGATAAAAGTGCAACAGATTAAGAAAGGAACTCGTTTCGAAAGTAATAAACCAACTTCAATAAGGAGAACGACTTAATGCCATAGGGGCTTCTAAACGGGCCATATTTTGCTGCAATTTGTGGCCGGCAACTATAGCCGTCCTTCTCTGTCACCCTACGCTAGAGCAAGATGCAAATAATGGCCGGGCCACAAATTGCAGCAAAACAAAGCCCCTTAAGAGAGAGGTACATTATTTAGCTAAACTAAATAAGCTAGGACTAATATTTAGATAATAGGTAACAAGAGTTTAGAAATCAGTCAAAAATAATTCAACTGCTTATTTTACTTTAAAAAATATTTTGGTTTTACAAAGCTAGCTATTAAGATAATATTAATTAACAATTAAGATGCCGTTATTCATATTTTGTAGAGAAGAGACAGCAGCCATACCTACTAGCATTATTATGTATGTTGGTAAAAGTAAAGTCAAGCAAATTGAAACATAAAACATAATACCTCTTCCGCTCTTGTCACAAGGACTAAGGGCCGAAAAGTTATGCGTTTCAGTTTCCTTTATTGTAGGTACTTATGTGAATTATATTTACAACATTCTTGTCGTAAATTGACTTAGTTGTGAAATGGGTTATTCATTAAAATGCATGCTGTCATAGAAAGAGGAAAGTGCAAAAGCTGATCTGACATTCTGACATAAGTACGTAAATAAATAACACACTGTTTATCATTTCTGCGACGTTTTGCATCGCTAATGTCAACAGGTCAAGGCAAAAAGTTGATAAATGTAAACTTATTAATATGCATGGAAGATAGGTAGTAAATAATAAATTGCATGATTGAGATTCGAATTTGAATAGCTCTTTTATTCATGAGTGTTCAGATTGTTATGGGCAGACTTTATGCAACTAAATCGCACTTTTGTTGCAAAATCAAACGTTAAGTTAAGATTATGGGTTACATGATCTCTTTTTATTTACTACTGACCTTTATTGTCTTCTCGATAATAGGTACCTACCAACGACCATACTTGGTACCTACCCACTGTTGCAGTTTTGCAGAACCAAAAGCACAGAATCGAAGCGATTCGCTTCATCATTTCTAATGGAACTCGCTCACATCGTGTGTATTTCCTGAAGAGTATAACTTGAGTCTCTTCAAAAGAGTGAATAGGTTGTTGCTGAACTAGTGAGCTACAACTTCGTAGTCACGTACCATCAGGTGTTACTGAGGTCAATCGTTGTTTATTTTATTTACCCGCCCAAATCTACAAACCGAATAAAATAATTTATCCATACCAATCCATACTATCCATATCCATACTTAATATTATAAATGCGAAAGTGTGTCTGTCTGTCTGTCTGTTACCTCTTCACGCTTTAACCGCTGAATCGATTTTGATGAAATTTGGCATAGAGATAGTTTAAGATCCGAGGAAGGACATAGGATAGTTTTCATCCTGGAAACTATACCTAAAAAGATTGAAAAGTGAGTGAACATTTCTGTTGGGGTGCGGCGACCCTGTAGGAAATGTAATTATTAGACCAAAAGCACAATTGCTCTTACATTTGCTTAGGCGCTTTTAATAATCCCTTTTATCAAGTTCCACGCGTACGTAGTCGCGGGCAAAAGCTAGTCTGTTGATAAAATCTACAGAGATATCTACAGATAAATTATTTTATTCGGTTTATAATTAAGGCATAGGTTTTTTGCCTTAATAGTATTTAACTCTATTCATACCTGAATTACTGATTAAATGTGTGTTTCAGGATCTCTCACGGTACTGTTGTCCGTGTTTGCGGTTCTGCTGGTCATCGGATACACAGAAGCCGGTAAGTGCAAATTAAAGTGCAATTGAGAGTCATCATTTGGCAATTTTTAATATATTTTTTATACTCG
This sequence comes from Apotomis capreana, assembly GCA_947623375.1. NCBI lineage: Eukaryota > Metazoa > Arthropoda > Insecta > Lepidoptera > Tortricidae > Apotomis > Apotomis capreana. The sequence continues at coordinate 7,828,060 of OX392518.1, forward strand.
CGTATTTTAATTTGTCAATTATAATTTCACAGACCAAAATCACAATAACGCAGTTTTAACACGCCTCGTGACCTAAACGCGATACTCGACTTTAAGAACCTTCATTGTGCAACGATTGTATATAAAATACTATAAATGATAGGTAATTATAATTACCGATTAAAACTTAATTGCGAAAAGTTATTCGTTTAGTCCTTGTTATTTTACAGTATACAGCTAGTTACGTCAAGCATCACTAAGAGAATGTTTCTTAAAAGGTTCTCACAACGAATCGTTAATGAATGTATTGTTTATACGCTTATTGTCAATTGTAAAGCCACTTTTTGTTGTGAGTACATCCCAGAGGGCCTATGACTGTTGCGTTTATCACGTGACAAATAAGTGATAAATCATCTGCCGCTCACACTCGCATTTTGTCAAAACGTGACGGATGCTTTAATGTCACTTATATTTATCGCGTGATAAAAGCAACCATCATAGGCCCGCAGAAATCCGTGGGACACTATAAGTGATATGCCGTGTCAGTTGAATAACTGGGCAATTGTCGTTTTATGAGAACTTTTTTGAAATATCAATAACGTTACATAAATTGTTAGTCCGCAGTGGAAGCGTGGGCCCATAACCTTTTATTGCAGATTTTAAGGAAAACAGCAGCTGCGCCCTCCGTCCTTTAAATGTATGAATATTGATTTACCTACTAATAAAAAAAAGCATGACCCATAACATAATATTAAATGAAACTCAGTGGTACCTGAAAATAAAGTATTCAGGTACCACTGAGTTACCAGATTTTTGTAGCTTTAACAATCAATATAATGACTTCACGTACAATATAAAATCATAACATTTTTTGTCAGGAAACGTTAGGTATAAGTAATACGTTCGCTCCGAGAACCTCAGAATAATATAGCCACTTATCCAATTTAGATCTGATCAAAAGAATTTGATGACATTGGATGACTTCACGAATCGCGCGATGCCAATGCCATATGTCAACAAATTATAATTCATACTTATTTATTTCCAATCATGTACTCACATAAAGTCAGCTACAAAAAGATATACAAATTAGAACATCCAAATCAAAGAATAAGCAACGCTGGAGTGAAGTGCTAGCACATCTTGCCTCGACTTCGTTTGTCGACTCAGCATCGACGGACTGCGTGCTCTGAGCCGATTTAACCTGTATATTTTCTTCTAAATCTTTGATCTCCTTTGTCCAGGAGGTAGCTGCCCGCTCCCCTCCAAGGTGTACGGCTGCAGTCCGAAATGCAAGGAGACCTACGAGTGCACCGGCGGCAAGATATGCTGCAGGAATGCCTGCAATGCTCTGTCCTGCGCCGAGCCTGTGGGAGGCAGCCAGGGGACTGGCAGCAATAAGTACTCGTGTAAGTAGAAGCGTCTTCTGTTCTATAAGATCGACTGTAAATATAGAGCCAGGGGACTGTAACCAGCAGATAACAGTTCTCTTGTAAAATTAACTTCTGTGGGCCTGTAAGCTGCAGGAATGGCTGCAATGCTCTGTCGTGTGCCGATCCCGTTGGAGGCAGCCAACAGACGGTCAGAAATATAGGTCTATTTGCAGGCCTCCCTCAATCTACTCTCAGTAATGTGCCAACTTTTAATTCGCTTAAAAATTGTAAAAAATAGTGCTTGGAGTCCCTCCGCGCGGAAGAAGTGAAACTTCGTAATGTGGAAATGAAAATAGGAAGGGGTAGAAGTTGATTTTTAGTCAACTCATATTGTTTCTTTAAGACAAACTTCTTCACTCTCGCTCTGTCTCTTTCTATTCCCCCTCCCCAGGAGCGTTGAACGTTTAACGCAACAGTGCTTTCCTACCCCCTCCACGGTAGCGTTAAACGTTTAACGCTACCGTTAAACATTTAACGCAACCTTGTTGGAAGTCTACTAGTACAACAATATAATAATAATATTAACATAAGTTTACTAGTACAGCAAAATGTATGAGTACTTTCAATTTAAAACCTTTTGCTTAATTAAAAATATAATATAGAAAATATTTACATACTGTAATCGAAACTACGTAGATCCGAACAAGGTATACATTTTGGGTGTTCGGATTATCGCGGTCCTACTCTACTGTATAACTATGTACAAGAAATACAAGTACCAATATTTTGAACTTTTATCTATTCACATCTCGTAGGGAACTAGGCGCGAATTGACGCAAATTATATAACTACACATCAGTTACGAAGGCTTAGGCTTAGACCAACGGTATATAATAAGTTTTCTATTTTTACAGCGGGCGGCGGTGGCGTATACTGCAACAACCAGAAATGCAGCCCGCAAGAGGTCTGCAAGATGGACCCCTCTACCAAACGGATGAAATGCGTCCGCTCTTAAACCGTATGCGAAGACAACCAGTTATGACTAGTTATAAAACGCTTTTTATATATACCTACTTAGCTGATAGAGATATTTAGATTTATATAACGGTTGCTCCTGGGTTGCTCACATTGAAATACTTCTAAGGGTTCAAATCCTTGGCGGAAAAACGCCCCAATGCATCTAATCTTTCTATATTCTGACATTTATATTTTTTTGCACGTATTAAAAACAGACGTCGACCTATACAGCGTGTATATTTGATACAACCGCATATTGTAGCCAGACGGAGATTTTAGTGCTATACTTAATCTGATATTTATAAAAATATTATTAGTAACTTAGCGTTAACTGCCATAGCGTAATTTTTTTTGCAAATTTTCTGAGCAGCAATGTATGGCGTAGTTATTACCTACTAGTGACAGTTGTGACATCACGATTGTGACTTGTGTCAACAAACAAGTAGGTACATTGCTTGCTGATTTATTTTATATGAAAAAAAAAATGTTCGTTTTTTTGTAATTTATGGATAAATATATTAATAAGTGCCTATACTACGCCCCCGTAAAGTATGCGGTTATATCAAATATACACACTATACGTACACAAATGGCATTTCTTAATTTCTCAGACTGCATTTGTCTTTGGCGCTCGTTCAAAAGGTTAAAACTTAAAATCGAATGTATTCAGTGAGAGGCGTCTTGCCAACGTGAATGAAAGCTCATGATAAAGGTCTATAGACATATATGGATTGATTCGCAACATGCGAGTTTCGAAATCAACGTGAGACGTGAGTAACTATTGAATGAATAATTGGAGTCAGAAGGTATTTCTTTTAATAAAGATTTTCTGTAAGTACCTTCTATATTTCGTAATACACTTTTTATATAGATATTATTATTGTTTTATTTACTTTGTCATTTGTGTGTTAAATTCAGAAATCATACTGCTATAGTCTATGCCGAAGTCGCACAAAAAGAATATTTGAGTCAAATACCTATGCGGATCTGACTCAAATGTTCTGGGAAGACAAATGTTTTAGATTATAAGCAGTACGACTTTAAAATTTAACGCCTATTAAATTAAAGTATTACGATGAGAAGGCCGAAAATAATGTCATGGTCAGTGCAAACGGAACACATCGCTAAAGTGCATAGGTACCTACTTTGCTAGTCAGATCGGTTTAACTGGTTTCTGAACCATTAAATAATACCCGATACCCATTAAACCGGATGGGCTAGTGTGACCACTAAGCGGGTGATAAGGGGCAGGCCCATACGAGGAGATGGCGGGACGATCTAGACGCGTACCTTAACAACCAGCCAGAAGAAACATCTAATCGGGAGTCGTGGATATCATGGAGAGAGGCCTTTGCCCAGCAGTGGGCATTCCTACAGACTAACAAAAAAAAATGATTTCTCAGTAAGTAACTGATTTACATGTAAATCTTTTTTATACTACGACGATGGCAAACAGGAATGCGGCCCACCTGATGCTAAGCAGTTACCGCCGCCTATGGACGCTTGCGACGCTAAGGAGCTCTTGAAGAACCGCATACTATAGCGCGTAGCCCCGGGGAACATCTCGGCAGGGAGCTCATTCCACATGCAGAGCGGTCGCGGTAGGTTCCTCTGGAACCAGACAGTTCTCGACCATTTAGGCTCCAGGTGTGAGGATGATCACCCTGAATGATGGCGAGCAGTGCGATAGTAGAAAGTAGCCGTGGGCATCATGTCAAACAATTCCGCAGAACACATCCAATGTTACAGATGGTAGAACACACACAAGGAGGCAAAGTCTCTCCTCAGACTTAGAGGCTCGATTCCATTTGTGAGTTTGGGATTCTCAACTATACGCAAAGCGGTAGGTATTAAATCTCTTGAGAAATAAATGTCTTAAACCATAAATCAGCATTGCGATTCAGCGAGGAAATGCTGCCAGCGTCTTCGGGACCATGCCGCGGGGGCACAGGTTTGAGTTATTTTATTTTATCTATATAAGCATTTAATTTATTTTAGATTTTAGTTCTTTAGTTTTAACCATAAAGTAGATCACAGCGAGGCACGTGTCATTAGATAGGTCAGATTTAACCTCAGGGACACAATTTCGCATTCCTTCCGTTAACCACATCGTTGATGCAAATAGTACACCTACAGCACACTTCAGTGTACTATTACCCATTACCCTAGCTCTTGACATTAATATTCTAGTACTAATCGAACTGTACGGTCTGCAAGACCTGAAAGGCTATTCCGACGAAGGATATTCGAGGTGTATACCGTGCGATCTCTCTCGATCTCGTTTTAAACAATATTTGAATAAGAGGGAGAGCATATTTCGAATTTCGGACTTAGGAACCCATATACCGACAAGAGAAAGGTCATCAAATGAAGCAGTACCTAGACCTTGAGTTCACAGTGACTGCGTAAAAGATTTGTATGAAGAATATGGTAGTAACAAAAGAAACCGGTAGGGGCGCCGTGTTATTCTCCATCTAAGTTCTCCATACAAATTGTTTATACTGTCGCTAGCGAGTGCTCTTGGTAAGGGTACAGAATTACTGTAATGGAGACAATTTTCCACTTAGCTCCGAATATGTTGAGCGACCATGATATTGTAGGTGATTGATTGACGTTGTTTCCATAGAAACAGCGAGATTGACGCCTGAGCGTTTGCTCTGAAAAGAGCAGGTTGATTTGTCTTGAAAAAGACAGTCCCTAAAGTGGTGACCCGCGACTCAAGAGCAATCAAGAAAACATCAAAATGAACAACGAAGCTTCTGCACCCGCACCTCAAGCCGTCGCACCGCAGCCTCAGACGCAGCCACCCGCGCCGTCTGAATTTCAAGCACCGTCGTCGCACGAAGTCTCCGGCATATCACTGTCGCTGCGAGTACCGCCGTTTTGGCGGGATCAACCGCGACTGTGGTTCTGCAGTTTCGAAGCCGCTACTGCCGAACTCAAGCGAAGCCAGGCGCAACTCGCCGCAATAGCGACGCCCGCGCCAACCGCCGCACCCGCCATGCCCGCACCTCTACAACCGCCGCCGCCGCCGCTGCCACAACAACCAACCTACCAACCGCATCCACCATTCGACCCGCAATACCTCATCACTGAAATAAGAAGATTGTCCCTGGAAATCGCCGAACTTCGCTCAAGACCGTACGAAAATCAGCGTCCGTACGAAAACCAGCGAGATAGCCGACCACGCCGCCGTTTCCAATCACGCTCAAGAAACGCGTCACAGAGCCGCAGCCGCAACAGTTCGCCAATGCCGTACTGTTATTACCACCACCGCTTCGGCATGGATGCGAAGAAATGCACGCCACCGTGCAGCTTCAAGCCCATCACCGCCCCGCAGCCGGAAAACTAAAATTAACGCTAGCTGTGGCGGACGCTGGCGTTTACGAAACCTCTCACCGCCTCTTCGTGACAGACAAGCAAACGAAGCTCACGTTCTTGGTAGACACGGGTGCAAATATTTCCGTACTACCGAGAACGAAAGGCACGCAAGAGCAACCACTACCGTTTCAACTGTACGCCGCAAACAACACCGTCATACCTACATACGGCGAGAAAACACTCGATCTCGATCTCAACCTCCGACGTTCATTCAAATGGAAATTCATCATCGCAGCCGTATCGAAGCCTATCCTGGGAGCCGATTTTCTGAAGTACCACAATCTCATCGTGGACATCAAAAATCGCAGACTCATCGACGGCAAGACGCTACTTACAACAAACGCACAAATCTGTTCTGCGGACATCCCAACCGTTCGCAGCATAGACGTGCAGCAATCATACCACAATATACTCGCCGATTTCCCCGGAATAACAAGAATTACATCCATGAAGCTTAGTCCAAAACACAACGTCGAACATTTCATCGAGACAACCGGTCCGCCCCTCCACTGCAGACCACGCCCCATCGCTCCCCACCGCTACGAGCTTGTGAAGAAAGAATTTTCAAACATGATGGCACAGGGCCTCTGCAGACCAAGCAAAAGTCCTTGGGCATCACCACTACACGTCGTACCTAAAAAGAATGGGGAAATACGAGTATGTGGAGATTACCGAAGGCTAAACGCAATCACCAAGCCCGACCGGTACCCCATACCGCGCATGCGCGACTTCACATACCAACTCGCCGGGAAGCAAATATTCTCGACTCTCGACCTAAATCGCGCATACCAGCAAATACCAGTCAGCGAGCAAGATGTGGAGAAGACCGCCATCATCACGTCATTCGGTCTGTACGAGTTTCCTCGGATCTGCGCAGGACTCAAAAATGGGGGACAAACGTTTCAACGCTTCATCCACGAAGTTCTACGTGACCTCAGCTACGTTTTCCCATTCGTCGATGACATCCTCATAGCTTCGACCAACGAAGATGAGCACCAACAACACCTACGCACAGTACTGCAACGACTGGAAGAATATGGCATCACCATTAACCCATCAAAATGCGTCTTCGGCCAACCATCTGTCAAATTCCTCGGCTATCAAGTCTCTCAACAAGGAATCCAACCACCCGAAGAAAAAGTCGAAGCAATAACCAATTTCCCGAAACCACAAACAGTCGAAGAGTTACGACGTTTTCTCGGCATGCTAAATTTCTACCGAGAAAATATCAAGGACGCCGCAACAATTCAAGCACCACTCCACGCATACCTACACAACGTCAAAAAGCGAGATAAAACAAAAATCGACTGGACCGCTGAAGCAAACCAAGCATTCGAGGCATGTAAAGTCAGCATCAAAAACGCAGCTTTACTCGCCCATCCTTCGCACCATGCGGCATTGGCGATCTTCAGCGATGCTAGCGACAAAACAGCAGGAGCCGCGCTTAATCAATTCGTGAACAACGCATGGCAACCACTCGGCTACTTTTCGAAGAAATTCACCGACGCACAGACACGCTACTCCACATTCGACCGCGAGTTGACAGCAATATATATGGCAACAAAGCATTTCCGCAAGATGTTCGAGGGAAGAGAAATAATTATCTACACCGATCATCGACCGCTCACGTTCGCATTCACCAAGACGAACACAAGCAACGAATTGCCACGTCGGACACGTCAACTACTATACATATCCGAATTTACCACGGATATACGACACATCAGTGGATCGCTGAATGCAGCCGCCGACGCTCTATCACGCATAGAAACAATTTCCTGCCCATCGCCAATCGACTACGAAAAACTCGCCGAAGCACAAGAAAGAGACAGCAACATCATCCAAACACTCGCACAACAAGAAAATCTATCTATCAAGAAAATAACTTTACCCGGATCAAACACAAAACTACACTGCGAAACATCAACAGATTACCTACGTCCATACCTACCAGAAGAATATCGCCGCATCGCATTCAACTCTATTCACAACATAAGTCATCCTGGAGTCAAAACTACTCGCAAGCTAATAACGCAGCGATACTTTTGGCCAACGATGAACCGGCAAATCGCGGAGTGGGGACGAGCGTGCTTACACTGCCAACGTGCGAAAATCGTTCGACACACATCGAGTCCGCTGTCCACTTTCCCGCCAACCGACCGCTTTCAGCACTTGCATATTGATATCGTCGGCCCACTAAGTACAGCAGCAAGCGGACACAAGTACCTACTGACGATGATAGACAGAGCAACCCGATGGCCCGAAGCATTCCCGTTATGCGAAATAACAGCTGAAGACGTCGCCAAGACAGTTTACGACGGATGGATTTCGCGTTTCGGATGTCCCGCTACAATCACTACGGATCAAGGAAGGCAATTCGAAAGTCGAGTATTTGCGTCCCTTTCACGCTTACTCGGCATCGAAAGAACCCGGACAACACCGTACCATCCGCAATCTAACGCCATCGTCGAACGCTGGCACAGAACACTCAAGACCGCACTAAAAGCAAGACTACAAACAACAAGAAGTTGGATCGACGAAATACCTACAGTCCTACTGGGAGTTCGCACCGCGATGAGAAGCGACACAAACGTCAGCGCTGCACAACTAACTTACGGCTGCAGTGTACGACTACCGGGCGAATTCCTGGAATCGACGCCGCGCGGCGACCTTGCCGCCGAATCCAACATGGACGCCGAATTCGTGGAACGATTGCGCGAAGTAATAAGCAAATTGAGACCTATGCCGAACCAATCACATAGCAACACAAGACCTATCTTCGTACACCGTGACCTTCAAACATGCGAGAACGTTTTTGTACGAGTCGACGCCGTAAAGAAGCCGCTACAAGCACCTTACGACGGACCGTATCGCGTGCTGAAACGAAATGGAAAGGTTTTCACGCTGCAACTACCTAACCGACAAGCCAACATATCAATAGACCGGCTAAAACCCGCATACACCATCATCGAGCAAGAATTACAAGAACCTACTTCGACGCAGACTACGCAGAGTTCCTGTAACAACGCTACCGCCAAACAGAATACATCTACATCAACGCAGTTTACACCGAGTTCCTGTAACAACACTACGACCGAGAAAAATACACCGACGCAGAATAATAACACCGTACAAGATACAACGACGCCGAGTGCCTGTAACAACGAGAAGAGCAAGAACGACAAAAGCAACCAATACTCAGACAAAAACAACCTGAAACAAAAAACAGAAAAGAACCTGAAACAACAAACAGAAACCAACTCAACACCTACCAAAGAAAACCAAACAACCCGCCGTGGACGTACTATCCGCCTGCCGGTACGTTTTCACTAGGAGGGGAAGCATGTAGGTGATTGATTGACGTTGTTTCCATAGAAACAGCGAGATTGACGCCTGAGCGTTTGCTCTGAAAAGAGCAGGTTGATTTGTCTTGAAAAAGACAGTCCCTAAAATATGATACTTTCTTAAAATATGCTATCGACTGTTCTCGTCGAAGTTAATTACATTGAATACTTTATATTATTACTAGTTGCGCCGTGCGTTTTTTTTCGGGATAAAAAGTAGCCTATGTGTTAATCCAGGGTGTCAGCTACGTTCATACCAAAATTAATCAAAATTGGTGTAGGCGTTTGAGCGTGAAGAAGTAACAAACGTACACGTAAACAGACTTTCGCCTTTATAATGTTAATGTGTTTCTCTATGATAAAACATGTTCCTTAACATATTATCAATGTTACTACTTAGAACAGGTATTTCGATTTATTGGTATGTATTTTCAAATAATCCCACAGTTTTAATTTATTTAATAAAAAAAAATTGTAAACTACTCGAAATTGACAAAATTCACGCAGAAAACTGTTTTTATTTTCAACTTATTTTCGAGAACCTAGGGCTCAGGGTCAAAAAGCTGGTTGAAATTAGCTAGTTAATACATAGATATTATCTGTGGCTGAAATTATCAATATACTTGTCAAACGGTTTATTTTTTAAAGGAATAAGGCCTCTTAAGTTACAAATCGATTTTGAAAAATGGCGCTGATATGGGGATCGAAATAATAAAAAAATCTATAGCTTTAAAAAAAAGCGAGCCTATATGAGTAGAGCCTATTCTTTTTATTAACCGTAGACGGGTAAAAAGTATCCTCTAACCATATTTGGATGTCCCTATCCCTGTGCCAAAATTGGTCAAATGTCCAGCCGTTTCGGCGTCATGAGAGGACAAAGAAATTATGATTTTATGACCAACAAATGCCGCCAGATTGGCATGGCGACCCGCGCCCATACAAGACAAAAGATAATCCTGCATCGTGATATTCAATTTTTACTGAAATCATGAACCCCATCGAAAATTGGTTTTCAATACAAATCTACAATTTTATAATAGTATGTATATCTATACCTACATAAATATGACTGTGATAATAAATATTATAAAACTATCGTGAGACATCTTTGATAATAACCATTACTTACTCTTTACATTACTTATTATTACCATTACTTACCTACTCTAGAAATTTAAACAGCGTAGAGTTTATTTTCTCGATGTGGTAACGTGATTCTTGACCCCACGAGACAGGCCTAGCATAATGTAAAGGTCACAGGTAAAACTGTTATGCTCTGTAACCTGTAATGTAACCCATTACCATTACTGGCAAATAAATTATATTTTATTTTATTTGTTTTATTTTATAATAATAAAAATGGTTTAAACTTACGTAAAAATTGCAAGGAACGGATAGACATATACGACCGAAACATGTTGTGCCGTTCCTGATTTTTTTTACAAGAGGCAAGCCGTTTTAATTATTATTAGATATATAGGTATATAGGTATACACAAGTCCTTTACATATAATCGGTTACCCAGTAAACCACCCTGTACGCTGCCAACCCTCCATCTAATCCTAAGTTGTATATGGTTGTATAGTCGATATTATTTTCAGTTCAGTTGCTTCTCGGCGCTCGCCGCCGCACCGCGCCTTAAGGAAACGAATCCTTTCCGTAAACACGCGATTCTATAACTTTTCTTTGACACAACTTTGAACTTTATTAATTAAATACATTCAAATTAAGGGGTAGGTACATACAATTATAAAATAAACCGGCTAAGTGCGAGTCAGACTCGCGCACCGAGGGTTCCGTACAATTAACTTTTTTACTATTTTTAGTATCTGTTGTTATAGTGGTAACAGAAATATCATCTGTGAACATTTCAACAGTCTAGCCATTACAGTTCATGAAATACAGCCTCGTGACAGACGGACAGACAGACAGACAGACGGACGGACAGCGGAGGCTTATTAATAGGGCCCCGTTTTTACCCTCTGGGTACGGAACCCTTAAAATGAGGACCTTAATTTAAGCCAGTGGCTCTGGCCGCTGGAACTCGTGATTATTTTTTTAAATGCCTGAAATATTATATTTGCTACGTTATCAATCCCCATATCTAAGCCATTTTGAAAATTTACGAAAAACTAAATAAGCGAAAATATTCTACAGTTATAATCGAACCAACTCACAAAATTCATGAGAATCGGTTGAGAAACGTGGCCTGTAAGCGGGAACAGTCGAAAATCCGAGTACGGATATACAAAAGAAAGTTTAGGGCAGCTGAAACAGACGCGTCACATAAAAAAAACAAATGGCTTAACTAGTTTACCTATTAGAGAAATTGCCAAACTGTGCTTGTAGTAACCAAAATGATGCATACAAAACTTAATTACTTTGCCGTCAGTTGGTCTGTCAGAGACAGATTCTCTGACAGAGGTAAGCCAGCCCTGGGGTATCTGATGCGTCGATAAGCCTCGTTTCAACAATGCCTTCCTAAAACTTCGCACCTCATTAACGAAGTAATTTGATAAAATCTAATTTTAAATGAGATACAATTATGTACAAAGTCATAGCTCGCTTTACTTTATCAACTGCAGATCAACTGCAAATAAGTTTGTAATGGCAGCAAAACTCTTATATGGTGATTCCCAACCTCAATAACTGCCGCATAAACGGTCAGTATCTTTCTGTTGACTTAGAAATTTAATTTTTTCACTGCCCACGGGGTAGCAGACCTGAGTGTTTGCTGTTAATTTAAAAGCTTGATTCCTCCACGCTTTCCTAAGAAAAGAGGGTCGAAAGACAGGCAAATAGACGAACAACATGGATCATAATGAAGGTTCCATTTTTGCTGATGGAGCTACGGAACCCTTAAAAACGGACAAACAATTCTGCAGAGTAGATACCTACCGGAAGGCTAGTCCTTTGAAAAGGCTTTCATCAATCAATGAATGAAAATAATTGTTTTCACGTTTTCAGGCAACGGTAACTCACATCCATATCAAACATACAAACAATAATCTTATTGAGACATATTTAATTATTGTATTAAGCGGTTTACCCTCACGTGAACAAAGTTGCCTCGCCGCTGTACGGGCAGCCGTCCCTGATGAAGAGCTCCATACGAGTTCGAAACATGTCAGGCCGTTTCTGACAAACTGCACGTGAGTGTAAACCGCTTAATAAAATAATTATATAATTTACATTAACACATCTGATCGACGACGTGAGAGACAAAGCTTCGAACTATCATGGTACACCAAACTTTTCCTTTGCCCGTCCATTGCTCTGAATAAATTTCAATTCCGTATAACGCCACATATATATATTTCCCTGGCTTAATTACGTTAATGTGTGAAGTTCTGTCGCCATGTATATTTTCTAATTAAGTAAGTGTTTTACCAAGTTCTAGACCATAAAGTAATATAGTAAAGGTACATTTTAACCAAGCATCAATTAAAACACCTGAACACCATTATGATCGATAACCGATCATTTATTCACAAATGCACCAGATTAGGGCTTAATTAACGAAGGTAGTAACTTTTGTATGAAGGTGATAGGGAATTATGACGTTTTTCCACTAACATATCATTACTCGTATGCTCACGAATAAGTGCTGCTAAATAATAGGTACCTGTACCTAGGTATATTCCGATTCTTAATTGACACACTTTCATTAAATTCACTTGTGATTAGGTTTGTTTCTTTTTATAACAAATTTTAACCAACTGTGAAGTCAATTTTAACCAATGTCTCATTATTTTATACTGGAAGAGATTCCTTAAAGGAATAAGTTCGCCTTTTGTTTTTGTGTACAATAAAGTGTTTACATACATACATATTTTTGTTGTGAAATCTAATTTTGCATGTACGTACTTCATGTACCTTGGAAATGATCTCATGATGGAGACGGAATTTGGGCGTAGAAACTGCTAAACAGTAAGAGATAACCAATCGTGTTTGGGCTCATTTAAATGTATACAGTCAGGAAATTGATTACCAGATTATAATTAGGTAACTTATTATCATTTCCATCTTGACTTCAAGCCTCGGGCTCGTACCCAGTAGCTCTATAACATTAACTGTCATACGCGACTATTTCTCCAGCGAGATAATTACCTGTCACTTAATGTGCAGTATTGTGAGAAAGTGACGGGTAGCGCTATACCGCGCGACAAGGGTCGCGAAGCATACTTGTGCTAGACGGGCACATTTTTGGCAGGCTTGCGTAGGGATATAGATCCAACACGAAGAGACCCCTTCGAGATGTTTGATGTGATGTGACTGTCCTGGACCCGTTCCTAGGTCCCCGTTCCTTCCTCTTAAACCACTCTATCTATTAAAAAAAAACGAATCAAAATCCGTTGCGTAGGTACTATGTATAGTGATTGTTTATCATTAAATTGGTACCTTAAAGGCTGGATTTTTTTGTATGGGTAACCCTGGGATCCCGTGGGACTTGTTACTTAATAGTGTCTATCAAAAAGTGATCTCGGTTCCATTATTACCGTCGACACGGAACCCCAAAAATGACAGTTACGTAACGGACAAAATGTGAAGTGATTCAGTGAACGCCCCGATGGCTGGTGAGGAGAGCGAGTGCTGCCCTCTGTGGCGGCGGCTGGCGATCGCGAGGGGACGCCTATGCCGCCGTCGGCGTGTGGCACCCGAGCACGTTTCTAATGGGAAGTCTTCCAGGTATGTCACTAAATTTTCGAATATTTCTGAATTATGACCTTTTTTTAGTAGACGGTGACAAACAAGCGTGCGGCTCGCCTGTTAAGCAGTTACCACCGCCTATGGACGCTTGCGATGCCAGGAGCATAACACGCGCGTCGCCGACCCTTTAAGAACCTATTTGCTCCCCGCTAGAAGAACCGCATACTGTAGCCCCCGGGGACACCTCGGCAGGGAGCTCATTCCACATGCGGAGCGTTCGCGGTAGGAAATTCTTCTGCAACCGCACAATTTTCGACCATTTAGTCTCCAGTGTGTAAGAATGAACATCCTGCCCATGGCGAGCAGTGCGATGGTAGACAGTAGCCGTAGTAACCTAATCTAATTATGTATTTAGAGAATGCACGTTTGCCGAACACTGCAAGCGAATAAGGGTAGAGCAACACTGAGGCTGATCAGTAAATGTATGACAATGCGCTATATTGCGAAATTTCTAAACACTGGCAATGATTTTATGATGGTTTGTCAACAATGTCAATGTCATTCGTGGTGGTTTCTTTAATAAGACAAATGCCGAAAACCATTCACAGTCGTGAACGTAATATTAATTATAAATAAAGTGTACACGTGTTTACTACACGAAACACAGTCAAGAAAAGAGTGCATTCCATTAGGTAGGTACCCAAATTATATTTTATGAGGTTACCATAGGAACTGACATATCAGGGGGGGGGGGTATTCGACCAATTTTAGAGATATAATGGAGATCTCTCATTTTCATCGCCATCCGTCACTTTTGACGTGTGCCTACTTGACAAGTGGCGATATCGCAACTTAGTCAATTCGGACGCGCAAAATTTTCGTTTCCTTTGTATGTGACGGCATAAATAACAGGCGCATACTTTAAATTGCCCGCGTGGTGCGTGAAATTTGTCCGTTACGTTTCGTTCATAACAGAAATTCATTTGCATGAATAGCATTTTTGACAATCATTATCGCCTTCGTATTTCCAAAATTGAGATGAGATATGTCACTTTCAAGCTCATCGCATTTAAATGACAGTTCAATGGCGATATAACTGTTATCTAATGGAGATTTGACGTTCGGCGATATCTCAAACGGCATTCTCGAATTGGGCCCGTATTTAAACTAATGTCATTATAGTGCGGTTGCTATTGGTTGCAAAATTGTTGCCATATAAATCTTATAAAAAGCGCCCTCTTGACAATCCTCATATATTTATGATCAGGTTTTACCTACTTTTGCCGCCGACTACCTATTTGTAGGTAATTGTTGTAGCTAATAACTTGCGGTTTTCCGTACCATCATTAGTTAGGTACTCACGATTCGAGCGACTGTAATTACAGCTTGTTTTAATAAATAACGAGTGAGCTGGCTTTGGTCGTAATGTTGTGCAAATGGTATGATTTGATTTCTAAGAATATTTATTTAATTATTTCATTTAATCTATATTGCAAAACCCCCTATCGTATATATTACACAAAAGGCGGATTTAATGCCAAAGAGAGTTCTCTATCTGTCAACCTTTGGGCCAAGCTGATAGAGTGGCTAGCCAAATAATGGTGACAGATATTTCCTTGTGGTATCACCAATTGTCTATGATTTTAACAATTTAGTAGGTGGGTCCTCTATAAATAATTTTGATACTTTATCTACCAGTTCTCACATTCCGATTGGGTTGAAATTTGGCATAGTACTTATGTATTTTTTTTTGGTAATGGATTGTTACATGGTATCGAACTCTAAGGTCTTATTTACTACATTTAATTTTTCGCCTTGTATATGTTAAGAAAGTGTAAACATATGTGTTGTCGATGACTGTACTGTGCAATTGTGCATAGTGGTAGAAATTATATGAGTGTATGTCAACATAATATATTTAACAAATTTCTTTAGTATTTATTAGTTATTTAACTAATTTCTTATGTGTGCATAGATAATCAAAAATATTTTCTAGTATCAAAACTATAATTCTTACTAGACAAAGTGTGACCAGCCGCAATTTTTTTTAATTTCCCGCCAAAACTGAGTAATATTTCATTTGCCAGACTTATACCTAGATTGTTGGCGGTGCATATAACTAAATCGGGTTGCCATATATAAATACCTATATACTTATAATTTATAATAGTTACAATATCTTCTGCTTATATAATAACAAAGTTCTTAAATTGTATTTTTTTTTGAACCGAATAGTTTGCGTGACAGACGCTTCCAAAGTGGAAAAAAGTTGGTCCCCCCCCCCCTCTAACTTCTAAAATAAGAAAATGAAAAATCTAAAAAAAAACATATGTTGTACATTACTATAAAAACTACCAACGAAAATTGTTTTGAACGAGATCTAGTAATTTTTAATACCTAACTTTGCACCTAATTTATATGGGGCGTTATACATACCAGGTGCAAACTTAACTTAACCACTTAGGGATGGAAAGTGTTTGTACGGAACCCTCGGTGCGCGAGTCCGACTCGCACTTGGCCGGTTTTTTTTATATCGAGAGGGGTTTTCATTTCAGAAAAAATCTTAATAGCGTAATGCAAGGTCGTGTTTATTTTGTATGGGCGTGCGGCGTCATGCCAGCCTGGCGCCATCTGTTGGTCACAATTTCCTTTGTCCTCTCATAACGCTGAAACGGCTGGACAAATTTTAAACTTTGTTTAGGGTTCCGCACCTCAATCGGTAAAAACGGAACCCGGAACGTTGTCCGTCCGTCTGTCTGTCAAGACCCTTCATCTCGCGAACTCGTGGAGGTATCAACGTTGAAATTAACACCATATACTCAGGTCTACGGTCCCTTGAAGCCGTGAAAAAATCAAACTTCTAGGTACGTTAACGTGAAAAAAGATATGGCCGTTTATGTCGCAAAAAACGTATATTTCGACACTCTCAAGGGAATCAAAATGATAGGGTACTTCCCGATGACCTAGAACTATGAAATTAGGCAAGTAATATCGTCACATACTACAAATATTTATAAAAATCTGAAAACTATACATTTGTAATAAAATCATAAAAAATATAGTCCTTTTCAAACATCATATTTGGAGAACTCGGTTGCGTTAAGTTTGTACCTCGTTTGTAAGCGGCGCCATACTTTTCAGGCGCAAATTTAACTTAACCAGGCGAATTAAGATGGGATAAGTGAAAGTTTGTACGGAACCCTCGGTGCGCGAATCAGACTTGCACTTGGCCGGTTTTTTTTTTATAGCTGGGTCATCCAAAGGTGGTTATAGTATTATATTACGTCACCGTTTACACAAATTACCAATAAATACAGTTCTCAAGCGTCTTTTTCGAAGATCAAAAGGTATTCTTTTTTGAAGTATTCATTCGGTGACAAAAACTAAAATAAAAAGTATAAATGAACATCATTTAATCCATAACAGAAAGGAACGATCATCATTTAAATCGGCTATTTTTACTGGATGCAGTCTCCTTTTTTCTATTAGGGTTCCCGTGGCACTTCTTTGTTGGTTCCTCTTTGTGTATCGCATCCAGTAGTTCGGGCGGAATCTCATTTTTCTTTAATTTGGTTACTTTTTCCAATAGTTCTTCTACAGGCATGACTTGTACCCCCTTGCTTTTAAAAAACTGAAAACAATATTTATTTATTATTTATTTATTAGTATTTTTCTCTAAAACTGCAACTTTTTGAAGTTTTTCCGAATCTGTGAATACAACAATGAAGTAAAAAATATAAACGGCACTCAATTATCATTTACCATCCATTGGTAAACGGATATAAACTCTATTGCAAAATAATATAATCTGCATTGGTATGACGACTGAGTCTTTGTTTGTATAATTAATGTTTGTATTTAGTTCTGCACTTTAAACACATTGTATGTGCTTAATATTAATAAATAAATAAAAATAAGAATAAAAATAAGTTATGCTAGAGATGTAGGTCTAGGGTGGCTAGGGGCTAGGGCCCTGGCCCTAACAGTAAAGATTTAACTTGAACAACTTACTTTGGTAACAAAACGGAAGTCTCTAATCAAATTTTCAAGAGCCGACGGTGACGTTTTAAATGATGCCTTTGACCATCCTACATAGAAAAGAGTTTTACGCCAAATCAAAACGTTTCCAGTACAAATCTTCCCATGTACACTATAATAATTGTAAAACGATGACAAATTTGTTACAATTTCATCATATAAATCCCGAGTAAACAAATCTGGTGAAATTTTAGACAACGGTACAGCCGGTTCCTCTTTAGATCCGATGATACTCATACATAACCAAAATATTTTTGTGTTTGTGTGCTGCAAATGGAACCTGACCTACCAACCAGCCCCTTTTAGTGAAATTGCTCAAATGTTCATACTCCGTTTCTACTCTCTTATATATGGCTTTATTCAAGTTTTCATCATTCGTTAATTTGTATATCTTTATGGCATTTACAAATGTGCTGAAATATATTCCATGTTGAATTTTGCTTTGGCCAATGGAGATTACAATTGTATGTTTGCCCTTTCCAATCGCTTCATGGTATTGTCCTATGGGCGAACATCTAGAATCATCTCCAGTGTAAGAATAGTCTGTTTATCCAATTTATAATATGAAGAAGGAAGCTTTCTTTCTGATTGCTCTTTTGAGTTGGTCTTTCTGTATGTGGAGAACTTTTGCTCATTTTCATATGTAGGTTGAGTACATTTTTGCCTTGTATTTAATTTTGTAACAGATTCATGCAAGTAATTCTGTTCAAGCCACTCTTCGCTATCTGTGTCATCCGTGTCAGTGTCATATGCACTATAAGTTTCTTCTTCTGTATTTTCGTATGTAGCATAACTCACAATATCTACTAGTTTACTACCGCTACCACTCGTATTTTCATCATTATTGAATTCAGGAGATGCACCGTTTTCAATTTGTATGTCTCTCGACATTATCACCGATAAGGCATCAGGACTTTCATCACTTAATTCCATATTTGTCGATTTTCTTACAATATAACTTAAACTTTAAAATATCACAGACAACTTGAGCTACAGCGAACCGCTACGCAATGACGGCTATTATGGAGTTCCTAAGTAATTTATATTTGGGAAAAACCAGCACTGTAAAACGTATGGCACAATATTTCACAATATTATAACCGGTATAAAAGTTTTGTTAACTTTTTCCTGTTCCCAAGTTCGTTCAAACTTTCAAAGTTGTAAAAATTGCGCTCTATGACTGGCATTTTGACGTCTATATTTTTCTTGAATATTTTGTGAATATGGCAATACTAAGTAATTGACTGTCAAGGCACCTCAAAGTAAAATTCGATTGTGCCTTTACTGACTCGGAGCATAATCGTTAAATTTTATTATGTTATGCGGTTTTACGATACGAAAGGTTTCATTGCGTTTTATTAAGTCTCAGGTTTTCAATGGGGTATTTCAGAACAATGTTCAGTTTTCCGTGATAACAGAGCAGTTAAGTAATAGGAGTAAGGCATTGACGTATTAATTACGAGTTAGGACGTACTGAATACACAAATGTAGGTCATGTAGCCCAAAAACGCATCAATTATTTTCGATTGACAATATTTTGCATATTGATCGTTTAATTTGTCCCTTATCTCAGTTTGATATTAATCCCGTCGTAATGTTGGCACCACTCCATTTCTGGCTTCTATTTACGAAGATAGTTATTGTATAGATAAAGAAATGTAATTGTAGTCAGCAGTTTTGCAGTTTTATAATATTTCCCTAAATTGTTAACCCTAGTGGGCAAAACCATTTTATCTACGTGGGCTGCTAACGCGGCTCGATTCGCTTTTAAAACTTAATGAACTTTTGTAGGTATACGTATAATATGTTTGTATCAAAACATACAACTTTTCGTTTGTAAGTATCAAAGTATACTAATATAGTTCATAAATAATATAAGTAGTATAATACTTAGATGTACTACAATAATATATGAATACTTAGTGTTTACATAATATAAATAAGTAGGTACATGTAATAACAGTACACAGTGAGGTAATGTCGTGATCCATTTCTTTGAAAAACTCTTAATTCCACTAGGAAGTGAGCCGAGCTTGCCTCCAATCTTGATATGCTGCACTGCACAGTGGCGCTGTTGAATTGTTTGGACAAAGCGAAGATTCTAAGGTCGTGTTTAGTGACTGTTACCTATAAGTAAGTTAAAACACAAAAAGAAAATACTGCAGAAGGTTATCTATTGATCTTTGCGAAAGCTACCTAAGAACAGTTTTTATTGGTTGTTTCTGTTAAATGCGACCCAATTGATCGTGGTAGTGTGGTAGCGTTGTGCCGCGACTCAGCAACCAAAGCATGTTCGCCGCTATAAGTGGCTACAAACGTGTGACCATTTTGCCGGAACTTGCGGCCCAGAAGAATAGTAAATAGATGTCTATTTGCGTGGCTTATCGCACGGAGTGAGCCTTTCTTGCTCCAATCAAATCTCTGACTCTATTTATTCATTTATTAGACACAACAACAAAACACAAGCTTCCATTCAAAATAAAATTACAACATAATAGGTACCACGTCCAGATAGTGCCTTGATTAGAGTACTGTTGCACAGCATTTAGGTATAAAATCGTCGGCTATTTTACATTGAACAAGGATCAAAATATCGGATATACTTTTTTTTAAACTGGCACCGTTTTGTTCAGTTTTAAATGTGGGCGACTGTCTAAACCTAATCGAACCTATTTAACTGGTAGCAGCTGGCTTCGGTAAATTATTTGAAACATTGTACTAGTTCTAGGTATGAAGTGAATATTCGATCAATGAATATTCTCATAGCTGGGCATTAACTCGTTAATCCGTCAATCGTTAATTAACGAAGTTAACATTTTGATTAACGGATAAACTTTTAAGTTAACTTTAAAAAATGTTAACGGACACGTTAACTTCCGTTAATATGCCGAAGTCCGTTAATCGTTAATCCAATGCCTACTATTCACCGCACGGCACCATGGCGCGGCGCGAAAAAACAGGTTCAGGTTCAGACAAGTATGAAACGACAAGTGCCGGGCGGCGCGTGGCAGCGAGTGAAACAAAAACAAAACTAGATATAGTCTGCCGGCGCGTGCGAGTGAGAAAACTGCGAAGAGATTTGTTTCGTTTGATCATTTCATTACTTAGCGCCGGTGCTTAGAGTGACGAGTGTTTTGTTTGTTATTGTTATTATAAATTACTGTCAGTGATCATTTGCGTGTTGATAAAGAAGAGTGCAGTGTAATTTAGTTAGATAGAAAAAGTGTACTGTGTAGTGTAGTAAATAAAACCATATCATGGAAGACACGGAATCGGATTCAAGCGGTCCTGATGAGAATCCATGGCCACATTTGACTGAGTGTGTGGAATTTGTATCCAGATCGGGCCAGCAAATACTTTTTGCGTGTAAGCGTCGTACGTAAGTTCACTAACGCAACGATATTAAAATGCAATTTTACACATATTAACGGATTAACGATTAACGTTAACTTCCGTTAATTCTTCCGAAATGTAACGCTTTAACGTTTAACGAAGCTAACTTTTTTTGCAGCGGATTAACGATTAACGAAGTTAACTTTTTGATTAACGGTGCCCAGCTATGAATATTCTTTAGTATGAAGTTTCAATTAACAAAAAATCGATGAAATACATTATCTACGCAATGATTATTCAATGAAATAGAATACGATGAAAATGAGTATTATGTCAAATACTTACTGTGATACAAATTCGATGAAAATTCTGTTGATAAATCAGAGGGATAGCATGTATACGTTTCGTATCAAAACATACAACTACAACCCGTCAGTAGGTACTCGTAATTACACAGTGGGGTAATGTCGTGAGCCTGGTCGTCGAAAACCTCCTAATTCCACCAGGAAGCGAGTTGAGCTTACCTTCAATCTTGATATGCTGCACAGTGGTGTTGTTCAGTTTCAGCTTCGACAAAACAGCAATTTGACAGATTGTTTTAATTTTATTTGAAAATTAGAACTATTATTGCGTTGTTATTAATTATTATTTCTGATTTTGTTTTAGAGATTCCACACGTTTAGAGAAAATTTTGTAATAAAAGTTAAGACTTAATCCGTGATGATCATTGCCTTTGAGCAAAAAAGCTGTTCTTGAAGTCGGTACGTATGGTCTTTTCTAATATTGTTGCCAGAGAACTCAATAATATATAAAGTGATATTGTTTTCCTTTTTCTTTGAAAATGTAAACGGGCCCATTCGAACTAAAAATTAAATTGATCGAAGAAAAATCTGAACTTGTCATTGGTTTAGACATGTTGTTAACTGTAAGAAGATAGATTCTCTGTCAGCAAATTTTAACATTCGTATTTTTTGGGCTAGGTAAGTTAGGTATATTTTATCCACTGACCGCCCTCTAACCTTGCTCACTGACCCACTAATAAGGCCGGCTCGTGACATTTGCCCACCCGGCGTCACTATAGCTGCATACAAATTCATAAGCCCGCAGACACGCACCTGTGAAAGAAATATGGTGTTTATGAGAGAGCATGCGGGGTAGGGAATCCATAACCGGGTATTGTATTTTACTATAGTAATTACCAATTATTACTGGTTGCTGTGGCAAAATTGTTTTGCAACACTGTAGACACCCCGTATCAGTCAGGCTGCTGTCTATAAATAATTTTCTATCACCGTGTTGATTAAGTAAAAACATTTTCAGGTCTGTATTCAACTGTCACAAAATCGATGCGTACTTCTGTGATACAAAATAACGAAAATAACAAAAACTATGATAATTTCATAATTGTCATAGTTTTCGTTAGTCGTAATTTTATTTTCCTCAGCTCTCAGTACTTTTTTTTCAGAATTGCCATAAAACAAACCTAGCCTAACTTACCTAACCTGGGTCCACTAGACGTGGTTATCAAAATTCCTGTAATGTTAATGATTTAGTTCATGAGCATACCTGTGCAAACTCGGGGTACAAATACTAAAGTGATGTAGCAAAATATTTCGTCGACAAAAAAATATATCGATGTTACTGTCAACATTTGAATGTTATTCAACATAAATTAATATTTTTTATTTTCTCTTAATTTTAAAATATAAACATTTAACAAACCAAAACTTGTATTTATTTATTTATTTTCCGCTAATATTCTAGGGACTTTTGAGCCAGGCACCTTCCGGAACTGTTCATAGATCCCTTCTAGCTTAATAACTAGTTTTACTTATTATTAATTTTAAAATACTATAAATAATAATATTTAAATCTTTCTTCCATATTAATCCATATTCGGTATTAAAGATTGCCTTCTAGATGAAAATATCCGCTTTATCAGGCATGGTTGAACCTTTTTTAGTAATCGAGAATTTTCATTAAACACATCTATTTATGTATATCGACATCTTTTTTATCGATATCAAATCCCTAGAACGTGCCCCGAGATAGCACAGGTTCATGAGTAATGATTTTCTTTTAAACATGTATGATTTCCAATGAATATGGCTAACAAGGGGATCGTATTTTGTCCACAACCCATTCTAACCGGCCCACTGCCCACTGGGCCACTAATAAGGCCGACTCGCGTGACATTTGCCCACTCGGCGGCACTACAGCCGTATACACATAATAAACTTGCAGGCACGCACCTGTGAAAGAAATATGGCGTTATTTTTAGATGAATTCATTAATAACAGTTACCGTTATTACACGAGGAAGTTGACTGATTGCTTGGCTAAAACAACGGGGTGGAAAACGGTTTTTATTAAAAACAAAAAATTCAAAGCAAAAAAGTTATTTTCAGAAGCCCTGTGTGTTGTCCATCATCATATCCACATCACCATCAATCCAGAACCACTAGAGAGCAACCGCACTAAAACATAACGAAGAACATAAGTACATTGGTATTGGTACTTCGAAAAAAGCATATGATTAAACTGAAACCTTTGTCACCCTAAGGCATGCAAGAAGGTTGGAAATTCAATGGCTCTTGCATCAGGTTCAGTGGTCCAATAGGTAGGAAGCCCGTGTTGGCCCGGAAAGCCACTGAAGGGTTCGAACCCCGGCTGAACCATTAAATTCTTCATATTTTTACTTTATTGTAAACATTTGAAGTCGGTTACAAAATACTTTTTCCATGAATTTGAAGCGAATTCTTCTATTTTTCATCCCGAAAAATGCACCCAAATGTTCAAGCATAATAAAAATATAAACGCGGATACGCAGGAAAACATAGTTCACTATAACTAGTTATAAAAGAAACACCTCACTGGTAGCCAAAACAAATTGTCACGACACGCATTAGGTATAAAACAAGTACTTTGCTCATGAAAGTAGTGGATAGCGTGCAAGAGTTATTGACTATTCTACTGCGTAGAGTTAAAAAGGTGAATGTTGTATGAAACTCGATGGCAGTTGCTACGTTTTGAGTTTAGGAAATGATGTGCCTTAGCCACACATCTAATTGTTGTCATTGCGTTAGAGTCAGCAGAAAAAGCAGCGTATTTATGTTTATTTTTAAGGCCATGAAAATTGCGGCGATCACGGGACTGAAATTAGAGGCTATTGGCTATATGCTAAATCAAATAGAATTTTAATTATCACAGGTCTGTGCGGTTGCTCCGACATTCGAAATTAGAAGTAAGTTTTGCATAGTCTAATTCCCATTCATTGAAATATAGTTTAAATCGATAACGATATGATTTCGAACTTGAGTTACCTTTGAATTTCGAAATGCGATCGCTTATTTTACACCAACAATCATCATCATCATCATCATGAGCCTATTATGTCCCACTGCTGGGCAAAGGTCTCCCCCTTTTTTCCATCTCTCGCGGTTTTGAGCTGCATCTGGCCAGTCCTTCAAAAATGAGTCCAAGTCATCCCATCGCCTACGAGGTCTGCCGCGTCTCCATTTCGAGTTGAGGGGCTTCCACTCTGTGGTTATTTTGGCCCACAAGTCGTCCGGTATGTGACAGACGTGACCAGCCCAGTCCCACTTCAACTTGGCCGCTTTCCAAGCTACATTAACTATCCTGGTCTGTGAGCGCAACGTGGTGTTCCGGATTCCATCCATTAGTTTTAATATGCTGCGCTCCATAGCTCGCTGGCAAACCCCGAGTTTGGACTTCTGAACTGCAGTCAAAGACCACGTCTGAGCGCCGTAGGTGAGAACTGGAAGTTATGCACATGTTCATGAGCCTACGTTTAAGTGACAGTGGTAGCTAGGTCACCTTTCATTAGATGTTTCACACCAACAATACTTTCATAAAATAGTCAATAAGAGGAAATACTGCTGCTCTTTTCAATCGAGGTTTCGTTCTGTTCTGACTTTTTTCTCCTCCAAAACTTTACCAATCGTTCCGATACTTATGCAGAAATTGAATGGTAAGAAAATGTTCTGTGTCCAACCGTTTAGCTTGTTGTGCTTGTTATTATGCAACTGCGCACAGTGTGACCGGACATTCAAGACCAAGTTTGGCTTTGCAAGTCACATCCGCGCAGATGAACGGAGAGTGTAAGAGTCGCCGTTGTCGGATACGACAAGGAGGACTATATATATATATATATATATATATAAAACACAGGGACCTAATTCGAGATTGACATTTGAGTGATCGCCAAACGTCAAATCTCAATTAGATAACAGTTATATTGCCATTGAACTGTCATTTAAATGCGATGAGCTTAAAAGTGACATATCTCATCTCAATTTTGGAAATACGAAGGCAATAATGATTATCAAAAATGTTATTCATGTATATAAATTTCTGTTTTGAACGAAACGTAACGGACTAATTTCACGTACTACACGGTCAATTTAAAGCATGCGCCTGTTATTTTTGCCGTCACATACAAAGGAAACGAAAATTTTGCGCGTCCGAATTGACGAAGTTGCGATGTTCTAAGGATATCGCCACTTGTCAAGTGACGTCACACGTCAAAAGTGACGGATGGCGATGAAAAGGAGAGATCTCCATTATATCTCTAAAATTGGTCGACTAATTTGCGAAAAATGGAATCGGTTCGATGCAAGACATTTCCTTTCCATTTAGTTCCAAAAAATTCTATAAAATTGGTTAAGTTTTGTAGGGAGAGGAAACAGACTAGAACGAAACCACGATTTGTTAACCTGCAGCCTGCGGGCCTATGACGGTTGCTTTTATTACGCGATAAATAAGTGACAAAGCAACCGTTACGTTTTGACAAACTGCGAGTGTTACAGACAGATGCTTTATCACTTATTTATCACGTGATAGACGCAACCATCATAGGCCCCTTGGTTGCGTTAAGTTTAGACCTTATTTGTATCCGACGACATAGTTTCCAGGTGCAAACTTCGTATGGGAAAAGGAGTAGTAGTAGTATGTCGTCTTAACTTCCAAAATATTACTATACTCGTGAACATGTTTTTATGCTGACGCTATGACACTGAGTGATAGTGGTCCCTGATGTGTTGCTGTTGATTTTTACCCTATTATATGCTTGTACCAGTGACATGGCAGTCTGAAAGACACCCCGTGTGTGACGGTCCATTTTTATAATCGTGTAAAGAAACTATAAAATGACGAACGTTTTTAATAAAGAGAGACGTAAATCGAGCATTAATTTCATCAATTTCCATCGTTTTCATTTTTTAGACAGGTTTGTATTATTGAGTGTTATTAGTAATAGTAAGTAATCAAATGCAGAGTGGAGGTGGACAAGACCATTTCATCCTTTTGATATGTGCGATGGGATGGGACTTATACATGGACTAAGTAAGCCAATCTAGAAAATGTTCATTAAATATATCCTACGTCTTGTACCTAGTTTTAGTACCTACATGGTTGCAATAAATGTTATTATTATTATTTTTAATACTTATTATAAAATATGAACAGTTTGAATTCACGTAAAAATATCAGGAACGGTTAACATGTTTCAAACTCGTATGGAACTCTTCATTAGGGTCCAGCACCGCTAGCACAACTATGATACACCACACTTTATCGCTCGAGTTATTTGTCTATCTCTTTCTGTACAGTACTGTGGAAGAGTGACAGGTGACGCTGTACCGCGCGACAAGAGTCGCTGTTGCACGACAAACGGTCCACTACGGACCGGACACGGAAACGGTTATTAAATATGTTATTAAAGTATAAACGGTTCGTGATTTTAAAAACCGGCCACGTGCGAGTCGGACTCGCGCACCGAGCGTTCCGCACAACGAAATATTTTAACTTCTTTTGTTTTCTGTATTTGTTGTTATAGCGGCAACAGAAATACAACATCTGTGAAAATTTCAACTGTCTAACTATCACGGTTTATGAGGTACAGCCTGGTGAGAGTATCAAGCAAAAACACCATAATATCACATTTGTTGTATATTTATTTTATTCTCTTTTTAGTAGATGTTGTTGCAACAGCAACAGAAATGCTTCATCTGTGAAAATTTCAACTATCTAGGCTATCACGGTTCTTGAGATACAGCCTAGTGACAGACGGACAGACAGCGAAGGCTTTTAGTAATAGGGTCCCTTTTTTACCCTTTATGTACGGCGCCCTAATAAAAATGCTGATTGTCTTCCCCAGGAGTCGCGAATCCCGCCGCCGCATCAACCACCCGCCGCCCGCGCACTACAGTGCGCTCGGAGAAAAGGTGCGCGTGAGTGCCCCCGCGGCGCTCCAGTGCGCACTCTTCTGCGGCGGCGCACGATGCCCGTACGAGAGACCGGCGC
Source organism: Apotomis capreana (assembly GCA_947623375.1). NCBI lineage: Eukaryota > Metazoa > Arthropoda > Insecta > Lepidoptera > Tortricidae > Apotomis > Apotomis capreana. The sequence continues at coordinate 7,855,498 of OX392518.1, forward strand.
AGGACCAACAGGCGTCAGCCGTGCAAGGGCTATATTCCGACTGGTAAGATCTCTCTTTACAACTCCCTGTACACCCAAAAAATCGAAGCCGCGTTCCGTCACATATAAATTAGTATTTTGAAAGACTAAGTATGAGAGATTATGAGAGGAGGAGTTTAAAATTATCCCTTTAGCATCCCCACACCGCTCTACTGCTATGATCGGTTTATTGACGAGAAAGAGACAGCAAGAGCCGTTGTCTCTCTAACTTCCTTTTGCGTTTTTCTTCTATAGCGCGCTTGGGCTCTCTGAGCTCTCTTGTATGTGTGTATGTAAACACTTTATTGTACCTACACAACAACTGTTTATAGATACATTGATAACAATTGAAACATGTACAAAGGCGAACTTATCCCTATTAGGGATGTCTTCCAGTTAACCTTGTTTCTTATTGCGTCCCTTTACCGCGGGCTAAGGAGTGTATAGTCAGTAGGCCCATCATATCATAGACGCCAATTTCATTGACATAATCAGCTACAAACTAGAATGTTTGATAGACGGTATCCACACTTGCCATGATAATTTGTCGCTTCGAAAAGTCTGAAGAAAGGTCGCAAAAGATTGTCCCCACTGTCCCTATTGTTCTTGTACCGTCAAACTGCTGGTTCCTTCATTTTATACCAAAAGCAAACTTGCGTGCGACGGGCTTTTCATTGTCAACAACTCCACACATCGTGCGTCATCAACGAATACACTTCTGAACTAAGCAGCCGTAAGTCCTCTTTCCTAAGCTTAACAATTTTTAGTTTAAGGCCTCATGTAATACTCTTATCGTGTATACCTACGCTTGGGTTTACAATGCATTTTTTCTGGACTTAATCCCTTTTGTTATTAAGTTTAGCTTGTTTTACATACGGTAAGGACTATGTGTTTACCATAAAGCTTGTGACCTGGTTTTGCTGCGCTGTAGGTAAATGAGTTGGCTTATAATGTACCGAGGTCGTAAAGTTTATATAATTATGATGTATTATGCACATTATTGCCTTATGAAAGCTGTTTGTAGCGCCACGCAGCGCCAAGTACCTATCCCTGGGCTCGACCAACGCTTGTTAGGCTCGGTATACATTAGATCTCTCTTCTACTTTACGTACTGTACTTACTAAACCACTTATACCCACAGATACCCCCAGGGGATCCTGGTGAACTCAGGAGTTTATCAGAATCCTCTAATAGTGTTGCGGTTATAATAATAAACATCTATTGTTAAAGATTTGCTGCTACGGCTGGGGACGAACTCGCACTGATTTTGAGTGAAATACCTAAGTCTGAAGGCGTAGCTTTACACCCCGGTATGCACTACTACACTACCGCTATGTTTTATGTAGTAGGGAAATTGTATCCTTAATACTACAATTTATTAGTACAGTACTGCTTTAATAATTATATTGGAATTATTAACCGTCAGTAGCGATTTGTCAAGGATAACCAAATTGAAAACATTGTTTACCGGAATGCTGCAAAATACTTTGTTCTTTCTGCGAAATAATTAAATACTGAATCGTATAGAAAAAAATGGTTGCCTGTAAAGTCGGTTTTACGGGCGAAGGAAGATTTTACGTGACAACGTCTTATTCTCGGTAGAATATTTATTGATATGAATCCCAATTCCCTCTTCCCTCTTCCCTCTTCCCTCTTCCCTCTTCCCTCTTCCCTCTTCCCTCTTCCCTCTTCCCTCTTCCCTCTTCCCTCTTCCCTCTTCCCTCTTCCCTCTTCCCTCTTCCCTCTTCCCTCTTCCCTCTTCCCTCTTCCCTCTTCCCTCTTCCCTCTTCCCTCTTCCCTCTTCCCTCTTCCCTCTTCCCTCTTCCCTCTTCCCTCTTCCCTCTTCCCTCTTCCCTCTTCCCTCTTCCCTCTTCCCTCTTCCCTCTTCCCTCTTCCCTCTTCCCTCTTCCCTCTTCCCTCTTCCCTCTTCCCTCTTCCCTCTTCCCTCTTCCCTCTTCCCTCTTCCCTCTTCCCTCTTCCCTCTTCCCTCTTCCCTCTTCCCTCTTCCCTCTTCCCTCTTCCCTCTTCCCTCTTGTATGTATGTATGTAAACACTTTATTGTACACAAAAACAGAAATACATTAAAACAAAAGAAATACATGTACAAAGGCGAACGTATCCCTTTAAGGGATCTCTTCCAGTTAACCTTTGAGTAAATTAGTGCTAAAGACAAATGTAAACGGTAGACAACCAAAGCAACATGTACAATACGAAGGAGGATAATTTAACAATAATACTTACACATGAAAATGCAAAAAAACAAAATAGAGAGAGATAGGCAAACAGTCAATATAATACATAATACGTCATAAATATATATGTATATATATATATATATATATATATATATATATATACCTATAAATTCAACAGAAATAGTCATAATTACAACAAAAACAGCAACCTATTATTCGTTTGACAGCCACAATCCCTTCAACTTCCCCTTGAGCGATGCAACGGACTGCGTCTGCCTTAGGGCGGGAGACAACTTGTTCCATAATTTCAAGGCGCGCACAGCAAAAGACATATCGTAGATATGCGATCTATGCGGTGGGATCGATAGAGCTAGATTCGCACTAGACCGCAGGCGATGGCCACTACCATCCGCCATGTAAGAGAACTTCTCTGCAAGGTAAGGAGGAGAAGAAGGAATAAAAAGGACATTATACAGAAGACAAAGAACATGTAAGTCTCTGCGCTGACGGATCGGAAGCCATTTAAGTTGGGCGCGGTATTGAGACACATGATCAAACTTGCGGAGACCAAATATGTACCTGATACAGACATTTTGTAGGCGCTCCAGCTTGTCAAGCAGCTCCCCCCGGAGATCCAGGAAAGCAACGTCACCGTAGTCGAGTAGTGGGAGCAAAAGAGAGCGGGCAAGGATGATCTTCGTATGAAGAGGAAGGAAATTCTGCAGACGCCTCAATGAATGAAGGGACGCAAAGAGTTTCTTGCTGATCTCAGAAATATGAGGTGCCCATGACAAAGTTTGATCCATGGTAATGCCTAAATTTTTAACAGTAGAAGAGAAAGGTATAGGAGTACCATCAAAGAAAATAACTGGCTTAGTTTGATCTGAGAGCTTGGAAATAAAATGGGGGCTTCCAACAACAATAGCCTGCGACTTCTTGGCATTCACCATCAAACCAAAGGATGAAGCCCAAGCACGGATTGATTCCAGGTCGGAGTTGATTTGAGAAACCAAGGAGCCAAAATCATCAATGCTGGCCGCCGCGTAAAGCTGCAAATCGTCTGCATAGAGATGGAACGAGGAGGAGAGTGACTTGGTGATTCCGTTAAAAAAGATAGAAAAGAGTAAAGGAGAGAGTATGCCCCCTTGAGGGACACCAGCAGACAGTTCACACCAGCTAGAAAATCGGTCCTCAACTCGAACCCGCTGTTGCCTCCCAAAGAGGTAATCACGAAACCAGGACAGTGAAGTTGGAGACATATTTAAAGTACTAAGTAAACTGAGAAGGATATCAAAATCAACAGTGTTAAAAGCACTACTGAAATCAAGGAGCACCAATATAGTCACTTTTCTATTTTCTATATTAAGACGAATGTCGTCGGTGATGACGGTGATCTTAACCAAAGCTGTGGCTGTGCTATGCCCAGGGCGGAAACCGGATTGAAAAGGATTGAACAAGTTATGTCTATTTAGATGTGATGAGAGACGTCGATTTACAAAGGATTCAATGATTTTGGATAAGACAGGAAGAATGGATATAGGACGATACTGTGAAAACGACGACGGGTTAGGGGTTTTAGGGAGAGGAATCACATGGGCGCATTTCCAAATAGAAGGAAACGTCCCAGAGGAGAAAGAAAAAAAAGTGTGTGTGTCAGCTCCGACGCACGACTGGAGTTTACTCTTCAGGCCAGGCGCGCACCACTTTTTTGTCGCAGAAATAAGCGTACTTATGGGTTTATGAAAATCGTGGTGCGCGCACTCTCATATAAACCCATATCTTGCATTTATGCGACAAAATTATCGTGCGACTAAAATCTTGGTGCGCGCCTGGCCTTAAGAACGTTTATAAAATAAATACTCAATACGTTTATTGCACATAATGATTATACAGGTGAAAGTAAATAGTTTAAGTATCACATTATGTACCCTGATGGGCGCTGCAAACAAGAACGAAAAGGTAGGCACACTTTTTGTGCAACCTGAATTCGAGCGCTGCGAGGAATTCGTTTGACCACTGGAATTGAATGCTTAAGCTCACTGATTTTTTCAGAAAAAGGCCTGATCTGACTTGGTTGTGAATTGTTTGCCTGGTGGCGACGTAATTGCGCCAGCACGAATGCCATGGGTTCTACTGATGTGTATATTAAGTCCTTTCTGACCTTTAAAGAAACGAATCTGGGAGCAATGTGGGCACTGTACGGAATTCTCCAGCGACAGCGACACAGACCTGGAAGCGACATTCTGAGAGGAGCCCGTGCTATTAGGATTCATCAAGTAAACTATTAAAAAACGCAATAGATAAAAACTTACGGCTACGATAACAAATAAAGTATTTAAAAAAACCGCTCCAAGTTTCGGCATACAAATTGCCCCATAAAGTTCCTGGGGGAAGCGGTGGTTTATAATTGCACATATAACTAGATAGTACTCATGCATTGATAGCAATCACACTCGTAACATGATAGAGATTCACGCAAAATATTAGCAAAAACTTGAAAACAAAAACACATTTCTCAGCTGTTGTAGATTGACAACTGTCAGTTAAGCTGCCCGATGCGCACTTGCGCAGCAACGCGCCGTGTAGGCCGCCGGCCGCCGCCGCCGCAGTCTCCGCGGAGAAATTATGAATATGTTTCTTGTCTATGTTATTTGTTAAGCCTCTTGTGGTAATTTAAAATAAATAAATGGCAGAGAACAATTAATATTAATTTTCTCTAACGGGAGCCATATTTTCCCGTTGCTAAGTACATTTAAAATACATTTCATGAAATAAACATCTCGGTGAAGGTCATTTTATATAGGGATCTTAGTCTATAACGCTTAACGTAACGCATAACCTGCTAAATTAAGAAGTCGTATTTTTACCCCGATCGTATACTGAGATACAACTTTTTAAATTAGCACGGCAGATACGTTCAATTTTATACCCCATAATTTTCATACCCCGGGCTTATATATGAAAATCGATTCTTAAGGAGTAAACTCCAAAATTAATAATATGGGAAAGGATAGGAGCTATAGAATCCGCCACGAGCATAAGCATATCCAAGCTAAGATTATCCTCACCAACGGCTTTTGTTTTAATAGTCTTGAGAATGGCTAGGATTTCCTGCGGTGAAATATTATCAAATACAAAAGGAGAAATATCGGGGGGTGGAGTATCGGCAAGAAGAGAAAGTGTCCGGCGCTTGACAGAAACGTCAAGTGCGACTGGAGAAGTGCTGAAGTGTTGATTGATGGCGTCTAAGTCTAGAACATCATCAGAAATTTGTTGGACTTTGCCCACTCCAAGTGATTTTAAAAAAGCCATAATTTAGCAGGAGGACAATCATCAATTTACTTATATATATACCTACGCCTAGCATCTCTACAAGCCCTATTACACCTGTTACGCAAGTAAACATAAGCAGAATGGTTTTGCTCCGAAGGATCATGCCTAAGTTTGACCCGTGCTCGGTTCCTTTTTGCCATCAACTCCTTGATGTCGGAGGTAAGCCAAGACGCTGGGTAGTGTTTGACACGTGTAGGCTTTAAGGGTGCGTGTCTATCAAAAGTCGCAAGCAACATGTCGTTAAAAGCCCCCACCTTACCATCAATGTCACCGGACTCCCTCAAACCCTCCCAATTTATTTGGCTTACGTCAGAAAGAAGCGCCTGCAGATCAACGTTAGTAAGATTTCGACGCATAATAATTTTATGACGCCGCTTTGGGGGACGAATTTTAAAAGAAGCGTAAATTAAATCATGATTTGAGAAAGCACTCGCATTGAATTGTCCGTGACAAGAAACAAGATCAGGAGAAGAAGTGAAAATTAAATCCAAAAGTGAGAGAGGTCCATTATGCGGGAAACGGGTGGGGTGGGATTGAGAGGCAAAATTTTAAGATTGAGAGAATTCGCGAGAGTATTTAGCGTAATAGAGCGATGCACGATGGTCATTTTTGACGAGGCAAGTATTGAAGTCACCCATAATGATACTATGATCAAACTGTGGGGAAAGGTTAATTAACGTATTTTCAAGAGTATCAAAATAGTCAACATTACAAGAAGGGCTATAGAAAACTCCAAGGAGAACTTTATTATGGTGTAATGTGACATTCAAAAATAAATATTCAGAAGAGTTGGAATAGACCGTAGGCGACTGCGCAACCACTTGACAAGCCAAATCGCCTCTTATGTATATGGCAACACCGCCCCCTCGAACCACGTTGTCTCCGCCATCATTAAATCCGGTTCTGTCATTCCGGATCAAACGGTAACCGGGCAGAGGGTAAAGAGTAGATGGAAGTGACGGTTTCAACCATGATTCGGAAATCAGAACAGCGTGTATATTTTTGTTGTCGAACGACGCAAGCAAGTCCGAATAATGGGCTGGAACGCTCTGAGCATTAATATGGACAATATTAAAGTTTTTTTCGGCAGCGTGGAAAGTACAGTGCAGTCGCTCACGTAAATCTGGCATATCGGAGACATCGCTCAAGGAGTCATAAAGGCTGGAAGAGGACAAAGAAAAAAACTCGCTTTCCAAACTAGCATCAAAAACGTCTGACATCGTGAGTAGCTGTAATTGAAATTATAAATTTTAAATAATAAATAACTATATATTATACTGACAATAATATAAATAAATGTATATATTTATGTATATACTATAAGAATAATAATATATACACGTTATAATTGTAATAAAACGAATGTAAGTCTATCTAGACCACTATTAGTTTTATCATAAACAAGTATGCTAATATTCTCCTCATTTACTCGCCAGTGCTGTACCAAACATATTTTAAAAGAATTAAGACAAAGATATATTATTAAAATAGAACACAACAAATTCACATTAACAAATTAAACTAAGAATAATGCCGAATAATCCCTCTTCCCTCTTCCCTCTTCCCTCTTCCCTCTTCCCTCTTCCCTCTTCCCTCTTCCCTCTTCCCTCTTCCCTCTTCCCTCTTCCCTCTTCCCTCTTCCCTCTTCCCTCTTCCCTCTTCCCTCTTCCCTCTTCCCTCTTCCCTCTTCCCTCTTCCCTCTTCCCTCTTCCCTCTTCCCTCTTCCCTCTTCCCTCTTCCCTCTTCCCTCTTCCCTCTTCCCTCTTCCCTCTTCCCTCTTCCCTCTTCCCTCTTCCCTCTTCCCTCTTCCCTCTTCCCTCTTCCCTCTTCCCTCTTCCCTCTTCCCTCTTCCCTCTTCCCTCTTCCCTCTTCCCTCTTCCCTCTTCCCTCTTCCCTCTTCCCTCTTCCCTCTTCCCTCTTCCCTCTTCCCTCTTCCCTCTTCCCTCTTCCCTCTTCCCTCTTCCCTCTTCCCTCTTCCCTCTTCCCTCTTCCCTCTTCCCTCTTCCCTCTTCCCTCTTCCCTCTTCCCTCTTCCCTCTTCCCTCTTCCCTCTTCCCTCTTCCCTCTTCCCTCTTCCCTCTTCCCTCTTCCCTCTTCCCTCTTCCCTCTTCCCTCTTCCCTCTTCCCACTTCCCTCTTCCCTCTTTCCTCTTCCCTCTTCCCTCTTCCCTCTTTGAATTGGGGAATTGTGCATTTTGCATTTTAAGCACTGACTAACCATCCTAGACAACATATCAAAAATTCAAAACTACCGGACCGTTTTTAAGGTCACACATAGTACTTTAGTCTCTATTCACCGTATTAATACAACATTTACTTGAAATATGCAGAATCTTAAGTCCTGTTTCCTCTTTGTTTACATCAGTGATATTCACCGATTTGAACGTCAGTTGCCAAAAATTTGTCGTTGCCAGTTATTTTTTCTGTTGCTGAATCGAATAGCCCTAGGCTGTTATCGTAAGTCGCTGTGTTGTGGTGGTAGGCTAGCCGCAGCATAATATATACCACGGCACCACGTGTGATGCTGTCGCGCGCGGGCGCTCGGAACAGCGGATGAGTAGTAGGTAGGTACCTAGCTGAAGCAACTGCATGGTCTTGCCTTGTCTGTTTGTAAAATCTAGCTGGGATTTACATTTTGTGGGAGGCAAAGTGTGTGTTATCGCGGTGAGCGCCCCCGCCTCGTTGCCAGTAAAATGAATTACTTAAGTAACTAAGTAAGTAGGTACTTACCACTAAAAATCCGCCAATAATGGCGTGGGCTGAAAAACACCCTATTCGGTTATTGGATCGACTCGAATGGACTTTGTAACAATGCGCAGATCTCAGCGAGTTCTCAACCGATTTTAGAAATTTTTGTTTTAAAATGCAAAAATAAATTTCGCTAGGTCGTGACGAATAGAAAATTTCGAAAAAAAAAAAAAAACCGCTCCAATTTATGATGCAAGCTTAGCTGGTGGCTGACTCTGCATCGACCTAGTACCTAGGAGCAGGCAGTTAGGCGAAAAGAGTGACCTATACAATACTGTTATGAAAACAATCCTAATAGCATTTTGAATTTAAATGAGTAATAAATATGAAATGAAAGCCAATTAGTTATAATGAAGTGTCAGCCCGTCGAGCGCCAGGCACGACATTCGTGTTGCCACGAGGACACAATTAAATATGTCGGTCAAGCTCGAGTCGATACAGGAACATCATGGTAGCTCACACTCTAGATTAACATTTTTAGAAAAATAATTTCGTAGAAAGCAGTCTTCTTGGAAACCACAAACTATTTGAGATTCTTCACTACATAGTATAAAACAAAGTCGCTTCCTGCGGTCTGTCTGTCCCTATGTAAGCTTAGATCTTTAAAACTACGCAACGATGATGCGTTTTTAGGGTTCCGTCCGTCCGCTGCTTAGCTCCCAGAAAGCTGAAATTTGGTATGAGTATGAGTTTGGTATGTGTCTGTATCACGCCGACAAAACGGTAAAATAAAAACTAAAAAAAATTTTTTTCGGTTACCTCCCGTACAACAGTGGGGGTGACTTTTTTTTCGTTCCAATACTAGTGTGTGGGATGTCGTTGAATAGGTCTTTTAAAAATAATAGGGGTGTCCCAACATGACTTTTTGATAAAGTCAGCAGTAAATATTCGCTCAGAAAATAAAAAAAATTGTGTCCCTCGTTTCACTTTTCAACCACGGGTCAAAAAATTATGGAAAAATTCATGAAAATGAGGCCTTATAAGTACTTTCAATGAAAACTATATTGAATAAAATCGGTCGAGCCGTCTTTGAGTTATGTATGACTAGAGCAAAATTAAACATTCGACGAAATCTGCTCCACTTCAGTGCGGACAGGTTGCCATGAGCACCGAAACCAACGAGACTCCTTGAAAATAAAAATATGTAACAATAATATGTTTAGCGTGACTCCACCCATTCCACTTATTATGTTAATCTACGTCCGCATTCAACCCGGGCCCTTATCATTATTCCCATCCCATACGACTTTGAACTTTACAAATACTTTATTAAGTCGTATGTTTCACGTGTTTTTTCCATAGATTTAAACTTTTGCGGGACAATAAGTCAGAATCAGAATCAGAATCAGAATCAGATTTTTATTGATAAAAAATTCATTTTACACGTCATGGAAAGATATTATGCATATAATTATAATATTATTAAAATGACAAAATGTAGAACATGTTACTTAAAAAAAAAATATTCGTTTATACAGTGTCATGTTATTATACTAGGTACTATTGGCAGGCACACGCCCGTATCAAAAACAACTCATTGAGTGCATTGTTACACTTTTGTGATTATACATTTTTACATACTGTGTTGGTTATTGGTAAAACAGGAAATTAGTTTGATAAACACTATGTGTTGGTCAATTTTATTTTCTCAAGGAATTCATCGATGTTGTAACAGGCCATTTCTAATAAAATTATTTTTAGCTTTTTATGAAATGTTGTATTACTCGACGAGTTTTTAATTTCTTGTGGCAGAGCGTTGTACAGTTTTGGCCCCATTATATCGAGTGATTTTCGAACCCTGGCTAATCTCCTCAGCGGGATGAGTAACAGGTGCTGGCCGCGCGTGTTCCTGCCGTGCTGCTGCGCACGAGTCGTGTAAAGGTCAAGGTTGTGCCTCACAAATGTGCAAGCCTCTAGAATATACACACTAGGTAAGGTTAGGATTTGGTATTCTTTAAATAGATCTTGTGCAGGGTGATCGTATGGTTTGTTAGCAATGATGCGTATAGCTCGTTTTTGAATCTTAAATACCCTTTCGCGATCAGCTGCAGTAGCCCAAAGATCAACACCGTACGTTAATATAGAATGAAAATATCCAAAGTAGGCTAATTTCATATTTTCATAGGTTAAAGTTGGAGCGAGCCTTGATAGTGCAAAACATGCGGAACTCAATTTGTTGCAAGTCACGTCTATATGAGGGGACCATGTGAGACCAGAATCAATTTTGAATCCCAGATAGTTTACCTGATCAACTTGCGGTACTTGTATGTTATTTGACATTATATTTAGTTCCTCGTTCTTTGTTTTTCGTAACTGAAAATGTATCAAGTTAGTTTTTTCTAAGTTTAGTTGCATACCATTCGCTAAAAACCATGTAGATATTCTTTCGATGGCTCGACATAGGTTCCGTTTTAAGTTCAATACGTTATCAGCATTGACTATTATACAGGTGTCATCGGCATAAGTTACATATTCAGGATCCGAACAAGCAGCGGTTATATCATTTACAAGTATAAGAAATAAATAATTTCCCATTGTTGATCCCTGGGGCACCGCGCAACCGGACAGCGATTGGACGTTAGACTTTGAATTATGTACATATGTGCATTGCTTTCGGTTATTTAGAAACGATGCTATTGTATTCAGAAAATTGCCTGCAATACCATAACGTGACATCTTTTTTAGTAGAAGCGAGTGATCGACCATCTCGAAGGCGCGCGACAAGTCGCAGAATATGGCCGCGACCTGCCGCCCGCCCTCAAGGTGCGCGAGCACTCGCGACACTACGTCGCGCGCCGCGTGTACCGTGGACCGGCCCGACTGGTAGGCATATTGTTGTTTATTTAGTAGGTTATTCGAAATAAAGTAATCTATTATTCTTTTACTCAGTAGCCGCTCAAACACTTTTGAAACAATCGGTATCAAGGATATTGGTCGATAGAATTTTGCTAGGTGCATCTCACCTTTACCTTTATAGACGGGTTGCACCTTAATGATTTTAAGAGAGTCCGGGTAGACCCCGTTTTCAACGCAGTCATTAAACAATTTTAATAGTAAGGATACTAATATCGGTGGTAAGTGGTTAAGGGTGTGAGTGGACATGTCATTTATGTCTCTCGACCCTTTTACTTTTATATCTCTAAGGATTTTTAAAATTTCATCAAGCGTAAACAACTTAAATTTAAACGTTGGCGATATAGGCGGTAGATAATGATCTAGATAAGCGAGCGCGTCATGTATGCGAGGTTTTGTGTTGTTATCGTTGGCTGTTATGTAATAGCGGTTGAGCTGGTCGGCGGCGGCGGCGGCGCGCGCGCCCGGGCTGTCCCCCGGCGACCCGCTTACGAGTACATCCAGCGCAGTGTTCCCGCCAGTATGATTTCTACACGTCTCGGACGCAACGACACGCCACACACTACGCTGCATGTCATCAGCACTAGATATGAGGTTATTTACGTACTCACTTCTCGCATTCTTTAAAGCGGACGAGTAGCACGCTTCGAGATGCAATAGGTTCGAAAAAGACTCGATATCGGTAGGGCCCTGTATTAATTTAAGTTTACATGTACGTATTTGTTGACGCAATTGGCGAACCTGATTATTGACCCACACATTTACATGGTTCGTGATGGGATATTTTTTTAATGGAAAATATATATCAAAAAAATGTTTTATTACATTTAGGACCGATTCTAACTGTTCACCAGGACCTGTCCATTTAATTAACAGTTTATTCCAGTCATATTCATTTAGATTTTTAGTAAAGTTACATATGTTATTATTTGAAAACAGCCGTTTTGTTATACATGTGTTTGATACGTTATTTCTACATATGTTCAAAACTACAGTTACTTACGCTGTGATGATCGGATAGATACATATCGGTGCATAACACGTTTTTTATCATTGAGTTGTGGACATTAGTGTAAATGTGATCAATACAGGTTTCTGAAAATTCGGTTATTCTTGTTGGCAAATTAATTAGTTGTTTAAAACCGAACTGTTTGGCAATGTTACTTAAGATCTTAGAATTAATATCTTTTGCAAGGAAATCTATGTTCAAGTCGCCTACAAGTACCACCTTATATTTTTTTAAGGCATGCAAGTTACACAGCTCGTTAAGTTTAGAGAAAAATAAGGGTACGTCACCACTTGGAGATCTGTAGATACACACCACAATTAAGTCTAGACCGATACATTCTATCCCGCAGGCTTCAAAGTGTGTCTCCACAGACAGACTGGTTACTTCCTGCCGCTCAATGGTAATGATGTCATGTTTCACGTATATACATGATCCTCCGCCTCTGCGTAAGTGTTCATACATTAGCGTAATGCCGCGATGTCGTGTGGTAATGGCATTTTATAGCAATGCAGGCATTTTTAAGTGTTCAGTTTTGTTGGAATAATTCTGCCTTGTTACGGTAAAAGGTCGTATCTCTATACGGATGTCCTAGTAAGATACGTCTTTTTACCGTAGCATGGCAGAATTGTGGTGTGACATTTGGCATTGGATTGCGATCTTAGTCCAGCAGTTATAAAAACTTATACTTACCTAAGTTTTTAATTTGCGATACTTATGTATAACTTGTACAGTTCGTGAGTTGTTAAAATATTTAGCCTTCGTATACACGTCTGACTCTCTATTAAGCGCTCGATATTTGAAGTTCTCCTACCAACCGAGTGATGACAAACGTTCTGAAACGTAGTCGCTCGCAATGGGCCTCATAAGAAGGCTCAAAGTTACTCAAAGGGCAATGGAGCGAGCTATGCTTGGAGTTTCCTTGCGGGATCGAATCCGAAATGATGAGATACGCAAAGAACCAAGGTTGTAGATGTAGCTCAGACAGTCGCCAAATTTAAGTGGCAGTGGACGGGGCACATTGCTCGTAGAATTGATGCCTATGGGGCAGAAAGGTTTTTGAGTGGTGACCGCGAAGCGGAAGACGCAGCGTGGACGCCTCAACAAGGTCCACCTTGACAAGGACGACCTGGTTAGGATCGCAGGCGGAAATTGGATGAGGACGTCTGATCGTTGTGGAGAACTTTGGGGGAGGCCTTTGTCGAGCAGTGGACGCCTATCGGCTGATATGATGATGATGATGACCAAACCAACCCTAGGGCAATAGGATAGGGACGATAATTGTTGCTAAATTCACACTCACAGTTTCGCCATGTCCACCCGTCGGTTAACCTATAGATATTTTTCTGTCCACGGCTTCGTTCAGTCAGTTCAGATATTTATTATAGATATGAGATTAGTAGTAACAAGAAACTGTGAAATAAAATCAGACAAAAGAGAATGGCCATAGAATCCTGCACTGAGCAAAAGTTACTCTTGGCCGAGTGCTACATTGCATTATGTAATCTTTTTGTGTCTTCGGCAATAAATAAAAATACCCTCCTTTTTAGGGTTCCGTAGTCAACTAGGAACCCTTATAGTTTAGCCATGTCCGTCTGTCCGTCTATCAGTCTGTCCGTCCGCGGCTTAGCTCTGTGATCATTAGTAGGTACTAGAAAGCTGAAAGTCGCTCAACGTGCAATGGAGAGGGCTATGCTCGGGGTGTCTCTACGTGATCGAATCAGAAATGAGGAAATCCGTAGACGAACTAAAGTGACTGATATAGCTCACCGGATTAGCAAGTTGAAGTGGCAATGGGCAGGCCACATAGCACGCAGAGCAGATGGCCGATGGGGCCGAAAAGTGCTCGAGTGGAGACCTCGGACCAGCAAGCTCAGCGTAGGACGTCCACCTACAAGATGGACAGATGACCTTATAAAGGTCGCCGGAAGGCGCTGGATGCAGGTCGCTTCCAACCGGTATATATGGAAGTCCAAAAGGGGAGGCCTATGGTCAGGAGTGGACGTCCTATGGCTGAGATGATGATGATGATGATGAGAAAGCTGAAATTTGGTATGAGTATGGGTATGTACCACGCCGACAGAACGGTAAAATAAAAACGAAAAAACAAAAATTTTTTTTCGGGTACCTCTCAAACACCTAAAGTGGGGTGAATTTTTTTTTTCGTTTCAACACTAGTGTGTGGGGTGTGGTAGAATAGGTCTTTTGAAAATAATAGAGGTCTTCAAACATTATTTTTTGATAAAGTCAGCAGTTTTGTAAATATTCGCTCAGAAAATAAAATAAAATAGCCCCCCCCCCTCTAACTTTTCAACCACGGGTCAAAAAATTGTGGAAAAATTTATGAACATGAGGCCTTATAAGTACTTGCAATGAAAACTGTGCTTTCAATGATAACTAAACAAAATCGGTCGAGCCGTTTTTGAGTTATCGCAAAATTTCAAAGTTTTCTTAAAAGGACGTAAGTTGACTTCCAGAAGGCAATAAGTAATTACAGTTACTTTGGCGTATACGACCTTTTTATAGAGCTTGAAATCACTCTCGTAACTTAGGTAAGTCTATTGTGAAGGATGAGCAAATACGGAACCCTACACTGAGCGTGGCCCGACATGCTCTTGGCCGGTTTTTGTTATATCGGTATACGACATAAAATCCCAAGGTTAACTGCTTCTTTCGGCTCCACAACTGTCGTGATGTAAGAAACGGGCAATAAAAACCAATGGAGACAATCGTATAATGCATGTTGTATTGTAGGTATATTTCGTATCTGTGTACGGTTCTATAGAGCCGATTCAACTGTCTGACCTGACGACACGTCAGGCCAGGTGGGAATACACAAGGTTTGCATTTCAAATAAGTATTCAAGTAGGTATATGTAGTAGGTCTGTATTAAATCAACGACGACATGTCTAAACTAAAAATTTACACTAAAGTACAGAAAAAAAAGTTAAATTACTAAGTAGGTAGGTACCCACTTAAAAAAAATTGGGTATGCTCCAGTACTGGAGCCGCACGGGGCATTTGGCATTGAAGCTACCTAGGTACCTATTCTACTATATTTGGGCTATTCTCCGGTTCGAGCTATTTTGCTTGACTTCGATGGTAATTTTATTTTCTTCATATATACCTATTTGATTCGTGACTTTAATAGATAAAAACGGCCTATTTTTTTGAAAATATTTGTAGCAAAGGCTCTTCTCTAGACTTAGTGGTTCGTAAAATCTTTAAGATTTTACGATCACCGAAATCAAAGGCTCAATACTACAGTTTTCGACTTGTAGCTTGCTGAAATGACGATCCTTAAGAACACGATGCACCAATCCAAAGAGATGGATAAACTAGGTGCTAAAATGCCAATGAGATGCCGATGAAAACAGCCTTACAACTACAACTAGTAACCCACCGAAATCATCAAAAAGCCTGATAAGTTGTCGGACTGACCGTGACTCCCCTTGTTGTAGGATGACGGACGACATTTTCTGGCCATGGCGCGGCCCAGCACCGCCGGCATCGCTGCCAGAAATATCATAATATAATTATAATTCCATACGATAGACGTCTGCATTGTATATTCGCCAGGCAAACCGGACGGATTTCCTACCGTACAGTCGAGTTCTATTACTACCTATCTACATGGAATTACGTCAACAAGCGAGACATCGCCATATTACAGACAGAGACAGAGACACTTACTGACGTCATTCCGTACGGAAACCGAACGAAATATGCGAATGTCTGCGGCGGCCCTTATTCTTAGTTTTAACTTGTTCTAATATTGGTTTAACTATTTCAACTTTGAGGACGATTAGCCCATATTTGAAGACTGTCAATTATACGAGGGTTGTTTGATAAATACCCGAGTTTAGAAAAAAACAACAAAGGTTTGTATACGTGTATATTTATTTTTCTACATAGTCATCTTCCAACTCTATACACTTGTTCCAACGGTGTTCTAGCTTTAATAAGCCGTCTAAAAAAAAAAAATTCGGAAAGTCGTGAAAATAGGCCTCCGTGGTGGCAATGACCTCTTCATTGGACGAAAATTTCTTTCCACCGAGCCATTTTTTTAAATTAGGGAATAGGAAGAAGTCACAGGGAGCCAGGTCTGGGGAATAGGGCGGATGAGGCAGCAATTCATAATGTAATTGCTTTAATTTGGAGTCTGCAATTCTTGAGGAGTGAGCTGGTGCATTATCATGATGAAAGAGAACTTTTTTCTTATTTAAATGTGGTCTCTTTTTTTTCAAAATGGTATCAAATTCTTGCAATAAATTAGCGTAATATTGCCCGGTTATCATTCTTCCTTTTTGTAAATAATCAGTATGGATGATTCCCTGCGAGTCCCAAAAAACAGTCGCCATGACCTTTCCGGCCGATGGAACGGTCTTCGCCTTCTTTGGAGCTGATTCCCCCGGCAAAATCCACTGTTTAGACTGTTCTTTACTTTTGGGGTATAGTGGTGTATCCACGTTTCATCAACAGTCACAAAACGCCGAAGGAACTCACCCGGACTACTTTCGTACTTATCTAAACAGTGCCTTGAAATTTGCTTCCGGGTGAGCTTTTGTTCCTCGGTGAGCAAACGCGGCACCCACCTCGCCGAAACCTTCTTCATGCCTAATTTGTGTTCTAAAATGTGCTGCACGCGTTCAATCGAAACATTTACAATGTCGACAATTTATCTAAGTTTTATTCGGCGATCGCTTAATACAATATTTTAATTTTTTTTTACCATATCACCTGTGGTCACCTCAACAGGACGTCCTGGGCGATCTTCATCAAAGATGGACGTTCTGCCTCGTTTAAATTCATTGTACCAATATCTAATGGTTGTCATAGAAGGAGTATGATCATTGTAAACAGCTTGCATGCGTACTTTTATTTCATCACAAGAATTTCCTTCCAAAAACAGAAAACGAATTACAGAACGATACTGCTCTTTCTCCATTATTGCAATAACAACGCGAACTCCGTCGTAAAAAGCCGTTAAAAGAAAAAAAAACAAAAGAACGCAGTATTTTTTTTTTTATTTTCTAGTCCATAAAGGATGCCTAAAAAGTTCGTATACATAATTTCAGCCAGTAACAAGAATAACTTTTTAAAACGTGTATTTATCAAACAACCCTCGTAACTTTAAAGTCCATGAGCTCTCACGGAGATGCCACGACTTTGCGCGACAGTGGCAGCGATAGAGCGAGAGATCCGAGCGTGCGAGACACTCAACTAGTGTATTCCTCCGCCTGATGAGTTGTCGGACTGACCGTGACTCCCCTTGTTGTAGGATCACGGACGACATTCTGGCGATGGCGCGGCCCAGCACCGCCGGCATCGCGGCCAGAAATATCATTCAGCAGTTCCACAGGTAACTTTTGTTTTAGAACGGCAAGATCTATAAAGTACAGTTTAAGTCAAAACGGTTATTCAATATTCATATGAGAGTAGTTTTCAGAAAAAGCATGTTCTTCAGTTAGCGGTTAAGGGCTATAAGTACCTACCTACATGATAAATTAACATTAAGCGTTGCATAGTGTATGGAGTTGTAGCTATACAATATATACATACGGAGAAGGTATGTCTGAACCTAAACCGGATTACTTATACATAATTTTTATTGTTTTATCATGTCGTCAATTCATCATCATCTGAGAAAATGGGGAAAAGAGCAAAATGTTCAAAACTGTTGATTCATTTTTATTGGGTATATGCATTCTGTATCAGGCCCACGCAGGGCTGGGAGAGAACTCATAATTTTCAGTCGGTAAATGGGAACCCTTGAACCTTCATATGATGTCCGTCTGTCAAGACCTTTTCTAAGGAACACGTCGATCATCAAACTACTCAGATCTGAATGTTTACAAGGAACCGATCGAAACGTTGAAAAAGTCAATGGTTCAGGCGAGGTTCGAATTCGAACACGCATCTCCAACGACTTTCCGGGCCAACACGGGCGTCCTACCTATTGGACCACTGAACGTGATGCGAGATTCATTTTATTTCTTAACTAGTTGCTTCCGCCGCAAATAGTTGAGAAATAAAATGAATCCGCCTTGCATGCCTTAGGATGGCATCGTAGCGCCATCTAACGTAGAGATCAAGACTTCATAGTCCTCATAGGGCTCCATTCTGCATTCTATTCAGCTCTACCTACCCTTCGCACTAGTGAAAAATCCGTCCGTTTATGCTACATTTATGGCGCCATACTATGACATTCGCAAGGATTTTTTTGTCACACAGCGGAACATACGCCAATCGCCACTTTTTCCCATTTTGTACGGCTTACTAACTACGCATTCGTTCAACTTTTTAGTCCTTACCAACCTTTGTTTCCCACAGTTGGGGTATTCGCACGGTGATCAACCTGCAGACGCCAGGGGAGCACGCCAGCTGCGGCCCGCCCCTCACCAGCTCAGGGTTCACCTACGACCCCACCATATTCATGGCCAACGATAGTAAGTTCCTTCATCTTCCTAGCTATAACCTCGGTCAACTCGCCCATCATTCCTGTGGTGCGGAGAAAATTCCATGAGCAGGTTATACTCCCACACAAAGTCCGACTCACTGGTAGTGAGGGCTAACCAGCACTGATACAGTTCAAGTCATGTTTTAAAAAAATGGTACGTGTCTCTTAGGGATCAAACCAGAAACGAAGTAATTGACAACATTTAAATTTTTTTAATAGTGTTCCTATTTTTATTTGATTATACAGACTTTTTAAAAATATTAGAAAAAAATTGTGAAAGCAGCGTCATCTAAGAATCGGCCCTCTACATGACGTCACCTCGTGGAAATTTGACAGTCAGACACGAAAAAAACAGGTCGAAACGGTCGGTGTCAATTCGACAGAGAACAAAAGTTAACGAAATAACACAGCGAATAAGAAAGCTGAAGTTAATAAATAAATAAAAGTGGGCTGGTCCTATCTGTCGTAGAGACACGTTTTTAGACATGGTTAAACTGATACCACCCCCCCTATTGTAGAGAGTAAACAAAGGTCAAGGCACAATTTTTTATTTTTTATTTTTATTTTATTCAATAGATAATGAGATTGTATTTAAATGGGATGTGCAGTCCTGGGATTTTTTTTATGGCAGTACCGGAAATTCCCGGGGCTATAATAAAATTCCCCACGACTGCATACCTACCTCAATTGTAAATGATGTATAATGCGATTTTATGTATTAATTTCGCTACCCAAAGGTTGTCTGGAAGAGATCGCTCTTTAGCGATAAGACCGCCTGTTGTTTACCTCTATTGAATGTTACGTGTACAATCTAAATTTGTTTGTATTTATTTCCTGTTGAGGTGTGCAATAAAGAATGTTCTATTCTATTCTATTATCGAAAATTAAACATTAACTGTAGAAACTCCTAGTCAATGTATCTATAAGGGCCAATCAACTTTATACATATTATATGTTTGTATTCAATATGTGCGTTATATACAATGAATATTATGCCAAAATGACACTATTAATTTATTTTCATCGAAACAATTTACAACATTGGACATATTAATTAAAATTTAGCCTAAAAAGATAAAATTAAAGAGCTAAAGTCTAAAATCTAAAATAATATGTTTGGGTCAATTTTCCAAGCAGTATTTTTTGACGGCAAGACTGAAAACGCAGGTGCAGAAAGGTTGAATAATAAAGTACCATTTTTTTCGGAAACAACCCGCCATTGTCTACCTCGGGCAACAGCTAAAATTAAAATATATATAATAATTAAAAAATATATATTTAGACCAAATTTCTCATCAAGGTGGGTTGTCCCCAAGCCGGTTTTGTTTGTAAAATGCCGGGTAAGTCAAATACTATGCATGACAAAGAAAATCTGTTACCATTATTTTAATACCATATAAATAGGTAACGAAAAAAGCACATTACCCGTTTTATATCTCCTTTGTATACCCTTGAATAAGTGCATATACGTTTGTCCCGAGAAAACTTCTCATTACCGCCGACAATGTTCCGAACCGATTTATTTCCCAAAGATCAACCACGCCACCCGTCTCCCGCGCACTTTAAAGAATTAGTCAAGCTGCGGCGCTCGACGAGGCCGGTTGTGTATAGTGGCAATACGTTGGCTTGTATAAACGTGAATATATCATCGCGGTGGACTGGGGACAAAAAAAGTGTCATTCCGGAGTTTGTTATAGTTTCTTTACTGCGTGGTTTGAAATTTATATATATCAGGTAAAGTATACTCACGATGTCAAGAGTTGAATTAGTTTTAGAATATAGGCCTTACTTTTTTTTTAAGAAATAAAAATATGTCGTGTTTCTCATTCCACCATTCTCATTCCGGTGTTTCCGGTGTAGTAAAATAACTTTGAACCCCACCAAAATGAGGAAAACACCGGAATGACATCAAAAGTAGCTTCACTTTTCATAGATATTGTTGAAATAATAATATTTTTTTATTTTGTTTTTAATACCAGACTAAGATATATGTTTATATTATTATGTAATACCAATATTATATATATTATATATATTCCGGTGTATGAAATTTCATTCCGGTGCACTTATTTTATCATCCTGGTGTACATTTATCATTCCGTTGTGTGTTTCATATTCGATCTCGAATATCTCAAAAACTATTTAAGATTTCAGGGTCCCTTTTACATATGTTTAATAATATAGTCTAAAGTATCTCTTCACATTTAAAAAACTCAAAATTAATCAAAAATAAAGAATCACACCGAAATGATACAAAAAATGCGTCTTGTTGAAATTGACCCGTTTACAATTATATCATAATAAGTAGTAAATGCATGTTATAACTCTGGTTTGTCCCAGTATACTACTACAACTTCGCCTGGCCAGACTACGGTGAAGCCAGCCTCAGTGGACTCCTAGACATGGCCAAAGTCCTTTCCTTCGCGCTACAAGAAGGTCGGGTGGCGATACACTGCCATGCAGGTACTTGAGCTTTATTTTCACCACTATACTACTATAACTTCGCATGGCTAAACTATAGAGAAGCCAGCCTCAGTGGGCTTCTGTCCTAGCACAACTATTCGCGACTCTTGTCGCGCGACATAGCTCTAATTGTCACTCTCTCACATTACTGCACAAAAAGAGACGTGTAATTATCTCGTGCGATAAATAGTCATGTGTGACCGTTATGCTAGAGGTGCTGGACTTGGCAAAAGACCTCACCTTCGCTGTACAAGGTTGGAGGGCGATACGCTTTCATGCCACAGGTACCGTACCCAATGTTTATTTTATACCAGTAGGTATACTACTACAACTTTGCCTGGCCAAACTATGGTGAAACCAGTCTCACCGGGCTGTTGTAGGTACATGGCCAAAGTCCTCACCTTCGCTTTCCAAGAAGGCACAATTGCGATACACCGTTAAATATGCGGGTGAGTACTTCTTGTTGTTAATATATACCATACCACGGACACCCAATGCTGAAGTGGTGAACATAGACCTCCCCTATAGCTCGTAAAGTCGTAAGTCATAACAGAGTGCGATCCTGCGCAGACCGCATCGAGTCCCCGTCTGTGCCCGCGACCCTCACAAAGTCATACGTCCAACTAGTCAAAGGCATTGTAGCGATTCACATGTTCTCGTCATGTGCTCGCCATCGTAAGACTCACATCATCATTGTCATCATCAGGTTCCCAACACATTGGCATCATATTTCGCCATCTAATACTAAAATCATCACTTAATAATTATAATACAATACAAATGCCTAATAGAAGTAACAGTATGAATGTTTACGAAAGCAAGTAAAAATATTCCAATAACTAAGCATCCTACCTTTTTAAAATAGCAAATTACTATTCACAAAATTTTCCAACGGAAGAATTGAGCTTTATTCATACTGCATAAGGATCAAAGTTATGGGCATGGGCGTGTCTGTGGGCGTGTCCAAAGTGTCCAGAGTATTCACCGTATTCAATATATCTAGAGTATCTGGCGTATCTAACGTATTCAATATATCTAGAGTATCTGGCGTATCTAACGTATTCAACATATCTAGAGTATCTGGCGTATCTAACGTATTCAGGGTGACCAGCGTGTCGGGGAATATTGGTATAAATAGGGACGGATTTTATAGAGTTCATTCATTCTTTCTTGCATCATCGACTGGGTAACACTGTTGTTTGGCAATAAGGTATTAAATTTAATTCTAAGGGGAATTTCTGTTGGGATTACATTATTTTTCTGATCTATAATTATTTATTGAAATGTTGTGGGATTTTGTTGTTTTATGGCTATCAAGCTTAATTACATGCCAGAAATAGTGTTTTGCTACATGGTTGCCAGATGAAAGATATTTAACCTTGCGGCTGTTAAACAAATATCTTTCAGACTCTTCTAATTTTATCCGAGCTAGGCACCTCGGACACTAGCCATATATAAGTGCAGTGAATAGCCTACAGATCTAGAGTGATCTATCTGATGAATGCAAGGTCCACACGTGTTGGGCATGTGGGATATCCACACTTGTTGAAATCAGATGGACCTCCAGGTTTGGTCTCATAAACGTATATATTTATATATTTGCAATATCTACACATATTAGGGCGGGTTACTCTGCGTTTCCGGTGTTTTAGCCACGCAAGGGGGGACCCACTTACACTGATTCTAGTCCAACCTCGGGTTAATCTCCCGAATTTATAGTTTAATAATAATAATAATAATAATAATTTATTTATTTCAGGCATCAAAGGCCCATAGATAAATACCTTACAATCTAACATACATATTAAATATTAAAATAATAAAAAAAAAAACATAAGTAACTAAACTAGGTCACATTTTTCAACAGCGACGTGTTACGCGTGTTCGATGTGTCAGGTAGCCGTCCACGGAAACGCCGGAACATGACACCCTTCGGCCAGTACTCTTCCTTTGTGAAGGTCGCTAGTTGGTCCGTCGGAACTCTCAGCACGAAGGAATTAAAACTCACGTCGTGGCGAGACTCCAATTTTACGACTCTCAGGATGACACCGGACTTCACCCTTACATATTCTGCAATATCTTCAGCCTTCGTACTGTAATGTAGCCGGGACACATAAAGCAGCGTCGTAGGTAGAGCGGGACGCAGCAAATGTTTCGGTCCAGTCGGTGCGGTACCGCACTGATTTCGACAGGCTGGCTTCTTCTTCTTCTTTTCGACCTGCATGAAGCCATCCTCGTCGCATCGGGACTCCCTTGGAGCCGGCATTGGCAGGTCTTTTTTTACGGGTTCCTGCAACCCCTGAGATAACGGCTGCCTGGATTTCGGAGCAGCTGGGCGCTTTGCAATTTCGGCGTAAACACGTCTCGGGGTCAACGTACTCACACGTGACGTGCTCGACCTCTCCGCTGGAGCAGGCGAGCGAGCGGCGGGGCGCGGGGTTGGCGGCGCTTGGTCAGCAACCAGCGACGCATGCGATTCCACGGCGTCAGCGTTAACACCGCCGATCACATTTTGCGCACCGTGACACGCGACTATTTTAGAGGTGTCACTTGACCTACATTCAGATATAGCGCTACGTAATAACGCTACTTCGGAACGCAACTCAATTACGGTATTATTGGATACCTCTAACTTAGTCTGGACTTCGGTCAGACTCTTCTTCAGGATCATAACATCCTTCAGCAGCCTGGTGACATCGACGTGGTCGAATGTAACAGGTGGCAGCCGGTGCAGCTGCTTCGCCACGAACGAAGGCACGTCGCTCGAACGGGTCGCCAGGAATAGCGTGATGATGTCCCGAAGACTCTTCACACCTCCATCCCTTCGGCGGGATGGCATCTCGGCGGTCTTGCCGAGCGTCTCGTAGAGCAGCGCCTTGCCACTACAAATGTTTAGCTTACCTAGGTTCCATACACGTTTAAATGTAAATATGAGGTTTAGACCTCTAGTGTTTTTGTACTAGCTAGGGAACAGGGGTATGGCGATAGGTACACTTCAGTAGGAATAATAGAACGGGGTTTTTTTTTTATCTTCCGAGCAATCGGCCAATTATCATTAACTAACATAATATTCAACTTATTTTAATCTCGTCTGGTATAAAAATACAAACAGCTGATTTCTTGTATTACTAGTGTCTATGACTCGGGGTGTCAGTAGTGAAAATAAAATCTTGTAACAGTTTATAAAGAATGGGAATAGAGCAACCTATTATTTAGACCGAACAAATATTTAGAACCGTTAATTTTACGTCGAGATTTGTAGGAACTTTTAGTTAAACTTATTTTTTTTTATCGATTATGTTTTAAGATTTGGTAAAGTAATGCTCTTATATTACTTACAACTGTTATATTGAGATGGCAACACTAAAGTGAGAAAAGTCATTACTGTCACTGTCACTAGTCAAATCACATGAAAAATTAGATGAATTTCATTTCGTTTATCCCTACAATAAACAAAAAAGGATTGTAGATAATATGCTCCAGTGTTGATGAGGAAATTCTATGGTAGATTGTTGTGTAGTATGTCTAGAAATAGAAAACAAATCATTACTTTTGCTG
The DNA here is from genome assembly GCA_947623375.1 of Apotomis capreana. Classification (NCBI taxonomy): domain Eukaryota; kingdom Metazoa; phylum Arthropoda; class Insecta; order Lepidoptera; family Tortricidae; genus Apotomis; species Apotomis capreana. The sequence continues at coordinate 7,880,130 of OX392518.1, forward strand.
GATCTGGTGTCTGAAGTGTTAACTGCTAAGAATGGCCAAGGACTAATAAAACAACAAAATGAAAGTTGTTTGTTCTTGTGTTTGCCCTTCAGATCTCAGAACTTAATTAATTTATATCACAGAGGATGAAAGAAGATTCCTTGTCAAAATAAGTCAGTCGAGAGTTGAAAGATACTTCGGTTGGACACAATAGTCTTCATAATTTCAAGGATGTATGACATTTACGCGTATGATCGAACGAAAAACCAACTTCTACAACTCATTTGCTTATAATGAATGGAATGGGAATTCATTTAGTCCACGAGTGAAGGGAAATCGTGTTGTTTAATAACAAATATACATAATAAAGTTTCATAGTCTCAGAATAGATTTGAGAGAGATCTTTTTCTCTAAAAGAGCCCGAAGGCCATTAAAAGATTATAATTAGCAATCATACGGCATCCAAGGACATGGGTTTTGGTGATATTTAAAATAACACACCGAACAAATACAAAAGATGAATTGTTTTAATTTTCAAAGAACAGTATTCCCCCAATTTATATGTGAAGTAACCATGTCCTTATCCGATTGCTCACGTCTGGTAGCCGCCATTATTTTAACAAAACTAAATATTTTCGGGAGAATGAGATGATAGCATTACTAGAATAACACAGCCAAATGATAATATTTTGTATGCGGTCGAAGGATTTCAATAATACTCAGAATTCTATTCACCAAACAATTACCTCTTGTATAGATCTAGAATCCATTTTGAAATGTCCTACTATAACTTATTTAAAGGATGTATGTCTTCTTTCCATATTAAATTATATTAAATAAAATTATTTAATTTGGTCGGACATGAAAACTTAAAATTCATTAAATTTGTAATAGAATCTTATAGTTTCAGTAACTTCAATCTATTTATAGATTAGTTATGAAGTGTAGTTTCATAAAGTACAAAATTACTTGTCTACTAAACATTCCTGGAACAGACATGCAATTCCAAGAAAACAGTCTAGATTATATTTCATCCCAGAAATCTAATAATATTCGGTTTTGATTCATATATTTACCTTTATTGTTACATAGAGTAATCTAATATATCTATAACTTACTTGTGGACTAAATGAGTTTTATATTTCATATAGAAATGATATAACTAATATTTAATAAAAGTAGAATATCCCATACTGAATCATGTTATAAGAGCTGTAGATATTTTTGAAGGATGGACTACACAGGAAACATTATATTTATATTTTGAGGATCGATAACATTAAGTTGAAAATATATTTAGTATAAAGAACCAAGTCAGCAGAAGGATAGAAGCTAGGGTTAAGAAGGAAACAGATTACAACTTTATTAGGATCAATTAACAAAAATACATAGTAGCACAGTGTATAGGCACGGAGGCACTCAGCAACACATCGCGGCTACATCTCTTAAAGAAACTGAGTTACTACAACAACGTTGGATCCTGCCCTAGACGAATCACACCTATACAGATCACTATTTTTGGCCATTAGTTATAAGAAGTGTTCAGCTCAACTGTATAAAGATCCTTTCATAGCTAGGTTTGGTTAGTTGTAGGTTTTGGAAGGCTAGGTAGTCGTTGAAGGGTTTCCTTAGGGTTTTGTTGTAGGAGTAGAGTCTGGAGGCGAGGGTGAAGCAGGCGAGGGACCTGGAGGTTTAGTTTAGCAGGTAGCTCGTAGACATTTCAGTTGGTACTCGTTCCCAGGATGTATTTATTTAGCAGATAGTCTTTATAAGCATTAGAATTGGTGGTCCCGTGACTCAGGATAGCTCTAGAGTTGAAGTACCTCCGCGTAAATATTACAGCATCCTACGCACGTATTTTATAGCTTCAATGAATTTTTAAATGTTAAATTATGAAATAGTATTACTTATTTACGGCATTGCTTTATACGAGTAAATGTTAATTAAATTTGTATATTAATTTATAAATGATTTCATGTATTGACGTGTAATATTGAAAATATTATAAATAAATGAATATGAATATGAATACGCTGCGTTTCCCCATTTCACTTCGCCACTTCAAGACTCCGATGCCCAATGGCCATCCTCTTGTCGGCTACATGTCCAATTTCCGATTGTTACTTCAAGCGTGCAATCCTGCGCCCATTTCGGGTGAAGCCAATCGAAATTACGCGCGCTAAATTGCCCGAACAAATGCGTGCACCATGATGCGCTGCCGCGTCGTATGCCGGATATTGTCTATTAGCATGAGCTGCAATTGACTTTTAGTTTTTTAAAACAAAAAACCTGAGGATCGCCTCGATCTAAACTCATTAGTATTTACATTACTTAAACAAATTCAATTAGCTGAATAAACATTTCCGTAATGTGACGTGGTACTATACCACACTGCTACGGGTTGAAGGTGAATGGGTTTACCTACATTGATTATTTAAACTATTTTTCTGTTGTACAGTCAGCGACAAAATAGTAAAATGTACATACATACCTATATTTTTTAAACAAAATATCACTTTTGTTCAAATAAAACACAGTGTACAGAATTTATATTCTGATAGATAGCAATTAATGAATGACTATGAACGACATCAGCATTTTAAGAATTGAGGAGAAAATTAAAGTTCGGTTCATAAAATGACGGAGTTTTACATAATGAAGGGAAATAACCGAAAAAATGTTTCAAACATAATTATTATTACTTTACTGCACCTACTGCCACGGGTGGCCACCATCATCAATTCATTCAATTAAATATCAGTATTCTGCCTCCCGTTCCTAAATGAAAAATAGAATTTGAAAACTGAAATGCTGTATACATTCTGTGCAAGTTTTGATGACAACTGTACCTAATAATATTTAAGATAAACTTACCTATTATACAACCATTTCACAATAATCGATTACTGAGTAAACATGTTTTTGTACCTTTTTTTAATGTTTTTACTGAAGCTCATATTATTTCTAACGATATTATTCGTCGTCATTGTATTGGCTTTGAAATTATGGCTAGAACCTATTAAAGGAGTATGCAAGTGCAAGACGAAACTGCACGGAAAAGTCGCTCTAGTGACAGGAGGTAACTCTGGCATTGGGCTTGCCACAGCCCGGGACTTCGCTAGAAGGGGAGCAAGGGTCATAATCGCGAGCAGAGATAACAAGAAGTCAGAAGCAGCCGTTGCTGACATAATAGCCACGACTGGTAATACTAACGTAGAATATAAACACCTGGATCTCTCTAAATTCAGAAGCATTAGACGATTTTGTGAAGATTTTAACGATTCCGTTGATAGGTTGGACATTTTGGTGAACAACGCTGGTTGTGGTGCAGTGAGACAAAAACTCACAGAAGATGGGAACGATTTGGTAATGCAAATCAACTATTTGGGTCCATTTCTGCTCACCAATTTGCTGCTTAAGAAACTGGCTGCGTCTAAACCGAGTCGCATAGTGATCGTGTCTTCAATATCTTCAATGTTAGCTAAACTAGACCCAGAAGATGTATTTGGTATTAACACAAGAGGATATTACACCAGGTATGCCAATACGAAGCTTTATAACATTATCTGGGCTAAAGCCTTAGCGAAGAGGCTGCCTCAAGGAGTAACCGCTAATTCTCTGCACCCTGGACTAGTGAAAACAGAGATTTACAATAATCTTTGTTGGATATTACGACAGATAGCTCTAGCAGCGCTCCATGTTGGTTTCAAGACGCCAAAAGAGGGTGCTCAGACGTCGATCCATTTGAGTGTTGCTCCCGAATTAGAGAACATAAGCGGGGAATATTATTCTGAGTGTAAACTCCATGAGATTCCTGAAGAAGCGGAAGATGAGGAACTTATAGAGAAGGTTTGGAGAGAAAGCGTGCGGGTGACGGCGAGTTAGAGCTCAGTCTTGCTTTGTTCGTATATTATAAACTAGCTGTCGCCCGCGACTTCGTCCGCGTGGAACCTTTATCTTGAAAATTTTACATCTTTATTATTTTCAGATCTAAGTAATGTTGAAATTGCTTAACGTGCTTTTTTTGCAGTTGTTTACGAAATACATAGTAACGAACCCTTCGTACGCGAGTCCGACTCGCTCTTGGGCTTTTTTTTTTCATAAGTCATAAGTCATAAGTATTTATTCATTTAACAATTTACATTGCGTTTGAAATCACACTTTCGGCTAATTAGCTCTAAATACGCGGTATTACTATAAAATCAGATACATCTACGAACGAATAACTTTACTTAATTCGATGAGTTTAAAAAAAAAAATTTAACAAAAATAAAGAACCGACTTCAGTAAAACTAAAAATCCAAAAATAACCCGTTCAAGTACAGATTACATTTGACTCACCCTTTGAAGTCGATCCCAAACCACTGTTATTATATTTATATATTAAAGTTTACGTGAGGTTTGGCACCGACTTCAAAGGGTGAGTCAAATGTAATCTGTACTTGAACGGGTTATTTTTGGATTTTTAGTTTTACTGAAGTCGGTTCTTTTTTTTTGTTAAAAATTTTTTTTTTTCGCTTTTTAGTGATTCATATAAAATACTTATGGCGGGGTGATCAGGGAGGTCTTGAAGGAATGCATCTCGTTTTAATTATCTCCTAACTCCTAACCGTTAAGGAGTTGTACCTTCCATCATCAGTTCAGCATTGGAAGATGATGACTACCATATGCAAATACTTAAATAGTTTTAGAAAATATATGAAAAATATTATGACTGCCTATAAAATTTCAGGAATTTCTTCGATTCCTCATGGATCTCGTCATCCGATCTTCACCAAAATTTTATGGGACCAACCTTGACATGTCTATTCATGAACCTAAAAAGAATTTTCCAAATCGACTCATAAATGACGGAGTTATGAGGTAACAAACATAAAAAAAAAAAAAAAAACATACAACCGAACTGAGAACCCCCTCCTTTTTTTGAAGTCGGTTAAAAAAAACTTATATTTTAATAAAAATACCTTTTTACAAAGTTTCTAATTCCTAACTTAAAATACAACTTATACCCGATACAACCTTTCATCCTCTTTTTAACCCCCTTAGGGGTAGAATTTTCAAAAACGCTGAAATAACTTTTCTCGTATTCTAATAGTGTACCTTTACCATCCTTTACACAAAAATTCAAGTCCCGCGCTCAAAAAAATACTCAATTTCCATACAAACTTTTAACCCCTTTTTTACCACCTTAGGGGGCGAAATTCAAAAACGCTGAAATTAGTTTTCTTCCATTTTATTTTAATACCTGTTTACAAAGTTTCAAGTTCCTAGATTTAAAAAAAACTTGTACCCCATACAAACTTTGCACCCCTATTTAAACCTCTTAGGGGAGGTATTTCCAAAAATCCCTTCTTATCCCTAGCCCACGTTATAAAAGTAACCTACTGTGCAAAAATCAACTCTCTAACATTGGTAGTTTTGGCTGTGCGTTGATGAGTCAGTCAGGACTTCTTCTTTTATATATACAGATGATTCACAGATAAAAAAAATACTGAAAGTTTTTTCCTCTGAAACTAAAATGATGATTAGATTATACAACAAACCTACCATTACTGTAGTTCTAGCATATCTTTCAGCAACTTCGTTTGTCCCGCGACACAACATCGCATGTCTTGCTCGCCTGGTATGGAATGGAAAGTGGCAGGTAGTGCTTTTCGCGCGACACAGAGTTCCTCAAAGTTGTGCTAGAGGTACTTACTGGTTTCAAAATTTCAATACAGTAACGTTCTCCAAAATCATTAAACGTTTTCTGAGAGATGTGTCTAATAAATATGTATAGTGCGATCAACTTTTTGTGAACTGAAGGGAGTCGCCGCACTTGAACACTTCCTACATGCATAGATTATTAAAACTGTTTTTTTCTTTTGTACAGTCAGCGACAAAATTATAAAATGTTTACAATTATTTTTAACCAAATTATTGCTCTTGTACTTATAAAATCAATAGCAATGTAAAGAAATGATGTTCTGATAGCAATGAATAAACTAATATGAACGACGTCAGCATTTTTAAAGAGAACGTGCGCTTACAAAACTTGAGGAGAAAGTTGAAGTAACGGAGCTCTACATAAAAAAACTGGCCAAGTGCGATTCCGACTCGCGCATCGAGGGTTCCGTACAAACTTTTACTTATCCCATCTTAATTCGCCTGGTAGAGTTAAGTTTGCACCTGAAATGTATGGCGCCGCATACAAACCAGGTGCAAACTTAACGCAACCGAGTTCTCCAAATATGATGTTTGAAAAGTACTATATTTTTTATAATTTTATTACAAATGTATAGTTTTCAGATTTTTATAAGTTTTGTAGTATGTGACGATATGACTTGCCAAATTTCATAGTTCTAGGTCATCGGGAACTACCCTATCATTTGATTACCTTGAGAGCATCAAAATATACCTTTTTTTTTCACATTAACGTAGAAGTTTGATTTTTTACAGCTTCAAGGGACCGTAGAGCTGAGTATATGGTGTTAATTTCAACTCTATACCTCCACGCATTCTCGAGATAAAGGGTCTTGATAGACAGACAGACGGACGGACGACAAAGTGATCCTATAAAGGTTCTGTTTTTTCCGATTGAGGTACGGAACCCTAAAAAGGGAAATACCTAACCGAAAAATTGTTTTAGAGATCATTATTATTACTTTACCGTGCTGCCTTGGATGGCCATCATCATCAATTCATTCAATTAAATATCAGTATTCTGCCTCCCTAAATGGAAAATAGAATTTGAAAACTTAAATACAGCATTTATTCTGTACAAGTATTGATGACAACTGTACCTAATAATATTTAAGAAAAACTTATTATACAACCATTGCACAGTACTCGATTACTAAGTAAACATGTTTTTGTACCTTTTTTTAATGTTGTCACTGAAGCTCATATTATTTCTAACAATATTATTCGTCGGCATTGTCTTGGCTTTGAAACTATGGCTAGAACCTATGAAAGGAGTATGCAAGTGCAAGACGAAACTGCACGGAAAAGTTGCTCTAGTGACAGGAGGTAATTCTGGCATTGGGCTGGAGACAGCCCGGGACTTCGCTAGAAGAGGAGCAAGGGTCATAATCGCGAGCAGAGATAACAAGAAGTCAGAAGCAGCCGTTGCTGACATAATAGCTACGACTGGTAATACTAACGTAGAATATAAACACTTGCATCTCTCTAAATTCAGAAGCATCAGACAATTTTGCGAAGATTTCAATGATTCCGTTGATAGATTGGATATATTGGTGAACAACGCTGGATGTGTTGGACTGAAACCAAAAATCACAGAAAATGGGAACGATTTGTTAATGCAAATCAACTATTTAGGTCTATTTCTGCTCACTAACCTGCTGCTTAAGAAACTGGCCGTGTCTAAACCGAGTCGCATAGTGATCGTGTCTTCAAAATCTTCAATGTTAGCTAAACTAGACCCAGAAGATGTATTTGGTATTAACACAAGAGGATATTACACCAGGTATGCCAATACGAAACTTTATAACATTATCTGGGCTGAAGCGTTAGCGAAGAGACTACCTCAAGGAGTTACCGCTAATTCTCTGCACCCTGGAGTAGTGAAAACAGAGATTTACAATAGTCTTTCAGGGATATTACAACTGATATTTCTAGCAGTGGTCCGTGCTGGTTTCAAGACGCCTCAAGAAGGTGCTCAGACGTCGATTCATTTGAGTGTTGCTCCCGAATTAGAGAACATAAGCGGGGAATATTATTCTGAGTGTAAACCCTATAATGTTCCTGAAGAAGCGGAGAATGAGGAACTTATAGAAAACGTTTGGAGAGAAAGCGTGTGGGTGACAGGGAGTGAGACCATCAGTCATGCTTTATTCTTATAATATTAAAAACGATTATGCAGAATTGGACATAAATAGGCCATTTATTTATTTATTTCTTTGTAATAAAAATTCAAATCCATGCAAATGTGCAGACCATAGTACTGGTTTCAGAATTTCATTACAATTACGTCCTTCAAATTCATTGAACGGCTTCGGAGGGATGAGTGGTCTATTATAGTGCGACCAACTACACTAAATTTGGAAAAATCCTGTCACACCCTTGCTTTAGGTTGGGATTGGGATCCCGGTTCTCACCCTGACCGATTATTTCTTGTGAGGATATTTAAGAAGTTGAGTCTTTGTTACCATGTCGAAGCCAAAGAAAGACCCAAGAAAGCCAATACCAACGTTTTCTGTTTATCTCCACAATGTTGCTTTCAAAAAAGAAATCTTATTAAGTAGATTAGTAACGAAAAACAAGTCAAGAAAATGATGATATGGTTTTATTATGATTAAAGTTTCAAAAGTTCATAAAGTCCCATCCTTTAGCCTGTATAATAGATTTAATAAATAAAATATTATAAATTTGGTACAACTTTTGGGAACGACTGTACCTGTACCATAGTGATAACACAATTTAAACTTAATATACAATCAGTTAACTGAACCCGATTACCGAGTAAACATGTTTTTATACCTTCTGTTCCTCTTCTTAGTAAAGCTCATATTATTTATAACTTTACTTTTCGCCGTAATTGTATTGGCCTTGAAACTATGGTTAGAACCCGTGAAAGGAGTATGCAAGTGCACGACGAAGTTGCATGGGAAAGTCGCTCTTGTGACAGGAGGTAACACTGGCATTGGACTTGAAACTGCCCGGGACTTAGCTAGAAGAGGAGCCCAGGTGATAATCGCGAGCAGAGACAACAAGAAGTCAGAAGCAGCCGTTGCTGACATAGTAGCAACGACTGGTAATACTAACGTAGAATATAAACACTTGGATCTCTCTAAATTCAGAAGCATTAGACGATTCTGTGAAGATTTCAACGATTCCATTGAAAGATTGGACATTTTGGTGAACAACGCTGGTTGTGGTGGAGTAAAACAAAAACTCACAGAAGATGGGAACGATTTGGTAACGCAAATCAACTATTTAGGTCCATTTCTGCTCACTAATCTTCTGCTTAAGAAGCTGACCGAATCCAAACCGAGTCGCATTGTGATAGTGTCTTCAAAAGCATATATTTTCGCCAAATTAGACCCTGATGATGTAGCTGGTATCAACAGTACAGGATATTGGATAAGGTATGCCAATACAAAACTTTGCAACATCCTCTGGGCTAAAGCTTTAGCAAAGAAGCTGCCTCAAGGAATCATCGCTAATTCCCTTCATCCTGGAGTTGTGAAAACGGAGATATTCAATCGTATTCCAAAGGTACCACGGAAGATACTTTTAGCAGTGATCCAAACAGTCTTCAAGACGCCTAAAGAGGGTGCTCAGACGTCGATTCATTTGAGTGTTGCTCCTGAATTAGAGAGTACAAGCGGGAAATACTACTCTGACTGTAAACCTTATGAAGTTCCTAAAGCAGCGATGGACGAGGAGCTTGTAGAGAAGGTTTGGAGAGAAAGCGTGCGACTGACTGGGAGTTAGACCTCAGCATTAAATTTGAGAAATTAAATGTTCTTCTAACTATGTTATATAATGTTTCTTTTTTTCTGTAGCATGGCTTTTAAAAATTATCATACTAAATAAGTACTTACTAACAATTTACTATCGTGACAGGAATGAACACTCACAAGAACACCCATAATTAACTGCCCGTTTTTTGTTGTGTTAATAAATGACTTTCGGAATGAGTTATTATGTCGTTTGATTGTAATATTTTCATAACCTAAACGTTCATTAATTACTTTTGCCATGGTTTAATAATTATATGAGTATACTTCGTAGGCGTAGTACCAAAAGACCTCATGAATAGTTAAAATTTGTATTCATAGAATCAAATCACGCTGTAACTCTTCCAAGCAAATAATGAGCTGTCAAACCATACAAAGTGAGTCAGGGGGGGTATTCGACCAATTTTAGAGATAAATAAACTTCGTCAATTCGGACGCGCAAAATTTTCGTTTCCTTTGTATGTGACGGCATAAATAACAGGCGCATACTTTAAATTGACCGCGTAGTACGCGAAAGTAGTCCGTTACGTTTCGTTCAAAACAGAAATTCATATACATGAATAACATTTTTGACAATCATTATCGCCTTCGTATTTCCAAAATTGAGATGAGATAGGTATGTCACTTTTAAGCTCATCGCATTTAAATGACAGTTCAATGGCGATATAACTGTTATCTAATGGAGATTTGACGTTTGGCGATATCTCAAACGGCATTCTCGAATTGGGCCCCTGTTTGTATGGTTTGACAGTTCATTTGCCTGGAATAGTAAGCGTGGTTTTACTATATTTAAGAATTCGTTAATGTCGTACAGATTGTCAATAAAATTAAAGTAATATAAGTTACCACCTGACCATTTGAGAATGGATCTAAGTATAGTCAGGTAATCGCCATTTTTAATAAAGTTACATAACTCTTGGTAAAGGCTTTACGCTCTCCGCACACTACGGCTTCTGCCGCCACAGTACTGGTCCCTTTTCCACGCTCGAAGTGAGAAAAAGAGAGATGTACCTACTGTGGCGGCCACTAGCAACCGTAGTGTGCGCCGGCTCTTAGAGTTGATAATCCACCAAAATGTATTATGCACAAAAGCCTTATCTATGAAGCACGCTTCTCTTTATGTTTATGTATGACGGACAATAATGATGTACAGAACCACACTACAGTATTGTTTCGTACGCAACGCCAACCGTAGTATTATACTATCGGTTATAAAGTATTGGTACTTAATTTGGAAGCACCTTATATATAGTCACTATTCGTAATAAATAGTACATTACGGCAGAGACGGAAGACGGGGGTAAGTAAGCCATACTGGCCGAGTAGGATATAATACGAGACCAGGATGGCTCTTACGGTCGAAGCAAGTATAGTGCTTTTCTCAAAAATTAAACAAGAAAATTAGATTAAAATTATATTTTGTAGGTGACATTCATATTCGGCCATTTTCCAATGAATATTTTTGTTATATCCCATTTTTATTATTACACATTGTGATATTCGTCGTCGCAGGCACCATTAACTCCCATGATAACAACCTATAACAAAAAAAATTAAAGTTTATACTTGGATAAAAGATATAGTTATATCGTTATCAAATAGTGGCAGCATTTATTTACCTTCATCGCCAAAATGGTTATCATAGAGCTTGATTTAAGAACTTTTCTATATTTTGCTGCTGAAGATTTGTGATTTCTTTCCTTTGTAGCCATCCGATTGTCTCAGAAAGATTGTTGAAATATTCTGACCTTATCACACATTATCTGACCAATTATTAACTTGATTTCTTCCTTCCATTTAATGAATCTCTTGTATTTTTTTATATCTCCTTGGATTTAGTCGGAAGTAAATTATTTTAGCTAACTCTGCCTCCGCTTTTAAGTATGGAGGAGTGCCGTCTATTCGGAATCAGACTCCTCTGAACTCATTTTTGCTAAATTATTGTAATAGATCACACAAACAAATTTGAAATTTTTGTCTTTTAATTTAAATCCCGCCTTAATTCCTTTTTTTTTAAAATACTGCGTTTAATTATTTGCACTGTCTTACAAATCTAAGTCTTAAAGATAAAATTTAATTATTGTTATACATTGTTGTATTTTCTAACTAATTTTCATATCATAAAGCTTACCTTCAATTTTAACTCCGAGGTTTTTTCTAAACGACACAAAAAAGGAAAGGAATTCCGAAATATCATTGTCATTTTACATAGCACAATTATGAACTAAACGCTGCATACAAATTTCCGCACTAAACTTTGTCGCTACTTTTTTTTTTTTAAATATGCATCTTGAGTTACGTTTATACTGCCAATAGTGCTAACTTGCTTTTTATTTTACATTTGCTCTTAGTGTAAATTGCAAGTGTATACTGCAATGTCGTCTCTTTCTATTTAATCTATGAAAAAGGGACGCCACTTTTTAATTTCTACAATTTGCTGTCGCACTGTACTTATAATTAAAACAATTTGTGGAATGCATCCTTTTTACATTTATATACGACCTCATCGCCTTCACATCCTTAGTTTTTTTATAGGTCGGTGACGATGTAAATCGTGTTTCGATATTCAAATATCTTGATACGTAATAGGAATTACATACTTACTTACTGGACAAATATTGATTCCAAATTTAAAATCTCGCTGTTTACTGGACACTTCTAAAAAGTCTTCGGTATGTTACACTTACTGTAGTCTATCTAGCGATGGTAAGGCAACATTACATGCAATTTTTGAGAAATAGTATATTACCTACAGTATACCAAAATGACGGTGAATTTGATCGCAATCGTTTATTTATTTAGAAAAGGCGTAGTTACTAGTCACAAACTTAAGAATTTAATTAAGGTCCTTGATTAAGGATCTGTGGCCCAAACCGAAGGTGACGGTCATATACCGGGTGGGCCCTGTAACAGGAGCAATAAATAATTAAAACATAGATTCTACCCCTCAAACTGAACAACATCTATTAAAGAACTTTTTAAAAATAACTCATTTATAATGTAAACCTGTAAAATGAAGTTTTTTCAAAGAAGCAATGTATGCGAAACATTTTATATTTAGTAAAGTGATAGCCCTTGTGAGTATTATATTCCTTGGTGATAGCTATGTCAATACTAAGGCGATGTCAATGTTGGGCGGCGTACATTGAAAATGCTATTTAGGTACTCTGTTTGAAAAAAATGAACATCTGAAAACAGTATTTAAAAAAAAAGTTCCTGAACAGATGCTATTCAGTTTGACGAGGAAAATCTATGTTTTAATTTTTTGCTCCTGTTACAGGGCCCACATGGTATATACGATCTGGGGCTTTACTAATTACCACCCGTGGTTTGTCTAATGCTACGTTTACACGCTTGCCAAGCGTCGGCAAGCGTGCAGGACGCAGTCATATGTTAAAGTGAGACGGAACTACATCGTGCTCACTCTAAACGTAGCATAAAGTTTTAAGTCTTGCCTTGGCTAGGAAGTGAATTTTTCTCCCCGGGTAGCGGGCAGTAGGTAAATCCCACTTACGGCCTAGGGTGAGTAGGTGATTATTGCAATGAGAAAAGGTTACCGACTCACATATAATCGATCCATCGAATTTTTATGCTACTACCGATTTGTAACTTGAATCACTTTATTTTACAATTTTTTATTTCATACTTTTGTCCGTCATAAATTTGTAGGTACACCAACCGAGTTTATAATAGACAGTTTTCAGAACGCATTTAGTAATGTTGTCACTAAGATTAGTTTGTAGGTACTCATATAATATGCTGATTTTCATATTTCTTTCATTCTGAACCATAAATTTAATATAGGTAAACTTGTCAATCATAATCATAACATTTAAATATCGATAAGTACAGTTTTTATTCATATTTTTTTAACTTAACCGTTCGCTTGCTCGGCTTGCGCGCTGTTGTTCGATCGCAGTTGTAACCTTACCTACCCATATTAAAAGGATGACCACGCTATATTTTAAAAATAAGCTTACGAAAATAAAATAAACAAAAGAACTGAGAAAAAAAAGCTAAGATACTTTTTTTCCTATATAGATTTTTTTTATTTCTTATTTACGTTGAGCTCCTTTAGTGGACTTCTTTGGGTTCCTAGTGCGCAGTTTTTTTTTCAAACTTAAAAAAAATCACTTCGTATAATGGTAATTTATAGGTCTTGGTAGAACGGGCGTGCTGATAGCGTGCTACCTCGTGTACTCTCTGCGCGTGCGCGCCAACGACGCCATCCGTCTGGTCAGGAAGAAGAGACCCAGGTCTGTTCAGACGTCTGGACAGATTCTATGTGTCCAGCAGTTCGAGCACTACCTGCTGCCGCAGACCGTTGTGTTCAGTTCCAAGTGAGTACTTTTTGTCAAAAATTATGATGATGTTTTTTTGATAATACGGCTACTTTCTACCATCGCACTGCTCGCCATCGGCAGGGTGTTCATCCTCACACACTACAGCCTAAATGGTCGAGAACTGTGCGGTTCCATAGGAATTTCCTACGCTCAGTGAAATGAGCTCCCTGCCGAGGTTTTCCCCAGGAGCTACAGTATGTAGTTAAAGTAAATAGGTCCTTAAAGGGTCGGCGACGTGCGAGTCCCTGGCGTCGCAAGCGTCCATAGGCGGCGGTAACTGCTTAACATCAGGCGGGCCGCATGCTTGTTGATTATTATGATAATTATCGTTTCGTGTACACGTATTACAGGGAACCCGTGATGCTGACTAAGGATAAGAAGACTGCCGAGTTTACCATCCGCCAGTACCTGTACCGACAGCGGGCTACGCTCCACGGCTTGGAGGAGAGGGCATTCAAGGAGCTTCCAAAGGTAAACGACGACGAACGATTTCCTACCACGAACGCTCTGCATGCGGTTCTTCAAGAGGGGAGTATATAGGTTCTAAATGGGTCGGCGGCGGTAACTGCTTAACATCAGGTGGACCGCATGATTGTTTGCCACCGTCGTAGTATAAAAAAAGATGTGCTAAGGAGAATATAGCGAACGCTTCTAACTAGATAGTTCAATAGATGTTGCTGGTGTGTTAAATCTCTAAACTGAACGCTATATGAAATGTGGAACAGAGTCCTCGCAAGATAGCGCAGTGTAAGAGTTCAGGGGAAAGCAAATTTTTAGAGGCTTTTGCAGTTCTTTTTTCGTAATGTTCTATGAAATCACACTTAACCATTACTCACGTCGCTTGGAGTAAAGTACCTTCCTTTCCTATTGATGATAGGTTTGTTTTAATAAATAGATCATTAGGTACATTATTTATACGAACTAATTCTATCGGAAAATAACAACAGCTGGAAGAGGACAACCTTACACAAATCGATCTAGTCCCAAATTAAGCTCAAGAAGGCTTGTGTTATGGGTACTAGACGAAGATATACGTACCTACTTATATAGATAAATATGTACTTATACTTATTTATATATTTGGTTCTTTAATATGACTGTATATGGTTAATACCTCGTTAAAGATGTTTCTGGGAAGGAAGGAGCAGAATTGGCTTATTGCTTCTCTATTGGGCAATAAGTAGACTAGGCTGCTCAAATGCTCAGTCGGTGGGCATCAGGTACTTTGGAACTCTCGACGCAGCTACTCACTTTAGGATAACATCTCTTATATATCCTCTTATTATTCGCAGATAGTGTACTGCCTCTGCGAGCGCCTCCTCAAGCTATGTGGCTGCCATCACAGCGTGGGGTTTGATTTCCGCGTCAAGAACCGACCGTTTTACAAGTCCTTCCTCTCCTACCGACTCAGACAGGTGCGGGCACCAGACCCTAACACACCTGAAGAACTTTCTACAGGTAAGTGGCAACGATATGTCCTTTAGTACAAATGTGTCTGTCTGATTGGATTACTCATCGTAATCCTATAGAGACGAACTTCAGACGCGGTCATACCACCATCAGTACCTTTACTACGTCTGACGTCTTTTCTAGTGAAAACTGCTTCTGCAAGCGCCACTTTAAGGGACTCAGGACAGCAAGATCTTAGGGGTGATAAGTTGCAGAAGGAAAGCCACGAATAGATCGGTCTGGAGAGATTTGCTAGACCCAGCTAAGGATGATGATGATGTGAGACTCAATACCCGTGAGTCCGTGACACTAACTGGCCGTTTTACAACTCCTTTCTGTCTTACCTTTAGCCATAGGTGCGGGTGCCAAACCTCAAAGGCGGAGCCGAGGTCCTCGATGCGAGCTTTGCTTCAGGCTATTTTCATCAGACTCGTAAATTTTTCTATTTCAGATCCAGTGCCAATGCTACCCATGGTGGAGTGGAGAGACCCAGTGGAGGAAGACATCGAGAAAAACTTGGAAACGGTTAGCAGGATAACAGGGAACTCCACCAACAACGGGAGCATACCGGCCCTACAGGTTTACGAGGTAATGGTGTCACTGCTATCCATGCTACCCATAATACCCATGGTGGAGTGGAGAGACCCCATGGATGACAACATCGAGAGGAATTTCGAAACGGGCAACAGGGTAAAAATAGCTCTCGGACCACTTATGCACACAAGAAGTATCCACTTACGGCAAAATGTTGTGCCCCCAGAAGAGATACAACAACTCACTCCCCAAAAAATCTGGGAATTCCTGGCCTCAAGGGGTCTCAGCAGTGAAGTTTAAGAAAGGGCTGCCACAATAGAACAATAATTGTCAATGTGGCACATAAAAGGCCCAAAGCAAATATAATAAAGATCAGCATTACACGTATAATCTCGTTGGTCAGTAATATGAGCCAGAAAGAGCTGTGCGAGGTAGCTAGCTTATAGGTAAACTCCACTCAGTGATGTTTCGGCCGAAAAGGGCTTAGCAGCTGGTGGTTTTCGTATTATTTATTTATTGGAGAATCTTCAGCTAATGCCAGTCAGAACAAGTGAGCCAGCAGGGAAAGCGCCCAATTACGATGCAAGCACAGATGTAATTCACTTCTAATGCCATCTTAAGGCGTGGATTGGATGAGTGACCTTATTTGTAATGTGTGTTGCAAATTAAAGGAAAAGTATGGGATGGCGCGTGCCCTTTGCTTTTTCTAAAAAGACCTTCAAAAGAGCTTCGCTTAGTTACAATACAATACAAAACCACTTTATTGCACACCTCAAATACAGGGGTAGTATACAAAACATGGTAAATATCCAGTAAAATAATAAACAGAGGTAAACAAAACGAGGTGAGGTAGCTACGTATCCTCCCATCACTCGTTTACCTGTGACATTTTTGATTGACACCAGCTCCGATCAGTGAAAATGCTAGTAACTTTTAACTGTGAAAAAGATTCCACTCTTCTATGCCCAGTTCCGCGTTACCTAACATTATTATTCCCGTCCTTAATTTATTTATTAGGGTACTAGTTGCGTCGCGCGGTGCTACCCACTCATCCCACGGGAATACTACATTTTTTCGGGATAAAAGTAGCCTATGTGTTAATTCAGGGTGTCAGCTTTGGTCCAGCCGTTTGAGCGCGAAGAAGTAACAAACATTCACATAAACATTCTCACAAACTTTCGCTTTTATGATATTAGTGCGATAAGGGGAATGAAGTTAGCTAATGACTGTTTTTTGCTCCTCAGGCATTTTTAGTGGACCACCACAGTCTTCCAGATGAGAGACAGAAGTATCTGAAGCAGATGCGAATCGACATCAACCAGCGGAGAGAAGCCATTGACAAAATTAATGAAGAAGTATAGTGTCAGACCACACTAAATCTTCCAAGCAAATGAACTTTCAAACCATCTTATATAGATAGATTTTTTATTTGTAATATTCATACATTGTCAATCTAAGCTATAATATAACACAATCATAGCCATTATTATTATTACATATAGAATAAATTAAATTCAGTATTCTTATTTTAGATTTGGTATACACAAAGTGAGTCAGTCTGTATGGTTTGACAGTTCATTTGCTTGGAAGACTCAGCGTGGTCTGACTATACGCACTAGTATTTTTTGCTTTCGTTGAAGTTCTATTCATAAATCTCTGAGAGCGAGATAAGAATGGAAATCGTCATAAAATACGAGTAGAGTACCGAGGTGCCGATGAAAAGTTTCTAAAATTGCGGAACTCTGTCTCTGGAATCTTTCAAATTTTTTTTCAGTTTTCTTAGGTTGCATGGCATTTTTTAAAAATTTACAAACTTGCTATTTTCATATTTGTAGCAGAGAATATGGAATTTAATAAAAGACCTTTTGATTTTCACAATAACCGCTTCATAACTGTATTTTATTAGTTGTTTGTCATGAAGTCATGGGGCGTAGCGGTTTGCCAAACACAGCAACGTGACAAACAGACGCATACACATTCTACGACTGACTAAAATCGCGTGACGATTTTTCCCGAATAAAGGTGGACGGCGTAGTCAACTAATCCAGCTCTTAGGTGCACCATCGCACATGTATGCGTAGGCAATTATTGCGGTTTGCGGCGCACAGTGAGCCAGTCTTGGTTTAAGAAAGATGCGCCTTTAGAATAGTCGCGTCAGATACAGATTTGTAAGTGTCGATTTGGCCTACCTACAGTTATAGAATAAGCCTTACCTATCGTCTTGTTTGACAGGAAGACCCGGCAGTGCTCAGCGGGCTACTGTTCGAGTGGCTAGAGGGCCTGAAGCAACCGATACTAGATCGAGAGGACCTGGCGTTAATCGTGGGGCGCGGGCAGGACGTAGAAGCCTGCATGGTATCCCTGCAAAGCGTAAGTACTAGTAGCGCCATCTAGCAGTAAGTAGCATCAAATGGCACAGATAACTAATATTTTTAGAGTGGTTAGAGAACTGAAGCAACCGATACTAGATCGAGACGACCTGGCGTTAATCGTGGGGCGCGGACAGGACGTGGAAGCCTGCATGGTAAGCAAAAGCGTAAGTACTAGTAGCGCCATCTAGCAGTAAGTAGCATCAAATGGCACAGATAAGTAATATTTTTAGAGTGGTTAGAGAACTGAAGCAACCGATACTAGATCGAGACGACCTGGCGTTAATCGTGGGGCGCGGGCAGGACGTAGAAGCCTGCATGGTAAGCAAAAGCGTAAGTACTAGTAGCGCCATCTAGCAGTAAGTAGCATCAAATGGCACAGATAACTAATATTTTTATAGTGGTTAGAGAACTGAAGCAACCGATACTAGATCGAGACGACCTGGCGTTAATCGTGGGGCGCGGACAGGACGTGGAAGCCTGCATGGTATCCCTGCAAAGTGTAGGTACTAGTAGCGCCATCTAGCAGTGAGTAGCATCATATGGCACAGATAACTAATGTTATCGGAGTGGGTAGAGGGACAGAAGCAACCCATACTAGATCAAGAGGACCTGGTGTTAATCGTGGGGCGCGGACAAGACGTAGGAGCATGTATGGTATCCCTGCAAAGTGTAGGTACTAGTAGATGCTAGTAGTGAGTAGCAACAAATGGCACTGGTACAAATGTTATTGGAGTGGCTAGAGGGACAGAAGCAACCCATACTAGATCGAGAGGACCTGGCGTTAATCGTGGGGCGCGGACAGGACGTAGGAGCATGTATGGTATCCCTGCAAAGTGTAGGTACTAGTAGCGCCATCTAGCAGTAAGTAGCATCAAATGGCACAGATAACTAATATTTTTGGAGTGGCTAGAGAACTGAAGCAACCGATACTAGATCGAGAGGACCTGGCGATAATCGTGGGGCGCGGACAGGACATAGAAGCCTGTATGGTATCCCTGCAAAGTGTAAGTACTAGTAGCGCCATCTAGCAGTAAGTAGCATCAAATGGCACAGATAACTAATATTTTTGGAGTGGCTAGAGAACTGAAGCAGCCGATACTAGATCGAGACGACCTGACGCTAATCGTGGACCGCAGACAGGATGTTGTATGGTAGCTATAATGAAAAATATGCAGTGTAAGTTTTAGTAGCGCCATCTAGTTACGAGTATCGTCAAATAGCAAGGAGATTTCAATATTTTGTTTGAATTTGGTGCAACTGGTGCTGCGTTAACAATATTTAGCATGAATTACGGGGCTTGGGCGAAAAATAGAGATGATGTTTAGTGGCTGTGTAACTTGTAAAAACTAGTAGCGCCATCTATCCACGAGTAGCATCGAAACTTAACTATTTGAACAGTATTCGAAAGGCTTAGCCAACCTATTGATGGATGTCAACTGGTCATACAAACGTAAAGATAAAATTGTATGTAAGAACAGAATATATTTTTCTTTTCAGGAAGACGTGATCCTTCTCGAGTACCTCCTCCGTTTCGTGACGCGATTACGACCGCTAGCGGCCAACAAGAAGGTGGACATCATAAAACGCCTCATCTCATCGCTGACACACCAAACGGTCGCTATCAACGGACGATGTCTCCCCACCAAACGCGACTTTCCACGTCTTCGTGATGGCACCGCCAGTCAAATTGTAAACTTTATGCTACGGATAGTTGTGGAATTACAGAAGGACATGGCTAAGCCAGGCGGCGACGACCGTGATGTTGTGGTACCGCGACGCTACAGAATAAAGGCTTGGAAATAATTGTTGTCTTTTATTTTCTACACTTACGGTTGTCTACATTGTGTTTGCTACTGACCGATATGTGGCAATAGTAGCTATTTGTTTAATTTTAAAATTACGCTAAATATGTCAATTGTCTTCATCCACCCTTACGCATTAAATCATCACGTAACGGACGATGTCATTCCATCGTTCACGAACATACACGCTTTCTCGATGGTACCGCTATCCAGATAATTAATTTCATTCTACATGACCAAGCCAGTGCGACATTGAAATGCCACGATGGCAGACAAATGAAAGGCTTAGGTTTTTCTATATTTCCCAAACATACTTAATCAAATCACATTGATGATCTAAAATAACCAACAAACAGCTACTTATGGATAGATGGCGCTAATCGTAAGGTAATGTCGCACAACCCACTCACACTGTAGCTGACCGATGCCGGCTAGCTCGTGTCCGAGTTCTGTCCAGGTGCGGCCATAATGTTTCCAAATGATTATTCTCGAAGAAATTCTGTAGCTTAACTAATGTGAGCAAAGGTTAGTCATTGGCGTATATAGGGAGGTGGCAGGGTGGGCCGTGCCCACCCCAGTATGATCTAGTGCCCACCCCAGGATTTTGGGTTACCGATAGAAGTTCATGGCTTCATCTCATAGGCCATGGCTAGGCCCCCCTCCAGCCTAATAGCGCCTAGTAAATGTAAATTTACCTGTATTAGTTTAGGAGCATTGGTAATAAATAGCGACCGCAGATTTTTTTTTTCCTCTCCTTGACGTGACGGAAGCCTAAAAGGCATAGGCTGCATCCGTAAGTCTCTAGGTGGCAGGGGGCGGGGCTAACCCGCCTCGCCTGCCCGAGCGACCGCAGAAGTTAACAGTCACAATTTATAAAACATTCAATATACTCTATGGTCACAATCCTCACATAGACGAGACGTGACCGATTTAATCGTCCGACTTTATATTATAAAGGCGGCTATGCACGGTCAATATAGAGTCAATGACTTTCTATCATTTACAGTCGAATACTAACGATTAATATTTGTATTTGTTAATTAAATTTGTGCTGATATTTGCTCTTAATTGGGTGGAAACTTAATACATTAATATTATAGCATCAACGTGACCTTGCATCGATATTTTTAAAAGTTTCTGAACGAAATCCATCAGTCACGCTACCTACCGGATCCATCACGAAACCCTTTTGAATTTATTTCGGTTTGTGGTGTCAAATCAAACGCTTATCGGGGAATGTGTATTTATAATTTAGTTGCTTATTAGCCATATTAAAGTTAATTACTGTGCAAACTTTATCAGAACAGTGTCTTTCGAGTGATCATTATGGTATTTGTGTTATTCGTTGTTTGAATACAGTGTTTTATACAGAAATAACTATGGATCCTTTTACACAGGTAAGTTTCGCTTCAACGGCTGTCCGTTCTATGAAGGTCACTAGTGATTACTTAAAAATAACTTATTTGCAGCGTATGTTAGAGCGAGCACGTGCAAGACAGGAGAAAATAGATCAAAAACTCGCAAGCTCCGGTCAAACACCGAGACGAAAACCGTTGAGTGAGAACGTTTCTATTTTGAAAAAAGAAGCCACACCAACGAAGTCGCCCAGCAAACCGACTAGAGATTCTATATCGTCGCCGAGAAGATCTTCAAGAGAGTCTTTGAAGTCAGAATCTCCTATTAGATCACCAAGAAGAACCCCTTCCAAGACAGACCTGGTATCCGCTACCAAGCCTCGCAACGACTATATAGTTACGAAGAAGGAGTTCAGCACTCCTAAACGCGGCAGCCTCGGCAGACGGAACTCTGATGTGTCCGTGGAAATCAATATTATGCACAGGAATGATATTCAGATCGAGGTGCAGGTCGAGGAACGAGATGCCCCCATTGATGTTGTGTACAATGCTGGAAAAGCTACTGTGAAAGAAATTGAAGGTAAGATTTATCTAGTACTAGTTGCGCCGCGTGGTGTTGCCCGCTCATCCCATGGGAACACTACATTTTTTGTTATAAACAGTAAAAGCATGAAGAAGTAACAAACACATAAACCCACTCACAAACTTTCACCTTTATAATATTAGTGTGATACTAATCTCCTGCTGTACAATATAACTACATTTTATAAAAATGTGTCCCCTACTTTCTTTCTGTATGTTCAGGATGATCTCAGAAACTATTGAACTTTTTGTATAAATTCCAAAGTGGTGCAGTGATTTACAAGCCTAGTAAGTACATTGACACTAAGATCAAGCTTTGTTTTAAGCAGGTATTTGTTACTAAGTAAGTTTTGTTGTCAACAGACAATATTAGTTACTATTTCCAATTGATTATTGAGTTTTGGTGAGAGCACTACGATTGCATGAACTGTTTCCACCAACTCCTTTCCGACAAAACAGTACTCAGCACGGCCCTGTATTGGTGATACATTACTGATTTGTATGAAACATTCTGCGCCTACTTTTCTTGTCAGGACACCATAAGAGCGGTACTGTCTTCCTGTGCACAAAATCGAATAACGTAGATCTACAATTTGAGAGTGAATATGGATCTTCTAGGCAAGCATGCTCTATTTTAGGCCTTATTATCACTTTACATCAGGAGCGATCAAGATCAAATGATTGCCTATGTGGAATAAACATCCTCTTTTAGTTGGTTAGCATCCAAATTAAGTTTACAAGGCTTGTCTAGTGTGACTTACATCACTGTCTACAGAAAATTCCAGGAAAATTATATATCAAATTAAATTAAAACTGCTGTCTACCCCGAGCTCAAGTTCCTTTGAAAATTACTATAATTGTGTTCTTTGTGTCTATTTCTTCTTTAGTGTGTGAAATACCATGTACATACTTCTTACTAATATAAAATTTTGGAGATGGCTAAATCTGCAGAAATTCAACCTAAACATTTATTATCAAGTTAATTTTGAATGATGACAATGTACATTTAACAAAAAAGAACCATTTACTATTACCAAATTGACAAAAACATGTTCCCAATATAAAGACAATACTCCAACAGGAAACTTAATTCAATAGACATTGTAAAACAATGCCAACTTAAACAATACACCAACTTCCATGTCTTTACAACATCTGTAGTTCCCACGCTATTACAACCTTTAAGACAGTGCCAAACAAGTAAGTAGCTCTTATTTTCCAAGTTTTATTTATTTATTAGCTTTATACATCCACAATACATTTTTTAAATATATATGAGTTGTTTTAGTTAAATTAGTTTTAGTTAAAAATAATAACATGCAGTGTTCAGTTTGTGGTCCCTTCCGGGTAAAAGCCTCCTCCAGGTTTCTCAATTTTTGCCGGTCGCAGGCAACGGTCATCCAGCTTCTTCCTGCTGTATCTATTATGTCATCTGCCCATCTTTTCTTTTGTCTCCCTACTCGCCTTTTTCCTGCAGGGCCCAGCCATTTGGTAACTTTATGCATCCACCTTTTATCTTTGTATCTGGCAACATGTCCTGCCCATCTCCATTTTTGGCGTAAGCTGTACTGTAGGGCATCTGTTACATTTGTTCTCTTACGAATATCTGTGTTTCTGGTTTTATGTATTTTTCTCAGCTTCAGAATACTCCTCTCCATGGCGTGTTGGCAAGATAGAATTTTGTTTTTTATTTTATAAGTGTACACCCATGTTTGGCTTGCGTAAGTTAGGCTTGGGAGGACGCAGGAATTCATAATAGTCTTTTTAATCTGTAAGCTGTAGTTACCTTTAAGGATTTCTTTTTGGTCCCAGTAATTTTTCCATGCCCTAGTTATTCTTCTGTTTGCAGTGAAAGATACCAGTTTACCTAAGTATACATATTCACTCACATATTCTATTGTATTTCCTTCTATTTGTATTGTCTCCTCACAGCTGTTTGTCATGATTTTTGTCTTTAATGGGTTCATGTGAAGTCCGACTTTTCATATTGTCTGTAGCATATTTTCTAAATCTTTTTCTTCTTTCTAAATTTAGAATTTTTTTTTTTTTCCAAGTAACAAAGTCTAACAACAAGCAGGGCTAACATAATATCTTGCCGCGACTTCGCATCTCCTGTCTTGATCGCACGGTATTGAAAGGAATGCGACAGGTAGTATTTGTCGCGCGACGAAAAGTCTATATATAAGACTTTGATCAACCCAAATGTGTCATGTAGTTTTTTTCATAGCCTGTACTGGTCTCCCACCGCTGGGCAAAGGCCTCTCCCCTCGATTTCCACAATTCCGTGTTAGGTGCTATTTCCGGCTAATTGTTTAGGAACGTATCAAGGTCGTCCCGCCATCTCCGACTCCGTCTCGGCCTGCCACGTCGTCCACTTCGTGACTTAAGTAGCCCATCTGTCAGGGTGCATGCAGCATGTGGCCTTGGCCCGCCCAGTGTCACTAGCGGTTTCGTCTCCAACGTTAGCAATACGCATTTTGGAGCGCAGCGTGGTGTTCTAGACTCGATCCGTCCTTTTTAACACCTAAAATGTTACGCTTCATAGACCTTCGACAAATCTTCAGTTTGGACTTTTAACTTTCTGCGAGGGACCATGTTTGAGACCGTAGGTTAGGATGGGTCTGAATCTGAATCTGAATGGATCATTCCGTCTAGCACAAGTTGACTTCGCGACTCTTGTCGCGCGACATAGCATTGTCCGTCGCTCTCTCACAGTACTGTGATGAAAGAGACAGGTAATAATACTCGCGCGAATAAGAGTCGCGTGTCACAGTTGTGCTAGAGGTGCAGTAGCTCTTCCAGGCGTCGTCATCGTCATATCATTACATCGTGAGAAAAGTACTCTGAAATAAATCACGAAAAGGTGGTTCCATTTTGCCTTGTATAAGTAGTCCAAATTTAATTTTAATTTGTAGTCAACTTTAATTCTTATTTAGTGAGGAATATAGGAGTCAAGTCGTTACTTTATTAGTCATAAACTTGATAAATTATTCCGGAAAACAATTAGCAGATGTTCATATTAATCAGAAGCCCTAGTTTATGCAAACACAATTACTTAAAGAGTTTGTTTATTATAATTAATTTTGCAGTCTGTTTGGACTGCCTTAATGGGAGGTTGTGAATTGTAAGCGGTAAGATGGATTTATCGCATTTCCTGGGTCAGTTTTCACCATGTTTTTTCACATTTATTTATGTGGATCGTGTGATTCGCTTATTACAGAAACTTTTTAACATATGAAGCATTCTGTCTACCATTCCTTATCTCTTATTTGTTTGTCATATATGTGGTTTCAACTACTTCTTTGCTTTTAACGAAATCTGTTTTGCGTCCTCAAAGTTCCGTCCATATTCATTCTCTATCGGCCCATGACATCGGCAGCAAGCGGAAGCGTTGAGTGGCGGCCAAAAGCAAAATAACTCGCTTCCACCTATGCCTGCCGCTCGTCGCTTCCGCTGATGTAGTGGCCCAAGCAGTAGTATGATCAACTAAAAAAAAAAAATGCGATTATACAGTTACTGAATGGTAATTATTTTTCAAAATTA
The DNA here is from genome assembly GCA_947623375.1 of Apotomis capreana. NCBI lineage: Eukaryota > Metazoa > Arthropoda > Insecta > Lepidoptera > Tortricidae > Apotomis > Apotomis capreana. Next base: position 7,905,550 of record OX392518.1, read on the forward strand.
ATAACTTTTAAATTTCCGTTTTCAGATGACACATCCAAACGTCCGATGGAGACGAATCTTGACGACGTCGAGCACAAGACTGAGAAACCTGGTGCTAGGAACAACCTGAGGAACAAGTCTAGACTAGACAGGCTTGGGAACCTATATTCAGGTGAGATCCTATTTTCAAACAAATGGAGTAGGATAAGCCGACTAATTGATACAAAAATTTGAAATGCACAGGGTGAGAGCAAGTTCCATTCCTTAGATAGAGGAACCTGAAGTATATGTTTATAATTGAGTCAGATCCTAAAATGTTATCTTTTAGAAGTGTTAAACAGGACGCTGATGTCACTTTCTATCAATTTCAATGGGGGATTATCAACTTCTATCAACAGGATGAGATAAAACCTGATAATGGAAGTGTGTCACTCCTGCCTTACATTTTATACTGTCGAAAACGGTTTCGTTCTGGTTGGTCCATTGTTGGAGGTCTTCCCACGCTGCGTCTGCGCTGCGTCGTACGCTGCGATTTGCGGTCGCCTCTTAAGATCCTTTCTGCCCCAACGGCCTTTTCTACGGGCAACGTACTCCGCCCACTGCCACTTAAGTTTGGCGACTGTCTGAGCCATATCTACAACCTTGGTTCTCTTGCGTATCTCATGGGCAAGGAAACTCTGAGCATAGCTCGCTCCATTGCCCTTTGAGTAACTTGAGCTTATTATGTGAGCGACCATGTTTTGGTGCCGACACACATTGATTGGTTAAAAACTTTCTTCTTAAGACACTGCGCTATTTGCATATAATATTGCATTATAAATTTATATTCTCATAGGTGATTATTGATGGTTTCTTTTTCAGACGCACCAACCCTGTCATCACCAATTCACCGCACAGAACAAAACTTCAACTCGGCGACGCCTCCTTCAGCTATGGAGAGAGAAACCAGACCTAAAAAGGAAGGGAAGAAGTTCGGCAGACTGGCCGCGCTGGCAGACCAGATCAACAACTGGGAGGACGATCTGACACATCATAATATTGTAAGTATAAATAATGTGGCTGGCGCAGTTTTTAGTGCACCTGCCCAGTGAGCCGGCGGTCCTGGGTTCGAATACCGGCCAGGGCAGATATTTATGAGGAGAAAGAGACCAGACCTAAAAGGGAAAGGAAGAAGTTTGGCAGACTGGCTGCGCTGGCAGACCAGATCAACATCTGGGAGGACGATCTGACTCATCATATTATTGGAAGTATCTCTCATAGTTTTTGACTTCGCCATACTGACCCATTTAAATTGATCGCCTTGTTTACAACGTATGATTTTATGTATAGACGAGGCAAATACTTGGGGTCAGATAATATATAGGTTTTTTCATCTTGATCATTATTTATTTTCAGCACCCAGAACCGTCGAAAGAAACCAAGAAGAACCCAGTAAGAGCTGCCTTGAGGAAGGAAGAGCAAGACGCCTCCACGCTCGACATCTCCATACACTCCATCAACGACATCAATAAGGCTCTGCACACTGTCAAATCTGACCAAGTAAGTGTTGACAAGAATGGAATAGAACAGAAAAGAATATTCTTTATTGCACACCTCAACAGGAAATAAATGACAACTATAAATAATAACAAGTTTGCTTATGTCAAATGATGTATTGTACTAGTAGGTGCTCGCAACTTTGTCCGCGTTTAACGTTTTTATTTGCCGTAGGCGGGTAAAAAATATCTTATAATCATCTTTGGATGTCCAGCTATGATTGTATCAAAATTGGTTAAAATCCGTCCAGCCGTTTCCCTGTAATGAGATATTAAAGAGTTTTTACGCCACCCTAGGATAACCCTGGGATTTACTGCCCAAAAAGTGAGAAAATCTCACTTCCTGGCTAAGGCAAGACGTAAGACGTTAGACAAACTACGGGCGGTAATTCGTACAGCCCCAGATAGCATATTTATGGCTCGAACCGAAGGTGAGGCAGGTTCAAACCTGCGATCTGTACGATCTGGGACATTCATAAATTTACCGCTCCCTAGGTATGTAATGTACTATTTTCATTCTGACAAACATTGCTATAATTATAATACTAGGCGTCATACTATTGCATGTGAAGGAAGGTGGAAAATGAGTGATTTGGCTTAGTGTTAGATTACCAAAGATAAGATTGAAATGAAATGCCTTTTCAGAATTCGTTTTGGCTTTAGTCAACTACCATACATTGACCTCCAAGTTTCTAAAGCAACTGTGTATAGATTTTTTTTTTATAAATATTGGTCCAATATTATTGGACAACCTCATACAGATCGACCTAGTCTCAACGTAAGCTTGAATAGGCTCGTGCTGTGGGTGCTAAACGACGGTATATACATACTTATATTTATATATAAATTTCCTGGCTTAGAACCCAGGACCGCCGGCTCAGAATACCACTGAGCCAACCGCGTCGTCAAAATCTTATGGGGCAAGATATCCTCCAGATAAACAAGTAGCGACCTAATATCGAACAGATTCAATGTTGATTTTATTTTTATGTGGTGAGGTGTCGTGTACTGATTGTAGCGGTCCAATAGCTCAGTGGTGAGATCACTGTCAAGCAGAGGTCGTGGGTTCGATCCCACTGCACTTCAGTGGATTTTGTAAAATATTGGCTTCTTATTTATCCTTTTTATTTATAATACTAGATGATGCCCGCAATTTAGTACGCGTAATTTTTATCATACCGCAGTCGGGTAAAAGTATCCTATAACCATCTTTGGATGTCCAGCTATCCCTGTTCCAAAATTGGTTAAAATGTACCCAACCGTTTAGGCGTGATGCGAGGACAAAGGAAATAATGAAAACAGATGGCGCCAGGTTGGCATGGCGCCGCGCGCTAATACAAAACAACTGACGATCCTGCATCAAGCTATTAAGATTTTTCCTGAAATCATGACCCCTCTCCATAGAAAACTACTTCAATACAAATCTACAATTGTATAATAGTATAGCTAAGTAGGTACCTAATATTTTCTTCGGTTTCCGCGACTGTCTGTTTTATTTCTAAGTAGATACCTGCTACATTTCCACTGATTGCCAATAGTATAAAACCTTTTTTTTGTTACAGCCACAAAACACACCAAAGTCCCGGACATTCACGAAGCCCAACACACCACTCGACAAGAAGATAGTCGCTGAACTGGTGAGTACCTACAATGTAAGACTTGGCCGCTGAATCATCAGCTACGTGTGACTCGGCGATCTCTGCCCTCACTGAGACTCCTTGGCGGTGCCGGCTACATATCCCATACCATAATAAAAGGGTAAAAGAAAAGTAACCCGAATTCGCGTTTCTTCCAAAACATGACGATTTTAGGTTCATCGTGCACCTCTAGCATAACTGTTATACGCGACTATTTCTCGCACGAGATAATTAGCCGTCTATTTCTGTGCAGTGATGGGAGAGAGTGACTGGTAACGCTATGTCGCACGACAAGAGATGCGAAGCATAGTTGTGCTAGATGGGCTATTCAGAAGCGATTGTATATTCTATATGATTAATAAAGTGTCTTGAATTTGTTCGTTCCATTACGTCACGTTTGATCCATACAAGCGTTACGTGAAACTGAAATTCTCATACAAAATTTGGGTTTTTTATTTTTCCCATCGACTATACAATTCAGCCTGAGAAACGTCAAGTTCTGGAAGAAAAAAGGATTCAGGTTTTTTAATCTATGTCTATATGCCATAAATTTTGGATATGATAGCAGCCGACGTCGGTATGCCGTCCCAGTAAGGCAGGGGATGTAGACTCATTTTTTCTTAGTGGATGTTATGAAGACATTTATTACAGGAAAATTAATAGATGAATTAAATAAAACTAATTTAATAAAATCATGCATGAACATGTATGCAGCAACGACTTTGTTTGAAGTAACTTTCAGGTTGTTTGAGATCTTGAAATCAAATAAAAAACAACCGTTATTTTTAACAATTCATAAAAAACACAAGGTAAGTTTTATTTTTATGATTTTACGTATAACATGTTATTTATTTGCAATTTTTTTATTTATTTACTTATTATTTAATATCAGCAATAAAACAAGTATATGATTTCAGAAAAATATACTAAAATTCTGTTGGTGGGGGTTTTATACTCTTTCGCCTTTTGTTATAATTATAACAATTTAGAATTCCCTTCGCCTCTTCGTTTTTTCCTATGATTGGTATGGTGTGGGTGAATCATGTTATTCTATACGAATTGCGTAACATAACAATATGTTTAAGAATTTCAGCATGGTCAAGTTTATTTTAAGTCTTACACGACTTTGGCGTAGTTGCATCAATCGTTTTTGACACAGATTAATGTGATATTTTTTAAACGGTTTTATTTAGCTTGCCCTGTTTGTTTATTTATTTGGGTCAAATCTAGTAATTGAAATTTGACCCCCTTCCTGTTGACGTATTGATCTGAAATTTGGTACGCATCTTTAGTTTTGGTGACAATATATTTTAATACATTCGGTATCATTGTAAATCCAAGATGGCCGCCGCTACAAAATGGCGGATTACATATTTTATCACTTCTTCCTCAATATGGGTATCAAATGAAAGGGCTTGATTAGTAGAATAGACTTCTTTATGAAAATAAAATTAAAATCCAATATGGCCGCCAATAAAATGGCAGGAAAAATTTTCTTTACATAACCCCTTCAATAATATACATAGGTAGGTATGAAATAGAAGGTCTTGACAGAATAGATTGCACTATAAAATAAATGAAAATCCAATATGGCCGCCAACAAGATGGCGGGTGTTTTTTTTTTCATTACTCCTTCAATATGGGTATCAAATGGAAGGGCTTGAGTAAGAGAATACTGTAATATGCTTTGACAAATTTAAAATCTAAGATGGCCGCCGAAAATACCAGATTTCAATATGGGTATCAGATAAAAGGTCTCGACTAGTAGAATAGATTACACTATGAAAAATAAATGAAAATCCAATATGGCCGCCAACAAGATGGCAGGTGATTTTTTTTTCACTACCCCTTCAATATGGGTATCAAATGGAAGGGCTTGAGTAATAGAATACTTACCTATTGCACTGCTTTGACAAAAAACATCATATATACATCTAAGATGGCCGCCGGAAATGCCAAATTTAATCCAATGATTAAATTAGTGAAGTGTAGTAGGCAGGTGTCTACAAACCGAGCCAAACGCGTCAATGAAACAATTTTCATTGACGCGTTTGGCTCGGTTTGTAGACACCTGCCTACTGAGCCGGCGGTCCCGGGTTCGAATCCCGGCCAGGGCAAATATTTGTGTGATGAACTCGAATATTTGTGCTTGGGTCATGGATGTTCTATGTATTTAAGTATATATTTATCTATATAAGTACGTATATCGTCGTCTAGTACCCATAACACAAGCCTTCTTGAGCTTAATTTGGGACTGGATCGATCTGTGTGAGGTTGTCCGATATTTATTTATTTATTTAATATGAGTGATGGATATCAAATGAAAGGGCAAGTCGAAAGCTGCGTAGTGGTTCGTAGAGTTTAGAGCAGTAATATGAATGATGAAATTTAGGCAACTCATCGATACAAAGAACTTCGTCAACTTAGAATCGGAATTCAAGCATGGATCTTGGTTCCACCCAAGTCAAGATTGTGTATCGTGTCGAGGACTGTGTGGCGTTACGGGGGCTAAAAATGAAACGTCGTTAGCGGTACACCACCCAAGTTAAGGTTAAACGTGCCAAGAACTGTGTGGCATTTGAGTGAATATAAATTATATGTCGTAAGCATTTCCTCCTCGAGACTTGGGCACATCTTGTTGTATAACAGCCTTTCCCCTCTATTGGAACTCTGGGGGGTTGACCGTTTTAATGTCACAGAAACAGCAACATAACGAAAAAGAGGCTTAATAAATATACATACATAGATAGACTGCTAAACTTATAACCCTTCCCTTTGGCTTTGCCGTAGTCGGGTAAAAAAGCGAAAGAAAAGTATATAGCAAAACGTGTAAAAGAGAGTGAAATTAAACCTCACAGTCAACTACACAAAAGGGAGTAAGCGGTTAGCATCAGAGACACCTAAGTAACATGAGGCCAGGTTGTTAGGCCAACGTGAGAGACAAAGGGATTTGGTAGCGCCCGAAACACCAGAGCAATATGAGGCCAGGATAACAGGGCGGCGTGAGAGAGAAAAAGAGCTCGTAGCGTCCGAAACACCTGAGCAACGCAAAGTACGGTTAAATAACCAACGTGAGCGTACCCTGCAACTGGAAATCATCTGCAAACGTTTTATGTAACAAAATTAAAAACTAAAAACTTAAAAATAAAAATTGAGTAAAAAACTTTTTTAAGTTAAACGGTTTTATTGAAAATCTACTAAAAGGTAATAAATAATTCGGTAGGTCCTAGGTACCAGACATCACACCACTCTCCTCATCCATCTAGGGCATTGATCAGACAAAAAATAAAATAAAATCGTTGGGCGTGTGAAATTTCTACAAAGTCAACCGTATTTACGCAGACTTCGCGCGTTCAACGATTTTATTTTATTTTTTGTCTGATCAATGCCCTAGATGGATGAGGAGAGTGGTGTGATGTCTGGTACCTAGGACCTACCGAATTATTTATTACCTTTTAGTAGATTTTCAATAAAACCGTTTAACTTAAAAAAGTTTTTTACTCAATTTTTATTTATCAATTAAGTCGGACGTACGCACGTGAAAAGGTAGAAAGGGTTTTCCAAAAAGTAAATTAAGGATGCTACTCTTGTAGTGACCTTGACAATCATTATGATATCGACAATTACTCATATTCTTGACAGTAATAACGCAATAATTTAACATTAACCAAAAGCGTCTGTTATTTATTTTGGTTCGCTACGAGTGTGTACAGAAAAAGACGTAGGCAACGTGCACAACGAAGGTGCCATTATTCCGAATCTTTTAAGAGGCCTTTTTCCTTTTATAATGCTGATTGTTTCAGACAATTTTCTCTATGATCAAACATGTTTCTTACCATATTATTGATGGTACTACCTAGAACAGGGCTATTGGGATATATGTGCATTGTAAGTAAACCATATTTATAAGATTGCTGTGCCCTTGCAGGGTTCATGTTCCTGGACCTATCAATAATATAAGACCTTATTGTACAACATGAAACGCAATAAACGAATTGAATTGGTATATATTTGAAACCTACAGTTTGAATTTTTCATTGATAATTTTTGTTTCAAAGACTTTTCGACTGCACGCAATGAAAGCTTAAAATAGCTATGTTACTACCTAGAACTCGAAGAAAAGTGTTATTCACTTCAAAAAATTGGTTGAAATTATTAATATATTTGTCATAGTATGAAAAAAAAAACATTAAAGGAATAAGGCCTCTTAAGTTGACATTGCTTGGATAGCCCTGTCACCTATTGTTAGTGCACGTTCCCTATATCCTAACAAAATGTCTGGTAATTTGAAAATGAAAAATCACCTTTAAATCCTGTATCTTCAAACTTCCTCTAAAACTATTTAACATAACCCCGTATAGTGTATACGATTATCCGACTGACCCACACACGTTATTACTTTCCAAACCTCATATGCCACCGTAGAGCTCAACGGAAAATCAATCTATTAACTTCCAAAATAAAGTAGATTTTGTATAGAATTGCATGAGAGAATATGGCGCTTGAAAAAATCGGATGGTACCCTTGTACGAGTGATTTGCGTATCGCGCTTGGTACCCGTGTCGCGTTGGCCTTAGTAGTACGATTTGTGGGAACAGAGACATGAATGGAGCAGAACCCAATTTTGGTTTAGCAATATAAATAAATAAATATGTATCGGGCAACTTCAGTTTTGTGTTATGGGTACTAGACGACGATATAAACATAGCCCAACACCAACAAGTTGGTTTTTAGCCCAGGCTATATTGCGGATTTTTAGTTGTACTAATTTATTTATTGGCAATGACAAATTTTGGTAACTGTCACTGATGATTTGCCCCTGTCATGATATTACTTAGTATTGAATTTATCTCAATGACAATAAAATATGATTACGGCTACTTCGAGAAAGCATATCGCTAACGTAGTGGCGAGATCTTGGACAAGAGTCATTATAAGAGTTGATTTAGCGCATTTTTTTAAATAATCTATTGCAGTAGATACTGTAGATAGTATACTTATTGACTTAGGGCCGATTGTTCAATCACCAGATAAAACATATCTGTCAGATAAATGTTGGCTGTCACTTTTCTTTTATATGACGGGAGAAAAGTATAGCAATAATTTTAACTGGCAGATAAATTTATCTGGTGATTGAACAATCGGCCATTACTGGATTTAATTATAAATACCTCTAGTATTAGCTTAACATAAAATTTTGTACCAAAGCCCAATATTAACAAGTAAATTTTATAAAGAGTATAGTATACGACGTCTCCAAGTGTTTCTATGTACTCCAAAACCCGTATCGATATCGCTGCTAACGACAATTTGAAATGTCGCCCGCATTGAATACTAAACAATCAATTGTATATTTAGGTTCGCCAGATTATATTGCATTATAATGTTAATAAATAAATATTAAGGGTCAATCTTACAAGAAATCGACTTAGTCCCAAAATAAGGAATGCTTGTACTATGGATACTAGACGACAATATACATAATTATATAGATAAAGATAACATCTATGACTATGACACAGGAACAAATATTCGTGTTCATCACACAAATATGTATCCTTGCTGGGATTCGAACCCAGGACCGTCGGCTCAGTAGGCAGGTGCACTACAAACTGCGCCAACCGGTTGGCGTTGTGTACAATCTCATTAAAGAAAACAATACTATTGTGTGGTTTTGTATCTCATTATAGTACGCCGTAAAAGAGAAGGCCTTTAACAAGAGTTAATAGTAGTTTCTAATACTACTATTAGAAGCTGAATAAATTATCAAAAGTAAACGAAACATTATATAATTATTTTGCTTGTTTACACTACAACATTGAATGATGTTTCATGACATATTTTCCAGAATTTCGATTATGCAATGTCAGTATATATTCACGTTTAATATTTTCTTGACTGTGTAGTTTAGAGAAGCTATAATAATGCTCATATTGTTATTCCGACACGAATATTACTCATATTTTTCCCTAATACTTGAAACGGATTGGTTGTTTACTTATAACACGTTGATTTAATTTTCTACCATAAAATTGGTATGCTTTATTGTACACTAACATTACACATTCCTACAAATAATTAGGAAATACGGTAGACATCAGACGGTCTTATCATTTTCGCTGAACCTTTCAGCTGAGTATAAATAGATAGATAGATAGAATACTCTTTATTGCACACCTCAACACTAAAGAAATACAAACACAGATAAAAACTTAAAATTACAGTAGGGTTAGACAACAGGTGGTCTTATCGCTAAACAGCAATCTCTTCCAGACAGTCTTTGGGTAGCGGACATTTTAAATAGCAACGCAAACAAATCCCTTCATGTCTAGACAAGCGAAGTCTGCGTTACATTATGGTTTTTGTAGTTTAGCTCTGGGATGGATGCGCTACAAACAGGTTTCATGTGATAATAATGTGCATACGTCATGTACTTATATGTTACCAAAACAACACCAAAATAAAATAAAAAAACTTACTCAGTATTATTTATTTCGTCGTGTTATATTCATTTGCGTATTTATTTTTCTTTTCGCAGTGGGAGGGTGGGACCATTAAATCCATGAATGCATGTATGAATACGCAAATAAGTATAACGCGATAGCATAATTGACAGGCACGTTATTATATCGCAGATTAGCAAAGCAGTATTATTGTTTTAATTAATATGGATTTCCGCAAAGTAACGCCTGATAAGATTCATTATTTAAACTGGGTAAATCTAAAAAAAAGCCCTGCAGCATAGTGCCGAAAACGCTGGCGGCATTTCCTCGCTGAATCGCCAACCTGATTCTTTGAGCGAGGAAACCGACAGCCGACAGCACATCTCAAATTTGTATCAACATGAACGATTTGTCACAACACCAAAATGAGTAAAAAAAAAAAACCAGGTATTGTGCCTTCCCATAAAGGTGGCCCAACCGCAGACTTTAACGGGCTATTTTGAGAGTTTTATGGCTATATTTAAAACCGAAGTTTATGCCCATGGGTGGCCGAAACAATACCTAATCTCGAATAAAACCGTAATGTAAAAAGGGGCCAAGTTATGTAAACTTCAAATACGGAAGCGAATGGGAATCTTTACCGATAAGCATAGTTTTTCAATGTATTAGTATTGTTTCTAATTCATGAAATGAACTTATTTATTTTATTTATTTATTATTTAGATAAGTTAGGTACACAGCATTACAAAACCAAGGAACTGTGAACTATAAAAATACATATAAACAAAGACTTGACATTTGTTAGATTTAGCCACTCCGTTAGTGGCTCCGTTTCGTCGACTGATATAAATAGGAAAATACTGGCTATTTTGTAACAAAAATATATTGGACCCTATAGTTAATTAATTTCTTTATTGATATAAGGGTGAATCAACTTTTTTGTGTTGTTTACTCTGTCCCCTTTGTCCAAGTGATATATTCATACTGTTTCATAGAAGAATGCTTAGGTTGTCCGAGAGACAAATATTGCGTAACCATAGCAACAAGGTGCACTTATGAAGTTGATTGACCCATAAAAGCGATCTATAACTGATATGTATATTTACAAATACGATATCAAACAATGAAAAATGCTTAGGTTGTCCGAGAGACAAATATTGCGTAACCATAGCAACAAGGTGCTCTTAAAAGTTGATTGACCCATAAAAGCGATCTATAACTGATATGTATATTTACAAATACGATATCAAACGGCTTAAACCATTAAAGATACAATCTCATTTGAAATAAATAAGAAGCTCCAGCCATCCCATATTTCAAATTCTGAAAAGACACGACTTTAATATTCTTTTCCAAACTTGGCTAACCCACTACCGTGCCCCTACATCCAAACTTTCGACCGAATTCGTGCGTCAAGGCCGCATCATAAAATCAACGTTTTTCACACCCCTACTGCCTTCCTATTTTAATAGGGATTATGTGCAAAGGAACCTGATTATACTTACGCTCTTTTAATACATTAAGGAAGAAGAATGGTTGTTGTATGCGCGTGAGTGTTTCCATTGTGCGCTTTTTAGGGTTCTTATTTGTGGTATTTTTTTACATTTTGTGGTGAATGGAAATTTGTATGGTATTTTTAAAGTGGTTCGTGGATTTGCGCGCAGCCATTAAAGTGTTGGTGTTTAAAAGAGGTAACAAAATTGCACTTCTACGGATACCGATAGTCTTTCTATTATTTGGGGTACTATAGGTATGCGTACGGATTGTTATTTTCTTAGATATCTTATCTTATTAGGTCTTCCAATGCAAATGAAAAATTATATAAATTATTGGGTGAATTTGAGTCATTCGTTATCGTCGCGGCACATAAAAAGAGCGCTGTCAAACCTATTGCGCAGTAGTAATTTGTACTGCGCAGGAAGATCGCTAGCGCCCTTATGTGGTGTATAGGTACGTTTAGATATAAATGATTTTTACATGTAGGTATATACCTAAATAAATAACTGACTTCCGGGGATAAACGGAATTCTAGCCATCTGCACTAGTTTGTTTTTCAAAAACAGTTCTTAATACAAGTATGCCGCTGTAATTTGAATAGAAAGGACGATTTCAATACTCAATCAGATTATGAAACTACGATAGAGGTTTATTATTTATTTATTTATTTACAAACAAAATTTATACAGCAGTTTATGTCAATAGTCCAGTATTTACATTAGATATGTGGTACGGTTAGCATCAAAATAGCTGTAAATTTTACTATGGGCTTATGTCAAAATGCATACTAAAATTGTAAGCTTCTTTTGATGCTGACTGTACTGTATCCCATACAACATAGCAACGAGGGCAGGCATAAAATCTTCATACAATGAAACGATAACGCTGAATGCATCGGCACACCTCGACTTGCATTCAGAGACCATACAATTACAGCTAGAATGTGGTACAGTCAATTTCAATAAATAGTTTAACATTTGTTATAGTAAAGGTACACGTAGCTTAAGTAGTTCCCGCGGAAAAAATGGGTTATGACTTTATCATTGGATCTATCGGTGTACCAAGCTTAATTTAAATTGGTTCAGCCGTTTTAGCGCGAAGCGCGACCATTTCGGGCAACGAAAATTTTGTACCCGAAGAAAAACATTTATTCGGGTACAAAACAATGAACCATAATAATAACAAATTGTCTCGAAAACTACACATAATGGTGGCATTAATAATGTATACCAATTTTATAGTCCGCGCTAAAGAAAAGGTAGGTTTGGTTAGGACTCTGCTGTCGTTGCTCTCTGCTGTCGGGCATTACTTTCGCGGGCACCTTTTAGTCTAGAATAACTCTTCTACTAGACTAGAATTTATCACAGAAGTAATAAATATCGTTCCAGGTCCGTATATTAAATATCCACCAAAAAAATATCGACTTCTAAGGGCCAAAACACAATTACAAGATACGACATCGTATCGTGGTACGACGCGACGTCTTGCCAAGTTGCCACTATGCGACGTTGTGAGATTGTAAAATGAATTTTAATTTTGCATCTTGTCACATGAAGATAAAGTTAATTTTGGATTTATGCATTTCCACGACACGAAGTCGCGTCGTACGACGATGCAATGTCGTGTCTTGTAATTGTGTTTTGGCCCTAAGAACAAAAAAAAACATTTTCATATCATAAATATCATAATGCGCCTTCAAATTCATTAACAGTTACATAAGTCACATAAAAAACAGCTGAAAGTGATTACAGTATAATAAAATGAAAGTTATGTAACTTCCTAGCGAGTAGTTGAATTGTAGTGTAATTTCGGCTCGCTTTCAGAGTTACCACCGTAACGGCCAAGGCTTCACAATTAAACGTATTTGATTACATACGAATGTCCACTTGTATGCCCATTACTCTATGCTCGCTTTTCTGCTGATCTATGTTTTAGTATACCTACTGCCAAAATGGGCTCACTACGGGTTTCAAAGTGTGCTACATTGTAATACAAGTACCTACTCTTTGTTGCACACCTCACAAAACATACAGGATTTATTACTTTTGCAATCAATTACATTACAGTAATCGCCAGTAATCGATTCCTTAGATAAACAATTGGTACAATTTTGGGATGACCATGAAATTATATAATATTTTTTTTGATAGTCGTTGCTTTAAGGATCTAGAAGCTGTAGGTCATTTTTCTTTACCATAGGTTTTCCGTATTGTTTCTTTTGATTTTTGCCTCCGAAACTTAATTTATTGAGTGTATTTAAAAATTGTTTCACTAAATTATCGTCTAACTCATTCACGCAATAATTAATCAAGACCCCGCATTGTTTACTTGATTAGAAAGCCTATTAATCAAATGATTGTGATCCGTTAACATTTCAGCGGTATCAAAGTTAATCCTGCGTCATGAATAGTTCGCGTGCCAGCGGCCGCTTAAAATGTCAACAGACTGTTTGGAGCCGTGTCGGGATTTCCGTGAATGCTATATCTGTACCGATTCGACATTAGGGCGCTCCTTGTTCGGACTATTCCCGTTTCAAGCTCGAAATATCCTTTTCCCATAATTTCAGCACGTCTGTTACTAAACGACTTGAAAAAAGTTGATGCTCACAAGTCAACTCTCGCTCGCTGTAGATGTTTGTGTTTGATATCCTTAAAGGTAGACTTCCGACTAGAGCGGCTCCAGCGTCACTAACGCAGCGGCAGTAACGCGGCGATAGAGCGATAGTATTATGCAGTACAGAAACGTATGAACGAACGTTCGAACGCGGCGTCACAGTCGCCGCGACAGTGACGCCGCGTCAGTGACGCTGGGCGATAGCGGCCGTGCCACGTTTGCGCAAGCACTGTCGCGCAATCGCTGCGATCGCGCATGGTTTTTAGATGTTATTTGGTGAAATATCAAAAAAATGGACCGTAATAACATATTCACTGATGAAGAAGACGAAACACTGATAAATTTAGTGTCAAAACATTCCATTTTGTACGATTTAATATATAAATACTAGTGATAAAATAAAATTAAACTGCTTTTTATTAAACCGACAAAAGCTCCTGAATTTCTCGTCGTCCTCATTTAAATGGTTTTTTATTAAGATGCTTTAAGGGCCTTCTTCCTTTCGACTTTTGAATATTGAGTTTGGTGGACTTCGTTCCATACTAAAATAGTAACGAAGCAAAAGATCATCATCCTCCTCTTCTTCTAATAGGATATTTTTCATTAATCGGTTCATTTTGATATAAGAACACAACTGCACTACCGTCATATAACTGGAACTGACTCCGGAGTCGCGCTGCTCGGAAGCCAATCAGCGTCAGAGCCGCTGCGACACAGACGCAGCGGCTCTGACGCTGCGTTAGTGACGCCGGAGCCGCTCTAGTCGGAAGTCTACCTTAAAAGCCACTTGAGAACTGTGTTATTGGATGTTTGTGTAAAATGCATCGCAATTGGTCGTGTAGCGATACGTCTATGCCTCTACAACTGGCTATGAATGGCGTGGCTACACATTGAAGCGTGTGTGCTGTTTAAGAACGCGAGTGAAATTGACTCGAACAAACACGGCAGGCGGAGCAAGGCACCCAAGTGCGTGCCGATGCATAGCCTACTAGCGCGTAGTGAGCCGTTTGTCACAAACTAGAATCCGTACGAGGCACTTGATGGGCTTCAGATGACGTGAATATAATTGCTATCGTATTTTGTCTGTTTAGTTTGGGTAGAAAATAAATGAAAACGTAGAATGAATTAAAGAAGAATCGTTTATCGAAGACACAGTACAGTCATAATTGCATGTAGAACCGCCATGACACTTTTTCATATGTGAGAGAGAGGTATATACTTACAAACTTGGTATAGGGATCTTCTCTCACACACCTTGCAATTATTTTTTAACGAGTTTGAACATGTCTTCTATAGGTATTCACTTCGTTTCAGTGAAAAAGTTGAGATACGAATATAAGTAGGTAAATAACCTAAATTTAAAATTTAAGAGACCCTCGACCTTACATAGCTAAGAACCATCTCGACACACAAGGCTTTTGATTAAAAATTCGCATTTCAGATACATTTTCTTTCGGGGGTTATATAACAAGCTTACCGGATAAAATATGGTTGTAAAACTTTACGCAAAAAAAAAATTTAAAGTATCATCAATTCATCATAAGTGCTTCAAACCTCAGCTGCGATTGAAACTCGATACTTGGTGTGCCGAATAAGCCCAAACGTTCGTCGAAATGCCAATGCAGAGCCACACAACGGTATCATTCATCAGGTACAATCTGCCTTTCATCATTCAAATGGGCTTTTTCAATTAAATATAAGGGCTGAATTATGCTGTAAGTAGTAAATTTAAGACCATTTCTCAAAAATGTGTTCAAATTTAAGACGTCAAATAAAGTTCAATATAGTTATTTGTCCTATTTTGTTACCAATTTTCTTTGTGATTTCCGAAGGTGCCCTTTAGTTTGTTAATGTTGTTGCGGCCTGGGTTAACAATACATAATTCTATTTAGTCCGTCTGTAAGAATATTGAATAATATTAGACGTTTTTTTTGCTAAATCAAATTAATAAAATATAACAAAGATAGAGACCCTCAAACTTCGGAAGTGGTTTGGGACGTCACTTGTATGGTAATTTTTTGTTTGATAATCAAATGAAAAGAATACGTGTTTATTATATTTTAATAATCTAACCGATGAACTAAACGGTTTTTTTGTTCTGTATCGAAACGAGTTTGCCAATTCATACTAAGTATATTCCTAACGTGCCTTATCTCCTGTCCGACCAAAGCGGTGACGCTTGCACCTGCGAACCGGTGTTTCCTGCCGTTATATAGTATAGATATAGGTAATTGTGTATGTACGTAGATTTTTTTAAATATCCGACGTCTTACGTATTCATAAGAGCCATTTTTTTATGTTTGGTTATTTAATAGCCTTTGACAGGTGTTGCGGAAGGTTAGGTCTTGTAATGCGGAGAGCTTTGCCATTTAAGTGGAGTATTGCTGAGCCTGTACATACATACATATATGTAAAAAAGAAAACATAATATCAGTATAATAAATTTATTCCAGTTCCAGCAAGTTTCAATCCAAACTTAAATATTTTTAAGGTTACATAATATCTAGTGGTCTGACTAGTGTCTACGTTCGTGACCTCAAGAACCTGTCTAACATTTTTCTCATCCACATACATTTTCAACTTTATTTCATAGAAATAAGATTAAAAATATCGTACATGTTCAGACTTGTCTATTCGGCACGATCTAGTACGTTCCACATAGGGGTATATGAGCGTAAAAGGTGGACTAAAGTCGAAATAACAAATTCTAGAATTCCAATAAACTGTAATGACGACACATTAGCTGAGAAGTTCATGGATAATAGTATTACATTTATTTTTCGATTGAAGTTGTCGGTATTTGTCAATCGGGTGTGATTTGAGTCTTTTGTTCTACACGGTCCGAGCGCGGAGTAACACGCAAGAAAATTTTCACTTTTAATATAATTTTTAAACATATGCGCAAGTAGTTTTGTGGTAATGTCTGT
This sequence comes from Apotomis capreana, assembly GCA_947623375.1. NCBI lineage: Eukaryota > Metazoa > Arthropoda > Insecta > Lepidoptera > Tortricidae > Apotomis > Apotomis capreana. Next base: position 7,922,181 of record OX392518.1, read on the forward strand.
ACATCAAAATGATTTGCCGGGTATTTAAAATGTAGTCTGTATGTTATTCTTTAATGATAAAGTCTAATTAATGTTGTATTTCACATTTGTTTAAATACCTGCTTGTACATTGAATTTATTGACTTGACTGCAATTCAAAAGTTCAAAAGTTATATTTCCGGATGTTCCCCAGCTAAGATTTATAACTTGATCGATAGTACATTTTGTATTATTGGATATGGAAATAACAACGCGTGCCAAAAAGTGCCAATTTGATATTTATCTTCATTTTTCCCAACAAGGTATTTTACCAAACAAAGTTAATTTTGCGGTCGTGAAATTTAATTTAATGATTTATCATCAATGAGCTTTAACGATTCTTCGGGCGTGAGAATTATGACAAGGGGATAAGTATTAACTCTATGAAGGACTGGCACGAGGTAACATTTCTAAAGAAACTGGATGCAGTAGAGAATTAAGATTGTCAACTCTACCACATTCCCTCAAGAACAAAAAAACTAATTACTTCGCAATTTTTCGCGATTGAAGTCGAAACTTAAAACAAAATGGCGAGTCTCTATAAGAACAGAACAATTGTTTTAAAGAATAATGAGGAATGGTTAAAAGGAACCTTGGAAATTCCACTTACTCGCAAGAGAACTGTTGCCGGTATTTTTTTGTCAGAGATATAGGTACTTACGTCATCAAATAGAGGTAAAAATATCTCGAACCCCGAGATATCATCAAACATCACGGAAATTGACCTGAATTTGATAAAAAGATTTACCATAGTTTCTTAAAGTGATATCCAGTGGCCAAAAGATAAAGAGTTCGACAAGTTTTATGACTCAAACTTGTCGAACTCTATCTTTTGGCTTTTGTGACGACACGGCAAAGCTCAACGTTGGACCCGGACTGTTCACACAATTTTAATACATGGTCATATATTGTCATAAAGCATGCCCTTCTCCTTATATGATATTTATCAGAAGAGGCTCCAGGGGCCAAAAACAAGCACTTTAAAGAATTCAGGAGGAATTAAGCAAGAACTTTCTCCAGGTGCCACTTACGTCAGATCCATTACTGAGAAACCTTTTAGTTTTACTGCTAGAAACATAATGCTTGCTCCAGATATAGTGATGATGCCGAATTTGACGATTTGATCCCAGATGTTGAAGATGGAAATGAATCAAACTGTGAGGAAGGATGGGACGCATCGTCTGCATGATGAGGGCAATGAATTATGTATATCTATAAACTTTATTTAAGTATATGGTATATTACACTACCCTAATTAAGAAACACATGTGTCATAAATGTCAAAAATAAAAAATAATAATATAGAAGGTATATTTCAATCAACAGAACGCCAAATAAATAAAAAAATAATTTTGTCCAGCTTTTTGGTTCAAATACCCCTATGTGCGTTCGCAACAGGATGTTCCTAATAAGCACTTTATTAAACGATTGATAGTCAATAAGTACCTATAAAAATTAAGATTAAGTCCTTGTCTAAGAATTTAATCTTAATCCTATGTGGTCACTGGTTGCGGAAGTATGTTAGTGTGCTTATGTGTATGTTTGTTACTTCTTCACGCTCATACGGCTGGACCAATTTTGATTTGGTATGGAGGTACTGACATCCTGAATTAACACATGGCTACTTTTAATCCCGAAAAAATTCAGTGCCCCCGTGGACTGAGCGGGTATTACCGCAGGGCGCAGCTAGTTTACAATATAATTAACTAGACGACGATATACATACTTATATAGATAAATATATACTTAAATACATATAATAACCATGACCCAAGCACAAATATTCGAGTTGATCCTACAATTGCTTGCCTTGGCCGAGATTTGAACCTAGCACCGTCTGCTCAGTAGGCAGGTCTCTACAAACTGCGCCAACCGCGTCGTCAAGTTTGGCTAAACATTCTTTCGGATTCCCGACGGTTCTCTGTTTTCTCGTGTTTGAAACAGAAACTGTATTTGTATTGGACAAACGCATCCAAACCGGCTTATTTTAGCCGCCACAAATGAGTTTGCGAAATGATTTAGCATTTCCCTGTGTAAATATAAACCACTCGGGACGTGTTCCTTCTTTCTCCGCTAACGTTTCACTAATGGTGTAAGAGAGAGACACAGTTCTCGAATAGTAAAACGCACTCGTCACGTTTCGAATAGGGAATACGCATGAATGGAAATGATAATTATTTTAGTTCTCGTACCAGTTCCCAAGGCTAAATAAAGTCAAGGAATAAATCTCACAATAATTGCGAGTTTACTTCAGGCTACTTCAAAAAACTGTATCAAAAAAATTCAGAAATATATCAATATTATTTAATTTTCTGCAATACTATTAATATCAAATTTATGTATGAGAATTATAGACTCAAACGCAGTTTAGAACTGCCTCGAAAAATGACTGCTTTTACATTAATTTAGTAGCTCCGTGACATCAAAGTTCACAATCTTTTTTATGGAGCTTTTTAACGCTCAGTGTACACTTCTCACTTGCAGTAAGGATCCACAAACTTCCGGTCATTCATTTTTCTTTACCATGGTTTTTCCAAAATTGACAATTTGACAATTCGCAATAAAAAATTGGCGGAAGGGATTTTTGCCTTCGAAACCCAATTAAAAAGCAATGTTGATGGTTGGCACTTGGTGTCAAATCATTGAAATATTGATAATTTAATGGACTTCCAAAAAAATTACCCAGCCTATTGTTTTTTTACTCGTTGCACATTCCCTATTGTGTAAGACAGAGACACAAGCTATCAAATATATGCATTCGTCGCATGTCGGATTACCTCGACCAGTCCACAGTGCTATTCCTAGATGTTTACTCGGTGCACCCTTTATTTAGAGTAAGGCGTTTGAAGCGAGCGTTGAAATGGCTAAGTGAACATTACTCGTTCGACTGAGCGATCCGAAATGATTCTTGGTCTCCACAAAATCACGCCGCGTGTTTCAATTTTGTGCTATATCTCGCCAATTATAGCTTAGGGATAGTGGCGCTACAAACAGCTTTCATATGGCAATAATGTGCATAGGTCATATTCCTTTTTCAAAGTTACACCGTTACACCCCAAACTTTTTTTTGGTAAAAAATTGTATGTTCGAAAATAAAAATTACGTACCTAACTAAATTGACAGAGGGTTACCTAGTCTATGAGCGTGAATAAAATCGTACCCTATGCATCAACTTAGTACATAGTTCAAGTCGTTTACTATCCAATTGGCATACCAAGGCCCGCCCAAGCGACAAAACAGATAAACATAAAAGGAGATCGTTAAATCTTTACAGCCAGTTTTATCTCCTACATTTCCATGGAGTTTTTTTCTTAATTGCATCATTGTTATTACACTACACCTTTACTACAACGCAATCCGACCGAATTAAATCGTCTTATCGCTGTTAGAGTCAGCTTCCGTGTTTAGACATTTTTATCTGATCGGGATTGTAGTTTGTTGAACCAAGTTTTTGCGCATCGGTTACCGGTTGATTCTGTGGCCGTTTTTATTCGATCAGGGGCTTTGTGCTAGTGCAACGAACTTAGACAAAACGTCTAAGAGACTACCTTACCTATGTCACCTGGGTCTGATCTACTTTAAATTGGCAGCTGAGTAAAATTTTAGCAGATTTGGTTAACTTTTTTTGCTTGACAATATGCTCAAAAGTGCCTTAACACTATCGCTTAAATATTTATATGTCAATGTCAGTTGGATAAAGCCCCTAACTGTGGCTTAATTTATACTTTATTTATGATATAAACATGTGTTACGCCATAGTTCAGTTTTTATTAAAAGGTTGTTACCAAAAATGTCGTACATTTGTTTGTTGTGTAAGAAGCTCGCAACTTTATTGTTTCTTTGTACACCTTATACATTTTACAATACAAAATTCTACGATAGTGTTTAGCGGCAAATGACGTCGTATCACAGTATTATTTGTCGTCTTTGGTGGTCAGAGGTTAGTATATCCCACTTCTGAAGTCTTTAAATTAAGATAAAACAGCTCCCGACCGCTTTATCCAATAGAACCAGATTATCTTACCCCGTACCCACATCAACTAATAACTACGTCAGCTTGTCAATTTATCACGCGTTTTTGAATTGACCCCATCAACCAATTTCAGCCACTTTAAATTTCGGGTCCCTACCATCTATCCATTGACATTACCAGTCACATTTTGACACCAATCCGTTAGTTGTAGACTGTTGCGGTTCTTTGAACGTGATTTAGGTGGAATAGGCTAATCTAGATGCCTAGGCACTAATTTGGCGGAGCTTTACGATATGTTAATTTTAGTCATAACTCTTTATTATGGCATTGTGTCGGAAATATGTACAATTTTGCTGTTCGCCAATGTATATTGAGTGACATGTACGCAATGAGTCGACATTTTAAAGGAGATATGGCGAAATTAGACGTATCTATTGCTCGTTCCTGTAATTTGTACTTTAATTATATGACAAGACATTATGAGTTTTACGCCTATCAAAATAGGATATGTTCATCTTAACGAGTGCGAAAATGTTCGTACGCTTAAGGCTCAAAATTCTTTAAACAACCGTATTCTCTCTTATTTTGACACAGAATCAGCGTATTGTAACTGTAAGTGCAGAACCCTAAAAGTCCTACACACCTCAATCGATGTCAAATTATTCATTTATATCGGACAACCGCACACAAATCAATCTAGTTCCACAGTAATACATACTGAAATACAAATAACATCCACGACCCAGGCACAAATATTCGAGTTCATCACACAAATATTTTCCCTTGCCGGGATTCGAATCCAGGACCGTTGGCTCAGTAGGCAGCTGCTTTTCCACTGCGCCAACCGCGTCAGAATCAAAATCAATATCAAAGCCAAATTGGCCGTATTTCTGTATACTAGAGAGGAGAATTAGATAGGCGTGCGCCGTGCCGGTATGCGGGAAGGAATGAAGATTAACACCTCCGAGCATTGATTGACAACCGACGCATCGTAACATTCATAACAGTTATTTGGGTGCAATAAAGATCGCTTGGATACTTATCTACGAACATCAAAAGATGAAGTTCGGGACCGATTGCTTTTTGTTACACGTAACAGCTGTCATATTGACAACTCTCCGTCATATCATAGGTTGTTTGGGTCATTGTCAGTTCAAAAAACAAAAGTTGTCTCTTCGGTAGCCAATAGTTAACATGCGTATGTGCATAGAAGTTATGTTTTTAACACGCAAGCCCGTAGAAAGGGAAACGTCGTTTATGCTAATATAAATTTGATCGGAAAACTAAGCCTAAAGTCCTTAACTTTGTACGCGCCCACCGAAAAGACGCGAACCTAAATCTGCCAATGACCTGTTTGCATGATTTATCACTTGATCAAACGATAATGTAATGAAAGGATGATATACAACTACATAAGTACAACCGATCCGACTATGAAGAAGCGGCATATTTCTAGAGATACGTCTGCTGTATTTCGGCAACAGAAACATCATAATTGAACTTCATTTTGAAGAACAAACCTTACGTAGGTACTTCCACACATTTAATTTGAACTAAATACACAATGTTCGACGCGGGTCAATTAACACAACGCTGTTCATCATTAAGTACACTTCCTTTTTTACGTATAAATACAACGTACACGCTTGTTCACGTTTTCATTAGGTACCCAGGGTCATATTAAGCCATACGGAGGCCTCTGGGTAATATAATACGAAATTAGGAGGCCGCCTAAGGGTAGACGCTTAGGTAGATAGCTCTCTGGATCTCTGGGTACACCTAGGACCCTCTCGAAGGTGATAGACCCATAAGAAAAACACTGCTGCACAAAAGTCTTCCTAAAAGTTCTCCACGATCGATCGTGCGCTATACCCTCACCCAAAACTTACCGAAATCCTGACCAGATCTGTTCTCAATAATATTTTCTTCGGTTTCCGCGACTGTCACACATTTATACAAACGGATTATATCGTGTACATTAATTATTTGAGCCTCCCTGATGTTTCGGTAACTTTCCAGTTGTAAATTTAAAGGTCAGTTCTCCTTGTTATCGACTCTTTTCCCTGTCCTCCCGTCCTAAGTCAGACTGAAACGGTTCAGTCTAGTTTACGCAGTCTATGCGCCCAGTGCGTCCGCGTCTCCCAAATTATTCCTGTGGCACGGAGTAAATCCCATTAGCGGGTTATATAGCCCAACAGTGGGTTTTACAACTTACGCCATATTGCGGATTTTTAGTGGTAGGTACTATTTTATCTAACTGGCAACGAAAAATTTTTGGTAACTGCCGTTGAAAGTCGGTGAATTGTCATTGATGTAAACAAAGAGGAAATAGACCTTAATTTTGCATAATAAAGTCAAAACTATGTCAGTGATGATAGTCAAGTTTTTTTTTCAATAGGATTCAGTATTTATTTCGCAGGAATAACGAAGTATTAAGCAGCATTCCGGTAAACAACGTTTTGAATTTGGTTAATGATAAATCCTTGACAAATCGCTATTGACGTTTAATAATGAAAATATATGACGTATGCACATTATTACCATATGAAAGCTGTTTGTAACTATCCCTGGGCCGGACCGACACTTGTTAGGCTGTACACACCAAGTCCGACTACTGGTAGTCAGGGCTAAGCAACCCTGATATAGTTCCAAGTCAAATAAAATAAAATGTTTGGGAGCCTACCACGCTGCGTCTTCCGGTGCCAAAACTACTTTAAGTTGGCCATACATGAGGTCCATCAGCATCACCCAGAAGGTTACCTGTGCATTTACCTTCGCAAGTCAACTGAAAGTTGGTTGGTTCGAGAAACGGCACGATCTATTCTCGGAATACGACACGCTTCAGTCTACCCGCGGATGAGTACCTGCTCAGGTAGACTTCTCCGGTAAGACCTTTGTGCGTATTTAAGCCATTGCGGATAATATAGCCCTATCAGTTCCCTTCCTTTTTTACATACAGTACAAATATCTTTATTTTGTTTTAAAATATAGTACAGAAGATGGTCAGACAATATTATAATAGCACAATACATATTTCACCAGCAAAATGTTATATGTTAAATAACCTTAGTATAAATACGCCTAGAAACCTATTTAGTGCTTGAAAGTGAAGCCAGTTTTGGTAAGCCACGGGCTAAGTTTCGTCCGTGTGTGCAGATATCACAACGTCAATGTCACAAGCAAAAGGTCTCTATGATTGGTTCGTAGACAAGCACACATAAAACCAAAAGCGGCTTCATCTTTCGCAAATCTGTCGTATTCTTATAAATAACAATCAAGGCCTTTCAAAGGAGGTAATATATTCAGCAACGGAGTAGATATTCTTTTCCACAAGCCAACTTTAAGTCATACGTACGGACATTAACGATGTATCGTTCTCATGAATTCACGCACTTCGACCTTGATTCTCTGGTCAATTCCGACCTGCTAGTCACTGAGCTAAGTTTGAGGTTCCGTAGTAATCATATACAAACATACGAATATGTCCACGATGATGAACATGAAAGAAAAATATTAACACCCAGATTCGATTGATTCCTTTTTCGTCGTATTCCTGATTGGACATATTCTTGTTTTGGCTCATTCCTGTTTAGAAAATGGAATACGGCTAAACAGAAATGTGCCGAAACAAGAATATGTCCAATCAGAATATGACGAAAAACGAATCCATCCCAGACTTAACTTGAAAATCCTTGCTAAATTGTAAATTTAAGGTCATTAAATAAAACTATTTTTGAACGCGATTAGTTCTCGGTTTGTTACAATAATACTGGCTATTATAAATAGCTACCTCTATAAGTATGATGAAAAAATCGACCAGCAGTCATTAAGTTCCTTCGACCACTTCCGGGCTGTTATCTAGGTGTCCTTCAAATCAAATGGAGTACCTACGTGCATATTTAAATTCGTATACATTGTACGGAAACTACCGTCATTAATAACTTACGCACGGACTTATGCATACAATACTTTCAAAAACTTGGTCACGGGGGATTCCCCATGAGGAGGACCCTTCTATTTTTAAGCTTGTAGCTACACTCTCACAATGATCTGTACAACCTTTATTTTCTAGATAATAGAGTGTGCATATAAGTCATTTTGAGTACTTGGCGTGCGTAGCAACTTCTGCTGCTGACTGTACCTACTACAAAAGCTCCAAAGGTGGGTACTCGACCACGAAGAACATTCGCCTGGAATGTAACAAAAATTATATGAATTTTTTATTTGTTTTGTTACACCACTGTTCGCTGTGTTATAGCACCCTTAGAAACAATTGCATTAGGACATTGACATTAATAACTATATTTCTATCGTTTTGCATACAAGTTTAAAACGGATTTCATTACATTTCAACGGTATTAGTATGAAGTAGGGATGGAAAGTATTGAATTACGCGTCGTTCTAATATAAAATCGATAGAACGCTGTTGGAGACATTAGAATTTTGTTTACAGAGCTTCCTGTGAGGTGTGAAGTGCTGTCTTCAAAACTATACTCACTTATTATATTATCTATCTCAAACATAATGTCTACCACTTGTCTAGTCTATTTAATGAGTATTAAGGTCCAAAAACTGGTAGACCTCTTTTTTTGCTGACTACATGCATAACGTCGCATTTGGGCCTGGGTTTTCAATCACAAACCTATCGAAAAAACAAATACTGTTTCAGCAGTTGTTTCTTAAAAATGTGTTGTGTACACGTAGACCTTAATAGTTAACGAACAAAAGTTATAGTTACGGTATTCTAAATGTCGAGCGCTACCGTGTCGTCATAGTGAGTAGCTCCATTGTCACGGTTCGTAGTTACGTCTTTATACGTGTCAGCGGTTACGTCCGTTGTTGACTTTTAAACATTACATTTCACGACTGTTATAAAAAAAACTACAGATTTAAATAAATCCTATATTCCATTATTCTGGGAGAAAAACTTAAAATCGCGCTAACGAGATCCGGCGATTCTTTGTGGATTTTATTACGTTTTATGATATGATATTTAAATTCTGACAAAGACTGGATATTTTGGGGGCCTATCAGCCTTCAGATAATTACAGACTATTTCTTTTAAAGTTAAAATAAAACATAGGTACATTAGAAGACACAAATACATCGAAGCTGTATTTTTTTAAATAATCGTGGGCTTTAAAATTTCTTCGAAAGAACTAACGAAGCCATTTGTCATAGGTAAAAACGAGTATGGATAGGATAATGTCCATATACATGCATCATGATCTGTTAGTTGTTGTTAACGACTGATTATGATTAATGTCGATTATTATCTGCAATTAAACGGTCCTTAATGATTTGCAAATCATGGTGAAATAATATTAATAAAGCGCTTAGTATTGTTACTTATGATTATGATTTATGATAGAAGCTGACCTAAAATATTCTGGAAATTACTGGTTTAATTTCTAGTACAGTATTTACTGTAAATTACTCATTGGTACTGCACATGTCGCGGGTAAACATGTCAAAAATATTATAATTAGGCGCGCACATGTGATAATACTGCATTAAAACAACTAGGCGATTATAACTCTTAGATGGTTCACAATAAAGTTTTAGTAATCGTCCTCCTTCACAATGCGTGCGATGATCGTCAGTTGTTCTTACGACGTCGCTCGTGGCTCACGCGTCCATACATTTTATTCACCCTTTTCACTTCCGTAACGGTTCACGCATTATACAGTTAATTAGGCACATAAGCCGTTATAGAAACGATGATGCAACTACGCCAAAACTAGCTTCGAAGCACGTGCTCACCCCGCTAGTATCCAATCGTAGGAAAACGAGGGCTACCGTCGAGTCTCGGCCAGCCAATCGCGGCTCGTTTACGATTTCACCACGGAAACCGCCGATCAAACCCGACAGGAGCCGAAGCTAGCATCGACAACCCCCAGTGCAGCTGCAGCCCCCAACATGGCGGCCGTGGTCGCCAAGCCGGCTATCACGAAAAAACCTTCAATAAAAAAATATAAAGCGCCCACACCGCCGGTTGAAATCGAAAATAGTGACAGTGATAAAGACAAAGAAAACAATATAGTGCAGTTGGAAGAGAACCACAATGACGCAACGGATTGTATACAAACAAAGGCAGAATCCCCTATTATCAAAAGATTCGCGCCAAAATCGAATAATGATAGAAGTTCCGTTCTATCAAGAGCTGCTATGTTCGAAGCTGGGAGCCCCAAGGCTAAAGACCCGGCTGAAATGTCCCTCAGAGAACGAAAGGCGCTGTTCGAGAAGAATAAGGGGGCCGCGATCGTGCCAAAGGCCCCCTTCGGTCAGGCGCCCTCCGTCAAAACCCTAATGGGGGATAAAGGTAAGTCATGGTTTTTTTTTTCTTTATATAGCATACGGCGTTTACGATCTTTGTAATTCATATTTGATTACGTCTCCGTTGTATTCTTATGATTAGAAGATCGTAAGCGCCGCTCGCACTACGAACTGTTTTTGTTTTGAATCTGTGGACGACATTCGGTGCTAATAATAGGGAACAATGCTTTATCGTTTTTGTAATTTCTCGTACATCTTTGGGTCGAGTGTTGAATGGGATTCATGTTTATTTTTCTTTGTTTACCTTTCACAAGTCTTCTTAAAGGTGCAACGCGCATTTTTACAGATTTAGGTTAGGTATTAGGTCAGTTTTAAATGTTGTTCATGGATAATTGCAATACACGTATAATTTAAAAATTGGCACATGCGTGTACTGGACAATTGGACATGACAACGCAGTCGGTATTGATATAACAAAATCTTGTTTCGATATAAGGACTTTATAATTTTGTCCTTCTATCGAAACAATGATAAGTTGATTTGGTAGTCTAACGAGTAAGTAGTATAATATTCAAATTATTCTGAACTCAAGGCTTCACTAAGGTTGGTCATCACATCAACATCATATAAATATGAAATGAAGCATCTGATTAAAAAATTGTTGGTTCGCGCATCGGTTCGGTGATCTTACAGGTAGGAAGCCCATGTGGGCCCGGAAAGCCGTTTGAAATGCGGATTCGAACCCCGCCCGGACTATTATTTTTTTCAATGTTAACATAATAAAGCTAAGCAAGAGAAGTCAAAATAACGTAGATTAGCCGACAATTCATTTTTTTTTTGAGAACATGCTATGGTACCTACTTTTATGCGCTTTTAATGTCCCTCTGCTGGGCAAAGGACTAAATAAAAAATGACAGGTGGGTATAATTTCTCTTTTCTTCGTTTCATACTCCATCAAAAACGAGCACTTTCGCATCTATAGGTACTAGTAAGGACTCGAAATGGTTGTGCAAGAACCTGCCCCAGCTACGTAACAAACCATCTTTAGGTTCACAAAGCCATATGCGACGTAACACCAGTGTCGGTTACGACGTTTTTTACCTAAGCTAACATCTGGCCAGCAAATTCCCAACCAAATTAAGATAAACGCAAAAACTTCAATGTTATGGCACAACATTATCTGATGGTTAGTCTAGACTAGGGTTGCCAACCTTAGTGCACAGATTTGCGGTACATCTGCGATCAAATTGCGGGACTAGCTATAAAATGTGGGATTCCTTCACGTTAACCAACTGGGTAACGCATTTTGGCCGTCAGGATATTTAAAAGTATGGAAAGTAAAAAGAAAGAAGAACTGAAGAAGGGGGCGCAGGGCAGTGCCGACTGAGCCAGCGCCTCGTGATATATTCAAATGAATATCATGTCCTCGCAAATTAATCAGGGATCGTAAAATGCGAGCAAAATCTATTGAAAGGGCGTATGACGTACGTGACGACCCTAGCAGTAGAATGAATTTTACGAACCCTGATTATAATACGCACCGTCTGTCCCGTCTTGTAGCTGGCTGCATCCTCCGCGACACTTTGCAGCCCTTCCTTCACTAATATCTACCCCGAAAACGGGTGCGATGCGAACCCTTTGCTAGACGCCATACTCTAGGGCTCCAGAATTCCAGATAAAGCGACACGGTTGACTACCCTAGTCTATGACGGTCAGACTTTACTTTATTTTGAACTCTATGTCAACGTCCGATTCCTCTGCCCGGTTGATCTAGGTTGGCAGCTGGTGACTATAGCTGCTATAGTATAGCATCTTATACTTAACCATAATGTATTAATGTATAACTATCAATATTATGCTTGACAACGAATTATATTACAGGGTGCAATTTTACACGCAAAAAAAGAATATTTTTGAACGTGAGCCTGAGCCTGCATATTAATGTATACGTATACACGATTATGTTTTAATTTTTTTGTAGTCTATTTCTTCTTATTCTTAGGCATTGTGTTGTCATAAACCCTCCAATGTGTCTGTGCAATTTATGCAGGACAAAAGCAAGATTTTCGTTAGTAGGTAATAATTAATATAATGTTAGAAAACTTCGTATTAACATCTAACTAAAACGTTTTATTAGTTAACAATAATGTTATACCGGGTGTTTCCTGTAATAGGAGCGATAAATTAAAACATAGATTCTTCGCTTGTATATTATTTACCACTCATTGTAAGGGAAGGTCTTTGCCCAGCAGTGGGAAATAGGCAATTAAAAAAAGTGCTTAATTGTAGGTATACAAACAATAATAATATATCTAAACATTGGCATAAGCAGTCAAATCTTCTAGCTATCGATTCACGACTTGAAATTCGCCCTGTATACAGACGCCGGTTCTTTTTTATCACCAAACATATACTATTAATTATTTACGTACGAGATCGCATCGAACGCAGATTGATCGATCGAACGTTGTTTTTGTCGTAGTTTTTTACTCTAGTATAGATACTTGATTAAAGTGCTAAATTAGCGTATAATACGTTACATTTGCAGCTATTATCTTGGAGGGATTAGACGGTTTTTTGCGCTAGAAAGAAACTTGATCTTACTATTGCGTCATGATAGTCACAGTTAGTATAATTATTACGTCCGTTTATACGGTTAATAATGCAACGGTCTGCACGTTTTTCCTTTTATCTAGCACTGGACACTACCAGTAGGTATCCATGGCAACACGTATCCATTACAACTTACGGTTTGTTCGCTAATTTTCACAAAATAATTTTTTCATAGCAGCGAATTTTCACATCGCGTTTTTTCATGATCGCCAATTTTATTATTCGTCTTTCTTTATGTAGCGATTTTTGATAAAGCGTTTTATAATGTTCACGTTTATTTTTTTCGCTTATTTTACCAGTAGATTATTTTATTATTCACAAATATTATCAGTATAACATAGAGTATAATATAGTGCGGATTAATAACTAGATATTTTACTCGAAAACATAATTCTAACAAATCGTTACCTCCTGTCGTGACCACATTATTACACATTAATAGGTACTATAGGTAGTTAGGTAGGTTAGGTTCGTTAGGTATCTTCAGATGCCCGAAGGGAAGCCCGCCCAGAAATAGAAGCCCCACGAAGTGGGGCTCCGTCAATATAAGGCGTAGGTTACCTAATGCTGCTGAAAATATATGCGACTGAAAAAATAATCTATTGGTAAAATATGCGAGAAAAATTAACGCGAATATTATAAACGCTTCATGAAGAAAGACGAATAATAAAATTGGCGCTCATGAAAAAACGCGATGTGAAAATTCGCTACTATGAAAAAACGATTTTGTGAAAATTATCGAACAAATCCAACTTACTTTACTGCACAAATAAGTATAAACACTAATGCTAACCATGTTTTTAGGGCAAGTACTGTCACATTATGACTAAGCAAGACGTCCTTTGTTAGTTGTTTAATACCTTCATTCGTCAGTTTCATTAGCACCACTTGTCTATCTAATAATACAAAAGGCGATGTTTTTTTTACGAAGTAACTAAACATTGTTAAATTTTTTCTTATTAGAATTTTACTCTATTTTGGGTTTTATGCTACTCAATATAGGAATATGGCTTCTGTACTCTACGAACTTACTTAAAATATTACGTACTTGGCTGACACACTACCGTGTGTCTAGATTACCTGTAGCATTATATTATTATATCTATAAGGGTACTTTCGATTTAAATCACAAAGGCATTATGAAGTAGAAACAATGACAATCACGTAAACGCATTGGGGTCAAAGTAACAAATTCACACATCTTTGTTTCGTATGTTCTGGTTACATTAATCGCGAAATCGTGTGTCGACTTAGTATCACCCGTCTTGCTCACACAGTATTGAAAGGGAATAAGTATATCGTCTGTCGACAACCAAAACTCACTAAGTAACAAATACCTACTTAAAACAAAGATCATATCTCGGTGTCAATTTACTTACTAGATAGATACGAGGTTTTGAAGAACAGTGACAGAAATTTTAGTGAGTTCCACTTCTAGCATAACTTTCATACGCGACTATTTCTCGCGCGAGATAATTACCCGTCTCTTTCTGTGCAGTAATGTGAGAGTGACGGGTAGCGCTATGTCGCCCGACAAGAGTCACGTAGTATAGTTGTGCTAGACGGGCTGGTTGTCACCAGGCGATATATTTAGACAACTTGATGTAACCCACGGCTTTGTCTGCGATCATTTTGTACTCCTCCGTACAAACTCAAACTATCTACATACCAAATTTCATGTAAATCTGTTTAGCGGCTTAAAAGTGAAGAGGTGACAGACAGTCTGTCTGCGCGAGTTACTATCCCGTTTATAATATTGGTAGTGTTTGTCGCACGACAATAAGTCGCGTGTCACAGTTAATCACAGCTAGACTCGATCATCGGTTCCATTTTACTGTGACGTGAAGTTGTGCAATAGGTAAGTACGGCCGGAAAAAAGTCAAACAAAAGAATCTATGAGTAAGCGTATATTGTGACCTGTTTATGAAAACACATACCGCTGACGAAACGTCGATAATTCCTAAAAAATAACTTAAGCTTCTGTATAATTTATAGGAATTCAACTATTATAACAGCGATATTAGACACGCGAACGAAACAATGACTTTCGCCTTGTTGATGAAATAATGAATTCTGAGAAATTTATAATTGCTTAAAACAGCGAGAAAATTTCCATTGAATGAAATCAATCAGTCGCAAAAACAAGTTATTACTTATTAACGTAGGCATTGTGGTTGTCTCGTCAAGTCAAACATACCTTTTTTTAGCTTTTAATGTCATCTCCAGCTCCTTAGATGAATATATTTCAATAGAGAACTGAAAATTAAGCTATTTATTTTAACATTTCGGTAAAAATAAGTAGTTCATCGTGCCTATCCACAAAAACTAGAATGCACACAAAATTTTCTTGACTAAACTGTTAACTATCCTGTGCTTGATTATGCATAACTATAGCAATCTTTAATAAGTAAGTTTACAAAAACGTCTTTGTACTGAAGTCAGTGGCTATTCATCAGACCGTTTAAAACAAACATTTAAACGACTGGTGAAATGTCTACATGTGTCACTGATAAATCCTTATTTTTTATTTTAAACCGAACTCGTATCAAAGTTAGGTTTTCTAATTTCCTTAAGTTTCATTTTATGTAAAAGAAACTAGAGATAAATTTATAAATAAATATAAATATTATAAATATTATGGGACAATCATAATTTGCCATGACACTGTTTAGGTCTCTTGAGAGTTTGAAAAGGTATCTAACCTTATTTAAAGTATTTGCATGCTAGTATTTTACTAATGGATTCAATTACTGTTTTCTTCTAAACCTGATGTTATGTAATGAGGTCTTCGATTCAAGCATTCGAATAATTCAGTGCAAAGTCGCTTAAATTATCAAATACTTGGTTAGCACATCCTTACCAGAAACTAGGAAGGTCGAACGGTATATCGAAAATGTCACAATTTGTTTAACGTTTGTAAGTGTGTCGCATTGTGGCGAAAGTGCTCTAATGAGTATTATCACAAACTGGAGTGATTCAATGAAAAGCCGTTCAATTGACAATAAAGACTTGGTTAGCACATCCTTACCGAGAATGAAGGAAGGTCGAACGGTATATCGAAAATGTCACAATTTGTTTAACGTTTGTAAGTGTGTCGCATTTTGGCGAAAGTGCACTAATTAGCGTATCCATCCGTATCATCGCAAACGGCACACATAATCACGTCCCGGGTATCTAGTCCTTGACACTTGAGACTGGGTGTAATTTAAAACACGGGTCTAGTTCGAGTTCAAGAGGTCAAAGAATATACTGACCCGTCATGCAGACACTCAAATTTGACTTACGGCGGCGAGTGAGCGAGACACACGTACCGCTCACCGCTGTTGCACAAGGCATGGCAGGTCCGTAAAAACAATCGAACTCAAAGCACAGAATTAAACGCTACAAAAGGTTCTGTCTTTTTAGCTTTTTTAAAGTCGACTGAGAACTGTATTTGATTGATTGTGGAGGCACGTCTAGCACAACTATGCTTAGTGACTCTTGTCACGCGACATAGTGCTACCCGTCACTCTCTCACATCACTGCATGGAAAAAGATCGCTCGAGAAATAGTCGTGTATGGCAGTTATGCTAGAGGTACTGATGACAGACCTACGCGTGTCGATATTACCCGAACTAAAACAGAAAGCTAGGCTGGTCGCTGGGGTTTGCCATCATGGCTTCCCCCAAAGTTTGGAGGCACTACCAGGCTGCTAGGCCTTCTATAGAGAGGACATGCCTGGTCTTCTGGCCATCATTTTGTGGATGTCTGTAACCTGTTGAGCATTTTGACGTACCTAGGCTATTTAGTTCTGCTCGCGGCGTCTAGTGAAATTTATATTTAAATTGTATCAGATTCATACATACATACCAGTGACAATTTACGCTACTATAACTTTTGGGAAGTTTAGTCAATACAATAGCTGTCAGTTTACTTCACCTTTTGTCTGAAGAGTTTTGTATGATCCGAAGGGCCTTTGCAAGCCCATACTAAGCTAACAAAGACCATCCGTACTTAGAATAATCATCCATGCTTATGCTAATCATTTACAAATGCAAATCTTGACTAATTGCCGACGCGTCCCGTCCATTTACAATACTTACACAATAACTTTTTAAAAACCGGCCAAGTACGAGTCATAGTCGCGTACGAAGTGTTCCGTATAGTATAGTTCCGCAAAAAAAAACCTGCTTCTAAATTGGCATTTTTTTTTTTATTAATGTGTAGCAATATATATTCTATGAAAATTTTAAGTGTCTAGTTCCATTAGATAATGAAAAATTGCGGTCAAATCCCGCCTTTCATTTTACTTTATATTTTGTTAAATAAGTAGATCGTAGGTCGTAAATACGCATTCCGTGGGCATTCTAACTATCTAACATACTTTATTGCTGTTAATACGCGTTTTACGGTTCTGAAAATTTTCAGACGAATATCTAGACAGACGGACGAACAGTCTTGACAGTCTTAATGCTAGGTTCCGTAGACACTGTTTAGTGTCACTACTCAGCTACACTCTCGTCGGTGGAGTACCACCACTCTTCCCCATTCCTTGATAGTCTTTTAATTCGCACACTTCGTCACTTTCTACTCCACTTGATTAAAATACGTTAATATTGGTGCCTCTCAGTGAATTATATTTATTATATTTATTTATTCGTAATAAAAATTCATAGTTTACAGTTTTCACCGCTAGACTTGACATATTCACTACTTACAAACTAATGACATAATATTTTTTTTGAAGTAAGAGTTGCACATTGCACTTATTTTTTTTAACTTTGCATGTTGCTAACGGAACCTAAAAACATAAATACAAAAACAACAATAGTGTTCCGAAATGGGTCTATAACGGAACGAATTTGCTGTTTCACCTCGCTAAGTTTGCCGGCGAGAAAGTTGTTGACGAAATGTCCTGACCTGACCTGGTGAATTTTTAACTATATGCTAATTTTCGGCTATTCTATTTGATTTATTTATATTTACTAGGTATACCCAAGTAGCACACAGGCTGCATCAACGCTGAGACGGCCTTTATTCAGCTTAAATTAGCTGTATAAGGGCTGTGTAAACGATTATGCAGGTTATGTGCCACTTGGGTAGTTTTTGACGCCATTTGGCGCCACCAGTTTATTCTTCTGTATTTTAGTCATCTTTCTTTACTAGTTACGTCTTTAATACAGGTAGGTACAGTAACGGAAATTGAAACGCGTATGTACCTTTTTGACCCTAATCGTAACATTGAGTGTATGTTAACCAATAGATGAATAAATTTCACAGGCCTAATTATACAGGTAGTTAAAATCTTAGTGTCACTAGGAGAAAGTTCACTAAGTACCTACTTGATAAAGTGAAACATAGAATTGAACCCTGTCATATCAAACAACGGATTTGATCAGATTTAATATCGCAGCGAGATAATTAATTTTGTAATTTCGCTTTAGTATTTTACAAATGTAGCGAAAGTCCATTTTGCTCATAAGATAATTATAATACGAAGCCTAAGTTTTATGTTCCTGCTTTTCAATTTATTTTACGTTTCGCGAAATGGAATTCACGGAAGAAATAATAGGTAGCTATGTATGTTTTCCCAGAATGTATGTATGTATAAGTAGTGTAAATACCTATTTCATTTCTCGCTCGAAGAAAAGATTTGGCTAATGGTTTTTTGTCTAAAGAAATGTCTGTTAAATTTGGTTGTCTCTATTTAAGTACTCATCTAACTATGAAAAGAATTCACAAATAGGAGAACCAACGCACAGATTAGGCCAGTCTGCCTTGACAAATCCCTGACAAGAGAACAAAAACAAAAGCCGACTTATCCCGTACAAGGATCTCATCCAGTTTACATTGTACAGACAGAAAAACACGTTTTTATGGAACATGCAGATAATTTAAAACGTGACTTGTTTTTTAAAGACACAAATGTGTCACATCTGGTTAGATATGATACAGTTTTGTGTAAATTGAGTAACTGACACGAGTCTGTGTGGTATATTTTAATTACAATCATTCAAAGCCCAGTCATAATATAGTATGTTTTTAATGCGTCACATTTGGAAGAATCCCGAAATCAAGGATAATAAACCTTATTTTTAATATAGGTATATTTAGGTACTCCAAATGTAGTTTATTTTTTAGTTCCATGTTTAGCTTTCTTCAGATTTTTTTGTCAGAAAGACAGAACCTAAGTAAGTTGTGTCGTCTTTCAGTAAGGTTTTGGCTCTTAGTTATATTGAAGACCCTATTATATCTCTACACTACCTACTAAACTTGAGAAAGTCACTATTAGCCGTGATTGTTGTTCGTTACTACAATACAAACCTGCTTCACAGCACACAAAATATCACATCTAAGTACAAAAATATTGTCAGTTATGACCTACTGCACACGAAAGGAAACGGCCTACACGATTTGTTGTATACTCCAATTGACTGACTTGTCATTAGTGACGTTTCACCTGTGATACTATATCATTACCCAACTGAGTCTTGTGATTAGGGTTGCCAACCTTGGTGCACAGATTTGCGGTACATCTGTGATCGAATTGCGGGACTTGGCAATATAATGCGGTTATCCTTCACAGGAACTAAACTGGATAAATTATATATGGGCGGTTAGCATATTGAAGAGCATAGAAAGAAAAAGAAGAATAGCTGAAGAAAAGGGTTCAGGGTAGCACTGAACGAGCACGAGCGAGCGCTTAGTGATATATTCAAATTTAATGTCATGCATGCCCTCTCAAATTATAATGTAGTCTAGCTTGCATAGGGCTGCCATCTCTAAATTCGCCGAACCTGGACAGACTTAAAAAACCCGGTCATATGACGGAAATCGCATTTATTCCCCAGACGTGTCCGAAAATAATATTATCAAAAAAATTATCGCTTTATTTTTCATTCACTAAAGATTTTCCAAATTGGGGGTTTCCCCGGACACTTTTATAACCCCCTCCGGACGGCCCCCGGACGGCCTCCAAAGTAGGACAAATTCGGGGAAACCCGGACAGATGGCAGCTCTATTGCAAATTAAACGGGACGTCCCACGCGAACCCTTTGCGGGACACAAACGCACTGATATAATTACCTCTCCATAGAAAGCCGCTTTTCAATAACATTTTAGAATTTTGTAATAGGTAGGTACCTATTTAAAGTAGTATAGACAACTAGGCCACAATGGTTATATACTTTGAAGTGTTTTTCCAGGGATATCCAATTTGTCGCATGTCAATATTGCCTGAACTATCATTACCTTCGTTTCACCTGTTCTGTACTCTGTCATTACTTGAAGGTTCATAATCATTACCGTAATATTGCTATAGTAACGTCTAGAAGTATTATGAAGGAAATTCTCATGCTTAGGAACATAGTAAACGTACAAATACTTAGTGGACCTATTGAGGTTCGTGGTAGCTATACTTTATTTTTATTACGTAGACCTAGTCTAATGAGTAGGCTTGTCGTAATATCCTGACTTTATCCACAATGTGTCTAATTCTATATCTATAGCTATCTATAGATAGCCGTATCGGCCATATAACACACATGACCGTAATTTGGCCAGCACTTCGATTGTTGCTATTCGAGTTGCATTAACTTACTGGCGTTTGGCGTTTAAAGATAAATAGAGCACATCACTAAAGTAAGACGGTTATCACACTGCCGCCCCATCCCGCTGTAAATTAAAAACTGCGCTTTTTTTTTCTTCACTAGTACTGTAGAATCTTGACTTGTATACAATTACCGCATGGTACCTACTACATGGTAGTACAGCACACTTGACTCCACATCCCCGTGCGGACGATTTTTTTATTGCCATCCGCACTTCGCAGCGGGCAGCGGGGCCAGTATGATAATTGATAACAGCCCAAACATGTAACATAAATAACATAATATAGCGGCGGTATTTCGGATAGTTTTCACTTAGAGACGTCGAATTTAGCCCCATTATAACTATACGTCACAATCGGACAAAATCATAATGTTTATCCAATTAGTTCAGTACCGCCCATCAGCTACCGAGTTGCCGATTTTTTCAAGTTAATGACATCACTAAATAGCCTGGTCATCAAGGTTGATATCGTCAGAGATGTACAACATTTGGGTTATAAATTAGGTTGACTTAATATTTTATTTTTCTTATTATTAGGTTTTAAGCCAAATCGCACTATTAAGTAGCACGAACCATCGCAAACTATTTTTAAGTGATCTTAGGTTATTACATGGCAGGAGCTTCGATTTGATATAACTTTGTTTCCAGTTAGATCTCTCTTCTTATATTAGCGATACCATTTACGAACTTGGCATTCTTTCATATTTATGATTTTGATGGGATATGTACTGCTTATTAGGTTTGTAGTTGTATTTAAGATCTGTAAATCTCCACAATGTACGTATATAACTCTCAGTACGTATATTAACCAACATTCACGTTTTATAACAAATGTTCTCTATTATATATTGGCACATGTAGCCTTATAGGCCCATAAACTAGCGAGTCATTATGTCTGACCTACACCATCATTCATTGTGAGCGATACAAACACTACCAGTGAGCCATGACGGAATGTTGACGATCCCTGCAATCCGTGGGATTCGGAAATGCATTATAATAAAAAACAACCTGTTGTTGTAATCAGGAATAAAATTACAAATGGTTTATAGTTTTTTTTTTTATTGAACGTGTAAATTTCACTCTTGATAGTATATATTATGTTCAACATCCTTTAATCCACCAACGCTAGAATTAACCGTTGACACAAGCACGACCATAACCACGGAATGAAAACTTCGACTGCGTGTTTTAGAGTGCTTTGCGCCAGTAAACTTCTGATGCAACCGTAAATCGTATGAACCAACTTGTGGCGTCTGAGGCGCCTATACTAATAAAATACTATGAAATCTAATAATATCAGTCAACGGACAAAGTTGTCGATCCCTGCTACGTGTGGGATTAGGAAGTAGATTCAGTACCAAATGTTGCTCACACCTAACGAGTCCGCGCGGGAACTACTTCCGCGAAAAAACAATACTGAAAAAGACCAGTGATTATAAAAAATCTTATAATAAAAGGGACTCGAACGTTAGCTACCCCAGTAATGCGTGGGATTCTGAAGTTGTCCTAACCTAACCATTCCGCGCGCAAACGCATACCGCGAAAGAAGAATATTCTACAGAAATACTGTAATCAAATCTAATAAGTATGTTTGCGACCTCTGCAACGCGTCTAATTCGGAAGTTGACGTCAGTACCGTGGTTAGGGGTTACTTAGATCCGCGGGGTAACATTAGTCACTAGTGTTTTAACTATAGGAAGCTTGTTCTCTATGTTTTTTATAAGTTTTTTAACTATAATAACGCGCTTGGTTAGATCAGACAACCTCGACAGAAATACATTAGGTAGGTATGCTTTTAAAACTAGACGTATTCATGCTTAAAAACCGATGATCAATGTTGGCCCGTGGATCAAAGTAATCTCTGTCCATGGTACCAACAGTTGCTGACACCAAGGAATACGGCGAAAAGTCAATGCTGAGAAAAACCGACAAGAGATAAACCATATAATAAAAGTGAGTTGGCGACCCCTGCTCCGCGTGGGATTCGGAAGTAGACGCCAGTACCAACAGTTGCTCACACCTAGCCATTCGATGCGCGAACGCATACCGCGAAAGATCGATTGCTGAGAAAAACCGGCCAGAGATCGTGAACGATTTTTACTTTGTGTTTTTTTTTATCGGACGACAGTGACTTGTATTTTTTTTGTGGTGGCTCTAGTTTGTGTACGTTGTGTTTTTGTGGAGTTAAAGTGTTTACTGCTATCGATATTTGAACGATAGGATTAAATAATAATTACTGGATTGAATGTTATCTCAAATCTGTTTGTATGTACGAAAATTGTTCTCATTAAATGGAACCCCAACAGTAGCGCCCATTATATCGCAGATATTTTATTTAAACTTTGGTACTTGGTTTTGAATAGCATTGAATCTTTTTATCGATTCTGTATTAATGTGGAACATCACATTTTAATTTTTTTAAATATTGACCCTAAGGTAATTTTTTAGTACTTCTTATCATTCGATCTTATCCTAGGATGAATGTGGATTTATTTTCTTTCTGAATTATGCTTTATGATTGAAGTTTTATAGTTTATGTTAGCCATTAAGCGAATAGAGCGAATAAGCAATAACAATTATCGTATTACATTTTATTACTCAAAAATTAATTATTTATCTTCCAAATAAAAAATCGTGCTACATCCGAATTTCTACAGAATATCCGGTTCGATTCTCGGCAAGGGCAAATTTTTATATGTTGTACACGTCTGGACTCACGACTTCTACGAGACAACCAAAAATGACTCCAGAATTCATACGGAGGTCGTCAATATTGTAATAAGTCGACTAAAACGTTAAATTAATCACTCCTAGTGTACCAAAAATAGTTAAAAGTTTACTTGGCGCTGTTACTGTTTTGCACCACCTACACAATTCAAACATTCAGATTAAGTACTCCGCTACCTAAAGTTTGTCTGGAAGAGATCGCCATTTAGCGATAAAACTCCCTGTTCTTTTTTTATGTATCTCATGTTGCATTTTTCCGTTTAAGTATTTGAGGTGTGCAATAAAGAGTATTTGTAATCATCATCACCCAAGATGCATTTAACCCGGCTAAGCTAAAGCGAATATAATAACTGCTCAGTACGTGTCTTAAGCGTACGACAAGTTTATTGTGTAATTCTCGTGTGATCACAGACTGATAGCAATCTACCGGTACGTGAACTGTTCAGTGTTTATCCAACGTGTAATTATGGTACCTAATGCTGACGGCTTTGAGACGTTCTCTTGGCACTTTTGAGTTGTTGGATATATTTAAAACTAGAAGCTGCCTGCAACTTCGTACGCGTATTTTTTTTTATTCCGTAGTCGGGTATAAAGTATCCTATAATCATCTTTGGATGTCCATCTATATTATGTATACTGAAATTGGTTAAATTTTGTCCAGTCGTTTCGGCGTGATGCGAAGACAAAGGAAATTATGCCCAACAAATAGCGCCAGACTGGCAACATGCAACACGCTATTAAGATTTTTCCTGAAATAATGTCCCTCTCCATAGAAAAAAACTGATTTTCAATACAAATCTAGAATTATATTAAAGTATAGATAAGCGCTTTAAATTTGCATACGCAGAAAGTAAAGAAGGGTTTTTTTTTCTTTGCGAAAACTGCCTTGAAACTATCTTACGTACGTACGTGTAGTGTAGCATTGTAATCTCGTCGTGGTCTCGTCCAAAATTCTGTTGTATGTTACTTTAACAAAGTATTTAAATGTCCAACTACTTAAGACTATCTTTATTGAGACGTGGCCAAGGCCCCGCCAACCTGAGCCGGTGACCCACTCACAATAATCGACAATTAAGAGGAAATATCACGGTTCATTTCTCCATACAAATCGAGGTTTCGCTGTCGTTTGTTACCTCCTCCATAACTTAAGCAACGTTTACGAAATTTTAGGAACTGAATAGGAAGTAAATGTTATGTGTCGGAATGTTTCGATTTTTGTTCTTTTTATTATAAAATTTGTGTACTAAGCGTCTGTTTTTGGCCAAAATTCCACCGCAAACTCACGCCTACTACACAAATTATTTGATAATTTGCGCAAAAATCGGCACGATCCGACACAGAACATTTACTTCCCATTCAGTTCCTAAAATTTCGTAAACATTGGTTTAGTTTTGGAGGAGGAATTAGACGAGAACGAAACATCAATTTGTATTCGACGCCATAGTTACCAGGTGCAAACGTGGGGGACGGAGCAGTGATGTAGCCTCTTAAGACACCTACGAACACATGTGCCCAATTATATCCAAATACAGATGTTTGGTGATCGACTCTGGTAGAGCAGCGATCGCCAACCTTTTATTTTTCAATACATAATTATAATGTAACTAGCTGCGCCGCGCGGTCTTACCCGCTCATCCCACGGGAACACTACATTTTTCGGGATAAAAAGTAGCCTATGTCTTAATCCAAAGTGTCAGCTACCTTCATACCTAAATTTATCAAAATTGGATCAGCCGTTTGAACGTGAAGAAGTAACCAAGATACACAAACACACTCAAAAACTTCCGCCTTTATAATATTAGTGTGATTACCTTCCCTTACCTTTTCTTTTTTCAAAGATTATATAATTTTTCTTTAAAAATACACGAAATTAGTAAGATATTTTTTTTATTTTATTAATACCGGTAAGGATCCCTGCCACTGACAATAATGCGCGGTTAAGGCACCTACGACCACATGTCCCCAATTATATCCAAATACCTACAGATGTTCGGTGATCGATTAGAGTCATTATTCTTTTCGTAATTTATTTCTCTTGTATAAAACAAATGCATTGTCTCTCGATAAAAAGGGTAAAGAATTAGCAGCTTCTAATTAATGGACGCTGTGTCACTTATAATTATAACAATTGACAAGCTAATCTAAACTAATGAAGATTATTCATATTAGGTTACATGACGACTTCTTGAGAATTCTCTACATGTGTACATCAATTGTTTAATTGCAACTTTAAGGATGCACATTAAGTATACTATCAAAAAATTACACCAAACGTCGTTCACAGACATTTTGATTAAAAAAATATAAGCATCACAGAAAAATACAACCATAACATTGATATTTAATTCCTGAAATAATTGGTACCGAAATAGGAAAATAATATTGAACTTTAACTGATGTCTTAATTTTGTACAAACTTTTTGAGAATTGGTCTCCTTTCATTTGGATATCATAAATAAAATATCCACCATTTCAGATAAGAAACCAGTAGTCAAAACCACAACACCCAAGCCAAGAAGAAACTCTCAAGACGAGGACAGTATCAGTGTCACGTCAGTTGGTGGCATCAAAGGCAAGCTGGCAGCCCTATTCAACAAGGAACAGACGATAAGCGAGACGACTATAGCCAATAAGTTCAAGCAGGAAAGGGAGAGAGAGATGGAGATGCTGCATAATAGATTTCATTATAAGGTGAGTGGGGCTTATTTAACTTTCTTTTTATCTATGTGCGAAAGTAGAGCGATGAAGGTCCTATAATAAAAAGGTCGCTTTATATTTCATATGTTTTTGTGTTATGTATGATTAATTGATCAGCAGATAAATTAATTGGTAAGCATTAAAAAAAGAAAAAAGAAAACATTTGTTCCCTGTGATCAAATATACCGTTCAGAAGAAAATAAGGCCACTAGAATATTACACACTACACATTTGTAATTTTAAATAAATAGGTACAATCTTAAATAACAGTGACAGGGCGCATCTCAATAGTGAGTTAAAACTACGTACCTAATATCAAACTCCAAATTAATATTTATCCTTATAAAAATTCATGTTCTATTTAAGGAGTTTAAAATTGGTATCAAAATTACGTAGCCCTTATTTTCTTTTAGGCTGTCGTTCCATAAAATAAAAAAAAGATGCATTAATATTAGGTCAGGCTTTTTGTCTGGCTAAAAAGTAAAAATAAATAAATATCAGACAACCTCACACAAATCAACCTAGTCCCAAATTAAGCTCAAGAAGGCTGTTATGGGTACTAGGCGACGATATACATACTTATATAGATAAATAAATTCTTAAATACATAGAACATCCATGACCCAGGCACAAATATTCGTGTTCATCACATAAATATTTGCCCTTGCCGGGATTCGAACCCGGGACCATCGGCTCAGTAGGCAGTTGCTTAACCACTGTGCCAACCGCGTCGTCAAATAGTAATCCAATCAAAATTAGTCGTTCTAAAACAAAAAGTGTATAAACTTGGTTTCTAAGTATAATACAATAACAATCCCTTTTGCAAACCAACTAGAAAAATATTATATGAGAAATCTTAAATTAAACAATAGGCGGTCTTATTGCTAAAGAGCGATCTCCTCCAGACAACCTTTGGGTAGCAAAAAAAAACAGAATTAAACTGAAAATAGCACACTCGTCCGTTTCATATTAATTAGGACAGCATTCATTAAAATCGCTATCAATGTTTTCTCTAGTAGTTGGTACTAGCTTTATGTCATCACTAGAGGCCCGTTGCGGCGTCGAACCGCCGCTAGAACATGGAAATCCGGTAGTGTTATCGAAAATAACTACTTTATCGATAAGAAGTTTTTGGCGAACGAAGAATAAATACTGTAAAAAAACACGTTAAAATGATGTTTTAAAAACGTTAAAACATGAAAGGCTAGAGCCAGGCCTGATAGCCAACTGCCAGCTTCATCGTGGCAACTTTTTCAACTCTTTTGTAAAAATAACTTCTGCATTAATGCCATGTGATCTGCTGATCTGTTTCACAAATAAAATGCATATTATTCGATTTATGGAAAAAAATTGTTCATAAAAATAATCCCATATCTTAAAAATATAATTGACATATTTTCATAGGACCGGACATAAGATTGGTAGAAATTTAATTTGTTGTTCTTTCTTCAGGACATAAATTTATCGATTTGATCGATTTCTATCAATTTCCAGAAATAGCACATGAATCGAAAGGACAGATTTAGGCACTCACTACGCAGGTT
Organism: Apotomis capreana; assembly: GCA_947623375.1. NCBI lineage: Eukaryota > Metazoa > Arthropoda > Insecta > Lepidoptera > Tortricidae > Apotomis > Apotomis capreana. The sequence goes on from OX392518.1 coordinate 7,949,622, forward strand.
TTAAAAAGGAAATCATGTAGTGCGTAACTGTTTCTGTATTCATTTATAATCGTAAATACTTAAAAATAGTGATAATAAGAAATGTTACATAAACTCAATTGTATGAAATAGAGAGTATAAAACGTTTATAGATACACGAAATGTCACTATTATCAATGCTTATATTTTTAATGAAATTCAATAGATCGTGCAAATTTTCTTAATATGGGTGCTGCCATGTCATCATCATCAATCATTTATTCAGTAACAATTACACATTGTGTTTGAAATTCTTACGCTAGGTATACTTAATCAAACCCTATTTACTAATCTAAATAAATAACTGACCAACAATACTCCACCATAAAAAAAAAAGAATGTGTCAAATATGTGTAATAAATAAAATCCAATATATAAAACAGCTAAAAATGTTTAAAAAAAGAATATTAAGACATATTTTTTTCAATAAATTTAGAGCTGAATGCCTAATACCCGAATTCCAAATTCAAACTTTCGTCTTTCCTCTCATTGAAATAGTGTCTGACAGAAGAGTGAGGGAGATGATATCTATACTCTGAAGTCTATGATATAAACCTAATTTTAGGGTTCCTTACCATAGTCGGTAAAAACGGAAGCCTTATAAAATCAATTCGTTTTGTTGGCAGCAGAATTTGTCAAATTTTATTTTGAATGAGAATAAGAATGATCAGCCAGACGTCATTATTTCAAATATGATTTATTCTTGAGAGCGTCGATTTTTTTAAATTTGCATCATATGTAGGTCATTTCTACCATCAAGTTTCGCATGTTAGGGTAACATGTTAATTATTCCACATTGCCAACTCGTCCACAATGTCAGCTCGTCTATATTCCCATCTGGGTCACAATCCCAACTTGTCCACACACCCAACACGTCCACATTGCCAACTCGTTCATACGCCCAACTCATCTGCATTGCCAACTCGTCTATATTACCAATTCGTCTCAATTGGCAACTCGTCCATATTCCCAATTTGTCCACAATGCCAACTCGACCATATTGCTAATTCGTCCATGTACCCAACTCGTCCACAATTCCAACGCGTCCATATTGCTTACTCGTCCACAATGCCAACACGTTCACAAATACAACTCGTCTACATTTCCAACTCGTCCATATTTCCAAATCGTCCACATTCCCAACTCGTACACAATGCCAAATCGTCCACATTGCCAACTCGTACACAATGCCAAATTGTCGACATTGCCCACTCGTCCAGAAACCCAACTCATCTACAATGCCAACTCGTCCATATTACCAACTCGTCTTTATTGCCAACTCATCCATATTCCCAACTCGTCCACAATGCCAACTCATCCATATTGCTAACTCGTCCACATTTCCTACTCGTCCATACACCCAACTCGCTACAATACCAACTCGTCTTTATTGCGAATCTCGTCCATATAACTCGTCCGTATTACCAACTCGTCTTCATTGCCAACTCGTTTATATTCTCAACTCATCCACAATGCCAACGCGTCCATATTACTTGCTCGTCCACAATGCCAACTCGGCCACATTTCCAACTCGTCCATATTCCCACCTCGTCCACAATGTCAAGTCGTCCACATTACCAACTCGTCCATACACCCAACTTATCTACATTGCCAACTCGTCTTCATTTCCAACTCATCAACAATGCCAACTCGTCCATATTGCTAACTCGTCCACATTTCCAACTTGTCCATAGGCCCAACTCGTCCACAATTCCAAGTCGTCCACATTTCCAACTCGTCCATATTCCCAACTCGACGATACACCCAACTCGTCTATACAAACTCGTCCTTATTATCAGCCCGTCTTTATTGCCAACTCGTCCATATTCTCAACTCGACGATACACCCAACTCGTCTATACAAACTCGTCCTTATTATCAGCCCGTCTTTATTGCCAACTCGTCCATATTCCCAACTTGTAAATTTTACCAACTCATTCACATTGCCAACTCATCCACATTTCCAACTCGTCCATATTCCCAACTCGACGATACACCCAACTCGTCTACAATACCAACTTGTCCTTATTATCAGCTCGTCTTTATTGCCAAATCTTCCATATCACCAACTCGTCCGTATTACCAAGTCGTCTTCATTGCCAACTTGTCCGTATTACCAACTCGTCTTCATTGCCAACTTGTCCGTATTACCAACTCGTCTTCATTGCCAACTCGTCCATAATGCGAACTCGTCCACATTGCCCACTTGTCCATGTTCCCAACTTGTCAATTTTACCAACTCATCCACATTGCCAACTCGTCCATATTCCCAACTCGACAATACACCCAACTCGTCTACAATACCAACTTGTCCTTATTATCAGTTCGTCTTTATTGCCAAATCTTCCATATCACCAACTCGTCCGTATTACCAAGTCGTCTTCATTACCAACTCGTCCATATTCTCAACTCGTCCACATTTCCAACTCGTCCATTTTACCAACTCATCCATATTACCAATGTAGATACATTCCCAACTTAGCTACATTGTCAAGTTGTCCATATTCTCAACTCGACCACATTTCCAACTCGTCCATTTTACCAACTCATCCATATCACCAATGTAGATACATTCCCAACTTAGCTACATTGTCAAGTCGTCCATATTCAAACTCGACCACATTTCCCATCCCGTCGACATGCAAGCGGAAGGACTAAGTTTTTTCTTGTAAAATACCATTTAATTTACTATAACTCATGCCATTTTTGCCATTTTTGACTTATATAATCATATTTATAATAATCTATCATAAATTTACTTATTCGAATGACGATTACATTAGTTTTACTACATATTTTCTGCTTTGATTTATTGTAAAACTCGCCTATAAAAATAATCTTGAATGACGGTCAGTTTTTCTAGTCTTGCGAGCACCAGTCCAACTCGCACTTAACCGGCTTTTTCCTCGAAATTTTTAACAGGTATGCAAAAAAAGTTTCCATATCAACATTTTAAAAAGAAAAACAACCTGGCAATTTAGATCACTGACTTAATAGCCCCCAATAAAAAATATATTATAAGTTGACAGAATAGGTATGGTTATTGTCATTGATTGTCAACAAACTGTAAAATTATTTTTGCATATTCGTACATGTTTTAAGTGCTGCGGATATTATGTTGCCGACTCAAAAATAATATTTCATCATGCTGAACAACTTACTACAGGTTTGTGAGCAAATCATGCTTATTATTATTTGGTCATCTTATGTCAAAATAGGGATCACAGGTCACGTGGTCAATGTCACGTGGTTAGCGCACAGTAGTTTTTTCAAATCCATTTTTCAGTACTTTTTCAGGAAAAAAATAAAAATCCAAGAGTTTTATGCACCTCTCCAGCATGAGACGAATCTAATGACATATCATTTATACAAATCGGACCATAACTGTAGATCTGATGGGATGTACAAAAATCGGCCTCGCGTAATATATATATAGATACCTATAGTAAAAAAAGATAGCTAGATAGAAGCTATCTATATTATGTTGAAAGATGTAACCGCTGTTGTGTTGAGCTCTGATCAGATAAACCGTCACGACTGTTCGACCATAAAAACACATTATAAGTGTACGGAGTAGGTGTACTTGGTAAAAAACCTTAAATAAGTTGCCCAACGATCAGATAATGGCTGCGTTTTACGAATACCACGCCGCGTTAACCAAATATATGCTAACCTTCCGTTGAAATGACTTACGTATACTTAAAAACATTTTAAATCCCGAGTTTCCGACGTGCAATATAAGTGTACATAATAACAGATTTAAACCATGCCCAAATCAGATCATACGCATAGAATAAAACCAATCCAGGAAGTTTTTCCTTTTGACCTTCGCAAAAGCCTCCTGAGTTTTATTTTATTGGTGTTTCTGTAAAATGCGATACGATTGGTGGTGGGCGTGGCGACCAGACTGACACGCGTGCGTTATTGCGAGTGCTTATGAACGCGCGCCCGAAATACGTGAACTAAAGCAGAAGGCGAAGTCATGAACGCCGGCACGTAGGCTAATAGCGCGGTGCGTGAATGCGCGATAAAGCCCTCTTCCCATAAGTGCTAAAGTGACAACATCAAATTATTCAATACAAAATTAAATAACCTTACTTTGACTTGGAAGTCCTTAAAATTTAACCATTGATACAAAAAATTGGTCCTTATGATTTATTCGCAGGTTGAAATTTATTCTGTTTTCAGAGCAATATTAATTCCACTACTACTTTACATACATACTTTATACATAAACGAGTTTATTGTGCCTGTAGTTATATTTTAATAAGGTTTTTCCTGCGTGGAAACACAGTAAGTACATACTTAATATGTGAATGTTCGTAAATGCAAATAATGTACGTATGTATATAGTTGTAGATGTGTATGTATGTATACTATAACGGATTTTAAAGGCTGACTCATTAATGTACGTATTTGGATAAATTTTGTGACCAATAGGTCTTAGAAATGGTTATGACTTGTGAAATTTAACGTCTTTAAACGGATCCTCATCTGGAAGTCTACATTTCAAATTCATTAAGAGCATATATCGTATGCGAGATATATAATAAGATGTAAAGTAATCGGTCGTGTATGCGCACCCCACACTCGACAAACATTGTATGTCTCTTTCGTTACACTACCGTGCGAGCAAGAAGGATGCTTAGCGACATACGAAATCGTGGCAAGATGTGCTGGGGCTGTCGGAAAGTTGTAGTGCAATAAGATGGGAACGTCCTGGAGGGACTTGGCCGCTTTAGACGTTTTAAGAATACTGGCCGGGACGGCATCTGATCGGGACTGGTGACAATCTAGAGACCTAGGAGAGTACACCAATAATAGATAAAAAAAATTGAGACTGAAAAAACAATACACAGAAAAAAATATGTTAACAGTAGCCCAAATATTAGCTGCTAGTTAATAAATCGGGGGACGGACTAACTAGAGGGCTAGTAACCAAAATAAGTTGTGTAAAATTACTAAGCACAATTTGGCTATTTCTCAAGAAAATTTTGTAATTTTTTTTTTTTTTTCAGTGTAAAGCCAAACAAAAATGACCATTCAGCGAACAAAAATTATATTCATATTTCGCAACTGCTAAGCGAACTTCGAGTAAATGTGACGAACATAACCATAATCTCAAACATGTGCGTAACAATATTTCACTGATATGGCGCACCTATTCAGGTCAAGTAAAGACTGCTTTTCACACAATAGTCTAACATAGCTCTATCGTACTAAGCAAAAACGCACTAACATAATACACGGTTAAATCAAGATTGCACCTCGTGTGTATCCAACGTCGTACATATCAGGTGCAATCTAAACTCGGCCGGGTAATAGAAACGCCCATACATACTGCATTATGTCGTGCGAGTAGAGCTAAGAACTGTGTTAATTTTTACACATAACCTGTTATCTTAGCAGTATCGTATCTTGTTCATGTAAAAAAAGCAACTTGAAACCTATTGTGTTAACTTTGAGTTTTGAACCGAGAAAATTGGATGGTATGTCAAAAGTTACATGCCTTGTTAGGTTGGTTACACAAAAAGGGCTAACTCGAGTTTACATACGAATGGTCAATAGTTTCGATTTTCAAACGTTAGGAAAGGTTACGCAAGTTCTTTCGCAACCCATGTGAACTAGGAAATATAAGAACCGACAATTCAACAAATGCTGAAGTGACTTGTCTCTTCTTTTATACTGTAACTGCTATAGTCAACTAAAATACAGACCGGACAGAATGAAATACTTGAATTAAAATTCAGATCTGACGCTTGTCGCAGTTATAAGTATAACATACTTTAGTTTCATTGAGGACTTGTTTTTTCCGCTTGCGGTTAGGCGTTTTTTCTAAGAAAACATTTTGTTATTAATAAGTCATTAATTAAATTCTCAGAGTTCTTCATTATCATTACCATTTAGTATTTTATGCGTAGTTAAGTATCAAAAGAGATTCAAGATTCACTCTGGGTTTAGTTTGCTGGAATATTAGCTCTTGTACGTTTTCGAGTAGTAGGGTAAATCGCCAACTACTGGCCACCGTTCAATAACTGGCCACCTCATCCAAAAAGTTAACTCTGTCTACCTACAAACTGAACTCATCTTAGTATAACGTGGCCAGTTATTGAAGGTTGGCCAGTAATTAACACCTTATACTAATATGAATTATGTTTGTTGGTGAACATAATTCATTTTTAGTATGAGGTGGCCAGTTATTGAACGGTGGCCAGTAATTGGCGATTTACCCTATCTGTAATCTTGTTTGTCCAATGTCAGTACACTCTTCCTGTAGCCAGATTAATTTGATATTTGACCCCTAAATACAGCCTAGTTCCGATGACTACTTATAATATTACGCCCTAAAGAAAAAAGCTAGTATTGAAATATACTAAAATAATTTGTGGACGCGAAAAATGCCTTCAGAATATCTCATCTAAAAGACAATAGCATAAGATTAAAAGATCATAAGGAAACGCGGGGCGGTGAAAGCAATTCAGCTCTCGCACTTAACTGTTGCACCGCGTTGCACAACGGTGCAATGTCATCACGAGCGAACCTAAGCCCGGTAAAGGAAAATAGTGCGATAAGGTCAGTGGGGGCTAGTGCGTGAAGTGCACAACTGTGATATGCGACTATTTCTGTGAGATATACTATCCCATCAAAAACATAAATGTTAAATGAGAGCCAAGTTCAATATCGCGTGCAACGTTGTCGACTTCGCCGACAAAAGAATGAGATCTATATGGGCGCCAAGTTCTTTGCCCTAAAATGTTTAGATACAAGAACATACTCAATGAATTTATGTTACTTGGGATGTAATTCACTAACTCTTTGCCGCCACATGTGTTTACTCCTTCTTACAACATGGGACCCTTCCTACGAAGCGTGAATCTCGGGCCATTCTGGCAGTGTCAACTGAAAAGTCGGCAATGGCAACTGGGTTGGTTTCTGGTCAGACTTGGGCTCCCCTTTTTGCTTACCATCAGGTGAAGTGGAATGAAATGTCGCTTGCGGTATTTCCGGACCGATGCGATCTTCAAACCTTCAAGAAAAGAGCGTAGTCCCGCCTGAAAGGCCGGCAACACACTTGTGACTCCTCTGGTGTTACAGGTGTCTATGGGCGACGGTAATCGCTTTCCATCAGGCGATCCGTTTGCTCGTTTGCCCCCTATGGCATAAAAAAAAAGATGGAGCATATGTTGTGCCAGTATAAAAAAAATATGTTACATGTTAGAAGCGCTTGACCCGATGGGGCTCTTGTCCCCTCAGACCATTTAATATAATAGTTGAAACTACCCGAGGGCAACGGCCTAATACGATTATTATCAAGCAGTAGCAAAAATCGATAATAGTTCCAGTACATAAAGTGATTTTTTAATGTTAGTAAAATCCGAGCGTATAATGCAACTTAAAAATTATGTAACATGTTTCAAACACTTGTGTCAAATTCCACGCTTTGTTTTCAAAGGGATAAAAACACACTTAGAAATTATTTTGACCCCAACAACATGAAACACAGCAACATATCGAAATTGTAATATAAGTAACCAACAATACCCACACGTAATATGGTTAAGTTTACTCCGTACTTCACCTCCAATTAAATGGACTGACCCGTAGTAGAGGTCAATTATTATAACTCCATTTCGGGCATATCTGTGCCACTTAAGAATAAGAAAACCTGTGTAATTTCCTCGTAAAGAATCTACATAAGACGCACGAAACGCACTTTAATATACGATCGCACGTCACGCAAAAACTCAATATAATATAATAATGTTTTTATATATTTTCATTGCCATAGAAATAGGTCACAAGAAAATGGAATTGAATAAAAACCGGCATAATAAGCGGCCTTGCGTAACCCAAAACCCAACTAACGATGTAACGTACTTTTGACAACACCATAACGAACTTACGATTCTTAAATAATACACAGTCAATAAAAAATCTTGTATCTAAGTTTTTACAAAAACAAATTGGTATTGGTATATTCAAAAGGATGGAAGAATGTCCTGTCTGTGTGTGCTTTTATGGAATAAACATTTTTCTTTCTTTCTTTCTTTCAAAAGGAAATATTTATATGCCAAATACTAGTCTTAAGTCAATCACAACAATTAAACTACATCAAGAATGTAATTGATAAATTAAATTTAATACATTACGTTCTTTTTACTTTTCGGAGTAAAACATGTGTCAAATCCTGGTTTAAGGAAAAAAGCAGTCACATTATTTTATTTGACCGTAGAGGTTGCTTTTGTTATTAGTCATAGAGAAACTGGGTCTTACATCGCTCGCGGTCATTGTTAATTCCTATGCCGGAAATGCGTATATTGTAGGCATATTTCCTCAATCACTGTTCACACAAATTAAACCAACAATATTTCCATTACAGCCTAAACCAGAACCAGAACAGCCAGCAGACTCTGACGAAGAACACAGCGACAATGACCCGTCAGAAAAGGCTCCCCTCATGGGCAGCACGCCCAGCCTCGTCCAAACCAAGAAACCAGAGATTATCGCTAATGTGCCCAAGGTCACGTTTGAGGAGGCAAAGAAGTTGGAGAAGAGGGAAGATGTGCAGGAGAAGATAGCTGGAGCGCAGCCTGTTAAAAGACGAAGTGAGTATGTTTGCGAATATTGCCATCGGGCTCCCTGCATCTCTAGCATAACTGTGACACGCGACTCTTTCTCGCGCGAAATATATTTACCTATCTCTTGCTGTACAGTACTGTGTGAGAGTGACGGATGATACTATGTCGCGCGACATGAGTCGCGAACCATAGTTGTGCTAGATGGGCTGAGTTACGGCCCGATCACGACTTCGGTCTTAGCGGCAAGGCAAGCGGCGCCGTGTGAGGCGGCAAGCATGCCACGAGTAGGTACACTGCGCGATCTCTGAAGCCATGGCGTCTTTCCTATTCGCCGATACATTTGTTGCCGCCATGCCCCACGCCGCGATCTGTTCGGCAGAAACAGTTTGCTTTACGCAAACCCAATGTACAAAAGCAACGTGTTCCATCTAATTTAATTTTGATGGCCGGACACAATATAAACTTAATGATGATGATACTCTACTCCTTTCAAATTACGTCAATACTTGTTAATTCGATGTAACTGGTTTTAGTAACCTTTCCGGGCCAGCATTAACCGACTGTACATGGCATTCTTGTGCAGTCTAATGTTAGTTCATAAAAAGTTCAACGCATCTCGTCACCTGTCAACATGTCTACTATACAATACAAATCCTCTTAAATAATAAATAATAAGCACTGGTAAATAACAGGCTATCTTATCGCTAAATAGTGATCTCTGCAAGACAACCTTTAGGTAGCGGAGTAGTTAAATACGACTTGTAAAGTTATTTAATATCTGTACTAAAAATAGGTATAAAAAGACTATTTGAAATTATCTGAAGCGAAAAGGCACATACTGGATTTACCCATTTTACAAGAGATTATATAGCCAAGTCAGAATTCCAATACGTAAGAGAACAAAAGAAAGTGACTTATTGGACGAAGGTATCCCTTCTTGTAATGTAATTATCACACAATATTTTGATATATATGTCATTTATTTATGTAGTTAATCAAGAGTTTCACAGTCATTCATTTCAGTTGCCTTTGTAAGATTTCCGTAATATGTGCAAACAAGTTTTTCGACAATATAGTCATAGTAAGGTTAGCGCGTGTTTGAAAAAGTAAAAGAAGAGAACAGTATAATTATGTTCATAATTGTGGGCCCTTCCTGTACTTGCACCTGTTATTTCAAATGCCCTCCGGTGTACTTCTAAGCGTTAAACGTGTTATGTCCGTACTGTAATTCATTCGGTATAGCAAAAACCATTCGTGGTTTTATGTTCTGTGCGAGTTAACCGCAAATGCATTAGTAAAAACTACACTAAACTACTGATTTGCGTATAGACTACTGTGAAAACAATTGGGCAGCTGTTTGAATTTATATAATGAACTATGTTCATATGATGATAATATCAATGTAATTACACGTATATAAACCGTTAAAATAACACTTTTCCCTATTTTATTTCAGGTTCGCAAGACTCGCCTGTAGTCCTCTCAGTATTGGAAGACGTAAAGAGGATAAAAGTGAACAACAACAAAAATGAACCAGCCAACGGCACCGTCACCAGCCAACCGACGAGCTTGTACCCACACTTGTCAGACATAGAAACGGACACTTCCAATACAAACGAAGAGTATTCGGACTGTGGAGGCTCAAGGTGTGGACACTACGCATTAGAATGCGTCTTCCTATTCCTATGCATTTGATTGTTTTTCAGGTGGCATATGTGTTCGAATTTGGAACGGTCGTCAATTGTTTTTGACGGCATTGAAGACTGGAAAAAGAATCTGGAAGTTTCTCGAAATTTCTGGAAGACAGTCAATTGTTTGACGGCACTGAACCTGTTTGAAGAACTGGATTAGAAAATTCCTTGAACTAGGGAAGAGTCAATTGTATTTTGAGGGATGGCCCGGTGGATATAGCATATGGAAAACTTTCGATAAGGGCAATTCCGATTTGTTTTGTAGCACGATGATGCCTCCACATGGAATTTGTTAAACGTTGATGACCTTAGATCTGGAGAATAAGTGGGAATTGCCCGATCATGCCATTTAAAACTATCCAATATAAAGGATGATCTCAAGAAGCAGTCTGTGATCCTTTGCTGTCGCCATTGGGACTGTCAATAAGCATAAGATGGAAATAAAAATAAATAGACTGATAATTCCGACAGGTGAAATGGATAGTCTGAATTTAACGTAACTGATGACTTTTTCACAGTATCTTCGTAGTACTGTCATACTATGACAGTTCAAAGGCGTCAATTTTTAGACAAGACAATAGTGTTTGCTGTTACTCAATGCATGCGTAGTTCTTCTCGTTATTGAACATTAACAAGACTGCTTTATAATATCATTATTAAGCTGGGTTAGGCGGCCTTAAATATTCTAGACTTAGCTTAGTCTAATGCAATACTATGAAGTACATCCATCTAACCTTTTTTCTTAAAGCATTTTGATTTTCAAGTGTTTGCTTGGGGTTTTTTGTATCTAAAGTTTTTTTTTTAATATAAAAAGTAACGTTGATGTTAATATAAGGCAGGTTAATTTCTGTATACATAACTTGGATACTATAACTAGGCGAGTTCTAAGTGCTCAAGAATATCCTATAATTACATACAGTTTAAAGCCGTTTGCATATATTAATGCTATAACTCTTTAAACTATGACGGTAATGATCATGTTGACATTGAACATAGGAACGTAGCATAATTCTACATCTAGATTTTCATGATTATTGTGCGCTTTATGAACGGTTATTGAAATATATATAAGTCATTGCGCGCTTGACAACAGATATTGAAATTAGAAAGTTCAATTGACACACTAGATTTTTACCTAGGTTGTGCTTTAGAAATATCTAGCTTTTAACGTCTTTCAATCTTTATTATGAAAACACGCAACGAAGGTGTAAATCCTTTTTAATAAACAATGCAAAGATCGACACACAAGGCATATGGAAAAATTCGAAAGGTTGCTTGGGAGTTAGGATGGCCGAAAGTTTAACGCGCTGGACCGGCAGAGGTACCGGGTTCGATTCCTGGTCTCTTCCACCAGGTAACGCTTTTCAATTTTTCTTTGAGCTTTGATGGTTGCATCAATGACTCAGTTCAATACACTCAAGACACTTGAATTGTTTTAAACATGCCAAAATAATAATGTAGATATTCTCAGTGTGTTGTAAGGAATATGCGATTTAATTGACGATATCGCCATTTAATTAAAATATTTCTGGGTTAATCCAAGTATTGTCGAAGTAGCTTTCATTGGTTTAGTTAAAATAATCTAAAACACATTAACTAATTGGATTGAAGTAAAGGTAAAACTGTTTTGAAAAATAATAGTAAGTTTTCCACCCTAGGTGGGTAAGGTACTGTTAAGGGTTGTAAAAAGACTAGGCTCTATTGGCTTCAAATGTTTGATACCTTATCAAAATTGTTCTTGTTGTAGAGGGTTCTTTACTCTAACCATATCTTACTAGTTATTCTAGTTAGAGTTGTCAATTTATTATTAAACTTTTTCTTAATTACAATTTTACTAGATAGGAATTGCAGGTTATTTCATACGTGTTCGTAATAATCTGAAATCGATGTTCGTTATGAAATAAATGACAAAACAGATATTTCGACAATTTTATATATCGTTCAGTAATACGGTCAAGAACTTTAGGAGCCATTAAAAACCTTGTGTCTTTGTGACAATGTGGGTCCTAAATTAAAGCTATCGAAGGTACACTAGTAATAAAATAAGTAGAAGTGACAACGGCTAAAGACCGTTACATGCGAATTTGAAACAATTTTACCTACACGGTTTAGAATTTCAGTACTTTAATATTTCAATTACATTATTGACTTATTGATAGAATAAGGACGCATTTAGATTTCAATTTTAATTGTAATACGAACGATTTCAATATTCGCAAACTTGTAAACTTGAAATCTTCCTATACCAGCCTAAATAACACATCATCTTATCTTTACCCTGAATCTTATACAAACGGTGCGAAACCTTGGCAATAGCACGGATTCTACTAGCACTAGGCCGACAAATGCCAACCGGTTTGAACCGATTACGCGCAATTTATTGCTACTCGAGGAAAAGTATATTTGCTCTGTCTCAATCCTGCTCCCATATTGGGGCGGTTCCCATCGATAGATACTTATGAAAAAAGGATTGCATTAAAAAAGGATTACTTGGAATTTTCACTCCATTATTTTTCCTTATAAGGTGCCGTCATAGGCAATGGAGTGTGATTCTAACTTTAATTATAAGGACATTTCTGCCATCTTTTTAACTGCTTCTATACTTGATTACGTTATTGCAATAACGCCACGAGATAGTTACGTGATTTTCATTTAATTTACAAAATATCTAATAAAAAGGTCATGTTTTTTTTCTTTTTTCTTAAGTGTGTTTTCTTTTACTTTCGTTACGAATTGAAGATATTTGACATAAACCAAAAGTATTATTTAGATTTTTTTCCTATTTATTTCATCACTTTATAATATGTATGGCAAAACCTAAGCCGTCATATCAGGTAAAACCTTCTTAATCAGATACATGTTATTTGATACAAGATGAGGAAACGCATATCGTAGTCATTTTCGCAAGTCAGTCACAGGTCACTTCTTTTAATAGTGTATCAATTGGCATTCATATAGACTTGAAATTTTATGAGATAATATACAGGCAAACCCATGCACGTTTGCGTAAAAGTAGATGTTCAAGTCATGCCAAAATTTATTTTATTTTATTTATTTATCATTGACTTGCTCGCCAAACTTCCTCACTTTTGCAATCTATGCTACTAATCAATGATTGTCTCCAAATGGGTAAAAATATTCAAGCCTGTGTATTAATTACTTCAAGGAAAAGTCACTTTTCCTTAACACATTTTCTGTTATGAAACTCTCCTTTCTGAGCGAGGCGCCATGCAATGCAAATGCTGTGTCCTCATTAGCTTAGCACGATTACTTTCTTAACATCTTATTTCACTGGACGGTATATATAAAATTATTCTTAGCTCGTGTGCATAAAGTTCACTTTTCTGGGCGTCTATGTTAGATATGAGGTTGGCAAAGTGTCAGGTTCGTCTGCAGTTTGTATTTTGCATACATAATTGAGCTGTTTGACAGCTTGCATCACGGTGCAATGACATTTTTGGCGTAATTTATGATTTATGACCGCATGTCGAGTAATATTAATCTTGTTTGAGTTTATTCATACTTATATAATAGTTCCTTGTACATCTTTGCATACAAAACGGACCCGTATCGTATTCACAGAACTTGCTAAACGTGATACTAGCACTGGGTTGGGCAATGGTTGAATGCTACGGGCTAATGGATAAGGACGTAGTTATGCTATTAAAAACGTTCCAACCGTCTATACCCCGGTCGGCGAATGATGACCCCAGAGACACATCATTTGACATTTCAATAAATGGTCGATGTTGCATTAGAAATTTTTGTGAGCCTGATATAAACATGATACCACATGTTTCCGTATAAAGACTTAGCATACAAGAAATATTATTAGAAATGTGATTCGCCGAGGAGGATATATAGTCACTCAAAATTTAATAAGTACTTTATATAATTCCTGCATGGGAAGACAACGAAAGTGCTGTCAAGTGGTACCGCCAATCTGAATCTTTAATATCGTTACTTGAAATTGACGTATACAGTGCTGCCACCTATACTTCGTGCACCTTTCCTATTGCAATAATAGAAGATGTGCACATTTTTATGCCGTAATTCGGTCTAACTAGACTTGCATTCAGCATTCAGCTATACTTAAAACTCCAGTTATAGGGTATATAATTTACTTTGATAAGACTGTAATGTTGCCTGTTAATAGTTGTAGGTATACTTTGTTAGCATTTACGATTGTACATTTTGTATTTATTAAATTAGTTTTAAGGTAGGTAAAGTAGCCATAATTTTGCAATAACCTGAGGTATAGGTACCCAATTGAATCCTAGGACACTGAAGAATCCTTGCACACTAAGACAACTAATTCTCGTATACAGTTTCTGACGTCAATATAAATGTTATGTTACTGCGATAAGGTTCTTCAGTGGACTAGGAATCAAATTGTTTGACTGTATACGTTTTGGTGTGAACTAAACTGAACTTTGTCATAAGTTAATAGCATTTTTTGGGAATTTATGTAATTCTGTACCTACTTTTGTACTTTGATATCAGTTGAATATTTTGATCACTTTTGTTTGTATGAACCGCCAATAATATGAAGGCGCATTTAATAAGTTTGTTAGAAGCGAAGCGGAGCGGAGATGTTTAAAATGGACCAATCACAGTCCACAGATTCAAATGCACTTATTTTGGGCTTCACAAAGACGCAACCTGATTGGATCTTTTTCTCGCCTCCGCCTCTGTGGATTGACGGCCTAAGGGCGGGTTGTTTCTTTCTCTTGAACACGTTGACTGTCCTAGTTTAATATGTGAACCTTATGCGGCTCCGCACACTACGGCTTCTTGTGGCCGCCAGAGTACATTTGTCTCCTTTGCACGCTCGAAGTGAGAAAAAGAGGAATGTACTGTCGCGGCCATAAGACGCCGTAGTGTGCGCTGGCTCAATGTCTCTGTAAAAGAGACTTGCCGTGACGACACATATGGGACACGGACAGTGAACGTGTTAATATACGCTGATAGCTTTAATCATACACGGATATTGTCGTAAACACGGATATTTGTTTTTATATTGAAGCGAAAATTTAAAAAATGAATCCTTCGGACGGGGTCAAACCCGCGTTTCCAACGGCTTTCCGAGCCAACATGGGCATCTTACCTATAAGACCACCAAAACCATGTTTGAAGCATTGGATTTGGTTTAGCTACCAGACGTTACCGCTTTAATAGAAATTAAGTACATGCTTATGTACGACAATATCTGATAATGTGGTAATAAGTAAATAATGTCCGATTGACAGACAGTTGAAGCAACCCATTCTAAGAGCTTATGGCACATTGTATTATTTGAACACATGAAAACAAATGAGTGCGACTAAACTGACTTTAGTCACCTGAAAATTGGTGAAACATCTAGTTACATCAAACCATTGATACAAAGATCAAAGCACAAATAAACTTCGGAATTCGAAAGGTTATTTGGCGGTGGACCGGTAATCCAGAGGTACCGGGTTCTATTCCCGGTCTCTTCTGCCGGATTACGCATTAAAATTTTTCTTTGTGCTCTGATATTTATATCAGTGGTTTAAAAATTTAAAAAAAAATGTAGTGTGTCACATAACATGTTTCATAAATTTATCTACTTACACCTGTTTTGTTTTTTATGTTAAACAAAAGAGATGTTACCGTCTATCTCCATCATATTCTTGTGACAGATACGGGCGAGTTGAGGGTCAGTAGGAGACTTCACCGTATTAACTCTTAATGTAACATTTTTTTTTACTTTTGTGCTTATTTAAGTAAGTGTACATTTCGTTGTCTGTGATAATAGCAATTGTTTTCTATCAGATTTTGTAAAATAAATGGTTTGAAGGCATGCGGTGTTTTCATTCTCCTTTAGCGTGCTGCTTTTTTCAGATGTCTTGGTATGCTACTTTTGAAGAAATAAATCATAAAAATAGAATCAAGCCAATACTAAAAACTCAGAATAGTAGGTACAAATCGAAATCTTAACAATTTGGTAACCAAATATGCTCGCGTAGCCAATAACATGGAAAAATGCAAATATATGACGTATGCAAATGCATATAGCGCCACTATCCCAGGGCAACACCGCAACGTGTTAAGCTGTACTTACATGCACAAAGACAATTGGCACACCAGCACCTCTAGCACAACTGTGACACGCGAATCTTTCTCGCGCGAGAAATATTACCTAACGTTCGTTGTACTGTGAGACAGTGACGTGACGGGCGATACTATGTCGCGCGACAAGAGTCGCGAGTAGTTGTGCTAGCAGCTAGACGGACAGAGGTTGTAGATCCTATCTCAGAATAAAAGGTAAAAACATGAACCAATGTAGTAAAGGTCAGGCAGCGAAGAGTTTCAGCCGTCCTTGTCCTTGCTAAGCTGACATATTTTCATAGCGTGTGTCTGTTGACAACCAAGACTCAACACAAAGTCTCCGTATTATAGGTACTATTATGGAATTATGAGTAACTAGATTTTGCACGTGGCTTCCATCTGCGCAGTATTAGTACCAGTATAGTTACCTAACTATACTCTCTACCAAACTATCTTCATTCAAATTTCACCTTAATCGGTTCAGCGGTTTAAGCATGAAAGGATAACTAACTGGCAGATAGAGTTACTTTCGCAGTTATAATTAGCAGGCAATTTTAGAATTGGCGCATATTTCTAGCTTAGGGAATTCACGCGTTTCATTTTTCCTTAAAAATATAGAAATTTGGACTTATTCGACCCAGAATCGAAACCACACCACTACACATTTTAATACAAAATAATCCTCGCTTTGGCGTTTTTTATATATTTTATTTTCTTTTTCACTCTTATAACAGTCGATTCCGATGAAATAGAATCAAAAAAATATATTTTGTGAGTGCGAATAAAAGGCATTTTTTTTTAATCCCCACTACAACAATATGGCCCCAGAGTTAACGCTGTTTTGTAGAATCTTCTCGAATGAGATAATTTTTCGGAGAAGTTGTACCTCTAACAGCATCATACATCCAAAAGTCATTTTGCTTAAGAGATCTCGGGGCAGATGACGCATAGGATTCCTACCTATCTATCTGATCAACCCAGTCCCAAACTAAGCAATGTAAATACAAGTATGGGAAATGCAACTATCTCCCAAGCGGAGACATCTGCTATAATCACCTGTGCCCAGGAGAAAATACATACTTAGACTTACCAGACTGAGGCAAATCTATATACTCAGCGACAGTAAAGCGGTACTTAAAGCGCTATCTGCGCCCAAAGTGGAATCTTTTGGCACTTTTGAATTGTCATAGGGACTTCTCATTTATCGACTGCCGATAGACATATTATATCGATACATTCTAGAACACAACATATTAAATTAGATGAAAAGTAGAGGTAAACAACAGGCGTTCTTGTCGCTAAAGAGTGATTTCTTTCACATTAACTTTTTGATTTGTTGAAAATTTTAAATAGAGATATGCAATGCAATCGAAAATATTTAAAAGGCCTCGTAATAAGAAATCCACAAATTATTTAAGAGGAACATTAAGAAGAAGAAGATACATTTATTTTGCAAACCAATTATATTATAATAATTCGTATTAAAATTTCCAAAATGTTGGTATTTAGAATTTCCAAAGAGTATCTCGAAGAGATCGCTCATTCGCAATAAGACTACCTGTTGTTTACTTATACTCTTAATCATATTTTAATTGTATTCTGTCTTTATCGATATAAATATATCAGAAGTCTATAAACAAGAACAAGATGACAGCTCAAAAGTGCCACGAGAATTGCGGGCTCTGATAATGCCGCAAGCTTGTTCAAATTCACAATAAAATGCAACTGGTATCGATCCCAGAATAGAAGGCTTCATCGGTCATGAACTTGCTAGAAAAGGGTTTGGGAAAAATTACGTAGGACCTGGTATTCTAGGACAACTATGCTTCGCGACTCCTGTCACGTGGCATAGCGTTATCTGTTAGATACTCTCCCACAGTACTGCTTAGAAAGAGACAGATAAATATCTCGCCCGATAAAGAGTCGCGTATCAAGGTTGTGCTAGAGGTGCTGAATCATGTGTGGGACTCTCGAAGGGAACCATTATAACAGCCATCAAGGATCATGCCAAAAACCAACACCAACAAGAGTGGAGGAAAATGGCAGGCTTGAGGCACTTAAAGCGGTTCATGGAAATAATAGAATATGGCAAGAAACTATGGAAATACACCAAAAGACAAACAATATGTTTTAGTACCCAGCCCGTCTAGCACAACTGTTACAACTTAGCGCTAACCGTCACCCTCTCACATTACTGTACAGAAAAAGACGGGTAATTATCTCGCGCGAGATATAGTTACGTTTGTACTAGAGGTGCAGTTCTGCACTGAAATTCTATTGGATGGCGACAGTAGACAAATTAGTCCAAACACACATATACATGATGGTCCATTTGAATAGGTTGTCAGTATTACCAAGTCAAAAATTATTAAACACACATATCTGTTCTTAGGAACCATGTCTTCGATTTTAGTGACTAGAAAGTCTGTATTCATTAATAAAAAAACGTATAGTTTCAAACTTCTCGATACTGACTAATCTAAATGGGGCCACTTCTTCACCTATCCACGTAGCCCAAAGGTCTTTGGAAGGTTACTTGGGAGGAGCGACTTCAGACATAGAAGCGAATTAATATATTGGCGTATAGCAAACTAGTTACGTCTCGCGTTCATCCCACGGGAACACGACATTTCTTCGGGATAAAAAGCAGCCTGTGTCATCCTGGGTATCAAAATTGGTCCAACCGTTTGAGCGTAATGAAGTGCACAAACATGCACATAATGACACTCACTAACTTTATATAATAGTGGGATAATACCAATAATTTTGAGTAAAAAGGGGATTTTTTCGATATTTCAACTATTGACAACTATAAGCCTTTACTGGGCTTATCTTTTTTTTTCTATGTTTACCATGACATTCCTGAGTCAGGTTTTTTCCTGTGGCATACCAAGACAGCATTTATTAATTTATAAACAAGCAGTATTAGGAGAATGAAAATACCATAAATATCCCAGGATTATATATCTGCGTTGTATAGCTGAAAAACATAGGAAAATCCTCTCTTGCATGCGAGTCAAGCTACACAGAATTGACAAAAGATAATATACCTTACTTTAAAAATTCAAACCTCTCTCTCTTGCGCTTTTTCAGTTTCTATTTATTGCAACTTCATTAGTTTTTACATTACATAATCCAACAAAAAAATCGCATCAGATACTATATAGATCTATGTAACGTATATGCAAGATGAGGGTTCCTAGTTTTTTTCCCTAATATGAATTGTGATAACTGTTATTTTAAATTGTTATTTTAAACCTTTATGTTATGAAAATGTTAATAACCCGTTTTTTTTTCTTTTCGACAGGGAGAACCTAAATGACAAATTGAACAAATCGGACAACTGGGCAGAAACTTCATTCGGACGAGAAGTTATGAATGTGAGTATATCTTCAAAATATACCTGTACAACTAAATATTGCACTTTGCCTTAACCGTGTGAAGTATATCATCTCTGTATATTTTAATACATAGGTACAAAGCTATATGAAATAGACTGTGATGTTTATAGAAAGATAGATTCAGGATAACGGGCTCCATAATTAAATTTTCCTTATTGCTTGTGTGTGATGACACACACAGCTTATGACAGTTCTGTTGCCTTATTTGTTGAATACCCAATTGAAATTCCGAAGTGCTGAATGATAGTTCCTATATGTTATAATTATAACTTCTGCGTCTAGTCTCTTGGTGGCAGTAACTTTTGTTCATTTGCGTATAATAGCAGTATGCGTGTTTTATAACCGGTGAAGATGTTTCAACGTTAGTAAATTAACATTTAGGTGGTGAAGAAGAACAACTCCAGCTACAACAAGGCAGTGAAAGAGTCCGACTCTGAGGATTCACAGAGCTGCGACAGTGAGTTGGACGATTTGCTGGACGAGGCGCTGGATGAGGAGAGCGATGGCCCCACGCCACCTAAGATCAATAAGGTACAATACAATACAACAATACTTTATTGCACACCAACAAAAAAAATATTACACGACAAGGTACCTGGGTGTTTTACAAAATAACAACCTGCATTCCTGCTTCTTTCAAAACTTGACGTTTTTAGGTTCATCTTACTCGGAATCGATAGAATATTCAATGTTAAAAATGAAAATATTGGTGGTTTGGTGTCCTAAATTTGTCCGTTCCGTTACGTCACGTTTGAACTTTTTTATTTGCACCAGTGTTACGTTGTGGAAACTAAAACTCCTATACAAATTTTGGGACTTATTTATTCTTCACGTTGGAAATGCTATCGATTCTGAGTAAGATGAACCCAGAAACAGGAAATCGGGGGTTTTTTTTTTTTGGAAAACGCTGACCTACGATCCATTTGTTATATCAAAAAACACAAGCACACTAGGTATTGGTAATTCAACATCTGTATGCTCACTGTGATGCTTGCGCACTGCTTGACGACTTGCTATCTGAAGCCAAGGAACAATGATGCACAACGACAAAATAGACAAAATATATCCGGCGACACGTGTCGCCAGCGACGTCGAGCGAAGTGTCACATTACAACGTTGCCGGATTTGGCCGACTAGATATGTGCCGTTCTCGAGAGCCCGACTAGATATGTGCCGTTCTCAGATCGGGTCCCGATGTGTATGGGGAAGGCACGTTCTGTATAACATTGCTCATACCAATGGGGAAACGTTCTCAAGAACGGCACATATGTAAGCCCGACAACATTTTATTACTGAAATTATGTCGAGTGAAGTCAGGTTACGTTGCACCATCTTGCTGAACGTCGCTGGACATTTGTCTGTCGCCTGCTGTGTCTTTGGCGTCATAAATAATAGAAAAAATAAATAAATAAGAAATCCTTTGTTGGAACTGTTGTAATGCAGTTTGAGTCACTCAGACTAAAATATTGATATCTTACTCATTTTGATGATTGATTTAGGTGTTAAGATGGATGGAACATATCCTCTGTTGACTTCACTTTGTATGGTTTGACAGTTCATTGGTCTGACTATACCTCAGTATTAATCTACCAACTAGATATGAGGTTTTGAAGAGCGTGACAGACATTTTAGTGAGTTTTGGTTGTCAACTGGCGATATCTACGAGTAGGTATTACTGTAAATCTTACGTCTATAGCACGATGTTTGACTAATATATCATATATACACATGTAACTAGTCTAAAGTTTAGGCGTCACAAAACTCTACTAATCCTCAAACTGACAAGCATGAGTAGTCTCCGTGACACCTAACGCTTGGGTGGTGGGTTGCAGAACGGAAGCCTCTCCTCAACCAGTTTCGTGTACCAGGAGAAGGCGCAGTTCAAGTCGCCGCTGAAGAGCCAGCCGGCGCCCGTCACGCCGCGCGTCGACAAGGGCAGCGAGCTAGTGCACAGCGTCAGCTTCTACAGGAGGATGCAGAGCGCGGTGAGTGTCTCCACCATATTATATGCTCCTCGACCAGTCTCGTGTACCAGAAGGCGCAGTTCAAGTCGCCGCTGAAGAGCCAGCCGGCGCCCGTCACGCCGCGCGTCGACAAGGGCAGCGAGCTAGTGCACAGCGTCAGCTTCTACAGGAGGATGCAGAGCGCGGTGAGTGTCTCCACCATATTATATGCTCCTCGACCAGTCTCGTGTACCAGAAGGCGCAGTTCAAGTCGCCGCTGAAGAGCCAGCCGGCGCCCGTCACGCCGCGCGTCGACAAGGGCAGCGAGCTAGTGCACAGCGTCAGCTTCTACAGGAGGATGCAGAGCGCGGTGAGTGTCTCCACCATATTATATGCTCCTCGACCAGTCTCGTGTACCAGAAGGCGCAGTTCAAGTCGCCGCTGAAGAGCCAGCCGGCGCCCGCCACGCCGCGCGTCGATAAGGGCAGCGAGCTAGTGCACAGCGTCAGCTTCTACAGGAGGATGCAGAGCGCGGTGAGTGTCTCCACCATATTATATGCTCCTCGACCAGTCTCGTGTACCAGAAGGCGCAGTTCAAGTCGCCGCTGAAGAGCCAGCCGGCGCCCGCCACGCCGCGCGTCGATAAGGGCAGCGAGCTAGTGCACAGCGTCAGCTTCTACAGGAGGATGCAGAGCGCGGTGAGTGTCTCCACCATATTATATGCTCCTCGACCAGTCTCGTGTACCAGAAGGCGCAGTTCAAGTCGCCGCTGAAGAGCCAGCCGGCGCCCGCCACGCCGCGCGTCGATAAGGGCAGCGAGCTAGTGCACAGCGTCAGCTTCTACAGGAGGATGCAGAGCGCGGTGAGTGTCTCCACCATATTATATGCTCCTCGACCAGTCTCGTGTACCAGAAGGCGCAGTTCAAGTCGCCGCTGAAGAGCCAGCCGGCGCCCGTCACGCCGCGCGTCGACAAGGGCAGCGAGCTAGTGCACAGCGTCAGCTTCTACAGGAGGATGCAGAGCGCGGTGAGTGTCTCCACCATATTATATGCTCCTCGACCAGTCTCGTGTACCAGAAGGCGCAGTTCAAGTCGCCGCTGAAGAGCCAGCCGGCGCCCGTCACGCCGCGCGTCGACAAGGGCAGCGAGCTAGTGCACAGCGTCAGCTTCTACAGGAGGATGCAGAGCGCGGTGAGTGTCTCCACCATATTATATGCTCCTCGACCAGTCTCGTGTACCAGAAGGCGCAGTTCAAGTCGCCGCTGAAGAGCCAGCCGGCGCCCGCCACGCCGCGCGTCGACAAGGGCAGCGAGCTAGTGCACAGCGTCAGCTTCTACAGGAGGATGCAGAGCGCGGTGAGTGTCTCCACCATATTATATGCTCCTCGACCAGTCTCGTGTACCAGAAGGCGCAGTTCAAGTCGACGATGAAGAGCCAGCCGGCACCCGTCTCACCATATTGTACTTATTAGTGTTAATGTTAATCGCTACTTTCTTGCGTGCTGATTAATAAGTCATAGCCAAACCGACACTTGTTATCACCACTTTGTCCAAACAGTGGCGCTACAAACAGCTTTCATATGGCAATAATGAGCACTTAAGAATGCGTCATATATTTGCATTTAATCGTCAGAAGCTATGTGACAAAGATTTATCATTAGCCAAATTCAAAACATTGTTTACCGGAATGCTGCTCAATCCTTCGTTCTTCATGCGAAATAAATACTAAATCCCATTGCAAAAACTTGACTTTCATCACTGTGGATAGTTGACTTTATTATGCAAAAAGGACTTGAAATTTGCGAATTTTTAGTCCTGTTTCCTCTGTTTACCACAGTGATAATCACCGACTTTTAAAGTCAATTACCAAAAAAATATTCGTTACCATTAAAATAAATTAGTATAAAATAATGCGCAATATGGCGTGGGGTACAAAACCCACCCAATGTTTAAAAAAACGCGGGGTTCCGTTGCTATGTGACAAATTGAAGTAGGAATACCATTACACGCATTTTATAGGCAGTGTTATATACTAGGTATATTGTTAATCGAATCTGAAGTACCTACTATAGACGACTTTTATTGATTTACTTATCTCTTTCTTCCAAATGTAGTCTACAACACCGTCGACGCCCATGCGCGTCATCCGCCACACTTCGCCGGAGCGTGACATTCCGGCTACGCCCGACCAGCCCACCGTTAACGTCACGACCGTCAGACAACGCATCAAGGAGCTGCAGAACGAGATCGCCAAGCAACAGACTGTCATATCACAGGTAAGCAACAGACTGTCATATCACAGGTAAGCAACAGACTGTCATATCACAGGTAAGCAACAGACTCATATCACAGGTAAGCAACAGACTCATATCACAGGTAAGCAACAGACTCATATCCCAGGTAAGCAACAGACTGTCATATCACACGTAAGCAACAGACTGTCATATCCCAGGTAAGCAACAGACTGTCATATCACAGGTAAGCAACAGACTCATATCAAAGGTAAGCAACAGACTCATATCACAGGTAAGCAACAGACTCATATCCCAGGTAAGCAACAGACTGTCATATCACAGGTAAGCAACAGACTGTCATATCACAGGTAAGCAACAGACTCATATCCCAGGTAAGCAACAGACTGTCATATCACACGTAAGCAACAGACTGTCATATCCCAGGTAAGCAACAGACTGTCATATCACAGGTAAGCAACAGACTCATATCACAGGTAAGCAACAGACTGTCGTATCACAGGTAAGCAACAGACTGTCATATCACAGCTAAGCAACTGTCATATCACAGCTAAACAACATACTGTCATATTACAGTTAAGCAACAGACTGTAATATCACAGATAAGCAACAGACTGTCATATCACAGCTAAGCAACAAACTGTCATAGCACCGCTAAGCAATCGACTGTCATGTCATATCTATGTAAGCAACAGCCTGCCAAAGCCCTCCTACACCACTGCCGCTGTCGCGCAAAGCCAAATAGAAACATTAATTAATTTTTCACTTCTCTCGCTCTAAAGTTCGACTTTAGGCTGTGCGTAGGCGACATAAAGTCGCTTTTTATGCTAGAGCATAAAGTAAAATCGTCGTCGAAGACCAAGGCGATCGGTCCAACAGCCACACGAAAAAGGTTCTTAATAAACAGTTAAAAAAAAAACATAAAACTTCATACAATAAAACCCGTTCCAGACCTTCCGATCCGATCCGCTTTATCGGGAGAATAGAAAAAGATCGGATCGGAAGGTCTGGAACGGGTTTGAACTCTTTATTTTATTTCGTTTTGTTAGTATTCTAAGACCAAGGCAAATATACCAACAGCCAAAGTACACAATAAAACTTCTTGAAATAAACTTGTAACTTTTATGTACTACCATTTATTACTTTTTAAACTATTACTTAAAATTTTAATTACATTTGTTTTTAAGTAGGTATACATGATATGTGTATATATGTTATTTACATGGTACAGTTTCATTTTCTCGCAATCGAAGTGAAAAGTAGAGTGTGCAACTCGTCCATAAAACGCATTTTACACTCGACTTTATATTCATCCTCGCTCGCAAGCTCGCTCGGATGGATAAACGTCTCGTGTACAATGATGCGTTTTATGCACTTGTCGTACAATCTACTATTATTGTAATGTTTTACAGGCCAGCCAAGCGCTCAATCTTTGCGCAGCTACGATCGAGTTCAGTGGGTCCACCGAACAGGCGGAAGGGGAACGGTTACTTCTATTAGCAAGTAAGTAAATCTGTTTAGCCCTTAAATTATATTTGATGAATACGTTAGTCATTGATTATTATAGGACACCTCAATAATTTTGGAAGCAGGCATACAGCGCGTGAGCTGATAAAATGTGATTTGAGGTTTATACCAGTCTCGCTCGCTCTTACGCGATCTAGATAAGAAAGAAAGAAAGATATACATTTATTCGTAAGCATAAAACATAATACTAGGGCTCTCGGTCGTGTCCGGGTTTCGTGTACCCGTTTCCGTGTACCCGTTTCTCTGTTACACGGAAACGGGTTTCTGGCCCGTTTGGAACGTGTAATAAAGACCCGTGTAATTAAGACCCGTGTACCCGTGTACACGGATCTCAATCACACGCGGGTCCGACCCGCCGTCGACGTGTTGTGGCCATCTTACGGTTATTCTTATAAAAGCTATGGAGTGAGAAATGGAGTATAATAATCAGGGATTGTACTTTTTCTAGCATTTTTGGTGCAATAACGTCAAATGACACGACAGCGACTTTAGTTTGTCGACGTGTATAATAGAATTGACGTTTAAATTTATGTAATATGACGTTATCGTTAAAAATAAAACGATATTTTTTACTTTATCAGTTATTAAAATTGTGTAAATTCCTCAAGTTTTTCGGAGGGTATAAATATGAACTATAATCTGATATAAGGATTTATTGCAACTGTGTTAGATATTTCTTCATATATATGTATAATAAATTAATCCTTCATTGCATTATGCATATTGGGTTGGGCTTAACATGTTCTGAGAATATTTTCTGTATTTGCGATTTGTTTAATACGCTAATTTATTTATTTTTTGTTGCTTAATTTTATTAAATGAAAGCGGCCTCTCCTTCAACTTTAACGAATAAAAGGTCTTCCAGGCCTAATGTCAAAACAACTTGTAAGTATTATCAGTAAAATTGTCGTGGTTAATTTATGACGATAAACAATGGGTATTGTCGTTATCTGCAAGTGCAGCTGCAGTGCAACCCTAATCCTATTCATATCTAATCTTAAAAAAAGTTTCCATAGCAGGTAACGTAAGAAGGTAGGTAGGTATGACAACTTTTTGCACCTAACACCATAATGTTACATCCATTATGCAAGGTGTTAGGTATTAATCAGTACCAGAGATGGTCAAAATGTAATCGACTAACAACTAACGATTAAAATTAACAGAATTAATTGTGATTAACGACGACTGATCAATCTTAGTTGTATAGAGTGCAACTAATTTAGTTGCCGATTGATTTCGGACAACTAAACTTTGTGATCGACTAATTAGTTAGACTATTTTTCCACGACTAATAATAGAAGCAAATTGAACGAAAAAGTTGGTATGTCTATTTTAATGTAATGTAATGTAGGTATGTCTATGTAAGCTATAAAATGGATTAGTAAAGTAGGTATATTTTTTTCCTCCTTCATAGGTACATCGTTCTCTTTCTTATTTTTTACCTAGGGTCCGTGCCCTTAAACCATTTCCTATATTTGCTATAATAATCGTAAGAGCATCGTAATATAATAAGTAATAATCACCTAGAATCTAAAATGACAGAACCTAGAATCAAGATTATAATATAATATGACCTAGATACCTCAAAACATCTATGAGTATGAATTTATGAAGCATTAGCCTTACATGGAATAGCCTGATCGATCAATTCGCTGCCGCTCCAATATATATATTGGCAATAGCGCTAATAAATAAAATATGTCATGTTGATATATTTAAATGTAGAATGACGCAAGGAAAATGTACAATAGTTAATGCTGAGATTTCTTTACAAAGAGGTTTAAATATTGTCAATGACCACACGGTGATAACAAAATAGACCGCAACAAAATAGATAATAAACAACATGCAGATGTTTATTTCAATAGAACGTGTTATTTTTAGAAGATTCGTCGGCACTTGCACCAAAATGCAACAAACAACTTCCAGGTAAGTAGGATTATCCCATTGTTTTCTCGCCGCGTGACACTAAACAGAGTTGTACTAATGACACAGACAGCAAAATATTGATAATATCTATGTCTATAATTTACTCAGTATCGTATAGGACTTTACAATAATCGTTAGAACTAGTACTTTAAGTATCAAAATATTAATAGAGCACCAACTACTACCTATATTGTTTGCGATTTGTAAACATTGCAGTTTTTCGTTATTTATCCTTATAATATTGTTAATATGGCCCATAATATTGCATTGTTATTCAAGCGTTACAAATTAAACTTGAATATATACATAATTTTAGCTCAATCGGTTGAAGATATCTGCTTCAAAATAAGTTGCAAGATTCTACCCAAACCAACATAGATACAAGTGATACAACATACGAGTACCTACAATGTACATACCTACTCGTAGTTACATATTGCAAGTTAAATAAAAATGCAAAACCGAGCGACTGCGTAGTTTTAATATTGATTTCATCGTGAAATTTAGTCGATTGAAACTAAAACTAATTCAATTGTTAGTCGAAGATTCTCACAACTAAATTAATCGCGATAAAAAATTACGAATGATATTTTTAATCGATTGATTAGTTAACTAAAAAATTAATCGATTAATGCCCATCTCTGATCAGTATCCTAATAGTGATTATAAAAAAGCAGAAAAAAATATTTTATATGACGTTATTCGATCTTTTTTACTCCGTACGTAATAATATAAAATCAGTTTATCATTCAATAATGAACAAATTATCCGTTTCATTTCAACTTCAACTCAATTAATAACTGGTTCGGTCCGGGCGGGTCGCTCAGACGTGTATTCAATACCCGAGTGAAGGCGCGAACCGCGGATCCGGATCCAAACTTAGAAACGTTTCCTAGAGGACACGTTTCCTACGAGGGGCACACCGAAATGATCGGGAATAGAGTACTTTAAACTGAGTTACATTAAATCCTTTTTTGTCACATGCATACTGGCGACTTACAATCACGATGCCGTTTTTACAATTTAAAAAAAGAACGATATATTTTTTTAATTCCATTTTTAAATTGACAACTCGATGAACAAAATGGAGCTGACGCGTGAAAATTTTCGTGCAATTATTTACCATAACTTTCGTCGTGGCTTATCTCCAGATGAATGTCGCAATGAGCTTGTTACTATATACGACATTGAAGCACCTAGTCAGACGACAATATATCGGTGGTATGCTGAGTTTCGACGGGGTCGTGCCTCTCTTGGCACCGTACCTTCATCAGGTCGGCCGAAAACGGCGGTTTCGCCTGAAAACATCGCGGCTGTGGAAAAACTACTAAAAGAAGATAGACATGTGACATACGAGCAGATTCGGGCAACCATAGGCATTGGAATGACTGCAATTCACACTATTTTGCATGGTGAATTGGGTGTCAGAAAATTGATTTCCCGATGGGTACCCCATAATTTGTCTGAAGAGCAAAAGGCGGCTCGTGTTGATTGGTGCCGATCTATTCTGAAATGCTACAATGGAGGAAAGTCAAAAGCCGTTTATAATATGGTCTCGGGTGACGAATCCTGGATTTATTCTTATGAGCCTGAAAGAAAGCACCAGTCGGCAGTATGGGTCTTCGATGACGAGGTCAAACCAACGAAAGTTGTGCGTTCTCGAAGCGTGTCGAAGAAGATGGTGGCTTCGTTCGTCTCAAAAAAGGGGCATGTTGCCACAATTCCTCTAGAAGAACAAAGAACCGTTACCGCTGATTGGTATATCACAGTTTGTTTGCCGGAGGTGCTGGCCGAACTTCGCCAAGGGAACCCGAGACGCCGCGTCATCTTACACCACGACAATGCGAGCTCCCACACCGCCCACAAAACAACTAAATTTTTGAACGACGAAAACGTTGAGTTGATGTCCCATCCTCCATACAGCCCTGACCTGAGTCCAAATGATTTTTTTACGTTCCCTAGAATTAAAGATTTATTGCGTGGTCAGCGGTTTGAGAACCCAGAAGCCGCTGTGGAAGCCTATAAATCGGCCATTTTGGCAATGCCTACTTCAAACTGGAATTATTGTTTTAATGACTGGTTTAAAAGAATGCAAAAGTGCATTGAATGTAACGGAGAATACTTCGAAAAACAATAAAATATAATTTATGTATATAGTGCACATAGTTTTTTAAATTCCCGATCATTTCGGTTTGCCCCTCGTAGCGGGTCCGTGTCGACCCGTTTCCGAAGGAAACGTTTCCTAGCCGGTTCGTGTAGATCGGGTTGTTAGTACCGCCGGTGTTAAGGATCCGTGTACACGTTTCCGCGTGTAACACGGATACCGGGAGCCCTAATAATAACATAAGAATCTCTCGGTTTTTCGTCAAAACCCGAATCCCAATCTGAGGGGTCCTACTTCCAAGACTATTCACGTTTAACTATTCACCTCTCAATTTACTGCCATTATTATTTGTTCAAATTACTGGACAATATAATTCCTTTGTTATTTCGTGCAGATGAACTCGTCATAAATGTAAGAGCCAATCTCTTGTCGGTGTATCATCTATCTATTATCTATAGCCAGTAGCTATTATCTATAGCCACCACCTTGATTTCCCTATACGACGTGAAAAGGAACTATTGTCCAATAATTTTATATATGGATTCCAGCAAAGTAGCGCTTTTATGGATGAATGATTTGTGCCCCGTAGCACATCGTCGGCAAGCTTGCCTGCACGAAGTGCAGAGACTGCAGGTGGAGGGCGCGGGCGCGGGCGGCGCGCCGGGCATGGCCGCCATACACATCGACAGCCTCAGCGTGCCTCTGCGCAGGGAGTATGTGCGCCAGCTCAATGCAGGTGTGTGTCACTTTACTGGTGTCCCGTAGCACATCGTCACAAGCTTGCCTGCACGAAGTGCAGAGACTGCAGGTGGAGGGCGCGGGCGCGGGCGGCGCGCCGGGCATGGCCGCCATACACATCGACAGCCTCAGCGTGCCTCTGCGCAGGGAGTATGTGCGCCAGCTCAATGCAGGTGTGTGTCACTTTACTGGTGTCCCGTAGCACATCGTCACAAGCTTGCCTGCACGAAGTGCAGAGACTGCAGGTGGAGGGCGCGGGCGCGGGCGGCGCGCCGGGCATGGCCGCCATACACATCGACAGCCTCAGCGTGCCTCTGCGCAGGGAGTATGTGCGCCAGCTCAATGCAGGTGTGTGTCACTCTACTGGTGTCCCGTAGCACATCGTCGGCAAGCTTGCCTGCACGAGGTGCAGAGACTGCAGGTGGAGGGCGCGGGCGGCGCGCCGGGCATGGCCGCCATACACATCGACAGCCTCAGCGTGCCTCTGCGCAGGGAGTATGTGCGCCAGCTCAATGCAGGTGTGTGTCACTCTACTGGTGTCCCGTAGCACATCGTCGGCAAGCTTGCCTGCACGAGGTGCAGAGACTGCAGGTGGAGGGCGCGGGCGGCGCGCCGGGCATGGCCGCCATACACATCGACAGCCTCAGCGTGCCTCTGCGCAGGGAGTATGTGCGCCAGCTCAATGCAGGTGTGTGTCACTCTACTGGTGTCCCGTAGCACATCGTCACAAGCTTGCCTGCACGAGGTGCAGAGACTGCAGGTGGAGGGCGCGGGCGCGGGCGGCGCGCCGGGCATGGCCGCCATACACATCGACAGCCTCAGCGTGCCTCTGCGCAGGGAGTATGTGCGCCAGCTCAATGCAGGTGTGTGTCACTCTACTGGTGTCCCGTAGCACATCGTCACAAGCTTGCCTGCACGAGGTGCAGAGACTGCAGGTGGAGGACGCGGGCGCGGGCGGCGCGCCGGGCATGGCCGCCATACACATCGACAGCCTCAGCGTGCCTCTGCGCAGGGAGTATGTGCGCCAGCTCAATGCAGGTGTGTGTCACTCTACTGGTGTCCCGTAGCACATCGTCGGCAAGCTTGCCTGCACGAGGTTCAGAGACTGCAGGTGGAGGGCGCGGGCGGCGCGCCGGGCATGGCCGCCATACACATCGACAGCCTCAGCGTGCCTCTGCGCAGGGAGTATGTGCGCCAGCTCAATGCAGGTGTGTGTCACTCTACTGGTGTCCCGTAGCACATCGTCGGCAAGCTTGCCTGCACGAGGTGCAGAGACTGCAGGTGGAGGGCGCGGGCGGCGCGCCGGGCATGGCCGCCATACACATCGACAGCCTCAGCGTGCCTCTGCGCAGGGAGTATGTGCGCCAGCTCAATGCAGGTGTGTGTCACTCTACTGGTGTCCCGTAGCACATCGTCGGCAAGCTTGCCTGCACGAGGTGCAGAGACTGCAGGTGGAGGGCGCGGGCGGCGCGCCGGGCATGGCCGCCATACACATCGACAGCCTCAGCGTGCCTCTGCGCAGGGAGTATGTGCGCCAGCTCAATGCAGGTGTGTGTCACTCTACTGGTGTCCCGTAGCACATCGTCACAAGCTTGCCTGCACGAGGTGCAGAGACTGCAGGTGGAGGGCGCGGGCGCGGGCGGCGCGCCGGGCATGGCCGCCATACACATCGACAGCCTCAGCGTGCCTCTGCGCAGGGAGTATGTGCGCCAGCTCAATGCAGGTGTGTGTCACTCTACTGGTGTCCCGTAGCACATCGTCACAAGCTTGCCTGCACGAGGTGCAGAGACTGCAGGTGGAGGGCGCGGGCGCGGGCGGCGCGCCGGGCATGGCCGCCATACACATCGACAGCCTCAGCGTGCCTCTGCGCAGGGAGTATGTGCGCCAGCTCAATGCAGGTGTGTGTCACTCTACTGGTGTCCCGTAGCACATCGTCACAAGCTTGCCTGCACGAGGTGCAGAGACTGCAGGTGGAGGGCGCGGGCGCGGGCGGCGCGCCGGGCATGGCCGCCATACACATCGACAGCCTCAGCGTGCCTCTGCGCAGGGAGTATGTGCGCCAGCTCAATGCAGGTATGTGTCACTCTACCTCAAGTATCTGCAGTATATAACTTGGGCTGGGTTCAACCAAACTTTTATCCTAAGACATGTTTGTTAACATATTATCAATTTTACTACTTAGAACAGGGCTTTTAGATTTTTTGGTAAGTATTATATTTTAAACCTACAGTGAATTTTTTATTTGATAATTTTTGTGTAAAAAACTACTCGAAATTGACAAAATTCACGCAGAAAACTGGTTTTTTCAACTTAATTTTGACTGCACGCAATGAAAGCATGAAATGGCGGTTACTTTCTAGAACTCAGGGTTTTCCCTGAGTACGATTCACTTTAAAAAGTTGGTTGTAATTGTCTATACATATATTTGTCATAATATGAATATATATATATATATATATATATATATATATATATATATATAGATTTTGTACTGTAAAAGGAATAAGGCCTCATTAACACTTCTTAATTTAGTCCTAGACTTACATAAGATCCGCTCCTGATATTTATTTACTGTGATGTCGACTACAGATGGCGCCGTCGGCCACCATGCAGTGTGCTTGCTGAAGTGTAGAGACCGCGTGCTGGCGACCAGCATGCAACTCACCCTGCCCACCAACCACATCCTCCACTTCCCCGACGAAATACGGATGGAGGGACTCGCCAGCGATTTCAAAGTGTGTATTAACCTAAACCTTTCCAAATATCACACTGTCATAAGTACAAGGAAACCTTCATATGCATTTTCAGCCTTTCCAAGAATGTCTTGGAATTCTTGAGCGTGAATTAGTCAGGACGTCTCTTTCGGAATGTAACGCCACAGATCTATGAATGCCAGAACAGAACTGGCATTAAAACATTTGCTGATTAAATTTTGCAGCTTAAGTGATATAATTTTGACGACGCGTTTGGCTCGGTTTGTAGACACCTGCCTACTGAGCCGGCAGTCCCGGGTTCGAATCCCGGCCAGGGCAAATATTTGTGTGATAAACTCGAATATTTGTGCTTGGGTCATGGTTGTTATATGTATTTAAGTATATATTTTTCTATATAAGTACGTATATCGTCGTCTAGTACCCATAACACAAGCCTTCTTGAGCTTAATTTGGGACTAGATTGATTTGTGTGAGGTTGTCCGATAAAAAAAAAAATATTCAATAAACAGTCAAAAGCTTTGGAAGCTTGTTTTTTAAACGTGCCAATATTCAGTGAACAGAAACTAAAAATTTACAAAGTTATTCATGTTTTGCTAATAGCATTAGCTGTAAAGACGCGCATATATTAAAATCATTAAATAACAAATATACATTATTAAATTATCATATTTCAGGTTACAGTTGAAGTTTACTTGCTGCAAGCGTCAAAGGAGATCCTCCCGCACGACGTTAAATATCACATCAATAACAAGAAGGTAAGAAAGTCTCCTAAAGCGCAATACAATATTCATATTGTATTTACTGCTTTCATTTCAATCTGAACCAATCTGCAGCGACTAGGCTATCAAACCCTTTTAAACTAATGTGAATCTGCATCTTCCAGTCAAACTCCAAACTCTTGACGCCGAAGTCTAAAGTGTCGGAACTGAAGACGCCCCGAGTCCAAAGTCCCGCCGGCCCGCATTCCGTTCGCAGCCCGCAGTTCCAACTGCACGGGTACTGCATTTTCGCGCTGCAACAGGCCAGTCGAAAGAACTTCACACTCAATAAGGTATGTGAACTACCAGTATCCACTGTTAGCTAAAGAATCGAAACTCAAGATACTGCGCGTCCAAAGTCTCGTCCACAGCCCGCAGTCCTAACTGCACCGGTACTGCGTTTTTGCGCTGCAACAAGCTAGCCGAAAGAACTTCACGCTTAACATATTCTGCCGTGCCGAAGTTAAAAAGGGACCTTTTTGTATACAGCTGCCAGCAAACTTTTAGAGCATAACCTTGACTGCGTAGTAGCCGATTTACATACAAATGTACCTACTATGGCGGATCTGCGTATGATCCGCCATTTTTGTTTTAAAAGTTTGCCGGCAACTCTACCTTGATTGACATGATGCCCTCGGATACTTTCTACCATCGCACTACTCGCCATCGGCAGATTCGGCAGGGTGTGCATTGGAATGGAATGGAATGCCGAGGTGTCTCCGGGGGCTACAGTATGCGGTTATTCAAGAGGAGAGTAAATAGGTTCTTGAAGAGTCGGCAACGCGCGTGCGATGCTCCCGGCGTCGCAAGAGTCCATAGGCGGCGGTAACTGATTAAGATCAGGCGGGGCGCTTACTGCTTTGTCACCGTCGTAGTATTGAAAAAAAACTTAGCACGGCAGTATAGCTAAGTCTCCATAAGCAATCCTCCCAACCTCTGATGCCAAAGGTTTTATATATAGAAAATCAAAACGCCTCCAGTCCATGACCTTCAAGTCGAAATGTAATTATTATTGCACAAGTATTGTCGCGTTCGGGGTCGGGGAATAGTAGATTGTACAACAAGTGCATAAAACGCATCATTTTACACGAGACGTTTATCCATCCGAGCGAGCTTGCGAGCGAGGATGAATATAAAGTCGAGTGTAAAATGCGTTTTATGGACGAGTCGCACACTCTACTTTTCACTTCGATTGCGAGAAAATTAAACTGTATCATGTAAATAACATATATACACATATCATGTATATCTACTTAAAAACAACCTTAATTAAAATTTAAAGTAATAGTTTAAAAAGTAATAAATGATAGTACATAAAAGTTACAAGTTTATTTCAAGAAGTTTTATTGTGTACTTTGGCTGTTGGTATAATTATTTGCCTTGGTCTTAGAATACTAACAAAACGAAATAAAATAAAGAGTTAAAACCCGTCCCAGACCTTCCGATCCGATCCGATTTATCGGAAGAAATCGGATAATGTGTAGTGCAATTGTTAGGATCTTATACACTACACATTATCCGATTTCTCCCGATAAATCGGATCGGATCGGAAGGTCTGGAACGGGTTTTATTGTATGAAGTTTTATGTTTTTTTTTTTAACTGTTTATTAAGAACCTTTTCCGTGTGGCTGTTGGACTGGACCGATCGCCTTGGTCTTCGACGACGATTTTACTTTATGCTCTAGAGCATAAAAAACGACTTTATGTCGCCTACGCACAGCCTAAAGTCGAACTTTTAGAGCGAGAGAAGTGAAAAGGATATGTGTAAGGCTGTGATCAAATATATTGATATCCCCAGGTCCCGGGCGGCAGTCCGCTGGAAGGCTCCATGAACGTGGGCATCTCGGCGCGGCTGCGCGTGCCGGCGCCCGCGCCGCACGCCGCCTTCCTCACCGCCTTCGACGACGTGTCGGGGCTCGGCGCCTGGCACCGGCGCTGGTCCCGCCTGCAGCCGCCGAGGCTCTCCTACTGGAAGTACCCTGACGACGTACAGAAGAAGGTAACCTTTACTCTACACAACTGATATGGCTTACCGATGTACCTGCTCAGAAGACGAATTTTCGAAACGCGGGAAGTTATTGACCAATCGCCGCGTGCCGCTCAGCGTGCGTGTTTGACGTTTGCTACTATTGGTCGTTAGCTGTTGCCATGTGAAAGCGCCTATTACACAATGTACAATCTAAACCTTGCGTGGGTGAGATGCCTAATAGATTCATTGTAATTTTGACCTTATAATAACGAGATAGCGATAACGGGTGCGAGACCCGTACAATACCTACGTTTGATTTTAAGTTTTAATTATATATTTTTGCTCATTTTGTATTTATGACGAAACCTGCGCTGTGGATATAATATTTGGACGCATGCATGAAAGCTTATTAAATAAAGTATTCGTTTTGTATTATAATTTCGGCCATTATCCGAATAGTTTGTTTTTGTCTGCGCAAACGAATACTCACGACACACCAAAGTGTATAGTACTATAAATATAAACTTTTTAAGGTATCCCATGCGTGCTGCCTTTGCCTCCGTAGCCGCCTTCGACATTGTATAGCATAGCTGCTCACTGTAGTAGCATTTTCTTCACTCATCGAATGAGGGTCTCACCATGACCGGCTACATGTGTCAGGTTGTTTTAAATTTTAAATTTAGGTTGTTATTAAGGAACTTGTTATCGTTTCCCCAGATGCCAATCGGCGACATCGACCTGACGACAGTGATCTCGGAGAAGATAGTGAAGGCGCCTCGCGAGCTGTGCGCGCGGCCGCACACGCTCGTGCTGGAGGCGGCCGCGCCCGCCGGCCTCGCGCCCGACGCCGGCTCGCTCGTCTACGTCCGGCGGCCGGACGGCTCCCTAGTCAGGAGACACCTACTCGCCGCCGACACCGCCAAGGACAGGGATATCTGGTTAGACTGTCTTAACAAAGCACTGGAGTATGTTAGGTGCTGTCCCGAAGACCAGTAGGCGCGAGGCCGGCTCGCTAGTCTACGTCCGGCGGCCGGACGGCTCCCTCGTCAGGAGACATCTGCTAGCCGCTGACACTGCTAAGGACAGGGATATCTGGTTAGACTGTCTTAACAAAGCACTGGAGTATGTTAGGTGCTGTCCCGAAGACCAGTAGGCGCGAGGCCGGCTCGCTAGTCTACGTCCGGCGGCCGGACGGCTCCCTCGTCAGGAGACATCTGCTAGCTGCCGACACTGCTAAGGACAGGGATATCTGGTTAGACTGTCTTAACAAGGCACTGGAGTATGTTAGGTGCTGTCCCGAAGACCAGTAGGCGCGAGGCCGGCTCGCTAGTCTACGTCCGGCGGCCGGACGGCTCCCTAGTCAGGAGACACCTACTCGCCGCCGACACTGCCAAGGACAGGGATATCTGGTTAGACTGTCTTAACAAAGCGCTGGAGTACGTTAGGCGCTGTCCCGAAGACCAGTAGGAAGTACTTAGGTATCTAGCACACAGCTTTTATCGGTTCTGTGAACGTCACCATTCTACGTGCGGTTCTCGTCACTCCATAGTATAAAACAGTCGTTTCCTGTCCGTCGGCCCCTATGTATGCTTAGACCTTTAAAAATACTCAACGAATTCTGATGCGACTTTTTAATAGATATAGTGATTCAAAAGGAAGGTTTATATGTATACATGCATAATTTATTAGTATGACACCCGTGCGAAACCGGGGCGGGTCGCTAGTTTAATTACAAATTGACGAATAGACCTGGTGTCTTGAACGATGTACTGTATTGAGCGTTCTATTGTTTCAGCATCATTTGTTGCCACAATAGAAACAATATCCCTATATTACATAGAAATCTACTGTGAGTCTGAGACATAAAAATACCTACGCAACGGATTTACTCATGTCGTAAAAGTCGAATATCGATCAGCATGTTCCTCCCTCCTCTCCTGATGACGAATCGCAAACCGATGTGAAACATCGACCGATGTTCGACTTCTAGGACATAATTAATCCCTCCCGTTTCGTACGTATTTTAAAATATCCCTATATTTAAAAATTTACGAAACGCTCTTTATTAAACCTATACTTTTTTGAGGTTTATTTCATAAGAGGCATCATAA
Source organism: Apotomis capreana (assembly GCA_947623375.1). Taxonomy (NCBI): domain Eukaryota; kingdom Metazoa; phylum Arthropoda; class Insecta; order Lepidoptera; family Tortricidae; genus Apotomis; species Apotomis capreana. The sequence continues at coordinate 7,987,425 of OX392518.1, forward strand.
AATTCATAAATTAACAGTTCGATGGACAAGTAGAAGCGGATATTGGACTCGAATCTTAATACATATATTTAATTGTAGCAAAGAAATGCAATTATTTTTGTCAATCTGATTGTCTTGATACTTAAATAACTGACCACGGTATACAGTAATTACTGAGGGGAAAAAGTACAACAATCAATGCACATGCAATAGGATCCATGTTTATTGTTTAATAAAAAAAGTTACAGGATTTCGGTGGCTTGAAAAAATTGCTGGCATTTTTAATATACGTAATAATTATGTGCCCGATTGGCAATATGTAGTTGTATACAGCTTTAATGTAATTGTAATGTAATATGTAATCTAATAATATGTAGTAATTAGGTTACTATACTTAGAATATGTGTTTTTTTACTCACTGTATTACGAGTATTATAAACAGATAATACAATTTCATCAGCACCGTTAATAAATAAATAGATTGTCAAAATCTGTTTTGTAAAACAATAGCTAGAGTAATATTTTTATAGGTTATAAAATGTACTGAGATTGTCAATTTTTCGTTTTTTATAGTTAGGTACTTTTAGTTGGAACTTATCGTCTGTTGACAACCAAAACTCACTAAGTAACAAATACCTACTGGAAACAAAGCTCGTAGCTCAGTATCAATATACTGACTAGATACGAGGTTTTAAAGGGCAGTAACAAAACTTTTTTAGTTGTCAAAGGCGATATTTAACCCTTCGTCTGTGAGATTAAAAAAAATCTTGCGTTCAAACCTCATTTGTGCTGCAATGAGTAAAAAAATATGTCCGTAAAAAAATGCAAAAAGACGGCCTTAATATGTGGTCAGGATCCTATACCAACACAGACGAAGGGTTAACATCCTACATCACATGACGTCACAAGCCATGACATGATATTGCGCTTAAAGATACGTTGCTCCTTAGGGACCATTAGGTATTGAAGTATTTTATGGTATACCGCATATATTCTACATAGGTTATTTTAATACTGATGGGGTTTAAAAAGGTTTGGGAAATGTTTATAATAGCACAATGATATTTGGGCCGCATATAGGTGTATTCTATGTCTCATGCATGGGTTTTATAGAGGTTTGGAAATGTTTTTAGTATATTACGAACATGGCATACTATTAGGAGCCATAGGGTACGATCCTGCGTCAAATTATCATTTTAAACCCTTTACATTTTAACATCCATTAAGATAAATTTAAGTTTTTTCAATTTCTACATTTGAAATTCGCATGTATGCCTTATATTATGATTCGTGGGAAAATGAGAAACTTCTCGAAGTTTTATTTTTATGAACATTATCATAAATTTTGCCTGACATCTTCAATAGAATTCATACTATGATTTTATTTGGTTAAATCTTACTTATATTTAGATGTATTTTGTCAGTCAAGGCAAGTGGGCTGACGGGGTAAACGTACCTACCATAAACGGTGCGCGTCAGAATGATTGGTTGACTGTTGAGTTCAGCATTGATTGCTTACGTAAAAATTGCTACCTATTTACTAGTATTTGCTACCATTTACAAAATAATTGCTACAAAAAATTTGCTACCTACATTAAGCTTAAAATCAACTCTGCAGCGTTACAGATCAAAAAGTTTCGCGTATAATTATTTTTTGGACTTCTTACAACATGAACGCCTGTGCGTATCAGCAGAGCAATCCAAATCTGTGGTGTATTTATGTTTGTGTCAGGCGCTAAGTAGTCAAAAAATATACGTGAAACTTTTTGATCTGTAACGCTGCAGAGTTGGTTTTAAGCTAAATGTAGGTAGCAAATTTTGGTTAGTAAATAACATGAAAATTGTGCGTCCTTCGCAAAATATGAACTTTGTCCAAACATCCTGACGTCAGACTGACTGGTCAAAAAAGATGTGATATCTTTTATTATACTTGGGTAGCAATTATTTGGTAAATGGTAGCAAATACTAGCAAATAGGTAGCAATTGTTACGTAAGCAATCAATGCTGAATTCAACAGTCAACCAATCATTCTGACGCACACCATAAACGATATCGAACAGTACAGATGTTATATTATACTACTAACGCCATTTACTACCACGCAACTAAACTAGGTTTTATGCCTATATTTTTATGGTAGTTGTGCATATCCCGACTGACCTTATGATTTTATGGATAGGCCATATGTTATACCACTTATTAACGATTTTAATGATGTAATTTTGTAGGATTAATAATTTTAAAGACATTCACAATTGTGTTTTAATATAATTTAATATAATGCAACATTATTCACGAGTGTAACATAGAACGATATATGCATTTTGTATATAAAATCAATTTATGCAATAAATATATTTAAGTTTTCTTTTTTGTCTCATTTACATAATGTAAATACAAACATTGAATAGCGCTTTCGAAGATCGAAAGATCTGTATCAAGATTTATCGACGGGGGGAAGAGGGAAGATGGAACACAGGAGAGGTCGTAAATAAGCAAAAACGATCCCAGTAGAATAACACAATTTATTGAGCGTGAATCGTTCCTTCCGACGATGTGATAAAACAACTAGTGTAAACCAAGAATCGGGCTCAATATTTTTTTCTGTTCCTTCTTGCTTTGATACATTTTTTAAATGTGCTCCGTTATTCTCATAATTTCCGCGATTCCCTTTTTTCTTTGCGCTGCATTGATTCCCGACAGTTTATTTGTGTATTTTTTTACCCCGATTTTATGATTTTCTCTCTGGGGTTATCTGGGTATATCACTACATAGTATAAAACAAAGTCGCTTCCTGCTGTCTGTCTGTCTCTATGTATGCTTAGATCTTTAAAACTAGCAACGGATTTTGATGCGGTTTTTTTTTAAAGATAGAGCGATTCAAGAGGAAGGTTTATATGTAACATGCATAATTTATCAGCATTGCACCCGTGCGAAGCCGGGGCGGGTCGCTAGTCTTGTATAAATTCCATAATATAATTCCTGTGTCTCATCCCATAGGAAGTTCACATGCAATAGCATCTCTTTTCTGCACACCCTTAGAAAACGGATCAGGACTCGCCTCTTGCACTAGTTCAGCCATCCCATCACAAAAATCATTATTCAATAGACATATATTATGTAAAACACAGCAAGCTATGACATGTCGTTTATTCGCCTTCTCGTTTAATGTCAATCCTCGTTTGAGAGACTCAAAACGAGACAGTAAGGACCCTATACACTTATCTACCACAAAAGCAGATTGTATCTTCTCATTGAAATTCCTCTGGATATCATTAACTTCTTCATAAGGTACCATGATGTTTTCATGTAGTGGATAAGACTTGTTTGCTATTAAATGGGTATTGTTAGGGAATTTTGTCGGATCTTCCAGGTATATGGCGAGGTCGGTGTCCTGTATCAGGTCGGTTTTGGGTGGTCTGATATCGCAGTGGATTATTTTCTGTTTCCTATCGCATATTACCTGCAACAGAAAGATAAACGAGATTCTTACATCTTTTTGCGCAACTACAAAAAGATAATTGTGTCTCTCGTTATCAACCTAACGTTGACGAGTAGTTTGCGAGTGTAGCTAGACCAAAATTAGATCGACACTCAGCAGTTGTAACTCTTGTAAAAATCATCCTATACATTCTTTGGATTTATGTCTATCCCTGCACCAAAATTGGTTAAAATCGGTTCAGCCGTTTCGGCGTGATGAGAGGACAAAGAATTTTTCACCATCAGATGATAATGTATGGCTGTACGTCCAAACAAATCCTGCAACGCGTTGTTAAGATTTTTCCTGAAGTAATGACCACCCTCCATAGAGAACTAATTTTCAATACAATTTTAGAATTTTATATTAGCACCTATATAGAAGATATAGAATGTTCCTCAGAGGCTATTTAGATGGGTACTCTTTACTCACTTGAAGCAGCACTCCTTCCTTACAATCCCTCTCCAGAAACTCCAGCATCCGCAGTCTACACAGCCCAATATTGCCCACAATTCCTGGGAACCCAGAAAACTCCTCAAATTCTTTGGCGACCTCTTCAGGTTGAGATGGCCACTGTATGAACGCCGGAGCAAGCATGTACAGAGCATTAATGACTCGGTTAGTACAACTGTAGCCAGTAGATTTTTTCATGTTGAAAGTTGCGCTGGCAATTCTGGAATATTACGAGTGGGTCAGCAATATCTTGCTTTATTTAGAGTTGGTGCAGCATGCTTTTTTTTAGGGTTCCGTAGTCAACTAGGAACCCTTATAGTTTCGCCATGTCCGTCTGTCCGTCTGTCCGTCCGCGGCTTAGCTCCGTGATCATTAGTACTAGAAAGCTGAAATTTGGTATAAGTATGTGTATGTTTAACGCCGACAGAACGCTAAAATAAAAATTCAAAAGTTTTATGTTTTTCGGGTACCTCTCGAACACCTAAAGTGGGGGTGTTTTTTTTTTTTTTTTCAACACTTGTGTGTGGGGTGTCGTTGAATAGGTCTTGTAAAAATAATAGGCGTCTCCTAACATTATTTTTTGATAAAGTCAGCAGTTTTGTAAATATTCACTCCGAAAACAAAAAAAATAGTGTCCCCCCCCTCTAACTTTTCAACCACGGGTCAAAAAAAAACAGAATAATTCATGTAAATGAGACCTTATCAGTACTTTCAATGAAAACTATATTGAACAAAATCAGTCAAGCCGTTTTTGAGTTATCGCCAAATTTCATATTTTTTCTTTAAAAGGAAGTACTAACCGAGTCATTACTAACCGAGTCATTAATGCTCTGTACATGCTTGCTCCGGCGTTCATACAGTGGCCATCTCAACCTGAAGAGGTCGCCAAAGAATGAATGTGGATAAAACTAATTGGATTCAATTTAGTAATTATAAAACTCAACCGATCTCATTAGCCATCAATTGTAAAAGTCAAAGTATACATGGATGTGATCAGTTTGGTTTTTTGGGAATGACTATTGACAAGTTTTTAAATTGGAAGCCTCAGATTGGTGATATTTGTAACAAGTTAAATAGGTTTGTGTTTGTCTTAAGGAGACTGAGAAGTGTTGCAGATGAGTCAACTAGTCTTACAGCCTACCACGGCTATGTTGCTTCCATTCTAAGATACGGGGTTATTATTTGGGGAAACTCAACTGCTGTCAATCAAGTACTCGTTGCACAGAAAAAATGCATTCGTGCAATTTGTGGTGTTGGCCCGATGGAATCTTGTAGACCACTATTTAAAAAACTCGGTATTCTCACAGTAACCTGTTTATATATCTATGAACATGCCAAGTTTGTACGAAATAATCCCCAGTTATTTGAAAAGCCAGTCCAACAGCCAAGATTGCGAAAAAGAGATTTGCTTCTGATTAAACAGCCTATTGCTAAGACAGCTCAGTGTAACAAAAACTGTTTAATGATGTCTGGAAAAATATATAACAGGATCCCTTTAGATTTAAGAGCTTTGCCACTTAAATTATTCCTGGTAAAACTTAGGAATTGGCTTAAAGACAGATGTTTTTACTCATTAAATGAATATTTTAATTAATTTAAGTAGTCATGAAATCCGGGGTTTTGGTTGCTGCGGGGTTAATGTATTATTCTGTGTTTATAAAATATTTGCATGCCACTAAATTGGTGAATTATGCTGATCCTTATGTTTAATTCATAAGATCTATTATGTACCGTAATTCCAGCAAATAAATACTTTGACTTTGACTTTGACTTTGAATGACTTCCAGAAGGTATTAAGTGATTACAGTTTCTAGGGCGTTTACGACCTTTTTATAGAGCTTAAAATCTTTCTTAACTTAAACCTCGGGCTTAAAACAGCAGTTTATTGTGAAGGATGAGCAACTACGGAACCCTACACTGAGCGTGGCCCGACAACGACATGCTCTTGGCCGGTTTTTCAATTCTTCCCTATCATCAGGGACGTATTTACCCTAGGGCGATCCGGGCTATAGCCCGGGGCGCCAAACCGACAGGGGCGGCGTAGGCGCCCCTGGCCGATTGCATTTTGTTTTGGTATTGGCGCCTTTCCACCAACTATTACTTCTCACCTTTTTTTTGTCAATCCACAATTTAAAATGAACATGAAAAAATAACAACTAGTTAGTCTTGGTCGAAAACATGCTTGTAAGTTTGTCAATATCTTCGGGACGCGTCTGTAAGTAAGAACATGCTTCAAATATAGGGCGCGGGCGCCGAGCGAGGTCGCGGGGCGGCAAGAGGGGCGGGGGGCAATATGCCATACATATATCAGCGTTGCCAGATCGGATCTTTTTACACTATATCGGTCAATTTTGTTACTACGTACGGGGGCGCCGAAAAATTTCGCTCTCGCTGCGCTCGCGTTTTTAACCGACTTCAAAAAAAGGAGGGGGTTCTCAGTTCGGTTGTATGTTTTTTTTTTTTTTTTTTTTTTTAATGTTTGTTACCTCATAACTCCGTCATTTATGAGTCGATTTGGAAAATTCTTTTTAGGTTCATGAATAGACATTTCAAGGTTGGTCCCATAAAATTTTGGTGAAGATCGGATGACGAGATCCATGAGGAATCGAAGGAATTCCTGAAATTTTATAGGCAGTCATAATATTTTTCATATATTTTCTAAAACTTTTTAAGTATTTGCATATGGTAGTCATCATCTTCCAATGCTGAACTGATGATGGAAGGTACAACTCCTTAACGGTTAGGAGTTAGGAGATAATTAAAACGAGATGCATTCGTTCAAGACCTCCCTGATCACCCCGCCATAAGTATTTTATATGAATCACTAAAAAGCGAAAAAAAAAATTTTTAACAAAAAAAAGAACCGACTTCAGTAAAACTAAAAATCCAAAAATAACCCGTTCAAGTACAGATTACATTTGACTCACCCTTTGAAGTCGGTGCCAAACCTCACGTAATCTTTAATATATAAATATAATAACAGTGGTTTGGGATCGACTTCAAAGGGTGAGTCAAATGTAATCTGTACTTGAACGGGTTATTTTTGGATTTTTAGTTTTACTGAAGTCGGTTCTTTTTTTTGTTAAAAATTTTTTTTTTTCGCTTTTTCATCTGATCGTGTTACTACGCACCCCCGGGCCATAAATTTCGGGCTCGCTGCGCTCGCGTTAATATCTATTTCTGTTACAATAATATACTATTACTACGTAGTCTACGTACGTTTTTTTCTAATTGTGTTACTATGTATGAAATGAATGTATACATATAATACCTGTCTTACTTTTAACTTGCTAAACTGCCAAAGAGATCGTTAATTTACTATTTTAAATTAAACTAAAATACATATTAAATTAAATGAAATATACAAAATAAAATATTTAATAAAACAGTTAAGTTTTAACTACAAATTTTAAATATTATAACTTAAATTTATATATATTTTATTTATTATAACGTAGGGTCATTGTGCCAACAGTGGATCAAGTGTACACAGTGGATCATCGTTAGATTTTAGAGAAAGAATGATTCGACAGAGGCTATCTCTGTCTCACGGCATGCTTTCGGTTGCCCCTCTCTGCCACACTAGTCCGCGCGCCGATGTGCCGTCGCGTACACGTGTTAGGACAGGTTATGTGTTGCGCCGTGCCGAAAATTTGAAAAACAAGTAAGTTTTGATGTTTTCTATTCACATATCTATTTATTTTGTGTCCCTAATGAATGTTCTCAATAGATAACTATTAATTAAGCTTTATTTTGAACGTAAAGTTGATAACTCTTGTCATACATATTTTTCTCGTAACGGCGTAATAAATTTGAAATGGCGTGGGGGTACTCAGTGGATCAAACGCGTAGGGTACACGGTGGATAGTGATTCAGTGTGTACCTACATAGTGTCGGAAAGTTCAATATTTTTTTGTTGTAGAATGCCACGAAAACCTGCGCCGGGAGGCAGGAAGATAGGAAAAATAACGGAAGAAGCAATGAAGACGGCCCTAGAAGAAGTTTTAAGGGGTAAATCAATCCGTCTAGCATCCAAGGAAAATAATATTCCCTTCACGACTCTCTACCGGTACAACGTCAAAATGAAGGCTAGAGGTTGTATTGAAAATATAAAACTTGAACCCAATTACGCCGTCAACAAGATATTCGATGATCAACAAGAAATGGCTTTAAATGAATATTTTTCAAGCTGCGCCCTTATGTTCTATGGCTTATCAACTAAAGACTGCCGAAAAGTGGTTTATGAGATGGCTGTTATAAATAAGTTGAAAATTCCCGAATCTTGGACTAAAAACCAACTAGCAGGTATCGACTGGCTTAAAGCTTTCCGACTGTTCCCGATTTGGCCTATGTCAAGGACCATGACATAAAAATGTTGCTCCCGAAGCCAAGTGTCGGGGGCAGCACTTTGCGCCAGCAATCTTATTATTGCTTTGATACCATTGACTTTTCACTAATCGATATACGTTAAGACTCTTGAAATGTTTTGGATTTTTTTATAGGTATGTACTTATAAGTATCTACCTACCTATTATGCAAGTTTTTACTAGGTATTAAGTAAAAGAACCTATAATAATTATTATAATATCGTAAGGACCAATTTTTGCCTGTGATTTAATTGTTATAAAAGTCAATTGTTTACTATTGTTGATTATTAATTATTATGACATTTTATAGTGAATTTAAAAGCCAAATAGCAGTTAGCTGCATTTATATACTATATTACTATATGCTAATGAACACGAAAACTAAACTTTTTAATTTTTGGTGCCAAAAAAGCTAGGTACGGTTTGTTTGTTTTTTATTCCTAAGACATAATAATTTAGTGATTTTTGTTCCAGTTATTTGTGTAACTTTATGTTGATATTTCGATCTCAGTATATGCGTAGTTGTTCCTAAGTTGAGACTGTTTAATTTGTAATTACAAGAAGTAAAATTAAATAAATATAATTTGTTTTAATCAAAAGAACATGATACCTGTTTCACTGTACCCACCCCCAATCCATTGTGTACTTAGTACTATAGTCAGTGTGTACACCTATAAGTACACAGTGGATCAAGTTCCATTTTTTTTAAAAAGAGGAATAACAATTACATCGTTAAAGATAGACAGTTCCTGTCTATGACAAATATAAAGCCAATTAGTGTACTTTTTAAACTTTTTAAGTTAAAACCGCCTAACTAATAAAGTGACGTATCTACGTCGCTCTGAAGAAAAGGCGATCCACTGTTACCACAATGACCCTAAATAAAATTGAAGATTATATATATTACAATAATATCTAGATGTCATATCCAATACCAAATAATAAAAAGTATCGTATTGAAGCCCATGAGTACGGACAAACAAGATGTCATATCCAGGTGCGCTCGATCTGTGTTTCTACGAGCACATGACAACAATGTATCGGGAACAAGTTAGCTGCATTCGCTGCGCGCGTACTTACGTACCGACCGAGCGGCGAATTGAAATCTACCTCCGTAATACAAATGTTTACCCGTATGTTTTTATGAAGTTGACACTTGTTAAGTTTGTTATTAATTTATAATTTGCATGCAATTATTTTTCTATGTTACATTTCTCATGTTAAGTGAATCAAATTCTTATGAGAAATAAATGTCTTAAACCATAAACCATAAACCATACTACGTACGGCGCGGGGCCGAAAAATTTGGCACTCGCTACGCTCGCGTTTTTTATCTGATTTTGTTACTAAGTACACCCGCGCCGAAAAATTTCGCCCTCGCTGCGCTCGCGTTTTCATCTGATCGTATTACTACGAACCCCCGCGCCGAAAAATTTCGGGCTCGCTACGCTCGCGTTCTCATCTGATCGTATTACTACGCACCCCCGCGCCGAAAAATTTCGGGCTCGCTGAGCTCGCGTTTTCATCTGATCGTATTACTACGCACCCCCGCGCCGAAAAATTTCGGGCTCGCTGAGCTCGCGTTTTCATCTGATCGTAGTACTACGCACCCCCGCGCCGAAAAATTTCGGGCTCGCTGCGCTCGCGTTTTTATCTGATCTGATCGTATTACTACGCACCCCGCGCCGAAAAATTTCGGGCTCGCTGCGCTCGTGTTTTCATCTGATTGTGTTTACTACGCAGTACGCACCCCATCGCCGAAAAATTTGGCGCTCGCTGCGCTCGCGCTTTCGTCTCATGCTCTATGCTCAATAATGTTTTTTTTCCTATGACCCAACCCTTACACTTGCTTATCTAAGTGCTTGATAGACACAACTACCATTATATAAAAAAAAAGGGTTAAATATTTCGTTGAATTCAGGGGCGGCGAAACTTATAAGCCCGGGGCGCCAAATTTCAAAATACGTCTCTGCCTATCATTCCTCATCTCGTCATTAAATTCATTCTCATATCGTCTCCACACGACCCATCCATCTTTTCTTTGTTCAGTTAGAACTTTTCAGACGCCCCTCGTATTTCCCTCCACGTTCATCCTTAGCGCTTTTTTGTCACGTGGCTATTATCTACGATGCCTAGGTATCACGTGCTCATACCACCCTTGGCGGTTAGCTAATATATATATCTGATTGGTGCTACTCTGTTCCTCTTACATACTCATTCTTTATTCTGTCCGAGAATGGACAAATCCATCATAACACACTAATCCATACATAACTACAGGCCTTATAAGGTTCTTATTAGAGGCACTAGCTGTGGTGATAATTCTTAAACAAAGGCATTGTTAGACAGTCTCTAAGTGAGTGGCGGCTAAAGCTAAGTTACTTATATCAGTTCCTGTAATTTTCTCTTAGCTGCTATAGACACAGCAAACATAAATTAGTGAAACATTTAATGTTTCATTCTTTTCTCAATATGGAATTTTTATTTATTTTTTGGTGTAAAACCTGTAACTTCTACTTAACCTGTAACTATGAACAAACGAAGCCTATGGAAAAACTAGCTTGGTTTCCTGGTGTTGGGGTGATGAAATGGTTGACACGTTGGATTTTGGATTAATTTTTTCTTTGTATCAAGGGTTCCCCATAAACATTGTTCATATTGGTTTTTTATGTATAAGTTAGTGTAAGTGTATAATTACTTATAACTCCTTTTCTAGCTATACCTGTAAGTATTAAATGAGGTCAGCTTGTGAAGAGCAACCATTATTTGAAGTCTTGCATCCACCATGGGCATGCCATGACACAGGCGGCGCAGTCTTGGAGCCAGGAGTCGATACACAAAGTCAAATGTCTCTGGTGAAATTCTGAAAATAAGTGATAAATGCATGAACAAAACACTAAACTCTATGACCTGTCAATAAATTTGAGAGATGATACTTTTGAACAGCACCTGTAGCATAACTGTTACACGCGACTCTTTCACGTGCGAGATATTTATCTGTCTCTTTCTGTACAATATACAGAGAGAGATAGAGACAGGTGACTGTGCTAGATGGGCAGAATAAAGGCTGATTTAGACGAAGACAATTTTGAGACGCCTAAATGACGGCGCCAGTGATTACCGCACAGCACACCTCCGACCGTTTAGACAATGACTATGTTCAGCCGCCTAAATCTCGCCGCCAGTCGTGTTTACACAGTGCTTTTTTTCAGTACCAGTCATTAGTGGCAGCGAGAGACGCGGAGGGGGGGGTCACTGGCACTGGCGCCAAAAAATAGGCCCGTGTTCTATTCCGCGCCAGCGCTGGCATGCCGCGAAAAAATGGCGCGGAAAGTGTTTATACGGTGCCTTTTCGAGGCGCCGTAATTTAGGCGTCTCAAAATTGTCTTCGTCTAAATCAGCCTTAATAGTTTACCTAGATCCTTTTACAGCTAACTGGACTATGCAATGCTGAGCTGCTCTATTTATACTTTTGACCATTTGATTGTCAAATTAGAGGCCACAATGAGATTTGCTGCTTTCAAATTTCTAAAAATGGCAGTATTAAGAATGTCAGAATAAAAATTTTACATGCCATAAATAATGACACAAAGGTAAATTATTAAGAAACAAAAATTTAAATTCAATTATCTTTCTTAATTTGTGTCATTATTTATCAAAATAAAAAATGTGGTATTTCCACATAAAAATTAGAATCGATCTTCATTTTTTTTCTCCTTTGGTACACTCTTTACAGACTGGTCATGGCCATTATGTATTTGTGGAGTTCCGAGTGACCTCTTTGATGACACATCGCCACTTTCTGTGAGCATCCATTGACAGTATCTGCCGTCCGGCGACAGCATCAACTTACATTGTTGGACTCATAATCAGTTCCGCTTCCTTTAATTTAAATAAAAATAGCCACTTACTTTAAGAAAACCTTGTAATCATCATTATTAAACTTGGGTACAGATACTGAAGTATTACTGATGTTATTCAATGGAATATCCTCATCTTCAACTACATATGATTCTATATCCTCATCACTTGAGTCTATGTCCATTTCCAAATAAGCATTGGCACATAATATAAGGGCTTTCACTATCTCTTCTCTATGATTCTTAATCGTATTCATTGTGTTAACTCTTCCTTATGGTAATGAACAAGCTGTAATTAAAATGAAACAAATTTAGATTTCCACACATTTAAAAATCGGCTGTAGCGTAGCTTTGTTGCAGGATTAAGTGCAGGCCTAAAGCCACTACGCTACCACACACTTGCGAAGGTGACCGAAGTGGCTCTCCACACTGACGTATTCGCCCAACTTAGGTCAACATCGCGAGTAGTGTGGACCCGCAATAAGGATACTTGTGGTAAACATTTATTTGCTTTAAAAACTTGTGTTGGGCGGCCAAGACTGCAATTTGCAGTCTGCAAATCCGCAAAGTTGCTAACGCAAAGCTGCTAACGTACTGATGGGAATTATATTGTAATGAAAGGATAGACACCGCAGAAAAACTTACTTGAATAATTATCTATTTTGTTATTTAATTTCACGAACAGACAATTCTTCTTCTCAGGACATTGTTCTTTATTTTCTGTTTATTTACTACGATTATGACAGTTGACAGGTCGAATCGAAAATGATGGATTTGAATTGAAAATGACATTGACATTGACAATCAATCATTGCCATTTAAAAGTTAATAAATATAGGGGTCTCGGTCCCGAATATAATTTTGTTCCTTTTGGGGTCGAGACCTTAGGTCCGTGGGGTCCCAGTGCCCACAAACTTCTAAATGAGATTAGCAAAAGGCTCATTGAGTCCACTGGTGACCGAAGAGCTGGCAGCTTCCTCGCACAACGCATCAGCATTGCGATTCAGCGAGGAAATGCTGCCAGCGTCTTCGGGACTATGCCGCGGGGGCACAGTTTTGTAGATTTATTTTAGTTTAATTTAATTTACTTTATTTTAGATTATAGTTCTTTAGTTTTAATTTGAATTTAATTGTCCATTTGTATATTTTGTTATGTAAAAATAAAATTCTATAAGCATCATTGCCATAACGGAGTGTCAGAAATTGTGTTCGATCTGATCAAATCGCGCAAGATTTTTTATCGATCCAGTGTTTTCTGCCAATAATGCCACACGATAGATAAAATAAATAAATCTGATAATTTTTTGAAGAAGGATTATAATGTGCTATTGTCATTTGCTATATCAAACCCTATAGTGTACCTAGGCGTTGCCAGCGGAACTAATATGACATCCTATGTTACGCGCCATACATCTTTCGCTTCATCAACATTCATTAATCTCCTCATGCATGATCGTCGGCTTAAAGTACTCTTGACTTGCCCTTTTTTTCAGAACGTCTCCAATCTCTCTAGTGCCTTCCTTTTCCAACATTTCCATTCACATTCGCCTTGTAGATTTATTTCTTGAATCTTCTTTCATGCATCCTCTTTACATGCCCAAACCAACTAAGCATCCCTTTCTTAATTCTAGTGACTACACACAGCGTTCTGTGCTATTAACAGGTACTTAATAGGTAAATAATATAAATACACCATAGTCGAATGGACTTTAATTTGCCATTTGGGGCTACATTCATAAGATTGTCGCTCATCCAGTAACAACTTCAGATATATAACATTATACTTAGTTTAGAATATAAGTCTTATACATAACTATCTATAGGTATCTATAAAAACAAACATTTGGGTAGTACCGACAGTTAAGCACAGGTCGTGTGCCTAATCTCAAATATGATTTCATCAAATTTATTCCATTATTGAAGGAATTTCTATGCAACAAATTCCGAATACAATACTTAATATAAACGGAAATAAATTAACACTTTTACTATACCATTTGAGCTTGTATGTGAAATAACTCCTTTAGTAATCTTTAGGTACCAGTTATAGATTAAATTTAGAATTAAGTACATCAGATTATTGACAAATGTAAAAAAACACAGCTTTTTCTGTAATGGGTAAAGACAAAGCCCTTAATAGGGGTCATAAATGCCGCACGCACGTAACGAACATGATTTTTTCATCCCAAAGTCCCCTGGGAACTAGTGGCTTACGTTTTCACGTATAAACTTACGGTTACATGTAAACTAAGTAAAAGGTTCGTTTTATTACCCAGCCCACACCCAAGCTATCAACAGCGCCGTCGCTCTAAGTTATACCTTGAAAATGAAGCCAACCAATGAACTGAATCTTATCAACAAAATATCACGATATTTTGGAGATTCTAATCGAGTAGAGTCAGGCTCATAAAGTATGGTTTCCATTGAGGTCGGATCGGCAGCGGCGGGTGCTTGGTCACCCGACCGTGCCGGGTGGAATCGGCTTCCATCACATCTCAGCGGACAGCGGATACTCGAAACACCTGAAGGGCTACTCCGAAGATCGAAATTTGTACCGTGGCCAACCGTCTCGATCTCGTGTCAAAGAATATATGAATTGGAACGGCACGATACCAAGTTCGAATTTCGAACATCGGAGATGGATCTCCTGGCACGGTCGGGTGCTTAGATTCGATAGTTCATCGTCCGGATCATTATGGTCATGGCTGATAAGTTATCTTTACTTTAGTTTAGATCATGAAATATATACATGTGATATGGCCAACTGGTATACTGTCACTTTCCGATGAAAAACAGTTAAAAAAAAGTTGTTGCCATGTGACGATTTCTTGAAATTTGAAATCGCTTGGTTCAGTGCTCCTGAGTTATATAGTAGTTTAAATACAGTTGTCATCTAGTAAATAGCGGATTACAATTTAACCCTAAACGTCGCAAAAGAAACCCAGGTTCAAATTTCGGTGTCATTAGTAGTGTAGTCTTATACATACAAAAAGCTGGTCAGAAAATATATATATATACTATAGCTGGCTATACATCGTGATCCTGATCGTTTACAATTTACTTTAGCTTACCTATAAAAAAAAATCTGCTTTTGCGATGCGAAGTTGAAACTCTTATTCTAGAACAGTGGTCGGTTGTCGGTGTTTCTATAGCTTATCCTAAACTTCGTTAGAGACTTGCCGTTAATATACTTATTAAGGAAAACAGTCGTCAATCGTAGATTACTTTTCGTCGTCGTAATTGGGGTCCTCGTGGTGCCGGTGCTTGTCGTAGCCGGGTACTGCCATGGATGCCTTCAGCTCGTGCTGCCGACAGATGAGAGAGTTATACTGATAGTTGTAAAATAAACAATTAAACTCACTAGATTTTGGAAGATAGGGCGTTAATGACGTCACACCCTAACCAGCCTAAAAGTCACGAAGACCACTGTCTAGACCGTTGTGTTATGCTATCATATAGAGTAGGCGAGTAAGCTGATGATGATGACACCACTGTCAGTGCTTTTCAATTTAGTTGACGATTATCTTGAATTATGTTGGATCGCTGCCCCACTGGGACACCAAGTATGGACGGCTACGTATTCCATACAAAATAATTGATTTGTTTGGAAACAGTAACGCATCGTCGCTATAGCGCGGTAATCTGACTCGGCGACGCAGCGTTAGTCCTACTTCTGGGTTTAGAGCCCCTAGACTGGCTGGGCCCCTCAGCCCGGGCCTTGTGGCCCTAGGGGTAAATACGGCACTGCTCACCACGAACTGTCGGCAGAGCCTCGTGAACTGTCCGCAGTCCAGAGGGGCTGGCGCGCGCTTCCCGGCCAGCCAGTCGCGGCTGAACGTGATCTGGGCGGTGACCAGGCTGAACGCCAGCGCCCATACCACCACGGTTACATTCCTGGGGACAATATAGCAGTTATGGTTAACACTATCGTGAGACATCTATACTATTATAAAATTCTGGATTTGTATTTGAAATCCGTGTTCTATGAGGAGTCATGAATTCAGGAAAAATCTTAGTAGCGTGATGCAGGATCCTCATTTGTTTTGTAAGGGCGCGCGGCGCCTTGCCTGTTGTTTTCATTATTTTCTTTATCCTCGCATCACGCCGAAACGGCTGGATGGATTTTAACCAATCTTTTTTTCGGGTCTCTCGTACACCTAAAGTAAGTAGGGGTGTTTTTTTTTTTAATAATACAAACATTATTTTTTGATAAAGTCAGCAGTTTTGTATATATTCGCTCCAGAAAAAAAAAAAAAATCATTAGGTACTTATAAATCATTGATATCATTTTTTAATATACAGTGCAATGTCCTTGAACGATAGATATTCAGTGATAGAGTAGAAGGCATGATTTTGAAAGAACGCTTTTACTACGCGTTTAAAGGAGCAGTGAGCCAAATCTCAAATGTCTACCGGCAATTTATTAAAAAGTTTAATTTTTAGGAATATCCCCTGCTTTTGACATTTTTTTAACCGTATTCTCGGAAGTACAAGCTTGTTCTTGTTCCTGGTGTTGTAATTATTAAAATCAGAGCGTTTAATTAGTGTGTTTGCCTTTTTGTAAATTTCGAGCACCGAGTTGTAAATGAATAATGAAATGACCGTCATTATTTCAAGTTTCTCAAAATATCATCTGGCCAACGTGCGCTGGTTGATTCCGCTCATGATTCTTATCGAGCGTTTTTGAAGAACCAATACTCGATTTATTTCAGCAGCATTGCTCCAGATAGTTATGGCATAGGTTAGTAAACTCTGAAGTCTGAACATAAGCATAATACACAGTTTTTAATGTCCTAGGGTTAACTAAGGGCTTTAGTTTTAATAACGCGTAATTTGCAGTAAACTTGTAAGCACGAGCTTACCGGTATGATTTTGACGCTAAATCCAAATCAATTGGACGAAGGTTGTTTATAGGATTTTTGATCTAAAATCATCACCCACCCAGCAACTAGCAAAGACGCCGAATTGGCGGCTGACGCCCGGGAGAATTTTAAATGCAACAAATATAAGTGTCTCGGCGCCTAGTACGAGTTTATCCCATGTGGCGTCGAGAGACTAAGGTCCATTGGCGTATCTAAGATTATTTTTCAGGCGGGGCCTGGGTGGGGCCTGGCCATGGTCTATGAGATGAAGTCCTGAATTTCTATGGGTTACCCAAAATCCTAGGCACTAGACCATATTGGGGTGGGCACGACCCACCCGGCCACCCCCCTAATAAATACGCCAATGACTAGGTCCGTGGGGTAGGGCTGCACGTGGGCTCCACAAGGCGCTAAGCAAACGCCTAAGGGAAGCAATGGGTGACACTCGCGCGAGCAGCTTTCTCGCGCAAAGAATTGCCATCACGGCGCGCAGCGCGCAGCGCGGGAATGCTGTCTGTATGGATGGGCACGCTGCCAGTGCCAATGGGCCATGTTTTACCTTCTAATAGTTTTAGCCGCCATTTAGTATAAGTTTATTTGTTTTTTTTTTTTATGTTTTCTTGTAAAAAGATAATACTTCCATCACTCAGTTATCTCGAGGATGAGTAAAAACATCGGCGTGAAATATCCAGTAAACTCGTGAGCCCGAGCTTACCGGTATGATTTACTGCGGGCATGATTGCCGGAGCCGACAGTAACTGCTGGCGATTACAATATAACTAAGTTAATTAAAGCTAAGTCAATAAAGGTCACCTGTAATAATACAGACAGGCTTTAAATAGACGGGACGGCCGAATACGGACTATAATGAGTTTGAAGCAGTTATTTAAAAACTATTAAAAGACTATATAGTAACGTCTAGCACAACTGTACTTCGCGACTTTTTTCGCGCGACAGCGCTACCCGTCACTTTCTCACATTATTGCACAGAAAGAGACGGACAATTATCTCGTGCGAGAAATTGTCGCGTATGACAGTTATGCTAGAAGTGCAGTACGTTTAGAATAGCTGCGACACGCGCGACTCTGTCACTTGTCACTTTCCTTTAAATACCGTGCAAGCAAGACGATATGTGACGCTGAGTCGACTGAGTCGCGCGACAAGCGAAGTCGCGGCAAGAGGCAAGATATGCCAGCCCCGCAGGGATAGATATATAGATACTTATACTGTTAAATGGGAACTTGGCAAATACGGGGTAACTAAGGTCAAGTACCGTGGTTAGGGGTTACCTTGATCCGCGGGGCACTTTTTTACTATAGGAAGCTTGTTTTAGAACGCGCTTATAAAATTTCTTGGTTAGAGTAGGCAACCTCGACATAAATACATTCAAGGGCGTCGCCAGCCGAAGGTCCAGGGGGGGGCAAGTTGATATAAATGCAGAATGAGGAAAAAAAGGAAGGAAGGTACAGCCTTGCTAGAGGATAGGAAGCTGCACCCAGCACATAAAATTAGAAGTGGATTTCGGTTTACAGTCATAATCATAATGGTCATAATATACGGAGATGGAAACACGAGCGTAGCAAGCGCGAAATTTTTTGGAAGGGGACCGTTAATAGCACTTCTAGTCAGATAAAACGCGAGCGGAGCGAGCGCGATTTTTTTTGAAAGGGGACATTAAATAATACATATAGATAGACAAAACGCGAGCGTAGCGAGCGCGACAATTTTTTGGAAGGGGAACGGTTAATAATACGTATGGTCAGATCAAATGCGAGCGTAAAGTGACATTTTTCGAGAAGAAGGATCAAAATAGATCTAGATCAAAATTAACGCGAGCGCATCGAGCGCGAAAATTTTCATTAGCAATAACGTAAATTGAAAAACAATCATTCAATTAATACATTTTGATGCAAGTGCGGAAAATCACGAGTCATGGGACCGAAAGATCTTGCCACGAACCGAAGATCCACTGGCTGGACACGACGAGTAAAGACTCAAGGTTGCCCAATAGACAGCAAAATCATAAAGCTTCATCAACCGAGCGAGTGAAGCATCTCCGTTACAATACAACTTTGCCAAACATTATTTCGTATTTTCGTATGTTCTCGCGTACCGGTCGCATTTCTTGTCAAAATGACGGGTAGTAATGGGACTGAAAACGTAAAAAAACAAATTTCAGTAAATTCGGAACAAGCTCGCGAGGTCCTCAGCTCACAGAGCCACTAGAGTAGTTCTATTATTTTATTTTAGTACCTATGCTATGTTTTATAGACCAGTTCTTCTTCGGTACTCTCTACAAAGCGTAACCCGTCAGTGTGAGACACGTCGCCACTCGTTTCGTAGAGTCACTTTCCGTGAGCTTTACTGACGGTAGCCCATCGATCTTCCTTTAGCCCCTGACCTGGCCTGGTACTGAATTCATTTGAGTTTCGATGTGCAAGAATGATCGATCAGACAAGTAAAGTGACTTGACATATTTTTGGATCTCTAGGGGGGGGCAGCTGCCCCCCCCTGCCCCCCCTTGGCGACGCCCATGAATACATTAGGTATTACTTATGCTTTTAAAACTAGACGTATTCATGCTTAAAAACCGATGATCAATGTTGCCCCGTGGATCAAAGTAACCCCTGTCCACGGTAATTATTCAGACTCCTTGACCGTTTAAAAAATATGGTAATTGTTTTAGACATTTTTTTTCTATGATCAAATATGTTTCTAAACATATATTATTATCAATGTTAGGTACTACTTAGAACAGGGCTATTGAGATGTCTTGGTATATATTTGACACCTACAGTTTCAATATTTCATTGAAAATTTTTGTTTCAAAAACTACTCGTATTTGCCGAAATTCACGCAGAAAACTGGTTTTTTCAACTTATATTCGACTACTTACACGCAATGAAAGCATGAAATACCTAGCTATGTTACTTTCTAGAACTCAGGGAATAGTATTGTTCACTTTAAAAAGTTGGTTGAAATCAATATATTTATAATAATAAGAAAAAAAAAGAAATAAGGCCTCTTACCTAATAGACGTAGTTGAAATAAATTCTTCGAGTTTAATTGTTCGATAGGTAGGTAAGAAATATAAAAGGTTTTAACAGAAATCTAAAAATTGGGCTTTATTTTGATTTTCTCAAGTTAGCCTGAGGAGCCTTAAGTTATCCAATTTGTTTTTTTCGCTATAAAATAAATAGCTCTGTGTGTGTATTTTTTTTTAATGGCTGAAATTTTTAATTAACCTATTTCTCCGACTCATTGCAAATTTTCGAAAAACAAGGTCGACAAAAAACTACCTATGTAATAATAATGACATTTCACGAAATTATGTTGATAACTGAGACCTGGAGGCGAGAACAGCCGGAATTCGAACATAGGTACAATTTTTTTTTTGGTCAAGCAGAAAAGGAAACGCTTTGCTAATAAAAAATAAGGTTTTACTCACGGTTATTTATATGATACCATTTCCACGGGTTTAGGGGATAATTATTTTATTATATGACATATGACGACCCGGTTGGCGCAGCGGTAGTGCTAGTGCAGTTGCCTACTGAGCCGTCGGTCCTGGGTTCGAATCCTGGCCAGGGCAAATATTTGACCGATGAACTCGAATATTTGTGCCTGGGTCATGGATGTTCTATTTATGTCTTTAAATGTATATATATCTATATAAGTATATCGTCGTCTAGTACCCAAAACACGAGCCTTCTTGAGTTTAATTTGGGCCTGGATCGTGCGATTTGGTCCGATATTTATTTATTTATTAAAACTTGTTATATTTAGTAACTTCATAGATATAGCTTGACACTCACGTAAAGAACATTCATATCTCCCGGGATGGACGAAGCTGTATTTATTTAAAGGTCGCCACGTCTACACAGTCAGAAAATCCCTCTTTGTGGCCAAGATCTGAAGTTATGTTCTTGGAACACCCAAAAATTCCAAAAACTTCTTTTATCCGAATTCATAACTCGGAATTTTCGTAGTACTGAAAGCACTATTGCGCCGAACGATCGCATTTGCTATGGATGGTAAATTACACAATATATAAGGTTTAGGTTAAGTTAGGGCCTATGTTATGCAGGGATAACTAGAAAGATATAACTAATTTAAGTCTTCATTTTCCACAAACTTTTTGAGAAATACTCAAATAAAGGCTGTACGCAAGGAAAAGTACTTAAAAAAAAATTAAGCAGAATAAATTCTAAGGAGTCCCGTTGAGTTTTTATTGACCCCATCAATCACTTATATTACATTTCTGACAAAGCTCTCAGAAAATAATATTTTCAAACCCATCTAAGTGACTGAATTCTAAGATTTAAAAAAATAGGTACGTACGCGTTAAGACTTGAGAACCTCCTTTTTTAAATAGGTTTGTAAAATTGGTAATTAATTTATAATTAATTATATCCATTTGAATACTTATTTGTAGTTTTATTTGCTTTATTTGGATTTATTTATTTGTGTAATGTGCTTTTGTTATTTTCATTGTTTGGTAACGCGGAATTTCACTAAGTTATAAAAGTTTACAACGAATTAATTAATTTCATGTTACCTATTTAACCACAAAAACGTATTAAGATTTCAAATATAAATTAAATTTTAAGCAGACACCAAAACATTCGTATTGCCACATGAGCTTACACTAAAAAGTCAATTACCTATTCTAGTAAAACATTTTTTTTGTTTTTTTTTTCACAAATATGTTTGAAGTTTGCACCCAATATCCTTGCCGCCGCTTGCAAACGAGGTGCAAACTTAGTTCAACTCACTCACCGATGCTTCGTAACGGCCATTTTCACGAGATCACAGAACAGATATAAGGATATCGTATGAATGGGCGACGTTACCCTTACGCCCTTCTTATATACTTAACGGTCCTGCGCGGATTCCCTATAGCGCTACTCTAAATTTGAAAATCGAACTTCGTATTGCGTCCCTGTCGCTCCACAGATAAACAAAATAGGAATGAGTAGCTTGACACAATTCGGATTTTAAACTTTGCCGTAGGCGGAGTAACACCTCAGAAGGGACGTTTTCTTTCATGATACCCGGTAACGTTATGTTTGCACCTGGTTCTTATGATATGTTATACAAATGAGGTGCAAACATGAATCACTGTGTAAGTAATCATGTATTTTGGTTCTTATTTGCATTACTTGTTGGAAATACCACTGCCTATCTTTCATTACCGGCCGTTTACATTAAGTTTGCGCCTGGTAACAATGGCTTCGCATCTCATATGAAACTTTACGTAACCAAAAAAAAATCGTTAAGATTGGTTAAGTTTTGAAGGAGGAAACAGTCGAGAACGAAATCTCGATTTGTATGAAAAAATTAGCAGTGATTATTCTCTTAAGTATTGTATCAATTTTATGACAGTCAATAGGACACATTGAAAATTAGGAACCCAAAAAATACCGGCCAAGTGCGAGTCTGACTCGCGCACCGAAGGTTCCGTACAAATACCTGACAAATACCTACTTATCCCATCTTAATTGGCCGGGTTAAGTGCCCACCCATGCAAAATTCGTCAGGTGAATGATCCTAGATCTCAACATTCATAGTGATTAAAAATCTGTCCCTTGGAAATGAGAAACTTTTTCTTCAATCTTGTCAACGTGAAAACACGATTGGTAATAATTTTCTCGATACTTTTATCTCTCAAACATAACCCTTTTTTGTGGGATCTTCAAAACCCTTCCGTTTTTAACAATGTTTTTTAGCTTAATACATGCACAATTATAAGTTCTCAAAAACTGTAAAACTATTTTCAATATAAAATGCACACGTTTATGACACAACTCAAAAACATGATTTCTGCGCATCCGAGCACGCACTTCCATCTCGCTCACGCTTACGCTCAGTGAAAGAGAGCCAGCCAACGCGTTGGCGCCCTCTTAAGTTTGCACCTGGTATTGTATGGCGCCGGATAAATATGAGGTGTTAAGTTATCGCAACCGATCACGTTTGTTGTACGTAGGCTCCCATAGGTACAACAAATAAATATTTAAATTAAATATTTAAATACTTATCTTATTCTGTTTTTTTTTTGTATTCGTTGTTATAGCTGCTACCTTAGAGCATAGACAAATGGAGATGTCATAACGTAAACTCTTCGAACAAATTTTTTCGCCAATTTTAGCGGGGGGCGAGGTAAACACGTACAGCACACCACCAAAAGACGAATAACTCAACAGACACAAATTTTGCTGTTGCGATAAACGCACACTACAGCAAAATTCAACACATCAAAAATGGCATGCACACAGATACTGTTTTCACGTAACTGTGCAGCATACATAAGAAAAACATAGTGATGGGACACATATAAAGAATGAGTCAAATCATTTTAATGAATGAACTGAATTGTCTTATAGGTACTATTTATTGTGAAATTTGAAAACTGTAAATTCTGTATATTGAAGATGTTATCCAATAAATATATTTGTTTCTATGTATAATTATCTGTCTATATATTTATTGTGTACTTATCACTCTCGCATAACTAAACTGTGAAATAAAACTGCCGCCCGCGGTTGTGTCGGGCTTAAACAATCACGGACTTCTAAAGTAGGTACACTCGACTTCATATTGTTGTTGCTAAAATGAAACCACTTAATTTTCGCTATTTTGGAGCCGATAGCTATGTGCAAATTGTGTAAGCGTCCATGGATCTAATATTAGAGATTCACAGATCGTCACAGATCAAAGAACCGTTTGCCTGAAATGTCAATTTTAGTAGACGTTCACGCAGGATGCTTTAAATGGGCACTGAAAACAACTGTCATTCCCTATGGAATATTTAGTCCAACGTGCTTGTAGTTTAGAGGTCAGTGAATATAACCTTCAGGAAAAGAACGTACGCCCCTCTAAAAATTAAGGTGATTATATGAAACCACATATAAAGTGATTTAAAGATATGAGTAAATAATAAGTAAAGAGAAAACAATAAAACAAATTGTTATTAATTTAATTAGAATTACCACACATAAAAGAAAATAAAAAAAAGTTATAATTAAGTAAATATATTCATCTATCTATCAGCCACAGACGTCCACTGCTGAACATAGGCCTCCACAAGAATCGTCACAACCCTCGCTACACTGCGCTCACTCTAGCACTTTGCTGACCTAACGGCCATCGATTCTCCGGACTACATGGCTTGCTCATTGCCACTTCAATCGTGCAGTCCTGTGAGCTATGCCGGTTACCTTGGTTCTTCTGCGGCATATCCTCATTTCTCATTCTATAAAAGAAAAGAAGAATACGGAAATAAGGAGGCAGCAGTGAAGATGGAAAGAATATGAAATAAAGTCTATAAATAATAGTATGTGTATAACGCATATACTCATAGCCCAGCATTAAATGTTCCTTTTACCTAGATATACTTTTAGCAAACAATTATTTTCATTTTCATATTAAATTTCAACATCGTATGTCTAGAGAAAGGTAATATTTCTAATTCACCTTACAAGATTTAAAAATTGCATACATCTATACCTATTATTAAATTCAATCACTACATAGTATAGAACAAAGTCGCTTTTTGCTGTCTGCCTGTTTGTCTGTCTGTCCCTATGTATGCTTAGATCTTTAGAACTACGCAACGGATTTTGATGCAGTTCTTCTTAATAGATAGAGTGATTCAAGTGGAAGGTTTATAATATGTATAATACATGCATAATTTATCAGTTTTGCACCCGTGCGAAGCCGGGAGGGTCGCAAGTATCTAATAATACACTACCTAACTATTAAACGAACTGCAGTGATCGAATGAATGAATGATTCATTCAAATGTTGAGTCGCAGTTTTGACTTTGTCACATCCCTCGCCCCTGTACCACCGTTTTATGTTTACATTTTTCTGTCGTTTACGTATCGCAACGGTTTTTTTCTTTAAATGGAGATTGTACGTTAATACACATTTAACACTTCGTAAAAATACTTACCTGTGATAGGAAACGCGATCTTGTTACGTATTTGAGCTATCAGATCGCCTTTTACAAGAAAATATCTGCACAATTCACCATTTTTAGAGAGAAGTGTCACGCGACACAGATCAATGCAAAATGGCGGTGAAGCGACTTCAAGTAGTTTTATATAACGTGCTTGACCAGTTGACCAGTTATTTTTGCCGGAGGGGGTCGCCCGTCCATGGCATCTCCTGTCATTAAATACTCAAAGAGCTGCTACAGAAATTTAATATCATTTGTGAAAATTTCAACTGTCTAAGTATCACGGTTTATGAGATACAGTCTGGTGTAGTCTTAGTAATAGGGTCCCGTTTCTTACCCTTTGGGTACGGAACCCTAATAAATTCATATAAGTTCACCTGAGGTAATCCCGCGAAACGACAACGAAGACAGCTTTGCTTCTGATTCTATATAAAGTCAACTGTGGAGACGATGTGTATATGAGACCACTAGCGTTTGCCCGCGACTACGTCTGCGTCGAACTTGGAAGTATGGAAGCAACCTCGTACAACACGATAGATATCCAACTAATCACCTTAATTAATAAAAGGGATTATTAAAAGCGCCTAAGCATATGTAAGAGCAATTGTACTTTTGGTCTAATCATTACATTTCCTACAGGGTCATCAATGTCATCATGAATTACTTACTCACTTTTCAATCTTTTTAGGGATAATTTCCAGGATGAAAACTATCCTATGTCCTTCCTCGGATCTTAAACTATCTCCATGCCAAATTTCATCAAAATCGATTCAGCGGTTTAAGCGTGAAGAGGTAACAGACAGACAGACAAACTTTCGCATTTATAATATTAGTATGGATGGGCTCGGGGGCGTAGCCCCCCGCACAATATAATAAATAACAACGACGAACAAAAACTAGACATATCGCAGCTTCTGATTCTATGTAGTCAACTGAGAAGAACGATGTCTATAAATTACGGGGGCACGAGGGGCAGAGCCCCCCGACCAAAAAAAAAGAAACAACAGCGACGAATAGAAACAAGATAGCTTGTCATTTGATTCTATAAGGTCACCTGAGGAGATGATTAGTATAAGAGTCGGGGGGCTCGGGGGGCAGAGCCTCAGCAGAGCTCTAAAACAAAATAATTACCAAAGAACGGACAAAAGACAGCCTGTATTCTGCTTCCTTAAAGTCAACCAAGAAAAGTAGGTAGTATCTAATGATATCTTGATATGTGTATAGTGCCAATAACTTTAGGCATTAAGTAAGGGTATTGGTAGAAAGTTGCGCTTCTATAATATCAATAAAAAAGTTCGCCATTTGTACCGACTTTTGTTTTGTGCAATAAAGTTTAAATAAATAAATGTTTTATTGACTGTACCTGAGTGAGTGAGCTGCAGAATTGCATGCCATGAATTCATTCATTAATGGGCCATGCATTTGTGCAGCCCATAGTAGTACATATATTTAGTACTGATATCGTAATTTATGTGTTAGATACTTTTATAATTTTATTTCTTTATTTGACACACCAACAAACTACCTACATAGGAAGAGAGTAGGGGGATCAAATTATTATCACTGCGACCTCAAACATAGAAACCTTTTTAGGATACCTTTATAATAATCCTTTATCCGCTTATTAGATTATACAGCGTAATATTTGAGCTGGAAATCCCCCGTTGTAATGTTAAATATAACGATTATTGCTTGTATCAAATCAAGCAGGGGACTTAACTCCTCTTTAAGGTGGTAATGACCATAATAATAAAAACTCATGAAACACATGGGACATTTTACTGGTAAAATCGTTACGAAAGGTATAATCTCTCCATGCTGTTAGAATTATCAGAAATTAAAGGTCACTCGCAACTTCATCCGTGCAAAAGGACATAACGATCTTTTTTAATCACCGTAGTCGGGTAAAAAATATTATATTATTATCTTCGCTTAATCCAGCTGTGTACCAGATATTGTCAACTTGTATATAATCTTTATTACCTACTATGAATGTAAAGGCAAAGGTGCCAACTATTAGGTCAGTGGCGAGTATGGAAGGTTCACCTACATTATTATCATCTCAGCCGAATGATATTCACGGCCGGACAAAGGCCTCCCCCAAAGATTTCCACGTTGAACTGCCATCGATCCGCATCCGTCACCTTGTATGCACGTTGTGTCTTCGGGGTCTTGATGGTTGATTGTGTTATTCTTTGGTTGTGTTTATCACTTAATAAATAAGTGACGAAGCATCACTCACACTCACATTTTCATGTGTCACTCACACTCGCATTTTGTCAAAACCTGACGGATGCTTTGTCACATATTTATCGACGACGACGACGACGCGTTTGGCTCGGTTTGTAGACACCTGCCTACTGAGCCGGCGGTCCCGGGTTCGAATCCCGGCCAGGGCAAATATTTGTGTGATGAACTCGAATATTTGTGCTTGGGTCATGGTTGTTCTATGTATTTAAGTATATATTTATCTATATAAGTACGTATATCGTCGTCTAGTATCCATAACACAAGCCTTCTTGAGCTTAATTTGGGACTAGATCCATTTGTGTGAGGTTGTCCGATATTTATTTATTTATTTATTTATTATCGCGTGATAAAAGCAACCATCACAGGCCCGCAGTACCTTCACTGTTCATCACTGAATGAACTTTCTTAAAGATGTGCCCCGCCCACTGCCACTTGAATGTGTCGATTCTTCTAAATTTTCAGGTTACTTACATGTATACATTTTAACATGCTAAAAATAAATAGAATCATTTAATGTCTCATTTTTTTATGAGTGTTTTTTAGGGTTCCGTACCCAAAGGGTAAAAACGGGACCCTATTACTGAGACTTCGCTGTCCGTCCGTCCGTCCGTCTGTCACCAGGCTGTATCTTAAGAACGGTGATTAGACAGTTGAAGTTTTCAGAGATGATGTATTTCTATTGCCGCTATAACAACAAATACTAAAAATTAAAATAAAATAAATATTTAAGGGGGGCTCCCATACAACAAACTTGTTATAAATTATGGAACGGAACCTTTCATGCGCGAATCGGACTCGCACTTGCCCAATTTTTATATTAAACCATACAAAGATCAAAGTTCAAAGAAAAAGTTAAATGAGTCTGGACCGGATCCAGTTTTACCGGGTTCGATTCCCGGTCTCTTCCACCAGGTAACTCATTTCAATTTTTCTTTGAGCTTTGATCGTTGTATCTATGGTTTAATGCTACAAATCCCTTGAAAAAATAAGATATTTTAACATAGACGATGGTCCTTCGACCATCGTCTCTGAAACGGATTAGTCGGGAAAATAGCCCCGAATAGTCGATGGATACAATGGTACAATTGATCACGAGTGCAGATACATCTGGCGGCTCGCACGATCTTTATTCACGTTGTTACAGGGTGAAGCGCTGTTATTGAATGAGCGAGCGAAGCGAGTGAAGCGCCTCATTTCTGCTTGGTCAAAAATTATTTCGTAAGTCCCGATCCAGATGTCGAGTTGTCCAGCGGGCGGTTGCTTTTATCACGCGATAAATAAGTGATAATTGATAAAGCATCCGTCACGTTTTGACATAATGCGAGTGTGAGTGACACATGCTTTGTCACTTATTTATAACGCGATAAACGCAACCTGATAAATGGTCGAGAACTGTCCGGTTCCAGAAGAATTTCCTACCGCGAACGCTCCACATGTGGAATGAGCTGCTGCCGAGGTGTCCCCGGGGGCTACAGTATGCGGTTCTTCTAGCGGGGAGCAAATAGGTTCTTGAAGGGTCGGCAGCGCGCGTGTGATGCTCCTGGCGTTGCAAGCGTTCATAGGCGGCGGTAACTGCTTAACATCAGGCGGGCTGCATGCTTGTTTGCCAACGTCGCAGTATAAAAAAAAACCATCGCCCACAGATTCCGGCTGTTCCCACAGGTTGAATTTTTAACCGATTGAGATTTTAGAAATTTTACAAAATGACGATATGGGGGTTCAATTCCAAATAGTCTGTAGTTTTTTTGAACCTTGGCCTTTACCTTGGATTTACTTACTTACTGCCTACAGTGGGGAGAAAATCTTACTTCCTGCATTTTCTTTTACGAACAGGACTCTAAGTAGTGTAAATATTGACACAAAAGGTAACTTATCGAACCTGCGACCCTACGTTCTAGAGCTCTCCCAACTGAGCTGTCACATCGTTACGTCAATCACACCAAATCTTCCATTCCAATTCTACGCTACTGGGGCGCCATCGGCGTTCATATGTGATAATTTACCTTTGTGTCAATATTTATAAATATAAAATGTGGTATTTCCACATTAAAACATAATCTATACAAAGATTCTATTAAAAAAAAAATTAACAAAAAAAAGAACCGACTTCAGTAAAACTAAAAAGCCAATAATAACCCGTTCAAGTACAGATTACATTTGACTCACCCTTTGAAATCGATCCCAAACCACTCAGTTATTATATTTATATATTAAAGTTTACGTGAGGTTTGGCACCGACTTCAAAAGGTGAGTCAAATGTAATCTGTACTTGAACGGGTACTTATTGGCTTTTTAGTTTTACTGAAGTCGGTTCTTTTTTTTGTTAAAAATTTTTTTTTAGCTTTTTAGTGATTCATGTAAAATACTTATGGCGGGGTGATCAGGGAGGTCTTGAAGGCATGCATCTCGTTTGAATTATCTCCTAACTCCTAACCGTTAAGGAGTTGTACCTTCCATCATCAGTTCAGCATTGGAAGATGATGACTACCATATGCAAATACTTAAATAGTTTTAGAAAATACATGAAAAATATTATGAGTGCCTATAAAATTTCAGGAATTCCTTCGATTCCTCATGGATCTCGTCATCCGATCTTCACCAAAATTTTATGGGACCAACCTTGAGATGTCTTTTCAGGAACCTTAAAAGAATTTTCCAAATCGAATCATAAATGACGGAGTTATGAGGTAACAAATATAAAAAAAAAAAAAAAAAAAAAAACATACAACCGAACTGAGAACCCTCTCCTTTTTTTGAAGTCGGTTAAAAACAGGACTCTAGTGTGTTTTATGAAATCCTGGCGTCCTTCACATTTGATAGCGAAGATAACCATCTCGGTGGAGCGTTTGAAACACAGGCTAAATGTTTGTTGAACTTTTTAAAACGGCGCAATGTGATTCTCCGCGTGATTTTCGTATAACAATCGAATAGGGACTGAAGAATACTTACCTACCTAATACTCAAAAAAGTCTATTATCATAACACTGAAGCCTAAATGGTCGCGACTGTGCGGATCCAGAGGAATTTCCTAACGTGAACGCTTCGCAGGTAGAATGAGCCCCCTGCCCGGGGGCTGCCATTTCTAAATTCGTGAACCCGGACAAAAACTTTAAAAACCCGGACATTTGGAGTAAATCGTATCGAAAATATGTAAAAAAAAACAATCGCTTTTTTTTTCATTCACATAAAGTGTCCGGACAGTTTATGAAAACCCCCCCGGACGGCCTCCAAACTAGGACAAATCCGGGGAAACCTGATGGACGGATGGCAGCCTTACCCGGGAGCTACAGCATGCGGTTCTTCAAGAGGGAACTAAATAGGTTCTTAAAGGGTCGGCAACGCGCGTGCGATGCTCCTGGCATCGTAAGCGTCCTTGCTTGCCACCGTCGTAGTATAAAAAAAATATTAAGGCTATTAGGCTTAGGCTGGATTCAACCGAACCGTTATTCTTTGAATAAAAGTTTGGTTGAATGCAGCCTCAGTATATTTTTTCATCCCAGGAAAAATAGCGGCCTTGCTCCCCATCCTACGATCTGTTTATTGTAATTCCGTGTTGTGTTTGCGTTTTCCGAGCACCCTGTGTGTAAGTTTTCATGCAAACCAATCCAACAAAGGTGTCCGATGAAAGGAATGTCCGTGGAACACCGCTATTGTCCGCGGCTTACATAAAAGTACACTCAGCGACAAATATACTCGTTTGAATGTTCGACATTATTCGTACACAGATGCGTGGACTTGCTTAAAGTGTACATATTTCTGTCGCTGATTGTACCCGTGACATTAGGCGGTCTTTACACTGGCCACGCGGACCGGAGGGCCGCAAATTTACCATAGTATCCATCAGCGGCCTATTATGGTTGCTTTTATCACGCGATAAATAAGTGACAAAGCATCCGTCACGTTTTGACAAAATTCGAGAGTGAGTGACAGATGCTTTATCTTTTCTTTATCACGTGATAAACGCCACCATCATAGGCCCACTAGTATCTCCGTTTGTATAAAAATCCTCCGGTATTAAGGCTGCCTGGCCACTGAAGCGGAGCGGAGAAAATTAACCAATCAGGCTGCGTCTTTGTGAAGCCCAAAAGAAGCTCATTTAATTCTGAGGAATGTGATTGGTTTATTTTAGTTTAGACATCTCCGCACCGCTCCGATGAACGGAAGCTATAGGGCCTTACCACACTTGCGATTTGCGAGCGAGTTTTCTATACAAATAAGGGTCGCGGGGAACTCGCTGCGTGATCGCGTTCACAAGGCCCTAAGGTTGCGTCTCCATTAAAGCGGCGGAACAGAGACGTGTGGAATAGACCAATCACCTAAATTGAAATCTGTATCTCAGATCCGCTTCACTTTTGTGATTGGTATATATACCGCACGTCTCCGCTCGGCTCCGCTCCGCTCCGCTTCAGTTGAGACCCACCCTAACACATGCCTAAGGGCCGATTAAGACGGACTCGGACGTCGGACGTTTTTAATGTTTTTTTCTGGGTTTTTAATGTTTTTTTCCGGGTTCACGAATTTAGAGATGGCAGCCCTACCCGGGAAATACCTCGGGGCAGGGGGCTCATTCTACATGCGGAGCGTTCGCGTTAGGAAATTCCTCTGG
The DNA here is from genome assembly GCA_947623375.1 of Apotomis capreana. Lineage (NCBI taxonomy): Eukaryota > Metazoa > Arthropoda > Insecta > Lepidoptera > Tortricidae > Apotomis > Apotomis capreana. The sequence goes on from OX392518.1 coordinate 8,019,240, forward strand.
AACCGCACAGGCTTCAGTGTTTTGATAACCCAACTTGCATAGAAACTGTGCAGTCGGCGCGCAGTTACCGTTCAAAATTTACCTGACAGTCCGTCTGTATCAGCCCTTAGAAACTATCGTATCAACACTATCAACCTTGTTTCACACACACACACACGCGAGCATACAGTTACACATCCATGGTGTATACATATTTATATTCTTTCAAAGAATCCTCAGAGTTAAAGCGGCTTAGACGAAAACCTCAACAAGATTTACTACCTACGTGAGAAGTGGTATTCTAAAGAATAAACCTTCTACAACTGTCTAAACAAAGCATTGTTTACACGTTTCTTGTAGGTAGGGTTTTTCATCTCTAAATTCGCCGAACTCGGACAGACTTAAAAAAATCTGGACAGTTAGCGTAAATCTCATTTTTTCCCCGGATGTGTCCGAAAATAATACAGGTAATATTATTAAAAAAACAATCGCTTTATTTTTCTTTCACATAAAAAGTGTCCGGGTTCTCCCCGACACACACAATGGTGTACATATCATAATATACATAATTATATATATCAGGCTGAAAAATGGGAGAGAATATCATCTGATCCTTATTTCATTCCTTAAAATATTAACTTGGAATCTAATAATTAACTTGGTAGCTAAAATAAATAAATAAATTGCCTCCGATATATTCAAGTCATTATCAATCATGAAAACCGGCCAAGAGCATGTCGGGCCACGCTCAGTGTAGGGTTCCGTAGTTGCCAATCCTTCACAATAGGCGAAAATTACGAGAAAGATTTAAATTACAAGTAAGTTCTAAGAAGCTCTATAAAAAGGTCGTAAACGCCAAAGTAACAGTCATTACTTATTATTACCTTCTGGAAGTTATCGATTATACGCGCCAGATTAAGCGAATTGTTTTAATATATAATGGCACTTAACCAATATGTGTAACGTTCGAAGTGTAGGGACACCGCGCGGCACTTACGTCATTTTAAAGAAAATTATGAATTTTTGCGATAACTCAAAAACGGCTTGACCGATTTTATTCAATATAGTTTTCATTGAAAGCATGAATTTTTCCATATTTTTTTGACCCGTGGTTGAAAAGTTAGAGGGGGGGGGGGGCGACACTATTATTTTTATTTTCGGAGCGAATATTTACAAAACTGCTAACTTTATCAAAAAGTAATGTTTGAAGAACCCTACTATTTTTAAAAGACCTATTCAACGATACCCCACACACTAGAGTTAGAACAAAAAAATATATTCACCCCCACTTTAGGTGTACGGGAGTTACCCGAAAAACATATTTTTTTTAGTATTTATTTTACCGTTTTGTCGGCATGATACATAAACATACTTATACCAAATTTCAGCTTTCTAGTTAAAACGTAGTGATTATATGCTCTTTGTTTCTAGTACGATCAAGGAGCTAAGCCGCGGACGGACAGACAGACAGACAGACGGACAGACGGACATGGCGAAACTATAAGGGGTAGTTGACTACGGAACCCTAAAAACAAATATGTGAACATGTACTGTAACGCCCAGTCAATAAGAGTCGTGTTCACATATTTATGGACGCCTTATATGCTTCGATATATCTGATGGCGACTGTACCTAATACCTATTAGTCATTAATTTATAGTTATCACAGCAAAGCAACATCAAATTTTGTTTATAATTATGTAAACACAAGGAGGCACGTTAATAATAATATAATTTAGGTTTTTTTGTCTGCTGGTTCTGTCGTGTAATATTATGATAACAATATTATTTTGTTTTTTTTCTGCTCTTCTGTTTAGTATTTCCATACGCGTTTAATTTCTACCGTCTATTTATATTGAATTTAGTTTTTCTACCCTTTATTTTGCAATACTTACTTTAGATTTTTGTCTTTATTCAACAGCAGACCTCTTTCGAACTACATACCATACCTACAACACGCGAAATACTTAATTGTCTGATAAAAAGTACTTAGTGATTAAATCTGTTAGTTAAGTTTAAATTGACCAACATGGCCGTTAACTTGTCAGAAAAATCGGATGAACCAGTTCAATCAGAACGATAACGGAATTAAAACATAAGTGGTCGATGCAAGTGGCCCTTTTTGGCTCCCGGCCCAATGGACTCACTTCAGATAGCACATATCATCAGTTGTCTGTTCACTTACGCCCACAACACACGCTTATAAACAATAGCAACAAGAAATCGCAGTGTACCGAATGTGAAGTGACGCGTGGTGAGGTGATTGAACTTCAGACAGGTGAGTGAAGACTCAGTAATTATAGACTTAATATAATCTTAATTTTTGTCATATTAGGCTGGCTAGAGACGTAACGTAAGTACGTGCCAAATTTCAAGCATAGTTGTACAGAAATAGGTCAGTTGCGACTTGCGATGCAAGATTTATGTCCAAAGTTTGTAGCAATTAAATAGCTATGCGGTTTGGCTTCGTCTACTTGGGATTTGGTCGATGCCAACGACTATGCCAACTTTTTAAGAGAAATAAAAGAGATTTCTTCATACTAAATTCCAGCAGAATCCGATCAGTAGTTTAGTCTTGATAAAACCGAAGATAGTTACCATCGCATTTAAAATATGACTATGTTATTGACACTCATTACCGCCCATTACGCCCATAGCCTAGAAGGCTGAACTTTTACTGAAATTTTGGACACTTAATGCCATGTCAGTGGAGACATTGTCATGATGGCACTCTTTTGTTGTGCTATGTCCAGCAGTGGACGTCTTATGATGCTCCATAAAAAGACCAGATTTTACGAAATTTACACGGGAGCAAATTTTTGGCAAAAGTTTGTTCTGTCATAAATTAGACTTATTTTAATTTAACACGCTTATTAGCTTCACTTGTAACTAAGTTTAATTGTAAGTAGGTAACTAAAAATGTAATCAAATCTTAGAAGTAAGGAACTCACAAGCAGCACAAGATAAAACCATTGTTTTTTTAAATTATCTTATTGGTCTTGATGAACTATTAAAGTTTGTGTAACGAAGTACGGCCAGCAAAAAAGCGTGTTCCATTCAGATACATAGGCTGTCTATGACCATGGGGCTTTAAATGCAAGGTTTAATTGTGCTCTCTAAACTGAGCATCCTTCATTTAATATTTTTCATACAAGTCAACTGCTATTTTCAAAGTACGCAATCCAATGCTAAATTGACAGCATATTAAATGTTTAGCTTTAAGAGACGTCAAAATATCAAATCAATAATCGCAATTTACTGACTTAACGATTAAACTTTGAGGTCTAATAAATTATCTAAATCGTCGGGGATAGTGCAATACCGCGTAAGTAACAAGTGTAGATACGAATCAATATTTAAACAAATGCCAAGTATTTTATTGAAATGAGAACCAAAATTGAATCAGTTAGGTGAGTAAAATTGAACTTAACATTTATAGCCATAGTCAGAGGCAGGCAGTATATGTCATACCTATCAGATCGACCACAGTCTGAGTCTATTTTAAAAGCTGACTTCTGCTTTCATCGCGTTGGTTACCTTTTCTTTATTAATTCACTAGCGACTCGCCCCGGCTTCGCACGGGTGCGATGCTGATAAATTGTGCATCTGGGGGCACGGTAGTGCCCCCGCCAAGACGAGCAAAAAAGAAGCGGGGCACTACCTACCTTTTCTCGAACCGTTTCGTCTAATTTTCAAACCCTCATAGCTTCGTCCCAGTTAACACCAGAGCGCCCAAATTCACAGGTTAAGATGCAGTTAGGGAACATATGAAATGTACTTAATTTAATTGATCTAGCTTTTATACTTTAGGTTTTATTGGTACCTAAAATACGCCGATTTTGCCACTCACTCACTGATGTATCAAAACCTCTGGGGTACTTCCCGATGACCTAGAAAGCTGAAATTTGGTATGTAAGCTAGGTTTAGTACACAAACAATAGAATAATTCTGAAACTTGGAACTTTTACCCCCCAACCCCTTAAACTAGGGGATGGAAGTTTGTATGAGACTTCTGCAAATTTTGATACTAGAGGTCTGAAAATTGATATAGGGACTCCTTTATTATTTATAAATAATAAAATACATATTCTAGGATTTTAAAATAATCACCCCCCACCCTTTAAATAAGGGGATGAAAGTTTTTATGGGTTTTCCATAATGGGCGATAAAAGTAGTATATATCGGGCTAAACGTAAGTATTTCTTATACACAATTATTACTACTTCCATATCTACACTTCGACTTCGTATCTGGGGGCACGGTAGTGCCCCCGCCAAGACGAGCAAAAAAGAAGCGGGGCACTACCTACCTTTTCTCGAACCGTTTCGTCTAATTTTCAAACCCTCATAGCTGAAATTTGGTATGTAAGCTAGGTTTAGTACACAAACAATAGAATAATTCTGAAACTTGGAACTTTTACCCCCCAACCCCTTAAACTAGGGGATGGATGTTTGTATGAGACTTCTGCAAATTTTGATACTAGAGGTCTGAAAATTGATATAGGGAAGGGACTCCTTGTTATAAATAATAAAATATATATTCTAGGATTTTTAGAAAATCACCCCCCACCCTTTAAATAAGGGGATGAAAGTTTGTATGGGTTTTCCATAATGGGGGCTAAACGTAAGTATTTCTTAAATACACAATTAATACTACTTACTTAGAAACGCTACGGCACAAAAAAAATAAAAAAATAAACCTAAAAATTAAAAACTACTTTACAAAAAGAAATGAGATCCCACCAAAAAAACATTTCATGTAAAATTAGCGGCCAAGACTCACATGCTCATAACGCTTTTGCTATTATTACTACTTACTTACAGACGCTATGGCCCAAATAAATGAAAAAGACTATAGGGCACCTTACAAAAATAAATGAGATCCCACCAAAAACATTTCATGTAAAAATGGCGGCCAAGACTCATATGGTCTGGCTGTAAAAAAGTTATCAGATCCCTCGAAAAGCCAAGCCCCTAAGCCCTGAGTTTACTAATCCTACACCTTAGCTTCAAAGGTATGGCTTGGCCGTTTCATAAAGTACCGTAAATAAGTCGACTGGCCGGCCTATATGGTAAGGAATTAAGTTTATCTGGGGGCACGGTAGTGCCCCCGCCAAGACGAACAAAAAAGAAAGGGGCACTACCTACCTTTTCTCGAACCGTTTCGTCTCATATTCAAACCCTCATAGTTTCGTCCCAGTTAACACTAGAGCGCCCAAATTCTCAGGTTAAGATGCAGTTAGCAAACATATAAAATGTACAAAATTTAATTGATCTAGCTTTTATACTTTAGGTTTTATAGGTACCTAAAATACGCCGATTTTGCCACTCACTCACTGACGTATCAAAACCTCTGGGGTACTTCCCGATGACCTAGAAAACTGAAATTTGGTATGTAAGCTAGTATTAGTACACAAACAACAAAATAATTCTAAAACTTGGAACTTTTACCCCCCAACCCCTTAAACTAGGGGATGGAAGTTTGTATGAAACTTCCGCAAATTTTGATACTAGAGGTCTGAAAATTGAAACCTATAGGGACTCATTGTTATAAATCAAATACATATTGTAGGAGTTTTAAAAAATCACCCCCCACCCTTTAAATAAGGGGATGGAAGTTTGTATGGGTTTCCCATAATAGGGGATAAAAGTGTATATATATATATATATAATATGGGGCTAAACTTAAGTATTTCTTAAATACACAATTGTCTACTTCAGTTGACGCTCAAGAAACCCTACAGCCCAAAAAAATTAAAAAAACTAAAGCACCTTACAAAAAGAAATGAGATCCCACCAAAAACATTTCATGTAAAATTGACGGCCAAGACTCACATTCTCATAACGCTTTCGCTGTAAAAAAGTTATCAGATCCCAGGAAAAGCCAAGCCCCTAAGCCCCGACTTTACTAACCCCACCACCTTGGTTTAAAAAGTATGGCATCAACTGGCTTCAAGCCCCTAAACCCGGAGTTTACTAACCCTACACCTTTGTTTCAAAAGTATGGCTTGGCCGTTTCATAGACTACCGTAAATAAGTCTAGCGGACTGTCCGGCCTATATCGTAAGGAATTAAGTTTATAAGTATATATTATCAAAGACATAAACTTAGTTTCTTGATACCATATGGGCCAGACGGTCCGTTGGACTTATTTACGGTACTCTATGAAACGGCCAAGCCATACTTTTGAAACAAAGGTGTAGGGTTAGTAAACTCCGGGTTTAGGGGCTTGAAGCCAGTTGATGCCATACTTTTTAAACCAAGGTGGTGGGGTTAGTAAAGTCGGGGCTTAGGGGCTTGGCTTTTCCTGGGATCTGATAACTTTTTTACAGCGAAAGCGTTATGAGAATGTGAGTCTTGGCCGTCAATTTTACATGAAATGTTTTTGGTGGGATGTAATATACAATATACCTAATGCTTCCTCTTGAATCACTCTATCTGTTAAAATTGCCCACCCTTCACAATAGACGGGCTTAAATCAGAGGTTTTAAGCCAAAGGCCCGAAGTTTAAATTATGAGAGATTTCAAGCTATATAAAAAGGTCGTAAACGCCAAAGTAACTGTAATTACTTATTACCTTCTGGGAGTTATCGATTATACGCGCCAGATTGAGCGGAATGTTTAATGCAGTATGGTACTTGTATAATATGTGATTGTGTAACGTTCCAAGTATAAGGACACCGCGCGGCACTTACGTAATTTTAAAGAAAATTATGAAATTTTGCGATAACTCAAAAACGATTCGACCGATTTTATTCAATATAGTTTTCGTTGAAAGTACTTTTAAGGCCTCGTTTTCTTGATTTTTTTACTTAATTTTTTGAACCGTGGTTGGATTTCCGAATCGAATATTTGCAAAACTGCTGACTATATCAAAAAATAATGTTTAGACCCCTATTATTTGTCAGACCTATTCAACGACACCTCACACACTAGTGTTGGAACAAAAAAAAATTCAACCTCCACTTTAGGTGTACGAGGTACCCGAAAAAAAGTTTTTTTTAACCGTTTTTTCGGCTTGATACTCATACCAAATTTCAGCTTTCTAGTAGGTACTAATGATCACGGAGCTAAGCCTGGGACAGACGGACAGACGAACATGGCGAAACTATAAGGGTTCCTAGTTGACTATGGAACCCTAAAAACCGCATCAAAATCCATTACGTAGTTTTAAAGATCTAAGCATTTATATTATGCCGTGATACCTACTACGAAATATTCCTTCCTCCTATCAATTGATGAAATTAGTCCGCTACTTGAGTCACTCGACACAAATGGAAAAACACAGTTTGGCATTCAATTTGTTGTTGATTGTTAGTAGGTATATACTTACATATTCGTTGATAAGGAGACTGTGGCAGTAGTCTCTAGGATTGGTAAATATTTGCGTATGCTGTGTCATATTGTTTTGAGCGAAATATTAAATAAGACGTGTTTTTAAACTGCCAATAAATTCACGTTTACTGTGTCTAAATTTCCGTTCACTAAATTTTAAAATAATCTCTTATCTTATATCAACAGTGTTTGTCTCGGGAAAGTGAAGGTAAATATAAGTTTAAACGTACGTTATTATAATTATAAAACTGTATTACAATGAAATGTGTGTCAAGAATACGGTTATGATTTTTGCCCTGTTCCGAAGCCTACGGCTTTCTCGTTTTAAATTTTTAGTCGGGTGAAGCTTTCAAATGTATGAAAAAAAAACACAACCAGTGTAAGTAATTAATTATAACATAAATGTAATTACTTAATTGTTTTAAGTATGATTTACGAAAAACATACCTACTTACTGTTGAGTTTCTTTCCGCTTTCTTCTCAACGGCGGTCTCCTCTTGGGAAATGCCGGTAGATTCAGAATCTGACTTGTAAAAGTGTCCTTGTAGCCTACCTAGTTACTGAATAAATTATTTCATTTCATTTATTTTTTTAAGTTCTTTTGTGTTTTCCGTATTTTTAATAGAGGCCATTAGTAATAAACACCTACTCTATGAGACGATGAAACTTAGAAAAGTTACTGGCGTTTAAAAACACTTAAATATTCAATTCTATCATTGTTTTATAAAACCACGGGGCTCTTAAAAAACAACCCAATTATGGTGATTATTATTATTTATTTATTTATTAATGTGACAACAAACATTACAATATTCAAAAGTTCTGCGTGGTTATGACAGTTTGTCTGCAGGAGGACTTCTAAACAACTAAAAATTTTAAAAATCTGTATTAACTTCATAAAAATATATCTATGGCAGTGTATCTAATAAATGCTTTCTTTTAAATACGCGTTTATTTTTCTCGAGACGCATGTCCTCGGCTAAGGTATAGATTTATTTGAATCTCTAACATAGCGTGCTTACATATCTGTTGTAACTGCAAAACTTCCACAGATGATACAACGATCCCTCTCATTACACTGCTATCTGTATGATGACTGTATGATGAAACAGGGGAGTGTCCGATTCGTAAACAGCGGGTCAGACTCCGATAACGTATCAACAGACCAACACCGTGACGTAAGGTAGTGGATACTAGCATCAGCGGTATGGTTGGGGAAGCCCTTACGTGAACTTACTGGCCAAAACCTTTTCAATTTCTTTCGTATATCCGGATGTTTGGATGTTCGGATATCCGGCTTCTCTCACTTACAGGCCACATTTCTCAACCGATACTCATGATTGTGAGTACCTGGCTCAAAGGTCCCTAGAATACTAGCGAAAAATCAAGACACGTATTAATATCGCACAAGTTTGGGTCACTATTTAGGTATAACGCCCACATGAAATCTATGTTATGTCTATGACGCCTTTTACAAGCGAGGTGCGAATTTTATTCAACTAGGAAGTAAAATTGCTATTCTAAAATAGTAGGCGTGTAGTAACTATGAGCGTTTTATACTTAGGTACAGTGACCAAAAAGAGAAGAAATTAAAAAGTGGCAATACTGTAGTGTCGTCCCCATTTTCTTAGATTGATTATAAAGGGACGACACTACAGTATTGCCACTTTTTAATTTCTACTCTTTTTGGTCAGACTGTATACCTAGGTACAGTACATGTTAGTGCTTTGTTAGAATATTAACTAAAATGCTAATTTCAAACCCTAATCACAGTATAAAGACATTATTGCCCTAATCCTTAGCGGATTGGGGCAATCGTGTCACACTTATACATTATAAAGAAGAAAGTTCGTGAGTGTGTTTGTATGTTTGTTACATCTTTACGCTCAAACGGCTGGACCAATTTTGATACAATTAGGTATGGTGATAGCTGACACCTTGGATTAAAACATAGGCTACTTTTTATCCCGTACGCGGGTAACACCACGGCGCACAGCTAGTTAGAGTATACGTAATTATATGTCATGCTTATGATTTAGGTTAGATATGAGGAGCCGAGCCTTTGTGACGTTTCGATCTGTCACTGTGACGCTATCTGTCTCCAAGAACACAAGCATCAACGATATCTACACGTTATTTATGGTAAATTGCCAATAATTGGCCACCGTTCAATAACTGGCCACCTCAAACTAAAAATGAACTCTGTTCACCTATAAATATAATTCATTTTAGTATAAGCTGTTAATTAGTGGCCGCCCTTCAATAACTGGCCACGATATAATAAAATGAATTCAGTTTGTAGGTGAACAGAGTTCATTTTTAGTTTGAGGTTGGCAGTTATTGAACGTTGGCCAATTATTGGCGATTTACCCTATACCGGCTCAGCTTTATCCTTTTGTTAGTGGCTTCGGCACGCGTTCATAGTCTTCCAGTCAGTCACGCTACTATTCCCCGCGATCAATAGATAGATAGATATAGATAAACACTTTATTCATATCTACAACTTACATGGTAAGACACAATAAAAAATTAAGAAAACAGTCAAAACGTGCTACTTAAACTTAAAACTAGTAGATTTGATGAAGCAGCAAGCCACTTCATTGGTATTCTGCCAGGACTTAGAGAATAAAACAATAATTAATTTAAATAAGGATAGTGATAACAAAAGGAGCTTTTAATACTACAAAATATTTAATAACCGCGAACATTTCCAAAAGACCAAAAAGAAACTGATTAAACCATTTATTTGGAGCATTGCTTTTTATGGGTGTCAGGGGTGGACCATGACGCAAAGCACCTTGAGGCGTGCCTAGCATTTGAAATGTGGTGCTGGCGAAGGATGAAGAAGAGCAGTTGGATGGAAAAGATACAAATGAAGAAGTACTTAAAAGAGTGGAAGAAAAAATAATTTGATGATTATTGAGAATAGGAGAGGGAAAATGTTAGGCCACCTTACTTGGTGCTTTTATAAATAACATCAGAAATTTTGAGAAGGCCAAGAATAAGTTACATTAAACAAATAAAAGAGAAGGTAGACGTCACATTGTATAGGGAAGTGAAAGAAGTGGCTTCGGACAGTTAGATGGAGAAAACTACCTTATGAGCTACGCCGACCAAGAGTTTGACTTAAATTAATGATGACAATGATGAATTATGAATACTACCAATGATGTTGGGTTTTGCGAAGATTTAGGGTGGAGCTGGACGAGCTTAATTTGAGTCCCGTAACTTCTGTCGCGCCGTACATCATGTCACGTGATCTAGTCACACTAAGTATGGCGCGACCGAAATTACGCGACTCAAATTACGCTCGCCTGGCTTCACCCTAAAATTCCTAAAAATGAGAATATTCTGTGGTTAAACGAATAAGATGTTGTCAGCCGAGTCTTCGTGACGAGTCTAATAGTAATTTCTCGCATTTTATTTCTCATTACTAGGTGTGCAATAAAGAGTACTTGTATTGTATTGTATCCGGGTCTGTCACCATGACGCTATCGCTGTCTCTAAGAAACAAACCGATCAACATAATAACATGTTATTTATACTGTTATCTTGTTTTCGAGAGGTGTGATCGGCCCCCAGCGAATTTACATTACGCAATCTGATGAAACTAAAGTTTTTATATCGTCTGTTGACCACCTAAACTACCAAAATACTGACCAAACCGTTGGCGACAACATCCGGAAACCCGATTATCCAAACATCCGGACATATTAAAGAAATTTTAGTGAAGCTGAAAGAGAGGCTTCACTCGCTCGGGCAATTACCTAATCGAAAAGGAAAATACTTTTTTTATATACTACAACGGTGACAAACGAGCATGCGGGCTGCCTGCCAAAAAGTAGGTATCTATTAATCTTTGGATGTCCAACTGTACCTGTATCAAAATTGATTACATTTTGTTCAGTCGTTTCGGCGTAATGAGAGGACTAAGAAATTATGACCAGCGACCCAATTCGAGAATGCCGTTTGAGTGATCGCCAAACGTCAAATCTCTATTAGATAACAGTGATATCGCTATTGAACTGTCATTAAAATGCGATGAGCTTCAAGTGACATTTCTCATCTCAATTTTTGGAAATACGAAGGCGATAATTATTGTCAAAAATGTTATTCACGCATATGAATTTCTGTTTTGAACGAAACGTAACTGACTAATTCCACGCACTACGTGGTCAATTTAAAGTATGCGCCTATTATTTATGCCGTCACATACAAAGGAAACGCAAATTTAGCGCGTCCGAATTGACGAAGTCGCAATGTTCTAGGGATATCGCCACTTGTCAAGTATTAGGCACACGTCAAAAGTGACTGATGGCGATGAACTGGAGAGGTCTCCATTATCTCTCTAAAATTGGTCAAATACCCCCCCTGTTTGCATGTGTTGGTTAGGTGTTCAATACGGTATTTGACTATAGCGATAATAAATTATATACCTCATTGAATGCTTAATACACATTCAAAAATACGCGGAACCTAGGTACTAACTTTTGGACATTATACTTTGGACATTTAAGTGAACAAAAACTAAAAATAAAAAGTGTATTGAGTACTGATTTTTATGACGTCACAAGTCAATATCTTCATAGAAACTTCATAGTAGCGTAACAAATCGTATTTTGACATTTCAGCTGTCATCACTCATCAAATACCGCATTAATGCTTTATTAACTATTATTTCAATGTGTAGGTCATAACATTCGAACTTCGTGTCAATTAAAACAAGTTGTTCTAAAGTCGTTCAACTTATCATGTAGGATGATCATTATCTAGTCAATAAGGCCATGTACACAAGAACAAAAATATCCTGAATAATTAAGCTTTTAATTAATGTTTTATTTACACAGGCCGGGCAATACGATCAAAGTTACCTTTATTTTATTAATTCTATTTGCTGGTATTACAGGAAGAATTTTTAATAATTTGATGCATTTGTTTGCAGAGTAAAGACGATTCGCAGAGATGGTGTTTTTCTTCAGGGGGATTACAAAAAGGTAAGCTATATTTTATCGCAAGTATTAAGTATGTGGGTGGCTTACCTACTTTTATGTTTAGTTTATATATCATGCGTACCTGGGATAACTCGGGGTACCTATACGAAAGTGACGTAGCAAAATATTTTATCGACAAAAAAATATATCGATGTTAATGTCAACATCTAAATGTCATCGACATAAATAAATATAATTTATTTCTCCACATTTTCAAATAAAAAAAATAAACATATTAAAACGTGTATTTTTTATGTTTATTTTAAAATAATTTTCAAAATATACGTAAATTGACATTTTGATTGAAATGACATCCTCATACTTTTATTATCTTAATTTAAGAGGCTCTATATCAGATCAGATATGATATTGAACCTCTTTATAGTAATCAAGAATGTTCAATAGCATATATATTAATTTAATTATATCGACATCTTTTTTATCGATATCCTATCCCTAGAACGTGCCCCGAGTTAGAACAGGTATGAACCAACCAAATTAATTATTTACTCGTTTTAGATTTAGGTATAGTTAGTCCAGCGGCGTTGAAGTTGAAGTAATAAGTCATAAAAAATACAGTAAACAGAGCGTTAGTGCTTTATTACATACACAAAAAGCTAACGTAATTGTATGTACCTACTTAAGGTTAATGTCAAATGATATCACCAAAATTGAAAATGGAATGTCAAAAATTTTAGGCTAGGGTTGCCACAATCGGTAATTGCCAACTATTACATTACGTAGTATTCCTTTTGAAGTAGTAACTGAAATGAATGAAATATATAGTAGCATGATGTATAGTAGTATGAAGTGTATTTTTAATCGAATATCTTCACAAGAACATTACAAATTTAAATTATGAAAGAAAAAATAGTGTGATCTACTACAATCTAAGCAGGACTCGAACCTGCGACCTTTACGTTTTCGCAGGTTCGAGTCCTTGTAGTAGGTAAAGGTATGTTTAAGGAGAGAGGAGGACGGAACAAAATGTTGCCATACTTATCTATTTTTTATGAAATATGTAAACAGAGTTGCGAAAACATCCTAAACTAGTACGTATACTTAGTAGTATATTAGTTACTGCTATCTGTATTATATGTATCCCACCAAAAACATTTCATGTAAAATTGGCGGCCAAGACTCACATGCTCATAACGCTTTTTCTGTAAAAAAGTTATCAGATCCCTGGAAAAGCCAAGCCCCTAAGCCCTGAGTTTACTAATCCTACACCTTGGCTTCAAAGGTATGGCTTGGCCGTTTCATAAAGTACCGTAAATAAGTCTAATGGACTGTCCAGCCTATATGGTAAGGAATTAAGTTTATACATATTATCATGAAGACATAAACTTAACTTCTTGATATCGTATGGGCCAGACGGTCCGTTGAACTTATTTACGGTATTTTATGAAACGGCCAAGCCATACCTTTGAAGCCAAGGTGTAGGATTAGTAAACTCAGGGCTTAGGGGCTTGGCTTTTCCAGGGATCTGATAACTTTTTTACAGAAAAAGCGTTATGAGCATGTGAGTCTTGGCCGCCAATTTTACATGAAATGTTTTTGGTGGGATCTCATTTATTTTTGTAAGGTACCCTAGTTTTTTTCATTTATTTGGGTCATAGCGTCTGTAAGTAAGTAGTAATAATAGCAAAAGCGTTATGAGCATGTGAGTCTTGGCCGCTAATTTTACATGAAATGTTTTTGGTGGGATCTCATTTCTTTTTGTAAAGTAGTTTTGAATTTTAAGGTTTTTTTTTGTGCTGTAGCGTTTCTAGGTAAGTAGTAATAATTGTGTATTTAAGAAATACTTACGTTTACCCCATATATATACACATTTATCCCCCATTTTGGAAAACCCATACAAACTTTCATCCCCTTATTTAAAGGGTGGGGGGTGATTTTCTAAAAATCCTAGAACATATATTTTATTATTTATAACAAGGAGTCCCTATATCAATTTTCAGACCTCTAGTATCAAAATCTGTAGAAGTCTCATACAAACTTCCATCCCCTAGTTTAAGGGGTTGGGGGGTAAAAGTTCCAAGTTTCAGAATTATTCTATTGTTTATGTACTAAACCTAGCTTACATACCAAATTTCAGCTTTCTAGGTCATCGGGAAGTACCCCAGAGGTTTTGATACGTCAGTGTATAAGTACAAAAAACATTTGGTACTTATAACAACATTTGGTATAATTTCATATGGTATAACAACATTTGGTATTACAACATTTGGTATTAATTTCGCTCGTCGTCGTACCTAACCAAGACTCTATTACAATTTATCTTTCATGTTTGAGCAGTTTGAGAGGGTATTGAGCCTTTAAACGTATTATAGCCCAATTTTTTTTTTTTTCTTTTTTTTTTTTTTGCCACATTTTTCCTTTTTTCCCTCTTTTTTCCTTTTTTTTCTATCCTAACCTAACCTAACCTACGTTTCTCTTGAACTTTGGGTTTAAGTTTTTTTTTAATGCGGGGGGCTTCGCCCCCCGAGCCCCCCGCCCCCCTATTTCTCTATACCCTATACGTTATGCCATTTGAACGTTAGATAAAATAAACGTTATACCATAAATTCATTAGACGAAATATGCATTATACTAAAAGAATGTTATATTAAATGTTATTCGATAAAATGATCAGTATATGAAACAATAATTATATCAAATGTTGATATATTAAGTGTTGTTATATCATTCAATCATTATATCAAATGAGCGTTATACGGACTGAAATTATATTATTATTGTTATAGCCATCGTTACGCACCCGATTATTTAGGCATAATCATTACCCAGGTATATAGGTCAATAACTCTAGGTTCTTTTCCGCATTAGGTACTTATCTACTGCTTTTTATGATAATTTCATTGAACCCATATTTAAGCGTTTATTTTTAGCCAACTAGTGTATGACTTTGGATCCAACTTGAATCCAAATCTCGTCCCAAATAGCGCAGTATCATTTTAAATAATGTGTGTTGTCAGTAATAGTCCGATCATTTCGATCACGACGAGCCTTTTAGCTTAAAATCCTTGCTAAATGAATAAGTAGATAATGTCAATAGAGAGCAATTTAAAAAAACAGTATAATGACATATGAGGCTAAGAGATGGTCGCTCACAATGGACTTCATAACATGTGGTGCAAACTCTTATCGGGGTCCAAGACTCAGTTTGGTTCGCTGACCCACTGAGTAGTGGTAAACATCGATTTTTCTGGTTAGCTTTGTATTTTTTTTTCAAACATAACTAACAACGCCAATTAGATATAAAACATGCAAGTTAAGTACTCCATGATTTAGTCAATTTAATAAGGATCAAGGGTCACACAAGGTTGTCCAAAAACCTACCCTGTTCGGTTGCCTTATGATTCAAATCACGCTGCTAAACAAAAACTAAAAGTCAAGTGGAATACGTCTACTATCGATGCATGTTATTTTCCAGGCAATTAATTCATATTGATTGCACAAACATTTGCGCGCGATAAGCGCGAGGGTGTGCGGCCACGCCTTTCTGACCTTTGCTTTGATATGGAGATAACCAACAGCTTGTATCATTTATATTGTTATGATGACACAAGCGACATCTGTTGGAAATAGAAAGAACTGGTGCCACTTGTGTACCATAGAGGGCGCTATTATACAACGCGCTACTGAAGTTTCGAATTTAAATCTGATCTTCTAATTTCCGAATATACTCATTATTTCGGTCCTCTAGATGAGAACATTAGGAACGCGATAACCTACTAACTAAAGCAATTTTAACTCTTGACAGAGGCCTTAGTTGATAATCCATCAAAATGACACCTTATTTATGAAGCACGCTTTTATGACGGGCGATAATGAGGTACAAAACCACACAATAGTACTGTTTTCTTTAATAATAATAATAATGGCGTAGGGATGTGACGACCCCATCGCCCGCTGGTTTTACCAGCGCAATCAGTCACGCAGGGCAGCTTATGGCGAGCTGTTGGGGGGTAGCGACCCCACGTACCTGAGCGCTCCTGGGGGATCCTGACGGGGGGTGATGGGTCGGGGCCTCCGCCTCTGTCTTGCCTTAACCGGCCGGGCAGAGTGGAGTCGTGAGAGTTTCGGCTCGGGGGTGTATGTGGAAACGTAAGGGGTTAGTTGGCTTCGGTTTAAAGCCCAGTATTACACCTCTCCGCTCTTAGCCTTCCGCACTGGTGTTGCCCTTAGGCCACTTTATGTGTTGCTATTTTGTGGAGGCCCATCCAGCGGGAGGCGAGTCATCGTCTACCAGTCCCATTTTTGCTATGAGACACTTTTGCTGGTAGACGCCCGGTAGTCTCAACCCATAGCCCAATTAGCCAGTCCTCCATTTCATCCCCATAGCCCAATTTGTATTTATATTCCATGTCTCCATCAATAGTTCTTGCACCTAGCGGGCGCTGTCTCAGTGTGCGTCCCATGACACGGATAGGGACAGCATCCGCTCGATGTACACCTTGCATTTCATTAAATTGTCGAAAGGGCCTCTACGCGTTGGCTTCGGCTCCGTGCACGCCTCCCAAAGGTCCGGGACACTATTGTCCCGTGAGCGGGTGCGACATACAGGATAATAATAAATAATAAATATCGGACAACCTCACACAAATCGATCTAGTCCCAAATTAAGCTCAAGAAGGCTTGTGTTATGGGTACTAGACGACGATATACGTACTTATATAGATAAATATATACTTAAATACATAGAACAACCATGACCCAAGCACAAATATTCAAGTTCATCACACAAATATTTGCCCTGGCCGGGATTCGAACCCGGGACCGCCGGCTCAGTAGGCAGGTGTCTACAAACGCGTCGACCGCTTAATGAGATCCTACAGATCGCTAACCGAAGGACTATAATGCCAAAAGGATACGAGTACTAAGCTGGTATTACACGTAAATTATTTTTTTTACCTTAAAAGAATAAAATCTAAGGCAGCTTAGTACATAAATAAAAAAATATCGGACAACCTCACACAAATCGATCTAGTCCCAAATTAAGCTCAAGAAGGCTTGTGTTATGGGTACGACACGACGTTATACGTACTTATATAGATAAATATATACTTAAATGCACAGAACAACTATGACCCAAGCACAAATATTCGACAACATACAAGTACATCCTCCAAATAATCGCGAAATCAAATCAGGGAATAGTCAATTAATCACTACATAGTATAAAACAAAAGTCGCTGTGAGCGGTCGCTGTCTGTCTGTCCCTATGTATGCTAAAATCTTTAAAACTACGCAACGGATTTTGGTGGATCCAAGTGGAAGGTTTATATGTATATACGAGGGTCATGCCAAAAGAAATTAGATACTCAAAAATCAGAATGTTTATTATTCATTAAAGTTGTCTATTTTTTCGAAGTATTCACCGTGAACACGTATACACTTTTCCATCCGTCTAAACCACTTGGAAAATACTAATGACCACTCCTCTTTAGACACTTCAGAAATTGTATAGTTATAAGCTGCCAGGGCATCTTCTTTGCTTTCAAATCGCCTTCCTTTTAATTTGTCTTTGATTTTTGGAAACAGATAAAAATCACATGGTGCTAGGTCCGGTGAATATGGAGGATGAGGCAAGATAGTGACGTGTTTGGTACTAAAATAGTCCAGTGTTCTAGCAGAAGTGTGCGGGGCTGCGTTGTCATGGTGCCAAAGCAGTTGCTGGGTTCCTGACTGGCCGCTTATCACACCAAGCTGACAATACTTTTGGGGCACAAACTGTCACGTACCATTCCGAATCGACTGTTTTTTGATCTTCTAGTACCACAGTAGCAATGTTTCTGTGTGCTTCGCGTTCGGCGACATTTTGTTGGTGTCGGTCCATCTTCAAAGCACCATACTGTTGACTGTCGCTTTGTTTCAGGATCATAGTTATATAGCCATGTTTCGTCACCTGTGAGTATATCATAAACATTTTTTTGTTCACCGCCATTAAATTTATTTATCATAAATTTGCACCAATCCACGCGACGTTCCTTTTGCAAATCTTTGAGCTTGTGCGGCGCCCACCTTGAACAACGCTTGTGGAGGGATAATTGTCCGTGAATTATAGTTTGCAACGCTGCTGATCCAATACCCAGTTCTCGCTCTAGCTCTACGTATGTGATTCGTCGGTTTCCACGAATCATTTTTTCCACAGATTGCACATTTTCTTGAGTAACTGCGGTTGGCGGCGTACCTGACTTCGGATCATCTTCAAAACTCGCCCGTCCTCTTTTAAATTCAGCAAACCAGTTAAAAACTGTTGCACGTGAACATGCAGACTCACCAAAAGTCGTGACTAAAAGTTCAAAACATTCTTGAGGCTTCAAACCTTTTTTAAAGTCATAATACATCATAACCCGAAAATCACGTCGTGTCAGCTCCATGGTCGTAGAAAATTCCCGCCAGATTTAATCAGAAAAAAATTCATGAAAAAAAATATACGTAGTTTTGTCGAGTGTTCAATTTTTAAATTTATAAGTAAATAGCCAGCCTTTGTGGTGGTGTATTACTGGCCAGTATCAATTAAATGAGCAAGGAGTATCTAATTTCTTTTGGCATGCCCCTTGTAATACATGCATAATTTATCAGCATAGCACCCGTGCGAAGCCGGGACGGGTCGCTAGTACCAAATAAAATAATTTACGAAAACTACGTGAATTGTATTCTTTTGAGTCGCTCTTCCAAATGTCATATTCGTAATGTTGAGAGTCCTATCTTGAAAAGGTCAAAAGTAGCATTTCATATCTGTCAATTTCTGCTCTATTATGTCTTTAAAAGGGTTGTTATTTGTTGTAAGAGACGTTGAAGTTGCGACGTTTTACTGGTCAGGCCAGGAATCCTTTCTCCGCCAGATTTAGCCGACCGGTCCTCAAGGGCCAAGTCCAGGAAGTGCTGCGGAATGTCATTACGCGTATTGCGTATCAGAGCTTCGTTTGTTTTGATTGTAATGTAACTAATGAACTTTATTCTACGAGTAGGCCACAAGGGCACTTTTACATGTCTACTGAGTCTACGTGCATTTCACAAGAGGAAACCACCACTGTTAAGATGAAACACCGAAAGATACTCGTCAACAGTCAGTAATTTTTCCTTAAAGCACACTTTTTAGGACTGAACCCTTATAGTTTCGCCATGTCCGTCTGTCCGTCTGTCTGTCCGTCCGCGGCTTAGCTCCGTGATCATTAGTATTAGAAATCTGAAATTTGGTATGAGTATGGGTATGTATCACGCCGACCAAACACCTAAAGTGAGGGTGATTATTTTTTTCGTTTGAATACTATTGTGTGGGGTGTCGTTGAATAGGTCTTTTAAAAATAATAGGGGTCTCCAAACAGTATTTTTTGATAAAGTCAACAGTTTAGTAAATATTCGCTCCAAAAATAAAAAAATAGCGTCCCCCCCTCTAACTTTTCAACCACAGGTCAAAAAATTATGGAAAAATTCATGAAAATGAGGCCTTATAAGTACTTTCAATGAAAACTATATTGAATAAATTCGGTCAAGCCGTTTTTGAGTTCTCGCAAAATTTCATAATTTTCTTTAAAATGACCTTTTTTATAGAGCTTGAAATCTTTCTCGTAATTTAAACCTCGGACTTAAAACCGCGGTTCGTAACGAACCGGGTTCGTTTTGTGAAGGATGGGCAACTACGGAACCTTACACTGAGCGTGGCCCGACATGCTCTTGTTACTTAAGTATTACATGTAGTAATATAAACTTAACTTATATTACTTATATGTATTTATTTTATTTATGTACCGGCCAGAATTTGGGCTTATACCACAGAATAAATACACTACTTATACCATAAAAGTGCGTCTCCATTGAAGCGAGGCGGAGCGGAGACGTGCGGAATAGACCGATTAGGGGAGATGTGCCTAAAATGATCCCCTTAAGAAAAAATCCTTACTATTGTCACCGGAGAAGAATAAAACACATGATTTGGGTCTTTATAAATAGGAAATTTCCTTACCTAAGTAACTGCATACTTACTTCTCCTATTTTTTATGGTTTTTAATAGTAACGTTAATTTAAAAAAAACGAAGCAAAGGATCATTTTATACCTATAGCTGTATAAAATGATCCCCATGGTATGGGTAAAATGATCCCGAGTTGAAAGGTCGTAGAATAACCACACAGTTGATTATTATTATTAAATTTATTAGGTTAATGAAACAATCACGTAGACACATTACTCATAACATGTAAGTCTTATATCTGAGATCAATTTTTAAACAAATATGTATCACTTAGTCAACAAATTATAAACCTTAAATAATTATAACAATTATTGTAATATTAGCAGGAAC
Source organism: Apotomis capreana (assembly GCA_947623375.1). Taxonomy (NCBI): domain Eukaryota; kingdom Metazoa; phylum Arthropoda; class Insecta; order Lepidoptera; family Tortricidae; genus Apotomis; species Apotomis capreana. The sequence goes on from OX392518.1 coordinate 8,039,856, forward strand.
AAACAATTGCAATTAAACAAATAAAGTCTTACTTATAGATTTATAAACAAAAAAAAAACAAACTGCAGTAATAAATTTCAAATTATTAAAACTTCTTACAGTTTAACAGTAGGTAATAAAAACAATAAAAAAAGTCTCGTTCTTGACTTTTACAATTCACTTATTTGAATTGTAAAAAAAGTTTACAGTCTTAATTTTTTTTTCACGTTGTTGAATCTATTAGATAGACAAACATCACAAGTAAAATCTTCTCCATCGTCACTAAGTAAAGTAAGCCAAAGACAGAATATCTCGTGTTGTAAGTCCGTACATCCTAGCCTCCATATTCTTTATATGATCTACAAGTTCTCGTTCTTGTTCTGGCGTGAAAACTGGTCGTCTGCTACCTAAAACTTTGACGGATCCCGAAGCTACTTTATTTATCCCTTTTGCCCTTCTTTTTAACGCCATCACTGGTACCGAGAACTCCCGGCTTGCAGTCTTATAAGGCGTTCCACCCTGGACAGCATCAAGAGCCTTTTGCATCTGTTCTTGTGACCAATTTTGGCGATTGGTTTAAATATAAATTAAAATTAAAATTATAAATTATTATTATAAATTCGCGGCATGATCTGTAAACGAAAATAGTAATGGGGTAAAATGATTACAGGAATCATTTTACACCTACAAGGTGGGATCATTTTACCTCGTTCACCAAATTTTAAAACATCGATCAAAATATAACCTTCAAATTCAATGTGCATCAGTATCAATAACGTTAAAATAAAGCCAAACAACCATGAAATCCAACAGTAAATGCAAATATCAATAGAACGTAACATGTTAAAAGTAATAGTAACCAGAATATAGCCTTACCTTAGATTAAACACTCGTTTTCTAATTTATTTCTAATAAAAACACGTAGCGTACGCACACCGCCATGACACTTCACGAGCCAACTGGCGAGTGGCGGGGTCGCGGGGCTGATGTTTTGGGCATATTTTGATAGATGGCGTTATTGGTCGATCGGATACGATTGGGAATCGTTTTACCCTGAGGGATCATATTAGACACAAGTCCCCTACTCAGGGACGTATTTACCCTAGGGCGATCCGGGCTATAGCCCGGGGCGCCAAACCGACAGGGGCGGCGTAGGCGCCCCTGGCTGATTGCATTTTGTTTTGGTATTGGCGCCTTTCAACCAACTATTACTTCTCACTTTTTTTTTGTCAATCCACAATTTAAAATGAACATGAAATGAAAATAACAAGAACTAGTTAGTCTTGGTCGAAAACATGCTTGTAAGTTTGTCAATATCTTCGGGGCGCGTCTGTAAGAACATGCTTCAAATATAGGGCGCGGGCGCCGAGCGAGGTCGCGGGGCGGCAAGAGGGGCGGGGGGCAATAGGCCATACATATATCAGCGTTGCCAGATCGGATCTTTTTACACTAGGTATCGGTCAGTTTTGTTACTACGTACCCCCGCGCCAAAAAACGTTTTCATCTGATCGTGTTACTACGCACCCCCGGGCCAAAAATTTCGGGCTCGCTGCGCTCGGGTTAATATCTATTTCTGTTACAATATACATATACTGTACTACGTAGTCTACGTACGTTTATTCTGATTGTGTTACTTACGTACCCCCGCGCCGCAAAATTTCGGGCTCGCTGCGCTCGCGTTAATATCTATTTCTGTTACAATATATACTATACTACGTAGTCTATGTACGTTTTTTTCTGATTGTGTTACTACGTACCCCCGCGCCGAAAAATTTGGCGCTCGCTACGCTCGCGTTTTTTTCTGATTTTGTTACTACGTACACCCGCGCCGAAAAATTTCGCCCTAGCTGCGCTCGCGTTTTCTACTGATCGTATTACTACGTACCCCCGCGCCGTAAAATTTCGGGCTCGCTGCGCTCGCGGTATTATCTATTTCTGTTGCAATATATACTATACTACGTACGTACGTACCCCCGCGCTGAAAAATTTCGAGCTCGCTGCGCTTGTGTTTTCATCTGATTGTGTTTACTACGCACCCCATCGCCGAAAAATTTGGCGCTCGCTGCGCTTGCGCTTTCATCTCATTGTGTTTCGACGCTTAAGAATCAATACCGTCTAACTAACTAAATGCTAGTTAGACGGTATTGATTCTTAAGAGTCGTTATGCTCAATAATGTTTTTTTTCCTATGACCCAACCCTTACACTTGCTATATCTAAGTGCTTGATAGACACAACTACCATTATATAAAAAAAACGTTAAATATTTCTTTGACTTCTGGGGCGGCGAAACTTATAAGCCCGGGGCGCCAAATTTCAAAATACGTCTCTGCCCCTACTTGAGTTGAAATCTGTATCTCAGTTCCGCTTCACTTTTGTAACTAGTCGATTGTTGCGCTGTGACGCAGTTTGTTTTTGCCGCCGAATGCGAATGTATAGTATCCAGTTTAATGTTTTATAACATTGCTTATAATTAATTATTTATATGCAAAAAAAAAATCAATTGTTCTTCCTTATTCTAGTAATTTAGAACGTTCCACAAGGTTATACGAATGCCTTTCCCTTGCACCAATCTCTTTTTTTGTTATATTCAAACTATTTCATCTATTACAAGTGACAGAGCAGTTGAAATGCCGTTAAGTGATTCTACTTAAGTTTGAATGGCCGCCAGTCCGCTGTAGTGATGTGCCGTTCTCGAGAATTTCCAGAAACTTTCCTCATTTTGTATGGGAACTTTCCCGAGAACGTTCTCTCTCCATAAAAAACCAGAAACGTTGTCGATAACGGCACATCTCTAGTCCGCAGTCATAAATAAATAAGTTTCTGTCAAAAAATTCATTTTAGTGATAAGCTTTTAAAGCCGACTGTACTTTTCTTTGGATATCCATTAAAATTCTCACTGAGACGATTCTAAAGAGCCCAAACTCGGTAGGATAGCTTTTTCTATTATAAAGTTCCTATGGCTACCTTCCGGCTCCATCATCAGATCAGCCCGAAGGTATCATATTATTGTATTGTCATCAAAGTTAAGTAAGTATGCAAAATTTCAGCTCAATCAGTTGACAATATCTGCTTCAAAATTGAGTTGCAAGATTCCACCCGAACAAACATACTTATATACATACCATACATACATTGCAAGTTAAATAAAAGCTTTTAAAAAGAAATATTTATGAGATATTCTTTATAGTCTTCAAGTTTTTACGATTTACACATATTATGGGTTCATATTGGCTCACATAACATTCTTAATTGTCACATAACAGTCATAATTTAACATTCATAATCGTCATTAGTCAGAATTTTCGTAGTCATAATTTGTATTATTCTCTGAAACAAATAACTTTTCAGGATTATTATAATACAAATCTAACCTAACCTAACCTACGCTAATGGGTTTTACTCTCAAAACACTTGTAAACTTGATAATTTCAGAGTTATGGCTTAACCATTTTATGACCAATGATACGTTATGAATGACAATCAATCGGTATGTGAAAAAATGTGCACCCACATAATTATGATGTTATGAAAATTTGTGGCTTGGGGGAACGGTGGAACTCATCTTTTTAGGGTTCCGTACCCAAAGGGTAAAAACGGGACCCTATTACTGAGACTTCGCTAGACAGTTGAAATTTTCACAGATGATGTATTTCTATTGCCGCTATAACAACAAATACTAAAAATAAAATAAAATACATATTTACGGGGGGCTCCCATACAACAAACTTGTTATAGATTATATATATGTATAGGTACGGAACCCTTCATGCGCGAGTCAGGCTCGCACTTGCCCGATTTTTTAAAAGACTTATTAGACTTAGCAAAGCAGGAACTGCAGCCTAAATTGCAGCTAAATTCAAACATTAAAAATATTCGAACTTGGATGTGGAGACTAGTGGACCCGGGTGCTCCGAGGCGAAGTCGTCAATAAATAATGACAATAAGACAAATATATGACAGCGTTTGGGAGAAATAAATTTTACGAATAAATTAAATAGTCGATCTCTTGAAAAGTTATCATTTAAGGGCCATTAGGTAGACGCTAACGCGTAGGTGGCTCTAGGCGTAGTATAATACGATACCTTAGAATACAATCGTGCTAACTTTTCGGGAAAAGTAGTAACAATTAGGACGTTAGTGCACAACTCTGTGGTTTAAATTTAACTGGCAAAATTTGAACTAAGCTATCGATAACAGGTTCTGGGAAAACCTACAAATTCATATGGTCTTCACAAACCATACATATGCAGATATGTATTATGGAAATGTACCAAAGGTCAATCGTTCCATTCCAGGTAGGTAGTCTGCGTCCATTGAGGTCCTAAAATAATTAATGGTGGCAATCTGTTCGGCATGTATTTAGTTTTGGTGTAGGAGTCTGACTCGCGCACTGAGGGTTCCGTACAAATACTTATCCCTCTTAACCGGCCGTGTTAAGTTTGCACCTGGTATGTTTGGCGCCGCATACAAATGAGATGCAAAATTAACGCAAGCGATCACGTTTGTTGTATTCCCCCACTTTTAAATATTTAATTTATTCTGTTTTTAGTATTTGTTGTCATAGCGGCAACAGAAAAGAAATACATCATCGGTGAAAATTTCATCTGTCTAGCTATCACGGTTCATGAAATACAGCCTGGTGACAGACGGACAGACATACGGGCAGCGGAGGCTTAGTAATAATGTCCCGTTTTTAGAGTTCCGTAGTCAACTAGGAACCCTTATAGTTTGAACGCCCCATGATACCCATGATATTTCCAAACTTACTCAGTGTTAATATTTAAGACAAGTTGTATCAAATATCGTAAACTGGGGTATAGGTATACCATTACGACAAAACCATTTCTAGAAATAGGGCTCTTATACCACAGTAAACAATTAGATTGTGACAATATTTATGACCAACAGGGCTGGCTAATACCTGTGAAAAGTTATTCATAGTAAATTTTTCGACTTTCACTTGTCCTTGCCGTTTTGTAGCACAAACAATTCAAGTCAATAGTGATGTCATCAATCATCATAAGGAGAGAAGTACGCCAACGTATCTAATTAGCAAGCGAATTAAATTATTATCATAAATTAGCCTATATTTTACGATCTCAATAAACAGGGTCATTATTTTTAAAGGTATGTATAAGTATATCTTAATTACGTACATTAAAATCTGTTGTATTGTATCAGATATTTGATTGAAGTTTCATTTCGATGTAGACGACAAGTGCCATTTGAAATGTTAATTGGTTAGCTATTTTTGTCAATGCTCACTGTTTAATGGTTGTGTGACTTGTGTGTCATTATTTATAATTGTTGATATATTGATGTCGCAGACACTTGATTCGGGCAGTACGCGGAACTCCATTAAAAATAATGTCGCAATTACTGCGCAAAAAACATGTTGGTAAACAAAAACATCTATGGAAATCACTAGGGGGCATAAGGTTAGCATATAATTGGATGTCCATATCAGTTCTCATTAAGGAGTCTCGGTAGACATTTAGTTAGGTATCTATCTACTATTATTCCATCAACTTCATCTAAAATGCGGTTCTGTTGCACGATTTTAAGGTCTAAACTAATGAACATCGAAGTGTATATATGAAGTTTAATCTTGAACTATTTCCAGTGTGGTTCAGAGTTCGGGATACTGTGAACTGAAGTCCGGATTTCAATGTCATCTCTAGCAACACGTGCCTGTTTTATAGTCTGTGCCCTCATAACGCAAATGGATGTATCTGGGGAATGAGCCGAAACTAAAATATTATTGGCAATTTTAGGGCTTCACCCGAGAAGGGTATCAACATGGATATAAATATAATACATTTGCGGGCACGGCCGTCCCCAGAATCTAGTAAAAAAGCTGTAAAATTTATTTGAAAGCCTGCCCAAGTAACATACAGCCCTTATACTTGACAACGAATGTAATGTAGTGTGGTCAGCACAGAATAAATTCTAAGGTGGTCAGTTATTGACCTAGCAAGCAAAGCGTCTCTGCTTTAGCTTCGCCCAAGTTCCTTTCGTATGTCTGGTTGTTCGGATTTCCAGCTGTTCTCCCCTAGATTGCATTTATCAAACGATTCTTATGATTTTTTGTCAGTAGGTTCGATAGTAATATATATAATCATATATTAATTAAGAGCTCCGTACGAGTTCGAAACATGTCGGGCCGTTCCTGACAATACCACGTGAGTGTAAACTGCTTAATACAATAATTAGACTACTTGACATTGCACCTATTACTAAGTAGTGTAAAATAAGCCAGGGTTCGTCTACGTAACGATTGATTCACCGGCCATGAGACATTTACAAAAATTAGATAGGTGAGTGATCTATGAGTCATTAATTTACGTTAATAGATTAACGTTCAAATTGTACTGTTTGATATAGGGTACGTATACTACAAGACAAGTAAATAGTTCCGCTTGGGAAATAAATCTATTAAATATTCGCATCGCCGCATGATTTTTAGGCAATAATCTTTTGTTTTGTCATAGAGCATCTTTATTTGTAGCTCATCCCACCCCATACTTTAGGCACTGATCTGAAGGAATAAAATTCAAGATGGAGAAGTTTTCTATGGGGAGGGGTCATGACTTCAGGTTTTTTTTTATAGCGTGATGCAGGATCGTCTTTTGTTTTGGATGGACGCGTGGTGTCATGCCATTCTCGCGCCATCTGTTGAGCATAATTTCCTTTTCACCTCACCAGCTCAAACATGGCGATTTTGCTGTCAGATAACAGTGAACAAAATGCAATTTTGTTTCGAGCGTGAGTAGAAAGTAGCTTTTTAATTTTTTCAATATTTGACCACGGATTGTCATTTCTCAGCCAAAGGTTGATTACAAAATTCGAATCTCTCTTTCATATCTATACTTATGAAAAAGAAAGGGATAAAAACATTATCAATTCGAAATGAGATTTTCAAATCCGACTTCGAATAAGAACACGTTCCGATACGCGTAATACCATAAAATTAAAAAAAAATACCCGAAGAAGTTTTAATTACAATATATTGTTTTTAGCGACCAAATGTTTAAATAATTGTATCTTTTATATCAATCATCAAATCGATTATTGTTCAAATAAGATAAGGTTTTTGAACTTTATACTGTAAATGCCATAGGTAACTATACTAAGTAACTAACTATTTTGGCTCAGTGACCCAAACAGGATCTTAGCCTCCGAAACGAGAGTACGCCACTTGTCCCGATCCTGCGCAGTTTCTTGCCAGTTTTTGGCTTGAAGCTTACGCAGATCCACCTCCATCACCACGTCTCCCCAGCGGTACCTTGGACGACCAACCGGTCGTCGACCGGTTGGTTGCCCCAAGTATGCTCTTTTTGCCGCACGATCCTCTTCCATTCTTTGTAGGTGACCGAGCCAACGAAGTCTATGGGACTTTGTCTCTCCGATAATATTCGGCTCGGCCACCAGCTCCTCAATCTCGGCGTTAGTTCGGATGCGCCACGTACCATCATTCCTCTTAGTAGGCCCCAGGATCTTCCGAAGTACTTTGCGTTCTGCTACCAGGAGCTGACTTTCCTCTTTAAGGGTCAGTGTCCAAGCTTCACAGTCATACATGAGAATGGGTCTTATGACAGTCGTCGGTACCAATAATTTATTATTTCACCAATTTATCATAGACGCAGTTACGAAACGTACCTACTTTAAAAAATTATGGAGTTCAAATTGTTATTTTCTTTTGTATTTACTTAGTTTGGTGCCTTACGAGTAATAATATTAATCAAACTATAAACAAAATATCGTAATAATAAATAAATACGTAATGTATCTGCTATATCTTCCAATTTGATCAAATAATGACAAACGTGGTGGTTGTGAGGGACTGCTGGTACGGTGTTGGAATTGGAACGTATAATTTCAATTTAATAATATTTGTATTCCATTTCAAGCTGCTGGTATCTATTTTCTAATTAATAATATCATTGAAATCGGCAACAAAGACTATATATAAACCTACTTACTTACACCTGAATAGTTGGAAGAAAAAATACAAAAAGTCGAATATGTTCTCGCTGTTGAGGTGAAAAGTTGTGTGTGCTACACGAGAGCAAAGTTTTTGCATCTCGTGCTGTTGAGTCCCTCGCTACACTCGTGATTCAAACATAGAACCCTTCGCTTACTCGGAACTCAAAATCAGCACTCGCAACAAAAAACAACTTTGCTCTCTTGTTGCACAAATAACTATTGTTCTCGCATCACGCCGAAACGGATGAACTAATTTTAATCAATTGCGGTACAGGGATAGACAGCTGGACATCCAAAGATGGTTATAGGATACTTTTTATCCGTCTACGGTATAAAAAAAAAGTTGCGGGCACCTTCTAGTCAGCCATAAGTTTTTAAATTATAAATGGTTGGAATGCATAAAGTTAAAATACAGAAATTAAAATATGTATAGTTTTATGTATTAAAATACTACTAATCCATACTAATATTATAAATGCGAAAGTGTGTCTGTCTGTCTGTCTGTCTGTTACCTCTTCACGCTTCAACCGCTGAACCGACTTAGATGAAATTTGGTATGGAGATAGTTTGAGACCCGGGAAAGGACATAGGATACTTTTCATCCCGAAAAATTTAGTGTTCCTGTAGGATGAGCGGGTAACACCGCGGGCACAGCTAGTTTAACATAAGTTCAAAAAACCGACGTTTGGAATAGGTACATAATGGTCGAAATACCTAATGGTCGAAATACATAACAGTTGAATTTCATTAAGGAAGAAAATGGTCTATGTCGGACTGTTTCGATTTTAGCGCAAATTACCTACCTGTTTTATACAACACAATTTCTAGGCGTCCGTTTGCGGCGGAATTTTGGCCAAAAACAGACGCCTAGCAAACAAAATTTAAAATCATAAGCGCAAAAATCGAAATGCCCCCTACCATTTCCTTTTCACTCAGTTCCTAAAATTTCGTAATTAGATTGTAACCAATCTTGACCCCTGTTGTCCAGAATTATCCAGTATTTTTCAGTTTCACTGACTGTTGTGCAAATTGCGTAATCCAAGAAAATTATTGTCGTTATTAATCAGTACAAATGCAAGTCATGCCATAACAAATTTATGGTTAAGGTTAAAGAGTAGGTAATTCGAGAAACTGATAAACCTTGCCAACTTTTGATTTACGTTTAAGTAAGATTATTAATTGGGCAGTCATTGGCTGTAGATTTCGTTTGAGAATTATTTTAGCCAATCACCGGAGGAGAGGGTACCTAGAGAATGCCTATTTAATATTATATTTATTAATTTTACAACAAAGATTACATATAATTTAGTTTGTCTATCTTCTTCTCGTACTCACTCAATTGCTCAAAGGTTAACTGGAAGAGATCCCTTGTAGGGATAAGTTCGCCTTTGTACCTATATGTTATTTGTAATAGATGTATTTTTAACTGTTTTTGTGTACAATAAAGTGTTTACATACATACATACATACATAACCTAAAGCCCTGCGAAACTGTACGATTCCCACTGACCGGGCGGAGTCGGCGCGCGCTGAAGCGCATCTAAATAGTAGAGCTTCTTTACGACAGTCAGATCGCATATTCGAATGTTATTGGCGCCGCTGCCGGCCGATCGGGCGCTTGCGGACGCGGACGGAGGTGCTGGGCTGTCGTCGCGCGTAAGCGGCTCCGTTCGGTCACCGCCGCGCGCCATCGGCTACGTTCAGTTACCGCCGCGGGCCATCGGCTCCGTTCGGATACCACCGCACGTCATCGGATCCGCTCGCACGTCCGTCGCCCTAGAATTTAATCGCTCGGACGGACGCAGTCGGCTACCGCCGGGCGCTCCAGCGTCCGCTGGAACGTGGCGGCAGCCGAACGCGCCCGACCTGGTCACTGGACACGGTCGGCCGCTGCCGGCTGCCAGAGCGCCCGTTACGACGCGGCGGCAGCCGACCCGGCCCGGCCCGGTCTATGTGAATCGTACATAAAAGTACAATTTATAAAAATCAGTACCAATTTTTTAAAGATGTACCTTTATAAAACCCCGCTTAAGAGGATATATCACTACTCCTTTTCCTATACAAACACTAAGTTTGCATCTCGGAACTATGGCGTCGGATGCAAATGAGGTCCAAGCGTAACCGGGTTATACAAATCGAGCTTTAGTTCACGTCTGTTTGCTCCTCCAAAAGTCAACCAATCTTTACAAAATTCTAGAACTAAATGAAAAGAAAATGTTCTGTGTCTGACCGTTTTTCCGCCGTAAATGGACGTACATAAATTCTATAATAGGTAAGTACTTTGTGCAAAACCTAAACGGTACAACACAGAAAATTTATTGCCAATTCAGTTTCTAAAATGTCGTAACGTTTGGTTAAGTTTTCGAGACGATAACGAATACTCAATTTGTATGGAAAATTTGCAATGGTATTTCCTCTTAACAACAGTTAAGATACAAACGTGACGAACCTTATCATTCCGCGACTGTGAACCATCCTTCTCCACTGCTCTACAAGAAAACCAGCAGCAAGTACTTTCCCAACGGTTTGGCTGACGCCACTCCACTGCTAGTGATCTCATCTTGTCCATAGTTGACTATATTTTCTTCTTCATCATCTTGCCTGGTCCCATTTTTAATTGGTATCGGCTCCCTAATTTGTCATCTGCAGAGATGTCGGTTCTGGGTCGTCGTTGGGTCTATGTTTCCACTATTATCAAGGTATTTCTTGATTACATACGTCGATGGGTCGTCCACGCTTTCTCGGTCCTGTTTTTTCTGGTCATGTGGTCTTCTGGCCTCCTCATGACACGGCCATACCATCGGAGTTGCCTCCGCCTAGTTAACCTGTACGGGTCTCAGTTTATATGTGCCTCTGATGTAATGGTTGGGCACTTTATCCAAAAGATTTACTCCGCCAGACCAGACCACTTATGCAATGCATTCTCATCTCAGCGACATGTAGTTTGTCAGAGTGCTGCTTCTTGAGAGGCCAGCATTCCGCGCCATATGCCATGGCAACATACATAGTTAACAATAGCTATCAGCGGAAAACTCCTTACCAACATGATAACACAAAACTAATCGACCCATGATGATAAAAAGCTCTAATCTGTATTATTTTGCACACGAGAAAAACATATTTCGTTAGCAACAAATTTATCAAAGGAGGTGTGTGCAACCGGTTATCGGCGTGTTTATAAACAGCACGAGGCGCGGCATGTGGCGTGACGTTACATCATCTGTTCGAACTTAAACTTTAAAAAGTTGAAAAACAGGTGTCACGTCTAGGGTTGCCATCTCGAAATTCGCCTAACCCGAACAAAAACTTAAAAACCCGTACATTTGCCGAAAATCCAATTGTTTTCCCCGAACGTGTCTAAAAATAATATTATTAGTTAAAAACAATCGCTTTACGCTGTTACGCTGTTAACGTGATACGCTGAATGAAGCTAAGTCGGCGCCATTGAGCGCCTGGTGGTTCAGGGCAAAGTAGACTGTACTAGGCGACGGTATGAGGTGGAATGACCAAATCAAATCGGTTACAAACTGCCCTGTGCTTGAGAGCATCAGACGCACGGCTGTGAGAAAAGAATGGCGTGTGATTGGGCTTGCCACACAATGGAATGACAGCCACGACCACTCTGCCAAGTGTAACGACCAAATTTAAGAGTAGCTGTCAGTCAAAAATATCTTGCCGGGCCGCGAAGTATAGCCGCAACTATCCTGAAAAGACTTATGTCCGGCTTTAAGAGGACTGTCACTGCTCATTTTCCTGACTAACAGAACAGTTTACGTTAAGTTTGCACCTGGTAAATATGGCGTCGGATACAAATGAGGCTAAAAACAGACGTCTAGTACGCAAATTTTATAATAATAAGCGTGAAAATCGAAACGTTCCGACACAGAACATATTATTCCCATTCAGTTCTAAAGTTTTGTAAAGAATGGTTAAGTTTTGGAGGAGGAAACAGACAAGTAATAAACCCCGATCTGTATGAAAAATTAACAGTTTTTATGTTTTTGGACCTGGCAACCCTAGTCACAGGCGTCACAGCTACACAGTACACACCCACTTTTTAGGGTTCCGTAGTCAACTAGGGACCCTTATAGTTTCGCCGTGTCCGTCTGTCCGTCCGTCCGGGGTTTAGGCTTGAATAGGTCTTTTAAAAATAATAGGGGCTCCAAACATTATTTTTTGATCAAGTCAGCAGTTTTGTAATTATTCGCTCCGGAACTCCAATAAATAGCGTCGTCGTCGTCCCCTTTCTAACTATTCAACCACAAGTCAAAAAATTATGGAAACAGTCATGAAAATGAGGCCTTATTGAGCCCAGTTGAGCCGTTTTTGAGTTATCGCAAAATTTAATAATTTACTTTGTAATGACGTAAGTGCCGCGCGGTGTTCTTATACTTCGAACGTTACACATATTAGTTAAGTGCCATACTGCATTAAAACATTCCGCTCAGTCTGGCGCGTATAATAGATAACTTCCAGAAGGTAATAAGTAATTACAGTTACTTTGGCGTTTACGACCTTTTTATAGAGCTTGAAATCTTTCTCGTAATTTAGACCTCGGGCTGTGCCTCGGGCTTCAGTTTTAAGCCCGTCCATTGTGAAGGATGGGCAACTACGGAACCCTACACTGAGCGTGGCCCGACAGGCTCTTGGCCGGTTTTGATTATGAAACTGAGTCGTCCTTGGCGTTAGCCTGACTTAGTGACATTTAGGTATAGGTAAGTTTTGGAAGTTTTTTTTTAACTTAGGGTTCCGCTTCTCAAAAGCAAAAAGGAGCCCTTATTTGTGGGATGCCTATGGTAAAACCGAGACATTTCTAAATTGCGGATATCCCTATCCCTATGCCTTGTCTAATTCAGGTGTAGTATAAGTTTTTGTAAAAGTGCCCTTACTTTTTTTTTTTTGGATATTTTAGGTATTTTATACTCAGAATCTTAAGCTCTTTCGAAAAATGTGTCCTAATATTTTTACGTTCCATTGAATTACCATTTCCATACAATAGCGGTAACGGAACGGAAAACAAAAAAATACCTATATGAACATTTTGAGACACTTTTTTTGTCCTAATTAGATCGAAAGAGATATATTCATAAACGGGTTGCGGGCCAACCGACCTCGGTTGGCCGCCGCCGTCGCCGCCGCGACTGATCGGCTCTCCTGATGATGAATCGCGTACCGATTCGAAACACGTCGAGCGATATTCGACTTCTACGACGTAAGTAAACCCGTTTATGTATTTTAATACGTCTGAGACTGACGGCAATTTTCTACGTAAAAAAGATCAAAAGAGCTTATGATTCCGAGTAGAAAATATCTAAAATATCCAAAATCTAAAAAAACGGCTGAAAAAAGTTATATGTATAGTAAGTAATATTGAAATGAGTAGGTAGTTTAAATGATACGCAAATAATTATTTAGGTAAGTAATTAATTAGGTAAAATACGAGTAAGTACGGGTAAATACGGGTAAGTTATATAATATACATTTATTCACTTGTATCTTAGATGCTTTCCGAACGATTAATTTTCTACTCTGTACCCACTTGAAGCATCTCTGTTTGGCTCTATGGTTGACTGGTAGAGAATGCCATTAGGCATTAAGTTCGCCATTTGTACTAACTTTTGTTTTGTGCAATAAAGTTTAAATAAATAAATACGAGTACAAGAGTATTTGAAACCAAACTAGTTATGTAGGCCGGCGCCCGGCAGTTATTCGAAAACATGCACGTGTAGATATCGTTGCCTAGTAAACTTTGTACCTATTTTTACAACTCATCACTACATACTCGTAGTATAAAACAAAGTCGCTTTCTCTGTCCCTATGTCCCTTTGTATGCTTAAAATCTTTAACACTACGCAACGGATTTTGATGCGGTTTTTTTTTAATAGATAGAGTGATTCAAGAGGAAGGTTTATATGTATAATACATGCATAATTTATCAGCATTGCACCCATGCGAAGACGGGGCGGGTCGCTAGTAAGTATATAAATAAATGTTATTAACGCGGAACGGGAACAAACATTTAAGAGGCCTTATTCCTTTTAAAATGCTGAATGGCTTTAGACATTTTTCTCTATGATAAAACATGTTTCGTCAATTTCGAGTAGTTTTTGAAACAAAAATTATCAATGAAAAATTCAAACTATATGTTTCAAATATATATACCTACTAATAAATCGCAACGGCCCTGTTCTAAGTAATAACATAGATAATATGTAAAGAAACAATCAGCATTTTTGAACGGATTAAGGAGCCTTAAAATATGTATCGAGAAGCCGATTCTGTATAAAAACAGAAAATCAAGTAGTAACTTAGTTATAAGTATTTTTCGCCTGCCGAGTACATTGCAAGTCTCGTTTCTGAGTTAAATGTCAAAACGTCAATACACTCTTAACTTCTACTATTATTTACTTATGGGATATACCTTTCAGTGGTGTCGCATCAAAAATATCATTGGACAAACTGGACCAGATTTTATTCAAGGACTATGTACAAAAGCAGTCAAAATCCATGTAGGTAATAGGCAGGGCAGTGGGAATCGGGTTCTATGTATGCCATGCCAAATAGTACCAACAAATAGAGTGGGGGAGTATACTAGTCACACTAATAATACCTATTCGCCTTTATAAGGCGAAAGTTTGTGCAGAGTGTGTTTGTATGTTTGTTACTTCTTCCCTTCACGCTCAAACGTCTGGACCATATTTGATAAATTGTGGTATGAAGGCGGCTGTCACCCTAGATTAACACATAGGCTACTTTTTAACTTTTTATCCCGTTCTTGTGGGATGAGCTGGTAACACTTGCGCGGCGCAAATAGTATGTAATAAAGAAGTAGGTACAGTCGCCATCAGATATATCGCAGCATATAAGGCGTTCATAAATATCTGAACATGTATACATGTAGGTACTGTAACTCCCAGTCAATAAGAGTCATGTTCAGATATTTATGAACGCCATATATGCTGCGATATATTTTATGGCGACTGTACAATCAGCGGCAGAAGTTGCTTCGCACGCCAAGTGCTCAAAATGATATGCACACGGATTCTATTCTCAACATCTATTATCTGCCTAAAACGCAGGGGTCGGGAGCGCATTCCTGCCCCGTACAATGTCACGGAGCTGAAGGACGCCTTGCTGAGGAATGGGATGCCATCCCTCAGGATTACGTCAGGAAGTGATAAAATCCATGCAAAAACGCCTGAATGGTGTTAATTGTGTACTGCGTTATATTGCCAGCTTTCATTTGGTGCCTTGTCAATTTTGGGTAACAATTTACAAACATATAGGGTGCAGATGAAAAAATACGGAACCCTAAAAAACGGCCAAGTGCGAGTCTCACTTGCGCACCGAGGGTTCCGTACAAACTCACTTATCCCATCTTAATTGGCCTGGTTGAGTTAAGTTTGCACCTGAAATGTATCGCGCCGCATTCAAACGAGGTGCAAACTTAACGCAACCGAGTTCTCCAAATATTATGTCTGAAAAGGACTATATTTTTTATGATTTTATTTCAAATGTCATAGTTTTCAGATTTTTATAAGTATTTGTGACGATATTACATGCCAAATTTCATAGTTCTTAGGTCATCGGGAAGTACCCTATCATTTAGATTCCCTTGAGAGTGTCGAAATGTACGTTTTTGTGACATAAACGGCCTTATCTTTATTTCACGTTAACGTCATTTTTTCACAGCTTCTAGGGACCGTAGACTTGAGTATATGGTGTTAATTTCAACTCGATACCTCCATTCGTTCTCGAGATAAATGGTCTTGACAGACAGACAGACGGACGGACAGCAAAAAGTGATCATAAAAGGGTTCCGTTTTTTTCGATTGAGGTACAGAACCCTAAAAATGCAAAGTAATGCACGTATTTTGCTCGGGAGTGTACAGACATAATAAGGATTGTACAGATCATGTGGGCGTGTTATATAAGCATTATAAAGTACTTACCTATTTTTGCTGCTGACTGTACTACTTAGCAATAATATATGGACCCTACTCAACTCAGGAGAGGGGGAATCCGGTTCCAATTGATGTTATCATATAATGCTTACTGATTCGTATAGGATTATCTGGTAAAAATAACCGATAGATGTTCTAGGATGTGTTTATCTATTGCAAACAATTGATATAATTTCGCGCAAAGTTCAATTGATATGAATTGTTTGTTATATGTTGTCAACACGACGTGACGTCACACACAAACACTTACTTATGTTAATCTCTTTCTTCTTTCTTCTCTGGGAACTTTGCCTTTTGACTACCGGGATACTTATATTTTTACGTCACGCTAGTGGGATTTACTGCCCGCTACTCTGGAGGAAATCTTACTTCCTAGCCAAGGTAAGACGGGCGGTAATTAGTAAGTAAAGTCCCGGAGATTGCATATACTCGTAAATCCACTCGCATCGCAAAACACCTGCGATTTGGAACATTTACTAACTCACCGCCCTTAATATACAATGTCCTATTATTTTGTTGCTGGACAAAAGAGAGTCCCTTCAACACACATCGTAATCTCATCATCATATCAGCCGATAGACGTCCACTGCTGGACAAAGGCCTCCCCCAAAGTTCTCCATAACGATCGGTCTTGCGCCGCCCTCATCCAATTTCTGATGGATTCCTGATCAGGTCGTCGGTCCACCTTGTTGGGGGGCCTTTCCACGCTGTGTCTTCTGATCCGCGGTCGCCACTCAAGAACCTTTCTACCCCAACGGCGATTGGTTCTACGAGCAATGTGCCCCGCCCACTGCCATTTAGGTTTGGCGACTGTCTGAACTATACCTACTACCTTGGTTCTCTTGAGTATCTTAGCATTTCGGATTGGATCCCGCAAGGAAACTTCTAGCATAACTCGCTCCAATTTCCCTTTGAGTAACGTTTTTAGCTTTCTTATGAGGTCCATTGTGAGCGACTACGTTTCAGTACCGTATGTCATCACTGGCAACACACATTGGTTAAAAAACCTTCGTCTTAAGACACTACGGTATTTAGGACAAGCAGATTTCCACAGCTTCCCGAACGCTGCCCATCCGAGTTGGATTCGACGAGTGACCTCTTTTTCCAAATTCGACCTTCCGAAGTAATTAATTTTCCACCGTACAGAACAAGTAGGTATGCTGCTGCCAGTACTGCCGATCCAACGGTGGTCTTGGACATAGTTTTAGGACATACCCCCGGGTATCCATAGTTATCTAAAAGCATTATTTTTATACATTTTCTTATCAACCATAACGACATCAGACATCACTATAAATAATATCGTGCCCTTTGAAAGACGTCTCAGTATAGTTTGTATAGCAAGTATATAAATAAACCAAACATTCTAATGCAGTCGCCTTTCAATACTGCATGACGCAACAGTACCTTGGAGTTACTGATGAAATACATCGCATTCTTACCATTTCTTAGCCTCAACGAAACGCAATCTAAGCGTATACTTATTATAATTATAAACATCGTCATGATAGTACATTAGATAAAGGTTAAAAAACAAGTTCGCGTCTGTTATTATTATTAATGCGCACGTAGTGACACACCCGCGAATTCAGCCAATCAGAGAGCGCCGTGCGCGCAAGCCCCTAGTATAAAACGTCGCAGGCGCAACTTTTGAGCGTTATTACCATTTGACGGACTCCTACGCACTGTTAAATGGGCGATAGATTAAATATAATAGGATACTATCGGTGGCTAGTGATTTTATTCAGCTTCAGTAATAAACTTTAGCATTTGCGGAATTTAGTTTATTAAATCAGAAAGTATTTATTTATTTTTTTAATTTTAATTCAGTGAATTGTTTTGTATTTGATTTACATTTTTAATTAATATACCAAAATGCTGCACTTCAAGTCTGTACCCGAAGAATATGTCTGGAAGTCGGCCAAGTGAGTATAAGTTTTAAGTTCGTAAAAAAAAGCATATTTTTCTTTGTCATAATTAAATAAAGTTCGTTGCATAAAGTTGTGAACGCATTCGTAAATTAATAAATTTTAACTTCATTTCTCTGCAACAGAGTCCATGCCAGGAAATGTAAAAGTACCTTTATACCTTATTTTTGCAGTTGACTGTACTCTCAGTATCCAATAGCAACATCTAAACTGCTTAGTAAATGTATCGCAAAACATCCTTATTCATATAGCCCATAAACTATACCTAGTCCTTAACATTTTATAAGCGTGGACTTCTTTCAGAACATACTTATTCGGGTTCGGGACTCCCTTAAAGAATTTTTTGTTCCCTTAATTGAACGATGTATAGCCATTTTTACCTTCTTTGTATTTTTTTTTTATTTAAACAGATTTTTTGACTATTTTTAACGTAACCGAGATTTGAAAATGGATTTCTTTTTTATATTGCGCTGCTTAGAGTTAAATTCTAATACATAAAAAAATGAGTAAGTTGCATATATCTGCATAGCTATCCACATAATTCCTTGCCCTTGTGGACACGTACGTGTTGTAGACAAGTACATACCAATACATATTCACAATCGTAGATCTAGCCCTATGCCTGATAAATATGCATATGTCAAATTGAGTTTTTACTTCATGGACCAATATATTTTGACCTGTGATCGTATGTACGTACCACTCACGTAATAAGAAAGATAAACGCCTGAGTATTATGTATGAAGAATATTAGCGCTTACTTTTCAACCACGAGTCCAAAAATTATGGAAAAATTCATGAAAATTTGGTCTTAAAAGTACTTTCAATGAAAACTATATTGAATAAAATCGGTCAACCCGTTTTTGAGTTATCGCAAAGTTTCATAATTTTATTTAAAATGACGTAAGTGCCGCTCGGTATCCTTATACTTCGAACGTTACACATATTAGTTAAGTGCCATACTGCATTAAAACATACCGCTCAATCTGGCTCGTATAATAGATAACTTACAGAAGGTAATAAGTAATTAATAAAGCGTTTATGACCTTTTTATTCAGCTTGAAAACTTTCTCGTAATTTAGACCTCGTCTATTGTCAAGGATGGTCATCTACGGAACCCTAAACTGAGCTTGGCCCGACACCCCGACATGCTCTTGGCCGGTTTTTGCCTTATGCGCACTAGCTAGAAGAATATTCTTTGTTCTCTTTTCTAATTTGGTATTTCTTGAGTCAGTTCCATTACAAAGGCAAAAGCCTAGATAGTCTTTGTTACAAGATAATGATTTGCGTTTTATTAATGCGGAAGTAAAACGATTACACACTGCATATGAATAAACTAGTCCTGAGTGAACACGTAAATATGCCCGTTGGACGGAACTATAGAAAGTATATAAATAGACAATTATCAAGGCCTTGTACTGTTTTTGCCTAAAACTTTTGTATGAGCTTTGTCAAAATTGTGCTATTTATAAAAAATATGTTTTATTTTTATGATAAACTGTTGGACAAAAAAGATATCGCCATAAAAAAGTTTAAGAAACGAAATCCAATACGAGATTTATTTTTTATTTACCTATTTAATCTTCTCGCCCGACCCCGGTCAACTTCGCGAGTAGTGTGGAGCCGAAATAAGATTGCCCTTAAAAATATTTGATATATTGAATATATTTTATTTGTTCGTGTGTTCCAGATGCGCCCAGGTGGCCCTGAACTGCAGCCGCGCGGCGCACCAGCCCGCCCCGCGCAGCGCCAAGCTGCCGCAACTAGCGGCTCTCACTCCCAAGGTAAGCCATCAGACCAGGACCTCTATCCCTTTCTGTACAGTATCGTGAGAGAGTGACGGGTAATGCTATGTCACGTGACATGAGTCGTGAATCATAGTTGTGCTAGACGGGCAGAACCTTATAAAGCAAAGTATCTTTCTTTCGGGTCACTTCAAATCAGCTGTGCGGATTGGCGGCCATGGGTGGAAGCGAAAGGACCGACTGCGGCGGCCATACGAGTGAGCGAGACACTCGTATGGCTGCCGCTCGCCACTGCCTCTTGCCACCGAAGTCGTGGCTGGGCCGTAGATATTTGTAAAAGTAAAATAAATAAAAAACACGTTTGAATCAATCGTCGGCGGTTGCGATCTACTTTGTCGCGCGATTCAGTATCACCCATCTTACTCACACAGAATTGAAAGGATAGGGACAGACAATGTTGGTCGCACGACAACGTGCAGTAATTTGATTGTAAACAAAACCTTAATCTTCTGAATTGATTCTACTCCGTAATAGTGTCGTTGATGTAAAATTCTGATTAAAACAAGCAAAATCGGGATCCACAGTTAGTTAGATAAGAACTCATATATAAAAAAAATTATATAAAATAATTATATCATATACTCTTAATTATCTTATTCAAAATGTTCTCATTTAATGACCTCGTGTGATAAGAGCTATCGAAGGATATCTCACAGAACAAAGAGCATCTTTCCGTTCTTTAACCCGTCTGGGCAGAGTCCACACAGACTAGTATTAAAGAGCAGTTCTCTCGTCGTAGTAAAAAAAGTAGTATAATATAAAAGGTAGTAAATAGGTACTCCTTCGAAACTATAAAACCCCTTGTACTTGATATCAGGAACTACTTCCGAGTGAGCCAGCCAAGCAGCCAGCTAATCGTTGGGATCAATGTACCTACTATGGGATGCAAAATTGCATGGCCCATTTATGAGCGAATTCATTCACAAAATACTTAAAATATATTAGAAATTAAAATGCAAAACTATCATGACGCTATCATATTTAAATATATTTCCGATAAATTTATTTGTTTTACATCGAATCAAAATCAATTAAAAACATGTTGGGCGAGCAAATGACACCGGAGTTGCATTATGCAAGTGACGTCATTATTTGCTATCTATTAAGGACGTACTTAGGTAGGTACTTATTACAAGAACCAATAAACTTGTTATATTATACGCGTAATTCATCGATAGATAAGCGTAATGTAATTAATATGTACTTGATGTATGTTATAAGGATCAATTAACTCAAAGACTGAACCAAAGTAAGCGACACATACCTACGAAATCCTAATTTTCAGTAGGTACACTGTACAGTCAACCAATTTGATTCCTAGGCCATTTCGTACCTTGTCACGGTGACATATGAGAGCCGCTTGAAATCTCATATCATTGTCAATGTGACAATTAGGTTCTATAGTGGCCTAGAAATCAAATTGGCTGACTGTACGTCTCTTAATCGCTAGCGTCCGTCGGACAAGTAATATCAGTTTAAATTGGGTCCCTGCGAACAACAAAACCGTATAAGAGGTTTTTGCCACGAAAAAGGTCCGCTGCTCTTAATGTACAGTCAAGGAAATTGAAACATTCGTACTTACAGTCAACCAATTTGATTCCTAGGTCATTTCGTACCTTGTCACTGCAGTGAACATCAATATATATGAAAGCCGCTTGAGATCTCATATCATTGTCATTGTGACAAGGTTCTATAGTGGCATAGAAATCAAATTGGTTGACTGTACCTTTTTCGCTTTGACACAATGACAACGCGCTTCAGATTCCTTGACGGTGGCCTTTTCTCATCCCTATTGGCACCAATCACGGAGAATTTACGACTTTGCGCGACAGCGGCAGCGGCGCGCGGTATGTGTCTCGCTCACTCGTATGGCCACCGCGCTCCGATCTCTCGCTCAACCGCTCGCCGCGCCGCTGTCGCCCAAAGTCGTGGCCTCTCCATTAAGGTTGAAGGCACCAAACTATTCGGTTGGACAATATCAGCATTGAGACATTTACCTTACCTAAGTATTCTTAATATTTCGGGAACATAAGTTTGTTGTTATATACCAACGTGTTTAAGCATGAAGTCAGTTAATATTTAACGCGACGAATCGATTGTTTCACATCGAATATAAATAACGATATTAACGCTTATCTAATTTTACTGAATGTGCTTCACAAAGTTTTCAAATGTTTATAGTTATGGGTAAAATACATTAGATTCGCATATTTAAACTAGACAATCATTATTATTTTTTGACGCAAAAACAACATGTAAATTAACTGTGCTGAGAACAAATCATTTGCACGCCAAATTGGTCAGAAATATTGAAATAAGTGTTATCGAAGATACTGATAACTGGTACCTACGAACCTAAACGAATATAAACCTTATTGCAACATGTCTATGGGTTTGCAGTTAACTGTGTCTTCGTTTGTACTATTCATATAAATTATAAAACAATTAGGACGGATTATGTATACCTATTTTGTTTTAAATGAATGAATAATGTTAAGTCAATCAGTGAAACAGGACAGAATGTTATTTTACACACCCATTTTAACAACCTGCTGAACACGGTACTTAGTATACGCTCGTAATTGGTGATTTGACATATACGTACTACTGAACCAAAACGGCATTTTAGAACTTTTAAAGTCTACTTACGGTCTTACGTGCAACCAACTAGGGAATGCAAACCCGGTTATTTTACCACACAAAAAACCGACTATAACCGGTTTTAATATGACAAAATAATCGGGATTGCATTCCCTACAACCAACTTACATCAATTACAACTGTGATACGTGACTCTTTCTTGCGCGCTATCTCTTTCTCCGTTGTGCTGTGAGATAGTGACGGGCGATGCTTGTCGCGCGACAAGACCCGCGAAGCTAGACGGCCTGGTCGCATAGATAGCTGTGACCTACTAGTGGCTCTCTTTGACAATGAATAGATCTTCCAAATAATTCATCAAGCCTCAGCGAACTATTTATTCATCACATATTTATTTACTTCTTACCCAGGTCCGTGCCTTCGTAGAGCGCAGCGTGGCGCTGTGCCAGCCGGAACAGATCCACGTGTGCGACGGCTCTGAGCAAGAGGCTGCTTCGCTGCTGCGCCTGATGCAGCAGCAGGGAACCCTCCGCCGGCTGCCGAAGTACGACAACTGGTAAGTAAATAAATAATAATAAATAAATATCGGACAACCTCACACATTCACCAATCTAGTCCCAAATTAAATTCCACCAGAAAAATGTGTAGCGAGGGATGTGTTTTTGCTAACCAATAGAATCAGCTGCGCTGAGCGAGGATTCGTAAATGAAGTTTCTACAGATCTCTGGGGGCAACGCAGCCTTAAACTCAAGGCTTGTGATATGGGTACAAGACGACGATATAAGTACTTATTTAGATAAATATATACTTAAATACAAAAAACAACCATGACCCAAGCACAAAAATATATGAGTTCATCACACAAATAGGTTCAACGCTTTTCCAATTGAAGCATTATTTTTATTTATTTAACTGCACATTATATGTATGCTATGCACCTTGTCTTCCACAAGGACTTAATGCCATAAGGTATTCTTTACCATTCAACCATGGGGTCAAACAGAAACTATC
The DNA here is from genome assembly GCA_947623375.1 of Apotomis capreana. Taxonomy (NCBI): domain Eukaryota; kingdom Metazoa; phylum Arthropoda; class Insecta; order Lepidoptera; family Tortricidae; genus Apotomis; species Apotomis capreana. The sequence goes on from OX392518.1 coordinate 8,063,128, forward strand.
ATTGGGTGCAGAATAATTTAAGTAGTGACAAAATGATCCTCACTGAGCAAATATTTCTAAAGGCTATTTCCTCCTACAGCTACCTGGCCCGTACGGATCCTTCGGACGTGGCTCGAGTGGAGTCCCGCACGTTTATCTGCGCTGACCAGGAGCGAGACGTGGTGCCCGTGGCGAGGGCTGGTCAGAAATCGGCTCTGGGCAACTACATCACCTCTAATGACTATGATAGGGCGGTTGCTGAGAGGTTTCCGGGATGCATGAGAGGTGAGTCTTACGACGCGTCGTTATACTTTTTATTTTATTTTTATTTTATTTATTTGGGGCATCAACAGCAATACAATTTGTAATAATTAACAATATAGTACAACAACAAAAGCCAATAAAAGATGTCCACAAAAATACAGTAAGCAGAACTAGTTACAAGAAAAATTAAACAAACATGGTATGCTCGATCAGGTTAGTGCGCATGTGTGTGTGCGCGCGCATGTGTGTGTGTGTGTGTGTGTGTGTGTGTGTGTGTGTGTGTGTGTGTGTGTGTGTGTGCGCGCGCGCGCGCGTGTGTGTGTGTGTGTGTGTGTGTGTGTGTGTGTGTGTGTGTGTGTGTGTGTGTGTGTGTGTGTGTTTGTGTGTGTGAGTGTGTGTGTGTGAGTGTGTGTGTGGAAATGGAAAGGGATATTGAATTAACTATTATCTGAGCTTAACATTAAAGAATGAATACGCTTCTTCAATGTCGATTTGGTACAGTCAAATAAGTCAATACTGCTAAACAGTTTATTATATTGTCTAAGGAACCGAATTAATGGGGAATTCTGTGCATAATTGGTGTTGACTGTTGGAAGGCTAAACAGGGCACGATTGGCGTGACGGGTTCTTATTTTTGGCACAGAGAAATTAATCTCTGCAAGCAGCGCAGAGCTATCGATGCGGCCAGAGAGAATGTCGTATAAAACACACGTGTCAAGCATGAGACGCCGATTCTCAAGGCTCAGGAGGTGGTGGCGACAACACATAGAAAAATAGCTAGTATCCCATTTCTTGGATCGAAAATTAAGGTGACGCAGAAAGCGATACTGAATTTTCTCAATTTTCTCCTTGTAAATCGTATACTGAGGTGACCAGACACAGCTTGCGTATTCAAGGATGCTTCTAACATATGCATAATAAACTACTTTAATACATGCGGCATCCTTAAACTCTCCACAAACACGATACACAAAGCCCAGGTTCTTGTTCGCACGGTTTACTATGTCATCAATGTGTAAGTCATATGTTAGTTTCGCATCGAGAGTTACACCTAGGTCCCGTATTGAACTTTCTTTCCCCTCCCCTCCCGCCCTAAGTCAGACTGACTCGGTTCAGTCTATTCACGATGCACTCCATGCGCCCAGTGCGCCCGTATCACTCTCCACAAATTACTCCTGTGGCGCGGAGATAATCCCATTAGCGGCATACTTTATACTCCTACTCCTACACAAAGTCCAACTACTGGTAGTGAGGGCTAATCAGCCCTATACAGTTCAAGGCATGTCTTAAAAAAAAAAACTTAGTAAGAGGTGGGCCATACATCTTGATATAGTGGTCTCGAGTCACCTAATCTGTAAGAACCTAATCTAAAGAAGGTTTAATTAATCCGTTAGAGTAGTAGAACTTTATGCACTCAAAAGGAGTTTTGCTAACAGACAACCCTGCTAACTTATCCTTCACATGGCAGATCCTTCCTTTCTTTCACTCTCGCTATATAGGCATCTTCTATTTCGTTCACTAATGATTGTCTATTGTCCATCAGGGCGCACGATGTACGTGATCCCATTCTCCATGGGCCCCGTGGGATCGCCGCTATCCAAGATCGGCATTGAGATCACCGACTCTCCTTACGTCGTTTATTCCATGCGGGTCATGACGAGGATTGGTAAGCATTCACTATACTGTGGTCTTCATTATATCCTGGTTTTGGCTAATAAACTGTTTAAAATTAGAAAAAAACAACAGCGTCTCAAGAAATTTACGTAAAGGTGATTCCAATAAGTATAGGTACCTTTAAAAGTAAACTTTTCTTTTTCATTGCTCGTCTGTATGCATCAGTGTACGAGTATCCCTAATTGCCTATTAAGAAGCGCTTTCACGTAATCATGTTGACGCATCCAATCCAACCTAGAGTCAAACCACGCTAATTATTCTGTTAAACCATACAAAGTGGGTCAGTTTGAACGGTATGACAGTTCGTTTGCTTGAAAGACTTAGCATGGTTTGACTATACCAACATTCGAATCCGGTATCAAATAAAATTCCCTTGGACCAACAGGCAACAAGGTGCTGGACGCCCTGCGCCAAGACGAGCAGTTTGTGCGCTGCCTGCATGCTGTGGGTGGCGGAGGAGTCCCCGGCTGGTCCTGCGACCCTCCACGCACCATCATCTTGCACAAACCCAGTGATAACGAGATCGTCAGCTACGGTGAGGAACAATAATCGTGATCAGAAATTGACCGATCCAGTGATAAACGCAACCATATCTCTGATGGTAGTCTAATTCCAAGATGCCTCTGACACTCTCACGCTACAGATATACGTATCTGACAGCGACGAACTTATAGTGTAGCACCCAAAATCGGAGGCAGATTTGGTTCTTGCTTGCTTCTTCTAAAAGACTATAGCATTATGATGAGAATCGTGTTATGTTATATGGATGTTACGTTACTGTTCTCTTATAATAAATTATCTAGATCCTTACCCGGCGTACAATTTGGCATGTTTAAAACTTCGGAATGCAGTAGATGTAATTAAGGTTTTACATGTATATTAATAAAAGATTATATGATAACAGGTAGTGGATACGGTGGCAACAGCTTGTTGGGAAAGAAGTGCTTCGCTCTTCGTCTCGGCTCCGTCATCGCGCGCCGTGAGGGCTGGCTGGCCGAGCATATGCTGGTAAGTTCCTACTAATAATAAGACTTCAGTGAAAACTAAGCTGGTTAGGCAAACAGTAAACCAGTTAGCTTTCGCTTCTCATTTCAATTTCTATTGGCGCAGTCGCTTGGATTGAAACCACAAAAATGGGTTAATTTACAAAATCTTTATACTTACATTTTCTTTCTTCCTTATCTCAGATCGTTGGCATAACGGACCCGCAAGGCCGCAAGCGCTACATCGCAGCCGCGTTCCCCTCTGCCTGTGGCAAGACCAACCTGGCCATGATGACTCCTTCCCTGCCCGGCTACAAGGTGGAGTGCGTCGGTGATGATATCGCTTGGATGCGCTTCGATAAGAATGGTGTACTGAGGGCTATCAATCCGGAGAATGGATTCTTTGGAGTTGCTCCAGGTAAGCACCAGTAACTTGATTAAAATAATAATATTGCTGTGCTAATCCGCGATATAATATCGTGCCAGTTAATTTTTGCTAATCCGTTACACTTATTTATTTGCGTATTTTTTCATGCATACGTGCATTTAATAGCCCCACCCTCCCACCACGATAAGAAAAATAATTACGCAACTAAATATAACATACCACCACTAAAATAACAAAACTTACTCAACACGTGCTTTGCCCCTCTACGAGGCATCATCAGGAGATGTTGACGGTCTAGAGTCCGACAAGCGAAACGGGTTAGCACAAATTAACTGGAACGATATTATATCGCGGATTAGCAAAGCAATATTATTGTTTTAATTGATATGGACTTCCGCAAAGTAACGCCTGATTCAATTAACCCTTTACAACCGAAGAAAATAATTTACTCAGACTTCTTTAAAACTCACATGACTTTTTTATGGGTGCCTAAATATCGTGTTAAAAATAAATAAATAAATCCTGAAGTCCCTGGTTTCCTGAAAACTTACCCTCACGAGCGTGGGGCTTAGGAGATAGCTCGAGATGTGAGTTTTGTCTAGTTTGGAGATATGGTTTGATATTAAATGAAAATTTAATTAATTGAACAGTCTTTATAATCATCAGTCATTTTTTAACGATATTAATAATACGTTTTTAAGCATTTATCTGTAGCCTGTCCACTTCCTTTAGCCTGTCCTCTTCCCCGCCCTCTACTTCTTGCTCTTGACGTGTCCCTGCCTGATCTGCCTCTAGTGGATACCCTGCTACTGGATGTTATTGGGATAGGTGGTGGTGCCTCTTCCACTTCGGAGAATCCATCGCCAGAACCAGATCCACTCTCCTCTATGTGATCTAAGACTCTCGCAACAATATCTTCCTCATCATCAGCAAAGTCCTCAATTTCCGAGTCATTCCCATCTGCTAATAATTGTGCAACTTGCTCATCCGTGAGGGCCTTTCCTAAAAATAAAGAAAAAATCCTAATTAAACGATTATACGTACAGGATAATCATGTTAAGGTACAAAAAAATTACGAATATCTATTTAGTACGTACCACCTAACCTACACGATCGTGCGTCCTTGATGTTGAGTCACAATATACCCATATTAGTATGTACCACCTAACCTACACGATCGTGCGTCCTTGATGTTGAGTCACAATATACCCATATTAGTATGTACCACCTAACCTACACGATCGTGCGTCCTTGATGTTGAGTCACAATATACCCATATTAGTATGTACCACCTAACCTACACGATCGTGCGTCCTTGATGTTGAGTCACAATATACCCATATTAGTATGTACCACCTAACCTACACGATCGTGCGTCCTTGATGTTGAGTCACAATATACCCATATTAGTATGTACCACCTAACCTACACGATCGTGCGTCCTTGATGTTGAGTCACAATATACCCATATTAGTATGTACCACCTAACCTACACGATCGTGCGACCTTGATTTTGAGTTACAATATACCCAAAAGTAAGAATGCTAGGTTCAAATTACATAGATTATGTACAAACCAATAACCAAAGTAAGTAAATTCCACAAAAAAATTATAGAAATTGCATTTATTAAATTACTAACCAAACACTTACCCGGTCGAGTTTGCGCGCCAAAAAACGCATCCATATGCTTCACAGCGGTCACAGGCGACTGACAGGTTCAAACTCTCTCGCAAGAGGCCCGCGCGTATTTTTTCCAAGAAAAAGATAGATTCACGATCGATCGAGGTCGGTTGCGTCTCGAAAAGTTGATTTGGGTACGCGCCAGAATTTTTGAAAATCAAGTGTCACTATCGTATCAAGTCGGTTGTAAAGGGATAATTACCAGCAACTTGGCAATGTTGCCAGTTTTTTCGACTTGTCCTTTGCTTGGCGGAGTTACTTTTTTCAGAACAGTTCTGTACGAAATATGACAGTTAGCTAATAGGTAGATACCTTTCAACAGGCACTTCTGAAGCGACCAACCCGATAGCGATGGCAACAGTATTCAAGAACACGGTGTTCACAAACGTAGCGGAGACGAAGGAGGGCGGCGTGTGGTGGGAGGGCATGGGGGAAGCCCCCGAGACGCTGATCGACTGGAAGGGGCAGGCGTGGGACCCCAGCAAGAAGACGCCGGCGGCGCATCCGAATTCCAGGTTAGTTGGCTTTGATAACGATGAACCCTACAGGAGGTAGTGTCCTGCTGCGCAAGTCCCTGCGCATTCCTAGATCCAGCCCTCCCTACCTAATGCGAATGCGATAGCAGGCCTGTTGTTGAGATATACGTGTCACTAGGGTATGACGGCCTTATCACACTTGCGATTTGCGAGCGACTTTTGTATGAAGGCGATCACGCAGCGGCAGCGAGCTCGCCGCGTCGCTTATTTGTATAGAAAACTCGCTCGCAAATCGCAAGTGTGATAAGGTTCTTACTGTGGACATTATTTATTGAATTCGACTTGTTTCTCGCATCAATAACATACCTATAATTAAACAAACACAGTAACATATAATATAATACAATAAACTTATAAAACCTCTTAACATTTGCATAAACTTATTAAAACATCATGGAACTAGATTTTTATTTGTTATAATAGTAGGTATACTTTATCCCAGCAAATGCCTACTTCCCGAAGGATAACCTAAATTCTCGAAGGATAAGATAAAACCATAAGAAATAGCGTAGACTCTTCTTCTTTCTCCGTGCCTCTTCCCAGTTCATTTGGGGTCGGCCCTCTGAATATGCTTACGCCATTTGGCTCTGTCATTTATATCAACTGTAATTAAATTTGATATTTTTTCAAGGTTTCTCCACCAAGAAATAGCGTAGACTATAAGCAATTTTTTTTTTCACAGATTCTGCACTCCCGCGGCACAATGTCCGATGATCGACGACGCGTGGGAGAGCCCCGAGGGCGTGCCCATCTCCGCCATCCTCCTCGGCGGACGCAGGCCGGAGGGCGTCCCCCTGGTGGTGGAGGCGCGGGACTGGGCTCACGGAGTCTTCATGGGAGCTGCCATGAGGTCCGAGGCTACTGCCGCCGCTGAGCATAGTGTAAGTACATTTTGTATCTTATCCTCGTGTGACCCAATGTATCTACATCTCAATGCACAAAGTACCTTACACTTATAAATCGGACCCAGACAGCTTTGTGCTATACGCAAACGCCCAGTGTAAATTACGACGTAAATACAAGATTCATTCGATGCATTCTATTTGACCATAGAGCATCTTAAAAAAAACACACAAAAGAAAACAAGTCTAGGGCCGCACGTACCTACATGTAAAGAAATTGCACATTGGACTGTACATTGGGCGTTTAGGCCTTATGGTTTTATTTGGGCATGGATCTTACGAGGTTATAGAGAGCAGACAGTGTGGAGATAAAATTAAATCACAGTCTAAGAAAGACGCGGTGTCTATACGTGTCGTAATAGTTAATCAGAAAGTTATACTCAAAGAAGGGACTGTTCGGACATTGACCGACAACAAAGCCATGTATTTATAGTCTCTTTCTCCAAATGCACAGTATTTTTTCGAGCGTATCAGCGCACGCGCACGCGTAGGTACTCATTGTCGGGAAGAATGAAGACTTGGGAAGAGGTCGTAGTTATACTTAACGATTATATTTATACATACCAGTCTCACGATATGTCGATAACTAGTTCTCGAAGTAGTAATGAAAGGCGCGGGGATATAATGACAAGGGAATTTGGAAGTTCCACATAATGGCCACAAAAGAGGAGAAAAAGTGTCGTTAAATAATCTCGCTAACTTCAGGCATCCAAGCTTCTTCTTCTAGAGTCAGCACTAACTTTGTACCTACCTCAGTTAATTCGTGTAATATTCTCCCAGATATTTATTGTTTAAATGCTTACCTACAGGGCAAAGTTGTGATGCACGACCCGTTCGCCATGCGGCCCTTCTTCGGCTACAACTTCGGGGAGTACCTGCGCCACTGGCTGTCCATGCCGCGCGCCGGCCGCGCCTTGCCCAAGATCTTCCATGTCAACTGGTTCAGGAAGGACCAACAGGTGAGAACAAAAATAATGTTAAAATAAAAGCTACAAGACTACAAGAGGGGAGCGATTACACCCTGATCGAAACTATGTCTTGCCATTTACGGGCCCGTGGAAGACCACCCGCCACTTGGCTGAAGGCGGTCGAAAAAAACCTCAAAGAAGGCCAAATTGATATAATCGTGCTCAGTAGCAGAGGATGCGGACGAGGAGGGTCGACCCCAAGTAAATAGGACTATCGGTCTAGGAGAAAGAAGAAGAAGAAGTTACTATTACGGAAAGCTAATACTGACGGAGTTACAAGTCGCCGCCTACCAGTCAGAGACCACGAAAGAGTTTTTTTTTCTGAGAGACATCCAGTAGTACGTACATCTAGCATAAAATTTCACCCCTTTAAGATTTTCAAAGAGCATTTTTCATCATAACAGTCGATATAGACGTCCACTGTGAGAAAAAAGCCTCCACCAAGGTTATCCACAACGCAGTCGTTCTCCACTCTTATCCAATTGCTTACCGCGACCCTAATAAGAAGTCGGTCCGTCTTGTTTTAGGCCAGCATATTTAGATTACTTATATCCATTGGAAAACTTTGGGAGAAACCTTTGTCTAGCAGTGGACGTCCATCAGCTGAAATGATGATGATGATGATATCCATAATAACGATTCGGACGGACGTTTTTGACAGAAACATCCTGTGTGCGAATATTTATTTCTTTCATCATGACTTAAAAGATGGATATTTGACGTTATTTTACATAACAGGGCAAGTTCCTCTGGCCCGGGTTCGGGGAGAACGCGCGCGTGCTGGACTGGGTGCTCCGGCGCTGCGACGAGGAGCCCTGCTACACGGACGGCGCGCTGGGCCGCGTGCCCGCGCCGGGCGCGCTCGCCACCCGCGGCCTCGGACACGTCGACCTGCAACAACTGTTCAGTATTCCCAAGGACTTCTGGATGCAGGAGGTGAGCTATCTTTCATTTACGTCACACTTCGATGAGTAACTAAAAGTCTAAAGACAGTTAAAAGCCTTGCGCAGTCACTGTCAATTAATCTCCGAGGTAGCAAACAGCATTACAAAAGTGATCTGTTATCACGTGAAATGTCTTCTCAGTTTCCATAATTATTTGTTTGAAAACAACATCTTATTGAAATTCTAATTTCAAAATAATCTTTGTCCCCAGGCCGATGCTATCGAAAAGTATTTTACAGAAGAAGTCGGCGAAGACCTGCCAAAGGAAATGTGGGAGCAGCTGGACTTGCTCAGGAAGAACATCAAGCAGTCATAAATAAGCCAAAGATTATAATTAGAACCAGTATGAATACGTAAAGATAGCGAAGATAATTTACGAATCAGACTACGTGTTTTTGAAGCCCAAAATTGCATTTAAATATAATTGCGGCTGTACACTATTCGCGAAGTTGGCCGAGGTTGGGCGAATATGATAGTGTAGAGGGTTTCGCTTCGCTCCGGAAACCCATACTTCGGCCATCTTGTAACTTCGCCTCGGCCAACTTCCTTTAACCTCGCGAGTAGTGTGGAGCCGCAATTATATTCTTAGACAGCTTACGTTGCCATGGGATGGGAGCGAAACACTCGTTTTGGGTACTCAGGAGCGAAAGTATTGCCGATTATATTTATAATACCAACGTAAAAAACACGAAAAAGATGGAACCTCTAAGGTGTTTAATATCTTCTAGGCATGTATAAAACGTTAAAGTAACAAAATCCACTTAAGGATATTTTCTTCAATACAAGTTGAATTGGTAGCTCTTTTAAGTCCAGTCCAAACCCTAAATTTTCGAATGATATATATCTTTCAGTAAAATTGTATAAATTTGAACATTTTCTACAGCTCGTATCCCAAAATGTGACCAACAGTATATTTTAAGATTCTTAAGAATAGGTTAGTGTAAGTTAGTTTTAATGATTTTATAATTTGAATCGAATCAATAAATTTAATGGATGAATTGATGTAAATGAATTAATAAATGAATTGATGGCTGTGCTAGGTAATTTCGACGAACTGTAAATAGTTAGGTATAGGAACACTTTATAACACAAATTGATTTCTAATGATTTATTGTAAGCAAATGAGATTTTAAAAATAAACGTTTACTTTTAACATTGTGTCATTTTATTTGAATGATTAACCGTCACTGCCTATTTAGTAAAATTACTGATGATTGCTGATAATCACACTAATATGACTTATAAAGGCAAAAGTTTGTCAGTGTGTTTGTATGTTTGTTGCTTCTTCATAGTGAAACGGCTAAACCAATTTTGATAACATTTGTATGTATAGGTAGCTACTTTTTATTCCGAAAACAATGTACATAGCTATGGGATGAGCGAGTAACACCGCGGGGCATAGCTAGTCTATTACATTTAAATCGACTCAATTTAGAAGGAATCTGTGGGAATTACGTTTGGTACTGGATATACGTTTATTTATATACCTACTTACTAGAAGGCCCAAAACATCGCACGCGAATTTTTTTTCATACTCTAAATGGGTAAATATAGGTTTTACCATTTTCAGATGTTCAGCTATCCCTGTGGCAAAATAGGCTTCAATTTGTCCAGCCGCTTCGGCGTGATGCGAGGACAAAGGAAATTAAGAAAACGATGGCGCCAGACTGGCACGGCACCGACGATCATGCATCACGCTACCATTTCAATAAAAATCTTGAATGTTATACTCGTAGTACCTATGTATGGATATACATATCTATACATCCAAGATATGAAAGCTCGACAGTATAATGCTCAACAATACTAATAATAATAAACGTCATAACGTACGGGATTACGGCCATGTTTATGGGTGCACCGTACAACCACACCTCGGACAATGGCGATCAAATGTATGAAAGAAACGCGTTGCTACGCACACAGTCTAAGCTCGTGTAGGTGAACGCGTACCATGCTTGTGTGAGTGAGATAAAACATGTTAGGGTTGCCGCCATTTTGAACGCACGAGTCGAGAACACAATGTGCAGCAATATGAGATGACCTTGTAATAGCGGCGTCGAATTAATTTTGTGTGCTTATAATTAAACTAATGTTAAACTACGATTTCTAATTCCGCCCGCGTTCAAATTCGATAACCTCAATGACTAAAAAAAAACTCATTGCGCGAATTAGGAAGAAATAAGAATCATATTACGCTGTAAGGTGGGTATCTATCTATTTAAGCTCGATTTATACAAATAGTTTCCTATTTTGAATCAGTATAAACGAAGTAACTAAATTTTTGTAAGGAAAATTCAGGCCACCAAAATATTACGTAAGTTGAAAACATGATTTTTTGTTCATATATATATTGTGTTGTTTTCAGTGTGATCTGATAGGTTTAGGTCGAAAACGGATAAGGCAAAAAAAATACTAAACATAAGTACCTATTGTAAGTTGGTTTTCTACTAAAACATAAAACACTTTGAAAATAACTGGGTATGTACTTGCCTTGATTCATCCAATGGGAATCTGTAGAACTTTCTTTTACTTTTGTTGTTTATAGAACTTAAACAACCGTACACAGCACAACACACGCCCATTACAAAAGTATTTGTTTAATATTTGAATATTAAACGTGGCCAGTGGCCTCCGCTCTGCTCACCGCGTCGTCGCGTCCTTGCCAGCCGGTAACTGCGAGGTAACCGAGCGCGGGTGGGCGGCACTTTCGGTGGGAGGCAGGGAGTGTCCATACTGTACGTTAGTACTCTTTATTATACTGTGGTACAACACAGCGCGACTCGCGAGTCATAACTTTGTGCGCAAGAAGCTTATATAATCTCACTCATAGGAGCTGTCCTTAACTTCGCCCGTTCCGCGTATTTTTTTCTTTACCGTAGACGGAATAAAAGTATCCTATAACCATCTTCGGATATCCAGCTATCCCTGTAGCAAAATGGCCGTTTCGGCGTGGTGCGAGGACAAAGGATATTACGAAAACAGCAATGGCGGTAGGTTGGCACGGAGCCGCGCGCCCGTATAAAAGACGATCCTGCATCACGCTATTAAGATTATGCGTTACGCCGTAAAGCGTTACGTGCGAGAGAGAGCCCAAGGGGGGTTTCGGGATAGTGGAAGGGAGACAAAGTAAACGCTCCCGGCCATAGATAAGAGTGTATTACTGGTAATGGATAGCCAACTTCACGTGGTTTTTGGTCCAAAATATGGGTACCCCTTATCTTGCACAATCTCTATTGTCCGAAATACACTTCGCATAATCGTTTTCGCACAATCATTAGCTAATCCACTGCAGCAGCAGCAATACTATGGTTGTGGTTGCAGGATCTAACTCGGAGGTTCTGCGTCGAACAGGCATATCCGGTATATGTAGTGTGCTCATAGAAGGTCAACCGTGGGTGTGGGCACTTTATTCTTTCTTTATTCAATAACAACATGAGTTGTGTTTGAAATTGATATTAACAACATACAAATATAAAACCAAAATTATCAAATTATACACTATACATAATCATAAGTCGTTAAAACTTTGTATGTATGGCACCATCAAGGTTACCTAAAGAAGTTTTTTACTCTGAGCTTACCTGTGGCAAACGCAATGCTGGCGGGCAATATCTGCGCTACAAGGTTCTTAAAGGGCCACCTAATGGCCACCGGCATATCATGCGACTCGTGGGAGGAGCTTGCAATGCAACTCAGAGATCGGACTAGCGAGCTGCTGTCAGTGAATGTTTAAAAAAAATTGAACGCGCTTGCCTTCAAGACCTGCGGGCCCATGATGGTTGCGTTTATCACGAGATAAATAAGTGACAAGGCATCCGTCACGTTTTGACAACATGCGAGTGTGAGTGACAGATGTTTTGTCGCTTATTTATCACGTGATAAACGCAACCATCATATGCCCCCTGGAGTCCCTGGAGTGACGTTTGGCGTCCAGGGCCTGGACGCCAAACGTCAGCACCGAAAGACATTGGGCCGTGTCTTTCGTTGCTCGTACAAATCATCTGGCCAGCTTTGTTGTATTGTATCTCATGCTGTCGGACTTCCAAAACCAAATTTGGATTTGCAAGCCACGCTCGCGCCCATGCTCGTAACAATAATCAATTAAATGAAGAGTTTCTTTAACCAGATTGTCAGGATGTCGCCGTCGATGGATACGGTAGACATCAGAACTGATAGATTTTTGTGTAGACATGAAAAGGGTTTGCTTTTTATTAATTTGTTTTTATGTTAACTTGTAACAAAAAGTGAGATTGTATTGTAACTGTACACTGTGATTTATTTTGTAATCGTTTATTATATCTCAAAAATTCCACTGTTTAAAATTCAAAGAAATATACTTTGATTTACGCCAATAACATAAAAGTTGGTTTTTAAATAGAAATGTCATTTCATTTTAATTATACGCTACGTATTTTACAATTATACAAATTTTAACCATTATATGGATTTATTTTCATAAATATTCGTATTATTCGAAAAAAACGAATATTTGAATATAAGAAATTGAAGTATTCGTATTATTCGAATACTAATATTGGACAAATATTGCAAACCCTACTTATCAATATACCTATAGGGAGAATCCCTGCTCGACAACCCATCGATTGTATACAAAAATAAGTGAGATCACATAAAAAACATCCTAATGGGATCCAATAACTTAACAGCTAATTTTTTTATAATTTTTATTTGAGTCAGGCGATACGGCATGACTAAGAATATCCAATAACTTAAAGCAAAGCAATAGTTTCTAGATCACAAAGAGATCAAATAACTTAAAAGCAAATTTATTTATTTAAACTTTATTGCACAAAATACACAAATTGTATAAATGGCGGGCTTGATGCCAAATGACATTCTCTACCAGCCAACCAAATATTTAGAAGATAGGCCTATGGGTAAAAAAAATATTTATTTATTTATTTTATTTATTTATTTACACACACAACTGTCCTTACAGGCTTACCTAATTCGACAGCATGGAATATTTACAAAATAGACACAAATACAGGCATAGTACACAAATACAACACTACACGTCAACTATTGATACTATTTACTATACAGCATAACATAAAACATAGAGTGTGGCCCTTGTGAATTCGCTCAAAGAACAAAAGAAAAGATCAGATACGTTTGCTACTCGATTGAGAGTGCGAAGCGCTCTGGTAAAGGGTGCTTGGCGCATCAATTGCGTTCTGGCTTGAGGCTCCGCGAGCAGGCTGGGCCGCCGCCGTCGCCACACGTATTGCTGCGGCACGTACAAACTGACCACCGCTAGGACTCCTGGGTTGAATACCTTGCCCCGCAATAACTTAAAAATATATATTGCTAACCCTAATTCCCTTCGGACTTCTAGTCGATTGTATCCAACCATGCCTAGTAAAAATAACGTAGGATACATTAGCGGGTAAAAAGGATACACCCCGTACATCTTTATTTATTTATTTATTTAAACTTTATTGCACAAAAGAAAAACTTAACGTACAAAAGGCGGACTTAATGCCATGAGGCATTCTCTACCAGTCAACCTTAGGGCAAAGCAGAGAAATTGTAGGCGGTGCATCAGACAACATAATTACATATAATTAAAATACTCATATTAGGTACATAGATATATATAATATACATATATATAAATAGATACATACATAAATATATACGACGATGAAACAAACCAAGCAGATATACTATGAGACTTCAGTTCTGCCAGCAAAGAAACTTCGCACGGCCCTTTTAAATGCCAACTTACTCGGAGCCTGTTTGATTGTGAGAGGAAGACCGTTCCAGAGGCGAGCCACTTGCAAGGAGAAAGAATTAGACATGAAACCAGTACGGTGAAGAGGAATAGAAAGGGCAAGATTGCCGGAAGAGCGAAAATTACGGTTACGAGTGGATTCAACATAGCAGAAAAAGGTTTTCAGGTATTCAGGAGCTTGTGGATCATTGAGTATTGAAAAGAGAGTGCAGAGCATACGAATATTGCGTCGTTGACGGATGGGAAACCAGCCAAGCCGAGAGCGGTAAGAAGAAACGTGATCATATTTACGGAGACAGAAAATAAAGCGAATACAATTATTAAGAAGTCGATCCAACTTATCAAGAAGATCCTCATTTAAGTCCGGATAACAAACATCACCATAATCAATTATGGGTAGTAATAGTGCATTTACAAGCAATACCTTAGTTTTGATAGGCAAGAAATTTTTCAGTTTGTTGAGAGCATGAAGCGAGCCAATGACTTTCCGGCTAATTTCACCTACCTGCACCCTCCAGCTCAGTGTGCTATCTATGTGAACACCTAAGTCCTTAACACTAGAACTAAAAGGAATAGGCGTTCCGTTGAAATTTACAGGAGTTACAGAATCCTGGTCAAGTTTAGCAAGCTGACGAGAGCTGCCAATGATAATAGCCTGACACTTTGAGGGGTTTACAAACAGACCAAATTTCTCAGACCATTGTTGGATGTGTAAGAGATCCAGGTTTAATTTGTTAATTGTGTCAGTAATATCACACACTTTACATTGGTCGTAAAGTTGTAAATCGTCAGCATAAAGATGGTAAGAACAGCGAAGACCAGGGGTGATAAAGTTTACAAAAAGAGAAAATAATAAAGGAGAGAGAATTCCTCCTTGAGGTACACCAGTGGCAAGGTCGCACCAATCAGACAAAGCCCGATCTACACGGACTGCCTGCTGGCGCCCACAAAGATATGAAGCAAACCAGCCAAGAGCAGAAGACACATTAAGATGTCTGAGCAAGGCAAGAAGGATCTCATGGTCAACAGTATTGAAAGCGTTAGAAAAGTCAATGAGAACAAGTACTGTGACCAATTGATCTTCCATGCCCCGCCTAACATCTTCAGTCACTTTGAGAAGTGCAGTACAAGTACTATGGCTGGGACGAAAACCAGACTGAAAGGGGCTCAACAGTTTGAAAGAGTGTATAAAGCTAGAAAGTTGCTTGTGAGCCACCGCTTCAGCAATTTTTGATAAAAAAGGGAGAATTGAAATTGGCCTAAAGTTACTAAGTGATGTGGGGTTGCTAATTTTAGGTAAAGGAATAACGAACGCGCGACGCCAGAGAGAAGGAAAGTCACCATTAAGCAGCGAGGAGTTGATGATATCGGTTATTATGGGAAGCACACAGTCCAGGACTGATACTACCATATAACGCCCAATATCATCACAACCAACAGCTTTCGATTTAATTTTATTGATAATTTTTTTAACATTAGCGTCAGAAGTGGGATAGAAAGAGAAGATATCAGAGATAGCAACGGGCATAGATGAAATATCAGAAAGAGTACTACTCTTAACATGATAATCAATGGAGGCGGAAGTAGAAAAATGTCTGTTTAAATCGTTTAGCGAAAAGGAAGTGCCATCGAAACCGTTACTAGGTTTACCTAGACCAAGCGACTTAACAAACTTCCAGACATCGGCCATCGAAGAAGAGGATACGTTCTGGTGAATGAATCGGCGCTTCGCTGTTCGCACCATCTGGTTACATCGGTTACGAGCTGCCTTAAAAATAGTCCAATTGTCGTCAGTACGGTCACGTTTAAAAGTTCTGAAAGCACGGTCCCTCCTTCTCATAGCCATGCGTACGCCCTCAGTGATCCAAGGAGCAGGGGGACGCCGAACTCTAACGGGGTGCAGTGGGGCATGGGTGTCAAATAATTCTAAAATAGCAGAGTTAAACAAAGAAACTTTGGTTTCAACTGTAGGTGCAGATAACACAGGGGTCCAGTCAATGCTTCTTGCATCACTCAAGAGAACGTCAGTATCAACTTTATTAAAGTTGCGCATCAAAACCAAGGCAGGCTTACATTTAGGTGGTATAATTTTGTACGAAGCAAACAACAAGTCATGATGGGAGAAGCAGGGAGCTAACAGCTGACCATGCTTTATTACATCATCAGGCGAAGAAGTAATTATAAGATCCAACCACGTGTCAGAGGTCGCGGTGTGATGGGTAGGATCAAGAGGTAAGATAGAGAATTTGACAGACCGAACAATTGATTCAAATTTATCACGATGTGCGGAATTAGTGCAAAGGTCGGTATTAAAATCTCCCATAATTATGTGATGTGTGTAATCCGAACTTATGTACTCAAATACTTGCTCAAGTTTAGAAAAGTAATCAACGGTTGGGGGACAGTAAACTACACCAAGAACGGCCTTGACTCCTTTAATATTCAGTTCGAGAAATATCCATTCCGCGGAGCTAGAATAAAGGGACGGAGAGGTATTTAAAATTTTGTACGGAATGGAACTTTTCAAATAAATGGCCACACCACCGCCACCCTTACCTATTCGATCGTTCCTAATCAGAACATATCCAGGCAAAGCATACGATGTCGAGTCTAGCGTGGGCTTCAACCAACTCTCCGATACTAGTATTGCATGGATATATTCAGACTGAAACGTATCAATCAAACCAGCATAGTGAGATGGGATGCTTTGGGCGTTAATATGGCACACGTTGAAAAAACAAGAATTCTGAAATTCATTAGATAAGAGTTCACCTAAAGTATGAGAAGTGTCAAGAGAATTCAAAGACAGAAAAGCAGCACTATCATCACTGGCAGAAAAGAAAATTTCATCATCGGACATAAACAATAAATATTACAAATATAAATATATATATAACAGTATTATAATAGTATTACAAAGATACTTGTCTTTATAACACACAAAATCCTGCTCATCCTGCCGGTTTACCTGTGAGAGATAACAAAAGTCATAATAATTTGCGGTTAAAACAAAAAAAAAGCAAAATTAAAATAGCAACAGGCGGTATTAATGAGACTCGAACAAACTTCAGTCAAATAGAAAAAGAAAAACAAACGTCAAATGACAATTCAAAGTGACACTGACAACATAACCTATAATTACACTAAACAGTATACACGGATCACGGATCAGATTAAGTAAGCTAAAACAAGAAAGTGGGTACATGAATGAAAGTATAAAAATGACGGTGGACGCCAATTATGTCATGTATAGCTGTAACTATGTATACGCCTGCTGCTATGACGATGTTATACAAAGAAACGGAAGAAAACACTATACGAAATAAAATACTGAACTATAACGCGACACGACACTTCAGACCTAAGGTGCTGGTTTTGCGGCACGCCGAGACCTCCCAGACTGGCCACTGGCGCCAGGCACGCTCTCCTCTTCGGCTTCAACGGGGTCAGCATCGGCGTTAGGCGTCGAAGATTGCGGCAACAGCTTCGCATGAGATCCCTTCAGACGGACAATGTCCTCCTGGGACTCGAGGCGTTCACGAACACCATTGGGCAATTTAACGAAGATGTTGCCGTCTAGCGACCAGCAGCTCCTCATGCCAAACACCTTGCGTGCCTGAATTAACAATGTTTGTCGCTGTACTGTAAGGAATTCAGAAATGGCATATGTCGTTCCTTTGAAGGCGGTCTTCTTACTCCAAACTGAAGACTTGATGGAAATATCTCTGAATCGCACCAGGATGGGCCTGACACGGTCCGATGATGACTTGCCCAGCCTGTGGCAAGCTTTAAATGAAGCCTTAGAGATGCCGGGTATCTTCAGACGCTCAGAGATAATAGAAGCAATTCTATTACCAACATTCTCATCCGCATCCTCGGGGACTCCATTAAATAAAAGGAATTTCCTTCGATGCCGCATTTCAACAACATCGTGACACTTACTGAGAGCAATAATTTGCTCCCTAAGCAGCTTCAACATTGTAATAGTTTGCTCCTTGAAAGCGGCAAATTCCTCACTCAAGACATTCAGAGTTACCTTGACTGCAGGGGCCCTGGTCAGCTTGGATTCAAACTCGGAGAACATCCTGAGCACAGTGGTTTCGAGGTTTTTTTGTGATGCAGCAATATCCAAATAACTTGCCATTGTTGTTGACTTTTGAGGTTATAGTGTTACAACTGTCAGAACCAGCAGGATTTAACAGTGAATTTATAAAGAAATTAGTGCATGTACTGTGCTGCTAATATTTGTACAGTAAATTTAGAAGTTAAGTTCAAAATAAAAGCGGTAAAAACTTGGTAATGTATTAATTTTAAATTTATTTCAATATATGCTCTAAATATGATGTGTAACTTGTTTTATGTCTACCGCCCAAAAAAAAAAAAAAAAAAATCTTTAAATATAAAAATCTAATAAATTTGTTCTGTATGCGCTCCAACATAAGCCTATATTTAGACTCATGCGGGCTCCAGATGACTGCATTACATTCTAGGTGACTCCTAACTATCGCCTCGTATAAATTATAATGCTCGTATCGCATTCATATTATTAAAATCCTGCGATTGGCGCATTATAAAGCCCAGGTTTCTGAAAGCTTTTTTGCATACCTGAGTAATGTGATCTCGATATGTAAGATCAGCTTTCAGAAGCACTCCCAGATCTTTTACCTGATCGACTCGCTGCATCATCACTGTTCCCTCCAGCATGTATTGATAGTGATGCGGATTTTTAGCTCTACTAAAAGAAATTACGGAACATTTTGACGCATTAAATGATAGCTTGTTCGCTAAGCTCCAGTTAACTACTCTACATATGTCTTCCTGTACTTTAAGACAGTCCGAGCTATCACCAATTTTTCGAACAAGCTTTAAATCGTCCGCAAAAAGCAAACAAACGGAATCCTTGACTACTTCAGGAAGGTCGTTTACCATTAAGTTAAATTGCAAGGGTCCCAAATTGCTGCCCTGACTCACTCCAGACCTTGTGAAATATGGCTCCGACCGAAAGCCAGCGCAGTCCACATACTGGCGTCTTTCCCGCATATAGTCAGCAAAAAAATATAAAGTATGTGGACTACATCCTAGGTTCGCTAATTTAGCCAATAAGATATCATTATCAACGGTATCAAATGCCTTACGAAAATCGAAATATGCGACATCGACCTGCTTCCCGGCATCCACAGCAGGGACTACGTTCACCATAAGGTGCAGCCGGTTTCCTTTAGTACTACGCCCGCTCCGGAAGCCATACTGCGCATCCGACAGCTGGCTACTCACCTGTGCGTTCACCGATTTGTAAATCGCGGATTCGAATACTTTAGCGGGAGTAGACAACACTGCTACAGGTCGATAGTCACTGGCTTCCGTTCCACCTCGTCCTTTTGGCACAGGAACTACCCTTGTCAATTTCCACTCCTGGGGAAACAATGCCGATTTTAAACAAGAGTTAAATACATGCTGCAAAGGCGCCGCTAGAACACTACGACAGTCTTTAAAAATAAAAGTGTGTGTGTCAGCTCCGACGCACGACTGGAGTTTACTCTTCAGGCCAGGCGCGCACCACGATTTTTTTAGTCGCGCGATAATTTTGTCGCAGAAATAAGCGTACTTATGGGTTTATGAAAATCGTGGTGCGCGCATTCTCATATAAACCCATATCTTGCATTTCTGCGACAAAATTATCGCGCGACTAAAATCGTGGTGCGCGCCTGGCCTTAAGAACGATTATAAAATATATACTCAATACGTTTATTGCACATAATGGTTATACAGGTGGAAGTAAATAGTTTAAGTATCACATTATGTACCCTGTTGGGCGCTGCAAACAAGAACGAGAAGGTAGGCACTTACATAATATTAATATACGAGTATAATATACAGCAAAACTTATAATAATGTTACATATTTTTTTTACCCATAGGCCTTCTGAATATTCGTTCAAGGAGTAGTACGTTTTCGAAACTAATGATTGTTTAAGTTTGTGAACGAAAACTGCATCTTTTTTTCTCCTTTTTACATTTTCTTTATGCATTTGAAGACATTAACTATGATATTTTTGAAATAAATCGCGAAAAAATTTGAAATTGGCCGTTTGTTGACGTAAATTAAAATAACAGGTTGACAGCCATCAGTTTTTTTTTGTCGAGACTTTATGGCTTACAGCCAGCACGCGGTGGCGACCTGCTGTCACTATGACAATCCAGGCCGCGTGTGTCTGAGGGAATCATAGATTAGAGTGTATTATTAGGATAGTCATACATTACAACTGACCGCCACCGCGTGCCGTCCCTTTCAGTCATACGGTGTATAACAGGAGAGTGAAAGGGTCGGCACGATACGAAGTTCGGAGTAGGCGTTTAGATACACATACACAAGTTTACCGGACGATATTTATATTTATATTTTCATGCAGGCATCCGAAATGTCAAATTTCATAGTTTGTTTATGTGAACATAATGGTAGGGGAGCTGGGAGTGTTTAGTTTGTCTCCCTTCGACTATCCCGAAACCCCTCTTGGGCTCTCTCTCGCACATAATAGTATAGGATCCCGATATAAAACGACCTTCACCGAGATTTTTATTTGATGAAATGTATTTATCTAATATTAATCAAACAGGTGACATGTTTAAAAAAAATAAATAATTATAAATTAAACATACCCTGGACTAAAATTTGTTAGGCAACCCATATGCAATATATTTATTGACATATTAAATTAAATATAAAATACATTTCATCAAATAAACATCTCGGTGAAGGTCATTTTATATCGGGATCTTAGTCTATAACGCTTAACGCATAACCTGCTAAATTAGGAAGTCGTATTTTTACCCCGATCGTATACTGAGATACGACTTTTTAAATTAGCACGGCAGATACGTTCGATTTTATACCCCATATTTTTCATACCCCGGGCTTATATATGAAAATCGATTCTTAAGGAGTAAACTCCAATAAACGGTGGGATTCCGTCCGGCCCAGCAGAGCGTTTCGGGGGCAGCGCGGCCAAGGCCTGTTGTACTTCCACCAGTTGCAGGCTCGAAACGTGGACCCTAGCGCTATCCGCCGTCGATGATGTGGCTGTCACTTTAACATCTAACAAAGCTGGTTCTGTACTATACACTGAATGAAAGAAAGCAGCAAACTCTTTTGCACATTCCGAGTCCGCAAGGACGCGCCCGTCGCTTACCAACTTTGGCTTACTTGCGCAGCTTTCGGGTCAATTGACAAATTATTTTGAACACGATGTATGTTGCGTGTGCCTCTGCTATTGCCTTTTTTACTGCAGCCCTGCACTCCGAAAATACAACATAGTCGATTTCCTATTGACTACGCTTATATTGTTTATGCAGTTTATGTTTGTACTGAATGTCGCGAATTAAATCTACAGTGTACCACTCAGGGTAAGAGTACCTGGAGCTTCCACCTATTCGCTTTTTATTAGGAACACAGTCATCCAAAACTCTATCTAATTTCTCATAAAAATACCTAACTACCTCATTCGGATCGTCAATATTATAAATATGATCCCAATCTACGTTTTCCAATGACTAATATAAATAATTAAGATCAGCTTTGTAAAAGTTGCGCTGAACACGAGGCAAGCTTGCATCAGCGTCACTGGCTAGACAAGCCGGCGTGGCGACGGGTGCGGCGGTGGTTGAAACGCTCATACTCACCGCGAGCGGCGGATGGTAGAGATCCGCGGGTTGCAGGCTGTCGTCATCGGCGGCGGCGCACACGGTTATTTCACCGCGCACCCCAGAGCCCACAAGCACAAGACCGAGTTGCCTATTGTTACAATTAGGTATCTTGTTGTTTTGAGCGAACTCACAAAAGGCCACAAAGTATTCGTAGTATGCTAACACATTACTGTTACCTACTAGAACATAAATTAAAATCTCCGAAAACGACTAGATTACCTTTCACTATATTTCACACATAAACGTTCAATCAATAAATATGTAACATTATTATAAGTTTTGCTGTATATTATACTCGTATATTAATATTATGTAACTGCCTACCTTCTCGTTCTTGTTTGCAGCGCCCAACAGGGTACATAATGTGATACTTAAACTATTTACTTCCACCTGTATAACCATTATGTGCAATAAACGTATTGAGTATATATTTTATAATCGTTCTTAAGGCCAGGCGCGCACCACGATTTTAGTCGCGCGATAATTTTGTCGCAGAAATGCAAGATATGGGTTTATATGAGAGTGCGCGCACCACGATTTTCATAAACCCATAGGTAAGTACGCTTATTTCTGCGACAAAATTATCGCGCGACTAAAAAAAAATCGTAGTGCGTGCCTGGCCTGAAGAGTAAACTCCACTCGTGCGTCGGAGCTGACACACACACTTTTTTTTTTTTAGGTTTTTATTTCCGTTTTGTCGGCGTGATACCTACTCATAATTATAACAAATTTCAGCTTTCTAGTACTAATGATCACGAAGCTAAGCCGCGGACGGACGGACAGACGGATATCGATCCAGTAGGAAGAACCCAAATAGCGATGGGCGAGTCGAGTTGCCTGATTCGAATAACTCGAATCAGACTCTGATCGAGTCGATTCGAATCAGGTTTCTTTGCAACTCGAATCAACTCGCCGACTCTAATACTCTATCTATTCACCGCTTAGAATCGCATGCACTAACTTCTAACTCTCTAGTTGTTTCAAGCATGTAATGTAAATGTAATATGACTCTACTCGACTCGATTAGCCAACTCGCGGGACTTGCAAACTCGTGGATCGGTCGAAACCGCGAACGACAACCGGAGCCAACCGGTTCGGTTAATGCGAGTCGAGTCAACTCGAGTTCCGATTCGAGTTTGCTTCCAAATTGATTCGAATCATCCGAGTTCAAAAATAATGGACTCGTAACATCGCTAAACCCAAAAAGGTTTATTGGCACGACGCTCGCTTATTACTTGAGTCACGCCCGCTGGTATTTGCGTGCGTAACGTTCAAAAATAGGAATTATGAGGTAATTAGTTGATCGACAGTTGACATTCATTCATGGTACTAGTACAAATTGTAAAAAACAAACGTTAGCGCGTTGGAGGGATTATGTTACGCCATCTAGGTATAAATATAGCGAATCTATCTTCCTCTTCGTATCGGAAATCATGGCTTAGGTACTCGGAGTAAGCCACGTGCCACCAGTGCTGGTGTGCACGGGCGGCGGACGTGTACCTAGTTTGACAACGTCGTCTTGAGGTTAGTCTGTATCTTGTAGGTAGGTCCTGCAGCCTGATTCTATATCGTGTAGTAAGCAAATGTATTTATCGCAGTGGCCGTCCCCGCCGGCGGAGAGGCGACGGTGTGCGCGTAGTGTTCAACTATACAAATCCTTACCATACTCAAAGGCGCTTCCGTCAGCGGGGGCGCTACCACGCTAATACACACACAGTTTCCTACACAAAGTTAGAACCCAGTTAGCTGACTAGTTACAAACTGACATAACAAAGAGACCAGCACCTCTACCACAATTGTGACACGCGACTCTTTCACGCGCGAGATATACTTCCAATCTTTTTCTGTAGAGTAGGTACTATGAGAGAGTGACGAGTAATACCTACTAAGTACGACATAAGTTCCTGACGTGCGCGCGGCGCACCCCACCGTGCCGAGGTCTATGCTGCGGCAAGCCTACCACCAGTACCATCACAGCACAACGTCCCACGATTACATCAGCCGACAGGCTACCATCATAAAGGAAATTAAAAACTTAGCATGTACTATTACGTTTAGTTCGGCTACTAGGCGCCGTGCTGCGCTAGCAGTATTATGTTATCACGTTTTACAAAATATAGTACAGAATTTCATCACTGGATGGCGTTAGTGGCGACAATTTAGTTCGTTTTAACAATCACTGACTAAAAAACGTTCGTTACAATAATACAAGAAGTGCTACTGCTACGAGGTGTTCGGATTTATCCCTACCGCTTCGCTTTACGCCACATTTCAACTGTGCGTTTCTCCAGAAATTCTGTAGTTCTGTCTTAAACCGAAACCGTCCACAAAATCCGACTTCAACAGAATGAATCAAATTTCCTCGCACAGCGAAACTGTAGGATGAATGAACTGTTGCTCGCAGTATTTCCGAACCGATACGACCTTCAAACCTTCAAGAAAAAAGCGTTATTCCGTCTGAAAGGCCGGCAATGCACTTGTAACCCCTCTCGTGTTGCAGTTGATCATGGACAACTCAAACGCTTACCATCCGACGACCCGTCTGGTCATAAAAATAGGTCGGCGACGCTGTCATTGCAGGCAGTAGGGCGTATCGTAGGTATCATAAATCATGGCTTACTCGGTAGCCTTACGGCTGTAACCGACATTGTGTTGCTAGGCTGTAGGCAGCGCACTGCCGCAGCGCCTAGCGTGTGTGTGCTGGCGTGCACGAGCACTCCAACCATCAGACATGAACCTAGCTTGAACACGTCACCTTGAGATCAGTCTGTTAGTGTATGCCCTTTAGCTGGAATTTGTTGGCAGTTGGCAGCACTTTCGTTGTGCACGTTTACTAAATTTTGGGAACTACGACATCGTCACACCAGATCCCGTCGAAATAAAACTAAGTTTTATCATAAATGAAATGATTTATTTCATGTGCTTGGCCGAGAAGACCCGGACGCCGTCCTGCGTGGAAGCTCGGGCGTACTTCGTCAGCAGAGCGTTTACGTTCAACTTCTCTGTAGCATAACACCTGGATCAAGAACAAACAATAAATCATAACAATTTTGCATATAGATACTTACAAAGAATAAATAAGAAACCTACATTTTATGCGATCCTCTTATAGTCCGAGTGTGACTCGACACACACGAGCTCTGTTTAA
This sequence comes from Apotomis capreana, assembly GCA_947623375.1. Classification (NCBI taxonomy): domain Eukaryota; kingdom Metazoa; phylum Arthropoda; class Insecta; order Lepidoptera; family Tortricidae; genus Apotomis; species Apotomis capreana. Next base: position 8,088,056 of record OX392518.1, read on the forward strand.
CCGGGACATTGCTCTTCCAATACTCTTTATATTGAGAAGGCATTATTTCATACGATCTGCATAAAGGATCGCATAAAATGTAGGTTTCTTATTTATTTTCCTACACCCTTGTTACCAATCAAATAGTGAGTGTTTTATATCAATTAAGGCGACAAAATAAAATGTTGACAATGAACATTACAGTTCTGATGCATAAACACATAATTTTTATTTTTTTAGTACGACATGCGGCAAAAAAAAATCCTTAAATAATTATTTCCTTACCATAAAGGGAGCAACTAATCCAGTGACGTAGAAAGTTTCCCTACCCGGAGTGTCATACCTTCTTTTCTTAAACCATGGGGATACCAAAGTTAGAGCTTAGGGGCTTTAAGCTAGTTGAAGCTATACTTTTTAAACCAAGCTGTAGGGTTCGCAGTCAGTTCAATTTGTATTTAATGTAAGTGAATATTTTAGTATTGCTATTGTCCGATAGATGGCGCTTTAGCCGTCGGAAACTAGCTAACGACATGTCAACATAGAAATCTTAGGACAATAAGTTCCGACTAATAATAGTTTGGTGGAAAACATTCAATATACCCTATGTACTGTAGATTGTACGCGTTCTCGACGAAACGAAACGACACAGTTTCTTTTTTTTTTACAAGTAACCGTTACGAAAACGAGTTATTGAAAAACAGTTTCTTTATTACGGCATGGTAATTGGTATCATTAATAATAATAATTTATTTATTTCAGGCATCAAAGGCCCATAGATAAATACCTTACAATCTAACATACATATTAAATATTAAAATAATAAAAACATAAGTAACTAAACTAGGTCACATTTTTCAACAGCGACGTGTTACGCGTGTTCGATGTGTCAGGTAGCCGTCCACGGAAACGCCGGAACATGACACCCTTCGGCCAGTACTCTTCCTTTGTGAAGGTCGCTAGTTGGTCCGTCGGAACTCTCAGCACGAAGGAATTAAAACTCACGTCGTGGCGAGACTCCAATTTTACGACCCTCAGGATGACACCGGACTTCACCCTTACATATTCTGCAATATCTTCAGCCTTCGTAGTGTAATGTAGCCGGGACACATAAAGCAGCGTCGTAGGTAGAGCGGGACGCAGCAAATGTTTCGGTCCAGTCGGTGCGGTACCGCACTGATTTCGACAGGCTGGCTTCTTCTTCTTCTTTTCGACCTTCATGAACCCATCCTCGTCGCATCGGGACTCCCTAGGAGCCGGCATTGACAGGTCCTTTTTTACGGGTTCCTGCAACCCCTGAGATGATCATTAGTTGCTAGGTGTAACACTATTGCAAGAACCAGTTTTTCATAAAATGATTAGTTAGCTATTGTAACTACTTTTAATCAAGAATTGTTTTATTTTATCTTTCGCGAAAATTTAGCTAACACGATGGTATCGGCTACGTCTAGTAGCAGGTTTTAAAGAAACTGTTATTATGTAGTATGGCAAGAAACCGTCACTCCGTTTCTTTATAAGAAACGGTTTCTCGATGATTGCTGATGATCACACTAATATGACTTATAAAGGCGAAAGTTTGTCAGTGTGTTTGTATGTTTGTTGCTTCTTCATAGTGAAACGGCTAAACCAATTTTGATAACATTTGTATGTATAGGTAGCTACTTTTTATTCCAAAAACAATGTACATAGCTATGGGATGAGCGAGTAACACCGCGGGGCATAGCTAGTCTATTACGTTTAAATCGAAAAAAAATTTTTCATACTGTAAACGGGTAAAACCTATAACCATCTTCGGATGTTCAGCTATCCCTGTGGCAAAATTGGCTTCAATTTGTCCAGCCGCTTCGGCGTGATGCGAGGACAAAGGAAATTAAGAAAACGATGGCGCCATACTGGCACGGCACCGCGCATCCATACTTAAGACAAATGACGATCATGCATCACGCTATTTAGTCTTACTTGTTATGGACGGTTTTGGCCTGGAAGCTGCACTTTGTGATGGAAGCAAGCCGTTTTGCACAGTGATAATATAGACCAAAATAAACGATTTCACTCGAGGCGAAATTAGTTTCACCCCTTAGGAACAGAGATGGCGCCACTTATTCAAAAAAAGTTTAAAAAAATTCTAAATCCTGAACGGATACTCCGATTTTGACGTAACAGGTGCCAATCGGCAGATAATAACCCAATTTAACATGAAAAAAATTAAAATCACGTAGAAAATAATTTTGGATACCTAAGAAATAATGTTTTCTGAAAAAAATATTTAATATTTGTGATTTTTGGAATTTTACTCGTAAAAATGTATGTACATGGTACTTTTTTTATTTATTTATATTAATACACAACTAATTTTACATTTACGAAAAAAACCGCATATCATTAGCTCGTATAATTCCAAAGTTATTGAAGAATACAGACATGGCGCCGCTGGGTCAAAAAATCTTACAAAAAATCTAAAACCTCAACGGATATTCCGATTTTGATAATTAAGGTGCTAATCGACAGATAATTACTTAAATTAGTTTAAAAAAATTAAATAAAAATTCAAATAGGCAAAAAGTAATAATATTTCCAAAAAAAAACATACATTTTGAAAAAATATATTTTTTTTTGGGGCTTTTATGTAATTTCATATAAAAAAAATTATGAATATGGCTTTATTTTACTTATGTATATTATAACACTATTAGGTAATTGATCGTTTAATAAAAAACCGCATATCGAGAACTTGTACAGTTCCAACGGTATTGAAGATTTTACTATAGGGTGCCGGTGCGATGTTGCCGCCACACGTGCAACTTATGTACACGTATCTAGAAAAGTATTCTCCCGTTTCGAAGGTACTGATTACCCTGAAAATATAACCACAATTGAAAGTACAAATAATAATCATCCCAAGTAGCACACAACACACTTATATCCCTTGTACAGCTTAAATTAGAGTTTTAACGGGTGAATAGGCTCTTATACAACCAGTTTGCTAATATCACAAGTATATTCTGCCTATTTTCACTAAACTGTGCATTGTAACGTGCATGTTAGGCCGTTGCATCGGCTGCAACAACGCATTTTTCCATAGCTCGATTTGCACCCATACTAACTGTTCTATTGTGGATCTCACCTGCAACCTGCTTCCAACGCCATTCCATTCCCAAAAAGAAAGGACTTGGGACAGGATATATCCAAATTAAGACGTTTATTTCACATTTGGCTCGCTTGAAACGCTACACGCAGAACATGTTGTTCAATGGCAGCTGAAGTAGTCGGCGAAAGGCTTGTCGCCAGCTCTGTGAAAGCATCGAAGCATTCAAATTGCAGTCGTCAGTGCAACGGTCTACTAGTAGCAGTTTACAAAACAGTTATTACTTTAAGTAATGAAATGATGACTGCACTTCAAGGCTTTCACAGAGTATGACAAGACGTCTAATTTTAATACAATAAGAAAAGAGACCTGTTTTAAAACTTGCATGTTATACCCTGAAATAACTACTGCTTTTGCAAGTACATCGCTATCTATAGAAATTCTCTCTCGATACGTAACGGCTCATGTGAAACGATTACTTAGGGCCATTTTTGTTTCTTTTTTTTAGGGTGTGTTTACATAATTAATGTCATTCATTATTATAACAAAACGGGATTTAACCGAGTTCAAAAATGTTTATTTACCGCAATTAAGTCCCGTTTTATTATTTTAATATAATGTGTGAAAATCGTGTAAGATTCAATCACTATATTAATGTCATTAATTGGTTCTCAATTAATCGTAACGTCGTTGGTCCCAGATTCACATGCAGGCTATACGATGCTCCAACAGAGCATATATTATTACTGTTAATGCGATTCGAAAAGATCTGTTTAAACTAAAAAACACTAAACTAAACAAGCTTGTGAGATACCTTCCATCTATTTCAGCTGCCATTGAATACCGTTTCATGCAAACCAAATGTGGGTTCACGTTTTAATTTGGAAATATTGAGTCCCAAGTCCTTCTTTTTGGGAATGAAACGGCATCAAAGGTAGGTGGGGTCCACAATAGTTGAAGGTTAGTTCAATTTGGAAACTCCTTGAACATTATGGATACAAATTGGGCTGTGGCATAATGCGTTGTTGTTTTTTTTATGATGCGACGGCCTAACTTGCACGTTACAATGCAAAGCCTGCAAAGACTAAAGTGAAAATAAAACGTAAAGTAAGTAAAATATTGATTCAGAAATGCTATTTAGCATCTAATATACTTGTGATATTAGCAAACAGGTTGTATAGGAGCCTATTCACCCGTTAAAACTCTAATTTAAGCTGTACAAGGGATATAAGTGTGTTGTGTGCTACTTGGGATGATTATTATTTGTACTTTCAATTGTGGTTATATTTTCAGGGTAATCAGTACCTTCGAAACGGGAGAATACTTTTCTAGATACATGTAAATAAGTTGCGCGTGCGGCGGCAAAATCGCACCGGCACCCTATAGTAAAATCTTCAATACCTTTGGAACTGTACAAGTTCTCGATATGCGGTTTTTTATTAAACGATCAATTACCTAATAGTGTTATAATATACATAAGTAAAATGAAGCCATATTCATAGTTTTTTTTAATATGAAATTACATAAAAGCCCCAAAAAAAATTATATTGTTTCAAAATGTATGTTTTTTTTTGGAAATATTATTACTTTTTGCCTATTTGAATTTTTATTGAATTTTTTTAAACTAATTTAAGTAATTATCTGTCGATTAGCACCTTAATTATCAAAATCGGAAAATCCGTTGAGGTTTTAGATTTTTTGTAAGATTTTTTGACCCAGCGGCGCCATGTCTGTATTCTTCAATAACTTTGGAACTATACGAGCTAATGATATGCGGTTTTTTTCGTAAATGTTAAATTAGTTGTGTATTAATATAAATAAATAAAAAAAGTACCATGTATATACATTTTTACGAGTAAAATTCCAAAAATCACAAATATTAAATATTTTTTTCAGAAAACATTATTTCTTAGGTATCCAAAATAATTTTCTACGTGATTTTATTTTTTTTCATGTTAAATTGGGTTATTATCTGCCGATTGGCACCTCTTACGTCAAAATCGGAGTATCCGTTCAGGATTTAGAATTTTTTAAACTTTTTTTGAATAAGTGGCGCCATCTCTGTTCCTAAGGGGTGAAACTAATTTCGCCTCGAGTGAAATCGTTTATTTTGGTCTATATTATCACTGTGCAAATCGGCTTGCTTCCATCACAGAGTGCAGCTTTTTTTCATAACAAATAGGACTAATTAAGAGTGTTCCTGAAATCATGACCACTCACCATTTCAATACAAATCTTGAATGTTATACTCGTAGTACCTATGTATGGATATACATATCTATACATCCAAGATACCACAACGTTAAAGGTTATTGTGATGAAAGCTCGACAGTATAATGCTCAACAATACTAATAATAATAAACGTCATAACGTACGGGATTACGGCCATGTTTATGGGTGCACCGTACAACACAGCGCGAGTCATAACTTTGTGCGCAAGAAGCTTATATAATCTCACTAGGAGCTGCCCTTAACTTCGTCCGCTCCGCGTATTTTTTTCTTTACCGTAGACGGAATAAAAGTATCCTATAACCATCTTTGGATATCCAGCTATCCCTGTAGCAAAATGGCCGTTTCGGCGTGGTGCGAGGACAAAGGAAATTACGAAAACAGCAATGGCGGTAGGTTGGCACGGAGCCGCGCGCCCGTATAAAACAAATGACGATCCTGCATCACGCTATTGATTATGCGTTACGCCGTTAAGCGTTATGTGCGAGAAAGAGCCCAAGGGGGGTTTCGGGATAGTGAAAGGGAGACGAACTATACGCTACCGGCTCCCCTACCATTATGTTCGTGCAATACTAGCGCCACAACCAAAACTTTGGCAAAACAAAAAAAAACGGCCAAGTGCGAGTCGGACTCGCGCACCGAGGGTTCCGTACAAACACTTTCCATCCCTAAGTGGTTAAGTTAAGTTTGCACTTGGTATGTATAGCGCCCCATATAAATTAGGTGCAAAGTATAGGTATTAAAAAAAAACTACTTACTAGATCTCGTTCAAAACAATTTTCGTTGGTAGTTTTTATAGTAATGTACATCATATGTTTTTTTTTTTTTTTTTTCATTTTCTTATTTTAGAAGTTAGAGGGGGGGGGACCAACTTTTTTCCACTTTGGAAGCGTCTGTCACGCAAACTATTCGGTTTAGAAAAAAAATATATTAAAAACTTCGATATCAGTCTTGAAGACCTATGCATAGATACCCCACACGTATCAACTGTTTGATGAAAAAAAAAATTTTGAGTTTCAGTTCTAAGTATGGGGAGCCCCCAATATTTATTATTATTTTTTTATTTTTGCATCAAAATCTTAATGCGGTTCACAGAATACATCTACCTACCTACCTACCAAGTTTCAACAGTATAGCTCTTATAGTTTCGGAAAAAAATGGCTGTGACATACGGACGGACAGACGGACAGACAGACATGACGAATCCATAAGGGTTCCGTTTTTTGCCATTTGGCTACGGAACCCTAAATAGTGGGGCTAGTATCTGCATCTGAGAGAGAGAATAGATAGCCAACTTCACGTGGTTTTTGGTCCAAAATATAAGTATTGCGATACTACGGTAAAAAGGTCGTATCTTTGTATGGATTTCATAGTAAGATACGGTTTTTTTTCCGTAGCACTGCAGACTGTAGTAACTAAACTAGCCGCTCGAGGGCGCTTTACTTCACGCTTCCTTATTTAGTTACTACTCATAATCTCTCGCAATTTGTTAAAAATGAATCGGATGTAAATTTTCCTTGTAAAATATTTAAGTTCCTAAACCACAGTCTGGTTTTTAATGGATTGAATAAAACAAGTAAATGAATAAACTATTTTATTTTCTAAGCATTTAATAGTAATTGTACAACAAATAACTGGAGTGAAGATGTTACTAACATTCGCGTTGAACCTAAAATAGATCTCTTTATGCAGTGGATAATATTGATATCGTGGGGTCAAAACTATAAGCACGTACGTAGTAACTTGTATATAATCTGTGCTATAAGCCCCATTTCAAAGGTCTTCATCTCGGAAGGACATCGGGGGCGATACTTAAACACGGATCTCTTATTTAACATTGTCATTGTTTGGCACACTTGTAGATATATGGGTGATAAAACGCCTTCACTGCAGTCACAATTTCTTTCTGCTGAAAAAATACACTAAATCCGGGCAGGATTAAACTGAATTCAAATATTGGCATAACACGTAAATAAGTTTCTGTCAAAAATGTCATTTTAGTGGCAAGCTTTTATAGCCGACTGTACTTTTCTTTGGATATCCATTAAATGCTCACTGAGACGATTCTAAAGAGCCCAAGTTCGGTAGGATTGCTTTTTCTATTATAGAGTTCCTATGGCCACCTTCCGGCTCCATCATCAGATCAGCCCCATGGTACCATATTATTGTATTGTCATCAAAGTTAAGTAAGTATGCAAAATTTCAGCTCAATCGGTTGACGATATCTGCTTCAAAATTGAGTTGCAAGATTTCACCCGAACACACATACTTTAAACATACCATGCAAGTTAAATAAAAGCTTTAAAAATCATTTGAAATAAACAAATGTACATGTCAAAGATTGACATGCAAGCAAACTGTCATTGTTGCCAGTAAAGTATAAAAAAAAGTGATGTGTGTGATGTAATTAAATTATAAAAAAAAATGTGTAGGCAGTCTAATGAATAAACATTTTATTTATTTATTTATTTATTTTTATTTTTAAACAGTCAATTTACAGAGATATACAAACTGCGTAAGTAAGTTTGTAATCCTATACAAATACATACAATAGTTCCTGCAATGTGCATATGTGAAAAGTTTTTAGTTCTAGATGCATTTGTAGCTACGCATCATCATTCCGTCTGCATAGCTGAAATACATTCATATACGACAACAGCTGATGCTGTGAGGCCGGCGCACGCGGCGTACGACAGCCGCGCCGCGCCAGCGCCTATGGCAGACTAACCAGTCTGCGTCCGCAAGCGCCCGATCGGCCGGAAGCAAAGAAGCTCTACATTAGCATAGTTGCCAAACGAATGTAGAGCTTCTTTGCGACAGTCAGATCCCATATTCGAATGTTATCGGCGCCGCTGCCGGCCGATCGGGCGCTTGCGGACGCGGACGGAGGTGCTCGGCTGTCATCGCGTGTAAGCGGCTCCGTTCGGTCACCGCCGCGCGCCATCGGCTACGTTCAGTTACCGCCGCGCGCCATCGGCTCCGTTGGGTTACCGCCGCGCGCCATCGGCTCCGCTCGCACGTCCGTCGCCCTAGAATTTAATCGCTCGGACGGACGCAGTCGGCTGCCGCCGGGCGCTCCGGCGTCCGCTGGAACGTGGTGGCAGCCGAACCCGCCCGACCTGGTCACTGGACGCGGTCGGCCGCTGCCGGCTGCCAGACCGCCCGTTGCGATGCGGCGGCAGCCGACCCGGCCCGGCCCGGTCTATGTGAATTGTACATAACCTAACTGGAAATATACTTAGCTATGATTTGCCGGAGAACACGTGCAGCTCGAAAGATATCGACAAGCTCCGCCCACATCGCTCCATCCCTGTCATCTGTACGCGCACTGTACGGGACAGAAGACCGATTCGACGAAGACATCGCGTGATGGGGCGCAGATTCCGTAGAAATCACCCGCGACGCCAGCATTTCCTAGTTTTAAGTAATAAATCAAAATTTGTGTATAAAAGGCTGTGTATTTGTAAATAAAATTCATTCCGACTTTGCATCTCGACTTATCAATAGGGTTTGCAATTCGAATATTCGTCTATTCGACAACGATTCCAAAATTAAGAAATACCATCTCACTTTTGGTACATACATCGACCACTAGTCACCTAATTTTGTAGATTTAGTTACAATTACTTTTATAGATTTTAATTAAAGGAATTTATCCTATCTTCTTGGTTTCTCTCGAATCCTCCGACTCCCAGCTTAGATAATTCAGGCTTACCTAATTCAACAGCATGGAATATTTACAAAATAGACACAAATATGTACAGGCATAGTACATAAATACAACACTACACGTCAACTATTTATACTATTTACTATACAGCATAACATAAAACATGCAAAACAAACAGAGTGTGGCCCTTGTGAATTCGCTCAAAGAACAAAAGAAAAGATCAGATACGTTTGCTACTCGATTGAGAGTGCGAAGCGCTCTGGTAAAGGGTGCTTGGCGCAGCAATTGCGTTCTGGCTTGAGGCTCCGCGAGCAGGCTGGGCCGCCGCCGTCGCCATCGCCACACGTATTGCTGCGGCACGTACAAACTGACCTCCGCTAGGACTCCTGGGTTGAATACCTTGCCCCGCAATAACTTAAAAATATATATTGCTAACCCTAATCCCCTTCGGACTTCTAGTCGATTGTATTCAACCATGCCTAGTAAAAATAACGTAGGATACATTAGCGGGTAAAAAGGATACCTACACCCCGTACATCTTTAAATATAAAAATCTAATAAATTTGTTCTGTATGCGCTTCAACATAAGCCTATATTTAGACTCATGCGGGCTCCAGATGACTGCATTACATTCTAGGTGACTCCTATCGCCTCGTATAAAGGTGGTTTTCCACCGGCGAGGCGTGGCGGGGCGTGGATGGGCGAGAATTGAAATTAGTACGGCAAATTTTCAATCCCCGCCACGCGCATCTTCGGTGGAAATAGTAAGGCGACGCGTGGATGCGAGGGGCTTGAATTGAAATATTTGTTTGTGTAAAAATGAACCTTATTGCTTTTAATATAGGGTAGAGATTAAATCTGATTTTTCCACCGGCGGAGCGGGAAGCGGAGTGGCGAGGCGTGGAGAGACGAGACGGGGCGGGAATTTTATTTTGTATTGCATTTTTTCAATTCCCTCCCAGCGCATCTTCGGTCGGTGGAAATAGTAGGAATTGGAGAGGATGTGCGGTGCGGGACGTGAATTGAAATATTTGTTGGTGTAAAAATTAACCGTCTTGCTTTCGTCAGATTATAAATTAATTAACAGAAAAACCGCTTCACGCGATCGATAGGCGTTTTGTTGTTCGTTCTTATATTTATATATTATAGTTTACGTGAGGTTTGGCACCGACTTCGAAGGGTGAGTCAAATGTAATCTGTACTTGAACGGGTTATTTTTGGCTTTTTGATTTTACTGAAGTCGGTTCAATTTTTGTTAAAAATCTTTTTTTTTTGTGCTTTTTAGTGATTCATATAAGAGTTCTAGTGGCCATCTGTGGTGTTCATCATCAGTTTCCTTACACGAAATCCTATTTACTGAATGTAAATTCTTGACTTTATCAATAAATTACCGAAAGCACCGTACATGTCCCTATAACATTTGAAGAGTTCCCTCGATTTCTCCAGGATTCCATCATCAGATCCCGACTTAGTGCCAACGGGACCAACTCGGTTATACCCTTTCGATTAAAAAAAAAATTGAAAATCGGTTCACGGTTCTCGGAGATATCGAGTAACATACATACAAAAATAAAATAAAAAAATTAGTTCGAATTGAGAACCTCCTCCGTTTTTTGAAGTCGGTTAATAATGGCTTGTTGCGCAATAATTAATTGTTCAAACACTTCCAATAAAATTGGAGCTGTTAATCGAGGTATTTCCTTTCATTGGTATGTACAATTTGTCCTTAAATATCTGTTATTAATTTCAAAACTATTTATTTTATTATTTTCATCAAAACAGAAGCGGGCGGTTGTTTCTAACGCTAGCTTTCCATTGCGGCTTTAATTTGACGAGCCAACCTTGGCGTGCATTCAAAGCCAGCGATGTTAAACTATGCTATTCAAAGATTCAAACTGTCGAGTCACGTTCAAGGTCGATTTCTCATTTTTTCTGTCAAAAGTAAGAATAGTGCTGCTGTACACTGCGATTTTCTTATTCGATTAAAATCGATTTTGAAAACAGGGGAAATGATAATTACGTTCTTATATTATTATGCAGCTATATAATGTAAGTACATATTGCAATGCAAATATTATTGTGACTGGTTTTGTTTGTGACGGCGGCTGGGCCGCGGCGCGGAGCGGTGGGGGTGGCGATGCATAGAATCGGTGCCGTGTTCGAATCGATTTGTGAATCGATGTCGATGTGATCTTGATATATTTCTGTGACTTTATCAATTGAAATAATAATTGCTTTGCTTAGAATATTTATTGATAGTATGATGATAAAAGGTAATTAGGAAAGTGTTTTTTTATAAATTCCATTAATAGTACATTACTGCAGAGGCCGCGAAATAGGGAATTTTTGGCCGAGTACCCAACTAGCAAAATTGCTGTATAAACATGCCTTTATAAGAACTAAGACATTATAAAAGGTTTATATATATCCTGACTAAGAAGGTATATCTTACAAGTGCATTTTATAAGACTATTTGGTCTTGAGAACATTTAAACTTATTAAACACTCTTGTAGACGTATATAAGAAATTCTTATAAAATATTTATCAGAACAAAGGTTTTACAAGTGCATTTTATAAGCCTAATTGGTCTTGAGAATATTTATACTTATTACGTAATCTGGTAGACGTCTATAAGAAGTTCTTCTAAAACATTTATCAGAACAAGGTTTTACAAGTGAATTTTATAAGACTAATTAGTCTTGAGTAATTTTAACTTATTAAGTACTCTTGTAGACGTTTATAAGATATTCTTATAAAATATTTATCAGAACAAAGGTTTTACAAGTGCATTTTATAAGCCTAATTGGTCTTGAGAATATTTAAACTTATTACGTAATCTGGTAGACGTCTATAAGAAATTCTTCTAAAATATTTATCAGAACTTAGGTTTTTAGGTTTTAGGATTTAAAGTGTATTTGGTCTTGATCATTATTTACAGTTAGTAAAGCACCTTAGAAGTCAGTTCTTTCTTAGTTGAGTCTGCAGTATAAGTGTTTTATCAGACTTCTTGCTCTTACTAAAGCCTTGTATACAACTTCTTTAAAACCAAGCAATTTAAAGTGTATTTGGTCTTGTCTAAGCCAGATGTAAGAGTAGGAGCATGTTATAAGTCTTTTATAAGATCAATGTACCTTACAAGAACCTTTTGCAGTCCTTATTAAGAGTATCGCATGGCTGATATAACCTAAATTTATTTTGCCGAGATCATTTCATAAAAAAAATATTTACATAAATGGAAGCGATTCAAAAGAAGTGGAGAATATCGAAGAAAAGTAAATAAAAGATTGGCTGAATTAGTACAAAAGCCAGAGTCTTTACAAGTCTTGACAAGATCCAACGTTGAAACTAGCGATTTGTTTGATGGTTCCGTACAACTAAAAATTACAGTAGTCCTGACGACGAAAATCAGACAGATTATTCAAGTAATGATGCGGATAGTGACACAAATTTATAACTGCGACTCTAAAACAAGTAATTAAATTTCCATTCTCTTCAACTTCCACTAATGAATACTACACATGTCAATATTGACAGTAATTTCATAAGGAACCCTAAAATCATTAACATGGCCACCATGTCCACAGGTAGATAGCCTCAGATAAGTTTTTAACAAGAGCGAAAGGCTTAACATTGACTTAACGAGAGTTAAATAAGAAATATCAGCCTTACATGCATCTCAAACAAGAGTAATTGTACTTTTAATTGTTTTACAGTGTCATTTATTGAAACACATTTCAATTTCACAAATAATTTAACAAATATTTAATATTTTAGAGACATTCCAGAAGGGCCCGTGAAAATATTGTTAATAATATTACAAAACTATAGAGGAAATGTACTTCGCAAGTTGTTCATCAATATAATACCAAGATAAATTGCAGTCAAAGAAATAACAGTAAGCATTACTAAGAGTACCTACATATAAAAATATAGACTTACCTGGGTTTTTAATTTTTTGTATATTTCACTTTATCCGAAAACGTTTTCTGGCCTCTTCGACAGGTTGTGCTAAATACTCTTACAATGAGATCACAGAGAGGAATATAAGGGGATAATCACTTACAACGGCATTAGTAAGAGTACTCAAAGACTTATTAACCTTACAGCATGCTACTGTAAGATACTTGTAAGTCTATTTTTTCTTACAACAGCATTAGCAAGATGATCTTAGGATTAAAAACACACTTGATAAGACCATTATACAACAACTATAAGCAGAAATGCTCTTATAAAGTGCGCCCAATTCCACACTTAAAAACGTTTGAAAGTGTACTGTAAGAGCAAAGAAAATTTGGTCTTAGGATATTTGTAAGATAAAATTTTGCTAGTTGGGTAGTAATAGATGGCCGAGTGATAACGAGGCCATCTAGAGATACGAGGCCGACAATCCCTGTTCGCGCCGAGGCTTGTATAGTGCTTTTCTCAAATAAATCCAAGGAAATAATACAAAAAAGGAAATAGTAAAAAAAAAAAGATGTGCCCCAAAATCAACAGGGATTGAAAAATACTTGTAGCGGTTAGAATTACAAAGTTTTTGATCATTGAAATTTGGACGGCTGTGGCCGACGTGGCGTCAGGGGCACGATTTTTTGTTGACGGCCACAGCCGACTGTGGCGGTCAAAAGGTTAAGGATATAAATGTGAATTGATTTATTTGATAGTAGGTGGCTTTGTGGTAATAAAAAAATCATTAAGCGTACATTCTCGTTAAAAAAAAGATTGTTTTAAATAAATATTTTAAATTGTATTTTTTCTTACCTTATACAAACAACTAGTTTTTCCATAGTACTGACAGCTTTTCTGTAGTTGGTATCTTTTTTTTTAATGTGGGTTTCAATCATGGCATGTACCTCATACAACCTTTGTCTTGACATTCTAAACTCGTCGTCTACATCTACGTCCAAGCCTACAGTCTATGGCGCGGCGGTCGCGCGTGTCAACCGCGAGCTCGGTCAGGCACGCGAGGGCTCGCGCGGGCTCGCGATAGCTATTAATGCCAATTTTTAGTGGAAAAGGGCCGGCGCGATTTCAATTCTCGCCCATCCACGCCCCGCCACGCCTCGCCGGTGGAAAACCACCTTAATGCTCGTATCGCATTCATATTATTAAAATCCTGCGATTGGCGCATTATAAAGCCCAGGTTTCTGAAAGCTTTTTTGCATACCTGAGTAATGTGATCTCGATATGTAAGATCAGCTTTCAGAAGCACTCCCAGATCTTTTACCTGATCGACTCGCTGCATCACTGTTCCCTCCAGCATGTATTGATAGTGATGCGGATTTTTAGCTCTACTAAAAGAAAAAACGGAACATTTTGACGCATTAAATGATAGCTTGTTCGCTAAGCTCCAGGTAACTACTCTACCTATGTCTTCCTGTACTTTAAGACAGTCCGAGCTATCACCAATTTTTCGAACAAGCTTTAAATCGTCCGCAAAAAGCAAACAAACGGAATCCTTGACTACTTCAGGAAGGTCGTTTACCATTAAGTTAAATTGCAAGGGTCCCAAATTGCTGCCCTGACTCACTCCAGACCTTGTGAAATATGGCTCCGACCGAAAGCCAGCGCAGTCCACATACTGGCGTCTTTCCCGCATATAGTCAGCAAAAAAATATAAAGTACCTATGTGGACTACATCCTAGGTTCGCTAATTTAGCCAATAAGATATCATTATCAACGGTATCAAATGCCTTACGAAAATCGAAATATGCGACATCGACCTGCTTCCCGGCATCCACAGCAGGGACTACGTTCACCATAAGGTGCAGCCGGTTTCCTTTAGTACTACGCCCGCTCCGGAAGCCATACTGCGCATCCGACAGCTGGCTACTCACCTGTGCGTTCACCGATTTGTAAATCGCGGATTCGAATACTTTAGCGGGAGTAGACAACACTGCTACAGGTCGATAGTCACTGGCTTCCGTTCCACCTCGTCCTTTTGGCACAGGAACTACCCTTGTCAATTTCCACTCCTGGGGAAACAATGCCGATTTTAAACAAGAGTTAAATACATGCTGCAAAGGCGCCGCTAGAACACTACGACAGTCTT
This sequence comes from Apotomis capreana, assembly GCA_947623375.1. Lineage (NCBI taxonomy): Eukaryota > Metazoa > Arthropoda > Insecta > Lepidoptera > Tortricidae > Apotomis > Apotomis capreana. Next base: position 8,103,067 of record OX392518.1, read on the forward strand.
TAAAAATAAACGGTGGGATTCCGTCCGGCCCAGCAGAGCGTTTCGGGGGCAGCGCGGCCAAGGCCTGTTGTACTTCCACCAGTTGCAGGCTCGAAACGTGGACCCTAGCGCTATCCGCCGTCGATGATGTGGCTGTCACTTTAACATCTAACAAAGCTGGTTCTGTACTATACACTGAATGAAAGAAAGCAGCAAACTCTTTTGCACATTCCGAGTCCGCAAGGACGCGCCCGTCGCTTACCAACTTTGGCTTACTTGCGCAGCTTTCGGGTCAATTGACAAATTATTTTGAACACGATGTATGTTGCGTGTGCCTCTGCTATTGCCTTTTTTACTGCAGCCCTGCACTCCGAAAATACAACATAGTCGATTTCCTATTGACTACGCTTATATTGTTTATGCAGTTTATGTTTGTACTGAATGTCGCGAATTAAATCTACAGTGTACCACTCAGGGTAAGAGTACCTGGAGCTTCCACCTATTCGCTTTTTATTAGGAACACAGTCATCCAAAACTCTATCTAATTTCTCATAAAAATACCTAACTACCTCATTCGGATCGTCAATATTATAAATATGATCCCAATCTACGTTTTCCAATGACTAATATAAATAATTAAGATCAGCTTTGTAAAAGTTGCGCTGAACACGAGGCAAGCTTGCATCAGCGTCACTGGCTAGACAAGCCGGCGTGGCGACGGGTGCGGCGGTGGTTGAAACGCTCATACTCACCGCGAGCGGCGGATGGTAGAGATCCGCGGGTTGCAGGCTGTCGTCATCGGCGGCGGCGCACACGGTTATTTCACCGCGCACCCCAGAGCCCACAAGCACAAGACCGAGTTGCCTATTGTTACAATTAGGTATCTTGTTGTTTTGAGCGAATTCACAAAAGGCCACAAAGTATTCGTAGTATGCTAACACATTACTGTTACTAGAACATAAATTATAATCTCCGAAAACGACTAGATTACCTTTCACTATACTTCACACATAAACGTTCAATCAATAAATATGTAACATTATTATAAGTTTTGCTGTATATTATACTCGATTAATATTATGTAACTGCCTACCTTGTCGTTCTTGTTTGCAGCGCCCAAGAGGGTACATAATGTGATACATTAAACTATTTACTTCCACCTGTATAACCATTATGTGCAATAAACGTATTGAGTATATATTTTATAATCGTTCTTAAGAGGGCGCCGAGCGTTTGCGACTGAACCATAGAGCGCGGGGAATGCGTATTTAAATGCGCGCGCGGCCGCCATAGTAAAAATGTATGGAGAATTAAAAGCACTTTTTGATAAATCTGGACCTTTAATACCAAACAATAATTGAAATATTTGATGCGGACAAATTGTAATGTAAACATTCATCTTTTTTTTGAACTGAAAATCAGAATAGATTTCCATTGTTCAAGTTTAAAAAAATATTTAACGCCTGCTTACGATTTTACAATTTTCGTCCAACTTTACTAGATCTCTGGCGTAAAATATTAATAATCTTATAATTTTTCCACGGAGAAGTTGTTAACACATTCTTCGAAATGCTATTAAATATATAGTTTAGAAATGGATTAAACAATTAGTGTTGACGTTATCTACTTCACGGCAACTGCCTATTTTTTCACATTTCGCTCGGTGCAGTCTTAAGGCCAGGCGCGCACCAAGATTTTAGTCGCGCGATAATTTTGTCGCAGAAATGCAAGATATGGGTTTATATGAGAGTGCGCGCACCACGATTTTCATAAACCCATAGGTAAGTACGCTTATTTCTGCGACAAAATTATCGCGCGACTAAAAAAAAATCGTAGTGCGTGCCTTGTCGCCGCCTCTCCCCTCGCCGCCTTCGGTACATACACAAGACCGATAAAGGGGGGAAACGGTGACATACGTATATATGTATATTCAGAATGCATCGCATACCTTTCATATCCAGTTAGGGGTTCTCTGTGTTCTGCCTATTCTTTTCCTACGGGTCAGAGGAACCGTCACTCTGCTTCGCGGGCGTTAGTTTGGCGGCTGTAACCGGCATGTAAGGATCTGTGGGAAAATTAGCTCTATGAACATGGCTTCTCTACACAATCAACCTCTCACACTCAACTTGATATAATTACTGTACTCGTTTACTTGGGGTGACATATCTCGCGGGTCGGAGGAGGAGTCCAGCTCAATCAATTATATAATTAGAGATATTCGCCGTCCGAAAACAGGAGTACCTCTCCACATCTCGGCACAGGTATTCTGTGCGCTGATGAGAATGCGGACCAAGGTCGAGGTACCTGACATAGGTGGCCACCACATCTCGGCACAGGTATTCTGTGCGCTGATGAGAATGCGGGCCAAGGTCGAGGTACCTGACATAGGTGGCCACCACATCTCGGCACAGGTATTCTGTGCGCTGATGAGAATGCGGGCCAAGATCGATGTATCTGACATAGGTGGCCACCCCATCTCGGCACAGGTATTCTGTGCGCTACTACGAGATACGCGCTATACAGGGATAACGCACCTCTTATGGAGTACCTTTCCGCCCTTATGAGATGGTTTCTTACTATAACAACTTTAATGGCGTCCATGGCGCGCCCGCCATGGCAAGCTAAAATCAATACAAAGTCAACTGTACAGAGAATCCATAAACCACTGTGAGCTTTCACCAAGAGAATTAAAATCACTTAGCTTTAGATAATTCCGGATAGCTTCAGACTCTTCACCTTCAATCACACTATCACTACTTTAAGAACTTGCACGCTTTCGCGCCACATTGGAACTGACTAGTCTACTTAACGGAAACTGATTTGATTTACTCCCTACGGCCCCCTCCAGGTGGCGCTGTTCAGTGTTGCTGTAGGGAAAGGATATTTGAGTGTCAGGTTTTCGCGTCCGTCGCGACACTCCCCACAGAGGACAAAAGTATGACTACTAAAGAGCTGTGCTACTCTCTTATCTTTCCATGGCTAATCTGTAGGACACTAAACACAAGTTTCGGCGCTGTAGGGAAAAGATATTTGAGTGTCAGATTTTCGCGTTCGTCGCGACATGCCTGGCCTGAAGAGTAAACTCCATTCGTGCGTCGGACCTGACACACACACTTTTTTTTTTTAGGTTTTTATTTCCGTTTTGTCGGCGTGATATATATACCTACTCATAATTATGTATAACAAATTTCAGCTTTCTACTACTAATGATCACGAAGCTAAGCCGCGGACGGACGGACAGACGGATGAGACGGATATCGATCCAGTAGGAAGAACCCAAACAGGTTTATTGGCACGACGCTCGCTTATTACTTTAGTCACGCCCGCTGGTATTTGCGTGCGTAACGTTCAAAAATAGGAATATGTGAGGCTTATAGTTTAATGACAGTTGACATTCATGCATGGTACTCGTGCTAGTACAAATTGTAAAAAACAAACGTTAGCGCGTTGGAGGGATTATGTTACGCCATCTAGGTATAAATATAGCGAATCTATCTTCCTCCTCATGGCTTACTCGGAGTAAGTAAGCCCGTGCCACCCTATTCAATAAACATTACAATCCGACAAATTTGTAAAAAAGTGACATAATTGTAGAATTGTAAGGTAAATGAATGAATGAATGAATGAATAAAATTTTATTTCGGATAAGATACAATCCATAGCGTATTAGTAAATGTTCTTATATTTAGGGTTAGTAGTACATATTTATTATTATTATATTACATATTGGGCCGCGCCTTTAACCTGCTCTGTCCAGAACCTCTGTATAGGGCAATCGTATCTCCCAGCGACCGCGTTTAGAATGCTGTTGGGACTACGTCGTATATGATTCCAGATCGACACGATACGCTTTCTCATGATGGCATGGAAACCGTCCGTGCGAGCTTCCGCAAACATGCCTGATGCACTACACCACTTAGGCAGTCCCATCAGCATTCTAAAACCATTATTGTACTGAATACGCAGAGCATTGTAGGTGCGTTTTGTATACCTAGCCCATAGGCCGCTCGTGTAAAAAGATTGGCTATAAGCTTTAAAAAGCGTTATCTTAACTTCATACGAAAAACTTGTTCAATAAAAGTACAAATTTGTAATTGTACCACTGCTAAAAAATGTTAAAATGTCACACTTGTAAACCCTGTTCAATAAAACTTTACAATTGCAAAAAACGCCTGTCGCTTTCGCTGACAATTGTAATTTACAAATATGTCATGGTAAGTTACAATTTACAATTAAGTATAATATTATCTTTTTTAATGACTAACAATGACGGTAGAATAAAATTTAATTGCTAACTTGTTCAACAAATTGCATTTCAGAGTACGTTCACGATTAAATCGCAGTTATTATTCCAACCATATGTCGGTACCTACAATACAATACAACAACACTTTATTGCACACCAACAAGAAAAATATTACAAAAGAAATCTTAAATTAAACAATGGTAGACAAAAGGCGATCTTATCGCTAAAGAGCGATCTTTTCCAGACAACCTTTGGGTAGCGGAGAAAACAAAATTAAACAGAAAATACTAGGTGGTGAGATAAGAACCTACTTGGACATAAATAATATATTATTTTAAGTTAAACACTATTTATTTCATACCTTTTTTTTATCTTATTTGGTAACTACATAAGTATTATTAGAAAAAACAAACCTAAATCTAAATTTGGACCACATTTGGTGGTAACCATGACGTTCATAGAATGATTCAATTCTCTATCTACGAATGCTGGTTCATTCTGCCAAGGAGCATCCATTTGAATTAGAGAACCATCTACAATAGGTATATTATGAGTCATAAATAATCTAAAAATCTCATGACAGTTTTCAGGCCAGCGGACCTCATCACCGAAGAATCTGTTAACAATTAAAGTTGTCACCCGTGTCAGACAGTTATGTACAGTCGCTTTAGAAATTCCATGCGTACCTATCTGCTATTATATGGTATTGTGAGCCAGAACCCATCCAATGCAAAGCGCACAAAATTTGCTCGGCGGGTGTAAGAGCTGTGAGCAAGCTCGTTGCTCATTGCATTTATCAAATATTCGACGGTAGTCTTGCTTACTCTGAATTTCTCATTAAATGTGAAATCGGTAACATCAAGATTGAAATTCCTCCTTCTTCGAAATATTCGCCTGCGTAGCACAATAACCACTGGATATTTTTCGTCACTCACTACTTGATGATCACGTGAGCATCATAGGTTTCTAAAAGCTACGAGTATGTCTAAACTACTGTATTCAACAATTTTTACACCGGGTGAGAGCGCCTGTCAGAATTTTGTTACAATTCTACAAATATGTAAACTTGTAACTACAAGTATGCGTTTAATAAACTGGTTTTTCTGACAAAATTGTAAATTATTGCCTGTCAAGTGAAAATCTTTATTGAACAGAGATATGTAAAATTGTCGTTACAATCCGACAATTTTGTGAATTTTTCACCATTACAAAGTTGTAACTTGAATTTTTTATTGAATAGGGCCCAGTGCTGGTGTGCACGGGCGGCGGACGTGTACCTAGTTTGACAACGTCGTCTTGAGGTCAGTCTGTATCTTGTAGGTAGGTCCTGCAGCCTGATTCTATATCGTGTAGTAAGCAAATGTATTTATCACAGTGGCCGTCCCCGCCGGCGGAGAGGCGACGGTGTGCGCGTAGTGGTCAACTATACAAATCCTTACCACACTCAAAGGCGCTTCCGTCAGCGGGGGCGCTACCACGCTAATACACACAAAGTTAGAACCCAGTTAGCTGACTAGTTACACATGACAAAGAGACCAGCACCTCTAGCACAATTGTGACACGCGACTCTTTCACGCGCGAGATATACTTCCTATCTTTTTCTGTAGAGTAGGTACTATGACTATGAGAGAGTGACGAGTAATACTAAGTAGGTATAAATTTATGAAACATGTAATGTCTCATTTTTTTTAATGTGGGTACACCACAATTATTATTTAAACCATGAAAACAAAGATCAAAGCTTAAAGAAAAATTGAAAAAGGAGCTACCTGGTGGAAGGGACCGGGAATCGAACCCGGTACCTCTGGATTACCGGTCCAGCGCGTTAGCCACTTCGCTACCCTCGCTCCACGTAGACCTGAGGAATTTTTCCTTATGCTTTTGTGTGTCAATCTTTGCATTGTTTATTTGAAAGGTTTTTACACCTCAGCGACCTCTATGTGAATACGTTAATATTCACATCTTACCGCACCACTTTACAGCGGTGAACGAGCAAGCGAGAGAGGGCGCTGTTAGTTTTATAAATTTATGACACATGTAATGTCTACGTGGAGCGAGGGTAGCGAAGTGGCTAACGCGCTGGACCGGTAATCCAGAGGTACCGGGTTTGATTCCCGGTCCCTTCCACCAGGTAGCTCCTATTTCAATTTTTCTATAAGCTTTGATCTTTGTATTCATGGTTTAAATACTAAGTATGTCACGCGACATAAGTTCCTGACGTGCGCGCGGCGCACCCCACCGTGCCGAGGTCTATGCTGCGGCAAGCCTACCACCAGTACCACCACACCACAACGTCCCACGATTACATCATAAACATAAAAACTTAGCATCACAAAGTTATCAAACTGGTTTAGTGCTATTACGTTTAGTTCCGCTACTAGGCGCCGTGCTGCGCTAGCAGTATTATGTTTATCACGTTTTACAAAATATAGTACAGAATTTCATCACCGGATGGCAATAGTGGCGACAATTTAGTTCGTTTTAACAATCACTGACTAAAATACGTTCGTGTTACAATAATACAAGAAGTGCTACTGCTACGAGGTATTGTTCGGATTTATCCCTACCGCTTCGCTTTACGCCACATTTCAACTGTGCGTTTCTCCAGAAATTCGGTATTTCTGTCTTAAACCGAAACTGTCATAAACAAAATCCGACTTTAACATAATGAACCAAATTTCCTCGCACAGCGAAACAGTAGGATGAACCGATACGACCGTCAAACCTTCAGGAAAAAAGCGTAATTCCGTCTGAAAGGCCGGCAATGCACTTGTAACCCCTCTCGTGTTGCAGTTGATCATGGACAACTCAAACGCTTACCATCCGACGACCCGTCTGGTCATAAAAATAGGTCGGCGACGCGGTCATTGCAGGCAGTAGGGCGTATCGTATCATAAATCATGGCTTACTCGGTAGCCTTACGGCTGTAACCGACATTGTGTTGCTAGGCTGTAGGCAGCGCACTGCCGCAGCGCCTAGCGTGTGTGTGCTGGCGTGCACGAGCACTCCAACCATCAGCCATGTACCTAGCTTGAAAACGTCACCTTGAGATCAGTCTGTTAGTGTATGCCCTTTAGCTGGAATTTAAATTGTGCGGAAAGGTAAGTGTGATCATCGCGGATGAGTGGGTTCTCATGGTTTGACGCTTTTTCGTAATAGATAACGGAACGTGCACGAACTACGCGAGACGGCAGCACTATCAACGTTTACCTAAAAGATTCGAATTGGTGGCACCAGTTGGCAGCACTTTCGTTGTGCACGTTTACTAAGTTTTGGGAACTGCGACATCGTCACACCAGATCCCGTCGAAATAAAACTAAGTTTTATAATAAATGAAATTATTTATTTCATGTGCTTGGCCGAGAAGACCCGGACGCCGTCCTGCGTGGAAGCCCGGGCGTACTTCGTCAGCAGAGCGTTGACGTTCAACTTCTCTGTAGCATAACACCTGGAACAAGAACAAACAATAAATCATAACAATTTTGCATGTAGATACTTACAAAGAATAAATAAGAAACCTAAATTTTATGCGATCCACTACAGTCAAAGTGTGACTCGAACTCGAACACACGACCTCTGTTTAACCGGGACATTGCTCTTCCAATACTCTTTCTATTGAGAAGGCATTATTTCATACGATCTGCATAGCGGATCGCATAAAATGTAAGTTTCTTATTTATTTTCCTATACCCTTGTTACCTGTATGAATCTCATCAAATCGTGAGTGTTTTATATTAATTAAGGTGACAAAATAAAATGTTGACAATGAACATTACAGTTCTGATGCATATACGCATAATTTTTATTTTTTTAGTACGACATGCGGCAAAAAAAATCCTTATAATTATTTCCTTACCATAAAGGGGGCAACTAATCCAGTGACGTAGAAAGTTTCCCTAGCCGGAGTGTCATACCTTCTTTTCTTATACCATGGGGTTACCAAAGTTAGAGCTTAGGGGCTTGAAGCCAGTTGAAGCCATACTTTTTATACCAAGCTGTAGGGTTCGCAGTCAGTTCAATTTGTATTTAATGTAAGTGAATATTTTAGTATTGCTATTGTCCGATAGATGGCGCTTTAGCCGTCGGAAACTAGCTAACGACATGTCAACGTAGAAATGTTAGAACAAATAAGTGTTAAATAATACTTTCGACTGACTAGAGCTGGGTCATTACGCGTTCCCGCATCATCGAGAACGCGTAATGACCCAGCTCTAGTCAGTAGACATGGGGAAAAGCGTTACTTTTTGATATCAGTGACTGGCGATCCCGTTCCAAAAATGTCACAGTGAAAAGTCATCGTGACTTTGTCACGCCTGTTACTCGTTTCACTGTATGATATTTATGACAGGTCACAGTCAGTCACGGTCACGGTGATGTAATTAACGTTATTTTTTTCACACTGTTATTTCAACGTGACTATGTCATGCTTGTTACTCATATCACCTTATATGATATTGTTGCGGTGCTCTAGTTGGTTTTTAACTAAAAGAAATGAGATAGAAATCAGCTAGAGGACAATCTGTTTTTTTTTAGTCAATACGAATACTGGCTAATTAATATCAAACATTCCCGTACCGAGAACCCCGAGGTATGAATATTACATTTATAACCGTGTTTTTGTCACACCGTCATCATTATCAAATCAAGTAATTGATCCAAAATAACTGTCGCACATTATAAGTAAAAATATGTATTTTGGATCAACTTTATTACAACGATTTGTATGTACATTATTAATATGAGTCAGTCGAAAGTATTAGCTAACACTTTTTTCTTTTGTTCAAGTAACCGTTTCGAAAACAAGTTATTTAAAAAACAGTTATGTTATTACGGCATGGTATCATTAGTTGCTAGGTGTAGGTGTAAGTGTAACGCTATTTCAAGAACCAGTACTTCATAAAATGTTTAGTTAGCTATTGTAAAACTACTTTTAACCTTTTAACCGCCGTAGTCTGATATATAAGACATAACATTTCCAGCTCATTTCGCCACAGTCTGATAAATAAGACAAATATCTATATATATAATATATCGGCGGCGACACGAGCAAGTTTGATGAAAAATTGATGGCGGTTAAAGGGTTAATCAAGAATCGTTTTATTTTGTCTTTCGAGAAAATTTAGCTAACACGATGGTATCGGCTACGTCTAGTAGCAGGTATTAAAGAAACTGTTATTAGGTATGGCAAGAAACTGTCACTCCGTTTCTTTATAAAAAACGGTTTCTCGAAACTGTTAGAGAAAAAAACGCCCAGCTCTAAGACTGACCTTAATTTCGAGCCCTATAGTTCGAATATAGGGGCTTGGTTTTTACTGGGAGCTGATAACCTTTTTACAGCGAAAGCTTTACGAGCATTTAAGTATTGGCCGCCAATTTAACATGAAATGTTTTTGGTGGGTCTTGTTTATTGAATTAGACTACTCACTCGATGTAAGGAGATATTTGGTCGACGGTCCACTTGGGCTTGGCCTGGAACAGAACCTTGAACCGGTCGTTGATGTTCTCGGGCAGCTCGCGCTCCGTGAACCCCCACACCACTTGCGGCGAGCTGGTCTTGTCCACGAGGGCTATCCCCCACAGCATCGATTCCTGAACATCACAACAACAACATTTAAATAAAACCGAAACCGAAGAGAATATTATCACAACAACAAAATCAAACTCTGGGTGGCCGCAACCTCGTCTGCGTATTTTTTTCTTTACCGTAGACGGTAAAAAGTATCCTATAACCATGTTTAGATGTTCAGCTATCCCTGTATCAAAATTGGCTAAACGTAACGTAACGTTTCGGCGAGATGAGAGGACAAAGGCAATTATTAATACAGATGGCGCCAGGTTACATACAAAACAAATGACGATCCGGCGTCACGCTATTAAGATTTTTCATGAAATCATGATATCCGTAGAAATATGATTTTCAATACAAATCTATAATTTTATAATACTTAGTATATGTAATGTCGCTTTTTTTATGTGGGTACACACCACAACCCCTATATTAAACCACTGATACAAGATCAAAGCTCAAAGAATAATTGAAATGCGTAACCTGATGGAAGACACCGGAAATCGAACCCTGTACCGAGTAAAAAATTTCGAAAAATTGCATAGTTAAAAATATCGATATAATTAGGTACCGAACCGAACCTACTCACAAAAATTTACGAGGAACTGTTGAAAAATGTGGCCTATAGGAGTTTTCAGCCAGAAATTAACAGCATTTTTTCCCAAGTCGAGTGCTTCGCTCGATCGCTCAATTAGTTCAGCAAACCTGCTATGACTATGTTGAATGAAAAATTTGTAGCTTAAAGAAACAGTCTGATTTCAACTTACATCTGTGACCATCCCTTCCGGTACGGAGTCCCTCCAAGCTTGCATAAATTCAGTCAGATTAAATTTACCAGCACTCTTCAGAAGCACTCTGGCCAGAAACCTGCATACTTTATCCTGCTTATATTTGTAATACTGAACACCATCCTCTTCCACCGATAATTCCGTGTAAAACTTGAACATTGAATCCAAAATAGGGGGAGGTACCAAATCCTTTAAACTGTCTAAAGTAATTTCTTTGGAAATCTTCTCTAAAGGCCACGAATTCTCCTCAATCAGATCGAGCATATACGATAGAACCCTGAACTCATAATCGAACTCCAATAATCTGTAATATCCATCAATATTAATAGCTTGGATATTCTCAAGTTCCTCGTCTAATTCCTTCCGGGATGCTTGAACTTTCTTGAATATGTCTTCATAAGTCAGCAAAGTGGACTTGCCAATAGCATACTCCACTTCCATGCCTTGGTATCTAGAAGGCTCTAGAAGCTTCTGCAGCTTATTCAGACGTGGTTTGCAAGGTTTCAGTTCGTAATATGTGAAAAATGTGTTTATTACTTCTTTGTACTCTATTTTCCTTGGCGGTTTGTCGCCGTCGTCTGATTCCGTGGATTTGTTGAGAGAACTATTCGATTTGTCGAAGGAAGTGTCTGAATCCTCCATGGAGTTATTGGCGATGGTCTCGTCTAACCCTGAGTTCGCAGCGAAAAGTAATTCGGGGACTAAGAGAAGGCTGTTCGACGTTTCCGCCTCCTTAACATCGTAGGTTTTTGTGGATGTGCAGAAGACGACATTCTCTTCGGGATCTCCTGGAAGTAGGTACACAAAAAGATTCAAAGACTTGTCGGGTGAGAAAACGAGTCATTGTTTAATTAACTATATCTAAATCGAATTCTCTCGCTTTCGAGACTTGAGACTTATACGGAAATTAAGGACGTGTAAAGACACCTCCTTAATTTCCATATAAGTCTGCAATCTCTTTTACTTGTGTCAACTTGTCTAAAAGTGCAACTATTATGTAATAACGTGTTGCAGGATCGTCATTTGTTTTGTATGGTCCCGCGGCGCCGCCGTGCCAGGTCTGGTGCCATCACGCCGCAACGGCTGAACGGATTTTTACCAATTTTGGCACAGTTTCGTACCCGACTCCAGTATAAAAAAAAAAAAGAGAAGGACCGGGCACATTCTAAATTTCATTAATTTACTATTAATACCCATTGACGTAATAATTATACCTTTAAACAAAACTTCATTCCCAGCTTCGATTTCCTTCAGCAGGTTGGCATCGAGCAACATGAGCCTAAGGTTCTCATTCTGATTGCTTGCGTCTGGAAACCTTAGCACCTGAGTGATTTCTGTCAGCTCCGATTCGTGCAGTTTGGCAGTTTTAATGATCTTTCTGACGTCTTCGGAAGTCCTTTCCTCACTGTAATATAAAGATAAAAAGTTAACGGCTAGCATAGATCAAACAGTTATAATTCCTTTCTCTATGCGGCTAGTTACAAATTTATTCAACTAAATTAAGTAGAAATTAGGTATATCTATCTTAGTTAAAATAATTATTCATTCGAATTATCGCATGATATCTAAATTATAATATAAAAAAAGAAACCGGTTAAACGAGATAGAGCGTGACATGTTTTGATTTCCTTGATTTCCTTTTTAGGGTTCCGTAGTCAACTAGGAACCCTTATAGTTTCGCCATGTCCGTCTGTCTGTCTGTCAGTCCGTCCGCGGCTTAGCTCCGTGATCATTAGTACTAGAAAGCTGAAATTTGGTATGAGTATGTGTATGTATCACGCCGACAAAACGGAAAATTAAAATTAAAAAAAAAAAACAATTTTTTTCGGGTACCTCCCGTACACCTGAAGAGGGGGTGTTTTTTTTTTTCGTTCCAACAATAGTGTGTGGGGTGTCGTTGAATAGGTATTTTAGAAAATAATAGGGGTCTCCAAACATTATTTTTTGATAAAGTCAGCAGAAAATAAAAAAAATAGTCCCCCCCGCCTCTAACTATTCAACCACGGTCCAAAAAATTATGGAAAAATTCATGAAAATGAGGCCTTATAAGTACTTTCAATGAAAACTATATTGAATAAAATCGGTCGAGCCGTTTTTGAGTTATCGCAAAAATTCAAAATTCGTGCCGCGCGATGTCCTTACACTTCGAACGTTATACATATTGCTTAAGTGCCATACCGTATTAAAACATTTCGCTCAATCTGGTGCGTATAATCGATAACTTCCAGAAGGTAATAAGTAATTACTGTTACTTTGGCGTTTACGATTTTTTTATAGAGCTTGAAATCTTTCTCGTAATTTAAATGTTTCTCGTAATTTTCGTCTATTGTAAAGGATGGGCAACTACAGAACCCTACACTGAGCGTGGCCCGACATGCTCTTGGCCGGTTTTTTACTTAACATTTTGAACGCCACAACTAAAAGTCGCGCCATTGACGTCACCTGACTTTTGCATAATTTTATGTTTAACCCTTTTATGCTTTTAGGACAACGCTATAACGTCATTTGCCACTATACATTGCAGTAGGTACGTCTGATTTCTTGCATGGCTGAGCAAAAATTTTCTGTCAGTTTGCAGGGCTCTCGAAAAGTTAAATCACGCGAAGATTCAGGACACTCATGTGTCGGCATTCGGCAAATGTGTACAACTGGGTTAATTTCTAATTAAAAAGAAAAGTTTTTTGTACTAGCAACACTAGTGACCCGACCTTTCAGACTTTTTGACATATCGAATTTGATTTCGTAAATTACTCACGATTGCTGTAATATAGTTTTAGTTTAGTTAAATTTAGTGAATAAACGAAAATGTCTCTTTTTGGTGATATTTTACCGACGATACCGAAGAACGATGAGAAGCCCCAGGGGCAGAGCGCTGCCCTGTCTCCGTACCTCAACTTCGACCCTAGCTACATACCGAAAATGCAGCCAGAATTCTTATACCCAGACGACAGTCATATGGCAACCACTGCTAGAAGATCAAACGTAGCTCTGCCTATAATCGGAATGTCATTTATGACTGGTTCAGGTAAAAATATTACCTTTGAATCGTGAGCTATAACCTCAAAATTGTTTACATAATTATGCATAAATCCTTGTTTATTAGGTATGGGGAGCATGGCGGGGTTGTACAAAGGCCTGCGAGCGACCACGCTGGCGGGGCAGACCGGCAAAGTCAGACGGACCCAGGTTGTGAACTATATCATGAAGCAAGGTCAGTGCCAAGTTTTGTTTCTAGACTATTTTGATTCAAATTGATCAACATTGAGTCACTTCAAGTATCAATTTTAAGGCGTAGATTATATGTACTTTATTTTATCAATGATAGTATAAAAGCTATGATTTAGAATATATAAACACAACCAAACTCAAGTTCTTATAAGATTCTTATTCTGTACTAATAAACATAATCTATGGGGAAAATACACTTTGGACTTATTACTATACCTTGTCTGTCTCATTACTAGGCTTGGGACTTTTGGCTGCTCGCCGTGGTTGTCCAATCCATGGAGTCGTCATATGATAAAAAATGTATTCAAAGTCAAAGTCTAAAAATTAAATGTTTTATTAAATGTCATAATTTATGTTGTTACATTTTTAATGGGCACGTTATAATGTTTGCAATTAATTTTATCATAAATCTATCGGTAATTTCATATTATACCTTAGTGGTCACATTTTATGCATCCTTTTTGATAGGTACTTGTGTTGTGACAGACTACCCGTACTGACAACTTTTCGCAACTTAAAATTAGGAAACATTTGGAGCTCCATACAAAAAGGTCACCTTTTACCTTAGCACGGCAGTATTATATACCAGTTTTTTACAACCTATGCAAATTTAGAAACCATTTCTGGGAAGAAAGAGTTCTTATACCACAATAAACAAATTACATTGTCAAAAACATTGATGGCAAAATTTGCTTTCACATTCTAAAAACCTTTGACGATCTAATTCATATAAAACTTGAAATGGAACTTTACATTCCAGGCACAACAACTGGCTGCACCCTCGGCATCATTGCATCATTCTACTCCTGCATCGCCCTTGGAGTGACCTGGATCCGGGACAAAGAAGACACTACCAACACTTTCATCGCTGCTGCTACCACCGGCATGATATACAAGAGTACCGCAGGCCTCCGTTCAGTTGGTCTTGGCGCCGCAGTCGGTTTAACTCTTGCCGGAGTTTACACCTTAGTTACAGACAATGACAACATATGGAGCAAAGCGCAGTACAACAGATTGTGATCACACACCGCCTATAGTTATTTGTAAATAAATAGACTGTTAATTTAAGTTGATTTAATCGCAATCAGCCAAATGATCTGCAGCACAGAGTACTTAGTCACACCATGTCTCTGAGCTCAGGTCGAATGCAGGGTTTGATCAACCATATGTTGCATAGGCTAAAAGGCCAAGAGTTTGTCAAGATGTTACGCAAGGTATCTTTATAATTGATGTAAAGCTGCCATGGAAGGGATTCCTGATAAAAGTTGAAGCAGTTAGTGTAAAGGACAAAGACAGAGTGCGTGGTATGTGTTAATTCGGAAACTGCCGAATAGCCTATGTCTGGCTTAACTTGATCATATCCTGCCACATGTATATTGTGTACCTGTAGCGATCGTGAGCCCGTGTCAAAACAGGACCAGCACAATTATACATAGCCTGTTAAATTTTAATAAAAACGATTATTTGAAAAATTAAAACGTTTATTTCATTTACAATTTTTACACTGTTTTGCATTAATATTGATATAGTTAATGCATTTTATGAAGACCATGGAATCTTAAAATGCATTAACAATCATTTTTACACTGTACAGGTAGTGCTAGCTTGCTTCTATGGATATGTCGGTTTTATAGTATAGTGGAGTAAAATTATAGCTATTTTACGCTTATTTTCAATATTGAGCAATAGGAGCCAGCATAATGTCGGAAATATAACCCTAATACTATATAATTCGAACATATAATTTATCCATATTTCTAGGCATATATTTATGATACTAACTAGCGTTCATATAAAGCCTCCACACACCAAATAAGGGGTAGCGCTGATTTGTCTTGATCTGTATTGATTGCTACTTGCGCAGACCTTTTTTCGGTGTATGGAGGCCTTAGTGGTGCAGATACAATTCTTTGCTCGTCATAGGTGTGATCTGATGTTTTATTCATACAAAAACTTCAAATTTACGCTCTGTAAATTCGTACCCTTACCATGAGTTTACGGAGACCGTACCTAGCGACTGCGAAAAGCGAAAACTATTTGTATTGAGAATTTTAGTTCTATAAAGTAACCGCCAAGGACGCTGGACTAATCTGCATACAAATCGTTAACGCTGTCGCTGGCGAGTACGGTCATGTTAACTCAGGGTAAGAGTACCTATGAGTGCTTCCCGAAACTACGACTGCTAAATCTTTTGTCCGGGAGCAGCGGAAACACCATGTATTTTTTTTTAAATCTTGCATTAAAATTTTAAAGTTTCTGTATAGGAAAACGATAATTAATCACATTTCTTATTATAGACAACGGATACATACGGCCTACTGGAACAAATATGCAAACTAAATAAACAATTGAACATTATTTTATTATACCTATCTAATGAATTTCCAATTCGAACATAAAACTTTTGGCACTAATATGATTGCAAATAAAATAGAATCTAAATAAAGTTAATTCTATAGCACATATTCCAGTCATAAGAGCGATAACAGTTTTATTAATTCGGGGCAAGCGCGACACGAGATAAGCGCGCCCACCAATAAAAATATCGAAAAGTAGGTAAGTATCTACAGTACCCTTCCTTCTTAGTCACAAGCGACTGCGTTAATGATTTGTATGGAGGATTGTAGTTCTACAAAGTAACCGTTCACGCATAGTCACGTCAAGGGTACAGATGTTTCGGACATGCCACGACTACATCGGCAGCGGCGAGCGGCGGCCATACGAGTGAGCGAGACACCGTGTTCGGAATTTCCGCTCCCACCTAGTGCCTAGTGCAATGCCACCGTCGAAGTCGTGGTGTTATACTACTATCGCCATCTTACAACCATGCAACTACCATCTGTCTGTACTTTTCGATATTTTTATGTTAGGTGCGCTAATCCCGTGTGGCGCGCTTGCCCCGACTTGTAGTTTTTTGCACAAACGCCAATTGCGTTAAGCTTTTGAACGCCACAGTCGTCATATCACCACATCGGAAAATTGTGTCACTGACGCCGTCGCTTAGTCCAAATTTCAATTATCAAAAACCGCCACAAGTTATTTTTTTTAATCCAAGTTGATTTTGAAGCACATCTTCAGTTTTTTGCTGTGGCGCCAGGGGCACGGTGGATCCCTTCTTTTTTAAACCATGACTTGAACTGTATCAGGGCAGGGTTTAGCCCTCACTACCATTGAGTCAGACTTTGTGTGGGAGTATAACCCGCTAATTGGGTTTATCTCCGGAGTGATGAGTAAATCCGTTTGGCGTTCAAAGGGTTAAGCGGTAGACCTACATTTTGACACGATATTTATAGCCATATGCAACACACGTCAACTATATACAAATACAAAAAGACGCAAAAACCCTACGATAACGTCCACTGATAACATTTATCTTAATGCCCTCTTGTTTATTACCTTACTACGAGTAACTCGTATCTGAACAACATACAACCATATTTTATAATTATAACAATTATATTTATATCCAACCAGCTTCCTTGGAATTTTTTTTTTTTAAAGACGTTGATGTACGCGTTTTGAATAGGCGTGTACCTAGTAATTTTTTTGAGTATGTCAATTGATTCTATTTTATATTGGGATGAAATGTCTATATGGGACTTACTACATTTAGACTGCTCTAAAAGTCAGAAATGACCGTCAAAGTTCAACATTCCTACGGAGCGCTAAAAACGCTCCATACAAATGGCCACCTAGGAATTAAAAAGTGACAAGCAATGTCGTCCCTTTCTAATCAATCTAAGAAAAACGGAATGACACTACAGTATTGACAATTTTTAATGTCTACACTTTCTTGTCAGACTATACACGGACTGTTATCTAGAGAATAAGGATTGTACAGATCATTGTGAGCGTGTTATAATGCTTCAGTTATCCGTTAAAGTGCTTGGTCCGCCCATCGCCGAATAATGGGAACGCACCCTAAAAAATCAAAAGTCGAATGCAAAGAAAAATAATTTCCATTATATAGGAAGCACTCCATCAATGCGATTGCGTCCTTAACCGTTATCATTTATTCTGGATGGATTTCAAACGTTTGTCATATTACCTAAAGAGATTCACTTATAATTATAATTATAACACCAGAATAAAAACACGCTGAAGCCTTCAGAAAATACACATGTATAGGAATGTATCGCTTAGCGTATTATACTGTCGTTTAGTGTTTGTTGCAGTATACCTATTTTTTAACCGACTTCAAAAAAGGAGGATATGTAGGTATTTTTTTACCTGACCATAATCAATTATTGTTTATTAATCATATTAAGTCAAACATATTTAATTATTGTATTAAGCGGTTTATAATCACGTGAAATTGCCAGGAAAGGCCCGACATGTTTCGAACTCGTACAGAGCTCTTCATCAGGGCCTGGTATCTACACCTACGCGGCAATTGACCGCTTATTGCTTGAGAGGTTATTTAGTAACAAAGCCACAGAATATACTGTACTAAAACACTCACATTGAAAGTGGTGTGGTAATCAAGTAGGTACGTATTAACTAGAATCGCCATTTTATCGGTATTCTGTTGCATTTTCCCTTGTGACTTAATTTATTATTTACTTCATTCTCTCCTCGATTTGATGGTATTAGTTAGCAAATTGGAAACGGCCAACATAAAAAAAGTAAACGAGTAGTTATTATGGTATGCTGCAAGAATGAGATTTTTTTAGTTTGTCTTTTATTTTTAAGGCAGACTTTGGCCTGAATTTGCACTGACAAAGGTGATAGAAGTAGATACGGTTTTTGTCTTTGCTCTCGGCCGATCTAATAAATTCTAGCACAAATTATACAGATTAATATCATATTTGAGTATAATAATAAAATTGACACAAATTTATCTACCAAAGCACAATTTACAGCGATTATTATTCTAACTAACTAACTAACTATTTATTATGCATTATGGCTGTATGATTGTACATTCGTGAGTTATTAATAACATTATTGTACCTTTTAGAAAGATTTTATTACGAGCAGGACAGCACCTGGTACAAAATATGGTATTTTTTAGAGACTTTCAGTTATTTGGTGTACATTTAAATCTCATTGCATGGTACAGAAAAGTGCAAATAGAGGAACTACGGCTTAAGGCATTCGGTCCATCGCTGGGTTAAACAGAAACCTATGTATGTGCTGATTTTTCGTTTTTACCTTAGGTGTCTTATTATGATTAATCTATATAATTATTTAAGTATAGTAATTCAGCATTCATAAAAGACCAAGCCTCTTCATATGTAAGAGGACTACATACAGTCTCTACTAATAACAAAAAACCGACCAAGTGCGAGTCGGACTCGCGCACTGAGGGTTCCGTACCATCAAATAAAATAAAGTCCCGGATAATATTGCACCTGGTACGTATGGCACCGGAAACAAATTAGGTGCAAAGTTAACGCATGCTTAATTATATGGGAGCCCCACTTGAATATTTATTTTATTCTGGTTTTTAGTATTTTTTGTTATAGCGGCAACAGAAATACATCGCAGTTCATGAGATACATCCTAGTGACAGACAGACAGACGGTCAGTGGAGTCTTAGTAATTAATAGTGTCCCGTTTTTACCCTTTGGGTAGGTACAGAGCCCTAAAAATAGGCAGACAGGTTTAAGAACCATCTCGGTTTAATTTTCACTAAAAATATTGTTTGTATTGTAACATAACAAACCTGTCTTCAAATACAATTTAAAAACTTCTTACTAAATTTGGGGTAGTCTTTTGGGCCTATTGTATAATGAATTATACATTAAACAATTTTACCTTGTATGTATATTATACAAGTTGCCGTTGTTCTGAATACTCTGAATCAATTACTATTAATTATAATTACATAATAATTACAATAACTTTACTGCTTAATTCAGGTAATTATAACAGGAAAATCTGGCAAACAATGTTGTAACAAACAGTGTGCAATTGTAAACAAAAATAATTGATATAACTATTATCTGTACAAGCTTAAACTAATTACTTTGAAATCAGAGTTCTCAGGACATCAAAACAATGATAATTATGACTTTTTACATGAAGAAATTAATCTTAATTTTACATAGACTGTTCCGCAGTCGCGGAAAATAAAATATACAAAGAATCTAAATTTCAGCATGACAAAATTTGCATAAAGAGGTCTGACATAGCCTGTATTTGTTCAAGTGTGGCTACACAACAACGCAGCAAAGCCTGTTGTTTTAATTGGCGGACAGATTGACAGCAATGGACACAAGTTAACATCTAAATTGTCTAGAGAACTCTTTTACAAACTTACTGCCATCCAGGTAAGTTTGCACCCAACCTGATGTCTATTGTCTATTACGTGCCGTGTCATACAAAGGGGCAAACTTAAATTGACAGTACAGGTGTCTAACAGCAGGCAATAGCTCTGCAGTAACTCAACTGAAATTTGCAGTCCTCGCTGCACCCTCTCAGTTTTGAGGCGCAGCATTCTTCGTGTCACAATCCTGCATTCAAAATAGACTTCATGTCTTCCGGCAACACACAATTCAGATCATCCAATCGTCTTGCTAGCAACGTCCGAGTGTTATCAGCTACTGGAGGATTCTTCTTGAGCACTTCCCGCAGTTTAAGGACCATGTCAACAATTTCCACCTCCTTTTTGCCTAAAGACCATTGCTTCAAGTCACTCTCAGCTAACGCTTCAAGCTGTAATGCATGCAACTTGTTGGTTAAGTTGCTGTGCCTCTGATGAAACCAGGCACTGAAGTTTAGAGTCTTAAAGAAGCTCCGGTATAATCCTATCCAATCCCCTTTGATTCCAGATGTGAGTTGTGGGCCGGCCTGTTGTAAAGTTGCAAAGAAATCTTCAGGATTGAAGGGGTTCGGTATGGGAGGTGCTCGGAATGGTGATATATTCTTTTGCAAGGGCATTAAAGAAGCCATATACCTTTCTAACGGTATCATGAAGCTTTGAGTCAATTCTAGCAAATGCCTCCTCACCATTGCAGTTTGAACTTCCGAAGGTCGATCAGACTTTATGCCATTATGAAGCTTCTTAATTATAGCTTTATCTTTCTCCAAAAATGTCTTATACTGTGTGTAAACACCAGGAGCTGTGTCTAATAGTTTTATGTTCCCCACTTTCCGCAATTTCGATTTCATTGATGTTGAGTCACCCAGCTTGATAGTGTGGGGCCAGTGTTGCAATGTCTTTGTGAAGAATGGATTTGTTACGCCTAGAATTACGCAAGGCGGGTTGTACTGCTTTCTGGTGAACTCTTTGAATTCACTGTCATGTATTGTGAAATATGGTCTGTATTCGGCAGAATATGGCAGCGGCTGGATCAAGTGTGTAAGAGCTTGCACTAATGCGGAACATTCTGTAGGAGAGCTTGCCATTACCACTATGGGTTCCGCAGTCAACACCAGTTCCCACAGCAAGTGTAAGTGTGAAATTACTGTTGATAATGCATCAAAGACATTCACATCTTGTATTGAAGCTAAAATATGAGGTACATTAGGAGAATTGACTTGCTTAGCTATATCTGAGCGCGTGATCTTACCAGTCTGTTGATTAGGAATGTATGACTGGAAAACTGTACCCAGAACCGGTAGCAGCACATTCTGCCCCGCGTCTAGCACCGGCCATCGATTTATATCATGGCACGCAGCCTCTAAACTACTCTCGCCTTCCTCGAAATGTTTGGGGGCAATGAGTTGAATTACCTTGTAAAATAGGTTTATGAATGGAAGCCGCGTGAGCAGAATAATGCTCTTCTGGAAGTATCCTCGCGGCAGCGACGGGTCTTTGACTTGACGGAAATACACGAAGCCCCAATAGTGCGTCGCGTCAGCGCGTAGTGTGGGCACGCTGTCCTCGTTATAGATTAACTGTTGACGTGAGAGAGGCGCACGTGAACGTAGCCGCACGTGAAACTGTGTGTCCCCCATACATCCCGAGTTCGAATCCGGGAAGGCCAAGTAACAAATATTGCACTTTTCCTGATCAGTCAGCTTCACGCCTGGCGGATACACGCTCTCCATCGCCTGCCCCAGCTCCAAGTCAAACGTGACCACGCACATACAGTGCAGCCAGTCCGAAAACCTACTCCACTTTGCCTGGAAATCCATCTCGTCCGTGGGAATGTCATTGTCTTCAAAATTTAACCCACAAGCCATGGTTAATGTAAACACATATAAAATGTTACACTTATAGTATTAAACCACACTTCGTTCCACATATTCACGGTATTACACAGTTTCTCGAATCATTTTTATATGTTTTTGGTATTTTTTTTGTTAGTAAAACGATAAAAACAATGAGGAGCCCGTACACAGCGTAACAGCTGTTCCATCAATATGGCCGCGCGCGCCAAAACAAAAGTTGGTTAGTCTCATCTAAAGAAATGTATGTATAATTTTCAACTTTAAATGAAGGGAAGATAATAGCCAATTAAGCAATACTTACCCAGTTTCCATATTGGTGGATCTTTTACACAAAAAGCAGAGAAAAACATCCAAAAACAACAAAAACTCAAAGAAATAAGTACCCCAAGCACTATCTCACTCACACACTCACTCAGTAGCAGCGTTTAATTATTCCATGGAAAAAAGTTAAAATATTGCTTGCCGCATCCATATTGCGTTTAGTTCTTTTTTCAATTTATTCATGACCTTTGCGTTTAGTTTAAGAATCAAATGTTGATAGGAATATAAAGCGCAAGACTATTTTAAGATTTTTCCTGTGTGCAGGAAAACAGGAAATATTTTTTTTTCACAAACCAATTTGATTTTATACATTTTATTTTAGGATGTATCACACGCTTTCATTATGCAAAAAATACCCTGAATAAAATTAGAATACAGGGATTGATTTAATTTTACGAGTGTTTGGCAGTTTGAAGCAAAGAATATAAGTACTCAAGAGGCCATTATTGTTGATATTGGCTTATGAGGGCATTCACTGCCAACAACGCATTTAAGCGTTTATTGTCAACCAAGTTAGTTTCTAGGCCACGCCCCCTGGCAGTGAATGTGGTAGTTCGACTGCTCGGTTTGTATTCATTTGCTGGAACCAAAACAATTTGTCAATAATAAGCAATGGATTCTGATTTCACTTAAAGCGCAACAGGCATAACTGTGACTTGTGACTCTTTGTCGCGCGATAAATTTAATATAACCTGCCACTTTCCTTTCAATAATGCGCGAGCAAGACAGGTGAAGCCGAGCCGCCCGACAAACGAACTAACTCGCGGAAACGCCACGCGGAGCCAAGTCACGATATGTATCAAAACACGTCTATAAAGCTTATGTTTAGAGCAAGTTTATCTGCTGCGTTCGAATACCCCGAAATCGATAAAATTAATGCATCAAATAGGATCATATTTATCTATAAAAGGTCAAGGTTACTGGAGAAAAAAAGACTTGTGATTGGTGTAGTGTTTATTAGTGTAAACAAAGACCCGTCAGCCGGCCGGGCCCTCACGCATACGTCGTATAAACACATCATACACTCAAACTAAGTACACCTAAATGATGGTCGACAGCTACCTTTACAATTTACATGTTAATGCATGATGCTCCTACGGGACCACTCACTAGTAAAAAAAAAAGAAACCGATTTAAGGCTGTCATGCACTATCAGGTCCTAGGTTCAAAGTAAGGCTGATATTTGAGCTTTGCAAGAGTCAGTGTTGAGACGGTTTTTAACCGATAATATGTGGTGGCCTTAAAACTATTACTGAACATTTCCAGTATTTCAAACATTAGGCTGCGTTTCCACCAGAGTTGTGCGAGGATGCGTACCGACGGATGCGTTTGTTAAGAATCAATGGAATAGCTTCAGTTAACAAAAACACATCCCTCGCTATGCATCCTCGCACACCTCTGGTGGAAACCCAGCCTTAAGGAGTTGACATGAGTGCCACATTTGGAACGTAGAAGTTGACAAAGATCTATGCTGCCGTGCTAAGCTAAAAGGAGACATTTTTGTATGGAGCTTCGTAGCAAAAGGTCGCCCTTTATCTTAGCACGGCAGTATGTGTTCCAAATATGTCACACAGTTTTTATACCTTGTGATTACCATTTATATATGAGTTTTCGTTGCGATTTAAATAATACTATGAATGAATACAAATTAAAACATTACTATTCATAATACTCGTAAATGATAATCTTTATTTCACATACGGATAAATGGCAGTTTCTTTATACATTTCTGTGAGTGGTCAAAATTTGATAAATACACTACATGCCATAAAAATTGACAAATAATTATTACTGTCGATTTTATACAATACTACACTCTTTCCACGAAAGGTTATAACTGTCAGTTTTCTAATAAATACGCTATCTAGTGGGAAGAGTGCAGTTACGACCCTGTTTCAAAGCAACTGTGGGAGAAATCAGTCTTATCGACCAAATATTATACTTATATAAAGTGCTAAAATAATAAAAAATAGTGACATCAGCCAATTTTTCAAAAATAATAATGAAGTGTAAATAAAATATTTATAAAATAAATACAAAAATCATGGACTCAAATACTGAATTAAAATTATAATAGCATCGAAACGACTACAAACTAGGTTATGCCTGAGATCTGAGCTACCAACTTTAATAATGTCCAACATACTAAAAAAAAACTATTTTTACTGGTACCGTGATTAAATCATCCATTCCCTGCTGGTTTCACTGATATTGGTATCGTAGAATCAAAGAAATTGTAGTAGCAATAAGGACTATGTTGAGTAGCATGAGAAAAGCAAAAATCTAGTCTTACCACTCAAGTCAAATCCTTAACTGTCTTAATTTATTCGATATACATCTTTGGAAAAGTTGGCCGCTCTCGAACAGGGCATTATGTTTAGAAGTATAATGACTTTACAATTTTAAGACGAGGTTAATAGGTCTAACTCCGAAGTTTTCTTAAAAAATAAACTATTCTATATAATTTTACTACCTACACATGTTATACCGGCCAATTCTCGACATATTCCATCCTCTTTTAATTCTGTGAAGGTTTAAAATATGCCCTGTTTATTTTTGTAAAACTGTTATTAGTTTGACCGTAAGTACATTCAACATCAAATCGCCTGTAGCATCCATATGGCCCATACCGCCACTAATTTTTATAACTATAATATTTATAAAAACGTGTTACGATATAATTTGTTTAGGATTATAAGATGCTGATTGTTCTTCCTCGTATTCCATGTGTAGCTAAGAGTGCGAGTTAAGTATTTATTGTGATCACGACGGAGGCACAAATTCGCGGCCATTGAATTCTGAGAACTCAACCCGTTTATGTTTGCGCCTCTTTTGAATGCGCGGTCTTAAATGCAGGGTGCAATCTTTACACAAACGGGTATCAACACTTTCGTCAGAATATAATGTAAGTTCGGCAAGAAACTGAAGATGTTTTATATCCATCGCAAATGAGCGGACATTGAGCGGGTTCAGTCCAATATACGAAATAACAATAAACTTGCGTCGTTATCTGTCATATCCATATATTTTACAAGCTTTTATTTAGCTTGCATGGTATGTTTAAAGTATATGTTTGTTCGGGTGAAATTTTGCAACTCAATTTTGAAGCAGATATCGTCAACCGATTGAGCTGAAATTTTGCATACTTACTTAACTTTGATGACAATACAATAATATGGTACCATGGGGCTGATCTGATGATGGAGCCGGAAGGTGGCCATAGGAACTCTATAATAGAAAAAGCAATCCTACCGAGCTTGGGCTCTTTAGAATTGTCTCAGTGAGCATTTGATGGATATCCAAAGAAATGTACAGTCGGCTATAAAAGCTTGCCACTAAAATGTCATTTTTGACAGAAACTTATTATAGCCTAAAGTTCTATTAAAATGTATACTGAGATGACGGACGTCACATGCATACCGCGATGTGAAATAATGAGATACAGCCCACCTATGTCAACCTTACTGTACGTCAGTTCACTCAATGCCGGTACGGTTGCTATGTACCTACCGTAAGCATTTACAAAGGCCTTCAGGGTTATACCTGTCTTATCCGCTCGTATGTGGTTATGATTTGATCCTATCTGATTGCACCCCTACCCTTAGGTTATTATAAGAGCTCACGGATTGTTTATTACTAAGGTATAAATCATCATCATTGATCAAGCACCACGCACAAATTAAATTACTTATTTCTAGCCCGTTAACACGTTCCATATTTGGCACAATGATAAATCCAGCTGTCATCAAGCCATTCTTACATATATTAGATAATTCCACAACCATGTACGGTAGCATTAAAAGTAGCTGGGTTATGTCAAATTGCATACCAAACTTGTCAGCTACTTTACCTACCACAGAATTCATGTGAATCTTTCAATGTGGTACACATGTATACCACTGGATTGGAACGTGGTAATATCGATAACGGATGGAATTAGTCATTGAGCCAAATTATGCACTATTCTTCAGGGTAATTCGCATGACATTGCACATACTTCGAACAATAACCCCGTGAAACAGTGAACACAATTAGAACTTTGTCAATTTGAGATTGGACTAATCATATTCTATTCAGTTATCGATTCATTGGTTAGAAGATTATTGTGATAAAGTTCTACTCTAATGCTCGACAATTTCTTGGGCCAATTGTACCGACTTTCACGCTCTCACCTCAGACATTCAAATTGTTTACTAACAAAATCGCTCAGCTGTGACAAATCTGGCACAGTAGCACATAACCCGAAGATAACATTCGAAAGTTAGACAACAGAAATGTAGAAATGTCTTAATAAATATTTTAAGTTAAATAAACGCTTCTTGAAATAGATTCATTTCTGATATAAATTAAACTAAAAACTGTCATTGATACTTGGAATCTCCGAATTGTGTCATACTGTATGCCAACAAATTATCAAGTCACCTACATTGTCTTCCAAAGGAAGAAAAGTAGCATTTTCCAACTAATTAAATACACGAACACAATGTACAAGGTGCGTTAGTTTTAGAAGTGCTAAAACAGAAATGTGACACGTCTAATAAAAATACAAACGTAGGTAGGAGTACTAATACTTATATATCTCATTGAAAAATAATATTTTCGTTTTAGCTAACCCCCACTTTAGTTACATCGGTATTTTAAAGGTTACCTTTATGACATTTGATCCGGTGAAATACTGGTAACCGAAATAACGGTAACCACTTTGATTCGGGCTCTGCTACGAAAGACAAGCGTTAGTGGTTCCATAAACGGTTACCGTAATCGGTTATCAATATAAAGGTTAAATACAGGTGTTTTAAGGTTACCTTTATTTGGGTAACCAAAATTGTAAAGTACTGTATTCCAGAATACCGGTACCGTAATAAATACATCACCCTTGACTAATAGGTTAAATCGCAACTTAAATAGAAAAGGTAACTTTAAACGAACGTTAAAATTTAAATAATTTTTTTATTTAAGCAGCGAATATTTCTTCATTATTGTTCTTATTAAACAGTACTACTCTTTCAGATATTCATCAATACCCATGGAAAATAATTCACTATGGCGTATGTACATGTCATACATGTAAGTTTTCGGGTCGAAGAGTACAATTTCTAACAGATGTCACTGTCACCTACAGCAAATTCGCATTCACTATGTATTTATATTATTGTCCCGCTGTGTACTAATAGGAAATAAATAATATCAGCACTTGCACAGATAACGAATGCTAGTATTCCATTAGAAAAAAATTATCACATTTAAAAATGAAACGGCAACACATTACGCGTAGGAACGTTACTAAAACTACACAAACTACTGCCAAGTGCTGTTGCTGGCAACATTTGCGTTGGGGAACGCGCTAGGGAAACCCTGACCTAAGCTTAAAGAGCCGAACTGTTGCGCCGGAGGCTGGCTCTGCTGTGGTTGATTGAAAAATTGATTATTCTGAGGGAACGCCTGCGGTTGAACCGAATTGAACTGCTGCTGTCCGAAAGGCTGTTGAAACTGTCCGGGCATCGACTGAAACTGGTTGAATTGCATACCATTTTGCGGGGGCGCGCTATTAAACGCCGGCGTCTGAAACGCGTTAGCGAAACCGAACTGATTCTGTTGCGGGAATTGCGTTTGGTTGAATTGGTTCGTCGCCGGCTGGTTTAACTGGTTCGTCGCCGGCTGGTTGAACTGGTTCATAGCCGGCTGATTGAACTGATTCGTCGCTGCCTGGTTGAACTGCTGTGGTTGTTGATTAAATTGGGTCGGCGGCGCTTGGAACTGGCTCTGACCGGAGCTAAAGCTCTGTTGGTTGAATTGGTTACCTAAATTAGAAGGCGTCTGACTATATAGAGCTAGGATGCTATCTTTAGTTAGTTTGTTCTTCTCCTTCTCTGTCGGGGCGGGTTGTTTGAAGAAGTTCTCTTCTTCAGCCTTGAGGTCGGGTTTGACTTCTTTGGGAGGTTCGACAGGCTCCTGGGGAGCGGAGAAGAAGCTGGAGAAGATGTCGTCGCTGGGTTTGGCGTCAGGTTTGCCGGTGTCCAGGCCGAGCAGGTCGGCGGAGCCCGCGGGCCGGGCCGGCTCGGGCTGCGCGGCGGCGGTGGGGGTGCTCCGCCCCAGTTTCGGGCTGACCGACGACTTCGGCTTCGGTATACTTGGGATCACGTCCGATTTCTGAAAATCAATGTTCAGTTTTTAATATCATATACCATATCCGTTCATTTCATATACCTAAGGTCCGATCCCGCGTGAGAACGTCATTAGGCGGTATCAATGGAACAAAAGATACATTAGGATAAGAACTTTATTGTTTGGTAATGAAAAAACGTGTCACTATGAAAAACAAAAGATCTAGATTATGGTTCTCATTGAGTAATCTCATTATTGTAGTCTTTGTTGTATGAAATGTAAACTAACATTCGGGGTCAAACCAGGAGGATCCAGTCTTTAGGCAATTCAAAGACTAAATAAGAAAACAGAGTCCAGAAAGAAACTCATGTAGAATTTGTTCTATAAGACTACAATTCTGTAGAAAAAAAACAGTTCTTTCTTTAGCTTAAAAAAAAGATGAAAATGTTTTCTCCCGCCATGTACGGCCATCGTACGGTAACCTAACTAGGGTGATAACTTTCTCGACTTGGCAGGGGTGCCGCCGTGCCCCCCACCCTCAATATTCCGCTCTCCGATCAGTAGTCATTAAACAAGACTTCCCACACTATCATCATCCAATAGCGGGGTGATTATTCGAGCGTTTTAGCCGCCTCATTACCGTAACCGTGATTGCCAATTCATAGAAGCAACCAACACGATTTTGATAGGAATTTAAAAAATCTGCGTCTTTACATGACTACCGAAAATGGCTCCTCATATCATACGGGGTTTGTCAACATAGTCCTAGTGGTCACGCTCGAATAATCATGAAAAAGTTCAGCCCGTCCAGCACAACTATAGTTCGCGACTGATGTCGCGTGACATAGCATCACCCGTCACTCTCACGGTACTGTACAGAAAGAGATAGGCAGTATAATTTCGTACGAGAAAGAGTCACAGTTGTGCTAGAGGTGCAGCAACTTACGTTGTATTTCTTGTCGCTGGCGGGCGCGGGCAGCGGTCCCAGTCCCGAGGAGGTGGTCTTCTTTTTCCGTTTCTGCCTCTCCATTTCTTCGTCAATCTCTTTATCCCTGGAAACACGATAAGGGTAAACTGTTACTGTTACTGATAAAGGGTTAACGGTGCGGTACGGTGACTGGTACGGGGGTAATGTTTTCAATTTAGGATTACCTTATATTTCGCTTCATTTACTCAAGTTTACAAAATAAAACTGTTAAAATACATCATGCAACTCAAACATATTGAGACTACAAAACTAACTTATTGTATTTTATTTCGAAACATAATTATGTTTTTAAATAAAACAATTTAAACGGATTATATCGCGTATATTAATTATTTGAGCCTCCCTGACATTGCGGTACCTTTACAGATACCGTTGTCAAAGGTTGACTGAGAAAAACACAATTTTTCTCTGTCAAAGTTACATTTGTGCAAACTACCCATTTTATAAATATTAATTTAAAATAAAGGTGTTCATACATGCCAGATGGACCTAATGTGTAAAGACACATAGCAATTAGAAAGGGACTTATTAAAATCTTTGCTCTACATGTTAAAATAACTTAACTAACGCTTTCAATTCCTGTATTCATCCTATACGGAACACCCCAATTCCGAAGTTTAATTTATCCGAATTAATCATAATTCCGAAAGCATTATCACGCCAAATGATGATATTTGCTGTGGATGGTATCCGACACAATTTAATTAGGTTAGATTAGGGTTTTATGGTTCACTATTATCTTGTAGAAACTTTTTTGACATATATTAGTTTTGCATAACGATACTTGGCAGAAGTAACGTTTGGCAGAAACATCTTACGCAGAGTATGCTTTGGCATAAATCATTTCGCAGATTTTTATAATACCGAATCTTATATTGGCATAATGTTGATGAGCATAACAGTCTTCTAAACGAATAGTACTTTCGCAGATAATTTTTTTGCATAATATTTTAAGCGGCATAAAGTTGTCAAGCCGAATACCATTTGATTCCAAGATAGACTTCATTGTCTTATCTTGTTGTACAGGACATATGCGGAATACCTAACCTAATCCAAGTCGGACCTGCCCTAAGGTGCAATCAGTACCTAATTTATGCATTACAAATTGTTGTGATTACACATTTTGTCCATGGAGTGGTATGGTAGCCGGCCGATGCCGCGCGGCTCGCTCGCTTCGCTCGCTCGTTAGGGTCTCAGTTCAACCTAACACTCCTCCTCGCTTCGCTCGTCGTCGTACCTAACCTAATCCAAGTCGGACCTGCCCTAAGGTGCAATCAGTACCTAATTTATGCATTACAAATTGTTTTGATTACACATTTTGTCCATGGAGTGGTATGGTAGCCGGCCGATGCCGCGAAGCTCGCTCGCTCGTTAGGGTCTCAGTTCAACCTAACACTCCTCCTCGCTTCGCTCGTCGTCGTACCTAACCTAATCCAAGTCGGACCTGCCCTAAGGTGGAATCAGGACCTAATTTATGCATTACAATTGTTGTGATTAAAAATTTAGTGGCAGGTGCCCCGCGGCGGCAAGATACCTAACACTGCTCCTCGAACCGCTCGTCGTCGTACCTAACGGTACTTACATTCTACTACGTAAAGTTTACTTAACGCACTTTTCTGCTAGTAGAAAATAATTATGATATTGTAATCGTATGCTATAGGATTATTATGGTACATAAAATTATGCTAAACCAAAGTCGGCCAAAGAGATATTCTACAAAACAATGTGCTGCAAAATGTGTCGTATGCGAGGTAGTAGTAATGCCAACTATACCTTTATGCCATCTTACCATTCGACCGAAAGTGTTTCTGCGAAACGTGTTATGCGAAGTGTATTTCTGACCAATATTATTCTGCCAGATGAGGGTAACCCGGGTTTTATGTTACCCCAAAAAAAGCCAAAATATTTTACCAGAACATGGTTTTCGGGATAATAAAAATGCGGAATAGTGATGCATTTGGACAAATAAAATGTCGGAGTTTTGTAGTGTACCCGTAATATTTCTCTCGCGAGAAAGTCCCTGTCACAGTTGTGCTAGAGTGCCTGAAATACGTCTCACGGTGGTCGGTGCCTTTTTTTTTTATTTATTTCAAGACCACGGAATCAACGCCCTTCAGTCGAGGCCGGTGCCGTACCATGGTGATGTGGCCAGGCCCTAAGTAGAAATAATACTGACCAGTTGACCTTGGGCGCGGCGGGCGGCACCCACTCCTTGGCGATGTACTTCTTCTGCTCGTACTTGGCGCGGATGAAAGCCTCCAGAGCGGAGTCGTTCTGCGGACGGCGGAACGTGTCGGGCAGGTTCGCCTCGTAGACGGCGCGGGCGCGGGAGTTGCCCATTTGTTGGAGGGATACCTGAAATGCAGCATTAAGCATGAATTTTACGTCACCCTATACTGTAAGTGAAGGAGAGAGGGAAGGAGGGAGGGGGAGAGGGAGAGAGAGAGAGAGAGAGAGAGAGAGAGAGAGAGAGAGAGAAGGAGGGAGGGGCAGGGAGAGGGAGAGAGAGGGGGAGAGAGCGAGTGTGAGAGATACAGTATCTCTGTCCCACTTCTAGTATCTCTGTTTGGCCCTATGGTTGACTGGTAGAGAATGCCATTTGGCATTAAGTCCGCCATTTGTACTGACTTGTTTTGTGCAATAAAGTTTAAATAAATAAATAAATAATAAATACAGAGAGAGAGAGAAGAGAGAGAGAAACCACGCACATTTCCCATACAAATCGGGGAACGGCACATCTCTATAAAGTGAGTCAATTTGTATGGGTAGACAGTTCATTTGTTTGGAAGATTTAGCGTGGTTTGACTATACACGGCCATTGGGGCGATATTATGTTGGGGTTGGGTATAGTGGCGACCACGTATAGGAAAGCTCAGCGTGGGTCAGCCCCCGACTAGATGACGGATAACCTCGTAGGATGGTGGGGAATCAATCGATGCGGTCTGCACGGCGTCGCACTTTGTGGCGAGTCATCGGGGAGGCATATGTCACAAAACAGATAGGTACAGAAATCAATCTACATACAAGCGCGCTCGAGCAAACGCACACATAGACATTGCTCAAGGACACGATATCTCGGACCAGTTCAGACCAGTGCGAGCGCGAGTGCCACCCGCTTGACGTATCCGTGAGCGATGTCTATGTGTGCGTTTGCTCGAGCGCGCTTGTATGTAGATTGATTTCTGTACCTATCTGTTTTGTGCATATGTTCAGCAGTGGACGTCTGTGGCTGATACTGTAAGTAGGATTTTCTGTCGAAGAAAATGTCACTTCCTGGCCTTAAACTTTAGACAAACCACGGGCTGTAATTCGTTAAGCTCCATATCGCACATTTATCGCACAAACATCTACGATCCTGGACATTCACGATTTCACCGCCCTAATGTAGTATTACAGAGCTTGAATAGAAATACGAAATTCTGCGCGGTCCACTACATTGCTGGTGGGAATCGAACCAACGTCCTCTACTTATTAGGATAGGCTTGCTAGGTCCCCGAACGCCGAACCTAACATCCGGACAGACCAGCCAGTTTGGCCGGGTCATTTGGGTAAAAAGGCTGGACACCTTACATTATTGAGGACTTTCTGTCTCAGTATGAATAGGTACGACAAGAAACTTATGTAAAAAGCCATTTATTTTGGCCGGACACTCAATCATAAAGCCTAACTATGTCCTGCTTCATCCGGACGCCTGGCAACGCTGTATCTAGAATAGTGCTCTGAACTACCGCGACGATCGTATATATTAGAGAATTAGAGTGTCCCGTCTAGTTTGCATTTATACTTATTATTATTAAAAAAAAAGACGGTACCACTTGCTCCGGGGTCCAGGAGTCCAGGTTGACGCTCTTGACCTTGGAGATGTGCACGCCGAGGTTCCGGTGGATGCCGGCGCAGCGGATGCAGAGGAAAATGCCCAGGTTCCATGATGCCCAACGAGGACCTGCAATTATCAATGAATGAATAAGCGAAAATTTGATCAATGAACACATGTTTCGCTAGTTTTCCACAACAACATAAAAAACGTACATGACAACCACACACAAATCTATCTAGTCCCAAAGTAAGCTTGTTATGGGCACTAGATGACGATATACAATAATAGTACATTACTGTAGACGCCGGGCAAGCCCTTTTCACGGCTAAGGCATGTATAGTGCTTTTCTCAACAAATGCAATGAAATAAAAAATACACTACTCATAAAAACATAATTCAGCTGTTTAGCCCATTTATGAACACAGACGCCATATGTTACATCCATACTAATCCATACTATCCATACTAATATTATAAATGCGAAAGTGTCTGTCTGTCTGTCTGTCTGTTACCTCTTCACGCTAAAACCGCTGAACCGATTTAGATGAAATTTGGTATATACATAGTTCCAGTCCCGGGGAAGGACATAGGATACTTTTCATCCCGAATAAATGTAGTGTTCCCGTGGGATGAGCGGGTAACACCGCGGGGCACAGCTAGTATGTTAATAAAATTAAATACTTCCTGGCCTAGGCCTTCAGTTTTGTATGAAATTCCTTTATAGTTCTCTCGAGTCGTTCCGCCAGAAACGTGATACATCGAAGCCTGTTATAACGCACGTTATGTCGACATTTCATTGCATGTTTGAGAAAAATATTATTATTGCAAGATACCTACTTATATTTGATTTGTGATGACTGATAATCTCAAAACTCAGACAATTTCATTTAGTTAATTTCATCACGACCTTCAAGTCCAATTTAGTCCATTGCTATCCACCAAGGTTACAAAATGCACATTTAACTTTCACAACATAGCAACATAAAACGTCTTAAAAGAAAACCGGCCAAGTGCGAGTCGAACTCACGCACTGAGGGTTCCGTACAACTAAATGATTTTTAACTTTTTTTCTGTTTTGTTACAGCGTTTAACTTTTAATCATTTTTATTAAAGCAGTAACGTCTGCTAACGTAAACCAAATGTTAACAATGAAGCGAAAAATTGAAAAATTTAATGTTTCAGACAGGATTCGAACCTGCGTTTCCAACGGCTTTCCGGGCCAACACGGGCGTCCTACCAACTGGACCATCGAACCAGATGTCAGAGCCATTGAATCGTTTAACTTTTTTTCTGTTTTCACAATACGGTATTTGATGACAGCTCAAATCAGCAACTCTTTATGAAATGTCAAAAACGATCTGTTATTATGAAGTTTCTATGAAGATACTGGCTTGTGACGTCATAAAAATCAGTAGTAAAAACACGTCTTCTTTTTAGTGTTTGTCCAATTAAAAATAGTTTCTTAACCAAAAGTTAGTGGTAATTTCTTTGATATCCCGAGTATTTTTGAGTGTGTGTTTAGTGGTTTCAAATTTCAATGATACAAATTTGTTTTCACTATAGTCAGATAGCGTATTATGGGGTGTCTTATGTTGTGAGTCACCCCATCCCATAGTTGTAAAACACCCCGATTATGTTAGATCACTGTCATGGCTGAATGTACAGTCGCCATCAGATATATCGCAGCATATAAGGCGTTCATAAAATATCGGGACACGACTCTTATTAACTGGGTGTTACAGTGCATGTTCAGATAATATTTATGAACGCGTTATATGCTGCGATATATCTGATGGCGACTGTATGTGTCAAGTTTGTATTTTTCGTTTTTGAAGTAGATTCATCTGCCTGTTGCTGTAATTGAAATTGCAATTAAGCTTGTAACTGGATAATAACCTTGGCAATATTCAATGACACTGTATGAATAACAATTCAGTTCATATTAACCTAAATGGGGTTAAATGCAGGAAAATGTAATTAGTAATTTCCTTCATAACATTACGAAATAGAAGTTGCTGTTATGCATTTGTTTTAATTTATTAGTTTCTTTTAATATCTGAAACTGATCATATTGTATTTTGTTTTTGTTAAAATGTAAGTAAGGGTGATTATACAGGAGTTTCAACCTCATACCGCTGTCATAAATATGAAAGCAATGGGTCATAATATGCATTAAATTAGATCAATTATGGTAAGAAGTATGGTAACAGTATATTAATGCATGACAGTATGTAGCTTCATATAGCTCATTCTTTCATTCTTTTTGACAGTGGACTGACAGTTCAACTGTTGCAGAATCAATCATAAATATTGTAACATTATTCGAAAAAAAAAAAAAATAATTTAATAGGCTACAATTTTATTATAAAGATTTAACTATTTTAGAACTTTATAATAGTATAGATGACATTGTTCAACCAATAATCATAACACATGGCTACCTTATCATTATCACGGACCGTATCACGGGATTTTCGGTGCACAAATCGTTTAACATGAGACCATCAAATCAATTGTACACCGAAAACCACGGGGTATGCATATCACATGTATCAGGAAACTATTGTTATCTGTAAATTTCCAAGAGCTTATATCTCACACTCTCATTACTTATTTTCATAATAATCACAGTAATAATATTAGATTAAAGAGCAGCTGGCTTCAGCATTCAATTGCTTGCCATTTCAGAGGGTTACAGTAAGCAACATCCTACTTCATATTTTAAACGCGAAAGTTTGTGAGTGTATTTGGTATGGTGGTAACTGACACCCTGGATTAACACATAGCCTAATTTAAATCCCGAAAAAATGAAGCAATAAAAATACATAGCGGCTTACAGTTTTCACCAAGCGTCTACAATGCTAGACTTGACATAAACCTTTAAACAATAAGCACTACAAACTTATGACATAACAAATTTTTAGAAGCTACAAACTAGTGACATAACTTTTTTTTTTAGAAGTAAAAGTTGCACATTGCACTTATTTTAGCGAGCAGGGCATGCCAGCTGTCGGCAAACAGGTTGATTATCTAAAATACCCTATTATAAACTAACAGGTTCTTGCAATTTGTCAATACATATAAAACTTGTAAAACTCCATAGTTGGGTGTCCTATAACCATCTTTTGATGTCCAGTGTCCCTGTACCTAAATTGGTTAAAATATGTCCAGCATTTCAGCATGATGAGCATACGAAGAAATGTTTATCAACAGATGGAAAACCTGCATGTTTAGATTTTTCCTGAACTAATGTCCTCATAGAAAAGTAATTATCAAATAATTTTGAATTTTATAAAAGTATAGTCGTTGCTTGTTTTTTTTTTCTCAGTGTTAGTATATATTTATGTAATGAAACACAAGTAAAAAATATAGGCTTATCTAAAATTATTTTTCCAATGGGGCCTGGGTGGGGGCCTGGCTATGGCCTATGAGATGAAGCCATGAATTTCTATCTTAAACCTCCTGGGGTAGCCACTAGACCATATTGGGCTTGGCACGGCCCACTGGGCCACCCCCCTAAATACGCCTATATTGCTAAGTAACTAATGACATGCCTTTTTTTATCTCTTAATTAAGGAGCTTAGGGGCAAACTATGAAAATTACAATATTGGAACATGTTAAGTATAAAAAAATAATTTCGTGTTGGACAAAGACCTCCCTTGAACTTCAACATAACAAGCAGTAGGTATCAATCAAGCAGGTGTTTGTTATCTTGACCAGCCTTGTAACATACCAATATCATCTAACATTGATGCTGGGATACTACCAGTTCTGAGATTCTTATAGACCAGCGAAGGTCTACAGGATGTATAAGGGGTAAACCGGCTTTAATTCTGCTATATAATACAGTTACTTATATCGCAACTATTAATAAACTATTTACCAATAATGAAATAATGAACTTTATCCTGTATTCTTTATTCTTAATGTCTGAAAACGGGAGTTGGTAACTGCAACCAACTGTAGAAAAGATGGGGCTGGACTGAGGATGAAAGCAGAAAATGCAGATACTGTACGCCATATTGTCAGTATCATCACTAACTAGATTCCCAAGCCAAGTGGAAGATCTATTTTTTTTTTTGTAATGTAATTTTGTAGTTCACAGTGCCTTGGTTTATGTACTCTTATGCTGTGTAACTAATTTAAATAAATAAATAATAAATAATCTCAGACCTGACAAGTGAAACTATTGACTTTCTCACAAATTATTTAGATTCAAATAAAAGTATGCATGCAGTGTTCATTTTTCGCCATTGTTAAAGTGCCCTTCTGGCCTAGGTCACAAGGGCACTTTTACAATTATGTGAGTCTCCCTTATCTAACTCTCTCAGTATGACATTATGTATGTAATTTTGTTTCATAACAAATGAGTGTTTTCAGGTTATCGAAAATACGCACAAATATTAGGATAAGCTGGATATATTTTTCTTCAATGAAACATATTCATTTCATTTGCCCAAAATACTTTTAAACATCTGGCAGATAAGAAACTGATCTATAGCAGTTTTTATTTAAATATAAATTGCAGAATGCAACTTTATAATGTAATAATTAATTACCCGTGAACGTCAGTAAACGGAAATACACGTAAATTGAACCCTGGCATTGATAATAACTAAATTGTTTAAGGATATCATGAGTCATTGGTTCCAATCTATAAAGACACCAGAGCGTGTTGAGTTCAAGGACCTAATTACGATATGACCTGCTAGCAATTGGCTAGCGGTCTACTACGTCTTCTACGCGACTACCTTCGTTATAAACAATATTTTAATCCTTATAGAAAACATCAAGATCATCGTACCTTTAGCGTCACAGTCAACACAGTATTTGTTATCGTCGTCCTTCAGCATTTGCATCAATATGTTCTGACATCGGTCCTGAATCTGTTTGGCTCGGTCTTTTTCACTTTTAGAAGTCATTTCTGTGAAATATTCGTACCAAACCGCGTGAAAATCACTGAAAAAGGGTGGAAGGATTGTTTGTTGAAGGCAGCAGCAGAAACCATAGAGTATAGTGAAGTGACAGCCGGATTGATGAGGTGTATCTTGTCCATGGTAAAGATAAGAGCTCGTAGCACTGTTAATATTTCGGTTTTATGTACGTAATATTGATTTATTTCATTTTTAAATCAAAATATCGTAATTAAATTCTTACTACTGTCTTTCACATCAATATTACAAAATCTCCAAAACATAAAATAAAACGGGTTCCAATTTGTTATACTTAGATTGTTTCTTGAAATTCTTTGCCTTAAAGGGCAATATTAAAAACAAAACATATGTCAATTTCGTCTTGCTTGTCAAATTTGCCTTTGTTTTGAAAATAGACGAAATTATGAAATTCACTTATTAATATCTAATTATAAGGATATTTTATTCTTAATTTCTAGTCAATTCAAATGAATGATGCGTACTTGAACGCCAGAAAAGTTTCACTTGATAAGAATATATTTTATAAATGTAAATAGTTGATATATATTTTCCTTGAAAGAAATTGGTGTTAAAAATGGGAAATCAGCTTGTGGGTGTCGCACCGTCGCAGATATATCCGGTGGAGCATTATTTAAGTGACCATGCTGACCTAACGTTCGATATGAGGTAATGATTTTAATAACATATGCTAGTAAATCACCTTTATATCTAATTCCCTATTTTACTTCAACATAATCAAAGCAGTGTTATGTATAACATTATTTCTTTTTATTGTTCAAACTAATTAATATACCAATTCGCGCCATCTGTTGGTAAAACCTCATCTGAGGTTCTTAGAAGCCTAACTGAAATGATATAAATAATAAAAACTTTCTTAACTTTCGTCCTCATTTTAATAAGGAATGAATTTTCACAATCCCTCTCTTACTCATCACCTATGTTCTGTAAGGGATTGGTCTAGAACATTTAAGTTTTATTGGTTAATATGAGAATTTCATTAAACTAGAGACCCGTTGCGGCGTCGAACCGCCGCTAGAATATGGAATTCCGGTAGTGTTACAGAAAATAACTACTTTATCGATAAGAAGTTTTTGGGGATCGAAGAATAAATACTGTAAAAAAACACGTTAAAATGATATTTCAAAAACGTTAAGACATGCCAGGCTAGAGCCAGGCCTGATAGCCAACTGCCAGGTTCATCGTGACAACTTTTTCAACTCTTTTGTAAAAATAACTTGTGCATTAATGCCATGTGATCTGCTGATCTGTTTCACAAATAAAATGCATATTATTCGATTTATGGAAAAAATATAATTCATGACAATAGTCCCAAATCGTAAAAAAATAATTGACATATTTTCATAGGACCGAACATAAGATTGGTAGAATTTTAATTTGTTATCCTTTCTTCAGGACATACATTTATCGATTTGATCGATTT
This sequence comes from Apotomis capreana, assembly GCA_947623375.1. Classification (NCBI taxonomy): domain Eukaryota; kingdom Metazoa; phylum Arthropoda; class Insecta; order Lepidoptera; family Tortricidae; genus Apotomis; species Apotomis capreana. The sequence continues at coordinate 8,142,602 of OX392518.1, forward strand.
CTATCAATTTCCAGAAATAGCACATGAATCGAAACGACAGATTTGGTCACTCACTACGCAGGTTTTAAAAAGGAAATCATGGAGTGCGTAACTGTTTATGTATTCATTTATAATCGTAAATACTTCAAAATATTGATAGTAAAAAATGTTACATAAACTCAATTGTATGTAATAGAGAGTAAAAAACGTTTATAGAATACACGAAAAACCACTATTATCAATGCTTGTTTTTTTTTTATGAAATTCAATAGATCGTGCAAATTTTCTTAATATGGGTGCTGCCATGTCATCATCATCAATCATTTATTCAATAACAATTTCACATTGTGTTTGAAATTCTTACGCCAGTATAACTCTTAATCAAACCCTACTTCTAATTCTAATTTTAAAATATGGCTTCCATCATAGTTAATGATGATTTCGCCAATTCCGAGTTTGCTCGTAGAGCATGCCGTTGTTCGGTGAGGTTTTGCTTTTTGTAAAGTGATAGCGAACACCTTAAATACTAATCTAAATAAATTACTGACTGACAATACTCCACCATAAAAAAAGAATGTGTCAAATTTGTGTAATAAAATAAATCCAATATATAAAACAGCTAAACATGTTTGAGAAAAGAATATAAGATATATTTTATTCAATAAATTTAGAGCTGAAGGCCTTACGTATACCCAAATTCCAAATTAAAACTTTCGTGTCTTTCCTCTCATTGAAATAGTGTCTGACAGAAGAGTGAGGGAGATGCTATCTATACTCTCAAGTCTATGATATAAACCTAATTTTAGGGTTCCTTACCATAGTCGGTAAAAACGGAAGCCTTAAAAAAATCTATTTGTTGTGTTGACAGCATAATTTGACAAATTTTATTTTGAATAAGAATAAGAATGATCAGCCACACGTCATTAATTCAAATATGATTTATTCTTGAGCGAGTCGTTTTTTTTTTTTAATTTGCATCATATGTAGGTTATTTCTACCATCAAGTTTCGCATGTTAGGGTAACATGTTAATTATTCCACAAATACAACTCGTCCACAATGTCGGCTCGTCTATATTCCCATCTGGGTCACAATGCCAACTTGTCCACACACCCAACACGTCCACATAGCCAACTCGTTCATATACCCAACTTATCTGCATTGCTACCTCGTCTATATTACCAATTCGTCTCCATTGGCACCTTGTCCATATTCCCAATTCGTCCACAATGCCAACTCGAACATATTGCTAACTCGTCCATATTCCCAACTCGTCCACAATTCCAACGCGTCCATGTTGCTTACTCGTCCACAATGCCAACTCGTCACCACATAAAATTCGTCCACATTTCCAACTCGTTCATATTCCCAACTCGTACATATTCCCAACTCGTACACAATGCCAAATCGTCCACATTGCCCACTCGTCTATACACCCAACTCATCTACATTGCCAACTCGTTCATATTACAAACTCGTCTTTATTCCCAACTCATCCATATTCCCAACTCATCCACAATGCCAACTCATCTATATTGCTAACTCGTCCACATTTCCAACTCGTCCATACACCCAACTCGTCTACAATACCAACTCGTCCTTATTATTAACTCGTCTTTATTGCCAATCTCGTCCATATTATCAACTCGTCCGTATTACCAACTCATCTTCATTGCCAACTCGTTTATATTCCCAACTCATCCACAATGCCAACGCATCCATATTACTTGCTCGTCCACAATGCCAACTCGTCCACAAATACAACTCGTCCACATTTCCAACTCGTCCATATTCCCACCTCGTCCACAATGCCAAGTCGTCCACATTACCAACTCGTCGATACACCAAACTCATCTACATTCCCAACTCGTCTTCATTTCCAACTCATCAACAATGCCAACTCGTCCATATTGCTAACTCGTTCACAAATACAACTCGTCCACATTTCCAACTTGTCCATATGCCCAACTCGTCCACAATTCCAAGTCGTCCACATTGCCAACTCATCCACATTTTTAACTCGTCCATATTCTCAACTCGACGATACACCCAACTCGTCTACAATACAAACTCGTCCTTATTATCAGCTCGTCTTTATTGCAAACTCGGCCATATTCCCAACTTGTTCATTTTGCCAACTCATCCACATTTCCAACTTGTCCATATTCTCAACTCGTCCACGTTGATAACTCGTCCGTATTACCAAGTCGTCTTCATTGCCAACTCGTCCATAATACGAACTCGTCCACATTGCCCCCTTGTCCATGTTCCCAACTTGTCAATTTTACCAACTCATTCACATTGCCAACTCATCCACATTTCCAACTCGTCCATATTCCCAACTCGACGATACACCCAACTCGTCTACAATAACAGCTTGTCCTTATTATCAGCTCGTCTTTATTGCCAAATCTTCCATATCACCAACTCGTCCGTATTACCAAGGCGTCTTCATTGCCAACTTGTCTGTATTACCAACTCGTCTTCACTGCGAACTCGTCCATAATGCGAACTCGTCCATATTGCCCACTTGTCCATGTTCCCAACTTGTCAATTTTACCAACTCATCCACATTGCCAACTCATCCACATTTCCAACTCTCCCATATTCCCAACTCGACGATACACCCAACTCGTCTACAATACCAACTTGTCCTTATTATCAGCTCGCCTTTATTGCCAAATCTTCCATATCACCAACTCGTCCGTATTACCAAGTCGTCTTCATTGCCAACTCGTCCATATTCTCAACTCGTCCACATTGCCCACTCGTCCGTGTTCCCAACTTGTTCATTTTGCCAACTCATCCACATTCCCAACTCGTCCATATTCTCAACTCGTCCACATTGCCCACTCGTCCGTGTTCCCAACTTATTCATTTTGCCAACTCATCCACATTCCCAACTCGTCCATATTCCCAACACGTCTACATTGACAACTCGTCCAATTAACAACTCGTCCAATTAACAACTCGCCCATATTAACAACTCGTCCATTTTCCCAACTCGTCTATATTACCAACTTGTCAATTTTACCAACTCATCCGCATTCCCAACTCTTCCATATTCCCAACTCGTCCACATTTCCAACTCATCCATTTTACCAACTCATCCATATTACCAATATAGATACATTCCCAACTTAGGCACATTGTCATGTCGTCCATATTCTCAACTCGACCACATTTCCGATCCCGTCGACATGCAAGCGCAAGGACTAAGTTTTTTCTTGTAAAATACCATTTAATTTACCATAACTCATGCCATTTTCCTTGGAATTATTTTTTTGATGGACTTTAATCATATTTATAATAATCTATCATAAATTTACCTATTTGAATGACGTGTAAATTAGTTTTACTAATTTTTTTCTGCTTTGATTTATTGTAAAACTCGCCTATAAAAATAATCTATTCTTGAATGACGGTCAGTTTTCTAGTCTTTCGAGCACCAGTCCAACTCGCACTTAACCGGCTTTTTCTCCACCTTTTTAACAGGTATGCGAAAAAAGTTTCCATACATTTTAACATTTTAAAAAGAAAAACAACCTGGCAATTTAGAGCATTGACATAATAGCCCCCAATAAAAAAGACATTAAAAGTTGTCAGAATATGGTTACTGTCATTCATTGTCAAGAAACTGTAAAATTATTTTTGCATATTCGTACATGTTTTAAGTGTTGCGGATATTATGTTGCCGACTCAAAAATAATATTTCATCATGCTGAACAACTTACTACAGGTTTGTGAGCAAATCATGCTTATTATTATTTGGTCATCTTATGTCAAAATAGGGATCACAGGTCACGTGGTCAAAGTCACGTGGTTAGCGCACAGTAGTTTTTTCAAATCCATTTTTCAGTACCTTTTCAGGAAAAAATGAAAATTCCAAGAGTTTTATGCACCTCTCCAGCATGAGACGAATCTAATGACATATCATTTATCAAAATCGGACCATAACTGTAGATCTGATGGGATGTACAAAAATCGGCCTCGCGTAATATATATATAGATAGGCCAGAGCTTAGGCATTTGTCACCTTATGGAGATAAGCTTCTCTGGTGATTTACTTATAATCTAACTTTGATTATTATAACAAAATCAGGACAGCAAAAGAGTGGAACTCTCTTACTGGACACATTTTCCCTGAAAAATATAACTTGGATTTCTTCAAGTCGAGAGTCTATAGGCATTTTCTAGGCGAGCATGCTCCATCTTAGGCCTTATTGTCACTTACCATTAGGTGCAATAGATGCCAAATGCTTGACTATTAAAAAAAAAAATGGAACTTAATCACATTTCAAAAGGTGTTTATTTAATTATCTCAACTTCACAAAATCATGGAATGGAGGGGTTGGGTCCCTTCAACCATGGATGTAACATTAGGTCCGAATTGACAAGGTAACTAAATAAACACCTCTTTGAATGTGATTAAGTTCCATTTTGTAATGATAATGTATGAAGTTTAAATTATTAAATTTAAGATTGATATTTGTGTTTTTCATCCTTAAATATTAAGTGGTAAAAAATTAATAATTAAATAATAAATATTAAGGGACAATCTTACACAAATCAACCTAGTCCCAAACTAAGCAAGCTATGGGTACTAGATGACAATATACATAAATATAAATACATTATATAGATAACATCCCAAAAAAGTATGTACTTATTCTAATTATTTTAATTTCAGCCTCGGCTCTACCAGATTCCTCAAAGTAGCCCGAGCAAGATCCCGAGAAGGCTTGGTGGTGGTCAAAGTGTTTGCGGTACATGACCCGTCATTACCGCTGGCTGAGCACAAGGAGAGGATATTAAAGATTAAAGAGCAGTTGGCTTCAGCATTCAATTGCTTACCATTTCAGAGAGTTATAGTGAGTAACATACTTCATATTATAAAGGCGAAAGTTTGTGAGCGTGTTTGTATGTTTGTCACTTCATCACACTTGAACGGCCAGACCAATTTTGATAAAATTTGGCACAGAGGTAGCTGACACCCTGGATTAACACATAGGCTACATTTTATCCTGATAAAATATTTTAATGAGGAATTTCTTCACTTTCCTTAAAATAGAGTTAAATATTAATACAATTTATAAAGATTTTCATTATTTATGCCTTCAGTTAACGGACAAGGCGGGGCTTTTGATGCGAGAATACTGCAAGTACAGTGTCTATGACCGCATGTCCACTCGCCCGTTCCTCACCGTCCTGGAGAAGAAATGGATCTCTTTCCAAGTGCTATACGCGTTGCATCGGATGCACAAGCTCGGGATATGCCATGGAGACATCAAGGTAACCGATATAGTAACCGTATACCAAGGATAACCAATATTTAAGTTTTACATTGTTCGAGCTTTGGTTGTATATTGTTAGTTTTATAAATAAATAAAATAAAAAAAATAAACATTACAAACATGTAATTATGAAATCTCAATGCCAACAAATTTATATTTGTATAATGCAGACAGATATAGAATGGAATACCTTTCATTGCAAATAGAAATAACATGTAAAATTACAATGTAGAGGTAAACCAAAGGAGGGTCTTATTTCTAAATGATTTCTTAGCATGATTTTTCCAGAAAGTGAAATAAAAAAGGCATTTTTGTCACATTATGTCAAAATAGCAATGATGGTTGTAGTATACTTTTACTTGACTATTTCAAAGAAAATCATTGGATGGTTATGATTTGATAGAATTTCTTTGAATACGGTATTTAATGACAGCTCAAATCAGCTACTCTTTATGAAAATGTCAAAAACGATTTGTTAGTATGAAGCTTCTATGATGATACAGGCATGTGACGTCATAAAATCAGTAATCAAAACACATCTCCTTTTTAGTTATTGTACAATTAAAAATAGTATAATGTACAAAAGTTAGTGATACTTTATTTGGTTCTGCGTGTTTTTTAAAAGCTTTTATTTAACTTGCATTGTATTGTATGTATGTATGTATCTAAGTATGTTTGTTCGGGTGAAATCTTGCAACTCAATTTTGAAGCAGATGTCGTCAACCGATTGAGCTGAAATTTTGCATACTTACTTGACTTTGATGTCAATACAATAATATGTTACCATGGAGCTGATCTGATGATGGAGCCGGAAGGTGGCCATAGGAACTCTATAATAGAAAAAGCAATCCTACCGAGCTTGGGCTCTTTAGAATCGTCTCAGTGAGAATTTGATGGATATCCAAAGAAAAGTGCAGTCGGCTATAAAAGCTTGCCACTAAAATGTCATTTTTGACAGTAACTTATTTTATGTGTGTTTTAATGCCACAATTTATATTCACTATAGTAAAATACCGTATTGCAGCTTGAGAACATAATGGTGACGTCATGGCTGTGGGTTCTGGTGACGGACATCGCGTCGTTCAAGCCGACCTTCCTCCCGGACGACAACCCGGCGGACTTCAGCTACTTCTTCGACACGTCGCGCCGCCGGCTGTGCTACGTCGCGCCCGAGCGGTTCGTGCGCGCGCCCGACCCTCTCCGCCCCGCGGTAACTGCACACCCCCATAGGGGCCCCGGGTGCCCCACACTATTAGATACTACACTTGGAATAGGAGCCTTAGGTGTTGTGTACTCTCAGATAGCCCACTAGAGAGATGGGAGCCCCGAGTGCCAGGCACTATTAGATACTACACTTGGATCTATCCTCCTGACTTCCCGTGTCCTACACATAGTACATAAACTTCAATTAATAGTTAACTGTCAACTATTTGTCATAAGGCTAAAATCAAATTGACAAATTATGAATGCTGGTCGTCAGGAGGATAGGAGCCTAAGGTGTTGTGTACTCTCAGATAGCCCACTAGAGAGATGGGAGCCCCGAGTGCCGGGCACTATTAGATACTACACTTGGATATAGGAGCCTAAGGTGTTGTGTACTCTCAGATAGCCCACTAGAGAGATAGGAGCCCCGAGTGCCGGGCACTATTAGATACTACACTTGGATATAGGAGCCCCGAGTGCCGTGCACTATTAGAAAGCATACTTGAGAGATAGGAGCCCAGAGTGCCGTACACTTTTAGATAACACACTTGAGAAATAGGGGCCCCGAGCGCCGTGCACTCTTAGGTACCTCACTTGAGACATAGGAGCTCCGAGTGCCGTGCCATCTTAGATAGCACACTTGAAAGATAGGAGCTCCGAGTGTCGTGCATTCTTAGATATAAGACCTGAGAGATAGAAGACCCGAATTACACGCCTTTTTAGATAGCATATAAGAGATAGGAGCCCCGAGTGCCGTACTATCTTAGATAGCACACTTGAAAGATAGAAGCTTCGAGTGCCGTACACTCTTAGATATCAAACCTAAGAGATAAGAGCCCCAAGTGCTATGCACTCTAAGGTACTAACTTAGTAGTGCTAACGTACATTTCGAGCAGGAAAAGTGAAAATGATCACTACCATGGATACCTTAGCATCTGTCTTTCTATTCAGCCAGTTGAATTATGAAAGCGTTGTTTGCCAGGAAAAACTAATTTATTCACACTCTCGTATAACCTTTGATATAAAATTTTAAAAGATGTTGCCATTCTTTGAATTTGAAGAAGTTTCCTTTTGTTCCCAGAGTGACGACAGAAACAGTAACTTGCTGCTGAGCGAATCTCCCTGTAAAGTGGGCGAATTACTTCCGAGTATGGATATCTTTTCTGCCGGGTAAGAGCATTTAATTTAAGAAAAGGTTATATATTTCTTCGCCGCCTAAGAACCCCCTAAGATAGATATAAAATGAAAATGAAAATGAAAATGAAAATTTATTTGCTTGAGACATGATATGACATTAGATGGTATAAAATTTTACAAGAGTAAACATATCTCGCCAAAAATATCTGGCATGCAAATGTCTTACTTATTATCTAATCACATTATATTAAATTATTCATGAACATGTCAATCGGAAATTATTTATAACATTACATTCAATTATTTAGTATTAATTAAGAGCTATATAAATATTAGTTTGATTATTCAGTCATTGTAGTATGTCCGTTACTTACATCTCAAAATATTCCTGCATGGAGTAAAAACTATGTTCGACTAGCCAGTATTGCAGTTTTTTTAAGAATATTTTAAAAGGTAGTTCTTGAATATTCACAGGTAACTTATTAAATATTTTTATTGCCATTAAGTAACAATTTCTACTGCAAATTTTTGTGTGATAGTTATTAGTACACACAAGTTTGTTTGGGTACCTTGTGTTGAATTTACATGTATCTTTTCGTGTTGTAAATAGTTCTGGATGTAATTTAACAAATTTACAAGTTTCCAAAATATACAGAGACGGTAGTGTTAGCAAGTTGAGGCTCTTGAAAAGAGGTTTACATGAGGTTCGAGGAGTTACATTACAAATGGCACGAACGCCTCTTTTTTGGCTTACGAATAACCTGTTTACATCGGTAGAGTTTCCCCAAAGAAGTAAACCGTATCTTAGTACCGATGCTACATAACCATGGTAGGCTGTAAGTGCTGTGTCTGTGTTAACTAACGATGCAAGTCTACGTAGAGCATATGCAAAGCGATTTATTTGGGAACATTTTTTTTCTATTTGTGGCTTCCAGTTACAATGTCTATCTAATATTATTCCCAAGAATGTAATTTGATCAACTTCGATTATTGGCTCTCCATTATATTCAATATTTATATCAACAAATTTCTTTCGGTTATAAAAATTAATAAATTTAGTTTTTTCTAGGTTTGCTTGTAAATTGTTCATCTCCATCCACATTAAAATATCTTTAACTGTATTATTTACTTCACTATTGTATGTCTGAATTTGATCACAGGTTATCACTATTGATACGTCGTCGGCAAAAAGTATGCATTCATGTTTAGTGGCCATAGGCAAGTCGTTTATATACAATAAAAACAAAAGTGGCCCCAAAACGCTCCCCTGTGGCACACCGGCGTTAATTTGTTTATCAAAAGATCTAGAATAACAAATATTGTTCTCATCTGATATGTTTTCTACTTCTACATATTGTAATCTATTTGTTAGGTAACTAGTTATCCAGCTCAAAGCTGGCCCTCGGAGACCGTACAATTCACATTTCCGTAAAAGCCGCATATGAGAGACAAAGTCAAAAGCTTTGCTCATATCAAAGAAAATACTAACAACAGGTTTTTTTTTGTCCATCTCTTCGGTAATATTTTTAATTAAATTAAACGCTGCAAGTGAAGTTGACTTGCCCTTTTGAAAACCGTTTTGATTTTTATTTATAATGTTAAATTTATTACAGAATTTAGTTATTCTAGTGTGCATCGCCCTTTCAAAGATCTTTGAAAATATGGAAAGAAGTGCTATTGGTCGATAGTTTCCAATTTCCTCTTTATTACTTTTTTTGTGTAAGGGCTTGACGATAGTTTTCTTTAATCTATCTGGAAAAACACCTTGTTCAAACGAAAAGTTTATTAGATAGCAAAGTATCGGTGCAATTTTATCCGCACACCGTTTTAATACTACAGTCGATACTTCGTCGTAACCAACAGAACTTGTAGGTTTCAAGGATTTTATAATTTTAATGACCTCTGCTTCATCACACGGATGTAAATAAATGGATGATTGACATGTTTTTTGATTTAGTTTATATTTTTTGTGATCATACTCATTATCAGTTAGGTTAACAAAATAATCATTAAATATATTAGCAATTTTTTGTTTACATATCACTGAATCTCCGTTGTAGTTTATTTTATCTATTATTTTTAGTTGTTTAGTAGTTTTTACAGTTTTTTTCTGGATCAGATTCCATGAAGCCCTGCACTTATTTTTAGACGTTCTCAGGTATTGATGGTTTATTTTCCTTTGTGACTGTTTTATGCATGATCTTAGAATTTTGGAATATTTGTGGTAATAGTTTTTCTTATTATATTGTCTTGTTTTATAGTATTCAAATCGTAACCGTCTTTTTGTTACTGTCGACTTTTGAATACCCTTTGTTATCCATGAATACTTTTTGTCTCGATTACAAATCTTCGTTCGTTTAATTGGGTAACATAGATTATAAAATAATATAAACGTGTCATGAAAAGCATTAAAAGCCTGATCCAGATCTGCGTGCTCGTATATGTCGGACCATTTTAGACTCTCCATACATTCGGAGAATTTGTTTATATTTTCGTTACATAGGTCTCGTCTTTTTACATACCAAAATTCAAGTTCTGGAGATTTATTTTCTGACTCAAAAGTTAATGTTTGACCCGTGTTATGGTCCGAAAGACCTAAAGGATGAACCCCGATCTTTGGTTTTGATAAATTGCTTACAATATGGTCTATGCACGATTTTAACCTAGTGGGTTCGTTTATGTGAAGGAAAAATTTGTAACTTTGTAAAATGCTTTTAAGCTTACGCGTATCATTTGAGTCAATAAGAGTATCTATATTAAAATCCCCTGTTATTATTATTTTTGTAGTTTTTTTTTTGTGTAATTTATGTAATATATTTTCTAGGTTTTTAAAAAATAAGTCAATGTCTGATTTAGGTATTCTATAAACACAGATTATAATACATTTATAGGCAGGGATTTCAATACCACAGCATTCAAAAGTAAAATCTGTACCCATGCCATCTAACAGTGGTAATTCGTTGCAGTCTATATAGTTTTTACACAGGATACACACGCCGCCTCGTTTTTGATGGAGTCTTGAGTAAAAAGAACATAGTTTAAATCCTTTTACATAAATATTTTCTTCTTCACCGGATTTAATAAATGTTTCTGACATACATATTATATCTATATCAATGTTATTATCTTTGAACTCTTGTAAACATATTTCTAAGGGTTCTTTTTTGCTGAGTAGGCCACTAATATTTTGGTGAAATATTGTAATGTTATTCACGAAAAAACTCAGTCTTATCTTTTAGGCGCGTAGGTTCCATCTTCTTTACAACTTCAAGATGGTGCGACATAACACTACATTGTGGTTGTATACAAGTATTTCTTGTAGACAATAACATTTTTTGAAAATAGTATGGTATGGTACCCTTTTGTAGTGATAATTGCGAAGAGATTTGGGCAGTAATAGAATTACTGTCAATTTTACTGATAATATAGTTAATTGTTTTACATAGGTACTTAAAATATGCTATCTTATTGCGACATTGTGGATTTGAATGTACAAAATAACAATTTTGCGAGTTATTACATAATGTTTCAATTTGGGAGTTCAATTTATTTACATTCAGATGTTTATTTTTGTGAACACCTAGTATAAAAATCGAGGATTTCTGAAAATGTTTGATAGCGGCGCACACTTCTAACATTACTTTGCTTGGGTTTGTATCATTTTCACCTAAACATAGAATGACTTTATCCTGATCTGAAGTTTGTAGTGTATACTGATCTCTCAGGATATCCTCAGACGCCGCTTGTGGCTTTGTTAAGGCTGCTGTTTCGTATTCTATAATGCTGGCTGCTGTTTCGTATTTGATAAGATTTAAATAGCTTTGAAATTTAAGATAGGTTAAAATACGCTTAATGGGTGGATTAACTTTTTCTTGTTGTTATTCTGTCCCGTCACCCAAGGGATAACTGTGATTAAACTTCTTAGAAAAGTGTTGATAATTTATAATATGGGCATTTTCAAGAGATAGTCTTAATAAGATTGACAGGGGACATCACCATGGCAACAAGCAACAGAGAAAAATTTATTGACCCCATAGATATAGTATAGTAGTTATAGATTTGCCACAGAGCGACCAGGTGTAAGAGAAAGACATATAATGACGTCAAAATGTGGGGTTGCCATGGTCGCAAAAAAAAACCCATAAAAAGTGGTTAGAGAGAAACGTTCCAAGTACTCGAATTCACAACATTTAATTTTATTTACTCATTTTCCGATAACATCAAATAAAGGATAAAAAAATCATGTATTCCCTTTTTTATAATTTTTAAAATATTCCAATTAACGATTAAAAATCTATTTGTTCCTCATTTTAAAAGACCATAGGCGAAAGGTAGTTGGTCACAGCGCAGTAAATCATACAGTCGGACTATTACTAAGGCGGATTTAGTATGAAAATTGTAGCGCTGTTCTTTTATAGAAAGAAAGAAAAGAACATTTATTCAAATTGGATCACAAGTATCACTTTTGCATCGTCAAAAGGGTTAAACTTAACAATATAACACAAGTAATAATTAGGTTTATAGGTATTTGTCAAAGAAACTATAGTAAATTATAAATTAAAATATTATTATTGCAACACATTTTAATCATATAAATTGAGACAAAATGAACATAAAAATGAGCAAAACATAAAATAAAACAGAAAAAAAAACATCCAGTAAAACAGAAATCAAATCCAATCTCATCAAACAAAATAAAGCAGAATGAATGGATTGAGTGGTAAGCCCGCATCATCGCAAATGGTAACACCACTGCAAAACTGCCATTGCCAAAACTTCAAACCATTCATATGTCCATCCGGTATACATTAAACTAGAAACGTAGAAACGTACAGTACAAGTCAGTGTGGTTTGCAATTAATAATTGCACGTAAGGAGCGACAGTAAAAGTTAACTGCTCAAAATGTGTACAGCGCAGGGTTTGCGAAAACAATCAATCTTAAAACTATTCACTAAACACAGTATCATCATAAAACAAAGGAACAATAAAAACCGTTGAAGGATTAAACACCCTCAACCGGAAATATTTTAACAATGGTAAGTGTTCAAGATGGGGGTTAAGGGATAAACAATTTCCAAAATAATATTATATATGTGTCACGTCGTTGTGTGCACGTACCTGATATGAGCTCCAGGAGCTTACAACATCCTGGAAAGGTCCGACAGGTGGGAGAAAAAAGGGTAGGCCTTTGACACGATGGGCAGATGATGTTGTCCAGTTAGCATCCTAACTGGATATGGAAGGCTCAGGACAGAAATGGATGGAGATCTCTGGAGGAGGCCTTTACCTTATAGAGGGTTCTAGTGTGGTGTTATAGTGAATTATTAAAAAAAACTAACATTTAATTGTATTATATTAATTTAGTCATTTAAGAAAAGTTTCTGAACACTTTAGCATTTATTGTCTAAATTTGTAGCAATGTTTATCACCTTACTAGAAATAAAAGGCTTTTTTATTTTTATTTTTTTTATTTTTTTTATTTATTTATTTATTTAAGTGTTCAAGATGGGGTTAAGGGATAAACAATTTCCAAAATAATATTATATATGTGTCACGTCGTTGTGTGCACGTACCTGATATGAGCTCCAGGAGAATTCCCGCGGGATAACGGCACGGCACAGGTTTCCAGGATTCACAATTATTAGGCACCTCACTCGCGTGTTAATAGGAGTGCACATCAAATCAGTCTGTCCATGTCATCATAAGAGAGGGAAAAAGGGCGCGGGGTGGCGCGGGTGGGGGGTCAACGAATACTATAATGAACAGTAAGCTATATGTCATTTTCTTAAAACTATGTCATTGTCATTAAAATTGTACAGATTTTTCCTATTTTATCAAGTGTTTTCATGACATAACTAATGATTTAACTTTGTAATTTAATTCTTGTTAGATTTGAGAAAGTAATAGGTGATCAAAACACAAAACCCCGTACTAACGCATGAAATGTAAAATCCGCTTATTTTCGTTAATTGTTGCTTTTCTAGCCAAACACTGAACACCCCACCATTTTTGAGGCTACACACAAACACTCCACATCCGTTAATATGTCAATTATCTGGTAATAATAATTATTTAATACACCTGATTGTTTTGCTTAGAATTTGAAGTGTGCCAATAACCCGACCATGAAAAAATGCTCGGTCGCTGATAAAGACAAAACATGGCACTCTTTTCTATATCTTCTTTTAGGAATCGCAATAAGGCTATCTTTATCTATCAAAGCGCGTCAGACCCTTGATTGACCCTAATATGTTAGTTCTTTCAGATAATGTTAGATTTTTTTTTTAATTCCTTTCAGCTGCGCCCTCCTAGAGCTGTGGAAGGACGGCACGCCCGCCCTGGACCTGCCGGCGCTGCTCGCGTACCGCACCGGCGAGCCGCGGCCCGCCAGCATGACGCTGCGCGGCGCGGAACCCGCGCTGCGGGACTTGCTGCACTCCATGACCGAGAGGGACCCTAAACAGCGGAGGAGCGCGGAGTTGTACTTGGACGAGGCGCGCGGCGCGTGAGTCACTTGTATTTTTACGTCGCCCTTGGCCGTAAGTGGGATTTCCTGCCCGAGAAAATGTCACTTCCTGGCCAAGGCACGACGTAAAACTTTAGATAAACCTCGCATATTTATGACCCGAACCGCAGGTGAGGGCCACAAATAAATAAATAAATATTAAGGGACAATCATACACAAATCGACCTAGTCCCAAACTAAGCATAGCTTGTACTATGGGTACTAGACGACGATATACATAATATATAAATACATATATAGATAACATCCATGACCCAAGAACAAATATTTGCACAAATATTTGCCCCGGCCGGGATTCGAACCCGGGACCGCCGACTCAGTAGGCAGGTGTCTACAAACCGAGCCAAACGCGTCGTCAATACCTGCAATCTGAGACATTCACGAATTGACAACATTTCATATTTTTAAGACTATTATTTTATTACTTTTCTGAATTCTGCTTAAAAAGATGAAGTAATCTCTGTTTTTATTTATTTTCTGAGATGATTATTTATTTTATTATTAATTTATAAAAACATACACATTTTAAAATGTGGCAACACCAAAACCAGAACTTAATGGAACGGTTACTTTAGTCGGTTTTCTTATTAAAAAAAAACTTAATAAAACTCGGTATGCATCTGTCATCTGTCAACGTCAAATAAAAAAATATATATGTTTTCGCTCTTTGGTTTAGACAACAACCCTATTCAGCCCGTATTGTCTTAGATTGCAGTTATTTGATGTATTTTCTTATATTTCTTTAAATACAGAAGAATAAATTCAAAGATTTTTTTTTAAGGTACACGACATAAAGCCCTGTCGATCTCTATATTAATTTCCACCTGTTATAAATATGAAATGTTGTCAATTCACCGCCCTAAGTATGTAATGTACTATAACCAGAGATCGGAAATTTGGATAGATATTTGCCTAAACTTTGGCGGCGGCTTTATTGTTCAGTTGTAGGTATTGGCGGTTTTGTTTGATATATGAGCGAGGTCGATATACGATTTTGTCAACTTAAGGTAAATATTTATCCGAATTTCCGATCCCTGACTATAACTCCCGACAAAAAGATGGGTGTTGTAAGTTTAACATGTGTACCGGTGTGTCTATGTATTCGTTTATCTGTGTGTCTGTCTGTGGCATCATTTTTAAAAGAGCGTAGGCGACCAGTATTTGGACTATCGGACTATTACTAAGGCGAAATTAGTATGGAAATTGTACCATTGTTCTTTTTGTGTGTTGTAACTGTTAAATTTTCCACGTCATTTTCCACAATGACGTCATGTAAAGGGCCGATTCATAGATAACACCAATATCACATTTTTTTAATACTTTGAAAACACGTCGGTAAAATCAAATAAAAGGTTCTGTGGTAATAAAATTAGTTTAAACTGAACAGTATTTGAAAATTTTAAATACCTGTTGAGGATAATCGCTCAACACTGCCTCTTCGGTAGCTCACGAGTGAGCACAGTGGACTGTATTATCGGCTCTCGGAATTCGTGGCTCCGGTTCGGTCGCCGTGGCTATCCCAGTCGTAGGCACGGCGGTTCAGACGCGGCACGTAGTTGCCACGTAGATGCTGCGTAACACGTAGCAAATCGTACGTTCGTAGCTCGTAGTACAGGTTCGGTTTCGTAGCTCCGGATCCGATGCGTAGCTGCACGACGTGAATGTCACGTAGATATCGCGTAGGGCACGTAGACCGAAGTTCGGAGATCAACCAAACGAATGGGACCTCAGACGAACTTGGTTACGGCAGCAGGTCGACGCAGGTTCGATGCAGGTTCGAGTACGAGTTATAAAAACACTGGTTGACTTGTTCGTTCTTTAATTTTCTTCGGCAGTATGGTAAACAATCGAAAACAATAATTCCTTATATGCTTTTTCCTTAAAATCTAACAAGACTCGGGACCCGTAAGCAAATTGCTGGCACGCAGGCCAATAGGAGGCGTCGATCCGTGCATTCTACGGCCGGCACGCCCCTTTCGTCAAGTGCGTTCTTTTCTAAGAGTCGTTGTATGGAAAAGTGAACTGGCTACGTGATTGGCCGTTCATTTTCCCATTTTTCAGCCCTAACGGCTTTTCTGGTCTACGGGATGAGCGGTTCGGGGAGGGTCGTGTCTACGTTTACGGTTCGATATCTACGTGAGATGTCTCATTCTGTAGCTTTCATTGCACCGCATCAAATGGCCTTACGTTTTATAAGATAAGAGTTACGGTTCGTTAGCTATTAAGTCGGATCGATTGATAAAGTTAAATTTACGTTGTGCTGGCAAGTCGCGGAAGGCTATAAAAGGTAAGTGCAATGAGTCCAGATGCATTTCTAAGTGTATTCTAAGCAATCAGGTCATAGTGAAGTTAATTTGAATTGTTAAAACGAAATTCCGATACGATTTCGTACTGAAAATGGGCTCTAATTGGACGGTTCATAATTCACGTTAATTTTACGTTAACGTGAATTGCGGCTGACCTAATTACTTTAGAAACATAATAAAAACGGATTCCTGATGGGATTATCCGTTGCTATCGCTTGGCACTATTGCGGAAGCGATAACAGGTGATGTAATATTATCATAACATTGCCACGTGGTTCGGCACCACGTGAATATCTTATGCAATATTCATCGCTATCGAATTGTGATTTTCGGATCGGGATTGGTTTGGGATTAGACCAGTTACATACATATGTCTCTTTTACGGACTGTTATATACATTTGGTACATAATAACTCGACTTATAGCGTCTTTTATGCGCAATAAAATAAATTAAATAAATTAACGTTATGTACATCAAATTTCGCTTATAAATTAACAGTTTTCGGCTTGTGTCCGTAACAATTCTCCCCCCGATCGCAGAGTCGATCCCTCGGTGATGGGCAGGACCACAAGCCGGCTCGTAGCTCGCCTGAAGACTCCTCCTCTTGTCCTGACGTCCACGTTCCGTACTGCGCCGTCAGGGCCGGGGTAGGTCGCCTCCACGATGCCGCGCGGCCACACGTTGCGGGGCGCGCTGGAGTCCGTGATGAGCACGTAGTCACCAACGGCGACCGTAGGCTCCCGTGACATTGAGGATTGTCGTGGGGCTAAGGTCGGCAGGTATTCTCGGATCCACCGGTTCCACCAGTGGTCGGCGAGAGCTTGACTTGCTTTCCATGATTTGCGATCTGCCTCGTCGCAGGGGCCGGTTAGTGGGACCCCCGCCGGGCCGCCCAATAAAAAGTGATTGGGCGTTATCGCTTCGCTCTCGTTCGGATCAACGCTCACGTGTGTTAGGGGACGTGAGTTGACCGAATATTCAACTTCAGCTAGAAGTGTAATCAGGATTTCTTCTTTCGGGCTTCGTGTGTTTAGTGTAGCGGCGAGTGCAGTCTTGACGCTTCGTATGAGGCGCTCCCAGGCGCCGCCCATGTTCGGTGCGCCGGGTGCGATGAAACGCCAACTCATTCGGTGTTGCACGCCGTGTTCTTGTAGCGCCGGTATCCAATCGTGGTAGGCGGCGCGTAGCTCAGCATCCGTGCCCCTCAGATTTGTACCGTTATCACTCCACATAACGGCGGGCCATCCTCTGCGGGCTGCAAGGCGGCGTAGCGACATGACGGCGCTGCTCGTAGACAGGGAGTACACGAGCTCCATGTGTACAGCTCGGGTCGTGAGGCACGTGTAAAGCGCTACCCAGCGCTTCTCGTGCCGGCGGCCCACAGTGACTGTGAGCGGGCCGAACAGGTCCACCGCACAGTAAGTGAAGGGCCGTGCGTGCGGCTGCAAGCGATCAGAGGGCAGATCGCCTAAGGGCGGCACGCGTGGGCGCGTGCGGCGGAGCACGCAATGCATGCACGCTCGAGCCACACTGCGAACGGTTGGTCGCAGGTGCAGGATCCACAGTTGTTGCCTTAAATCATTCACAACTGTTTCGTTAGAACAATGATGCGCTCGCTTATGAGCGCGCAAAATTAAAAGTTTCGTAAATGGATTCCGCCCGTCCAATATGACGGGTTGCTTGTTTGTAGTCGTGGGCGCGGCGTCGATACGCCCGCGCATATGTATGAGGCCGTCGTCTTGCAGCTGCGGGTCTAGCTTGTACAGCCGGCTGCTACGGGCAATGGCCTCCCCCCGTGAGAGAGCTCGGAGTTCCTCGGGAAAATCCCGCCGCTGGGCCCACTGCATCCACAGGTTTTCAGCTATTAAATAGTGACGTGTTTCTAACGGTACCCGTGTTTTCTTTTTCAGTCGCTCTATGAAAAGAAGTGCTCGGGCCGTCGCGCCGATCAAGCGATCGTAGTTGCTGAAACGCTCGATTTTCGGCAGCGGCGGGTCTACGTGATTCGTCACGTAACATCGTTCTGTCGGTACCTGCTCGGTTATCTCGATCGGCGGCTCTGCTTGCGGTGCTCGAGTTTCTTGCGGCCATTCGGGTTCGGGTTGTCGCAGGAAATCAGGACCCACGTACCATCTATCGGTGCTCCTTACCACGCGATAGGGGTCCGGTCGAGTACCGTCGTCGGTCGGGTTCAGTTTTGTAGGGACCCAACGCCATTGTTCGGGTTCGGTGAGCTCCGCTATCTCACCTAAGCGGTGGCTCACGAACGCGCTGTATCGGCGCGCGTTCTCGCGTACCCAGTGCAGTACGGTTCGGCTGTCGGTCCAGTAGACGATCTGCACGGGTTTCACGCGATGCTCGTTCTGTAATGTCTGCGCTAATCGGGCTCCTATTAAAGCGGCTTGAAGTTCGGCTCGCGGTATGGACAAGCGACGAACGGGAGTTACCTTAGATTTCGCTGCGGCTAAGTGTACTCGCGGCTCGTTTTCGCCCGTCTCCCCTTCCGTCCTCCAGTACGCGGTGGCGGCGAACGCTTGCTCTGACGCGTCCACAAACACATGCAGTTGATGCCGCACGCCTGTACCTAGCTGGATACAGCGTCGCGGTAATCGCAGCTCGGCTACGTGTTTTATATGCTCTAGCCACGTAACGAAAGCGTTGTTTAACTCGCCTGGCAGCGGCGAGTCCCAGCTCGTTCTCAGGGCCCACACGTTCTGTAGCAGGACCTTTCCCGTCACGGTGTACTGCGCTAAGTACCCGAGCGGGTCGAACAGGCTCATCAAAGCGCTGAGGGCTTCGCGCTTCGTGGGGCCCCGCTGTAGTTCTCGTACCTCGGGCGGCACGCGAATCAGCGATGTATTGAAGCTCAACTCGTCGGTCCGAGCGTTCCAATATAATCCCAATACCTTTTGCTCTTTGTTGCCTAAGCTTGTGAGATCGTCGGCGGCTCGTTGCTCGGGCGGGATCTGCTCCATTAACCTCGTCGAATTCGAGGCCCAGCTTCGCAGGACGAAACCTCCCATAGCGTGTGAGGCTGCTACTTGCTTAGCGGCGTCGATCGCCTGCTGCTCCGTCTCGTATCCCGCCAAGAAATCATCCATATAATGATTCGTCTGGATATCGTAAACGGCGTCCGGATACAGCTCGGCGTTGTCCTGGGCGTTCCTGTTTCGCACGCTATGTGCTAAATATGGAGAAGACGTATTCCCGAATATCATTGATTTCATACGATATACTTGCGGCGGTCGCTCCCGCTTCATTCCCCTCCACAGGAATAGCTGCGCCATTTGATCGTCGGGTCTCATCTGGATTCGTAAAAACATCTCCTGTATGTCGGCGCTAACTGCAAACTCACCTTCGCGGAATCTGCACAGGATACCCGGGAGTGACTGCAGTAAATCCGGGCCCTCCAGCAGCTTGTCGTTCAGACTGACGTTCTGCGAGGTCGCCCTGGAATCGAATACTAACCTGATTTTATTGCCCTTGTTTATGTTGCGTACAGCAAAGTGCGGCAAAAACCAGGTTTTATGACCGTCGTAATCGCCTATGTGTCGCACGGCGTACTCCTTGGTCAGCAAGTTATCTATTTGCGCGGTGTATTCCGCTGCAAATGTCGGATCCTTATCCATGCGTCGTTCGATGCCGCGCAACCTATTATACGCCATTGTATAACTGGGCGGCAAGCAGGGTTCGTCCTCACGCCACAGTTGTCCAACCTCGTAGCGCGGGCCGTCGATGCGTTTAACTGTCGCGTTAAATATGTCGATAGCGCGTTGATCCTGCGGGCTCCTTTTGTCGATCAACTTCACGCCTAGCGCTTCGACGTCGAAGTACCTTTTCAACGCCATGTTTATTTCTCGGTCTTCATCCGAGAAAGCGTGCATGACCACCTCTCGATCGCTCTGGTTTCGTAAGTAGCGTGGGGCCATACCGTATATTGTCCATCCGATTTTCGAACGGATCGCCACTGGGTCGCACTGCCTTCCCGTTCTCGTCTCTAGCGGCAGCGTCAGGTGCCAGTGGTCCGCGCCCAATAGTATTTTAGGCGCGGCATGTTCGTAGCAGGCTTCGTTCAAGTCGGCTAAATGTTCGAAGTTGAGTACCGCCCTACGCGGCATGTACTGCTCGCGTAGTCCAAGTTGCGGTACAGTGCGCAGCGTAAGCGAGTGTGACGGGCCTCCATTCGTAGCTCGGACGCTTACCTCTACGCGCTGACTCGGTTGCGTTAGGCATATCGAGCCTACGCCTTGTATGACGAGAGGTTTTTCAGGTCCCGTTGCTCCTAGTTGATCCGCCAGTCCCTGATCGATGAGAGATATCGTGCTCCCCTCATCGATCATACAGAATGTTTCGATGCTTCCGCATGGTCCGCTCACAACGATAGGCATTATTTTAAGCATTACCTTCGTGTTTGCGTCGACGGTATTGGCAGTTAGCTCCGCCGTAGTGTGCGCGTGCTCGCTCTGCACGGGCGTCTCGTCTCTACGCGAGGGGCCGGGCGCCGCTTGCGCTGTGCTACGCGTCGGGCGGGCTGGGCGGTCGAGTGCTACGTCGGGTGCTACGTGGGGCGCTACGTGGGGCGGCGCCTTACTCGTAGGCGGCGTCGTATCGTGTAGCAATTTGTGGTGCGAGTGTGGGCAGTTGGGCACGCCGCAACCTTTCGCCGTGCAGTTCTCGCGGCGGTGTCTTTTGTCGAGACACTTGTAGCAGATGCGTGCGTCTCGAGCCCACTCCCATCTCGCTCCTATCGTCATACCTAATAACTTGCGGCAGTCCGTGGTTCGGTGTGTGTTGCCGCAACACAGACAGGCGTCCACTCGTTCTGTGGCGTATGTCTGGGCTCTTACGGGTGCGGGGCGTCGTATCGCAGCTCCGCTGTTCACAGGGTTCGGGCGTCGGGACGGCAGCGGCTGGTGATTCACGTTCGTAGCGGCTGGGCGTCGCGACGCCGGGGCTCGTGCGTGCGAGAATTGTAATTCGGCGTCGGATTCGTCGAGTAGGAATTCCGCTAGCATTACGATCTCGCACTCACCTGTTCGCATGTGTTCACGTGCGTGTGTGCACCATCTCGATCTCAGGTGCGGGCTCAGGCGGTCGGTAATCTCTCGGATCAATAATGGATTACCTGCGTAGTGTGACTTATCTAAGTCCATGAGCGTCGCGACGATGTTCATTACTTTTATGGAAAAAGTGTTGAGGTCAGTCGCGCTCGGTCCTAGGGCGGGCAATCGTTTCAAGTCCTCCAGCGCCCTGTCGACGAGAATGTCGGTCCTACCGAAATTCTTTTTTAATATTCGGATGATTAAGTCCGGACTCGATCCCGACGCCAGCATGTGTTGGACGCATTCTCGCGCCTCACCTTTCAGCGCTGCGCGGAGTCGAGCCATGTTCTCGAAATTTGAGAACTTATACCGCTGCGTGCTCTCGGTGTACGAGTGGTAAAATGTTAACCACTCGTTCGGCAGTCCGGTATAGATCGGGAGTTCGTATACCTGTTTCGGCGGCGGACGAGTTATACTCTCGATGCGATCGGCAAGTCGGTCGATATCTTCGTTGCGGCTCGCGGTTCGGCTTCGGCTCGGACGTAAGAGTTCGCCTCGTTCAGGCGTGACCGTGCGCTGCCTCATCGGCGTCGGTTTAGCAGGCGCGATCTTGGCTCCGTCACTCACCTCGGTTCGTTGAAACCACGCATCGATACGCTGCGTGGTTTCTTGGTCGGTTGGCGTCCGTCGACCCGCCTGTGAGCCGCCAGCCTGGGACCCCTCAGCCTCGATCTGTTGCAGCTCGGACTCGAGTCGCTTCCTGACGAGGTCCTCTTCGACGCGGAGTTGTTGGCGGCGCAGCTCTGCGATGCTTTCGGCTGCGGCGAGTTCGGCTTGCTTCCTGCGGGCCTCGGTGGTGCTGCTCGTCGCGGACGTGACCGTAGGCGCGCGGGTGTTGCCGATGTTGAAGCGTACTTGGTCGAAAGCACGTTCGCGATCGGCTCGTTCTCGGGAACGATCGGCGGTGCGGGTCGCGGCTTGAGTCGCAGGCGCGCGGGCCGCGGGTGATTCGATTTGCGCATGCGCGGCGAGGGGCGCATTAAACGCGTGGTGCGCGGAAAACGCGAAAGCCTCGGGGCCCTCGCGGTCGCGGTTGTGGCCGGGCGCTCCTGCTTCGGGGCGCGCCGGCAGGTGAGTCGTCGGTGTCGAAAAGCCGGCTGCGGGGTCGTCGCGTTGCCCCCGTAGGCTGGCTCGTCGCAGGTGCTCCTCCAGTTTCTGCCGCCATTGGGTCGTGTCCGTGGGCGGCGATTCCGGGTTCGATCTGCGGCTCGGTTCGTCCAGGGCGGCGTGTTGTGGCTCCCTGGTGTCCGACAGTCGTCGATGCGCTTCGTGCATCTTCGCAGACGTGGATTCCCCTCGGTTCGGTTCGCTGGGGGCTCGGCCGTCTCGTGATGCTTGGCGTCTTGTGTGGACCATCGTTGTCGGTTGGTTCGGCGGTTCTTCTAATCCGGTTCTCGAATGACCAAAATGTTGAGGATAATCGCTCAACACTGCCTCTTCGGTAGCTCACGAGTGAGCACAGTGGACTGTATTATCGGCTCTCGGAATTCGTGGCTCCGGTTCGGTCGCCGTGGCTATCCCAGTCGTAGGCACGGCGGTTCAGACGCGGCACGTAGTTGCCACGTAGATGCTGCGTAACACGTAGCAAATCGTACGTTCGTAGCTCGTAGTACAGGTTCGGTTTCGTAGCTCCGGATCCGATGCGTAGCTGCACGACGTGAATGTCACGTAGATATCACGTAGGGCACGTAGACCGAAGTTCGGAGATCAACCAAACGAATGGGACCTCAGACGAACTTGGTTACGGCAGCAGGTCGACGCAGGTTCGATGCAGGTTCGAGTACGAGTTATAAAAACACTGGTTGACTTGTTCGTTCTTTAATTTTCTTCGGCAGTATGGTAAACAATCGAAAACAATAATTCCTTATATGCTTTTTCCTTAAAATCTAACAAGACTCAGGACCCGTAAGCAAATTGCTGGCACGCAGGCCAATAGGAGGCGTCGATCCGTGCATTCTACGGCCGGCACGCCCCTTTCGTCAAGTGCGTTCTTTTCTAAGAGTCGTTGTATGGAAAAGTGAACTGGCTACGTGATTGGCCGTTCATTTTCCCATTTTTCAGCCCTAACGGCTTTTCTGGTCTACGGGATGAGCGGTTCGGGGAGGGTCGTGTCTACGTTTACGGTTCGATATCTACGTGAGATGTCTCATTCTGTAGCTTTCATTGCACCGCATCAAATGGCCTTACGTTTTATAAGATAAGAGTTACGGTTCGTTAGCTATTAAGTCGGATCGATTGATAAAGTTAAATTTACGTTGTGCTGGCAAGTCGCGGAAGGCTATAAAAGGTAAGTGCAATGAGTCCAGATGCATTTCTAAGTGTATTCTAAGCAATCAGGTCATAGTGAAGTTATTTTGAATTGTTAAAACGAAATTCCGATACGATTTCGTACTGAAAATGGGCTCTAATTGGACGGTTCATAATTCACGTTAATTTTACGTTAACGTGAATTGCGGCTGACCTAATTACTTTAGAAACATAATAAAAACGGATTCCTGATGGGATTATCCGTTGCTATCGCTTGGCACTATTGCGGAAGCGATAACAGGTGATGTAATATTATCATAACATTGCCACGTGGTTCGGCACCACGTGAATATCTTATGCAATATTCATCGCTATCGAATTGTGATTTTCGGATCGGGATTGGTTTGGGATTAGACCAGTTACATACATATGTCTCTTTTACGGACTGTTATATACATTTGGTACATAATAACTCGACTTATAGCGTCTTTTATGCGCAATAAAATAAATTAAATAAATTAACGTTATGTACATTAAATTTCGCTTATAAATTAACAGTTTTCGGCTTGTGTCCGTAACAATACCCTATGTGGAAAAGTCACCATCAATAGTCGAAAGTTCCATAACCCATAACCTGTGAATCTCTTCATCCAGACTGTTCCCGGAGTACTTCTACTCGTTCCTGCAATCCTACATGCTGATATTCTCCGCGCAGCCCATCTTGCCCCCTGACGAGAAGATCCTCCGTATTCACCAGGACATAAAGAACATCATCAGGTAATTAACCTGCGAGCATCAAAAGTAACTGTCAGGATTAGTACCGGCTTATGTGAAATTGCATACTAAAAATAGGCGCGTAGACATTTTTTTTGAGGATGTCTATCGATTCTATTTTAATTGGGATCAAATGTCTATATGGAGTAACTACACTTAGACTGCTCTAAAAGTCAGAAATGACCGTCAAAGTTCAACATTCCAACAGAGCGCTAAAAACGGTTCATACAAATGGCCTGCATGTGACGTCATTCCGTGAGTTGGGTACCAATATTTGTATGGAGACAATAGGTATACTTATTGCGTCATACAATTATTGCTTTGTTAAATTTCAAAATTTATTTTTGATAAAAAAAAAGTATCATAAAAATTGCCTAACTTGGTTGTCGCATATTTAAAAAAACATTTTTAACTATCCAAATATCATAAACCCTCCATGATGCGTTCAAGAACCGCACATTATGACTACCATAAAAATAGACTGTTTTATTAGAACAAATTTCTTATCTGTGAAAATGTTATTATTGCTAAATAATAACATCGATTTCGATAATATTATTTATTCAAATTTCGAACATCTTTGAAAAACAAAGAAATTTGATTTGACCTCTATTCTAATATCAGTCGAGATGACGCTTAGTTCGAAATGAATTGTCAATTTGCATCAAATTTGACAAATGTCGCACGTAAGTAAGATATCGAACGATATGATAGTTGGGGCCGACTCTAGTTTGTGTCTGAATTAAAAAAAACTATGATAGCAGCCAGAAAACTTCATTACCGCCATTACCGGGTAATATTTGTCGTAATGTGCGACTCCTGAATGCACCATGGAGGCCTATGATATGTGCATTCAGGAGCCGCATATTATGACCACCATACCTACTGTTTCTTTGACTTAGCTGGTAATAAGTAATTAATGACGTTAGGTGCTTTGTTACGGATATTAGGAGGCGTCGCCGAAATATCTATATCATCTTGATAGCTCATTTTATGGTTTATATTCAACAAATCGATAAATTTTATGCATTAAAACAAATTCTAACCGGTAATGGCGGCAATGAAAACTTTTCTTTTCTTTTCTGGCAGCTGTCATAGTTTTTTTTAATTCAGAGACAAACTAGAGTGGACCCGAACTACCATATCGTTCGATATCTTACTTGCGTGCGACATTTGTCAATTTGTCTGGAAATTGACAATTCATTTTGAACTAAACGTCATCTCGACTGATATTAGAATAGAGGTCAAACCAAATTTCTTTGGTTTTCAGAGATGTTCGAAATTTGAATGATATAATATTATCGAAATCGATGTTATTAATTAGCAATAATAACATTTTCACAGATAAGAAATTTGTTCTAACTAAACAGTTTATTTTTATGTTGGTCATAATGTGCGGTTCTTGAACGCATCATGGAGGGTTTATGATATTTGGGTAGATAAACTACTATAAATATATTCTTGCTAGGATCTTCACCCAACCGTCGGACGCCAAGAACTACCAGGACCTAGTAGAGGAGACCACGGACAAGGGGGACTCCATAGACATGCTGAAGAAGGACGGGTTCAAGGTGCTCAGCGTCAACGTGCTCGACAAGGATGACGATGACGAGAAAGGTCAATATTATTACAAGCTTTTATTTAGCTTGCATGGTATGTTTAAAGTATGTATGTTCGGGTGAAATCTTGCAACTCAATTTTGAAGCAGATATCGTCAACCGATTGAGCTGAAACTTTGCATACTTACTTAACTTTGATGACAATACAATATGGTACCATGGGGCTGATCTGATGATGGAGCCGGAAGGTGACCATAGGAACTCTATAATAGAAAAAGCAATCCTACCGAGCTTGGGCTCTTTAGAATCGTCTCAGTGGATGGATATTAAAAGAAAAGTACAGTCGGCTATAAAAGCTGGCCACTAAAATGTCATTTTTGACAGAAACTTATTTTTATCTACTCCAGATTGTTTTCTATCAGTTACTAACTCTTATAAAGACATACATTTCGTAAGCCTTGTAAAAGTCTATAGTCTGCTGCCCAAAAAAGCACTGAATGCTTTTTTGGCGACATTATAACATCGTTAGCACTGATGCGTGTCTCATGTTATCGTATTTACTTTTACCTTGTAATATAATCAATGAAGCGCGGTGGTAGCCTAGTGGTTAGGGCATGCGACTTTCAATCCGGAGGTCGCGGGTTCGAACCCGGCCCGTACCAATGAGTTTTTCGGAACTTATGTACGGAATGTCATTTGATATTTACCACTCGCTTTTCGGTGAAGGAAAACATCGTGAGGAAACCACCTAAGCCCAATAAGGCCTAGTTTCCCCTCTGGGTTGGAAGGTCAGATGGCAGTCTCTTGCGTAAAAACTAGTGCCTACGCCACATCTTGGGATTTAGGTAGCCGACCCCGATTGAGAAATCATTCTCAAAAAATGGGACAAAGGCTAGGAGGATGACGTGTAATATAATCAATAATATTGTTCAAGGTGTGGAGAAGCTAGAACTAGGTCCAGACAGCGAAGGCCTAATCCTGATCACGTCACTGGTGACGTCATGCATTCGGGGCTTGCACCATTGCACCTCCAAGCTACGAGCTCTGGAGATTCTTCAGCTGTTGTGTGAAAATTCCAGCTCGGAGACTATCCTGGACAGGATCCTACCTTATGTGGTAAGTAAACTATGAATAAAACCAATGATACAAAGAATGCGTAACCTGGTGAAAGATACCGGGAGTCGAACCCGGTACCTCTGGATTACTGGTCCAGCGCGTTAACCATTCCGCTACTCTAACGCCCAAGCAACCTTTAAATTTTTTCCTTATGCTGTGTGTGGCGATCTTTGCATTGTTTATTTGAAAGGCTTTACACCTTAGCGACCTCTATGTGAATACTTTAATATTCACATAGAGGTTACGCATTTCAAGTTTTCTTTGAGCGTTGATCTTTGTATCATGGGTACTCACATAAAAAAAATGACACATTACATGTCTCACATAAATTTAGAAATTATAAATAGTTTATTTTTTTTTATAACGGCTTAACGTAGTGGCTTCACTTCGCCTGAGTAAGCAAAAAGGGGAGCCCAAGTCGTAATGGCAACTGACAAGATACCATAAAACCATAATCACCAGTTTAACAATAGCTAGAGTCTGCTGTTTTCTTCTATACACGAATGGGTTATTTTTAGTTTTCCAGTTTATTTTTAAAATCGTTTTTTTTTATTTATTTTTTGATGGCCTTTTATTATAAGAAGTGGGACTTGATCGCGTTCGAAAATGTATTTATTGAATACTCTCGACGTTTTGGACGTAAAATAAGCACATTATTTAATGCGATTAAGTTTCGTTTTGTTATAATAATGCATGAAAATCGTATGAGTTTATCAGTATATTGATTGCTTTTTCTCATTTAAAATTTCCTAGATCCATCTCTCGCACGACGTGGTGTCGCGCGTGCGCGCGGCCGCGGTGTCCGCCGCGACGCGCTGCCTGGCGCTCGTGAGGACGCTTCCCAAATCGGACGTGAACGTGTTCCCCGAGTACATCCTGCCGGAGCTCGCGCCGCGCGCCACCGACCCCGCCGTGCCCGTGCGCATCGCGTACGCCAACAATATAGGTAAATGCCACGGCTGTTTCACTCGCTCAAGGCCGCTTTTATGTGCCTACGGTGCGAGGTTCGAGGAGTCGCGACGTGACGGTATGTTTAAGGGCTACCCGGAAAATGCAGTATTTTTAAATTGTTTTCAAATGGTTCCATTTCGTTCAATTGCTGTGAAAATTGAATGCAATTTAGCTTGATGTTTGGTTTTTATTTCACTCTAATAGAATTTCTAAATACTGCATATAATAGGAGACATTTGAACACCCGTAAGGTCCTTTTTAGGGTTCCGTAGCCAAATGGCAAAAAACGGAACCCTTATAGATTCGTCATGTCTGTCTGTCTGTCCGTCTGTCCGTCCGTATGTCACAGCCATTTTTTTCCGAAACTATAAGAGCTATACTGTTGAAACTTGGTAGGTAGATGTATTCTGTGAACCGCATTAAGATTTTCATGCAAAAATAAAAAAATAATAATAAATATTGGGGGCTCCCCATACTTAGAACTGAAACTCAAAAATTTTTTTTTCATCAAACACATACGTGTGGGGTATCTATGGATAGGTCTTCAAAAATGATATCGAGGTTTCTAAAATATTTTTTTTCTAAACCGAGTAGTTTGCGTGACAGACGCTTCCAAAGTGGAAAAAAGTTGGTCCCCCCCCTCTAACGTCTAAAATAAGAAAATGAAAAATCTAAAAAAGACATATTATGTACATTACTATAAAAACTACCAACGAAAATTGTTTTGAACGAGATCTAGTAAGTAGTTTATTTTTAATACCTAACTTTGCATCTAATTTATATGGGGCGCTATACATACCAGGTGCAAACTTAACTTAACCCCTTAGGGATGGAAAGTGTTTGTACGGAACCCTCGGTGCGCGAGTCCGACTCGCACTTGGCCGGTTTTTATAGGTTATGTCGGTAAAGTCTCCCTTGTTACGCGACGCTTAGACATGAAACTTATACCAATGAATGAGCAATACTGTTTACTTTAAACATGTCTGCTGTTTTTTCAATAGGTTCTATGATTATTGAGCAAAAGATGTTACTCGAATTTGCGCATTTGCACTGAATTACCAATCTGCGTCTTTGTGAAGCCCAAAAGAATCGCATTTAAATCTGAGGAATGTGATTGGTTCATTCACATCTCCGCTCCACCCCAGTGAAAAGGCAGCTTAAGAAGTAATTAAAATAGGCAAACTAAACTTGATACGATTTGTAATTTTACAGCTAAACTGGCGGAGATCGCGGTGCGGTTCCTGGACCAAACGCAGAACATGGTCGACAAGGAGGCGGCCATCAACTACGAAACCGAGTTATCGGCTTTACATGAAATGGTATCGTTGATTCTGAGTATACTATAGACTGTTAAATAGACTGTTAAACTGCTCTTCAAAGGTTAAAAAAGGTTAAAAAAGTTCAAAGGTTATCGCACATCTAACGGACTGGCCACGACTTCGGTCTAAGCTGGGTGGATCAACTTTTTCTTGTTGTTATTCAGTCCCGTCACCCAGGAGACACTGGTGATTAAACTTCTTAGAAAAGTGTTGATAATTTATAACATTGGTATTTTCAAGAGATATTCTAAATAAGAATGAGCTTATAACTACTGCAATTACAACATTTTTGTTGAATATTGCCGCCGAAAATCGTACTTTTAAAGAGTCACCCAGGGGACATCACCATGGCAACAGGCAACAGAAAAAAGTAGATTGACCCAGCTGCCGGCAACTGGTGGGGCAAGCGTGCCACGTACACCGCGCGACCGGTCTATAGTCGAGCCCTGTTTTCAACTGTGCCCGTTAGACATTAAAAAAAACCGGCCAAGTGCGAGTCGGACTCGCGCACCGAGGGTTCCGTACAAACACTTTCCATCCCTAAGTGGTTAAGTTAAGTTTGCACCTGGTATGTATAGCGCCCCATATAAATTAGGTGCAAAGTTAGGTATTAAAAATTTTTTTATGGTTTTCGTAATTATTCCTTTATCTATGCTATAAGACGTTGCTTCGTACCAAATTTCAAGATTCTGAGTTCACGGGAAGCAACCTGTAGGTTTTGATTCCCTTGCAAGTGTCGAAAATTTGCAAATTAGGTGCAAAGTTAGGTATTAAAAAAAATTTTTATGGTTTTCGTAATTATTCCTTTATTTATGCTATAAGACGTTGCTTCGTACCAAATTTCAAGATTCTGAGTTCACGGGAAGCACCCTGTAGGTTTTGATTCCCTTGCAAGTGTCGAAAATTTGCGGCATAAACGGCTGTATCTTTTGATTGCGTTGGCTTAGAAGTTTGATTTTTTCACAGCTTCAAGGGACAGTTGACCTGAGTAATTGATATAAATTTCAGCTTCATACGTCCACGCGTTCCTGAGAAAAAGGGTCTTGACAGACGGACGGACAGACGGACAACAAAGTGATCCTATAAGGGTTCCGTTTTTTCCTTTTGAGGTACGGAACCCTAAAAATAAATAAAAAGGACCCACCCTAATGTCTGTACCATTCTTCCTCTTCGATGCCCTGTGATTCAATTAAACGGTTCATTTATTTCTTACCTGTATTTATATTTCAGGTTCGGTCAACTGTGTCGTATTTGCTCACTGATTCTCAAGCAGTTGTGAAAAGAGCGCTCGTCGACAATGGAATTACTAAGCTCTGTATATTCTTTGGAAAACAAAAAGGTACGAATACGAACATATGACGAGAACTTAGGACGGATTGATTTACTAACGTTTATATAATAAAACAAATGTTTTTCTGAACTGTTTCCAAAAGTATTCAGTTTTGAGCCTATGTTACATTGTTGTGTTGTTGTGTCAATACTTTTTTCATTCTTTTTTGGTATGGTCCCAATATACTGAGAATGATCAGCCAGGACAATAGTCAACTATAGGGCAAGCAGTCTTGCATGTGCATCAAATGTATTAAAATCGAACCCACGACCTCTGCTTCACCGGAGCAGTGCTCTGACCACTGAGCTATACGACCGCTACACGGATAACGTGAAGAAATGCCTGCTCATTCCGCTTTTGAAAGCGCCTTCTAATTTTTTAATTAATTTATTCTTTTAGCAAACGACGTGATCCTCTCCCACATGGTGACGTTTTTGAACGATAAAGAGGAAGCGGCTTTGCGTGGCTGCTTCTTCGAGCGCGTGGTCGGCGTGGCTGCTTACGTTGGACAGCACGCCGCGCCCATACTGCTGCCTTTACTGCAGCAGGTGAGTACAGTTGTCAACCAGTATATTTTGAGCCCTGGTCTCCAGTTCTATGGACGTGCGAGCATAACGTTGTCGAAGCGTCGTCGCCGCGAATTAATGTTAAACCTAATAAAGTAATAATTACTTGTAGTAAATATGATGAGTCCTAATCACTACATACTATGAAACAAAGTCGCTTCCTGTCTGTCTGTCCCTATGTATGCTTAGATCTTGAAAACTACGCAACGGATTTTGATGTGTTTTTTTTGCCGTGCGATAATAACCTCGTCGACACGTCCTCACCGCGAATTAATGTTAAACCTAATAAAGTAATAATTACTTGTAGTAAATATGATGAGTCCTAATCACTACATACTATAAAACAAAGTCGCTTTCCTGTCTGTCTGTCCCTATGTATGCTTAGATCTTGAAAACTACGCAACGGATTTTGATGTGTTTTTTTTAGAGAGAGTGATTCAAGAGGTAGGTTTATATGTATAAGACATGCATAATTTATCAGCATTGCACCCGTGCGAAGCGGGGGCGGGTCGCTAGTATGTAACAAACTAATGATGATTACTCGTAATGATTATGAAACTTAATTATTACTGATACTAAATGACAAATATACTAAAGAATATTAAAATCAAAGGTTAGGTTAGGTTTCTTAGGTACCTTGCGTCCCTCAGAGCAGAAATAGAAGCCCGGGTTTGAACAAATATCGAATTGGCTAAATTCGGACTTCACGTGGTCCTGTCTGTCCGACCCCTAGAGTGTTATTCCAAAGCCCGAGGCGCGGATGTAGAGCAACCCGCCGCCCTCACCGGATCCATTGCATAAGCAACTTTGGAATGGATTATTCTCGAATAGGAATGGATTACTCTAGACATTATTAAAAATTAAAGCGCCGCGGCAGCAGTCGGTGAAGCGCTAGAATTTTAGACTCTAATTATTATGGCTCCTTCTCTCTCATCTGTTCAAAAATAATGATTCTTTTAGACATTTTTCTGTATGAGCAAACATGTTTCTTAACATATTATCATTGTTACTAGTTAGAACAGGGCTATTGCGATTTATTGGTATTTGAAACCTACAGTTTGAATTTTCCAGAAATCAGAAATCAGAAATTTTATTTGTCAAACATAGGTATAAATACAGTTATTGGTGTTGAATACAATTTGTTTTGACCTCTATGTTTTACCCATAAGTATGGATGTACAAATTTTACACACTTAGAGAAAAACTAACATGCATTTTATG